>BSBM01001500.1:130000-1515000 GCA_027924585.1 Larix kaempferi | reverse complement strand
TGATGATGATGATGATGATGATGATGATGATGATGATGATGATGATGATGAAGACGAAGACGATGAAGACGAAGACGATGATGATGATGATGATGATGAAAATGATGATGATGAAGATGATGAAGATGATGATGATGATGAAGATGAGGACAATGATGATGAGGAGGATGATGATGAATATGATGATGATGATGATGATGATAATGGTGAATATGATGATGATGCTGAAGATTAAGTGATGATGATGAATACCATGAAGATAATGGTGATGACAACCACAACGATGATGATGATGATGATGATGATGATGGTGGTGTGTTGATGTATATGTAACTTCGGAATGTATTTCACATATATGTATATTGTATTCCTATAGAGATGTTATTATTCCTCTATAAGGAAGTGTCGTTATTTATATTGTAAGTGTCGTAACTTATACTTGATGGGTTATTAGACCACCTTGTTTGGGGTCGGCCCTGCATAAGTCATGTGGGTCAAAGGGTTATTAGACCACCCTATTGGGGGTCGGCCATGTGGGTCAAAGGGTTATTAGACCACCCTATTGGGGGTCGACCCAGTCAGCATTATGTTATGTGGTTAAGTTCGAGCCTACATGAGTTAGGTAAAAAGGCAAGTCAAGTCAAGTATAAATAGAGTGCGGGAGGCACTTTATTTACTCACTCACTTCTCACACATGCACTCAAGGAGGAGTGGCGCACTTATGGAGGAGGAGGATCTGCTACTAGGTTATGTCTATCTCTCATGGTTGGTTGTATCATTGCTCTATCTATCTCTGAGGAAGTTATTGGGGTTTTTCACCTTTATGGTTTTCCCCAAGTAAATCTTTGTGTCTCTTGTGTGCTTGTATTGTTGTCTCCATGATTGATATGCTATAGATATGCTATACATATTGTTCTCTTAGTTAAGATCCTAGATCAGATTGAAGTAATTTCAGAAAATTTAACATGGTGGTGGTGGTGGTGATGACGAAGACAATGATGATGATGAAGATGGTGATGACGATGATGATGATGATGATGATGATGATGATGAGGAATATGATGATGATGATGATGATGATGATGATGAAGATGATGATGATGAAGATCATGAAGATGGTGATGATGACGACGACAATGATGATGATGATGAAGATAATGATGTTGATGATGAATATGAAGATTATGATGAAGATGTTGTTGTTGTTGATGATGATGATGAAGACCATGAATATGATGGTGATGACGAGGACAACAATGATGATGACGAAAAACATGAATCTTACCTATCCAATGCACTTTTTGATCACTTGCTGGATGGATTGAGGGAGTTTTTGAGTGCAAATTGTGAAAATGGTGCTCTCTTGCTCCGTGCATGTGATGGGTGAGTGAGGCTTGGCTGGTTGGGTGAAAATAGAACAACTCTTCCCTATTTTTTTTAATTAGCTTAACATAAGCATGTGCACGCTAAAGCGTGTGCGTGCTTTTGAGCATGTGCATGCTATAGCGCGTGCATGCTATAGCGCGTGCACGTTATTGAGCGCGCATGCACCTTGGTTCGGTACCGAACCTAACAATGCGTGCATGCTTCCTTAGGCATGTGTGCGCATCTATTTTTTTCTGCTAGCGCAGCCCCATTGCAATACTTTTGGGGAGCATATTTGTGCACCCACCCTTAACCTTAAACATTATGAACTACTGTTTATCCATACTTAAACAACATAAAACTGATCTAAGTTAGAAGCAAGTAGAAAACTTGATAAAGATATTTAATTATGAATGCAAGTAGAAAACTTGATAAAGATACTTAATATTGATCCAAATCTTAAAACATGAACATCTTCATTAAATGGAAACTAGTCCTATGGCTAAAAACTATCAAGCTAAAACAACTTTAAGGAATGAAATCATTAACTATTACTGGAAAATAAATAAGTTCTGAACAGTAATTAACTAGTAGATCAGATTTGAAAAACTGAAGTTTGGAAGAAGGTTGGAAAGGAGGGTAAAGAAGAAGTAAGAGGAAAGAGGAAATAATGATGAATTTTAGTTAAGAATTCATAAAACAAGAGTAAATTACATCAAAAACTGTTAATCAGGAGTAAGAATAATTATGTTTGAGAAACTGAAGAAATTAGATTCTGAAGAAGACCTAAAACAATGCAGAAAGTAAACAGGTCCGAATGATGATCCAAACGGTTGTATGAATGGTGGTCTGAATGGAGGAAAACAAGTTAAGTTAAGGAAAAGAAGAGTTTTGGATGATTTAATTACCAGCTAGCTTTATGCAAATGATCCTACAGTGCAAAGGAAAAAATGGAAAGATTATTTAGAGGCTAAGCAAATAAGAAGCTATCTACTCTAATCATTACCTAAGAGGAAGAATTATTTCTATGAGATGTAGGAAGAAGGTTAAGATAGAAGAAAAGAGAGAGTTAACCTACAGCAATAGGGAGAAAGAATAACAGAGAAGAAGAGAAAGCGGCTAAGTCTAACTATAGAGGAATTTGCAAGCAATATCTAACTAAAATGATGAAAGAAGAATTGGAAACAAACTGCAAATTATTAACCTACTGGTCGACCATTCCTAGTTCGGAAGAAGGGAGATTATATTAACAACAGAAATTTAATTACAGAGGAATGAAGATAACATATATAGGAAAAACAAAATTGATTATACACATAAAAATAAACTACCTATTTGCAGAAAAGAAATGCAGAAAAAATATAAATAAAATATCGAGTTGATGACGGGTCCTTCCCAGCAATCAGAGGGGAAACTAAATCACTGTGCTACTACCAGTAGAATATCAACAAACTGGAACTTCCATTGAATTGAGAAAATTACAGAGTTTTCTGTCCTCACGCTGCAAACTCTTAACAACTGCAAACTGAAAGACTAACTTAGACTCCAAAAAACTAACGCGTCTCAGTCATGGAGATAATTATTTATAAGTTACAATGGGTGAGAGGGTCGACAGAGTCAACCTCTCTAATAATAGAAGTGTTTAAATGACTGTAACTGTTGATTGAATGATAAATGCCAACGCAGGGAACATCCTTAAGAATTTGACGGGGTTGATTCCTTCACGCAAGTGCTGCAGCGTCGATCTACCTCAAACATGGAACGAACAATGTGTTGGCAGACTTGAGCCTGGGCAGATGGGATTCTTCCAGAACGCTGGCGTGAATGAACGTGAACGGGTGCGAATGATCTTTGGCCGAACGATAAAGAGAATTAGTGCGCTGGAGTGTTGACGTGGCATGGGAGTTACATTGGAAAACTGAGCGTGAACAAGCTGGACTCCTTCCAGAACGATGGCGTGCAAGAGCCAAGAAAACGTGCATGATTCTCGGCCAAGCGAATAAGAGAATCAGCATTTGGAGCAATGACGTGAGTGTGGTGATGCATTGGCAAGATCAGAGAACTTAGGAACGGATCTTCTAGAGCAATGGCTCATTAACCATCAGCACCACATGGTGAATAGAACCACATGCCCTTCTCTGCATTCGACGGTCTGAGATATGTCAACCATGGATTTTGCTGGCTGAACGAGAGGTTGAACGAAGAGCTGAACGTGTTTAAGCTTAGCACGTAGCACATAGTCTGAATGAAGGGTCGTTTGCAAAACGTAGCCTGTCAATCAAAACATAAGGGTTAATTATGCCCATAAAATGTCATTTTAACATAAATAAACAATGATATAATGAAATATAAACAAGATTTGCATGGCAAGTGAATTTGTGCATACCTGGACTGTTTGATGGGATGAATGGCAAAGAAAACAACTTAGTATAGCAAAAAGATGATAGAAATAACACCACTCCGAGTAAATTGAATGATAAAAAAGGTGACAAAATGGACACTGACACGAACCAACATCCATTGTACTTGCAATGGTAAAAGAAATAATCAACATGAATAGTATTTAATTTCATCGTTTTTCCAGCATTTATACCAGTCTTTTTTTTAACCAATCATTTTAAGGGTGCACCTGTACAACACAGGGAAATTTCTCGAGACCTTTATGTTCAAGGAAAACATTACATTTGTATGCTAGTAAATTGCTTAAACCAAATGGATAATTATAAACAATGACAAGTCATCTAAGTATATGTACACATGATTAAACCTTACCATTATTTACCTTACCATATTTACTTTCAATATATTCATGGGAATTGTACTCAATGGTGGTGAACTTAACTGTGCCTACCAAAACTTTAAGCATATCTATGTAATTTATCCCATGAATAACATAATCAATTAAGAAACATATTTCCACCAAGAATCATTTGACCTAGGCATGCACATAAACATAAACATTGAAAACCATCATAATCCTTCATAGATGAGAAAGGCATCTCAAGTTACCCATGAAAAGTTACATCTAGTTCAATAAGTAACATCCCACCAACAAAATACATCTAAATTAATTAACAAGATCATTTAAATGCACACATTACTTACCAAAACCACACATAAAAGACATACACTATGTACACCAATTTACCGTGGTTCACCCACAACTTGGGATACGTCCACAAAAGGAGGGAGGGTCATATCTTTATTAATCAAAAGGAGGATACATTCCTACCACACTGGTGTTTCCAACTTCAACTTTCCACTTTCTCAAGGGACCTCTCATAGAGAGATTTTTCAACACACATATAACATAACCCTATATTATGTACATTACTTTTACATGTCATACTATACAAATGCAATAAGATATAGTGTGCTTACTATATAGTGACTCTTCTACTTAATGCAATAAGATATAGTGTGCTTACTATATAGTGACTCTTCTACTTAAGGACCAAAAACTATGATGGGACAATACAAGGGAACACAACTTATAAGTGTCATCCCAAAACTCGTTGATGCCGAGTTAGCAAATATATAAGTATGCTAGGAGTTCATATAATTGTACTAAAACAATAGCAAGCTAACTGCATTCTTGAATAATAAAATAGTGAACTATAATGCCCAAACTTTACTAAAGGTGTTTACAAAGTTATTCATATAAGTATCGATATTGTATGGATGTTTACCAAGGTACCCCTACTACCTTATATTTCATGCTTTGATCTTTATAATCCCTTTCGATATATTTGTTTTTAACCTGATCTTTATATTGTAGACAAAAATATGTAAACACATATAAATACAACTACTGTTTTGGAAGCAATATAATTACCAAACAAAACTCAAACCCTTTGATTTTGGGTAGTATATAAAGCATACAAAATCAAACCCAATCTGTTGTTTCAGACAGTGATATGTAATTACTAACCAAAACCCAGTCCTTCTGATTTTAGGTCATTGAATATATATAACATATAAATACAAATCAAGCCCGATCCTTACGTTATGCAGGGTAATAGTATATCACATATAGTCACCTCAATCCTTGCGATTTCAGGCAGAAGTATATAGAGAGAGAGAGAGAACCTACCGTAATTTCTAGTAGCCGCATAGCATATATATTAGCGAAACCCACCATAAAATCTAGTGGAAGCAACATTAAAATCCTACGATAATAAAACGAAACCCAGAGATTTAAACAATTTATGACAACATTTATTTACCTCCGACAACATTCATATGCAAAGATGCATAAACTTTATAATCCCTTTAGATAAATTTGCTTTTAACCTCCGACACCATTCATATGCACAGATGCGTAAAGGATGCCCTAGAGTTGAGCAATTTGCTATCCTTCCCAACTCATCGACAACTCATAAAGACAGCTTATGCATTGTATGTAAACACATCCCACATAATTTTAAACGTATCTAATGTAGAAGAAGATCAATCCCGAAAAACATAGCATTATTATACTATTGAGTAGGATTGGGGATCGGCTTCCACAACCTGCCCAAAAGCTTCACGCAACCTAACATCATAGGAAGACAAAAGGACAACTAAGCTATAGGGATATAGCCTCTCGGCTATATTAGTTCAATTTATAATAACTTTCATCCAAATAGTGAAGATTCACACCATCCTCAGATCGAGGAAAGGGTTTCTATCTAGAATTTTTTTTTTAAAAGAAAAACTCGAATACATTCATTTCGAGATCCAGTTCTGTTTCTAAATAAAAATTTAGCTGAACACCGAAGGGTTCACTACATACTCAGATCATTTGGCAGAGTTTCTATCCAACATTCTCGAATGGACTTATATATTAATAATAAAATACAAATGAACAGGATTGGGATCGGCTTCCACGGCCTTTCCCAGCTTCCCCCAGCCAAAGCCAAAAGGAAAAAATACAGCATATATACATATAACACCTTCATAAAATAATGCAAACAGAATGGAAACTAACCTCCATCCCACATGCAATGAAAATAGACATCAAACCACTCAAATGATACTCTGTAAAGTAGTTCTTCAAACTCGACCGGAGCTAATCCCTCTCTGTGGCAGAGATCTTGTATCTACCCGGTTATTCCCCGAACTCATGATAGAGTGAGTCCAGCTAAGTTGTGACTCAATTTTCGCAGAACCTCAAGATCGATGATCCTTTTTCCCATACTCACGATTAACCTCCTCTCAAAAAAATGTAAAGGAAACCCAATACAGAAATCTATCCCCATTCCTCTCGATATCATGCTCTCTATCTAGCAGATGTGTGACCTGAATCCATAATGCATGAGCCCTCTTTTTCTCCCCCAAAACTTGAGCTCAGTTCCTTCTTTTAAACTGATGGTTCCCCCCAGGCTCTTGAATCTAGCTTCTTATGTATGTGGAACCTTCTTCCCTCTCAATGGCAGATGGCGGCCAAAGAGTTTGGGCTCTTCATTAAGAGACAAATGGCAGTGATACAGAGGGTTCCACAATGTGTTACTCAAGGCAAAAGGAAAAACTACGAAAACACTTGTCTATCTCAATAAACTCTTCCTCGATGCCTAACGTGCAAACATAGTGGTAGAGATTTAAAGGAAATGGTTTCCCTATTCTCTCAGGATTTCAATGCCACGATCGTGGTGCTAGTTACTACTAAAATGGTAGTGGTGATACCTTCTTTAAAAGTCTCGGCCTCTAAGGAGACAAAACTTCCAGATTTTTCGAGTTTCTTTAAAAGCTCCTTTCTTACGTATGTGTATAATTCATGTACACTCAATGTCAATATGTATATATAACATAAGCTTTAAGATTAATTATTTATAGCAATTAAGCCACTTTGATATATGATATAAAATAGGTCCTCGGATGATAATCTATCCCAATACATAGATTTTATGTATATTCAAAATAGAATAACAATCTCTTAATGGATTTAACTATATTAAGAGATAGATTATAACAATCTATTTTATAGATGAGAACATATTTAAGTGATAGATTTTTGGATAACAATCCACTCCTTTATATCTATATAATCTACTTACATGGATCTCCTATACAAATCCATAAGATAGGTTTTTGAACAATAAACTATTTATATATATATATATATATATATATATATATATATATATATATATATAATCTACTTTATAGATTTTATATGTATATATATATATTACTTAGGCAATAATAGCCTACATGTGTATAATAATATCCTAAGAGATTTAATTAGTAGTATTTTAACAATACTAGTTTGTTTCCACTCCTTAAAGCATAATTGGAAAATAACTTACTTTGTCTAATACTAGTAGTAAGTTCAAATTATCAGCATTTTGAGTTAGATTAAACTTGTGAGGTATATGACTTGTTTCCTCTTTAGTGAATTCTTTTTGTAGTGTTTGGAGGAACTAAGATGACACCTGTCATCTACTCATGCCTTTGGTTACCCACGCCTTTTTCCCTAGTGACTTCACTTGCCTGTCACTAAGTTGCATCCTTTTACCTCTTAACAGTAAACCACAACAATACTTTTCAAGGTCCACCGGTGGGGCCTTGTCCTTGAGATCCTCACCAGGGCCATATTCATAGTTACAATATACATTTATACAAAATATTAGGTAAAAAAGGAGGGATGTTACATACTCCTCCCCTTAAGAATAACACCTTCCTCGGTGTTCACACTTTTTTAAAAATTCGTCTACTCTTCTAGAGTCATCATTATTTAGTTCACGTATCGTCTCTCCTGTTGTTATTCTTGACCATATTTGAACTCACACGATTTTCACGTGTTTTTGTGGTTCGTACTCTTTTCACAACCTGCTCATTTGTACAGATCATACCAGATATTCCAACATTTTTCAACCAGTAAATGTTAATCATTTATCAATCATCCTCATCCTTGAGGGCATATTTGCTTACTCTAGCATTCAGAATATTCACACATAAAGACATCCATAGTCGAGTATAAGACAAGTCATTAATATTTGTTGTATAAAAAAAAATTTTCAACAACACTTTGTTAATCATCAAACTCTCTCCTGAGTTTGGAACTTCAACAATCCTTTGCTTGACACAAAACTCATTCTCGAGTTGTCTTCAATCAAACTTGCAGTCTGTAAAATCATCATAAATTCCCGGTTAGTCTTACTCTAGCATTCATAACTTTCACACATGAAGACATCCATTAGTCCACAATTCAAATCACTTAATATTGGTTATGTCATAACATAATATTTCAACAACACTTTGTTGATAATCAAACTCTCCCATGAGTCTGGAACTTCAGCAATCCTTTGCTGGACACACAACTCATCCTCGAGTTTTATGTGGTCTTGTGAATAAAACTTGCAGTTAAGAACACTCTCTATACTCTCAGAAATTCCTGGTCAGTCTTACATTTCAAGCCACTAGTAGCATCCCCTCATCGAATCTCTTGTGCATTCTCACCTTTTTAGAACTATCACAAGGAAAAACATAATAAGCCACCCACTCAATTCGATGGATCATGACATCAGTTGCAGTTAATATCATTTCCTGAAATGTTCGTATATAAAAGAAAATTTTCTTTGCTTCAATTGCTCAACAATTGAACACATTAGTCCCATAGCATTCCACACATGCTCATTCAATAATTTTTGCATCCTCTTTCATTCATCTCGATGTAAAATCTTCAATATCCTTTTGAGGTCAAGTCTGCTAACAACGAACATGTTAGTATCATAATTTAAACAGTTTAGTTTCCTATAGATTTATTTATGTCTAAGACTCATTATCTAAAGATACTGTAATATTTCCATACTCTTTTTAAAAGATACCATAATTTAATTCAATCATAACAATATTTAGGATTCTTCTCTTTTCTATAATCAAAACTCCTACTATTAACAAGATCATTTAACTTGATATACATCAATATTTGTTAGAAAATATAACAAATCATACCAAGAGTCTATCTATGAAGAAAATAATTAGAATCGTGTGCATTCTAAAATGAATATTTTAACTCCTAGAAAACACTGCTTGCAATTCCTTACAGTAATACACCTTTAAGCTTATACTAATAACCATAAGAAATTCTAAAAATGAAATTTGTTAAGTAATAAAATCTTAACATTTAACAAAATGACGATTTATAATTAAAATAATATTTCAACACATCGGTTACTTTATCACATGAATTCGTTCACGTCTTTAAACATATATCTTGTAACCTAGTATGTCAAATTCAACTGGGCTATCAGTGTTCAAGATTTATAATTACTTAGTCTATGGACTATATACTATTGGATCCATCGAAGAGAATGAAAGAAAGTCAACAATATTTTTGCAATAAGCATACCACCGAAATCTAAGTAAAATGATGTACATTCTACCTTTGATACTTGAGAACCAACCTTTTATTTCGATAAATGTAACTATAACTTCATTTTCGAGGCTATATGATATAGTATTTCATGAAAATTTGGAAAATAATATATAAAAAACATGCATTCCTAAACAAATTATAGCTATGATAATTGAAGATTTTCATGTGACTTCGCAAAATCTAACAAGCTTACTTCTTCGAAGTAAACTAGTATAATGAAACTCATAGGTAGTGCACATAGTAATTATTATAACAACTTTAAAGAGGATCTTCTTGATATTATCATGAAATTTGGAAATTTCTTATTAGTTTAAGCTGCAAATCAAGAACACTATTCATAATCAAGGTATTAATATATTTCGCCGAAGTTTTCCATATCTTTATCTATTTCTTAGACTTAGGAGTTTACGAAATGACATCAAATTAGGAATCAACAATAAAAAAAAAGATTTATGATGCTTCTATTCTCTTTTAACAAGTTTTTCAATCACGATACAAAATCACTCATTTCACATGTACTGAAGTTATCTCAGAAACAAAATTTCACATCAATCTCAGGCAAGACATAAAAATAACATCTATATCGATTCATTCTTCATATGAAATAATTTACATCCTAGTGGAAATTTTGAAAACCTTTCATGTATTTTTCCTCTATATCATACTCAAACTAATTGGCATTTTAGCAATTGTACCTACTTCAATTAATTTGATCTTTTATGACTATGTCCTAGAATGTGCTTTATATGTTAACACTTGTTTATAATATTTTGTATAAAAAAAAATCACATATACTAAAAAAAAATACCTAAATGGCAATACTATTCAACAATGTGAGTATCTATCCCTTTTATCTAGCAAGGAAAACTCATACTTGACTCACAATTTTTATGAAGAAAAACAAAAAATATACTTATCTTTACTTTTTGGAGAAGCTGAAGTTACCCTTTTAATGACATCACCCCTCGTCCATTCCAATCCATGCATCCAAAATGAAACAAGAACAACTTGATTAGTTAACCTTCATACTTATTTATTTCATGCTGGGCCCATTAGGCATGAGTGTTGTAACCTACAGCTCTGATAGCATATGTCACGAACCCAAATTTCAGGGTTGGAAAATTAGTGAAATTCTAAAAACTTTTCATAACATTTAAGATCTCTTTAATGAAAATTAAGACTGATGCGAACCAACGTCCATTGTACTTGCAATGGTAAAAGAAATGATCAACATCCATATTATTTAATTTCATCATTCTTCCAGCATTTATCCCAGACTTTTTTAAAAACAATCATTTTAAGGGTACACCTGTACAAAACAGGGAAATTTCTCGAGACCTTTATGTGAAAGGAAAACATTACATTTGTATGCTAGTAAATTGCTTAAACCAAATGGATAATTATAAATAATGACAAGTCATCTAAGTATATGTAAAAATGATTAAACCTTACCATTATTTACCTTACCATCTTTACTTTGAATATATTCATGGGAAATGTACTCAATGGTGGTGAACTTAACCGTGCCTTCCAAAACTTTAAGTATATCCATGTAATTTATCCCATGAATAATATAATCAATCAAGAAACATATTTTCACCAAGAATCATTTGACCTAGGCATGCACATAAACATAAACATTGAAAACCATCATAATCCTTCATAGATGAGAAATGCATCTTCAAGTTACCCATGACAATTTACATCTAGTTCAATAAGCAACATACGAGCAATAAAATACGTCTAAATTTATTAACAAGATCATTTAAATGCACACATTACTTACCAAACCACACATAAAAGACATATACTAAGTACACCAATTTATCATGGTTCACCCGCAACTTGGGCTACGTCCACAAAAGGAGGGAGGGTCGTATCTTTATTAATCAAAAGGAGGATACATTCCCACCACACTGGTGTTGCCAACTTCAACTTTCCACTTTCTCAAGGGATCACTCGTAGAGAGCTTTTTCAACACACATATAACATAACCCTAGATTATGTACATTACTTTTACACGCCATACTATACAAATGCAATAAGATATAGTGACCTTACTATATAATGGCTCTTCTACTTAAGGACCATAAACTATGATGGGACAATACAAGGGAACACAACTTATAAGTGTCATCCCAAAGTTCGTTGATGTTGAGTTAGCAAATATATAAGTATGCTAGGATTTAATATACTTGTACTAAAACAATAGCAAGCTAACTAAATTCTAGAATAATAAAATAGTGAACTATAATGCCCAAACTTTACTAAAGGTGTTTACAAAGTTATTCATATAAGTATCGATGTTGTATGGATGTTTACCAAGGTACCCCTACTACCTTATATATCATGCTTTAATCTTTATAATCCCTTTTGATATATTTTTTTTTCATGACCTTTACATTGCAGACAAAAATATGTAAACACATATAAATACAATTCAGCCCGATCTACTGTTTTGGCAGCAATATAATTACCAAACAAAACTCAAACCCTTTGATTTCGGGTAGTGTAAAAAGCATACAAAATCAAACCCAATCTGTTGTTTCGGGAAGCGATATGTAATTACTAACCAAAACCCAATCCTTCCTATTTTTGGTCATTGAATATATATAACATATAAATACAAATCAATCTCGATCCTTACGTTATGCAGGGAAATAGTATATCACATATAGTGAACTCAATCCTTGCGATTTCAGGAAGAAGTATATATATCTATAACAAACCTACCATAATTTCTAGTAGATGCATAGCATATATATTAGCAAAAGCCACCGTAAAATCTAGTGGTAGCAACATCAAATTCTTACGATAATAAAACAAAACACAGAGATCTAAACAATTTATGACAGCATTTATTTACCTCCGGCAGCATTCATATGCAGAGATGCGTACAAGATAGCCTGGAGTTTAGCAATTCGTTATCCTTCCCAACTCATCGACAACTCATAAAGACAGCATATGCATTATATGTAAACACATCCCACATAATTTTAAACGTATCTAATGTAGAAGCAGATCAATCCTGAAAAGCACAACATAATTATACTATTGAGTAGGATTGGGGATCGGCTTCCACAACCTTCCCAAAAGCTTCATGCAGCCTAACGTCATAGGAAGACAAAAGGACAGCTCAGCTACAGGGATATAGCCTCTTGGCTGTAATAGTTCGATTTCTAATAACTTTCATCCAAACAGTGAAGGTTCACACTATCCTTAGACCGAGGAAAGGGTTTCTATATAGCATTTTTCTTTTTAAAAGAAAAACTCAAATACATTCATTTCGAGATCCAGTTCTGTTTCTATATAAAAATTCAGCTGAACAATGAAGGGTTCACTACATCCTCAGATCGTTTGGCAGAGTTTCTATCTGGCATTTTTGAATGGACTTATATATAAATAAAAAAATACCAATGAATAGGATTGGGATCAGCTTCCACGGTCTTTCCCAGCTTCCCACGACCAAAGCCAAAAGGAAACAATATAGCATATATACATATAACACTTTCATAAAATAATGCAGATAGAATGGAAACTAACCTCCATCCCACATGCAATGAAAATAGACATCAAACCACTCAAACGATACTTTGTAAAGTAGTTCTTCAAACTCGACCGGAGTTAATCCCTCTATGTGGAAGAGATCTTGTAGCTACTCGGTTATTCCCAGAACTCGTGATACAGTGAGTCTAGCTAATTTGCGACTCAATTTTTGCATAACCTCTAGATTGATGATCCTTTTTCTCGCCCTCACGACTAACCTCCTCTCAAAAAAATGTAAAGGAACCCCAATACAGAAATGTGTCCCCATTCCTCTCGAGATCGTGCTCTCTATCTAGCAGATGTGTGACTTGTCTCCATAATGCATGAGCCCTCTTTTTCTCCCCAAAAACTTGAGCTCAGTTCTTTCTTTTAAACTGATGGTTCCCCCCAGGATCTCGAATCTAGCTTCTTACGTATGTGGAACACTCTTCCCTCTCGATGGAAAATGGCGGCCAAAGAGTTTGGGATCTTCATTAAGAGACAAATGGTGGTGATACAGAGGGTTCCACGACGTGTTACTGAAGACAGAAGGAAAAATTAGGAAAACACTTGTCGATCTCAATAAACTGTTCCTCCATGCCTAACGTGCTCACGTAGTGGTAGAGATTTAAAGGAAAATGGTTGCCCTATTCTCTCAGGATTTCAATGCCACGATTGTAACATCCCAAATTTTCATAAAAATTTAAAATTTTCGATAACAGCATTAATTATGATAATTATAATTGCAGAAATAATAATTGTGATTACGACAGCATTATTTGTAAAGTTGTTAGTACCAAACATACTTTAATTTTTGTCTAGCAGCAATATGACAATGACAAATTTAACACAATAGTTAGTAAACATAATTATGATGACAAATGAAATAACAGATCGGAAATATGATGTGACACTTTTCTTTTGTAATGATACTGACAGTTTGACTTTTGATGCATAAGGGTGTCCTACGAGGTACCTTGGATTTTACTTAGCTACAACGCTAACGCACTTGAATATTCTATGTGTAGATGACAGGTAAAAAGATTCAATAAATGTGTAGTTAAAAGTACGTGTGTAATTCAATTCAATCGTCAGATAGAAAAATTGTGAATTCTTTTATGAAAAAAAGTATCTACAGGTATGATGGTTTTGTGCTACTTCCCAGTTTCTCAACAATGTCTTGTTTGTTTATAATGTTGAGAATAATGACGTCAAAAGGATATACATGCTGGATACGTTTGTTGTCGTAAGCCAAAGATGTAAATCTAGCTTGGCTGTGGTCGTTGTCTTAAGATAATTAATACTTGTATGTTATCGATGTCGTAAAGTATCACCAACCGTCAAATACATTGAAAATCAAAGTTAGGTTACGAAGTATCTCGCCATGGCATGTTCCTATGCTCGTTACTATTCATCTATCATGTTTAAACATCAAGGTGTAACTCCTATGTCATCTAATTTATCATTTTAAATTTTATAAATGAAATAATAGAGAAACTATGGTTATTATGCCAACCATATAAATCTTTATAGTTTGGTATCCTATACAATAGTCATACCATTACAAAATATATATAAAAGTTAACAAAATGATATGCAATACAAAGTTGATATATGTATGGCTAGACCTAAGTCTTGATGCATAAATTGTGATCATAAGTTAGAGCTTGAACTAATAAATTGCAAACAAATTGTTTTGAGCTTAATAAAGTTCTACGTAATTGTTTTGATGTCGATATGAGTGGTTCTGACAAGCAATTTATGTCAACAGGGTGGCAAGTTGATGGTCATTAATATGACATAACACTTGAGCTACCATGGAGATCGAGTATCGATCCTGCATTAAAAGCTTGAAATGAAAACTCCAGGTGACGATGATTGTTACCACTCCACGTAATGTAAATTCGTTGTATGGTGAATTCCGAGACTACTGTGTAATGGTTGTAAGTTGATACTCCTCCGAGCTGGATGTAAAATGATCCAATGTGATCTGGCGTGGCAATGCTATGTATGTGAAGTGGTAGAGAATTAAATGCAAGGGTTGTTCGACCCAATGCAAACTCGCTGGCAAGCTTATGAACATTGATCGTGATGAGTTTGGACCGTTAGATTACAACCCTAATTTTTGTCGTTGATTTGGTTTAAGAGATTGAAAATTTGTATATTGTGTTATTATTTTGGTCTATGTGGCTGACAGGCTGCCAAAATTTTAGGTAAAAGGTTTGTAAGAGGTTCGAACTCGAGACCTGTGGTTCAGGGTTGGAGTTGCAGGTATTAATCCTTTGTAATGGCGTTGTAAAGAAAGACTGGGTCTCTGCTTCGAGCTGTCATCGAGTTGATAGTTTATAGTTAATCTTTTTAGAGATTGGGTGAAAACAAGCCATCTTGCAAATGATAACAGTGCTCTGGTCTCATCTACAATAGAGCTCTCATCGTTGTTCTAGTGAATGCCAAGAACTTGGCCGCTTGTCAAGAAGGTAAATTCTTTCAAAAAACTTAGTATTTTATTCTGTTGAATCTTTGATTTTAAAAAAAATTGACAAAATAATTGTTATTTAACTTCAACACTGTATCGTGTCAATTGTAGGTTGTGAAGATTGTGTTGAGCAAGGGGTTGGAAAGGCGCGCTTCCATTCTTGGTAAGCTCCGGGTCTAAAACCCTCGTAGTTTCCCTTCGTCTTTGGTTGATGTGTTTTCAGGAGGATGAGTTTTCAGTATTTCACCATGCCTCGTCATCGTCTATCAGCTGGAAAAATTGAAAAGTCTCTTGTTATTCAAGTGATGCTTATACAGGGTTGTGACCTTCATTTAAATGTATGATACTAGGTATTTTAACTTGTCGAACTGAGAGTTATGATACTTCGACAATACTGAGGTTTTGTTGGACTTGTTTTGCACTGTTTTAAAGTTTTGGGAAATTATAACCCTGTGCGAAATTTGTTGGAAACGTAAAGTAATATTTTGTTTCTGGAAAACACTGTTTTAAACTTGGAGCACGTCTTGGGGTTTATATTATGAGAAAAGAAGAGAAAGAAATAGAGCCGAGGCTCGTTCATCTGTGATTACAATGTTTTCTTGTTGGAAAAGATAATAAAATTATTGTTTCATTCTGTGAAATTCGTCTGTTTTATGAGTTGGTTACTGTGTGTTGATATCGTGATTGTTGAACTAGACCAGGGTCTATATGCTCGTTGTGGATGATAACTCTGTAATATATATGTTTTGAAATGGTAATCATTTTGTTTGTAATGAACACGAATAGGGCCATACCCTAGTTCAAGTTCTGTCTTTGAAAATGAAAGATAATAATTATGTTTAACTTGATAATAGCTCTTAAAAGTAATTAGAGTTTGTATTGTAATTTGAATGAGGATATAATATGTGTTTTATAATACCATGGATAATGAATATGGTTATATAAGAATAAATGTGATCTAAAATTTTACTGCTGATGCGATGCTATGTTTTAATACTATATACATTTCGTAAAACAGTAGGAAATACAATACTTAGATTGAACAATACATGCAATTGTAATGTGAAATGATAAGTGTAGACAAAATAGGTTTGACATTTCCTATGTTTACAATTCTGATACTACTGGTATGATTATAGGAACTTATTCAGTCAGTAAAATTTGTGATGAAAACCACAGTGTGCGTGTGAACATATATATTGACTATGATTTGTAACTTGTGAGCATAGCTAGCACTTCTAGTTATTTCAACAACAATATTGATTTCTAAATATAATGCATAGAGCTTTAAAATGCATTGATTTCCTATACTATAATAGATACTGTATAATAATTACTTCTGTTAATTATAGGGCAGAAAATGAAAACATAAGTCAATCACTGCACTTGTCTATTCGAATCAGTGGCATTTGCCTATCCTCTAATCTATTCTTAATTTGTGTATCTACACTACAGTACGATGCACAAAACAGTATGTGGAAAAAGGTAGATATTGTTTTATCAATTCCAAATCATCATTAGACTTTAACATTCAGACTTTAACATTCAGAATTTAAACAATTTTAGAAATAGATTCTTTTTCGAAAACAGAAAACAAAGATTACTACATATACAGAACATAACTATTAGCTAAGATAAAGTAGAAAATTTGTAAAACCTGGATAATTCTGTAGGGAAACAAACAGCCCAAGAAGACTATTCCACCCAACCAATTCTTGAAAATAGTCAAGTACTACCTTAGGACCCCCGATCTTATTCACTGAACCACCAAGAGAAATAAACTTAGGATTTTAGGATCTCCACTTGCAGTAGCATTAACTGTTGAATCTTCAAGAACTAGCAGTCCAAAAGACCTGCTCCAGCACCTCTGGATCACCTTAACAAATGATTTGCAGACTTATGCTTTGCAATCACCACTAGCCTCCCTATTCGAATCTCTCAGTGATCACCTGATGCAGATGAGGAAATATTCCTGCATAAATATTGTGTAAGGGATGCTTTCCCAATTCGAATTTGCCTTAAGTAGGCTGCCTAGGCCGTTTCAGATGTGTTGTTGCAGCAACACCCCCCCAAAAAAAAATTGCACATATGGGGCCCCTCCTTTATAATTTTTAAAGGCTGCCTTAAACGTTTTTTGTCCCAGCTTTTATATTTGCTTTTAACCAGAGAGTCTCGCCATGAGAAACCCAAATGCTGCCGGAAGTTTTTAACTCTCAAATAGAAGAGCTTTCAAACGAATTTTTTCTTTTCTCGAAATCACGGATCAATTTGCTAAAACCTCGTAGTAGCGGAACCCTCTCGCTTAAAACGCCCGCAAAAGAACTTAGAAAATCTCGCCGAACAAACCGCGGGAGATCTCGGGCTAGCCTTCCGAAATGACCGAGGCCTATCTCATAAACCGCCTGTCTAAGCCTTCCGAAGTAAAAAACTTGGAAATTTTTCGATCGTTTGTTTCTGCGGAACAGTTGATGAAATCCTTTTGAAACGACTCTGATCCCGAAACGGCGGAGCCCTTCACCCAAGCCTTCCGCAACCGCGGAAAGGTTCCGGTATGCCTCCCGAAATGGCGGGACTCATCCGCCTTACTCTCCTGAAAAGGACTTAGAATTTTTTGATTGGAAAGCTGCGGAAGGGATTGGGAAAACTCTCCCGAAACGGCGGACTCCTTCGCTCGAGGAGACTATGCCGCGGAAAGATTCTGGTTGTTCTTCCGAAACGACGGAAGTCTTTTACATAACTCTCCCAAAACAGACTTAGAACATGTTTTGACCGTTCGC
This sequence comes from Larix kaempferi, assembly GCA_027924585.1. NCBI lineage: Eukaryota > Viridiplantae > Streptophyta > Pinopsida > Pinales > Pinaceae > Larix > Larix kaempferi. The sequence continues at coordinate 1,496,498 of BSBM01001500.1, read as the reverse complement.
GGAGAAGATTGGAGTTTTCATTCCGAAACGGCGGGAACGGTTCGTGAAACCCTTCCGAAACGCGGAAAAGAACTTAGAAGCTTTCATTGAAAATTTGTGGAAGATCCTCCGAAACAGCGGAAGAACTTGGGAAAGATGCCCGAAAAGTCGGATTGGTTTGTTAAAATCGCGGAAGGTTTTGATGAAATCCTTCCGAAACGGCAAAAAATTCAGCGAAGTGGCCCGAAGCGTTCGGAAGCCGTTCACTTAAGCTTTCCGAAAAGAGACTTAGAAAATTCAAAAAACCTGCGGAAACCTTCTGATTTTCCTCCCGAAACGGCGGAAGCCATTCACAAAAGCTTTCCGAAAATACCGGGAGCATTCGCCATATCGTCCCGAAACCCCGCGAGACTTAAAAATTTTTGGATTAGCGGAAGCCCTTCGCAAGTAGTTCCCGAAACGGCGGAAGCCGTGGCGTTATACGTCCGCAACGCGGGTCTCTTTTGCGGAAGGTTTCGAGTTTCTCTCCGCAAAATAGCCCCCGAAACGGCAGAAGGTTTGGAGTTTCCCTTCCGCTACGCGGGCCGAAACAGCGAAAACTTCCCCTCCATCCTTCCGCAACGGCGGGTGTGACTCGCAAGGCGGTCCCGCGGATGGCGGTCGCACGAAAATCGAGATATTTTGACATGATCGCCGCCGTACTAGCACTTAAACCGCGCCACCCACCAAACTAAATGCTCGCACGTGCCGGTCTTTTATAAATCGACGGTGGGGGCTCGATCCAATGTACCATTGTTTTCGATTGGCAAACGACGTGGAACGCCGTGCAAATCGCTCCAGCTCACCTCGCTCATCCGTGCTCTCGGCCACCTCGTTCAAGCGATCCCCACGGTGCCAGGTAGGATTTTAACCTTGAATTTCGCTATTGGGTTGTCTTTTGTGGGAAAACAATGGGTTTTAGTGGGATTTTGACGGGCAAAACACCCGTCAAGGGCTATTTTTTGCCCGTCAGATACAGTTGAATGGAGTTTTCGTCATACAAAATCGTCGTAGGCATTGGTTAAAACATTAACATTTTATTTCGAGCAGTGATGGTGGGTGCGGGCGGTTAATCTTGTCCCATTTTAAAACCCCGGGCCGCGCCCCTCGTTTTGGGAAAATTTGTCGAAGCCCTATAGGCTTTTCATGTCCCCGGCCGAAAACTCACGACGTAAAACCCTGGGCCCTTCCGTAATCCTCAGTCCCAACACGCCCTCTACCCGGGAAAAACCTTGTCTCCGGCGCCATTGCCCTGTTCAAAATTCTGTGAGCATTCAAGTCGCGCGAGCTGAAACCGTGGCCACCCTAACCTTTACCGTCAATACGTCGCCGACGCCGTCACCCCGCTCAGATTAGGACTTCTCAAAGGGCACCTCGGCGAGTGCCGTGCGTGACAATAGCATTCGAAGCCCTCACCGAGTCGAAAGTGCGAAAGGAGCTCCCTTGTCGTCACAAAGTCCCTCCAACCCGAGTTTCCCCGCCTTTAGCCTTTCCAACCGCAATAATGACGAAAGACACCTTCGTCCCCAGGGCGGAACCGAAAACCAACGGCTTCCACATTTCGCCTATCGAGCCGAAAACCAATGGCTTCCGCAATTCACCTATCGAGCCGAGAACAAAATGTGTCTGCGACATAGCCTATCCCCTCAGGAGCATTCCAGACTCATCTTTTAAGAGATTCAAATGTTTCAATTTGTGTCTTATGTTGAAATAGTATTTTGCTTCCTAAATATACAGCTTCATTGACCTATCTCATTGATATTAAAACAATGTTGCTCTCTGCTAAAACCTCACAGTATGTTGCTCAAATGATGACTTTGATATGGATGTTGTCAGGGATAAGTCAAGATGCCGAAAATCGGTAAAAAGAAAGCTAAGATGACAGAAAAGAAACCTGCCCCTCCCAAAACTGAAGCTTCACTCCAAGACACGAGGTGCACCACTGGTGTCCTTCCAGAAATCAGATGGGGTGACATCTACAGAATGATCCGGGACCAAGAAATCCCAGATATGTTGTTAGAGGAAGCACCGATTTATCTTAACATCAGAGCCTCAGGCATAACTAGAGCCGCTACCTGCCCTGAGCTGTTCCCCTGTGTTGAAGTGATCGGATGGATACTCCAACATGCCGATGCTGAAGGGAGAGTGATAAATGATAGCGGGAAAGTGGCTATCGCCTCATTTCAACCCGCGTATATTGCGGCAGCCTACAGATTTCCCCGCGTCCAACAAGCTCTGACTGACGAATGGTTGGGCCAAATGAATAACGTCGAGATGGCCAAGAAGCTGCTAATAGCGGGCAAACACTTGAGAAAAAAGGGGAATGATGAGTATGACGTACAGAATCTAAGAGCTCCTTTTAGGTTGATTGCCCTGATGCTGTGCAGAATCTTCGGCATGCCCGATGGCACAGTATACAAGATTCAGTGGGTCCCTATCATTCACTATGTGGCATTTCAGGGAACTGTGTTTGACTGGGCCACTATCTTGTCAGATAGTCTGGCCTCAATTATAGTAGCTGCAAGGGAAGGACTAGCTTTGAAGAAGGCTGAATTCTTCATGTCTTCATATCTGATAGATTGTATCTTAGCCAATATAGACTTCCCCAAATTGGGCTACACATGGGATAGGGCTACCGCCCCGATCTATATTGCATTCAAGATGTTGTGGGCTCAGAACTACAAGCCCAGCTACAAACTCATCTGTGAGGGGTTCATCATGCCCCTATACGAGAAAATGTTCAAGGAAGAACCAAACTGCCTGTCAGAAAATGCTTTGGAAGTCCTTGAGGATTATGGGGACTTTTACTTTTCGGAGCAAGGTACCTACCTAAGAATGTTTGGAGGGACCAAGCCCCCATAAATCTTGCCGCAGTATGCCACAGACTATGTGGTGCTCAAAGAAGCAGTAAGACAACTCTTCTTGGATGGAATTGGAGCAATGCTCCACAAGCAACATAAGGCCTCCTTTCCCCCCCTACCTTTCTGCATAGGTGCTTACAAGTTTTCAGGGGTTGCCTCTGTCGACGAATTTGTTCAAGAGTTGAAGGCCTTCCACTTCGGTGAGGTTATCTTCCACAGGAACGACCGAAAGGGTAAAGTGGCCGAGCATTGCAAGGAGATCTATGCCCACTTCGAGTACTCCCACTACCCTGATGCCGAGGAAGAAGCATTCAGAGGCATCAGCAAAATGACTGAGCTACGGATCTATTGCCAAGGTACTGGAGCAAGCTCTAGCTCAACCAAGGCCCAGAAGACCATCCAGCAAAAGGAGAAAGAAGCTGAGGATGCCCGAGCTCAGGAAGATCTCAGATTAAGAGATGAGGCGAGGTTACAGCGGGAAGCCAAGGAAGCAAGAAAGCAGCAAGAAGCTGAAAATGAAAGACTACGGAAAGAGGCTGAGGAAGCCCAAAAGAAGAAAGAAGCTGAAGCTGAGCAGGCAGAAAAGAGGGCGGAAGAAGAATTGAAGACAAGGGAAGATGCCAAGGCGGGTGGATCCGGTATGCAGGACATGGAAATAGACACCTCTCAAGCAGGGGGCTCTGCTACCCAGAATAAAGAAGGAGACCCTGCTCAGGAAGTCCGGACCCCACCAGAAGAAGAAGACATAGACATCATAAACCGACCAATTGTCCCGTACACTCCATCAGGAAAGCGTACGGTGTCCAAATGGAATGAGTTTGTCTATGACAAGAAAAGAAAAGCAATGGTCCTCAAATCAGAAGAGAGGATCAAAAGTCCCTTTCATAAGGACATCATTACCCACCGGGAGGTCACTATAATGCAGAATATGGACCAAGATCCCTTTGCCATGGCGACCGCAGCTGTAGCAACAGCAAAAGCATCCCTGGCCAATGTAGGCGTGATGGTAAGAGACAGTGAATTGACAAGGAAGAAAGCTCGCACGCTACAACAAACTGTGGCTAATGAGCAAGCCCAAAGAGATCTGGCAGTGAACAAGTATAATTGCTTGTACGCTGAACATAAGGAACTGTCAAACAAGTACAGCCAGCTGGAGGAGGAAAAGGACCAGCTAACACTCCAAATGATGATTGTAGAAGCGGAGAAGAATGGAGTGGAAGAAAAGGCTTCTCAGCTAGAAGCAGACAAGCAAACATTAGCCGAGCGGTTAGAGCAGGCTGAGAGCAAAACGATGGACTTGGCTCCCTTCCATGAGCTGTCCTGCAGCATTCTGAAGCAAATAAATGACACGCAGGAGCTAATCACTGACGAGGTTTGCAAACTCAAGGCCATGATAGTCAGATTAAAAGAAATTAATGCGGAGGCCCACAGGCTCAAAGCTAAGAATACCCGTGTCAAAGAAAATGTCATAAGTCAGATGGCATGGAGAGAAGGGAAAGGAGGTTTCCCCCCGCATCTTCCTTTTAAGGCTGTGGACGATTTTAATGAAGATATAGCCTTGCTAGAGTTTGGTAGGAACTGTGCCAATAAGCTGATAACTAGTGTGCAGAGAACAACAGATAGAATTAACAGCCTATACCAAAAGCTCAAAGGAGTCCATGATAACTGCACATTGAGTTTCCCTCAGACCCTAGAAGACTTCCCGAAAAAGGAGAAGCGATTGTCTCAGCTAAAAGAAGAGCTAGGTGTCCAGATGGAGTATGTGAAAAGGATTGATGTCCTGGCCATGGATGATCTCCAGCATTATATTGGTTCATCATCACTTCACAACCATCTGCTGAAGGAAGTGCATCAAGCTGCTGAAGCAGAAGTCCAGAGCATTAAAACAGAGCTCGGGAAGAATGTGACTTCTCAGAAAATCTTGTTTCCTGCTGCAGCAAACATAATCATAAGGGACACAGGTGTGTGGTACAGCTACATAGCAGAGGAGGACAGGAAAGCCACAGCAGCAGCAGGAGCATCAGTAGATCCGGTAGCCTCTCTCCCAGCAGCCTCTTCCCCAGCAATGGCAGAAAGTCTGGCTAGTTCAATTCCCCCTTCCCAATTAGGAGCAGCATCAGCAGGGGATTCGAGGGCCTCTCCCCCAGGCAGCATCAGTGACAATTAACTTGGGCGACCCTCTGCCAGCAGAAGCTCACGCACAGGAATGAGGCAAACTGAATTCAGTTGAACCACTCTCTTCAGCCAAACACCTGCCCGGCAGGGAAAGCTTTAGTATTAGCCAATTTTCTGTTATGTACATTTTTAATATGTAAGGCGTAAGCCATGGGACAGCTGTCCCTATTTTTGTCAGAACAATTTTGTAAAAGAATAATCATTTTGGTAGTCGATTAGAGAGGAAATTCCTGTAAATGACAGGTGGAGGATGCTAGGTGTCAGCCCAAAGGGCAAATGTGTAGATATAAATAGAAGCTAGGAAAGATTAGAGGGGACTTTTGGCAGGGAAGGAAATTTTGGAAACCAATACGAGCTATCTTGTATCGGGCCTGTAAAATTGAATTTTCTAATAGAAGACACAGAGGATGGACGTTTTGCATGGGATGTTGGACGGTTGTATGTTGGACTATTCTAATGACTGCTATTCTGTAATGTGAGATCATTATTATCATCTGAACTATTTCTGTGTATTAATGATTTTGCTTATCCCTGTGCATACGATTTTCTCTATCTTTGTGAACAATGAATGTGTTTCATGTCAAATCGGGAGCTATCTGCTGATTTCTTCATCTTTGTTGTAGAATTCTCTTGTAGATCAAATGGCTAACTGTTCTTTCTTCAAGATCATCCCTACTGCTCGTTGTTCACCCTTTAAATTTGCTCTTCGCAGGGATCTTTTGATTTACTTCAGTTTCTGGTAAACATAGTTCTGTTTCTTTATTTCCGTCTACATAGGTTAGATAAGTTTACTTCTTTCTTTGGTGAGTAATGAAATGTATCATTTATAATCAGAAGCTACCTTCTGAGATCTTTTGCTGTGGTGTGTCTCTTTAAGATCCAATGGCTTCCTGTTCTTTCTTGAAATATAACTCCCATAGTTCATTTCTCACACTTTAACTACGTTCCTGCGAGGACAAGTAGGTTTGCTTTACTCTTTATTAGATTTAAATCTGTTTCAGTTTTGCATTTAGAACAAACATAGACTAGGCACTTGCATTTCATTCAAAACACATAAAACCCAAAAGAAAGGTGGATCGGGCCATAACCGATAGAATCGGATTCAAAGTCCAAACCCACGGTTGCCGGAACCGCTAACCGGACGGATTCCCTACACCAAACGGGAGATAGTCTAATTGGGACCATCTCTCGTGGAGAATCCCTTTCTGATTGATGCTACGATATCCGAGGCATCAACAGTTTTTTGGCGCTAGAAGGAGGGCCTGAAGTGCATGGCTGATAGAGGAAAATCTTCCGCGGTCATAGATAACACTGAAAACCCGCTTAAAGAAAGCATTTCAAACAGCCCGGATCTTGGATTAACGGACCAAGAACACCTCATTTCTGACCCTGAGCCTCAAGAAGCTTTGTACGCTGTTCCTTTTACAGAAATAGAGGATTTGAGAAGACATACCAAATCCTACGTTAGACATCTAGGTGGTTTAAACGCTGTCAACTTCCTCCCCAAGAAAATTACACCTAGAAAGGAGCCACAGTACACCCGTGATTCAATTCTCGTTCAGAGTTTTGAAGAATTGGTAAATCTGAGTTTGGAAGAAATTTCCGATACCCTTAACAAGACAGACCAAGAAAATCTTGAAGAAATTACCACTCCCAAAAGTACTCCACAGGTTTCACCCTACAATTCTCCTCCGGGGTCTCCACATCCAAACCCAAACATGGCTGTACCTACTTGGAGAGCAAGGGGAGCACTGAACCTAGCTGGACCATTCCATAATCTTCCTAAAAACCTAGAAAAGGTCTTGCCTAAGTACGATCCAGGGAAGGCCATCTCGGCGGAAGACCACCTCAAGAGTTTTTACTTAGCTTTGAACCTTTTGAACGTACAACATGAAGACGTGGTCTGCAGGTTGTTTCCATATACATTCGAGCCAAAAGTATCATCATGGTACTTTAGCCTACAACCCAGCTCAATCTCTAGTTGGGATGAATTCGAAAAATGTTTTCTAAAGAAATACGGAAACCAAAAGACTGTGGCCACACTTATGAAAGAACTCTTATCCATGAGGATGGAAAAGAAAGAAAAGGTTCAAGATTTCAATCAAAGATTCACTACGCTGTTGAATAACTTCAGTCAAGCTAATAAACCAGCCGAGGAATCTCTAATTGAATACTATACGACCGCTCTTGATGGAACCATAGCAATGTTCGTGAAGAGGTCCAAGAAAACTACCCTGATAGAGAACTTTGAGGAAGCTAGAAAGGTAGAAGAAGAGGATGATAGCATTGCTAAACATGCCTTAGATGTGGAACCAAAACCAGCCGCTAGCAAAAAACCTTTGCTGCTCACTAGAAGTAAAGACGAGCCATCTACGGACATGGAAAATGTGGTCAAGATGATGCAGAAATTGTCTAACAAAATCGTAGATCTCGAGAAAGACAAGGCTGCTAGCACATCTAGGAAGCCTTTCAAGCCTTTTTATAAAATAAGGGAAGACGGGGAACAGACTCATCCACCAATGAACGCTGCCCTTGTTTTAAACTTGAATGAGATAGGGATGGAAAATTTCTGCACTTTTCACCAAGAACCACATTCGGAAAAGAGTTGCCCGCAATGGATCAATTCCATGAGCTTAGTCATGAACCAAATGTTAGATTCTCAGATCCCAGATCAGGATAATCCTCCAGAAGAGTCGAGCCCTGAGTTGGAGGAACCAACCCCGGACACTACTATGGTGTTGTGGGATTGGGTACCTATGACCGAATTAGTAGAAGAAGATCACATAGATGGCTCTCCCTCTACCATAAATGTTGCCACTCGCAGCAAGGGCCCAATTGCGGATCCTGTCCCAGTCACCTTTCCCCATAAGCCTAAAATTTCAAAAGATCCGCCTAGGAGGCATATACCAATCATCCCACCTCAGCCCAAAGTAAACCAAACAGCTGCCAAATAGCCAAGCGCTGACAACACAGTTCAGCCACCTAAGGTCACCATGAACAAAACAGATCAGCCAACTCAAATTGGGAACGAATCCGATATAGGGTATGATATTATCGAAGATATCAAGAAGGTCAAAGCAAACGTATCAATATTTGACATGTGTAGCTTGCCCCATCAACGAGACAAACTGCTGCATGTTTTACAACCAAAACCCAGCACTACATTAACGGATTCGCAAGACAATCCCGAAATTAATGAGGCCAGCATCGGTGGGAAATCCAAATCTCAAACATTGCCTTTCCTATTGACTTTTGAAATTTTTAATCACAATGTCCACAACTGTTTGGTAGACTCTGGAGCTTCTTCAAACGTTATGCCACTGTCAATTTGTAGGAAAATTAACGGGCAGCCCGTACCATCTCCATCTCAAATTATCCAATTAGACAGGAATGCTGTCAAGGTTATTGGGGAGATGAAAGATGTTCTAATTAGGCTGTCAGCCGATCCTAGAGTCTGTCAATTCATTGACATAATGGTGGTCGATATTCCTGAAGCTTATGGGCTGATTTTGAGTAGGGATTGGTCCACCAAGCTGAGTGGCTACTTTGCTACTGATTGGTCTCATCTATGGCAGCCTTATCAAAACAGGCAGAATCAGATTAAAGTTCTTAGGGAACCTCATATGAAACAAAACGTAACTCAGCTAGAAGAAAAGAATGAAGTCGTAACCTTCTCATCTTCGGTTCTGGGGAATTATTTCTTGGAAATGGATCCGGGTAATTATCAATCTGAAACCATTAGCCATGAATCAGATAAACAGTCTGATCTCCTTCATTTCTCTCGGACTGATGATGTTGATTGTAACATAGTCAATTTAGTTGCTAACATAGACCACAAAGAAACTAACTTAGCTGAATCTAAAGATACCTTTTGGACATTATACTTTGATGGTTCTAAAACTCTGGAAGGATCCGGAGCCGGTTGTGTTCTAATGGATCCAAAAAGGAACAAGTATTTTTTGTCTTGTAGACTAGAATTCGATTGTACTAACAACACCGCTGAATATGAATCTTTGGTACATGGTTTAAAGAAGGCCATTGGCTTAAATGTTAAGTACCTGAAGGTATTTGGTGACTCCGAGATAGTTGTAAGACAGGTAAGGGACACCATTCACTGTCTCTCACCTCACTTGAAAGGTTATCAGGCTGAGGTATGGGATTTAATCATGCATTTTGACGCTTTCAATATAAAATCAATTCCTAGATTGCAAAATTCTGCTGCTGATTTGCTAGCAACATCTGCTTCTAGATTGGTGCCGTCAAATAATAAATGCTCAATTGAATTGATTTTCAGGCCTTCCATTCCCGATAACATCACAAATTTCAGAGTCTTCGATGGTGATGAACAAATTATCAGCTTCCTGACAAATGAAGATAGCTTTCAGGGAGCTGCAATAGATGAGGAAGAACACGATGCTGATTTGATGAAGAAGGACAAGGAGAAAGGAAATTTCATGCCAAAGGGGGTAAGGTCCCTCGAAATGCTGTTTGATCTTCAAAATAAGTTCAAAAGGCCAGCTAATACCAAAACTAACAGCTCATCAATGCAACATGAGTTGGTTAATTTGGGTACCGAGGCAGAACCAAAGTTTGTCAACCTTGGCAAATGTTGTTCACCAGGAGAAAAAGACAGGTTTATTAAATTGTTTAAGCAGTACAAAGATGTTTTTGCATGGACCTATGAAGATCTAAAAACATATGACGTCCGCATCATCCAGCATGTTATACCAATGAAAGCGGGTGTCAAGCCATTTCAGCAGCAGTTAAGAAGGATGCATCCCACTCTTGAACTGCTGATCCAAAAGGAATTAAAGAAGCTCCTGGACGCTAAGATAATCTTCAAGGTTCGGCATTCAGAATGGGTTGCAAACTTGGTTCCCGTAAGGAAGAAGTCGGGAGAGATTAGGCTGTGTGTAGACTTTAGAAATTTAAACAGAGCCTCGGATAAAGACAACTACCCCGTACCTTCAATGGAGCAAATCTTACAAATGGTGTCGGGATACGAATTGTTTTCTCTCCTCGATGGTTTCTCGGGCTATAATCAAGTGTTAGTAGCCGAAGAAGATCATCTCAAGACCACCTTTAGGACTAAGTGGGGAACTTTTTCCTACAGAAGAATGCCATTTGGTCTGATAAATGCAGGAGCTACATTCCAAAGGGCGATGGATATTGCCTTCCGAGGATTGGGTGGGCAATGTGTTGTTGTTTACTTAGATGATGTGACAGTATTTTCGAAGAAAAGGGAAGATCATGTTGTTCATCTGAGGCACATCTTTGATCGTTGCCGGAAGTATGGTATTTCCTTGAACCCCAAGAAGAGCGTGTTTTCTGTACCCGAAGGTAAGCTCTTGGGTCATATCATCTCCAAAGGGGGAGTGTCAATCGACCAAGAAAGAGTCCAAGCTATTAATAAGATTCCAATTCCTCACAACAAAAAATCTATGCAGTCTTTTATGGGCACCATCAATTTTGTCCGCAGATTTGTTCCGGATTTTGCACAAATTGTTAAGCCATTACAGTAGATGGTTAAACAAAGCATACAATTCAAGTGGACAGATTTGGAGAAGGACGCATTTAGAGATATCAAGGCAGCTGTAGCTAAAGCTCCTTCCTTAAGGAGCCCAGATTTCGATAAAGATTTCATCTTGTATACCTTTGCCTCGGATGACTCTCTCGCAGCTGTACTAACACAAAAGGTGGAGTTGGGGGACGAATACCCAATTTTGTTTATGAGCACTGGTCTGCAGGGGACCGAGCTGAACTATCCCATGGTGGACAAGCATGCCTATGCGGTCTTCAAAGCAGTCAAGCAGTTTAGGCCCTACATTTTGAAGAACAGAACTAAAGTCATAGTTCCCCATCCAGCTGTTAGATCCCTTTTCGTTCAAAAGAAATTGGGAGAGAGGAGAGGGAACTGGGTCGCAGTCCTGCAAGAGTATGATTTGGAATTTAAACTGGCTACAATCATCAAAGGACAAGGTCTGTGCAAGTTACTGGCGGGAAACTCGACTGATGAAGAGCAACATTGGAAGAATGAAGCTGAGCTCAATTCGGTTGAAGTATGTCCTACCTTCACAACTCCCCAGTCATGGTATAGGGATCTGGTGCACTATTTGCAGCAGGGATATCTGCCCGAACACTGGAACTCTAAGCAAAGAAGGGCACTCCGCTTGAAATCGGCACCCTATCAGATCATTGATGGGATCCTTTTCAGAAAGAATTACGATGGAGTCCTTCTTAGATGTTTGGAGAAGGAAGATGCAAACAAAGTTGTCAAAGAATTGCATGATGGCCCCGCAGGTGGTCATTATTCAGGAGAGACGACAGCGCACAAGATACTGAGAGCTGGTTATTATTGGCCCACTTTGTTCCGAGATTCCCACACATACACACGAAACTGTGATGTATGTCAAAGAAGCGCTGGGAAGTTACCTAAGGCCGCAGGCCCATTGCAGTCGGTCATCATCTCTGAACCTTTTGAGCAATGGGGCATAGATGTTATCGGAGAAATAAATCCAAACTCTTGATTGCAACAACGATACATCCTGACGGCTACCGACTACTTCACCAGGTGGACGGAGGCCATCCCGTTGCGCAAGATCAATGAAGACGCAATCATCATCTTCTTAAAAGAGAACATCATAACCAGGTTTGGGGTTCCAATTTCCCTTGTTTTTGATAATGCTACTTATTTTTCGTCTTGCAAGATAAATGAATTTGTTTATGAATGGGGAATTAAGTTGCATTATTCAGCCAATTACTACCCTCGGGGAAACGGATTAGCTGAATCCTCAAACAAGAATCTGATTCGAATCCTTAAGAAAACTGTGATAGAAAACCAGAGAAGTTGGCATGTGGCTCTCCCAAACGCCTTATGGGCAGATAGGGTAACCCCGAAGAATGCTTTAGGTGTCTCCCCTTTCACTCTTGTCTATGGCAAGGAAGCCATACTTCCCCCAAACATCTTACTGCCATCCTTGCAATTGTCCCAAGCCTCTCGGGGTTCTGGTAGCCAAGCCTTACAATCCAGGATCAACACCCTGCTTCAACTAGAAGAAGCCCGATACAAACCTAAAGATCGATTCCATCAACACCAGGACATAGTTAAGAGATGGTTCGATAAGAAGAAATCCGGCAAGAGGGATTTTGAAGTCGGGGATTTAGTCCTGAAATGGGACCATAATCATGAAGGCAAAGGAATGCATATGAAATTTCAACATCTATGGGTAGGCCCGTACCAAATTTATGCAAAATTAGGCCCATCCACTTACAAATTGACAAATCTCGAGGGAGAAGAAGTAGCCCTTCCTCTCAATGGCCTCGCTCTGAAACAATACTTCGCATAGTCTCCTCGAGACTTCCTGTACATAATTAAAGTTTTCCTTTTGCTTTCGCCTTTAGCTGCTTTATTTTTCGGCCATGTTGTTTCTCTCTTTGTTATTTGGTCTTTTACGACAAGTTTTGTTTTTTGAATGCCCTTTTGGTTGAGTTTCTCGTTGAAGATAGCTCTCTCAAAGAAAACTTGCAACTCATGAGTCTGGAACTCCGCTCAGTAAATCCGGTCTGTTGTGCTCTCGCTGAAATGTCCAGAAGGTGGGAATCCTACCCTGCTAGTCACACTAATCCTGTTTAATGGCCGAGACCTATGACCATCTTCACTACTATCGTTAGGCTCCACCCACTCTCACACTCTAAAGGTATCTCAAGAAGGTTACCTAAGTTGGACCCATGGAAAGTAGCACCTCTCGAGGACATAGGGTATTGAAATGACTCCATGCTGCAGATTTAACAGCCAAAATGGCCTACATTCAAGAGTCTGTTTTCCAGGGATTCTCGCCTCAATTAAAGCATGGCTGAGACAAAAGCAAAAGACATGTAAAATCAAGAAGGCTGTCCAAAAGGCCCAGCTCAAAATGGGCTCCTCTCCGTCCGTGAAGTTTGATCAAATCAATAAAATTTCTAACTCACACAAAAGGACATTATGGATTGAGGAGCCTAAATCAAAGATCATGTCCAAAAGAAAATATCCCTGGAAGGCTCAAACAGCTAAGCTGTCCAAAGTACAAGCATCCCAAAGGATGCCAGCAGCATGGGAATGAGTAACAAGAGCAATAATGTCCATGAGAAAGTGTTGCAAATGCTGTGGAGTCCGGCAGTAATGGCCATTCGAGAGATGACCCTCCTAAAATGAATCTCATATGCTGGCCCTCTGAGAGTGGTGAAGATGTCTCGGTCAAAGATCCCCTTTCCCCAATGGCTAGCAGGTAAAGTGCCTCCTTCCCCCACATGACTTTAAAGTGCTCAGTCGAGTAGTGCGGCCAAGATGGATGTTTTTTGATGAGTTTTTTGACCATGAGGGGAAATTTTTCAGAGATCTGTGTTCCCCAGCGACTCGCCATTGTTGTTGCAGCAACACCCCCCCAAAAAAATTTTGCACATATGGGGCCCCTCCTTTATAATTTTTAAACGCTGCCTTAAACGTTTTTTTGTCCCAGCTTTTATCTTTGCTTTTAACCAGAGAGTCTCGCCATGAGAAACCCCAATGCTGCCGGAAGTTTTTAACTCTCAAATAGAAGAGCTTTCAAACGAATTTTTTCTTTTCTCGAAATCACGGAGCAATTTGCTAAAACCTCGTAGTAGCGGAACCCTCTCGCTTAAAACGCCTGCAAAAGAACTTAGAAAATCTCGCCGAACAAACCGCGGGAGATCTCGGGCTAGCCTTCCGAAATGACGAGGCCTATCTCATAAACCGCCCGTCTAAGCCTTTCAAAGTAAAAAACTTGGAAATTTTTCGATCGTTTGTTTCTGCGGAACAGTTGATGAAATCCTTCCGAAACGACTCTGCTCCTGAAACGGCGGAGCCCTTCACCCAAGCCTTCCGCAACCGCGGAAAGGTTCCGGTATGCCTCCCGAAATGGTGGGACTCATTCGCCTTACTCTCCCGAAAAGGACTTAGAATTTTTCGATTGGAAAGCTGCGGAAGGGATTGGGAAAACCCTCCCAAAACGGCGGACTCCTTCCCTCGAGGAGACTATGCTGCGGAAAGATTCCGGTTGTTCTTCCGAAACGACGGAGGTCTTTTACATAACTCTCCCGAAACAGACTTAGAACATGTTTTGATCGTTCGCGGAGAAGATTCGAGTTTTCATTCCGAAACGGCGGGAACGGTTCGTGAAACCCTTCCGAAACGCGGAAAAGAACTTAGAAGCTTTCATTGAAAATTTGCGGAAGATCCTCCGAAACTGCGGAAGAACTTGGGAAAGACGCCCGAAAAGTCGGATTGGTTTGTTAAAATCGCGAAAGGTTTTGATGAAATCCTTCCGAAACGGCGAAAAATTTAGCGAAGTGGCCCGAAGCGTCAGAAGCCGTTCACTTAAGCTTTCCGAAAAGAGACTTAGAAAATTCAAAAAACCTACGGAAACCTTTGGATTTTCCTCCCGAAACGGCAGAAGCCATTCACAAAAGCTTTCCGAAAATACCGGGAGCATTCGCCATATCGTCCCGAAACCCCGCGAGACTTAAAATTTTTTGGATTAGCGGAAGCCCTTCGCAAGTAGTTCCCGAAACAGCGGAAGCCATGGCGTTATACGTCCGCAACGCGGGTCTCTTTTGCGGAAGGTTTCGAGTTTCTCTCCGCAAAATAGCCCCCGAAACGGTGGAAGGTTCGGAGTTTCCCTTCCGCTACGCGGGCCGATACAGCGAAAACTTCCCCTCCATCCTTCCGCAACGGCGGGTGCGACTCGCAAGGCGGTCCCACGGATAGAGGTCGCACGGAAATCGAGATATTTTGACATGATCGCTGCCGTACTAGCACTTAAACCGCGCCACCCACCAAACTAAATGCTCGCACGTGCCGATCTTTTATAAATTGACGGTGGGGGCTCGATCCAATGCACCATTGTTTTCGATTGGCAAACGACGTGGAACGCCGTGCAAATCGCTCCAGCTCACCTCGCTCATCCGCGATCGCGGCCACCTCGTTCAAGCAATCCCCACGGTGCCAGGTAGGATTTTAACCTTGAATTTCGCTATTGGGTTGTCTTTTGTGGGAAAACAATGGGTTTTAGTGGGATTTTGACGAGCAAAATACCCGTCAAGGGCTATGTTTTTCCCGTCAGATACAGTTGAATGGAGTTTTCGTCATACAAAATCGTCGTAGGCATTGGTTAAAACATTAACATTTTATTTCGAGCAGTGATGGTGGGTGCGGGCGGTTAATCTTGTCCCATTTTAAAACCCCGGGCCACGCCCCTCGTTTTGGGAAAATTTGTCGAAGCCCTATAGGCTTTTCATGTCCCCGACCGAAAACTCAGGACGTAAAACCCCGGGCCCTTCCGTAAGCCTCAGTCCCAACATGCCCTCTACCCGGGCAAAACCTTGTCTCCACCGCCATTGCCCTGTTCAAAATTCCATGAGCATTCAAGTCGCGCGAGCTGAAACCGTGGCCACCCTAACCTTTACCGTCAATACGTCGCTGGCACCGTCACCCCACTCGGATTAGGACTTCTCATAGGGCACCTCGGCGAGTGCCGTGCGTACAATAGCATTCGAAGCCCTCACCGAGTCGAAAGTGCGAAAGGAGCTCCCTTGTCGTCACAAAGTCCCTCCAACCTGAGTCTCCCCGCCTTTAGCCTTTCCAACCGCAATAATGATGAAAGACACCTTCGTCCCCAGGGCGGAACCAAAAACCAACAGCTTCCGCATTTTTCCTATCGAGCCGAAAACCAATGGCTTCCGCAATTCGCCTATCGAGCCGAGAACAAAATGTGTCCGCGACATAGCCTATCCCCTTAGGAGCATTCCAGACTCATCTTTTAAGAGATTCAAATGTTTCAATTTGTGTCTTATGTTGAAATAGTATTTTGCTTCCTAAATATACAGCTTCATTGACCTATCTCATTGATATTAAAACGATGTTGCTCTCTGCTAAAACCTCACAGTATGTTGCTCAAATGATGACTTTGATATGGATGTTGTCAGGGATAAGTCAAGATGCCGAAAACCGGTAAAAAGAAAGCTAAGATGACAGAAAAGAAACCTGCCCCTCCCAAAACTGAAGCTTCACTCCAAGACACGAGGTGCACCATTGGTGTCCTTCCAGAAATCAGATGGGGTGACATCTACAGAATGATCCGGGACCAAGAAATCCCAGATATGTTGTTAGAGGAAGCACCGATTTATCTTAACATTAGAGCCTCAGGCATAACTAGCGCCGCTACCCGCCCTGAGCTGTTCCCCTGTGCTGAAGTGATCGGATGGATACTCCAACATGCCGATGCTGAAGGGAGAGTGATAAATGATAGCGGGAAAGTGGCTATCGCCTCATTTCAACCCGCGTATATTGCGGCAGCCTACAGATTTCCCCGCGTCCAACAAGCTCTGACTGACGAATGGTTGGGCCAAATGAATAACGTCGAGATGGCCAAGAAGCTGCTAATAGCGGGCAAACACTTGAGAAAAAAGGGGAATGATGAGTATGACGTACAGAATCTAAGAGCTCCTTTTAGGTTGATTGCCCTGATGCTGTGCAGAATCTTCGGCATGCCCGATGGCACAGTATACAAGATTCAGTGGGTCCCTATCATTCACTATGTGGCATTTCAGGGAACTGTGTTTGACTGGGCCACTATCCTGTCAGATAGTCTGGCCTCAATGATAGTAGCTGCAAGGGAAGGACTAGCTTTGAAGAAGGATGAATTCTTCATGTCTTCATATCTGATAGATTGTATCTTAGCCAAGATAGACTGCCCCAAATTGGGCTGCACATGGGATAGGGCTACCGCCCCGGTCTATATTGCATTCAAGATGTTGTGGGCTCAGAACTACAAGCCCAGCTACAAACTCATCTGTGAGGGGTTCATCATGCCCCTATACGAGAAAATGTTCAAGGAAGAACCAAACTGCCTGTCAGAAAATGCTTTGGAAGTCCTTGAGGATTATGGGGACTTTTACTTTTCAGAGCAAGGTACCTACCTAAGAATGTTTGGAGGGACTAAGCCCCCATACATCTTGCCGCAGTATGCCACAGACTATGTGGTGCTCAAAGAAGTAGTAAGACAACTCTTCTTGGATGGGATTGGAGCAATGCTCCACAAGCAACATAAGGCCTCCTTTCCCCCCCTACCTTTCTGCATAGGTGCTTACAAGTTTTCAGGGGTTGCCTCTGCTGACGAATTTGTTCAAGAGTTGAAGGCCTTCCACTTTGGTGAGGTTATCTTCCACAGGAACGACCGAAAGGGTAAAGTGGTCGAGCATTGCAAGGAGATCTATGCCCACTTCGAGTACTCCCACTACCCTGATGCCGAGGAAGAAGCATTCAGAGGCATCAGCAAAATGACTGAGCTACGGATCTGTCGCCAAGGTACTGGAGCAAGCTCTAGCTCAACCAAGGCCCAGAAGACCAGCCAGCAAAAGGAGAAAGAAGCTGAGGATGCCCGAGCTCAGGAAGAGCTCAGATTAAGAGACGAGGCGAGGTTATAGCGAGAAGCCGAGGAAGCAAGGAAGCAGCAAGAAGCTGAAAATGAAAGACTGCGGAAAGAGGCTGAGGAAGCCCAAAAGCAGAAAGAAGCTGAAGCTGAGCAGGCAGAAAAGAGGGCGGAAGAAGAATTGAAGACAAGGGAAGATGCCGAGGCAGGTGGATCGCGTATGCAGGACATGGAAATAGACACCTCTCAAGCAGGGGGCTCTGGTGCCCAAAATAAAGAAGGAGACCCTGCTCAGGAAGTCCGGACCCCACCAGAAGAAGAAGACATAGACATCATAAACCGACCAATTGTCCCGTACACTCCATCAGGAAAGCGTACGGTGTCCAAATGGAATGAGTTTGTCTATGACAAGAAAAGAAAAGCAATGGTCCTCAAATCAGAAGAGAGGATCAAAAGTCCCTTTCATGAGGACATCGTTACCCACCGGGAGGTCACTATAATGCAGAATACGGACCAAGATCCCTTTGCCATGGCGACCGCAGCTGTAGCAACAGCAAAAGCATCCCTGGCCAATGTAGGCGTGATGGTAAGAGACAGTGAATTGACAAGGAAGAAAGCTCGCACGCTACAACAAACTGTGGCTAATGAGCAAGCCCAAAGAGATCTGGCAGTGAACAAGTATAATTGCTTGTACGCTGAACATAAGGAACTGTCAAACAAGTAGAGCCAGCTGGAGGAGGAAAAGGACCAGCTAACACTCCAAATGATGATTGTAGAAGCGGAGAAGAATGGAGTGGAAGAAAAGGCTTCTCAGCTAGAAGCAGACAAGCAAACATTAGCCGAGCGGTTAGAGCAGGCTGAGAGCAAAACGATGGACTTGGCTCCCTTCCATGAGCTGTCCTGCAGCATTCTGAAGCAAATAAATGACACGCAGGAGCTAATCACTGACGAGGTTTGCAAACTCAAGGCCATGATAGTCAGATTAAAAGAAATTAATGCGGAGGCCCACAGGCTCAAAGCTAAGAATACCCGTGTCAAGGCAAATGTCATAATTCAGATGGCATGGAGAGAAGGGAAAGGAGGTTTCCCCCCGCATCTTCCTTTTAAGGCTGTGGACGATTTTAATGAAGATATAGCCTTGCTGGAGTTTGGTAGGAACTGTGCCAATAAGCTGATAACCAGTGTGCAGAGAACAATAGATAGAATTAACAGCCTATACCAAAAGCTCAAAGGAGTCCATGATAACTGCACATTGAGTTTCCCTGAGACCCTAGAAGAATTCCCGGAAAAGGAGCAGCGGTTGTCTCAGCTAAAAGAAGAGCTAGGTGTCCAGATGGAGTATGTGAAAAGGATTGATGTCCTGGCCATGGATGATCTCCAGCATTATATTGGTTCATCATCACTTCACAACCATCTGCTGAAGGAAGCGCATCAAGCTACTGAAGCAGAAGTCCAGAGCATTAAAACAGAGCTCGGGAAGAATGTGACTTCTCAGAAAATCTTGTTTCCTGCTGCAGCAAACATAATCATAAGGGACACAGGTGTGTGGTACAGCTACATAGCAGAGGAGGACAGGAAAGCCGCAGCAGCATCAGGAGCATAAGTAGATCCGACAGCCTCTCTCCCAGCATCCTCTTCCCCAACAATGGCAGAAAGTCTGGCCAGTTCAATTCCCCCTTCCCAATTAGGAGCAGCATCAGCAGGGGATTCGAGGGCCTCTCCCCAGGCAGCATCAGTGACAATTAACTTGGGCGACCCTCTGCCAGCAGAAGCTCACGTACAGGAATGAGGCAAACTGAATTCAGTTGAACCACTCTCTTCAGCCAAATGCGTGCCCGACAGGGAAAGCTTTAGTATTAGCCAATTTTCTGTTATGTACATTTTTAATATGTAAGGCGTAAGCCATGGGACAACTGTCCCTATTTCTGTCAGAACAATTTTGTAAAAGAATAATCATTTTGGTAGTCGATTAGAGAGGAAATTCCTGTAAATGACAGGTGGAGGATGCTAGGTGTCAGCCCAAATGGAAAATGTGTATATATAAATAGAAGCTAGGAAAGATTAGAGGGGACTTTTGGCAGGGAAGGAAATTTTGGAAACCAATATGAGTTATCTTGTATCGGGCCTGTAAAATTGAATTTTCTAATAGAAGCCACAGAGGATGGACGTTTTGCATGGGATGTTGGACGGTTGTATGTTGGACTATTCTAATGACTGCTGTTCTCTAATGTGAGATCATTCTTATCATCTGAACTATTTCTGTGTATTAATGATTTTGCTTATCCCTGTGCATACGATTTTCTCTATCTTTGTGAACAATGAATGTGTTTCATGTCAAATCGGGAGCTATCTGCTGATTTCTTCATCTTTGCTGTAGAATTCTCTTGTAGATCAAATGGCTAACTGTTCTTTCTTCAAGATCATCCCTACTGCTCGTTGTTCACCCTTTAAATTTGCTCTTCGCAGGGATCTTTAAATTTACTTCAGTTTCTAGTAAACATAGTTCTGTTTCTTTATTTCCGTCTACATAGGTTAGATAAGTTTACTTCTTTCTTTGGTGAGTAATGAAATGTATCATTTATAATCGGAAGCTACCTTCTGAGATCTTTTGCTGTGGTGTTTCTCTTTAAGATCCAATGGCTGCCTGTTCTTTCTTGAAAGATAACTCCCATAGTTCATTTCTCACACTTTAACTACGTTCCTGCGAGGATAAGTAGGTTTGCTTTACTCTTTATTAGATTTAAATCTGTTTCAGTTTTGCATTTAGAACAAACATAGACTAGGCACTTGCATTTCATTCAAAACACATAAAACCCAAAAGAAAGGTGGATCGGGCCATAACCGGTAGAATCGGATTCAAAGTCCAAACCCACGGTTGCCGGAACCGCTAACTGGACGGATTCCCTACACCAAACGGGAGATAGTCTAATTGGGACCATCTCTCAGGGAGAATCCCTTTCTGATTGATGCTACGATATCCGAGGCATCAACAAGATGTTACTGGGTCATTAAATGAGATGCCTGCCCACTCCCACCACCTGGGGGATAATGCCACATTTTTAGGGGTAGTTTTCCCATAACCAATAGGTAGTGGTCAAGTGAAATTGCTGCCATCTGTCCCATACCTTCCAACAGCTTCCATTCCTCCTAGTGGGTTCGTGAACACTCATTTAATAGTCCCCTTTGGTGTTTTTCTCCTAATTAATTTATTTAAATAATAATATTCAGTAATTACATTCATCCTTGATCAAAATTGATCATAATTACAAAACTTTGTAATTAAATTTAACATAAAGTATTTTGCAAATAAAATAATAATTTTCAGAAAATTGGGTAGGTGACAACGATAGTGGTGCTAGTTACTACTAAAATGGTAGTGGTGATACCTTCTTTAAAAGTCTCGGCCTCTAAGGAGACAAAACTTAGAGATTTTTCGGGTTCCTTTAAAAGCTCCTATCTTACGTATGTGTATAATTCATGTACATTCAATGTCAATATGTATATATAACATAATCTTTAAGTTAATTATTTATAACAATTAAGCCACTTTGATATCTCATATAAAATAGGTCGTTGAATGATAATCTATCCTAATACATAGATCTTATGTATATTCAAAATAGAATAACAATCTCTTAATGGATTTAACTATATTAAATGATAGGTTATAACAATCTATTCTATAGATTAGAACATATTTAAGTGATAGATTTTTGGATAACAATCTACTCCTTTATATCTATATAATCTACTTACATGGATCTCCTATACATATCCATAAGATAGGTTTTTGAACAATAAACTATTTGTATGTATATATATATAAAACCTACTTATAGATTTTATATGTATATGTATATGTATATATATTACTTAGGCAGTAATAGCATAGATGTGTATAATAATATCCTAAGAGATTTAATTAGTAATATTTTAACATACTAGTTTGTTTCCGCTCCTTAAAGCGTAATTGGAAAATAACTTACTTTGTCTAATACTAGTAGTAAGTTCAAATTATCAGCATTTTGAGTTAGATTAAAATTGTGAGGCATATGACTTGTTTCCTCTTTAGTGTATTCTTTTTGTAGTGTTTGGAGGCACTAAGATGACACCTGTCATCTACTCATGCCTTTGGTTACCCACGCCTTTTTCCCTAGTGACTTCACTTGCCTATCACTAAGTTGCATCCTTTTACCTCTTAACAGTAAACCACAACAATACTTTTCAAGGTCCACTGGTGGGGCCTTGTCCTTGAGATCCTCACCAAGGCCATATTCATAGTTACAATATACATTTATACAAAATATTAGGTCAAAAAGGAGGGATGTTACATACTCCTCCCCTTAAGAATAACATCATCCTCGATGTTCACACTTTTTAACAATTCATCTACTCTTCTGGAGTCATCATTCCTTAGTTCACTTGTCCTCTCTCCTATTGTTATTCTTGATCATCTTCGAACTCACACGATTTTCACGTGTTTTTGTGGTTCTTACTCCTTTTACAACCTGCTCTTTTGTGCAAATCATACCAAATCTTCCAACATTTTTCAAACAGTAAATGTTAATCATCGTCATCCTTGAGGACATATTTTCTTACTCTAGCATTCATAATATTCACACATAAAGACATCCGTATTCGAGTATAAGACAAGTCATTAATATTTGTTATATAAAAACAAATTTTTCAACAACACTTTGTTGATCATCAAACTCTCTCCTGAGTTTGGAACTTCAGCAATCCTTTGCTTGACACAAAACTCGTTCTCGAGTTGTCTTCATCAATCAAACTTGCAGTCTACAAAATCATCATAAATTCTTGGTCAGTCTTACTCTAGCATTCATAACTTTCACACATGAAGACATCCATTAGTCCATAATACAAATCATTTAATATTGGTTATGTCATAACATAATATTTCAACAACACTTTGTTGATCATCAAACTCTCCCATGAACTTGGAACTTCAACAATCCTTTGCTGGACACACAACTTGTCCTCGAGTTTTATGTGGTCTTGTGAATAAAATTTGCGGTTAAGAACACTCTCTGTACTCTCATAAATTCCTGGTCAGTCTTACATTGCAAGCCACTAGTAACATCCCCTCATCGAATCTCTTGTGCATTCTCATCTTTTTAGAATTGTCACAAGGAAAAACATATTGAGCCACCCGCTCAATTTGATGGATATAAAGATTGCCTAGGTCTTATGTGTCAGTATAACATTCAGTGAGCCACCTTCTCTGTTCCACTTTCTTGGGGAACATGACCACATTTGTTAGGGATATTGCCTCCCGCAATGGCTACTAATTGAGTGCAAAAGCCGCCTTTCTGCAAGTGAGTACATGAATTATTCTTCTCCATTCAACCCTTCACATTTGAGTCCAAGAAATATTCTTTCCCACTCAAACATTCTTGTTTGAGTCCATGAAATTTATGTAGTAACAATCCTTCTATACTCCACATGCATAATAATAACAACAAATATTTTCACTTATTTGCTTATCACATTCTATGCATTTTGATGATTACACATCATTAACCATAAGTTTTATCACTAATTGTGATTCATAAAATCCTGTAATCCAAGTAATATGTAAAGTAAAGCATTACTTACTCTTGAGGGATTTTGCCCAACTTATCTATATAATTTTTATAATCAACGTTCCTCTTTGATCATGACATCAGTCGCAGTTAATATCACTTCCTGAAATGTTAGTATATAAAAGAAAATTTTCTTTGCTTCAATTACTCAACAATTGAACACATTAGTCCCATAGCATTACACACATGCTCATTCAATAATTTGCGCACCCTCTTTAATTCATCCCGATGTAAACTCTTCAATATCCCATTGCAGTCAAGTTTGCTAACAACGAACATGTTAGTATCATAATTTAAACAGTTTAGTTGCATATAGATTTATTTATGTCTAAGACTCATTATCTAAAGATACCATAATCTTTCCATACACTTTTTAAAAGATACCATAATTTAATTCAATCATAACAAGATTTAGGATTCTTCTTTTTCCTATAATGAAAACTCCTACTATTAACAAGATCCTTTAACTTGATATACATCAATATTTTTTAGAAAATATAACAAATCCTATCAAGAGTCTATCTATGAAGAAAAGAATTAGAATCCTATGCATTCAAAAATAAGATCTTTTAACTCCTAGAAAACACTCCTTCCAATTCCTTACAATAATACACCTTTAGGCTTATACTAATAACAATAAGAAATTCTAAAAATGAAATTTGTTAAGTAATAAAATCTTAACATTTAACAAAATTATGATTTATAATTAAAATAATATTTCAACACATCGGTTACCTTATCACATGAATTCATTCACGTCTTTAAACATATATCTTGTAACCTCGTATGTCAAATTCAACCGGGCTATCAATATTCAAGATTTATAATTACTTAGTCTATGGACTTTATACTATTGGATCCATGGAAGAAAATGAAAGAAAGTAAACAATATTTTTGCAATAAGCATACCACCGAAATCTAAGTAAAACGATGTACATTCTAACTTTGATACTTGAGAACCAATCTTTTATTTCGATAAATGTAACTATAACTTCATTTTCGGGACTATATTATATAGTATTCCATGAAAATTGGGAAAATAATATATAACAACCATGCAATCCTAAACAAATTATAGATATGATAATTGAAGATTTTCATGTGACTTCGCAAAATCTAACAAGCTTACTTCTTCGGAGTAAACTAATCTAATGAAACTCATAGGTAGTGCACATAGTAATTATTATAACAACAACTCTAAAGAATATCTTCTTGATATTACTATGAAATTTGGAAATTTCTTATTAGTTTAAGCTACAAGTCAAGAACACTATTCATAATCAAGGTATTAATATATTTCGCCAAAGTTTTCCATATCTTTATCTATTTCTTAGACTTAGCAGTTTACAAAATGACATCAAATTAGGAATCAACAATCAACAAAAAGATTTATGATGCTTCTATTCTCTTTTAACAAATTTTTCAATCACGATACAAAATCACTCATTTCACATGTACTGAAGTTATCTCAAAAATGAAATTTCACATCAATCTTAGGCAAGACATAAAAATAACATCTATATCGATTCATTCTTCATATGAAATAATTTACATCCTAGTGCAACTTTTGAAAACCTTTCATGTAATTTTCCTTTATATCATACTCAAACTAATTGGCATTTTAGCAATTGTACCAACTTCAATTAATTTGATCTTTTATGACTATTTCCTAGAATGTGCTTTATATGTTAACACTTGTTTATAATATTCTGTAAAAAAAAAAATTTCATAGATACTGAAACAAAATACCTAAATGACAATACTATTCAACAATGTGAGTATCTATCCCTTTTATCTAGCAAGGAAAACTCATACTTGACTCACAATGTTTATGAAGAAAACCAAAAATATACTTATCTTTACTTTTTGGAGAACTTGAAGTTACCCTTTTAATGCATCACCCCTCATCCATTCTAGTCCATGTATCCAAAATGAAACAAGAACAACTTCATTATTTAACCTTCATACTTCTTTATTTCATGTTGAGCCCATTAGGCCCGAGTGTTGTAACCTACAGCTCTGATACCATATGTCACGAACCCAAATTTCAGGGTTGGAAAATTTGTGAATTTATGAAAAATTTTCATAACATTTAAGACCTCTTTAATGAAAGTTAAGCATGATGCGAACCAATGTCCGTTGTACTTGCAATGGTAAAAGAAATAATCAACATGCATATATTTAATTTCATCATTTTTCCAACATTCATACATGGGGGCTTCACTAGAAGGCAATATGATACCACGTTCATTCATATTGCTGTATTAAATATTCATGAAAACCTAAAAATTATATTGCTTATATATTAAGGGGAAAAGGGTTTTTTTATTTAATGTAACAATAGAAAAATACTTTGGGGTCTTTTTTATATGGGTGGGTTGACAAATATCCGCCAAATGGAGATGGCAGGATCACGGTCGGATGAGAAATCAGGTTGAGGTAAGGCTTAGGCTTACCAATGCACAGGGAAATCATGTCTTGAAGCATGCTTGAGGCCAGGGGTTTCATGGTGAAGTCGGTTTTCAGTCGATCATAGTTGAGAGACAGTGGTCATTGACAGCCACTTGTTACCAATAACACTCAGTCAATTGTTACCGATATCCTTAGGAGGCTCTAAGCCCGCAGGGCCTGTTATAAGCCCTCGATAGGTCGTGGGGGCTTGAATACCCAACCACTCGTGCCTATTACAGGACTTGGGAGGTTTAGTCAGCCTCCTAGAGCTTGTTACAGGCCCTGGGGGCTTGGATACCTAGCCCACAACAAGCTTAGTCAACGATTGGGGAACTGCAACATGCAATCTAAATGTTGTACTATGTGCATTGGCTCTAGTGACATACAAGAAGTGATCTCCAATCTCTTAATTAGACCATTAGATGTTGCAAATCATAATGATATGTGGTTGACTAATTGCATTCTCGGTGAAGTAATGTGCATCCACAATATACATCGAAAGAAGGAAGGTGCATTGTAGAATGCATGTGGGGTAATAAGAGGGGTATCATATCAATATACTAGGTAGAAATATAAAGGGGTATAAAAAATGTGAATGAAAAAATTGATACATACAATATCTAGTGAAAATAGGGATTTTTTTAAATTGGGAAGGCATATTAGGAGGGGGTTAAAAAAATCGATTCCGGAAGGTATTTTCCAATGTTTAGTGAAATTAGGGGTATTGTTTCATATGCCACGAATGAATGTGCTATGACAGTGGTTTATTGAGTGAAGCCCCCATGCATTTATACCAGTCTTTTTTTAAAACAATCATTTTAAGGGTGCACCTATACAACACATGGAAATTTCTTGAGACCTTTATGTGCAAGGAAAACATTACATTTGTATGCTAGTAAATTGCTTAAACCAAATGGATAATTATAAACGATGAAAGGTTATATAAGTATATGTACACATGATTAAACCTCACCATTATTTACCTTACCATCTTTACTTTGAATATATTCATGGGAATTGTACTCAATGGTAGTGAACTTAACCGTGCCTGCCAAAACTTTAAGTATATCAGATGTAATTTATCCCATGAATAACATAATCAATCAAGAAACATATTTGCACCAAGAATCATTTGACCTAGGCATGCACATAAACATAAACATTGAAAACCATCATAATCCTTCATAGATGAGAAAGACATCTTCAAGTTACCCATGACAAGTTACATCTAGTTCAATAAGCAACATACCACCAATAAAATACATCTAAATTAATTAACAAGATAATTTAAATGCACACATTACTTATCAAAACCACACATAAAAGACATATACTAAGTACACCAATTTATCGTGGGTCACCCGCAACTGGGGCTACGTCCACAAAAAAGGGGAGGGTAATATCTCTATTAATCAAAAGGAGGATACATTCCCACCACACTGGTGTTGCCAACTTCAACTTTCCACTTTCTCAAGGGATCTCTCATACAAAGCTTTTTCAACACACATATAACATAACCCTAGATTATGTACATTACTTTTACACGCCATACTATACAAATGCAATAAGATATAGTGACCTTACTATATAATGACTCTTCTACTTGAGGACCATAAACTATGATGGGCGAATACAAGGGAAAACAACTTATAAGTGTCGTCCCAAAACTCGTTGATGTCGAGTTAGCAAATATATAAGTATGCTAGGAGTTCATATACTTGTACTAAAACAATAGCAAGCCGACTACATTCTTGAATAATAAAATAGTGAACTATAATGCCCAAACTTTACTAAAGTTGTTTACAAAGTTATTCATATAAGTATCGATGTTGTATGGATGTTTAGCAAGGTACCCCTACTGCCTTATATTTCATGCTTTAATCTTTATAATCCCTTTTGATATATTTGTTTTTAACCTGATCATTACATTGCAGACAAAAATATGTAAAAAAATATAAATACAGTTCAACCCGATCTACTGTTTTGGCAGCAATGTAATTACCAAACAAAACTCAAACCCTTCGATTTCGTGTAGTATATAAAGCATACAAAATCAAACCCAACTTCTTGTTTCAGGCAGCGATATGTAATTACTAACCAAAACCCAATCCTTCCTATTTTAGGTCATTGAATATATATAACATATAAATACAAATCAAGCCCAATCCTTACGTTATGCAAGGAAATAGTATACCACATATAGTCAACTCAATCCTTGCGATTTCAGGTAGAAGTGTATATATGTATATATATATATATATATAACAAACCTACCGTAATGTCTGGTAGCTGCATAGCATATATATTAGCAAAACCCATCATAAAATCTAGTGGCAGCAACATCAAAATCCTACGATAATAAAACGAAACCCAGAGATCTAAACAATTTATGACAGCATTTATTTACCTCCAGCAGTATTCATATGCAGAGATGCGTAATCTTTATAATCCCTTTTGACAAATTTTCTTTTAACCTCCGGCATCATTCATATGCAGAGATGCGTATAGGAGACCCTGGGGTTGAGCAATTCGCTATCCTTCCCAACTCTTTGACAACTCATAAAGAAAACGTATGCATTATATGTAAACACATCCCACATAATTTTAAACGTATCTAATGTAGAAGCAGATCAATCCCAAAAAGCACAACATAATTATACTATTGAGTAGGATTGGGGATCGGCTTCCACAGCCTTCCCAAAAGCTTCACGCAGCATAACATCATAGGAAGACAAAAGGACAGCTAAGCTACAGGGATATAGCCTCTCGTCTATATTATTTCGATTTATAATAACTTTCATCCAAATAGTGAAGGTTCATGCCATCCTCAAATCGAGGAAAGGGTTTCTATTTAGCATTTTTTTAAAGAAAAACTCAAATACATTCATTTCGAGATCTAGTTCTGTTTCTAAATAAAAATTCAGCTGAACAACGAAGGGTTCACTACATCCTCAGATCGTTTGGCAGAGTTTCTATCCGGCATTCTCGAATGGACTTATATATAAATAAAAAATACCAATGAACAGGATTTGGGTCAGCTTCCATGGCCTTTGCCAGCTTCCCACAGCCAAAGCCAAAAGGAAAAAATATAGCATATATACATATAACACCTTCATAAAATAATGCAGATAGAATGGAAACTAACCTCCATCCCACAAGCAATGAAAATAGACATCAAACCACTCAAACGATACTCTCTAAACTAGTTCTTCAAACTCAACTGGAGTTAATCCCTCTCTATGGAAGAGATCTTGTAGCTACCCAGTTATTCCCCGAACTCATCATACAGTGAGTCGAACTAAGTTGCGACTCAATTTTTGCAGAACCTTCAGATCGATGATCCTTTTTCCCGCCCTCAGGATTAACCTCCTCTCAAAAAAATGTAATGGAAACCCAATACAGAAATCTGTCCCCATTCCTCTTGAGATCGTGCTCTCTATCTAGCAGATGTGTGACCTGACTCCATAATGCATGAGCCCTCTTTTTCTCCCCTAAAACTTGAGCTCAGTTCTTTCTTTTAAACTGATGGTTCCCCCCAGGTTCTCAAATCTATCTTCTTATGTATGTGGAAGCTTCTTCCCTCTCGATGGTAGATGGAGGCCAAAGAGTTTGGGCTCTTCATTAAGAGACAAATGGTGGTGATACAGAGGGTTCCAGAGCGTGTTTCTAAAGATAAAAGGTAAAACTACAAAAACACTTTTTGATCTCAATAAACTCTTCCTCCATGCCTAACGTGCTCATGTAGTGGTAGATATTTAAAGGAAAACGGTTTCCCTATTCTCTCACGATTTCAATGCGACAATAGTGGTGCTAGTTACTCCTAAAATGGTAGTGGTGATACCTTCTTTAAAAGTCTTGGCCTCTAAGGAGACAGAACTTCCATATTTTTTGGGTTCCTTTAAAAGCTCCTATCTTACGTATGTGTATTAATACGTACATTCAATGTCAATATGTATATATAAATATATAATAAGCTTTAAGATTAATTATTTATAACAATTAAGCCACTTTGATATCTCATATAAAATAGGTCGTCGAATGATAATCTATCCTAATACATAGATCTTATGTATATTCAAAATAGAATAACAATCTCTTAATGGATTTAACTATATTAAATGATAGATTACAACAATCTATTTTATAGATTAGAACATATTTAAGTGATATATTTTTGGATAACAATCCACTCCTTTATATTTATATAATCTACTTACATGGATCTCCCATACATATCCATAAGATAGGTTTTTGAACAATAAATTATTTGTATGTATATATATATATGTTTATATATATATAATCTACTTTATAGATTTTATATGTATATATATATTACTTAGGCAGTAATAGCCTAGATGCATATAATAATATCCTAAGAGATTTAATTAGTAGTATTTTAACAATATTAGTTTGTTTCCACTCCTTAAAGCGTAATTGGAAAATAACTTACTTTGTCTAATACTAGTAGTAAGTTCAATTTATCAGCATTTTGAGTTAGATTAAACTTGTGAGGTATATGACTTGTTTCCTCTTTAGTGAATTCTTTTTGTAGTGTTTGGAGGCGCTAAGATGACACCTGTCATCTACTCATGCCTTTGGTTACCCACGCCTTTTTCCCTAGTGACTTCACTTGCTTGTCACTAAGTTGTGTCCTTTTAGGTCTCTTAAGAGTAAATCACAACAATACTTTTCAAGGTCCACTGGTGGGGCCTTTGCCTTGAGCTCCTCACCAGGGCCATATTCATAGTTACAATATACATTTATACAAAATATTAGGTAAAAAAGGAGGGATGTTAGAATATCCCTATAATAATAAGGGACATGCACATCCTTAGATAACCTCGGCAGTGGGGGTACGTTCTAAGGCCCCCTTAATATTACTATGTCTGCTCCTTTTGAGTTCAAGAAATTCCTGTGATCTGGCTAAGGCCATGATTGAGCTATGACCCTAGAGTCTGCCTGGTCCCCTTGAAATGGGATTGGGAGGATACTTCCTTGAAACAACATTAGTGGAAGTCTTGAAAGTCGAACACTGAAATGGTATCTCATCGAAGACAGAGAATTGGAAGTATTCTTCCTTTTGGATATCAACAACGAGGGTTGGTGGGTAAAAGGATCCTAGCGAATAGACATCGTGGAAGAGGGAACACTGATGGAGGAAATATTTCTAGTGAAGGGAAGAGGTGAGGGGTAGTGTAGATCTGTAAGGTTTGGATCCAAACTAAAGGATGATATGGATAAAAGGGGGGGATGTATAGAATATAGGCCCAATTGTAGGGAGGATATCACAAGTGGAGCAATTGGAGTCCTTGGGGGAGAGGGATCAGTAGATGGGAGGAGGCGAAGGAGTTCGAAAGGGGAGGAGAGTGGAGATTTATATGGGGGGGGGATGTGGGGAAAACTCAAAACTCTGACCACTTGTAGGGTAGTAAGGGATGAAAAAAAGGTGTTTAAAGAAGGAGAGAGGTCTTTAGGTAGAAATTGATGAGAGATGTTGTGATTCTAGCAAGTAAAAACCTATGGGAGAGATTAAACCCCTGAGAGAATAAACATGAGAAAAAGACTCATTAGATAGGAAGGAGCCGAAAGAGATTTAATGAGCATAACAATACACTTTTACAACAATCTCATTTTACTTTTTATTTATTTATGTTTTTTTCATTAAATTCCAAAATTTGGGTGGTTGTATAACCACTACATTGACAAAATAATGTTTTTATAGTTAAATTATTTATCTTTATCTTATTAAAAAAAATTTAAATGATGTCAAATTAAAATTTACAAATTAAATCAATTATATTTTTAGTAATCATAAAATTTTGAATTTTATTTAAATATATTTTTTTTTCACGAAAAAATCACCATCATGCTATTCCGAAGAAATCAATGAAAGCTTGAAATACAATCATTACAATAGGGCTCAAGAAGAGCATCATGTCACTTACAAGAATTGAACTTGGGTGGGGACGGCAACAATCTTTCCTTCCAACTACCCAAACTATAACCAATAGACAATTTAAATATTTTTATAAAAACATAATTTAAAAAAAAAAAAATTATTTATTTTTAAAAAAATACTTCTTATATTATTATTTCATCTTTTAATAGCTTTAGAAAAAAAAAAAATCTAAAATGGTTAGGTTTCTCGTAAAAGACGGCTTAGGAAAAAAATGAGTAGTTATTAAAAATCTATTGAAAAACATATTACTCTAAAGGAGGTACTTATAAGGAATATCTAAAATGATTCTTTAGCTTTTGTTGTATCACATTTAAAAGGCCCAGTTTATAGTTCATATTATATTTTATGTTTATTATTTTAAATATTTTTTGGATTTTAAATTTTGGGTTTTAAAAATGATATAACTATGTATTGTTAATTTTCTTTTCTTATATTGATAATTTATTTTATTTTATTTGTATTTAAAGTTATATGAAAGTTTTAAACTGTGTATTTGTAGTTTATATTCTTTTTTAGTAGAAAAAATTGTACTTTTGTTATTCAGAAAAGAATAAAAAGTTACATAATGAGTATTTATGACAATTTTAAAGATTATTCTATTAGAAAAGAAAATCAGTTCATGTCGAACATGGTTGAACTATGCATAATAATGGTTTTTAACAAAAAATAACTTCAAAAATGTTCAAAAAAGGCCTTCAGGATAGGTCTCGCAAAACTATAGTTAAAACAGATCATCAAAAATCAATAAGCTCCAGCATCAAGAAGAAGATTATCCTGGAATTCCTCCCAGTAGAGAGCCCTTCCTTTCCTACTAAAGCAATTTTTGAGAGTTCGTCAGTTGCAAAATTTTGTTCTCTAAAAATATGTTTGAACTTGATCAGATGAAAGGTCTTGAAGAGATTCCTTAATCTCCTACAACATGGAGCAAGCTTAATAACATTTAGGTTGTAGATTCCTTCAGCCCATTTGATAGTCACCATGGATTCTCCAAATCATAATAAGTTCCCAATTCCAAACCAAGATGCCATATTGCATAACAACCAAAGTACTAGTACCTCTGCTTTCATATTTGTGCCTCCACCACAATTTAGTTTAAAAGTAAACCTGTGAGATAAGTTCAAATATAGAATTGCACCAACTACACAAAGGTCGTCTTTGGCAGCTCCATCACAAAAACCTATCGCTCCACAGAATTGATGTAATAACTTGGGAGTTCTTTGGGGTTTTTCAGTAATCCCATTAGAACTGCACTCCTTCATCATTTTTATGATGTTTTGACAAACAATATCATGATCTAATAAATCATTTTAAAAAATACACAGATTCCGAACCTACCAAATTTTCTAGGAGATGATAGTTGGAATATAAATTAGTATTTTGCAATTTTTGTACCACTGAAAGCAATTCCGATAAAAAAAAATGTTGTCCCATTTCTGAATCATATTTAATGCGGAGAGAACTTTGTCCCAAATAACATAAGTGTATTTACAGTTAACCAAGATGTGTTCACTGGTCTCCAAATCCATTTTGCACAGGTAACAAAAGCTAGGCCTATGCTAACTGAACCTAATCCCCTTTACATGAAGAGATGAGACCTAATCCCCTTTACATGAAGAGATGGTCCCATGGTTTGACAATTTGAGAGATGGTAAGTTTTACTTTCTCAACAAAGTTAATAATCAACCAAACACTGTCGACGAGGAACCAAAATTTTTAAAACACCCAATCTACTCCTCCAATTTTCTATTTTTATGATGGGATGGGAAGGTGAGTGATAATAAATATTTTCTAGTACAAGCGAAATGACAACCATGAAAATACTTTTATAATTCCAACATTGTGTGTATCATATAAAATGTTTTTGAAAAATGTGAAATTCTTGGAATTTTATATAAAATGAGAAATGCTAGAGTAATTAAAGAGCAATCGGTCTGGTTTGTTACATATGTTGATTTGTGAGTGTGAGTCACCCGCTGTGAACTCTTTTTTTCACAACAAACCGGCCGTGAACTTTAAAGCATGTCTCGCTGGACCTTCCCTCCTCAGGTACTTATCCCAAAACATGGCAGAGAGGCAACCCTACCAACTCCAAT
Source organism: Larix kaempferi (assembly GCA_027924585.1). Lineage (NCBI taxonomy): Eukaryota > Viridiplantae > Streptophyta > Pinopsida > Pinales > Pinaceae > Larix > Larix kaempferi. The sequence goes on along the minus strand of BSBM01001500.1, from coordinate 1,462,910 downwards.
TTTCCACGATTTCTTTCTTTTGAAACTTCTGATTTAAAGATAACGAAGTTCACGTTTGAATGTAATAATAGATTTTTTTGTGGTTATCTTCGATTGAGTTTGGCAATGAATTTTGGAAATTCCAGATAATAGTTGTCAAATTTACATAATTTGGATGTTCCTGGATTTTTGAGAGGGTGTAGTCTAAATACTATAAATTTTAGTATTATATTTTCTATTTATTTTTGTTCATATTTTTATTGTAAATCTTTAAAAATCTTAAAATCATATATATTATTTATGAAAATTGTATAATTTGAATATTATGCAGTTTTTGAGGGTGCTAAATTTATTTATATATTCGAAAATACAGTTTAAATATTAGAAATTTGGATTTTACAAACAAACAAAAAAATTCAGAAAAAAAAAAATTCAACTATTTATTGAAAATTTTAGTTAACTTTTGAATTAGAGTTTAAGTTTTATATGCTTTTTATAAATAATTTTACTGTTTTTATATTTTTTTTTTAATTTTAATTTTCAATATAAAATTTTCATACTAAAGTTTTTATACATGCTTTTAGAAGGTTTGCCACTACAAACACATATAACTAGTAACAACCACATTAATAATATGTCCGAATAAACCTATAGGCACCACATTAATATTATTAATGTGGTTGTTGCTAGTAACAGATGGGTGCATACACATATCTCCAAGATATTAATAAAATAATTTTATTTAAATAATTATAATATAATAATTAAGTAAAAATATTATAATTCATAAAATAGTATTAATAAAATGATATTATTTATTTAATTAATAATATAATAATTAAAATTAATGTAATTTGCTATATTTAATTAATTAATTATATTATATTATTATACTAATATGGTATTTAATTGAAATATTATAATCAAAATAATAATTTAATATTATTATTTAATTCAAAATAATATTATTTAAATATTTATAATATAATAATTATAATTATAATTATGCATTAGTAAAAATTGATGATGCACTTTATAGGAATATGGTATAATTAAATATTATAACAATTTATTTATAAAATATTAATATTTTTTTAATAATATTATTATTTTTTTAATATTATAAAAATAATATTAATATTAATTCTACTATTTTTCACATCCATAAATACCAAACATTCATAAATCCCATATTTCCCAAGGTTCTAGATCGAATCAATTTTTACATTCTATTTCTTACACTTTTCTTATTTGTAAATATGAATCATAAACTAAAACCTTACGCACGTGTTAAAAATTATGAATCTAAAATTTTCATATAAGTTTATAATTTCAATCTAAAAATTTGATGAAAAAACATTTGTATATCAAATTACATTTTTTTTTTTTTCATTTTATGAATATAAATCATTTTCAATAAGTTTATAATTTTCAATCTAAAATCTAAAAGTTTGATGAAAAAAGATTTGTATATCAAATTACATTTTCCCTTTTTTTTTTACTTTATGAATATAAATCTTTACAAGTTTACATTAAGTGGTTAGATAATGAATATTTATATTATTATTTTTAATTATGTATATGTATGTATAATTTTTAATTATCATTATAACAAAGTGAAGTGATTAAACAATTTTTTAATTAAATATATATATCAAGATTACTGAAGTGATTAAACAATTTTTAAGTAAGGGCAGTTCAGATTATTGATAATTTACATAAGATACATATTGTGGTTCAAGTTGACCTTCCAAAATTTGGAAAACAAGCCAAATTTTAGCCAATGTCAAAAACTATTGTAGGCTTATCATCATTAAAAGTTTTAGAAGCCAAAATCAAAATAACAATAGCTTTCCTACCATGTCTATAACTGTAGTTTATCATAATATGATCTAGGTTATAACATATAAACAAACACTGAAACAATAAAATAAACAACATATAAGCCATGAACATTTAGGTATGGGGAACGTTAGGAGCTTCTTCCTCGCCTTCATCAATTATGTGGGGTGAATCTAGAGTATTGTCCACTGGCAAGTGCCTTGTCTCCAATTCTATCCCTAGCTTCCTAGCTATATTGTCCATCTTGGCATTGAAGACAAATTTGATCTCTAGCCTCATGCATTTCAATGGAGCTAATTCCTCTTTTAAATCCTCTATTTGTTTTTCCGAGTCGGCCAGGGTGACTTCCATCAACGACTTGAGAGTCTAATAGAGGCGGAGTTCCCTATGGTACAACGCCATCCTAGACCTGGTATCTCAAGGGTCCATGACCCATTCCACCAAGGTATCGAACTCCATGTCATGATCTTGAGCTAAATACTCATCCTATATCTTCTTCTCAGTCTCTCCTATCTCCCACTTTACTAGCAGAGAAGTGTGTTTGTGGTAGAAGATGGCTTCTTTTATGGCTTTGGAAAGTTCCCTAGATAGACCTGATTATGTGGCCAAGGCCTTCCCCCTCTTTTCCTTTCTTTTCCTACTTGTCTAAGCACCCCTCATCCTACTACGTTTCCTGGCTTCATAGCTTCAGTATCCCTCCCGTCCCCCAGTACCTAACAAATTGCATGCACTCAATTTCTTCATCAGCAACTTATGCAATAATGAACCACTCTAAATTGGAGGAACAAAGGAACATGTGTTTGAACTCCTTCGCCACCCTCCCTAATAATGAGTATCAACATAAGGTGCCATAATGGCTATCTTCCTCGCATACAATAGACAATTTTGATCATAGGTGCCCTGATACCTCTCCACCCTCTTCACTAGATTGCATATTATGGCACCTATCCTTTACTCGTCATTTTGTTCATCATCCATCGAACATGCATGTGTTATGTCCCCTTGGTATTCCACCTATCACCTAGGGTCTCTAACCTACCACCTCCACCCCTCACCAACCTATTTGTTCATTTGCACCCATCGTGGGGAACTTAGATCTTGTTTGGCTATGTTGGAAAAGTCAACTTTGATGAGACTAAGGAGGGAGGGATCTCCCTAATGAAGATTGATCGAACCTTGATGGAGAGAGACTCCCTCATTGGCTAGAAGATTTTCCAATTTGTTCATCTCCCTTTTGATATGATAGGGGTGGATGACTTAGAAGTGACAAAGAAGTTGTTGGAGCTCACTAAGAATAGATGCTAGTCTCTAGCTAGTTGATATTTTGTAGACTAGAGTGCTATTCATAATTTTGGAGATCATGCATATGAGGAGTTGGGAGTCTCCTTCGACATTAAGGCGTTGGATTTTCATATGCTAAGATTCTTATAATGCATGAATTAATACATGTAGTTTGGATGCATTATTGGAGTCCTTACTTATCAAGCCAACAACAATCCATAAGATGTCCCCTTGCTCATCACGTAGGAATTCCCCATATCCTGCGAGAGTCAAATTACCTTTAGATGCCCAATCAAAATTCAAATTGATAATTCCATGAAGAGGAGGGGACCAGAGTGTGGGGATGTTGCAGCTAATATTCATGGGGATATGGGCTATAGGATAGGGCTTGTGACTGAGATCCTAGTCCCCGAGAATGAGTTATTGCTTATCATTATAGTTATAGTCTTCCTCTCCTGAGGTATTGAGATAGAGAGTTTCCTTGATGTTATATTTGATGATTTTCCAAAACTAGTGTGTGGAATCTTCTTTATCCTAGAAGACCCTCTCGTTTCATTCTTTCCATATAGCCCATGTCACAAATCATGGTAATAATTTCCAAATCCTGTTGAGCAGGGCATTGTAGAATGGTTTGATTCTCCATTGAGTGATGGTAATGCAAAGGATGTCCCTCTCTCTATCTGATTTCTTGAAGATCTGTGCCCCTTCAATCCTAGAGATTTGAGGCAAAGGTACAAGCTTTTAGGAGGTGATTCATTGGTTCTTCTGATTTCCAGCATAGGTGGCAACATGAGGGGCCCTCAAATCCTTTTTCTGAAATTTGATCCTAGGTAAGAACTCTTCGTTGCATAGCTAAATAGAGAAAGGTTGATACTTTTGGCCATAATACCTTAGTCCATATTTTCTCCCAACGTAACTCTATAGGCTTGGATACTTGGTCAAATTTGAGGCCGTAGGATTCTTTTATGGTGAAGCTTCCCACTGAATGATGCCCCTATCTTAAGATATCTGACCCTTCTCTAACCTTAATATGCCTAGATTGGATGTCCTTCCAGAAGCGGATGAAGTGGGGAGCATTTGGGTTTTTCAACCAGGCCTCCCAAGGAAGCCACTTCCTTCGTTCCTGGTTGGAGCCATGATCTTCCCAATAATGAGCCACCTTACTTTTTCCTTCTCTTATAATCCTATCATTCATTTCCACAATGCATTCTTTATCCTCTATCTTCAACATTTCTTGCCATGCATCCTCCAAGAATAAAGTTGTTTTCCCATCCTTTATTTCTCCAAAAATGTGTTGGGTGATGAGGCTCTTCCGAGCCCATGTTGTATTCCATATGGGCGATTTGTTTCATTGCTCTTCAAGATGGACCAAGTCCTAAGTTGCAACCTTTATGCCATATTTGCATTGCCACGGTCATTGCAAAGGGCCATTGTCAGTGGTTATGAATCTCCACCAAGTATTGGCTCCCAGAACCTCATTGAGAGTCTCAAGGTCCCTCGGGCCTAAACCTCCTTAGATCTTGGGTCGAAAAACCTTCTCCCAAGAAACCAATGCCCATTTTCTTTTCATTGAGTGCCCACTACAAAGGAAGGAACACTAAATATTTTGAATTTGCTTGAGGACTATTGTTAAGCCCTAAATATTGGCACATTACCCCCTTTATTATGGTGCATTACATATTATTGATGTTGGCATGGGTCTATTAGTGGGTCTATTATTTGTTATTGTACCCCTTTGTCTCCTATATATAGGAAGGAGACCTTTTCATTTTAGTCATCATTGTATCTTTTCTTGTCTTATGTACTTAGTACATTGTGTAAGGAGGTTCCTCACTTGAATAGGATTGTTATTCATCTCATTTTTTCATTATTAAGGAATTGATTACTTTCTTTTGGTCAATTTTTTCTATTTTTATGCTATATTTGGGACTTGGTTGTATAACATTTGGTATTAGAGCTCTTTCCTTGGGACTAGTTTCTTCAAAACAAGTCATCTTGTAATTTTCAATATAATTTTGTTTCTACAAGGAATCAGACAACGAGATTAAAAAACATCCTTTATCATAGGTTGAGCTATCTGTGGTCCGAAATTTAGGTCCTGAGACATCACAGGTTCAGAGATATTAGCCTCAGAATATAGGTTTTTTTACTAGTCCAAAAATTAGTCTAAAATAGGTTTTTTATGGAAAAAGCTCATATTCGGGGCATGCGAGATCCAAATTCAGTGAGACCAGTTGAATCATAAAGAGTGAAGAGCATAGTATATGTGGTAGAAATTTTAGACCCGTATCCAAAATATTGGATACGTGGCAATCCGTAGAAGTTAGGTCTTATGAAAGGACCAATAATAAGAAGTGTTGGGAGGTTCACAATAAATTTCTATTAGCACATCAGAATTAGGTTAGAACTATGGCATCGGAAAGAGGACACATAAGGATAAAATAGACCAAAGTTTTAGACCCAAAGGAGTCAAAATTTGAATTTTACTTCAGTTCTAAATCGGATTTAAAACAGTCTTCCAATCAGGGTTGGAAAAGGTACGTCGTTTTAAATTTGAATAACTTGAGTAGAAGGATCTAAATGTGGTGAACCCTAGGGTGTGATACCTATCTATATTTTTCTAAATTCCTCCTAAAATGGGAACCTCTACACTAAATAATCCCCCAGACAGTTCTACATGGACTTATGATGAAGGTGAAGAAATGCACAAGGACATATCTAATTTACAAGAGAAGATAGTGACAAACGATGCACTAACATCAATCCTAGGTCAAACCAAGAAGGAAATGGAAGTGAAAATGGATGATTTGAAAAAGGACATAAATGATTTGAAGGGTTTGAAGGGGGATATGGAATTTTTGAAAGAAGGTTTGTCAAAGTTGCTACAAGAAGGCTTCCTAGAAGTGAGAAGATCCCCCATGAAATTCATGATGAAAACAAAAGGAACATACATCATGACTTTAGGGACTCCAACATGGGGTAAAAAAAAAACTACATCCCAAAAATTGATATGAGGAATTTTGATGGCACGGATCCAGTCACATGGATACTACAGATGGAGTAGTTCTTTGAGCTACTCGAGGTGCAATCCAGACAAAAGGTATGCATTGCATCTTTATATTTTGAACCTAATCAGTTTGTTTGGTATAGATGGATTTGCTCTCGTAAACCACTTGTCACTTGGACAATTTTTACAAAGGAATTGATAGCACATTATGAGGACACCAAGAGCAATAACTTCTTTATCCAACTGATAAATCTCAAGCAAAAGGGTTCAGTTGGGGAGCACATTGAGAACTTCCAAATATTGAATATAAAGGTCATATATATTCTAGAGGAGCATATGACTAATGTCTTCATAGGAACTTTAAGGGATAACATCCAACATGAGGTTCTCTCTCGGGAACCTAAAGCCTTGTAGCATGCATTTAGGGTGGAAAGAAAAGTTGAAAACAAAATTATGGCAACAAGGAAGTCTACCACATACCACTATAAAGAAGGAAGTGTGGTCTCGAGTCATCCACAACCTACAAGGATGACACCACAACAAATAGAGGAAAAACAAGAAAAATGGATTTGTTACAGTTGTGATAGAAAATATAGTAAGGGCCACAAGTGCACTGATAAGAAACTATTTTACATACATTGTGAAGCAGAGGAAGAAAATGAACAAGAAGCACTAAAAGAACAAGAACCGAAAATAGAGGATACTACTTCTAAAGAGATTACTCCCACCATATCATGTCATGCATTGGTTGGAATTATCACTCCTCAAACTCTCAAGATCGAAGGATATATAAAAAATAAAAAGGTAACAGTGTTGATTGATTCTGGTAGTACTCGTAATTTCATTCACTTTAAATTAGCCACGGTTATCAATTGTTTTGTATATCCAAAAACAGAGTTTCAAGTAATGGTTGCAGATGGAGGAACTATCAATTGCTAAGGAAAAATCCATAATATCAATCTCACTATGGGGGAATATGTATTGAATAGTCCAATGATTTCTATTCCAATGGGGGTTGTTGATGTTGTCTTAGGATTTCAATGGTTACAATCAGTGGGAAAAATGGCTTTTAATTTTCAAAAGATTTTCATGAAATTTTATGGGAAGGAAAATAATATGAGTTAAATGGTATCGCAGGGAAACCAAGTAAGGTGATAAGCTCTAATGTTATGAAAAAATTGATAAAAAAGGGACATCAAGGTGTAATTGCACAATTATTCTCATTAGATGTTCAAACATCTAAGTATCCTATTTCCCCAGATCTCCAGAAGGTGATTGATAATAATTCCATGGTATTTGAAGATATTCCAAAAGGTCTTCCACCTGTTCGAGAATTTGATCATGCTATTCACTTAATTCCAGGAAATGTTCCTCCTAGCATCATACCTTATAGATACCCCTATGGAAAAAAGAGTGAAATTGAGTGTATGGTTGAAGAAATGTTAGAGTCTAGCATAATTAGGCCTAGCCAAATTTCTTCCTCCTCACTAGTCGTAATGGTACACAAGCCGGATGGATCATGGCGTATGTGTTCAGATTATAGAGAGCTAAAAAAGATCACCATTAAAGATAAATTTCTCATTCCTGTCATTAATGAATTACATGGAGCAATTTTCTTCACAAATTTGGATCTCCATTCTAGATATCATCATATTAGAATGAAGGAGGAATACATTCCAAAAACAACATTCAGAACTCCTGAAGGTCATTATGAATTTTTTGTCATGCCATTTGGTCTCACAAATACGCTTTCCACATTTCAAGGTTTGATGAATTCCATTTTCAAGCCTTTCCTTAGAAGTTTTTTGCTAGTATTCTTTGATGATATACTAATCTATAGAAAGTCTTGGGAAGAACATGTTCAACATGTTAACAGGGTACTACAACTACCAAAGGAGCAACAACTACATGCAAAACCTTCCAAATGTTTCTTTGGGGTAAAGGAGGTAGAATATTTGGGTCATATTGTATCTCAGGAAGGTGTTAAGGTAGACCCCAACAAAATTAAATCCATGATGGACTGGCCGATTCCCAAAACCCTAAAGAATCTTCGAGGATTCTTAGGTATGACAGGGTACTACTGCAAGTTTGTTCAGAACTATGGAAGAATATCATTACCTCTAACAACATTATTAAAGAAAGATGCATTTTATTGGACTCTAGAGGAAACTCAAGCTTTTGAAAAACTAAAGGAGGAAATGTGTAAAGCTCATGTTTTGGCCACACCATACTTCACAAAAACATTTATTGTGGAATGTGATGCTTCAGGAAATGGCATTGGCAATGTGCTAATGCAAGAAGGACACCCGCTTTCTTTCACAAGTCATCCAATCAAGGGAAAGCACTTACAAAATCCCATTTATGAGAAGGAAATGTTGGCAATTATACATGCTCTTAAGAAATGGTGTCCTTACCTAATCGGTAGACACTTCAAGGTCAAAACAGATAATGATAATATTAAATACTTCTTGGAACATAGATTATTTTCGGAAGAGCAATAAGAATTGGTAACCAAGATGTTGGGATATGACTTTGAAATCATCTATCGAAAACAGAAACATAATGTGGTGGAAGATGCGCTTTCTAGAAAAGATGAAGATGTTGAGGCATTACTTTATGCAATCTCCATTATACAACCCGATTGGGTAGTAGCAGCTAGGGAAGAATGGAAAAAATGACCTATCTATGTAGAAGCTCATTCAAAAGCTACATGACGATCCCATTGTATCAGATACTTTTGTGTGGAAAAATGATTCACTATGGTATAAGGATCACTTATATTTATGCAAAGACTCCCAACTCAAACAAAAGGTCCTCTTAGAATTAAACAACTCTCCTATAGGTGGGCACTTTGGATTCCTGAAAACTTACCACAGGGTCATGAAGGAATTTTTTGGGAGGGTCTAACATATGATTTACAAAGGTTCGTGGCCAAATGCTTGGTTTTCCAATAGAATAAGGTGGAAACAGTTAAGACCCCGAGACTTCTACAACCATTAGACATACCTTTCCAGTGCTGGGACGAAGTCTGAATGGATTTTATCACTGGTCTACCCAAGTCAGAAGGAAAGAATGTTATTATGGTGGTTGTTTACAGACTCACGAATTATGCATATTTTTGTGCACTGTCTCACTCTTTTAATGCAAGTACAGTAGCCACATCTTTTTTGGAAACGAGTCAGAATTTACATGGAGATCCGAAGACTATTGTAAGCGATAGAGATCCAATTTTCACTAGAAAATTTTGGACTGAAATATTTTCTTGTTTGGGTATATCCAATTGGATCACAGTTCATCTTATCATCCTCAATCTGATGGGAAAAATGAGATAGTGAACAAATTTTTGGAAGGATATCTTTGTTTCTTTGCATCTGATAAACAAACATAGTGGGTGAAATGGTTATCTTTTGTAGAATGGTGGTACAATAATTCCTTCCATACATCATGAAAAATGTCTCCATTTATGACACTTTATGGGTATCGGCCTCCATCCATCACATCTCCATTAAAGGTAAAATATAAAGTTCAATCTGTGGAAGATCACATAGAGCACCAGGAAGAAGTTGTCCATATACTTAATGACAACCTAGCTATGTCACAAAATAGGATGAAACAACAAGTTGATCAACATCGTAGTGAAAGGAGTTTTGAAGAAGGGGATTGGGTATTTCTGAGGCTACAACCTTACAAGCATATGCCCCTCAAGAAAATAAATAAGGAAAATAAATTAGAACCCAAGTATTATGGTCCTTATAAGGTGTTGTAGAAGATTGGTAGTATGGATTACAAATTGGAGCTTCCTTCATCTTCAAGAGTGCATCCAGTTTTCCATGTTTCTTGCTTAAAGAAGGTAATATGAGACAACATCCCAATTCAAACAATATTTCCCAAGCTTGATGAAGAAGGAAGAGTCATATTGGAACCTGAGCAAATCACTTAAACAAGGACCAAAAGGCTACGAAATCAGCTATTACGGAGTACCTCATCAAATGGAAGAACCTACCAGTGGAAGATTCGACATGGGAAGATAAGACCTTCATACAGAAGCATCCACAACTAATCAAGTGTTGAGGGAAACACTTATCTAAATTGGATGGGCATGTTAAGCCCTAAATATTGGCACATTACCCCCTTTATTATGGTGCATTACATATTATTGATGTTGGCTTGGGTCTATTAGTTGTTATTGTACCCCTTTGTATCCTATATATAGGAAGGATACCTTTTCATTTTAGTCATCATTCTATCTTTTATGGTCTTATGTACTTAGTACATTGTGGAAGGAGGTTCCTCCCTCGAAGAGGATTGCTATTCATCTCATTTCTTCATTATTAAGGCGTTGATTACTTTCTTTTGGTGCATTTATCCTATTTTTATGTTATATATGGGACTTGTTTGCACATAACAAATATTTTGGGAGAAGCCATTACCAACAAAAAGATAAATATGCATGGATTGAAGGATAGCTTTGATGAGGGCTAGATGAATTGGAAGATTTAAGGATTGAAATATCCAATATTCTAGCCTTTTTTAAAGCTTGGCTAGGATCTCCTCCCATGAGGAGTTACATTGAATGCACTCTATGAGGGGAGCTCCCAAGTATTTGGGTGGAAGTGAGCTCCGTTGGTATCCTAAAATATCAGCTATCCTATCTTGCATATTAAAGGAAGTGTAAAAGAAAAAAATTGATATTTTAGATGATTAACGAAAGTACCTAAAGCTTCATCGAAATCTTTGAGATTTCTTTTGATGGCCTTTGCTTATCTAATATTAGGAGTTCCCATTCGCAAGGTATCATCCACAAATTGAAGATATGAGTCTGTTGAATCTTGATCATGAAATTTAAGGCCTTGAATAAATCCTAAGCTTATGGAATCCTAAATACTTCTTCCCAAACCTTCCTACATAAGAATAAAAGGAAGGGGGAGATCCCCCCCCTTACCTAATCCCTCAGGGTAGAGAAAAAGGTGGGTTGGGAGTGTCATTAAGAAGGATAAAAAAGAAGGCCAAGGAGGTCAGGTACATGATCCAGTTAAACTAGTCTTGATGGAAACCAAAGGCTGAGAGTACCCGGTGAATGAAGGGCTAGCTTACCTTATTGAATTCCTTTGATAGTTATATATTTAGGAGCATGCTCGACTTTTGTTGAGTTTTTAGGGAATGAATGACCTCATGGGATAGGATTATTCCATATAGGAATTGACGACCTTTGACATAACCAGTTTGATTATGATATATGAAGATAGGGAGGAGGGGTTTTAGTGTATTGACCATCACTTTGGTAATTATTTTATAAATGACATTACATAGGGAGATAGGCCTGTAGTGAAAAAGGTCAAGGGATTCTTCTTGCTTAGGGATAAGGGTTAGAAAGTGGTACTGAGATCTTTTAGGACTCTCTATTCCCACCTCGAGTCTTTAAGAACTCTACAGACATCTTGTTTTTCAATATCCCAACAAGCATGGAAAAAAATATGTGGTGAATCCATTCGGTCTAGGATACTTGTTCTTCAACATTCTTTGACAACTCTTTCCACTTCCTCAATGGATATAGGTTCAAGAAGGCTTTTTTTCTACTCATCTCTTACTAATTTGGGAATGATCTGAATGATCTTGTTTATGGCTTGAGATCTATCTTACACTGGGTCGTACAAGAAAGTACTAAAATGATTGGTGAGTTGATTTGTAATATCCCGATGATTGACTAATCGTTCCCCTTGACTGTTTTGGAGATGAGTCATGATATTGTTCCTTCGTCTCTGCAATTTGGTCCGATGGAAGAAATTTTTGTTTTGGTCACCTTATTTGAGCCAATTGATGCGATATTTCTTCCTCCAAAGGTTCTCTTCCTTCCTAGAATAGTTTTCGAGCTCAAGGTTTAGGGAATCCTCTTGATGTGCTCTTTCTTCTATGTAGCCATTATAAATAATTTTTTGTTGTAGCTCCTCTATGGACTTTTCCAATTTTCTTTTCTCCTCAAAGATGTTACCAACAACCTGTTTGTTCTAGGATTTTAGTTTATTCTTAAGGGTGTTTAGGTGATGTTGAGAATAATACATTGGTGATCCTATGGATATGTTGGCTTCCTCCCACCAAGTTGTAAAGTTATGCTTAAAATCAGGGCGCTCCATAAAAAAAATCAAATATAAATGATGTTGGCTTCAAAATGTTAGTGAAAGCAAGTTATAGACTCATCGACCAGTGTTCTGAGACTAATGTGAGGAGAATAAGGGAAGTGGTGGCAATTCCCATGAGAAGGATGGATTTGGATAACAAAAATATGTCTAATCGAGAGGTTATTTTCCTGGAACCACTTCTTTTGTTATTCCAAGTAAAAATTCCATTGATACTGTCCATATTGACCATACTAAGGTCCTCTATGATGGCCATGAAATATTCATAGTCCTTATCCAACTTTCGATCTGCCCTCCTTTTTTCTAAGAGGTTAGTGATAAGGTTGAAGTCGAGGTCCCTGAAATCAAATTTATATTCTTAAATATATTGTATATATGTCACTGAGGGAGGATATAAAGTCTTGCTTCCTACCATGCATGTGAGGTCCATAGACATTAGTGATTATTCCTATTTATGAGGTTCCCATTAGACTAAAGTTGGTCATAAGGGAGAAAGGCATTGCAACCAAGTTTGAGAGGGTAATGGATTTTGTATTCCAAATGGAGGTCATGCCCTTGGCCACTCCCTTTGCATTGGTTGCATGAGTTAATATTACGAACCACATTTGTTCCAAGTGTTCCCGAGGTTTGTAGCCTTGCACTTAGTTTCTTGTAGCAAAATTACTATTGGATGTTCCTTTCTGACCATTTCCTTAGTATTCAGTGTAGTGGGTTCACCGTTCATTCCCCTAATATTCCATGAGACTAAATTCATAGTTAACTAGATATGGGGGGGTAGGTCTCCATGATGGGAACACATTGTCTCGATCCTATCAGAATTCCTCCTAATTCTTTGATTTGTTGTCAATTTCTCTGTCTACTTCTTTTGTTTTATGACCCTGGTTGCTTCCTTGTTTCATTGAGATGTACTGGTTTGACCCCCAAGCACACATTTATATTCTTTGATTTGTGCTTGGCCAATGGATTTGAATTGACTTGAATCACCGCCTCCCTCAGCAACTACATCTATATTTCCGGTATGGATTACATGTCATTGTGAATCCAAGCATCTTCTATGATTTGCAATTCTAATTCTCCAATTTCCACATCTTCTAGGCCTTCCATGCCATCATTCCCTCATGTCCATAGTTATGCCCCCCATTTGCTCTGACTGGCTATGACTGCTTTCCTCTAGATCAATATTACGTTGTTTTTGGTCCTCTTGAGGATTTGGCTCTTGCAATGTGCTTCCTTCTACTCTCTCATTGATTTGGCACACTTCAGATAGGGTTTAATTTGTTGTACATCCTTTAGAACTTGGCAAGGCTTAAGACTTAGGTTTTTTGTAAGTACATTGAGAGGACAATCATAGAACATATGTCCATGTTCATGGCACTTTTTGCATTGAAAATGAATGTTTTCATAGTCTATTGGTTGCAGTACTCCGAGTCATGATGTATTAGACATATGGCTTTTCGTAAAGCCTTAATTTGTTATGTTCATGTAGAGACATAGGTGAGTATATGTAGTATATACCACCTTAAACTGGTTGTTTCTTAAACTTTAACAAAAGTGCCAAGGGTATTTCATATTCCAATAAGGGTTATGGCATCCTAGAACTCAAACAGAAGGAAATAGAGTGTTACCCAAATCGGTGCATTTGTGAAATCCTCCTTTTTAGAACAAAACTGTTCCACCTAGTTCTGCAAATAAATCCCATCCAAGTTGAATAAATAAGGGTCGTTGTCAAAGGTCATGTCTTTGTTCTCCAGATTATGGAAGGTGACTATAAAAAGATCCTTCTATCCTAACTGCAGGTCATATTTTCCCTTTAGTTTCCAGATAGTGTTGATCCAACCTACTAAATCCCTCTTTGAGTGCCACAGGCCGAGAAACTTTCATATAAGAGCATGGTCGTTCGTGAACTAGATATTTTGACTTATTTGTGTTGAGGTGATTCCATATCTAGGTAGAAATTTTGTTTTTAGGATACATATTCGTGGGCCCCTTGCCAAGAAGTTGTGGTCATTTTCCATGGCTCCTTCTTTCCCTGGGTTTTGGCTGCTTACTTTATTTCTTGCACCTCCTAGTCCTGTTTTAGGGAGGGGTTGTGTATGAGTTTTCTCCTAATGCTACACTAGTTTTTAGGTTTTGCTTTCACTTGGTAATGATTTCTTTATATGAGGGGGGTGAAAACCCCATCACTCTAAGTCCATTCCTATTAAAACTATATAAGAAGTTAAACAATATTGCACGAAGAAGAGGAAACCTAAGGTAAACCCTAGGTCTTTGGCGGGTTAACAAAGCCTGGCAATAATGCGTGAAGAAGAGGAAACCTAAGGCAAACTCTAGCTCTATGATTGGTTAGCAAAGCTTGCCAACATCTCCTCCTCCTCTATGCAAGGTTTATGAATTTGATTTTTTTTTAAATATATTTTAGATAAAATATAAAATATATTATACGTTCCTCTTCCTCCTTGATGTTTATGATTTTGAAATTTGTGTTTAAATATATTTTAGATAAATTTTAAAATATATTATAAATTATTGTGAATAATTAATGATTAATTAAATAAAAAATATATCATAATTTATAGTTTTTAAATTAAAATCATCAATTATGTAAAAAGGTTGATTTTTTTTTTTCATTTTTTCCATATTTACATTTTAATAAAAAATGAAAGTTTAATAAATTTGAAAAAAAAGAAAGAAGGTCATGTTTCTTTATGTTAAATTTATGAAATCTAACTATATGATTTTTCTAATTGGTTAATTTTGTTTTATTTCTGTTTTACATATTACTAAATGTTGGCATTGTAATTATATTTGGTTGAAGTTGTCCTTGGAAATAACAAAAGGACTGTCATCTAAATATTTTTTGAAGTTAAGTAAAATGTTTTAGATCTCTGAGCTCATTTGAATATTTTTTTTAAATGGTTTAAATACGCACTATTATGAAATAAAACCCTGTAAGTGAAGAAGTCTCGCTTTCCTCGAGCATACTGATTTTGTTTTGCATAGTGCAGGATTTCTGTGGAAAGTGTAATTTCCATTATCTTGAGGAATAAAAATGGCTGTTTTCTCAAAAGAAATGCCAGTTCCAGAATTGTCAAAATCCAGCAAACTAAAAAACTGTTTAATTTTTGTTGTTATGTACATTTTTGTCCCTATACGGAGTCATTGCGTCAACACGCCTTGGGTTGTATGCAGAGAAGAGTAGATTCCGTAATCCGAATGAAAGCTTATAAACATGGCGGCCTACAAATTCGGGAGAAGCACTAAAAATGGGCGACATCACTTTAACCTATCGCCTCTCCCATTGGCATCCTGGGACGGCAGCGGCCTCGAATACATAATTTGCATTTACGCCATGCTATTTTCCTTGCCACCCGTTTTCATTTCTCGGCGCTTCCCCGTGCAGCCGGACTCCTCGCTGTAATTTGACTTTTAAACTAATCAAATTGAAGCATTAAATGCCCTCTGCAACTACCCACGCCATAAAAGTATCCCACGCTTCGCGAACAATTTATGAATGGTCTCCCTTGCTGGCGTCTGTGCTGATCAGAGATAGCTATTAGCAGTTATAGCAATGCCAGGTCGGTATATTGATAATGACGACTTATATAGATTTGTGCTGTTCAAGAATTACAATTAGGGCTAGTAGCTGCAGCTGATTTAAAGAATTGATTTGCATACTTACGATTTGAAATTGGTACCAGTCTGAATTTGCGAGCGGAAGACTAGACAGCAATCTGCCCTCTCGCTTAGGTCAGAATGAATCCCAACAAGCACTGGCCCAGTATGTTCAAAGTGAAGCCCTCAGCGTCACACAATCAATGGCATGAAACGTCAAATTCTTCAGCTATTTCCGACCAGAGACCATCTTACGAAGGTAAGCATCCGCTGCAGCTCGTTTAAATGTTTAGATGGTAGATAGAAAACCACTTCACCCACAGATAAATACAATACAATGCTTTCTGGCCCATATTCAGATCTAAGCTTGTAATATATTTTGAACGGTATTTAGATTGATAATTTGCATAGTGTTTCCATACGATCACGATGTAGTTGGATACATAAATCTTCTAATAACAACCAGGCTTGGATGGAAGGAAATTTGATTTTTAGTTTGATGCAAGAGGAATCTCAGGCTGAAACGAAATTGTAGATATCTATGTTTGTTTGGCATGGTTTGCTTTTGAAACCCTAGATATGTAAGTTTGTTTGGCGTGATTTGCTTTTGAGGTTTAAGTCGGCCTGTTAATACACTTTACCAGTTGTTTCAAAGGTGTGGGGATCTAACGGGACGGTACAAAGCTGAATAAATTGCTTTCTGGATGTAATATTATTTTTTATGTGATCACATATGTAGAAAAAAGTTGAGAGCTATAATTTGTACAGGTACATCATCAGAGAATGAGGAGAGGAGCCAGCCGGAACCAAAACCGAGATGGAATCCAAAACCAGAACAGATCCGGATCTTAGAATCCATATTCAATTCTGGCATGGTAAACCCTCCTAGAGATGAAATAAAAAGAATCAGAGCTCAGCTACAAGAGTTCGGACAAGTTGGGGACGCCAATGTCTTTTACTGGTTCCAGAACAGAAAGTCCAGAACCAAGCAAAGGCAACGCCATCTTCAGTCTGCAGAGAGCTCTAAATCTAACGCAGAGAAGAGTACGATTGATCAGTCTCAAGCAATCTTGGACGTTAATAATACAACAGCTAATTCGTTACACAACATTGGTAGATCGTACTCTTCTGCTATGCCGGTTAATACTCCATTTTCCGCACATAAGGAGCATTATCATATGCCAATGAATGGAGAAATGAGTAACGATCAATGCAGTTACATGCAGACAGTAGCAACTGCAGCAGCAAGAGGAGGAATATTTAATGAAGGTACATGCACTGACACCACCAGAGCAATATTCTCATGCCTACACCTGAAACTGCCTCTGGCTTAACCCACTTATCTTCAAGTTAGATTTTGAAGAAACTTTTAAATCCCACTAAAGGCCTATATCCAGCTTAAGTGAGCGTCTGCTTAATCATATGTATGAACATTCTGCCATTGATTCTAACTTGAGGCGTTATGATTCTTAGGCTACTTTCAACATATGAACTGAATATCTGACTGCAACAATTACTTTTGTGATTGTACAATCCTGACTAACACAAGTATATCTAAAAGGGTCAAAGCTTGGGGCGTTATGATTCTCAGACTCTTTCAACATATGAACTGAATATCTGACTGCAACAATTACTTTTGTGATTGTACAACCCTGACTAACACAAGTATATCTAAAAGGGTCAAAGCTTGGAGCGTTATGATTCTCAGACTCTTTCAACATATGAACTGAATATCTGACTGCAACAATTACTTTTGTGATGGTACAACCACAAGTATATCTAAACGGGTCTTTGAGTAAGCTAAACTCTATAGCATATACAGTATCATATCCTTTGTATTCAGAGTTTTTTACCAAAATAATGTAAGAATTGTTGAAATGATAGTTCTAAGTTGTTAGAATTGCATAACTAGAATACTCAAAAAATAACACTATAGAGTTTAGCTTACTCCCCAGCCTATTGGTGCCATTACTGTTTCTGTTTCTGTGACTCCATATACTCTTACGAAGGCAAACACCAAAAAGTTGTTTGTTATATCCGAGTTGACACCATTAGTGTTTCCCGATTTTAATTAATATTTGTCTGCAGGAACAGGCGAGGACATGATCTACGGCCGTTCAATTACTGTACTGATAAATGACATCGCAGTTGAAGTCCCCATGGGACCAATAAACGTGAAGGCTGTCTTCGGGGAAAATGCAGTTTTGCTTCACTCCACAGGGCAGCCAGTTTTAGTGAATGAATGGGGGTTCACCTTGGAATGCCTGCAGCATGGAGCTATGTATTACGTGGTATGCCTCATGCCCAGGCAGAATTTCATACCTCTATACCGTGAGAAGTTCCCAAAAATATTTGTAGAACTAAGGTTGAATTTTGCTTAACGGTTTTTTTCTATTTTATTTTGCAGATATGAAAGTCTATTCATCGAAGGTGGACCTGCTGTCTCGGTTCGATCTGGAATTACATACAGTTGAATCTAGGATATGTCAAATTCTGGGTGGGTTCCTATTTTTGTAGCTAGCTTTATCTTTTGCATATTGTTGGTTATGTCAAATTCTGTCTTGGCTCCTGTAGCTGGCTTTAGGTTTTTATATTCCTCGTTAGTTTGTTTTAGGGAGATCAGGCAAATTACAATGTATCTATTATAATGTCCTTGCTGTTATTTATGGTGATTATAATGCTACATCATGTCATCCATTTCAATAAAAACAGAGATAAGTGCACTTTATTCTACAGTATATCATAAATATTAAATATCAAAGTGGCTGTGTATCTCTAAATTGAAGGCTGTTTTGTGTTTGTTATTTCATATTTAGAAGCATGTTTTCGATACTGGTTCAGTATATCACAAATACCAAAGTGGTTGTGTATCTCTAAACTGAGGGTTGTTTTGTGTTTGTTATTTCATATTTAAAAGCATGTTTTCCATATTCCATATTGGTTCAGTATATCATAAATATCAAAGTGGTTGTGTATTTCCAAATTGAATGCTGTTTTGTGTTTGTTATTTTAAGACATATTTTTCATATTCCTTCATGTTATTTTACTTTGAATTTAATAACCATGGTGGAAGGGAGTGCACAATAGAATAGTTTCTATCAGGAATAGTATTTATTCAACAGGCTTTTGAAACTCATCCTTTTGAAGGAGAGTATTTTAGGTTTCTAATAGTATTATTTCAAGCACATTATAGAGCTATATTTTTTAAACTTAGCCTTGTGGAAGGTGAATATTGTAGCAAGAAACAAACTTTAATATTTAATTTAATTTAATTTTTAAATAGATTATATCTTTGAATATTATTAACCTTATAGAGGGTGAATATTGAAAAAAAAAAGAAGAAAACAAATTTTAACATTTTATTTAATTTATTTTCATACATATTATACCTTTGAAACTTATTTATGTAGAAGATAAATATTAAAACACATATTATACCTTCGAAACTTATTTATGTAGAAGATAAATATTAAAGCAAAAAATTAATTTTATTAATTTTATTTTCAAAGATATTATACCTTTGAAACTTAACCCTATATTATAGTAAATTTTGAAACAAAAAATAAACTTTACAATTTTATTTTCAAAATAAAATTAAAATAAAACTTATAAGAATATTTCTTTAATATCATTCAATTAGAAATATTTATTTTAGTATCTCAATTGAATGATGCGTAAACCTTGAATTTTCAATTCTTTACTATATTTGAAATAACTTTGCTGATTTGCAATCATAAATTGTTTTTAAAATAGTGTTTTGTTTTAAGGAAGCAATCATAGATTACTTTTAAAATAGTATTTTGTCTTAAGGAAATACTTATTATGTTTTACGATAAATATATATATTGTATTTTTAACTAATTTATAATGATATGTAAACTTTGATTTATTTATTTTTTTAATATCTTTGAAATAACTTTAGTGATTTACAATTATAAATGGTTTTAAAATAGTGTTTTGTTTTATATATATATATATATATAACTAATTTATAATCTTTAGCATTTACTAAAGGGTTTGTCCTTGGAGAAAACATTTTTTGCAAAAATAGAAGGTCATTAAATTTTTTTATTTTTTTTTACACAAACGGGTGACAAGCTTTATATTAAAAAGGAGGAACAGTATATAAAGAGTAGGGGAGGTTGCTCCCAAAATACCAGAGCTGCCGAGACACACTTTGCACCTACCAGCCTCTGAAATTCAAAAAAGGATGCCTGTTACAACTGAGAGTATTGAAATGGCTATTACAATTGTAAATATTGACATACTGTCCTAACAAGAAACAACAAAAGTAAAACATATAACTGAAAATATAGCCTTCCAACCAAAA
This sequence comes from Larix kaempferi, assembly GCA_027924585.1. Lineage (NCBI taxonomy): Eukaryota > Viridiplantae > Streptophyta > Pinopsida > Pinales > Pinaceae > Larix > Larix kaempferi. Next base: position 1,442,725 of record BSBM01001500.1, on the reverse strand, counting down.
AGAGCATTGCACAGATGAGTATCAGCTGTCATGGTGGTTACAAGCCATTTTATCCTTGCTGCCAGGAGCTACGCCTGCATTGTTGTCATCAATATTCAGGATGACCGAGGGACTGCTACTGCTCTTCGTCCTAACACAGTCCACTTTGGCCTCTACAATTCACAGACAACTGTAGAAAGTGTCATGTTTACCCATTATCTTTTCAAAATAGTCTTTCATCTTACCAGTGCTTGCCCGAACTTATGAGTTGGAGATTTGAACAAAAGTAGCCAGATGGGAGATTGCTTTCCTTATGTCCGAGAGCTCTCCCCTCAACCAACGAACTTGGGCTTCTAGGTTCAGTACTTGCGAATGGAGTTCAGGGGATGGGATTTCCTTCCCATGTGGAGAAGCCATATTGCCGAGGCCCCCAATGTCGCTGACATCGTGATTCCAATTTTTGTTGCCCAAATCACCAGGACTACCACTAAACTACGGTCGAGTTGCACCATTACCAATTTCGCAGGGATTCGAATGAAAGCCTGAGACTGGATTTATTCCGGAGACGAAACCGCAGGTGGGAAACAACACAGTGCCCCTATTTCCTTGGCCATGATCGACCTCAAGGGGCACCCATCCACTACCACTTCCTGGATCATTCACTTTGGGATGGTTGTAGCAAGCCAATTTTGGCGCACCCCCCCTAGAAGAATCATTGCCACCATTACCCTGAAAAATATCAGACAAGTATCGTTTCTTGCTGCCATTGCAATTCCCCCCAAAAGTCTCCTGTTCATTCTTCCTACATCTTCTACAATGTAGAGCAGGGGTGCACTGGTTGCACTCATCCATATTTAGCCGAACTAATAGGCTTCCGAGAACCAAGTTGAATGGAACGACACAAACGGGAGTAGAAGGTGAGGAGCAGGAAAACAGGGGAGAACACATGGCACTAAGAGCCCCATCACCCTACATGAAATAGCCACTACTCACCTTGGGTAGCGTCCACAATAAAACCCCGCATGCTATATAGGTGATGCCTGCCAGGGGTGGTCTCCAGGCTTCAAATTTGAAGCCTTCAGGGCCGTTCAGAGGCCATTTTACATGTCATAGAAGACCACCTCAAATTTTACCATGCAAAAAGAATTTAATTTCATGGTAAGCCCGTCAATAGTTAAATTAACCACTACTGTTTAAAATTGCAACAAAAGGGCAGTTTCAAATTTCACCCATCGATAGTTTTCCTTGGGAAAATAGGAATGCGATTACTAGCTAGGTGGTGACTTGGGAGTGGGACTTGGTACTCGGTTATTGCAACAGAAGGACAACTTCAAATTTCACCCATCGATAGTTTTCCTTGGGAAAATAGGAATGCGACTACTAGCTAGGTGACTTGGGAGATTTCACTATGCAAAAAGAATTTAATTTCATGGTAAGCCCGTCAATAATTAAATTAACCACTACTGTTTAAAATTGCAACAGAAGGGCAACTTCAAATTTCACCCATCGATAGTTTTCCTTGGGAAAATAGGAATCCGACTACTAGCTAGGTGACTTGGGAGTGCAAAAGGGCAACTTCAAATTTCACCCATTGATAGTTTTCCTTGGGAAAATAGGAATGCGACTACTAGCTAGGTGACTTTTACTGCAACAGAAGGGTAGCTTCAAATTTCACCCATCGATAGTTTTCCATGGGAAAATAGGAATGCGACTACTAGCTAGGTGACTTGGGAGATTTTACCATGCAAAAAGAATTTAATTTCATGGTAAGCCAGTCAATAATTAAATTAACCACTACTATTTAAAATTGCAACAGAAGGGCAGCTTCAAATTTCACCCATCGATAGTTTTCCTTGGGAAAATAGGAATGCGACTACTAGCTAGGTGACTTGGGAGTGGGACTTGGTACTCGATTACTGCAACAGAAGGGCAACTTCAAATTTCACCCATCGATAGTTTTCCTTGGGAAAATAGGAATGCGACTACTAGCTAGGTGACTTGGGAGTGGGACTTGGTACTCGATTACTCTCCAATCTCCACGTGTTCGATCATCGATGGATCATGGACCATTGGGCCTCTAATAATATCATTGACCAGCTTACGTGGACGGGCTTACAATGTGCAACCCATGGCTTGAACGCTTCTAAGTTCTCGTGTTAGCGGCGAGGGCTTATGTGCTTAATACATTTAATGGAAACAACAACTTAATTAAACATGGTTGGTGGCTCATATGTGTAATTAAGTATTCAATGTATAATATATTATGTTAATGTGCCTTGAATGTGGCATTTTAGACAAAATCCATAATCCAAAAACTTCTTGTAATGTTGCAGGCTGCCGCTCCCGCCCATGGCCCCTTCCGACAACCCTGTGTTTTCTTTGTTGTATCAAGTTAATCCTACCGTCTATGACTCCCATCCTCACACCCTGTGTTTTCTTTGTTGTATCAAGTCAATCCTATGGCTCCCGAGTCCCACCTTATTTTTTATTTATTGTATCAAGTCAATGCTCGAATTCCATGCTTCCATCGATCTGACCATCAATATATAATATTACAAGAATACAAACAAGCTTTTTCTTATACCCCTACTCCACTGTGGTTGAGCTACTTCCAAGTTCCACCTACCCTATCTCCTCTAGTCCTCTAGGAGAGTTTGCAGGGTGAAGCTACCAATGTCAGCCTGCCATAAACATATATAAAGAAATTTGTTTTCTTTGAGGAGCTCAACTTCAAGGATGACTGGATTGCTGACATACTATGAATTTACAGGTATGTACACCATTTTATCCATTCATGATCCCATCAATTATTAATTTTTTTTTTATTTGATTAAAACTCTATAACTTCAAAGTTCAAATACAATATTATTATTTGATTGAAATTTTGTAACTTCAAATGGGCCTTGAAGGCTTCAAATTTGAAGCCTGGACCAGAGAGTGGGTTTGTCACAAATCTCTGTCAGAGGTTGTTCAAAACAAAATTTATCGATTCCCAACCGCAACAACAACAACAATTGCTTCTTTCTTCATATGTTCTCTGTACATGCATATGATTCCATGTGCTCCTTTCCTTTCCCTATTTTCCATTGTCGCCCGATCGAAGCTCTTGAGAATTTAGACACCCTTTAACTTTCTTGAAATGGAGGGGACAAGGAAGACCATTGTTTTCACTCTCAAACCAAGTGCTTCCTCGCGTAGCTGCCATTGGCCACGGTTGCAGCCCTACAAGAAACATGTGTGTCCACTGTACCCCCCAGCTTTACCAAAAATCCTGGGGATTTGGGGAAGTTCCCACTCTGCCAGCCTCCATGCATCTAGTTAATGAGTCAGATCAAGAATCGAGACTTTGTATCTAAAACTGTATTGCATGAGCCATTTTCCCCAATTGCTTGGTCGTCGACTCGACACTCTGGTACACGGTTTAATATTCCTGGGATTTATTAATATGAAAACCATCGATGCTACTACACTTACAATCCCAACTAGCTATCGAATTTCAATATGATTGAGAATATGCAACAACATTTGGTGAAGGACAATGCTCAAAGCTGGCAATTTTCTTAGAATGCCCAATGCCCACTCCTGCATTCGACTATACAAACTGCGACACATTTTTTTTTGTAATCTTGATTTTTAGAATGACAGTGCTACTTTACGTTTTGATTTTGTTTCCCTTATCGGTTGGTCTTGAATAGAACGGGAACTTCAACCATATAACAAGAACTTCAACCATCTTGCATCTCCTCTCTACTTGGTCTGCCTACGTTTTACTTATGCTTCACAACCTATCCTCTACTCTATCATACCACAAAGTTATTATGTATAACGAGATCTAGGGGGAGGGCTATAGAGAAGAAGCAGCCATGGTCCTGTTGATGCCTCGGATGTGTAGGTTAGTGCAAGGTGCTGGAAAGGGTTCGAAGGCTCCCAACAGAGGAAGAAAACCCAATTTGAAAGGCTTCGAAAGACCTTATGCAAGGGAAATTCTATCCCCAACCTATTTGGTATGGTGATCCTCCACGGATATTAAGCCTCCGTTGGCACTCTAAGAGTTGGTGATTTGACCAATTAGGTCAGTTTTCCAATGAAGGAAAACAAAAGGTGTGAAAATGGTAAAACTAAGCTAACCTATCCTGTTTTAGAAGAGGAAACTAATCTAAGTTAGTCCTATTCTAAAAATAAAGCTTGATATTGTGCAAATTAACCCTGAGGTGTGATGAATAAGTAAATTACAACCTTTCACATAAATGCTTTTAGTTGTTTCACTTATTAATTTAAATCACTATCTATTAATGAAAATTAAGAGACAATAATTCAAATGCTTAAGCCTATTCAAGATAAATCTGTAACCATTTTTCTAATTGAAAAATTAACAATTATTATTGTGCTGTGAATCACTTGCAGAAATCGATAAAGAGAGTATTTAAACTGAATAAACTCAATAAAACACTTTCCAGCATAAATCAATCATACAGGTAAACCAATACAATAGATCCATGCATTTAAACATATGAAAAAGATATCATGCACTGTAGATGACAATCTAAAGTATAAAAGCAGAAATTCTCTAAGAAACTTGAGGAATATCAAAAGATAGATTGAAAGATAACTTCATTGTATTAAAGAGGTATTGTATAGAAATTACAAATCTCTATTAAGATAGAGTGTCTCCAAATCGTCTCCTGCTAATTCTAGCTCCAAATTCCATCCATCTAGAAGTAGCGTTTCTCCTTCTTCTTCCCTATCAACAACAAATTATTGCAAGAAGAATGCAGATATGAGAAGAATGAAAATTCTTCCATTCTTCAGAGAAATATCCTCCCCCTCTCTCACAGTATTGGGAGGTCGAATTTATAGCAGGGAAGAGCATTGGGAAGGATAGGATCAAATCCTCGGATGCATGGTTCATTCACTGTATACAAAAACGGTCGGAATAAATTTCTGAACGTTCACCCCTGTTCGGCAACGTTTTCCTCCCAACATTTTCATATATTTGCAAAACTATTCGTGCTTAGGGGTAAATCATCCCATTTGGGAAGTGGGTTTTCAACCGTTTGAGCTGATTCCTCACGGTTTTCCTGAAATCCTCCGTGCAAAAACTTGTATTTTACAGGTTCCGTTTTTTTAAATTTTATCTCCACGACAAATTATGGTTTAGTGAAATATTATGCATTAGAATTGTAAATAACAAGATATACCAAAGTCAATTATATAAATAGGATTATTAATATTGTTCTTCAAAAAATATATAGAATATAATTTAAACAATAATAATGATCTTACAAATAAGAAAAGTTAATTATCCTTTGTAAAATACAATTCTTCGCTTAATGAAAATGTTATTGACTCTTTCCATGGTTTGAGAATATGTTATTTAGGATTTTATTGAATTATAAAAAATTGTCATAAAATTATAGATCTTCCCATAATGACAAATTTTATCAAATATTCAATACTTAGTAAAATTCAATAATCCTTTCAAAATTGATAATTAAATGCATGGTTCCATTATATACACCCTTTAAAGTCATATATTAAAATGATTAAAAATGAGTGTTTAAGCAAATTATTATAATCCGTCAAGTTGCTCTATAAACTTATTGATTCAATGGACTTCAATTGAATTTGCCAAGATCATTGAAACATCATATGAATTTGATTAGGAAAAACTGAAGCGTGTAAATGACTCAAGCAAGTTCAAATAAAAATAAGCAGTCATTACACACAATAGTCAGAATCAAATGACAAGATCTTTGAAATCTCCAAAAACCAATAAAATTCAATCAGCTTATGCAAATGAAGACCAAATCTAGATGGAAAATGTGAAAGACAACATGTTAAGCTAACCACCAAGATTATGGGACCAATCGAAATGATAAAAAATGGCTCAAACTATAGACCATTAAGAATGGAAACAATCCAAATAATACCAGAGAAAATGGAAATCCAAATATTTATTCAAATCACGCAGCGTAACCTCATCCATAGGATCAAGATAAATCAATGGTTAGGACTGAATCTCACAGCTTTAGGGTCAAGTTATTGTTCACACCATTTATTCATGATTACCGAAAGCCGCAACCCAAAACTTGTGGGTTGCGGGTTTCGGGATTGCAAATTGCAAAAATAACAAAAAACATGTTTCCGGAAGGCACAACCTGAAACTTGCGGGTTGCGGGTTTTGGAAACAGAAGCAATCGCAAAAATAAAAAGCTCTTCCCACATCTCGCAACCCAACATTGTGGGTTGTAGGTTTCAGGAACACACAACGCAATTCTTAATAAAAACAAGTTCCCGCAATCTGAAATCCGCAATTGCGGGATTCGGGTTGCGGGTTTTGGGATGAAGATTTCCCAAATTTATTAACAACAAAACCCGCAACCCACACCTATCGAGTTGCGGGTTTCGGTATTGTAAAAACCAAAAACTAAAAACAACGATCCCACAACTCGCACCTGTCGGGTTGCGGGCTTCGGGTGGAGCAAAACCAAAAACTGAAAAATGAACTCCTGCAACCCACACCTATCGGGTTGCGGGTTTCGGGTTCCCGAAATGTCGGGTTTCAGGTTGACGAAAGAAGATGATAAAATACTCAAAATTTAAGCTTTCTTCGGACCAAAACACTTGGAAAATTTATTTAAAAAATTTGTCAAACAGGTAGACCAAAAGCATGGGTGAAGGATCTTAGAGGTAGAAACCAATATATGATATTTACTAGACAACTCACCCAAATACCTTTGGGTTTATTAAAAAATGGGGCTCTCATGCTTCATCTAAGCATGGGATCTGTTGTGGCCACAACAAATGACGACACGCTGGGACAAAGCAGTTATCTCTGCCTTACAGTATTGAAAATCATAAAAATTAGGAATAAAAATGAAATGCCTTCTAATGCAAAATTTCAAATAATCTGAATAGTATTATCACTGAATGATATAGTATTGGCCAGACTTCAAAACTTCTAAAACATCCTAGTCATTCCCATCATTATCTCAAATTTTCTTTTAAAGATAAACTCATTTTTCAAAATAAATTATTCACGAGACGTAAGAATCAAGAACTTTACCGGGAATTAACCTCGAGAAATCAAGCTAATCATATAAGAAATAGTATTAAGAAATGACTCCAATACCACAGGCAGGACCCTATGTCCAGCCGGCATCTATAGCCACAACAGGGATGCCTTTTAACCCAATAAGTTGCTTTTATCCCATCCACTAATTAAATATACAAAGCTTATCAATCCTTGCTAAAGATTTGCATCCTTGGAAAAAAACTGGAAACCACCGTCCTGACTTGGTGATCAGGATGAGACAGTTTCATTCACACAAACTTATAGATAATGAGCGAGCTGGCTTGTGATGAGACCCCCCATCTTGCAACCATTTTGTGGCTACAAGCTAGTATCCTGGCTTGGTGACCAGATTTTGATAAAGTAATTCCATAAGAAGGCATGACCATGAGCAGGTCGACTTATGATAAGACCTCCTGTTTCCCAGCTCACTCCCAAAGATGTTAACGAAAAGGATTGGGCTATGTTTAATGTTAATCTCATAAGAGATTATTTAATGGGTGGGGAAGCGACTATACTCCTTAAGAGTAAGGATGGCGTAAGAAATCTATAGATTTACTAATATTTACAAATTAAAACTTCTTTCCCGGAACTGATTCCCTTAAAAGTAACTAAATTCAAACTTTTATGTTGAGTTAAAGATAAAGTTCTAAGGATAATGATGGAAAGATTCAAATAGAATTATCAACACAGTCTATTATTGATTTTTCACAATCAGGGATTAACTAATCAAAACATTTGATTTCTTGCAAGCAAAAAACATTTGTAAAGATTTCCTTTAAAGATAAGATTTCATGACTGTAAAAGAGTGTTAATCTCTTTTTTTTTAAATGATAAAAATCATGAAAAACTCAAAACAAACCGGCAAGAAAAGAAAATGTGGGAATGATAAAATCAAACATATATATACAACTGGAACCAAAAGTAAATCAAAATATCACAACTATATCACTAACTAAAAGAAAAATTAGTGATCAAAATTTGTTTTTAATAAGTCATGAGATAGTAGACTTAATCAAGTCTTTATTGAAAACAAATAAAGAAGCCTAAAGATTAATCTGAATTAAAATGTGCAGTTACGAAATTAAGAAGGCTCTTTTATTCCATTTCATATCAAGAAAGAATCAAAATTTATGCACTTTTATGAAAATGTTGTCTCAAAACATTTCATGATAAAGTCATTATAGTTTAGAAAATGAAGATATAACTTGAACATGAATGTTTTAATGTAAATCCAAGGATAAACAAGAGCATGAATAATGAAAAGTAAAAGAAGATACAAATACTTCCCTGAATGCCTTCGATGAAGCCTCGATTTCAGTTTTGAAATTGATGTATCATCACAACTGCTTTATTAACAAAAATTTAAACCAAATTTAACTAACTTATCCCTAAATCCTACTTGTTGAATATCATCAAACTAAGTGAAGTGATATTTCCAATGTAATCATTTATGTAACTTGAAACCTGCAAAAGAAAACAAGTTATTTATTAGTATTGGAAATAGCAATACTTCAAATGGAATCACAAGACAAATCAAATCAATTTTTTTTTGTGTACAAAGAATGAAGGATGACATGGAAACTTTTTGATAAAAGATTCTTCCAACTAACCAAAAATTAGATCATAAAAATCATGTTGGAAGTGATGTGATGTTTGTAATGCATTCATAGAGAGAATTGATATCTCATGAGGATCATAGCTAAAATGAATCTAATCGGGAATATGATTGAAAAAATACGAAAGGGATTCGGTGGAGAATGAATTCATCAAAACAATATCATCGTTAATAAATTGGAAATGAACAAAATGGAAATTTAGTGTTATCTTAAAATCAATTACCTCATTTTGTCCTTCAATCTGAAGCTTAGAATTAATGACATTAGATCCATATGTGGTCATCATGTTGCAATGAAATAGACAAATATCTAATACAACATGAGAAAATATGTATCCCGTTCCATATTACAGACTGAATCATAATCCTTAATGATATGAGATGAAATAGATGAAGATGCATCTATTACATGAGTAATGGTAGCAAGAATATTATTGTCCTCTCCATCGCAATTTAGAGATAAACTAGATTGAACATAAATATGTCCCTCATTCTAAAAGGACTTACTTTGTATCCCATCAAAATCTGACCATAACATAATATCAGTTTGAAAATTATACAAATGTAATATTTGATCAGAGAAATATTTGGATACAAAGAGAAATAAGTTCCAGAATGTAAAAATTAAATGCTTCTCTAGTGATAAAATAGCTTTCATTAATTGTTTCAAGAGAAACATAATTAGTAAAAATCTGATCTAATAATGAATTTTGAATGAGGGAACTTGATTGATCATGAGAAGAAGATAATGTAATATCAATAATAGAATCATCATTAGCACATCCAATTTCAGTTTTATCATTCTTTTCCAAATCAAGTGTATCAGAGAGAATTAAGATGGAAAAACCAATCAATTGTGTTATTTTCATAAAGTTGGTGCCTCTCATGACACCTGCAACATATTAACATAAATCTGGAAAAGAAATCATCAAGAGATTAATCTTTGTATCTACGAAGATTTTCTAATTCAAAACCAAGTTTTATGTAACTATAATTCTCATGAGCACTATCAAATAACTCTGTGAATTGTTTCAATGAATGAATAGATTTAGCTGGTGGAAATTCATACCAACTCCAAATTATTCCTTTGAAAGTAGTGGTAAAAATTCTGCATCTCTCATTCTCATTAGATAAATCTATAAAATCACAAAGGTAATTAAATTCTGAAAGTTGCTGACATGCAGAGATCTTACCTTCTCCATTGAAACTCAATCATTACAAGAAATTAGTTGTCCCTCTGAGTAATAGAAAGTGGAAGAAGACAAAATTACTTCCTTGAATGCATCTGAAGAAGTGTCATTTCCAACTAGGACTTGGATTTTCAATGCAAATACTTTATTGAAGAAAATCAAAAGGGAAATCTAATTATTAAAAAGATTATCAAAACTAATATGTTCTACACCTACTCCTACACTATTCTAAAATAAACAGAAACTAAGTATAATCGAATTTCCAATGGATCCAATCAAGTAACTTTAAACGTGCAAGATAAAACAAATGATGAATCAACAATGAAAATTTTGAAAATGGAGATCCAAAAATTGGAAAAAATGAACTAAGTTTCTTATTTACAAAGAAATGAAAATGACATGGGAAATTGTTCAAAAATGATTGTTCCAACCATAAATAAATTGAATCATAAAGAGTGTGTTGGAAATTATTAAGATCATGATCCAAAATATTTTCATCAAAATTGAGAGTGGAGAATATTTCCTTTAGCAATATATCATCGTTATTGTATTGAAAGGAAATATCATAATTTGAATCTTGTGAATGATCAACTTCGTCTTTTAGATATTCGTTCTTGTCAAGTGTATCAGATTTATTTGATTTCAAAGCATTTGATTGAAATAAATTTTCATTTGAAATTTGATTTATAGAGAAAGTATATTTGGAACAAATATTTTGAAATTCAATCTCAATTTCAGCTAACTCATCCTCTAAAGACTTATGGTTCTCATTCCGTTCATGACAAACATGATTGAAGGACGAAGAACAAGAATTTTTCAGATTTTGTAAAATGAGTAGAATCATTATGTTCTTCAGAATCTGAAGTATAATTAGCATCTTCAAAACTTTCTATTCGAACATCCATCTTTTGATTAAATGAAGAAGAATGAATATCACTTATAAAAGAAGGATTTTTAAAATGATTAGAAATACATAAAAAATCCTCTTCATAATTCTCGAAATCTTCATTTTTATTGATAGTTGTATCATTATGATCAAATTGAGAGAAATGAAAATGTTCAAAATTCATTCGAATAAATTGTTCATTACATAGATCGAAAGTATTAGGATTAAGATTTTCTTCAACAGTTTTAGATTGAGATTCCAAACAATGAGAGGAAGATGTAAAACATTCATCGTACTCACATTCATTTGAAAGAGAATAATGACAATTAGAATTTGCACCTAAATTCTTTTCCGTATCTAGTGAAGATTGAAATTTGGATGCAAATATTATTTGTTTCAAATCATGTAAAGTATTTTGAATATTTCTTTCCTTTATAATGGACATAACTTCATCGTACAGATCGTTAATTTGTGAATTTAATTGAACAATTTGTGAAACCTTTGATTTTTCATTAACAGATTCTAGATCATATGAAACAAAAAGAGAAACAAGATTGAAAGGATACATTTTCAAATAATTTTCAATCTCTTGAGCCTCCTTACATGCTTTATTGAAATCTGTTATCCCTTCACGCAAAATAAACATTGCTATAGTCTTGGGAAGAGATCTAACATACTAGCAAAAAGTGAGTTGTGCTGAAGGCCGATGTTTTTCGTGTAAGCTGTAATACACTTGCTGAAAACGTGTGTTAAAATCCCAAATTGATTCTCCATCATGTACCTGCATTTGAATCAAATTTTGATGAATTTTAGCTATATCATAATCTTCAAAAGAGTCTCTAAAAAAATTCGTAAATTCTAACCAGCTAGAAATTGAATTCAAAGGTAAAAAATAAAACCAAAGAGAAGCCTTACCTTCGAAGGTAAATGGGAATAATATTCAAGCAACATCTTCATGTATGATATTAAATAAATGCAAAATAGATTCATACCTTCTAATATGCTCGGTAACAGAAACATTACCTTCGCCATCGAACTTTGGCAAGATCTTAACTGCCTTTTTAGGGAGTTCATGTAAAGGTCCTTATAGGTTCATCGCAATATCAGACTCCCATGTAGGTATTTGGGAAAGAGCCATTAAGACATAATAAATAAAAGTTAGCTCTTATTGTGGGCAATGTGCCAATTCATGCCCTCCTTCTAGCGCCATTTTTTGATGCCTCGGATGTGCAGTTTAGTGCAAGGTGCTGGAAAGGGTTCCAAGGCTCCCAACAGAGGAAGAAAACCCAAGTTGAAAGGTTTCGAAAGACCTCGCGCAAGGGTAGTTCTATCCCCAACCTGCTTGGTATGATGATCCTCCACGGATATTGGGCCTCCGCTGGCACTCTAAGAGTTGGTGATTTGACCAATTAGGTTAGTTTTCCAATGAAGGAAAACAAAAGGTGTGAAAATGGTAAAACTAAGCTAACGTAACCTGTTTCAGAAGAGGAAACTAATCTAAGTATTCTAAAAAGAAATCTTGATATTGTGCAGATTAACCCTCAGGTGTGATGAATAAGTAAATTACAACCTTTCATAGAAATGCTTTTACTTGTTTCACTTATTAATTTAAATCACTATCTATTAATGAAAATTAAGAGACAATAATTCAAATGCTTAAGCCTATTCAAGATAAATCTGTAACCATTTTGCTAATTGAAAAATTAACAATTATTATTGTGTTGTGAATCACTTGCAAAAATCAATAAAGAGAGTATTTAAACTGAATAAACTCAATAAAACGCTTTCCAGCATAAATCAATCATACAGGGAAACCAATACAATAGATCCATACATTTAAACATATGCAAAAGATATCATGCACTGTAGATGACAATCTGAAGTATAAAATCAGAAATTCTCAAAGAAACTTGAGGAATATTAAAAGATATATTGAAAGATAACTTCACTGTATTAAAGATGTATTGTACAGAAATTACAAAGCTTTGTTAAGAAAAAGTGTCTCTGAATCATCTCCTGCTGATTCTAGCTCCAAATTCCATCCATCTGGAAGTAGCGTTTCTCCTTCTTCTTCCCTGTCAACAACAAATTATTACAAGAAGAATACATATATGAGAAGAATGAAAACTCTTCCATTCTTCAGAGAACTCTCCTCCTCCTCTCTCACAGTCTTGGGAGGTCGAATTTATAGCAGTGAAGAGCATTGGGAAGGATAGGATCAAATCCTCGGATGCCTGGTTCGTTCACTGTATGCAAAAACGGTCGGAATAAATTTCTGAACGTTCACCCATGTTCGGAAACATTTTCCTGCCAAAATTTTCACAGATTTACAAAACTGTGCACGATCAAGGGTAAATCATCCCATTTTGGAAGTGGGTTTTCAACTGTTTGAGCTGATTCCTCACGGTTTTCCCACAATCCTCCATGCAAAAGCATGTCTTTTACAGGTTCTGTTTTTTAAATTTTATCTACACGACAAATTAGGGTTTAGTGAAATATTATGCATTAGACATTGTAAATAACAAGATATACCAAAGTCAATTATATAAATAAGATTATTAATATTGTTCTTCAAAAAATATATCGAATATAATTTAAACAATAATAATGATCTTACAAATAAGCAAAGTTAATTATCCTTTGTAAAATACAATACTTCGCTTCATGGAAATGTTATTGACTCTTTCCATGGTTTGAGAATATGTTATTTAGGATTTTATTGAATTATAAAAAATTGTCATAAAATTATAGGTCTTCCCATAATGACAAATTTTATCAAATATTCAATACTTAGTAAAATTCTATAATCCTTTCAAAATTGATAATTAAATGCATGGTTCCATTATATACACCCTTTCAAGTCATAAATTAAAATGATTAAAAATTAGTGTTTAACCAAATTATTATAATCCATCAAGTTGCTCTATAAACTTATTGATTCAATGGAGTTCAATTGAATTTTCCAAGATCATCGAAACCTCATATGAATTTAATTAGGAAAAACTTAAGCGTGTAAATGACTCAAGCAAGTTCAAATAAGAATAAGCAGTCATTACACACAATAGTTAGAATAAAATGACAAGATCTTTGAAATCTCCAAAAACCAATAAAATTCAATCAGCTTATGCAAATGAAGACCGAATCTAGATGGAAAATGTGAATGACAACATGGTAAGCTAACCACCAAGATTATGGGACCAAACGAAATGATAAAAACTAGCTCATACTAGAGACCATTAAGAATGGAAACAATCCAAATAATACCAGAGAAAATGGAAATCCAAATATTTACTCAAATCACGCAGCGTAACCTCATCCATATGATCAAGACAAATCAACGGTTAGGATTGAATCTCACGGCTACAGGGTCAAGTTATTGTTCACACCGTTTATTCATGATTCCCGAAAGCCGCAACCCAAAACTTGCAGGTTGCAGGTTTCGGGATTGCAAACTGCCAAAATAACAAAAAACAAGTTTCCAGAAAGCGCAACCCAAAACTTGCGGGTTGCAGGTTTTGGAAATGGAAGCAATCACAAAAATAAAAAGCTCTTCCCGCATCCCGCAACCCGACATTGTGGGTTGTGGGTTTTGGGAACACACAACGCAATTGGTTCCCGCATCCCGCAACCCGCAATCTGAAATCTGCAATTGTGGGTTTCGGGTCTCGGGTTTCCGGAAGAAGATTCCCAAATTTATTAACAACAAAACCCACAACCCGCACCTATCGGGTTGTGGGTTTCGAGATTGCAAAAAGCGAAAAGTAAAAAGAATGATCCTGCAACTCGCACCTGTCGGGTTGCGGGCTTCGGGTGGAGCAAAACCAAAAAATGAAAAATGAACTCCCGCAACCCGCACCTGTCACGTTGCGGGTTTTGGGTTCCCAAAATGTCAGGTTTCGGGTTGATGAAAGCAGATGATAAAATACTCAAAATTTAAGCTTTCTCCAGACCAAAACACTTGGAAAATTTATTCAAAAAATTTGTCAAACAAGTGGATCAAAAGCATGGGTGAAGGATCTTAGAGGTAGAAACCAAAATCTGATATTTACCAGACTACTCACCCAAATACCTTTGCGTTTATTCAAAAATTGGGCTACCGTGCTTCATCTAAGCATGGGATTTGTTATGGCCACAATAGGTCCTTAATCAGCTATTGAGAACAAAAGCTACCTAAAGTCCGATAGTTCTCTTTGCTCAAACTATAACATAACATGCAACATGTAAGGAGCACTTAAACTTGTGCTATCCCAAGTACATGTGGCATTCATAGTGTTGAATGAAAAATTAAAACATATATTGTTGTCATTGGCATTCAATTTTGCTGTAGGGTACAGAATTAGAGTGACAAAGAAACTTGCTATTGGTTTTCAATCCAATCCAAGTTCTTTGTTGAATTTTTCTCTCCAATATACTTGCGTGAAGGAGGATTATAAATAGCATAGGAAACGCAGATGTTTGATAGAGGTGCATGAAAGTGAATTATGGTCCTCAATTCAACAAAGTAAAAAAAAGTTACCATTCATATTCTTTCCCTTCACCTTTTTTATTGCCTTTCTGCATACATCTCTATTACTCACTAATTTAGCAGCATATACATACCAAACTCAACGTCCAATGTTTTTGGATTCTGAAACAATTTCTTACTTTTTGGCTTACATGATCATTTGTTCCATTGTTAAGTAGGCTAGATTTTATGTAGGCTATAATTTGTATTAGTTTGAAGAACCGTCGCTAGTGATTTACAAAGATTGAACTTTTCCAAGAATAAGCATCGTGTTACTTTTAGAAGAGTTGAAGAACCCAATTCTTCATCGAGCTTGTATTGTTCGAAGTAGCCTAGGAACCCATTTTAAGAGGTATTAAATATTATTATACTGGTTAAAAGTTGGATTGGAATTGGGCTAGCAAGCTAAGTGTAGCTGCATTGATGCAGAAAAAAAGATCTATAAAATTAGTTATGGCAAAGTGGATTTTCCGTGTCTCCTAAGTTATGTTTGACAACTAAATTCCTCATGTTCAGGAAGATCATGAAAGAGTAAAAATAGTATTAATTTTGGCTGTAAGGATGAAAGTTGGATTGGAATGGGTTAATAAGTCAACTGAATTATTATATTGGTTAAAAGTTTAAGAGGCAAGATCAATTCGGGAAACTGTTGAGCCAACAAAGGTGGCATAGTGGCTTAGAGATTGAGCTGCTAGATCGGGGCAAAATATGGTTGTGTTATATGACATATATAACATTCAATGTTGCCATATCCACTGCAAAATAAAGCCTCTTAACTTTACTATGTAAATAAACAATGAAATTTTGATGTACTAGTGCATTTTCAAATGAAAAGAATGACTTATTTTACATGGTATCATTGAAGGGTTCAATATCTCATGGCCCTTCAGAGTGAAATGGGACCCAACCCTTCAAATTTGATCCCTGGTGGCCGCCAAAACAGGAAAGAAGACATTTGATGGGAACAGAAGGATCTAGAGGAGATATTGGGAGTTAATGAGGTCCTCAAGTGGATAGGGATGGAGAATATAAGGGGGTGGAGCATGGGGTAAGACATAGAATTAAGGCACCCAAACACCCACCTTAAGGAGACCATTGAGAATAGCATGGCCATAATTCAAACTTGGGCCAAGATTAGCCACAGTGTTAGCGCTTTGATTGCTTTGTCTAAGGATGTGAAGGAAGGGTAGGGAATTAAAATCTTTGGCCAAAAAAAAGAAGCGTTGGTGCATCATGGAGAGTGGTTTTCGACGTAGATTGACTAAAACCCTAGCTTCTCTCATCACCAACATAGAATCTCCAAAAATCACTATGTCCTTGACATCTTTGCTTCTAGCAATGCCCATCCCTTTTATTGCAGCTAGCTACTCTGCTTCATTATTAGTTCTTTTTCCAATTCCCATGCAAAGTCATCCATTTTGTTTCCATCGGAGTTAATAAGGACTCCCCCGCACCTGCCAACCTAGGAAGGCCATTAGGTTTTTCAAAGCTATTTAATTTTTAAATTGAAAACAAAATGATGCATTATAAATCAAAATAAAAAGTTTGATAGATGATATTCAATAAATGTTTTACTTCACTATAAATGTAATATTATTTTAATAATATCTTAAGAGAAATATAAGGTTTCCAAAATTTATGTTTAATAAGAGATATTGTACTTGCAAATATTATGGCTAAGTTTTGGTTGTATGTCTTATTAAAATAAAATAATTAAAAAATAAATTAGTAAAATCTATATAGGTAAACAAATTTAAAAATTTATATCCTAAAGCAAGTTACAATTGAAAAATTAAAAGAAATACATGAGACAACTATGTTTTATTTATATTTGTCTTAATTTTTAATACATTGTCAAAGTACTTAACAAAATCCCACAAATTACAAAGTATGTTATCTATCAATTTCAAACAACTCTGTACATTGTCATGGTTTGGAAGAATATCACAATTTAAATTTCATTAATTGAAAAATAAGCACTAATTTCAAAAGGTGCAAGTTTACCTATAATTTTGTAGCTTTAGGATCATCAATATGCTCGCTATAATCCTAATCTTTAGCTTGTTAAAGTAAGTTTCTTATTGCACCGAGTGAAACGAGGTGCTCTACAGCCCAGTATGGGGGAGATCCTGTAATGTTTGTCCATGTTTGTCCTTATAGTC
Organism: Larix kaempferi; assembly: GCA_027924585.1. NCBI lineage: Eukaryota > Viridiplantae > Streptophyta > Pinopsida > Pinales > Pinaceae > Larix > Larix kaempferi. The sequence continues at coordinate 1,425,314 of BSBM01001500.1, read as the reverse complement.
ATCCATAATAAATAAAGTTTGTCTTTAACATAATAATAAAAAAAAATTAATATTATGTCGGCGATTAATTAAAAAAGTAAAAAAGTAAAATGTATTGTCGGCCATTAATTAAAATGTAAAAAAAGTAAAATTATAGAAAGTATTTAAAAAAATCCATGTCTGCTCATAAAATAACATATTATAAAAAGTAATTAAAAAAAAGATGTTCGTTTATAAAATAAAAAATTAAAACTTAAACCCGGATCTATCAATCAAGAGAGATTAAATTTCTTGAGTTTAAATTTAAAAAAAGAAATACACCTCAAGAAATTGGATCCCTCTCGGTGCTTGATAGATATGGGCTTAAGATGGATCTATGCTGGTTTTAAAAATAATTCATGAGTGTCATGTTCATTTATTCATTATCATTTGTGGGTGGGTGCACCAAGTTGGGTCCATCTTTTTGTGCAATGAGATTTCATAATTCCAAAATACAATGCTTTGTTATTTCTATTGTAACCAAACAAATTATATTGTGCACTAGAAGAAGGAGAGCTCTATACACTCATGTAAAAAACTTCAAAATTACATTAAGTTTAACATCATTTTTTAAGGTTTTTCCGAAAAATAGCCTTGCACTAGTACAAGATGTCCTCTACATATGTACAAAAATGTATTCAAAAATACTTTCAATTAGTTCATATAGTGCTGCATGTGCATGTGCATAGACATATATGTTATATTATGCTGAAAATTTAAAAACCCAATTGTATTAAAACAAAATTTATAAACAAATACACACACTTTATAAAAGCAAAATTTATATATTATGAAATCTTATTTGATTTCCTATATTTTTTCTTTTTACATTGTCCTAAAATTCATTATGCAGGTACCTCTAATTTTAGAGGAACTTTATGGTTTTTCAGTTTATGTGGCAACTAAAGTGTCTTTAAAGGAGCTCATGATTGTCCATCAGCCGTTGTGTTTGGTTGATATTTTCTACTATAGCCAATGGGAATGCAACACATGGTTTGTGATGCATATAAACTAAGTGACAATGACATCCATTATAATAAGTTAAAATATAAATTGGTCATTACTATAGTTTAATAGTGCATTGTTGATATTAAATCCATGTTTATTACCTAGTTGACATTGAGAGGTCATGGTTTAGGAAATCTACTCCTCTTGTCTCCTAGTATCCTCATCTATGCTCTATTACCTTTAAACAAAATAAATTTATAATTCTACCAAATCTAATCTAAACCTTCAATATCATCATACAACATATAATTGTATAATCATACTATAGTTATTAGGTTTCTCTCGTCTACCAACATAATCATTGCCCATTTTCTCCTACTTTGAAAACATGGAGAGATTAAATTATAGATAGTTCATTTGTATAAAATATCATTTATTTTTTTAAATGAAATTAAGAATAAATATTGTGTGTCTCCCAATTCTAAGTTATATTTTTGAAACTAACATTTGAGTGGTTGACAACTTTTCCCCAACTTGTATATGTTCAACCAAATATTGAAACCTACACTTGAACACAAGCTTCATTTCTTCTTATATGGGTGTTCAATTGCAGACATCTTCTTGGCTTCCATAACAATACTAGCAATGATTTGGTTGGAAATTTTTAGCAATGAAAGGTTTAATTATCTTCATACTTTCAAATCAAGCAAACAATTTCAGGTATCAAGCCCTGTTAAATTTATGTTGGTTGTTCTTCTCTAGTCTAGCTTAGGTGGCCTTGGAGGTATCTTTTAGCCTACAAAAAGTATTAAGTTCATGATATAATGCAATTTTTATGTAGAACTTAGGAAAAATGACATACTTAACTAAGTTTCAAATGCTATACCTTCTCTTCTCTTCTCATTCCATTTTCATTTGCATCCTCCTAGAGAGCCTTCCACTCTTAGGAACTAGAGGTGGTTGATCATGCTTAGTTTTTTCTCTTCAACATTAACCCTATATCTATATCTAACGGTTTTCAAATATCTAGCTTCCAAAGTGATTACCTCATTTTTGTTGAAAATGTCACCAAATAGACCAACCATGTTACCCATAATCTCCCTCTCCAAATGAGAAGGTTTTTTTTGTTAAATTTGGTATGAATGGTTGGACAAAAACATCTAATGCCTTTTCATTTAGGATCTTTTGAAAGACATTATTTCTTTTCAAAAAATAAATAATTATAAAAAATACTATAAATCTATTACATTATTCCAAATAAAGACATAAATAGTCACATAGGAGTTTAAATTTCTTTAATGGGATTAATTTTCATCTATATAATATCAATGGAAAGTGTTCCTATTCTCTTGATGAGTATTGATCTAGGGAGGCTTCATGTGACCCATAGTCACATAGGAGTTTAAATTTCTCTAATGGGATTAATTTTCATCTCTATAATATCAATGGAAAGTGCGCCTATTCTCTTGATGAGTATTGATCTAGGAAGGCTTCATGTGACCCATGTATGGAAACACCATGAGAGTTACCTCCACCAACATCTACATGTTCTTTCATGCCGTGGGAAAGGGTGCTATGCAAACCACTAAAAATTGCACAAGGAGCATCAAAGACAAGCGTAGTAGTGATGGGGGAGAATATGAGGACGTGTGAGCTAGAAACTGGGAGGCAAATAATCTAGTGGTTGTGTGACTAATGGTTCGGGGGCATGTGATGATATAATCAACTATGTTGTGTGGTTATTTTTAGGATCAACTTGATTAGGATTTGTGTAATCATGAAATCTTAGATACTCCATCACCAAGAAAAAACATTTTTTGTTCTAGGTTAATATAATATTAAATTAAATTGAAAAATATCAAATAAGATATACTAGAAAACTAAAAATTTAAATCATATTTGTAATTATTAGGATATTCCTATACTCCATCCTAGTCCCACCAGTATTTTGATCATTTACATTTTCAGTCATGCATGCACCTTTAGGGTTTGCATGCATCCCAGTCATCAGTCCATCACCTATCCCTCAGTTAGCCAGCCCCCAGGAGCTTCTCACTATTCAGTTTTATCCCTCCAGTTGCTTAATGCACCCTTCTTCCTTGATTTTAGGGAGAAACTCTCCCTTCTTCACCTACCAGTCCAGTTGTCACTTAGTTTCACTTAGTTACAGTTAGTTACAGTCAGTTACACTCAGTTACATTGAGTTACACTCAGTTACACCTACCTGAGTTAGTTTGACTGATGGTTGACAGTTACTTGAGCATTGATGACTCCACTGATGATGATGAAGACTTCCAGTTGCGCTCCGATGATCATGATGACACCTAGTTGTGCTCCGATGACACTCTTTTGATCTTATGATCACTCTAAGAGGCTAATTCGAATTGCCACCTTAGGCATTCGAATCCTCTCTACCATTGTACTATTTATTTGTCCATATTGTGATTAATTAATTAGTGTGTGCAAAGTATTATTGCTTCTATCTGAGTTCTACTGTACCATATTATTCTATTGCTCATTATACTGTATTGTTCACTCTTCTTCTATTTTCCTGCTTAATCATAATTACTCTTGTGAGGTATACATCATCTCTTAGATCTGCTATGAGGATTTTCACATGGTATCAGAGCATGTTGAGAGTATTGTTTATCTCCATTATTGAGAGTTTTTTGCAGGTTATTACCAAGATTTTGAGTGCAACAGTTGCAACAGTTTCTGCATTTTTGCAGCAGTAGCAGTTGCAGTTATTCTTTATTGTTTTTGCAGGTCTTATACAGCTTCAATGGGTTCATATTTAGAAGGAATCCCTCTTCTTTCTCCATTCAACTATGATGAATGGAAACAAAAAATGATAGCATATTTAAAGAGCCATGATCTCTTTGATTGTTATTTTTAAAGAGAGTTCGAATCCTCTGAAGAGAATATTGACTGGTTGAATAAAGGTGACATGGCCTTTGGAACAATGATGCTTGCCTTGTGTGCATACCAAAGATTCAAATTCAAATACCGTGATGGTGTTGAAACTCCAAGAGAGTTATGGACTCCAAAAGAGTTATGGGATCATCTGGATGAAAGATTCGACAAAAAGAATGATGGATTTGGTCCAAATCCCTTCAAAAGCAAGCAAGGTGATGCATTCACTCCACTTTATGGTCTCTCAGATAATGATGCATTCGCTCCTCCTGATGGTCTCTCATATCATGTTGCATTCTCTCCCCTTGATGATCTCTCCGATCATGAACCAGTATCATCTCATATTGAAGTTGTTGACAAAGAACTTGCAGATTCTCCACTCATGCTCAAACTTTCTTATCTTTATGTGCCAGCTCACACTCTAGATATTGCAGAAGGTCCTAAATCCTCTCTTGCACCAGAGTTTGTTGGTTTGCATCATGATCACATGATTATTTCAGAGGTCAAAATAGCTTTTGAAGGCAATGCATTCGCTCCTCTCTAGCTATCTCCTCTTTTATACTACTATATGATCATAATTCCATGCTTTCAGAAGGTCACTGAAGAATATGGCCATTTCCATTTGCTTGGGATAATTTCTCATGCATCTACTAGTTTAGATCTCACCTCTCATGGTTCAAAGGAGATCTCAAGAAACCATGATTCAAGTCTTGGATCTAATTTGGATTCTAAGCAATTACTGCTTGGGATAATTTCTTATGCATATGATAGTTTTGATCTCACCCCTACTGGTTCAAAGGAGATCTCAAGAAACTATTTTTTAAGTCTTAAATTTGATTTTGATTTCAAGCAAACATGTAATAGTTATTTTTGGCATAATCTCACCCATGGTGGTTTGAAGGAGAAGACAAAAGACCATATGCACTTTCACAGATTTGATCCTACCTCAGCTAATTCAAATCACAGGTTCAAGGATCATTCTCATACTGTTGGATTTGTTCTCATCACATTCGAACTGAAGAGAAAGTACAAACACATGTTTTTTGAGCATGATCCACTTCTTCCCAAGAAGAAGATACCTCTAGACATATGACCAAGCATCACACCTGCTTGAGTTTGGAGCATTTATTTTTATGTGTGCTTTAGAGTCTATTTTTTGAGGAGGGGGTATGTTTCCCATGAAATTTTCCCACTTCCTTGGTTTATTGACTATTATTATTCATTGTATTGGGTGGCCTTTGGTCTTAGTTACTAGGGCCCAGGATGGATTAAGGGGGGGTGTTAGGATATTCCTATACTCCATCCTAGTCCCACCAGTATTTTGATCATTTACATTTTCAGTCATGCATGCACCTTTAGGGTTTGCATGCATTTTTGCATGCATCCCAGTCATCAGTCCAGCACCTAGCCCTCAGTTAGCCAGCCCCCAAGAGCTTCTCACTATTCATTTTTAGCCCTCTAGTTGCTTAATGCACCCTTCTTCCTTGATTTTAGGGAGCAACTCGCCCTTCTTCACCTACTAGTACAGTTATCACTCAGTTACAGTCAGTTACACTCAGTTACAGTCAGTTACAGTTAGTTACACTCAGTTACAGTCAGTTACACTCAGTTACAACTACCAGAGTTAGTTTGACTGATGGTTGATAGTTACTTGAGCATTGATGACTCCACTGATGATGATGAAGACTTCCAGTTGCGCTCCGATGATCATGAGGACACCTAGTTGTGCTCCGATGACACTCTATTGATCTTATGATCACTCTGAGAGGCTAATTCGAATTGCCACCTTAGGCATTCAAATCCTCTCTACCATTGTACTATTTATTTGTCCATACTGTGATTAATTAATTAGTGTGTGTGAAGTATTATTGCTTCTATCTGAGTTCTGTTGTACCATATTATTCTGTTGCTCATTATACTATATTGTTCACTCTTCTTCTATTTTCCTTCTTAATCATAATTACTCTTGTGAGGTATACATCATCTCTTAGATTTGTTGTGAGGATTTTCACAGTAATGCCATAGTTTATCGACAAGAAAATTGTGCCTATGCATAAAATCCCCCAAGTTAGAGTCAAGTGATAAAAGAAATTGTTTATTAGCCTTTTTTATAACCTTATGGATAGTGGCTCACCAATTTGGTTTATCAATAAAATAATCATCATCACACTTGTTTAGATCATGGGTGGAGTCCTGCCATGAAAAAGTATGTAAAGATAATTATAACGTTAATTTATTAAAAAACGCCAAATATTAAAGATATGGAAGCAACTTAATTTATTAAAAAATGCAAAATATTAAAGATATGGAAGCAATTGTAGTGAGATATGATGTTATTGGTGCCTCTATACTCTACATAGGTGCCTTCCCATGATCGTCTTTCCAAAATATTTAAAAAGATAAGGTTTGAGAAAAAAATGCAAAATATTAAAGATAGGGAAGAAATTGAAGTGAGATATGATATTTAGGTGCCTCTATACTCTACATAGGTACATTCCCATGATGACCCTGTCAAAATATTTCAAACGATAAGGTTTGATAAAAATTGATGATTAACGAGGATATTGTGTGTTGTTCAAGTTTCTTAGGATGTTACAATTGGAAATTTCATTCCCTTGAACAATCTAGTACAATAATTTTTTGTTGCTAGAAAATATTCTAAATAATTTTTTTTCTATAGAATCATAATCATGCTACAAATATTTTGTTACAACTATCGTTATGCTTATGTTTTATCATAAAACCTTGTGAATAGAATCCATCACTTCAAGATTAGGTCTCATACACTACAATAGATGGAAATATTCCTTGAAAGCTAGTTCCTAAGACCATACACAAGACTACATCTATAGATACATATAGAAACAATATCACAACTGTTATATAGGTAAAATTCCTTGAAATTTCGGTTCCTAATACCACATGCAAGACTACATATAGAGATACATATAGAACCAGTCTCACAACTGTAACATAGGTAAAATCATAGGTAATTTCCTTGTATTTTTTAAGTTCACTTATCTTGAAAGTATATTATAGATTCTATCTCATATTTACTATTATGAATCCTCGATATCATCTCCTCTACGAATGCAATATCATAATGTTGCACTTTTTGAAACTCATTATGCACTTTTAAAATTAGTTTTTGCATTTCAGAAAGGTTATTTTGTAGTGCCCCATTTTTTCATTGACTTTTGACGTTCATTGCGACATTATTATTTGAGGGAATTTGGTTGAAAATGACCCAATTTTGTGTGGATTCAGACCTAGATTCCATGTCATCTTATTATTTGAGGGTATTCAGTTTTGAATGACCCGATCATGTGTGGAAATAATATTTTATTATTAAAGATAATTGCTTGGAAACTGTCAATTGTGCTGTTGATGATTAATCTATGTGATTTTGATATAATTTTGATAGTGTTTGGAACGTTTATATGAAATGTAAATTGATTTCGATAGTGATCGAAAATTTATGTGAAAAATGAAATGATTTTAATAGTGATCAAATGCATATGTAAAATGTGAAATGATTTCAATGGTGGTTGAATGTTTATATTTTCATATGATTATATTTAGCATGTACTTTGATGGGTCATCAAGTGTGACATGAAAGAGAGGTAAATGTGATGCAAGGTGGAGTCAATAACCCATGCACATTGGACTGAAACAGATATCATTGACAGGTTATGTTAACCTGATATACGTGTGTTGCGTCGATACTCGATGCACTCTGGAATGAGTTGGCTATCATTGTAATGTACCCAGTTGTCTCTTTTAACCAGTGAGACCACCGAGCACTCAATTTCCATATCCAAATTTAACATTTATGCCAAATTTCATTTTTATTCAATTACATTCAAATTAATAATGAAAATAAATAATCATGGCCACCCAAAAGAATTTTATGCATTCATTTAATTTACAGACAATTCAACCATGCACACACACTCCATGCCATGCACTACCATACATTTCGACATTCATAACAATAGTAAATTAAATAGCATGTAAACAAAAAATTCAACCATAGCATTCATAATCAAATATACACTTATATTTTAAGCAATTATTCTTCAACTAGCAACATGCAAAGGATGTTCCTCCCAACCATAGGCACTATCAAGCCAAATCTCACTTTGACAAGCCACCCCTAAGTTGGGGATATCAATCCACAAAGGGAAATATCTCCTTCAGTCCCAATTACTCGGTTGGATATCTCATGCAACCCAATGGTATCTAAACCATCTCCACAGCTGTCCCAATCCTCAACTCTTCTTCCCCATCAACTTGCACAGTGCCAGGAACAAGCTCCCTTCTTTGAGTTAACAATCCATTTGGAAACCTCCAATTCCTTTTTGGTGCTCCAACATGGGATGGATAGCAAGTCTTTGAATTGGGACTCCAAGTAACAAGTTGTAGGCCAAGTCTCTCTCTCACTAGTCTACCTGGGTTAATGACATGTTGATTTCATGTTCACTAGTAGCATCTTTATCTTCTATCATAGTTCCAAGTTATGGCCTTCAAAGGTAATGGCAAAGGATTGAAAGGTAATTTGAATGGTGAAAGAATAATGAGGAACCAAAACCCTCTCTATCTCAAAAACTCCCTATTATAGGAATATTTCAAATTTCCATGTGGCCCCTCCACATGGAATCACTTTCCCCCTCTTAATATCATCTTAGGGTTATTAATCTTAATCAGACATGGATCTTAATCATGGTTTAATGAATTGGTTGAATGGATAAAGTTAACGATATAAATTGAATCCCTCTATCACTTTACCACTCATGGATTCATATCCCCCCATCTCTTTTTCGTCCTTCTTCCTATGTACCCATTTAGAGATTTTTATATTAATATCAAAAAATGCATATTTACATAGTGTTGGTCATCCCAACCATTTGTTTCCAGCTTTTATCCCTTTACATCAATATTTACAAATTTATATTGTGGGGTCAAACTGGGTTATTACAATCATCGACATGTGATGTTAACCTGATATTTATGTTTATACTACAATATTGTTTTAAAATATTTGATCCGTGTGATGTTTAAATGTCCAAGTGTGAGAAATCAATTTCCATTCGATCCACATTAGTTAATGAGGATGAATTGATATATGATGTAAGAGTAGCATTTTCCATGCGATGGGTTGGGAAAGAGCGAGAGAGGCCCTTTCTCGTCAGTTGTGTGTTGCTGTGAGGATAGGATGTGGATTTAGTCACTCATGAGGAACTTACTAGGGGGTGTGAAATAAGGACATAACCTTATTATCTAGGATCACCAGTCCTTCAACAGGGTTGACTATTGTAATGTCCCTGAAAAATGTAAAATTTAAAATTTTTTCTGTATGGGCAAATGTTGACATTTGGATCAAATATTTATTAAATTAACTTCAGCACTGGAAATAAATGTAAGACCTATCCTTGAAAGTTTATAATTATGTTTATGATTCTCTATTTTGATTTAACGGATGTCAAAGGATTCATTTATAATCTTCAGAAGTAATGTTTTGGTGATGGTCTAAATACTCTATACCGAGCCACTATTTATCAATATGTTTTGTTTGACAGCTAGTTGTATGTATGCCGAAACTCTAATGGTTTATTTTCAATGTGTAATAATTCTTCTTTTGAATGTATCCTTGTAAATCCTAGAAGCTTGAAGGGTTTGAGAGAAAGGTGAAAAAGACCTAGCTTACTTAGCTATATGCTAAAGCTTACTTCTAATTTTGTTTACATGTGCTTAGAGAATGACCTTTAAACTAATACTATAAAGTTGGTATCAATGTAAAATGTTTATTTGATACAAAACTCAACATAAGTTTCAATTCATGCTATGTGATAAAAATCGAGCTATGTAAAGGACTGTCACTCTCTACTATGGAGAGTGGGTACGTATCTCATGGTTAGTGGAGGTTGGTGGCTTTCAATGCTTCCCATGAGATGGCCATCGAATTCGTGATGCCTAGCTGGGTAGGGTAAACCCTAGCGACAAGTTGTCTTTGCTACATTTTCACACCTGTTGGTTTTGGGGGAAGGAGAGAAGATCCCTTAGGGTTTGGATGTGGCCATGGGCATGGCTCAGGCCTGTGCTCATCCAACTAACCAGATAGCGTTAGGCTAGGCCTTAAGGTAACCTCTGTATCTTTTTATCCTTTGATTAATATTTTGATACCACATTTTTGATTTGCTAAAGGTTGTGACTAATGTTTGCAACTCCTATTCTTGAACTTATATTCATTCTCAATCCCTATGCATGCTTGTTAGTATCATCATTGTGTTATCCTTGAGGACTCATACATAATCACACATTTCTTAGTATAATCTTAATACTATCAAAACACAATAATCTTAAGCATGTGTAGTCATGATCATTTCAAACAGAAATAATAAGCATTAGTATTCAAGGTTTCAGGGAAGTCTTCTTTTACTCATGCATATTCTTATTTGATCATAGAACTCTTCTGGTTATTTAAATCATCAATCAAGATAAGAGATATAATATGCATAAAACCCGTGATTACTCAAACCAATACCTTCATGATTCTTCTGGTTAGTCATATCATCAATTATGGTAAGAAACATAATATGCATACAACCATGACTATTCAAATCTATGACTTCATGAATAATCATTATAAACAATGAAACAGTATAAGATCCTAACACAAGGTAGGATTCTAGCTTGATATAGGGAAAACATACCTGGATTAGCATGCTAGCTAGTTATGTCTAACATACCCCCATAATGTCTATTGGTTCTCTTCAGTGACTTGTGCTAGTAACCTGCATGTCTTGTAAGTTAACCATTATAGAACCAAGTTATACATACATCACAAGTAGATCTTCTATGTGATCCATAACAATGGATGAATCTTTGTCTTCATGTCACCATGATCATATATTCTTGAAGTAGAACATGATTTGTCTTTCTTGGTGTACCTTTTATGTTAGCGAACAAAATTAACCTCATACAACATCACAATGCATTAGTACATTTATAACTGTCAAAACCTTAATCAATGAACATCTTATACTAAGGTGATACGACAAGTCTAGTAATTAATCAAGATTGTATTGTAATGATAAACATATGATAAACTTAACCAGGAAACATACCTATAAGCCATACCTGTCAAGATTGCTTGTAATCTTCTTATGGAAGGCCTTAGCCTCATCTCCCTCTGAGACAGTAACTTCTTCACTTATGTAGGTGACCAATCCATCCTCTTCTAGGATTAACCCAATCCACTTGATTTGCAGGAACTGGATCTGAAGCTGTAATAGGGTTTGTCAGAGAAACCCCAAAAATTCAAACTTTGAATTTCAAACTTCTGAAATGATAGAAATATGTGCCTTGATGAGCTAATCAAGCTCGTATATTCAGAATTTGAAAGCTGCAAAGTTTCACTCCTCAATTTTTCCTATGAAACTTTTGGATTCACTAGACATGACCTTGAACTAGATTTTGATGAATCCCACTCTTCTTTCCAATCAAATGGTTTGATCCAAATCTCTAAGCTTCTATTTTTATGAGGAGCTTCTAGCCATGGTCACATATTTCAAAAATTCCCATTTTTGCAGAAGCCCTAATTTTCCACTTTTCTGATCAAAGTCCCGAACTAGCGTCTGATCAAGCCTGGCCTTCTGCCCAACCAAAAATTCTGATCTTGGTCTCTAAATTTCGATTTTGATGAGTAGCATTCAGTCGTGGTCTCCGATTACAAAAAATCCAACTTTCTCCGAAGCCCTAAATTCCGGAAGCCATGAATGAAGGTGCTCAAAAATAATTCTGATTTGACAGAAATATGTACCTGATTGTTTCTGGTGTAACTCCAAACTTTTCAATCCACAGGGTCTGAAACATTTTCCTGAGATGGCCCTACCTATCATCTTTCCATCTCGATATGTCTTCCCTCAATTGGATTCTCTGAGAGAGAGTTATGCCAAGTGTCGTAATGTGACCTGTTTATGGGATAAAACAGGAGAGCGAGCTTGTACAGCATGCCACGTGTCACTGCTTCAACTTCGGCCTCTCAAAAATTTTCTTGAGATATTACAGTCTGTTTACTACCTGTCACATTTTACAAAATTTCATTTGGAGCTTCCTAGCCCAAGTTATGACCTTTTTTCCAAGGTCACCTGTTTTTGACTGAAATCTGGAAGAGGCAGAAACCCTGTATTGTACAGATCATAAATCACAAAGTACAACGAATTAGAGGTTGTCCTTTGGACACAAGGTACATGGGGATCTGATCTTCGACCTGTAAAATTTTCAAACCCGAAAACTTTGCCAAAATGGATTTATAGTGAAAGTGATACGATGACGGGTTTTTTCTATATCAAGCCCTAGCATTGTAAGTGCAACAAGTGTCATACATGCCATATCATGCCTTCTTTCAAGCTAGCTCTGATACCATGTTAAATTTTCAGAATTTACTTCAATATAATCTAGGATCTTAATTGAAAGAACAACATGTACATCAAATCTACAGCATAATAATCATGGACACAATAATGCAAGCACACAAGAGACATAGAGTTTACTTGGGGAAAACCATAAAGGTGAAAAACCCCAATAACTTCCTCAGAGATAGATAGAGCAATGATACAACCAGAATACAAGAGATAGTCTTCTCCTAGCAACAGAGCCTCCTCCTCCATAAGTGCGCCACTCTCCCAAGTGTGAGTGAGAGAATAGAATGTGTAAAATGAGAGAGACACACTCTCTATTTATACACTAACTTGACTTGACCTTTACTCAACTAGGTTGGCCTCAACTTAACCACTTAACATAATGTTGACTGGGCCGACCCCCACAAGGGTGGTCTAATAACCCTTTGACCCACATGGCCGACCCCCAATAGGGTGGTCTAATAACCCTTTGACCCACATGACTTATACAGGGTCGACCCCAACAAGGTGGTCTAATGACCCATCAAGTATAAGTTACGACACTTACAATATAAATGATGACACTTCCGTATAGAGGAATAATAACATCTCTATGTTCGAGTACACAGGGTACTACCAAAGGACCGAACACCAAGAGCAACCACTTCACACAAACAGATCACAGATCAACACACCGATGTTTTGACGTGGTTTAAACCCTCTTGAGGGAAACACTCCACGGCCCCAGCCAAATAGCTTCTACGGGACAATTTATTATGCAAAGAAAGAAAGTTACAAATGAGCTTCTCATAATCGATCAACTAAACAATGACCCTCCATGCTCTTTAAATAGAGATCATGGACCAATCGGGTGTTAGGCCACGGATCAAGGTTAGGTTTGATCTAAGAGAAGTTGAGCCGTCGGATCACTTTATGTCGGAAACATATTGTGACCGTCGGATTAAGTATTTACAAATGCATACTAATGCATACTAAAGAAACACACTATCCCTAACGGATATATTACACAAGTTGATCTTAACTAACTCCTAAGTGTCTAAATATCCTAACATCCCCCCTTAAGAACAACTTGGGATAGGATTGAAGGATTTACAAAAGTGACACTATTAGGAGAAGGAAGGAGGCATTAGAGCCTATCCCCCCTTAATGACAAGTTCCTGAACTCCTAACATAGATCGAAGTTTAGAAAACTTCGCTTCTGTAAGAGACTTGGTGAAGATGTCTGCAACTTGATCATCTGTAGGGCAAAAGAGCACTTCAAGAACACGATCATGAACAAGATTTCTGATGAAGTGCATGTGTAGCTCAATGTGTTTGCTGCGTTGATGTAGAACTGGATCTTTGGCAAGCTTGATGGCACTTTGATTATCGCACCAAAGTGGAGTAGGCTGCTGCTGCTCGAATCCAAACTCTGAAAGGATCTGTCGAAGCCATAAAGCTTCCTGACTGGCATTAACTGCTGCTCGATATTCTGCCTCTGCTGAAGAAAGAGCAAGAGCTTGTTGTTTCTTACAAGCCCAAGTAATAGGTCCAGATCCCAGACTGAAAACATAACCTGCAGTAGACTTTCGATCATCAGGATCGCCGGCCCAATCTGAATCAGTGAAACCAACCAACAAAGGTTTCCCCCCTGTACTGTAATGAATCCCAAACTGAACTGTACCTCGAATATATCGAAGTATTCTTTTAGCTGCTTTCCAGTGACTTTCATGAGGTGTCTGCATATAACAGGCAACTCGACCAACGGCAAAGGAAAGGTCAGGACGGGAATGAGTCAAGTATAAAAGACAACCAACAAGCTGACGATACAAGGTGGCATCTACTTCTGGTGAAGTACAAGTGGCAGAAAGTTTGACTCCAGACTGGAAGGGAGAAGGGGCTGGTGTACAATCTTCCATGTGAAAGCGACGAAGAAGGTCACAAGCATACTTAGACTGAGAAAGAAAGATTCCTTCTTTGGTTTGCAGAACTTGGAGACCAAGAAAATAATGCAAATGTCCTAAGTCTGACATTTCAAAGGTTTGTTTAAGACTGGATTTCACATGGGTTATAAGCTTAGGGTCACTACCAGTAAGAATAAGGTCATCAACATATAGAACAAGTATGATGAGATGGTTTTCTACTTTCTTGGTATAGACATTGGGGTCAGAATGGCATCTAGAAAAACCAGTGTCAAGGAGAAAGTTATCCATTTTGGCATACCAAGCTCTAGGAGCTTGCTTAAGGCCATATAAGGATTTCTTAAGGCGGCAGACAAGGCTAGAGTTATTCTGAACATAGCCAGGAGGTTGTTCCATGTAAATTTCCTCCTGTAAATCACCATGTAAGAAGGCAGACTTGACATCCATTTGATGGACTTCCCAATTGTGTAAGGCTGCAAGGGAAAGAACAAGGCGGATGGAGTTCATTTTGGCGACGGGAGCAAAGGTTTCATTGTAGTCAATCCCTTCAACTTGGGAAAAACCTTTGGCAACTAACCTTGCCTTAAGTCTTTCAACACTTCCATCTGATGCATACTTAGTTCTGTAGACCCATTTACATCTGACAAGTTTTCTTCCTTTTGGAAGAGGTACAAGATCCCAAGTATCGTTCGCCATTAAGGAACGATATTCTTCATCCATGGCTGCATCCCAATCTGGATTCCCTGAAGCTTCTGCAAAAGTTTCTGGATCATGATTCTCGGAAACTTGAGCCAAAAGAGAAGAGGCTCGCTGAAACTGAGAACGTGTTCGACGTTGATCTCTAGGATCACCGGCAAGATCACCAGCTGCTTCACATGTTGAACGGACCCATCGAGGAAGCACTTGTGCTGGTGCAACTGGAGGAACATGAGCAGGCGGAGGTGGATTTTCATCCTCACTGTCATCATCAGAAACTGGAGTTGGAAACCTGTCAAGGAAGTTGGAAGAAGAAGAAGAAGGCACAAACGCCGAATCAGGCTCGCAGGCCAAAGATGGCACACTCGCCGAGTTAGGCTCGCAGGCCAAGATATTTTCATCAAATTTAACATCTCTTCTAATGATTATAGCATGAGAATGTGGTTGAAGAAGTCTATAACCTTTTACATCTTCAGAATATCCAACAAATATGCACTTTTCACTTTTAGGCTGCAATGCTTTCCGTTTTTCATCCGGAATGTGAGCCCATGCTTCACTACCAAACACACGAAAGTGACTTACATCAGGTTTAATTTTACTCCATGCTTCTTCCGGTGTTATACCTTGTAATGCTTTTGTGGGGGTGCGATTAACTATGTAATTTGCACAATTTATGGCTTCAGCCCAAAATTGAAGACTTAGTCCCTTAGATTGGATCATACAATTAGCCATTTCTTTTAAAGTGCGGTTCTTCCGCTCAGCTACACCATTTTGTTGTGGTGTATATGGAACAGTGTGCTGTTGTTGGATGCCTTGTTTAGTGCAGAAAGTAGTGAACTGTTTGTTAACATATTCTCCTCCATTGTCAGATCTTAACTTAATAATTTGATGACCAGATTGTTTTTCAACAAGGGCCTTGTAGGCCAAGAACATGTTAAATACTTCGCTCTTAAGTTTTAGGAAATAAACCCAAGTGCGTCTGGTGTAATCATCAATGAAAGTTAAGAAATACTTGAAACCAGAAAAGGAAGCAGATGGAAGAGGACCACATAAGTCACTATGCACAAGCTCCAAGGGAACCGAGGCGTGCCAAGAGGCACGTTTGTCAAAACTGTCCCGATGATGTTTTCCAAGTACACAACCGGAACAAACACCATCTCTGCAAGATACCATCGGAAGACCTGTCACCATATTTTCTTTACATAGTTGTTGCAATGAGCGATAATTTAAGTGACCAAATCGCTCATGCCAAAGTTTGCTCAAGTTATCACTATGAGCAACAAAAACTGAAGGGAAAGGTGATGACCCAAAGTTGTTAAACTTGTACAACCTGGTAATATCATCAACAATTCCGGTAGCTAGAACCTGTTGAGGATCTTTAAAATCCTTGATTACAACTTGGTGAGGTGTAAAGGTCACAGTTTTACCTTCACCAGAATGAGTGATCTGATAGACTGATAACAAATTGCAGGAAATTCTTGGAACACATAGTACATCACTAAAATGACCATTATCTACTGGAACTGTTCCAGCTCCTACAACACTTAGAGATCTATCATCACCAACAAATATTTGTTTGGTGTTACATTCATGCATAGTAGAAAAGATGGCTTGATCCTTAGCCATATGATAAGATGCTCCAGAATCAATGAGCCATTCATTTGAAGTAGAAGAAGAAGATGCATTATAAGAATAACCAGAAGCACAAAGTGCATGTCCATGAGAGGTAGATTCTGATGGCGAATCTAGGCTGATGTGGTGCTTCTTCATTGCTGCTTCCAAGGCTGCCATCTTCTTGAAACACTTAGATTCATCATGATTATCTTTCCCGCAATAGTTGCAATGACGCTCAGTCTTCTTGCCTTTTTGCTTGGATCCTTTGTCATTTTTTAAAGAAGGAGCTGACTGAGAGGGTTTTGGACCCTTGTTTGACTTATTATTGCGAAAATTTTGTTTCTTGGGAGGCTTGGACTTTTCTTTCTGTTGGGACAATAATGCTTTCCCAGATGTATCTGCATTGTTTATTATTCCAAGATGAATGAGTTTATCTTGTTCCCTAATCAAAGAATCACAAAAGGATTCAAGACTAGGCTCTTGATAGCTAGCTGCATTCAATGATGCTTTCATGGAGTAAAATGTAGATACAAAAACAGAATATGCAGGTCCAAGTTTGGAAAGAATATGATAAATGCACTGTTTGTCTTCCCTCTCAATCTTACATTCTGCACATAAAAGCTTGAGAGTTTTGTACTTAGATAAATAATCTTGAATGCATGAAAAGTCACTTGGATTTAAAGAAATCAACTCATTTTCGAGTTGGTGACCTCGAATTTCATTGTGTTTACCAAACACAGTTTCCAACTTGTCCCAAGCAGTATTAGGTTCATCAATTCCAGATATGTGGAATCGCAAATCAGTAGAGATTGACATCCCAATCAATCCACGAGCTTCATCACATCTATTTGCCCATTTTATTTTCTTATCATCATCAGTGGGTTCTTTTTCTTTCCCTGTGGTAATTCTGAAAAGTCCCCTACTTCGTAGAACATCCTCCATACGAGATTTCCATGAGAAATAGTTGGAACTGTTAAGTAGAATATCACAATGGGCGGCCATATTTGTAAATTAATGGCTGTAAAAGCAGAAACCAATAGTCTGGATGTGAAGAGCTCGAAAAAATAGGCGGTTTCAAAAAAAACGGCACTAAAAACTGACTCTGTATGATGAAGTTATGCTTCAACAAAGAAACTGTTGAAGATGTCCCCAATAGTGACGTGGCAGCTACAGAATGTCCAGCAAAAAAAAAAGAACCCCCCTCTTCCCAAGATGAACCTTTTGACAATCACTTTACAAAAAAGTTGCTTTAAGTGAATCACTTTTGTAAAATAAGTGATTTCACTTTTACAATGATTTACTTTTAAATAGTGCAACAATAAAAAAAACTTAAGTGACTCACTTGTATTTTTATTTTTTATTATTTAAGTGAGATGCACTTTTACAATAAAGTAACTTGAAAATAGAAATTGTATGCACTTTTCTTTTTAAAAGTAACTTCCTAAGACTTGAACTCAAGACCTATTAAGGAATAAAGCAACTTTGAACCAAGTGAGCTAGTTTAAAAGGTATGTAAAATATGGAAATGAGGAAGGGGGCTTTTTTTTTCTTTTTTTTTTTTTTTTTTTTTTTTTTTTTTTTTTTTTTTTTTTTTTTTTTTACTCTTCTTGCTCGGTTTGCGTGCTTGCTCTTTTTCCTGCAAAACAGACCACAAATCGAAACAAAAAAAACTTTTCCACACTTGTGGAGTTAGATCTTGTTAGCTTGCCCGGAAAGTTTACGTTTTCTCTCTGTTTCTGATTTGCCGAGATCGCGCAAGGTGCACGGCAAAGAGCATACGCAGCCGAGAAAAACCCTTTTCCTTTCTGTTTCTGATTTGCCGAGATCGCTCAAGGTGCACGGCAAAGAGCATACGCAGACGGAAAATCAACAAACCGAACCAAAAAAAAATCTAACAGTAAAAAAAAAGATGAAATATGAGATTTTTCTTTTCAAAAAACGAAATAAAAAATATGCGTCACTGTAACATTATACCTTCAGATCTGATGAAAAACGTGTTTCTGGAGCAACCGGGAACCGTTTTCGATCAAACGAAAACTATTTCCCAATGGAAACGACGCTCCGGACGCAATGGAACACCTCCCACAGCCCAGAAATGCACAGAAATACCAGAACTAGAAACCGTTACGAGTTTCGGCAACAGCAGTTCAAGATCTAGATCATAACCGGAAGCGGCACTTCATAAAAGCTCTGATACCATGTTCGAGTACACAGGGTACTACCAAAGGACCGAACACCAAGAGCAACCACTTCACACAAACAGATCACAGATCAACACACCGATGTTTTGACGTGGTTTAAACCCTCTTGAGGGAAACACTCCACGGCCCCAGCCAAATAGCTTCTACGGGACAATTTATTATGCAAAGAAAGAAAGTTACAAATGAGCTTCTCATAATCGATCAACTAAACAATGACCCTCCATGCTCTTTAAATAGAGATCATGGACCAATCGGGTGTTAGGCCACGGATCAAGGTTAGGTTTGATCTAAGAGAAGTTGAGCCGTCGGATCACTTTATGTCGGAAACATATTGTGACCGTCGGATTAAGTATTTACAAATGCATACTAATGCATACTAAAGAAACACACTATCCCTAACGGATATATTACACAAGTTGATCTTAACTAACTCCTAAGTGTCTAAATATCCTAACACTCTATAGGAATACAAACACTTCCGTATAGAGGAATAATACCATCTCTATAGGAGTACAAAATACATATATGAAATACATGGGTGAAATACATTCCGAAGTTACATATACATCAACAAAAATAATGATGGACAAAACACAGAGGAAGAACGTCTCTATAGTACTCTTCCTAACAATGGAATTACATTACAAAATGGTTCACTGATTCAACAAAATGATAGAGACCCTCTACAAAAATTTTCCATCCCTTTAAAAAGAATTCGATGATGGTTTTATAGCCTTTTACAAAGTAAAAAAATCTTGTTTTCTTTCAACAACTTTGTAACTGAATTTTCACTCTGCCCTTTTACTTTTCACTTTTGACTTAAAAAAATTTCACCTTCAAATTCTCCCATTCAAGGATTTCTTTTTTCCTTTTGATGATGTGGTTTTTCCTCTCATATAGACATTTGGTTGAAAAACTGGCTTCCCTCCCACTTGACTTACTTGAGGTATACCTACCTGGCTCATCTGATGCATCATCTCGATATTAACCTATCCTATAGGTGTCATGAAATCAAGGGGAGTAGGATGATTTACAGATTGACTTGGGATCTATGCTCAAGGATGCCCTACTTCTTAACTTGAAGGTTGAATTTATTGTTTTCATGATGACTTGCTTGATGACTGTACTGATGCTGGTAATCTAGGTGGAAAGCCTAGTTTATGATAATGAACCATTGACTTCCACTATAATGCCTCTAGAGATATCTCAACATTGGTGGTTTTATCTAGATATAAATTTTCTAGCAACACCCTTTAATAAAAATATGATTTAAAAGTTACTCTTGAGACTACCTATAGCCTATTCTCCACTAAATTCTCCATCTAAAGCTTCATGAGTTCATCTCTCCTTTTAGGTAGTCAGTTTTTATAATATTTCTTGGGATAAACATCTCCATTTCCATCCCAAGGGGAAGGTAAATCAAGGTTCATTACTTCTTTAAACAGTCCATTGAAATCACTAATCTCTTATGTTAGTTGCTTAATATTGTCTTTCATTCTCAGCAGATATCTTTGTTTCAAGATCATCATCCTGGTTGTATTTATGATCTGAGTTCTATTATCAATTCCAAGATCATCCAACTATTTCTTGGTCCTGGTATTGAGATAGTCAATGACTTGGATTTCCTGTTTGGGCATTTATCTCAATTTCTTTTCTACATACTTGGCTTCCTCTTGGGATGATGTTTCCATTTCCAACTCATATTGGATTACCTCAAATTAATCCATTTCTTTATAAACCATTGGGTTATCTTGTCCCACAAAGTCCGAGTGGTTCTTCTTAAAAGCTACTCCCCTTGAACATCCTGTGATATTTTACAGGATAGATCACATAGCTAGAGTAAATCTCACTAATATCACTCAAGAATTGTAGAGAAGAAGAAAAGAAGAAGAATTGAATCAGTAATCACTCATAAACTCAAAAATGGAGAAATCTATCTGATGATTATCAACAAATGTTCCTAGAACCTATCTCACTGTTATGCTAGAATTGGTGAAGTGGAATAATAAATACACATTGTTGTTCAGGATTTCTACCTTATAGTGAGGAGATGGACACTACCAACTAGGAGGGGTTGACAGGTAAATACATTCATTGCATTACAACTAGTTCTTACAAATGAAATAGATCAAAGTATAGACAGAGGCACCTTATTACCGACAGTTGATCCTAGCTTTCGCTTGGTCCTCCACTTGATCCTTTGCTTGATGAACTTGTAGCACAAGGCAATACCTTCCTCAACGTATATTGACTATATATAAATATAATGATGTCAAACAGTAATCTAACATGAAATATAATCAAAGATTAAGCCTGTTAGGATGAAATATTGTCGTTTAATTCCATTGTAGTATTTGCCCAACCATTTAATTTGTCAATCCAAGGTTCGTAGGTTTACGAAGCACATGCAAAGTATATGCAAGACTGAAGTAAAATTAATCTAATCTAACCCCCCTGCTAATGGATAATTGCTAATCTAATTCCCTCTTAAGCTGAAACACACAATTGCTAATCTAATGTTGAAGCTAAAACACACCACACTACTGAAAGTAAATTGCATAAAAAAAAGACAACATATGAATAGCAACCAAACAACACATGTGAGCTCACATTAACAATAAAGAAAACTTAATTTACATCACAAGAATCAATATAAAATCATGAAAGCATCAAAACTAATATTATGAACAAAAGCTGAGAATCCCCTTCTCCATATTACAAAGTCAAGACTAACTTCTACAATTTGAGACTAATCTCCTCCTAATCTACTACTAACTACATATCATCTCCCAAAATGAAGAGAGAGCACTCTCTTTTATACATGGATTTCTTTGAGAAGGAGATAACCATCTCATAATGATAGATCCACTATTCTCTCAACCACTTTCAACTAATTTTCTATTATTACAAAATATGATCCATTCAAATCCTCCACATGTCTCTCACAAATTCTCCACATGTTTCTCATACATCCTAAATAAGATATGCCAACCAAATCTCCATGATCTTCTCCTTGGAATATTCTTTGAATAACTATCTCCATGAAGTGGAGGAGATATTTGAGGAGTCTTTCTTTGAATTGATCCTTCCATATTCATACACATTACAAAGCTCATCCATACTTGAGATATTAGTGAAAACATGTTATTTTCCAATATTTAATCATAAATTCACTTATAATACTAAAATGAATAAAGTGGAAAATAATAAGATGAAACTTAAGTATATGTATGGAAATGGTATGATGAAAGGTTAATGGGACAATTAAATGTGAAGAATAGTAGAAGGTAAGGTGGATGATAATAGGACATTTCTGAGTCCCAACATACTCCCCAACTGAACCTGTTGCATGTCCTCATGCAACCTTGCATGGATTTGCTTAAGAGCTTTTGGCATCTGAACTTTGGCTTTGCTTGATGATGTCTTTTAAATGTTTCCAGGATGTGCATCACATGAGTAATAACTGGAATTTTCTTATGGTTGGTTCTTGTGTAACAGCCTTAAAGAATGTTGGTTCTTATGTTAACAACATTTACTTCATGATGCGAAATGATAGCTGATATTTTCTTTTAAATGCAAGGAGTGGAGTAACAGCTGATATTTTATTTTGAATGCAAGGAATGGAGGAGCAGCTGATATTTTCTTTTAAATGCAAGGAATGTTGGTTCTTGTGTAAACAACATTCATTCTGTCACATGTTTCCTCGCTGCAATAATTAAACCATATACTCACTGGAAATAATAAGTCATCAACTATGTATAAGCAAGTGTCACTGTGCATTAGAAAGCCTTTTTTTTATGAATCATGCCAATATGTATATCCATGTGTATGAAAGAAAGTGCAACAGAGGAGTTGTCGGAAAAGAAATGTTGGTGAATGGTAAATGAGTGGAATGATGGTAGTGAAATGATGATAGTGAACATAGTTTGGAGTTGCAGCTGTGAAATGGAAGGTTTGGAGGAGTATCAGCTGCGAAATGGAAGGCTTGGAGGAGTATCAGCTGCGAAATGGAAGGCTTGGAGGAGTATCGGCTGCGAAATGGAAGGTTTGGAGGAGTATCAGCTGCTGGAGTAACAACTGTGGAGTAACAACTGGTGGAGTAATAGCCGCGGAGTAATAGCTGCTGGAGTAACAGTTGGGCAAGTGGGAAAATCTAGTGGAGTAACAGCTAGTGTTGTAGCAAACTTCCTGAGACAATATCTCACAAACTACGATCTGGGTTTGGCTGAAATTTGGCAAGCAAGTTTCTATAAGTCCAATGCATCTCCATACCAAAAATTATAAAAACTCACATCACGGATTTCGAAAAAAATGCAAATTGGTTGTAGGTGATGATGCAAAGTTTGGCACAGTCACAGCTGGTGTTGCAGAAAAATTCGCGAGATAATATCTCCCAAACTACAAACTGGGTTTGGCTGAAATTTTGCAGGCAAGTTTTTACTAGTACAATGCATCTCCACACCAAAAATCAGAAAAACCCACATCACGGATTTTGAAAAAAATGCAAATTGGCTGAAGGTGATGATGGTTGTTTTTTCGAAATCCGTGCATTGGTTTGAGCTGAAACTTGACAATTTTGTTCATCATAATATTATCCATTCCTTGTCCAAAAATCATGAGGATCCAATTTATGGTTTGTGAGATATACTCAATTCAAATTCTGCATTTTATATGAGGAACAATATGCATATGAATAAACTGTCACAAAAGATTTCCGATCTTCTGAAAATATGATTGCATTTGAGATCCTATAGAGTGTTCAGCAACCTCTATCTCATCCTCCCCAACTGAATTCGTTGCATGTCCTCGTGCAAATCGGCATGGGTTATGAAAGTGAAAAATGAAATGGAGCGTGGTGAGGGAGTTTTCCAATTTATTCATTGCTAGCATGTAAGGAATTGCATGATTAAAATTCAGAAAACAACATACCTCCACTTACCCATAGAGTAGATGAGCGAGGCAATAGGAATGTATCTGCTGCTGCTGGATCGTGGAAGATGTCACTGCTGCAGGATCATGAAACTATAACTGTAGATGTTGTTGCGGCTGTAATTGGATCATGGACAGCGAAGGAATTAGAACTGCTACTGCTGAATCATGGAGAATGTGACTACTGCTGTGGCTGTGACTGCTGTCACTGCTGCAAGATCATAAAAATGTAACTGTATATGTTGTTGCTGAATCATGGAGAATGTGACTGCTGTGACTGGATCATGTTTAGTGAAAGGATCAGAATTGTGGTAGTCTCATATAGCTGAAGTCATGCTGCTGTAACTGCTGAGAGAGTCATGAAAAAGTGTATAGTATTCACCCGCTACGAAACCTGATGGTACAATTCTTAGTCATGCGAATAAATGTGTCGATGTCGAGCATGAAAAGAAGTCATTGGATTACTGACCATTGATGAATGCCATTAACCAATGCGAGGCAAACTCACCATTGATGTCAATGAGTGCCAAGATACCTGAGTACATCTTGCAAAGTGCGAATAGATGTGCTGATGTCGAGCCACTTGCGAGATATAACGATCGAGGGACATTGATGTATTCCCATGATTGTCAATGAGAGAACTTGCCATTAAGGCATGCAAGCCTCTAGGTACTAAAAAAGGAACTCTAGTCTATATCCCAGATAAAGTGCTGAGGTCGATGGGGCAAGACTTGTTGAAAGGTAGGCCTTAAGGAATCCCACATCAGTCAATGCGAGTTTTTACAAAAAGATTGGTAGGACTATAGGAAATATCTCAGTAGCAACAATGTTTATGGCAAGGGAATGTAATTATGGAGAGGGAACTTGATGTTCTTATTCAGAAGGAAAACTGAAATGGAAAAAAAATGAACTGAAAAAGATAAAGGGATGTATGCAACTCAGAAAGATAGGCATTTTTGAAGTCATGACAGATAAGGCAATGGAAAATGGACTTCACATGAATGACTAATGTGCTTTGAAGGAGAGATGTGGTAAACATTCATGACGCAAATGGGTTTATGAATGGTTTCTGTGTAATAGCAAACGTCATGATGTTTATGATGAGTAACAGCTCCTTCAAGCTATCTATCAAAGCATGTTTCTCAAAAAGTTTTGTGATTCTTGAAAAATCACTTCAGCAGCAAAATGCGATCATCTTCGAACCTGGAAAAACTTATTACAAATTCCTTCATGAAACTTGTGAGAAGTTCAAACATATAATCCAGACAAAAGTACACAAGCTGCAAAAAACAATATCAGGAAGAAATAAAATGTGTTATACATGTTGCCATTGTGCACTTGTTGTCGATTACTGTAGCTGTAACAACTAGCTGCAACAACAAACTGGAATAGACTTCTACACAGGGATGATCAATATGCGAGTAAGAAGTCATGACCCAACAATGTTGTTTTTGCGAATGTGTTGCCGTGTAACAACAAACATCATGACGCAAAAAGTCTCACTGGCTTTTGTGTGTTATTTTTCCCGTGGATTGCTGTCAAAGTGACTTGAAGAAAACAAATTATTGTGAAGCGCCAAAAAAACCATGCATTTGTATTATTTTCAGGAATGTAAAAAAAAGGTCCATTTGGAATTTTGAATCTTTTCATGGTTTTATAATTTTTATTGTTTTTGTTTTATTTTTACAACACAAATAAAAATGGCAAAAATACTCAACAATTTATCCGATTTGTGTTCCTGGGCATTCAACATTACTATCTTGGTTCTTTACCAAACATCCAAAATTTAAAAATAGCTGTAACAGCTAGCTATAGCTGCAACACCCATTAGATCCTACATAAACCACGCGTTAACGTAACATGCATACTTGCCCAATAAATATCGATCTGCTCATGTCCCCGGTTCTGCGTTATCCTTTTTATTTTTCATGGTTGTGGATGCAATCATTCTTACCACAAGAAACTCTTTGCGCTGTGAGAAAATTGGTTCATTGTGCACTTGTATGGATTAAAATCAAATATCCTGGAACATAACTCTGCATTGGCCACTTCTATCAAATGCTTGATTCCCACAAAGTCATGTTGGTGCAAAAATGGGTCATGTGCCTCGCCTTCCTCCTTAATGTGGTGTTAAGATTGGTCCACTTGCTTCTACGATCATCATCTCTTTCACAACATAATCATCAACATGTACAAAACCAATTGTGTTAATATCTGGAAAATAGATATTAAACCAACAACGAATTGTGCAAAGAAAACAATCATATAATATTTTTGTAACAACTGAAACACAGTTGTATCTGCTAACAAATTTGATAATGTGAAACACAGCCGTAACTATAGATCTAGAAATTACATGTTTAGAGAACCAACCGTATATCTCAAACCGTTGCTTTGTTTGGTAATTTCCTTGGTAGTAACGTAATTGAGGCCGTTACGCACAAAACCCATATCCTGGATTTTTGAGATTCATTTCCCTCTGCCCACAAATCAAGACGCGAATCAAGGTGTTCTTATCTCGCATGCGTTTTTGCAGGTGATTTTGTGGAACTGGAATCCCAAAGACTTCGCGAGCTGTGCGTGTTCTGAGGCTTCCACATCAATGGTTGGGTCGTAAGTGAGTGACAACGATCAATGGGGAACCAAGGCCTTGATTTATGTGAGGATCCAGTAGTTGAAACTGCCATAAAGGACGTGTCGTGCATTAAAATGGACCACAAGGTTCTCTTTTGAACATAAATCCTACATGGTGGATTTTAATGAGCCAAACTTTTAGATAGATTTTGAGGATTTTTCTCCCAACTAAACTCAACAAATGCGTGAAAGATGGTAGGCAATTGAAACCTCCACAAAGGGATTCCTAACAACTATAGATTTGTTTCTAGCTTGAGCAAAATTATCGCAGGGATCTTACGTTGTAATTAATTCCTTTGTCATTTTTTCATTGTTAATTTTGAACCAACTTTTAACAATAACATTTCTACCACCGTTTTCTTTTACTCATGTTGGAACTAACCAAGAGCTTAAAATTTATTGTTTTGCAGGCTTAGTTCCAGGTTACCGGATGAAGGACGAAGAAAAAGAAGGCATTGTTGCGATTTAAACCATAAATCAGACCAAGGAGATGCAGTTAAATTGTTTGCAGGCCATTGTTTCAGCTTGGAAGAATGCAACTCTACCTTGCATAGCACATTTTGAGTGAGGAAATCTGGTAATGCAGACCATGTATTTTATGTTTTACGAAGGCAAGGAGATAGATGTGACTCCAACAAAGAGAATCTTATAGGCATGATACTGCTTCAACTACTGTTTCAGCGTGGAATTAGAGACGGCATTACGCACACCAGGAATAAAACAAACCAAAACAGACTCAATTCAATTGTGACATAGTTGCAGCTATTGTTTCAGCATGTAGTGATAGTTTCAACATGGAATTTTAGCGACTGCTTCAGCTTAGAATTTACAAAGAATACATTCATGACCCATATGAATTAGCAGGCCAGTTTTATTTTATAAATTGAATTTTTTTTTTAGCAAGTGGAGATAAATGAATTACAAATTTAAAAATGAAATCAATTAAGCATGTTTGGAAAACATTAAATTATTAATTCCTGAAAATGTTAGAAAACATCCTACTTTTTGATCCTCAGATCGCATGAAGTGCGGAGGAGAGCATACTTATTGAAAACTAAAAACGAAGATAAAATCCTACCTACACTACACTAATTAAAATTCAGAAAGTAGTTACGTGTAGTTAAATATACAATGTATCCATTCATGTAACAACAATAAAATATATTCAATGTTATTTTTCCAAATAGAAAGTGAGGATAAATAGAAATGTGTGAAATTAGTTGCTGTGACTGTGAATTAACTAGAAAAAAAGAAAAACTAAATTGTCTTAACTTGGTACTTGCTTGAAACCATCGTTCAATAGGGCTTTCGTAGGCATAGTTGTCCTCACTCAGATCTTGCTGCAACTCCTTGTTGTCCTCCTCGACCTCCTACTCGCATAATTGTTCATCATCTAATGTGCAAGATTCTTCGTATGTTAATTCTTCATCTGCATCTGGAGGAGTAATTAAGCTCTCGGTTGCTTTCAAGATCTCCTCTTCGTGAGAAGAGGAGATCCCTACTTTTGCAAGGATCTGAGTGAGTTGTTCCAAGCTTAAACTCATTTTTGAATCATTTTGAAAAAGAGAATCTTACAGCACCCAAATCTAAATGAAAAAAAATAAAATAAAAACACTCCAGAAAAAAAAACACTGTGTACAAAAAAGCATTACTCTTCACAGCTGCAAAAAACACACTTGCAGGAATTGAAATCTACACTACCACACTTGCAGGAATTGAAATCTACACTACCACACTTGCAGGAATTGAAATTTACACTACCACACTTGTAGGAATTGAAATCTACACTTCAATCCATTGTGCTTCCCCGGCAACAGCGCCAAAATGTTAGGCTGAAATGTTGTCGTTTAGTTCCATTGTAGTATTTTCCCAACCATTTAATTTGTCAATCCGAGGTTCGTAGGCTTACAAAGCACATGCAAAGTATATGCAAGACTGAAGTGAAATTAATCTAATCTAACACCCCTGCTAATGGATAATTGCTAATCTAATTCCCCTTTAAGCTGAAACACACAATTGCTAATCTAATGCTGAAGCTGAAACACACCACACTACTGAAAGTAAATTGCATAAAAGAAAGACAACATATGAAGAGCAACCAAACAACACATGTGAGCTCACATTAACAATAAAGAAAACTTAATTTACATCACAAGAATCAATAGCAAATCATGAAAGCATCAAAACTAATATTATGAACAAAAGCTGAGAATCCCCTTCTCCATATTACAAAGTCAAGACTAACTTCTACAATTTAAGAATAATCTCCTCCTAATATACTACTACCTACATATCATCTCCCCAAATGAAGAGAGAGCACTCTCTTTTATACATGAATTTCTTTGAAAAGGAGATAACCATCTCATAATGATAGTTCCACTATTCTCTCAACCACTCTCAACTAATTCTCTATTATTACAAAATATGATCCATTCAAATCCTCCACATGTCTCTCACAAATTCTCCACATGTTTCTCATACATCCTAAATAAGATATGCCAACCAAATCTCCATGATCTTCTCCTTGGAATATTCTTTGAATAACTATCTCCATGAAGTGGAGGAGATATTTGAGGAGTCTTTCTTTGAATTGATCCTTCCATATTCCTACACATTACAAAGCTCATCCATACTTGAGATATTAGTGAAAAACATGTTATTTTCCAATATTTAATCATAAATTCACTTATAATACTAAAATGAATAAAGTGGAAAATAATAAGGTGAAACTTAAGTATATGTATGGAAATGGTATGATGAAAGGTTAATGGGACGATGAAATGTGAAGAATAGTAGAAGGTAAGGTGTATGAAAATAGGACATTTTTGCGTCCCAACAAAGCCAAATAGACATATAATCTAATAGATATCTGATTTGGGACAGGAAGGGTATTTCGACCTTTTTATTGTCAAAGAAGCATGAAATCAGTACAAGTATACCTGGTGTGTCGAGATGCTTCTGCAACTGGACTTTGGGTTCTTCTCTCCACAATGACTTGGGAATTCTTCTAGCATAACAGTCCTCCAAGCATTCTCTCAAGAGTTTCTCAATACAATGAGTATTATATGTCTTTTTGAGTAGCCCCTCTCATGGATCCTCGTATTTATGGGACAAGGTAGGCAGTTTAGATCGAGAGGTAGTTGGATTGGGAGGTTGGGGAAGTTGCAGAACCAACTTCAATTAATCCCAATTCATCAAATTTATATATTTTTTATTTCATCTTAAGATGTACGCAGGTTTCATACAACAAGAGTAACGTTCAGGAAGCAACTTTCATGATTTACAACAAGTGTTTACAAGTTTTTGAGAGATGCATGTTGGTTTCCCTTAAGAAGAGTAGGGTATTTTCTTAAGGTGTACGCTGGCCTTCTGTGCAGAGAGGTGCGTACATGTTTCAAAATCAGGAGAAATTGTAATCTTCGTAGGTGAGAAGTGTACTTCTGGCAGCAAGTCATCCAAGGCAATCTAGCTCTTCAATCCTTTGTGTCCTTTTGTGTGATCTAAAAGGCAAGGCGATTACGGGATGGATAAGTGCATATTTGAACTATAACAGATGCCCCCTAATGTGTGAGGTCAAAGTGAAACGATGGCCAAAATACATTATAATTCCAAGTCAGAGGAGGAGCAAGAAACCGCAGAACCAAGTCACAAAAACACCTGAAACAATGATCAAGGTCAGCGAGCAATTACAATCTTGACATCATATAGATGTGTAACATGATACAACATGATCTCCGATACATAACTAGGAGATGTATATATAGAACATTGCCACTAAAATACAAGTGTGGATCCATGTCAAAATGAGAGATCACAGCCATAACAAAATGCTTGATCTATGTCTCATGAAGAGCCCAAATGAGTGAGGCTCAGTATTGTGCAGCTTGGGAGATAACATAAATATGGTGATGCTATCAGAGTCCCAAGGTCTTCATCCAAACAACCCAAGGTACAAACCCTATCCATGCAAATAAATGAGCTGGAGTCAAACATGGGGGGTATCGTTTGATTACCGGTCATTAATGTATACCATTAACAAAGGCGAGGACTTCAACCAATAATGATAATGGAGACCAAGGTACCTAGTACGATCCAACAAGTGTGAATAAAAGGACTTGACATCAAACACTTGAGGAACCTGTCGAATAAGAGACATTGATGTATTCACATTTATTCAACAGTGAGGGAAACTTCCCCTGGTGACTACAATCCCCAAGGTACTAACTAAAACTCTAAACTTCATTCCCAGAGCATAATGAGTTGATGTCAATGGGAAGAAGTCCGCTAGAAGGGAGGCATTAATGCATCCTCCTTCATCCAACACGAGGAAAACTCACAGGTATGTGCTGATGTGGAGTAGGATAAGTAACAAGATGAAACAAACTGACACCAGGATGGACGACACATGAAGTCAAGGTAAACTATAGAATGGCTGACATAGGTTGTATCCTTGAACAGTGAGCATGAAACAAAGTGACTTAGGTAGTTTTCGACATGAAGGGGAAAAGATATAAGCCTGCAATGTAGGAGACATTAACAGACCCTCCATATGGTTGGAAGAATAACCAACCGGGGGAGTAAACAACTCGAAGATTAGGTTCACCCTAAAGGCCAAAAACTAAAAGCCAACTAATATAAAAGACTCAAGTAGGTGCTGTGTTCAAGGACATAACTGACTGAACTGCCTTTGAAACTGAAAAATATGTGATATACCCTTCTTATCCATTATTCTTTTTGGTAAAAGAATGACCGTCTTGTTGTTTTAATGAGTCCAAGAAAGAAAGAAAACTCAATAAGTCCAACCATGTAAAAATTTTAACGAGCCCATGGGAGGAAGACTCAGGACCTTCTTCATTGTTTACAGAGTTCGAAGAAGAAATAGAAGAATACTCTATAATACTAATCTCTGTATTTTAATATCGAGATGAGATCTGTTCTTGCTTGCCGATGTTTTCAATTTTAAGGAGTCTGGAAAACTTAAACAATAACTCCATACACCTACTCGTGGATTTTAATATCGAGCCCAAGTAGGTTAATGCTCGCCGGCGTTTTCTTGTTTATAGAGTTTGAAAAACTTAAACAATCCTCTATATACCCTCTCGTGGATTTCACATCGAGCCCAAGTAGGTGAATGCTCGCTAGGTGTTTTCATATTTAGAGAGCCTGAAGACCCTAAAGAGAGGCTCCAAAAGTCCTTTTTGGTACAGTTAGTCCCCTCCCCCGAAAAAGTATAAAACAATGAGAGGAGAACTCTTCTAGCCACGTATGACTAGAGTATACATTTTTCATAAATGATCCACAAAGGTCTGGAAAAGGGTTAAACTTATACCTAAGTGGATGTCGCTTCAAATCCTTTAATCAGTTTGAAAAGACAACTATACTCGATAATCTTGTCATATTTAAAGAGTCTAACAAGAGCGTGAAAGAACTCTATAAAGATCTTTTTTTGTAAAGTTTTAATGAGCCCAAAAAAGTAAACTCATGACCTCCTTACTATTTTTAACGAGCTCAAAGGAGATACAGAAAAATGCTCATAACTTCCTTACTATTTTTAATGAGCTCGAAGTGAAGATTAAAGAAATGCTCGTAGCCTCCTTACTGTTTTTAACGAAAAGAATGCTCGTAAATTCCTTACTGTTTTTAACGAGCTCGAAGAAAAGGTGGAAGAATTCTCGTAGCCTCCTTACTGTTTTTAACGAGCTCGAAGAAAAGGTGGAAGAATGCTCGGAGCTTCCTTACTATTTTTAACGAGCTCGAAGTGAAGGTGGAAGAATGCTCATAGCCTCCTTATTCTTTTTAATGAGCTCAAAGTGAAGGTGAAAGAATGCTCGTAGGTGGATCAATGTCCAAATGAATGGTAGACTGTAATATAGACTCTCGGAAAATTTCATCAGAAGGAAGTATATTATCCCAGATGGAACACCTATCTAAACATTCAGATGGAGTCATCACCTAGTCAATTGTCGAGACCTAGTCCCAAGAAGGTAAGCATGAATTCAAAGGATTCTTCTCAGTAGCAATTGGACTCAAGGAACAATATGCCACATAATTTGATTGTGACATGGTAGTGCCTACTGACGAGGGACATACTTGGTCTATAGTTGGGTAATAAGAGGGATCAACAAATGTAAGCTTATCGATAGTGACAATGCTTTCATTGTGAGGAAAATGCATCACACAAAAGAGTGTAGACACCATAGCCTGCATAGCATATACGTAATCATGCCCGAGGATCATATCAAAATCCATAGGGTCCTTTAAAACCATAAGATCAACTAAGACTATTTTTCCACTCAAAGTAACAGATACTTGAGGCAGGAATCCCAGCGGTTCACTAGGTATTTTATCGAAAGTCAACAGCGAACTAACAGCTGGAATAAGGTTAGGAAAACCTAAATCTCTCAAAGCATAAGGGGATAAGATACTAATAGAGGCTCCTTCATCTACAATACATCGATGAACCGCATGGCTGCCGATATCAACCTTTATCTGAAAGGGTGTAGCAGAAGGAAGGCGAGTCCCAATTAGACTATTCCAATCAAAGGAAATGATCCCAAAGTTTGGTAGGGGTTCACTCCACACAAATGAAGTTCCCCCAATTTCAAAAACATCTGAATTGGTAATGCAGAGGACTTCAGGGACAGGTGCATTAGTCTCCGAAGGACTGATGGGATCAGTAAAATATTGCATCGATCCAATCACTTCACTCTCTAAAGAAAGAGTGGGGTTGACCAAAGATTGAATTGGTTCAACCACTTCATCAACCAAAGCTTGATCAGGCTGTTGGGAATCTATAGTCATTTCAGGAGCAGAGGATCCTTTAGACATGGACCACACTCTCCGCACCTCTAGAATAGCAGGGCACATGTGAGTAAGGTGATATCCCTTACAAAGTTTACAAGGGAACTTTGGCTTCCGTCCTATAAGCTTAGACTCCTTTACAACAATAGTACTCTCAACATGACTACCATTGGCTGATAGCGTGCCCCCAGCGTGACTTGCAGTGACTGGTTGCTCAGAAGCAGAAGAATTTTGAACTATCAACCACACTCTTTGCACTTCTGGAAGTACAGGGCACAAATAGGTCAGGTGGTCTCCCTCGCAACACTTACAAGGGAACTTAAGATTCTGTTTATTAGGATTGTCAACAATGTTAACATTCTTAGCATGACCTGCAGTGGCCAATTCAGTGTCTCTAGGATGAATCATGGGAATTGGTGACTTGTCATTACTATGACTAGCAATGATCAATTACGTGTCCTCAACATGAGAAACAGTGGTTGAAGAAATGCTTTCAATATGATTTGCAGCAACTGAAAGTTTGCTCCCAACATGACCTCCAGAGGCTGGGTGGGTGACCCCAGCATGACCTTCAGAGGTTGGGTGGGTGGGTTCAATATGATTTCCAATGAATGAGCGAGTTCTCCCAACATGATCACCAGAGGTTGGGTAGGTGCCCCTAGCATGACTTCCAGAGGCTGGGTGGCTGCCCCTTGCTTTGGCATCCTCTTCCTATTCTTCCTCTATCTATTCCTTTTAGACTGTTGGTTACTAGTATTACTACTTTCACCACATGAGGTAGAATGAGGATGAGAAGATGTTACTGGTGAAGCAGGCATAGGGTTGTAATGCTCTTGATGTGAGGTGCTTACTTGAGAAGCATTAGGAGCATGCAAGGCATTCAGAGTGGAAAACAACCAAACTGGTAGCCCTATAGTGAATCCCGGAAGATTCAAGGTAGCCATTAAGGGAGTACCAATGTTCCCAATGAATGGAAAAGCACAAGGAACCCCTTGAATAGGGGTCCCTTGATTGGTGCTCACCAATATGCTGTCCATAGTTTCTGACTCAACAACCCAGAAAATTCTAAGGCCAACTAGAAAACAAGAGGAACAAAGAGCACACCACTAAAAATGTCCTAAGGGATCAAACTAGGTAAACAATGGAAAATACTCTCGGAAGCAAGTCTGGGATGATTAGGGCCCAGAAAAGACTAATAGAGTATCGACGGTTAGTTACGTGGCATCATCCGGAGGTCCATTGGGTGCAAGCGCTTGAATCACCAAACTTCTTTCCCAAGATTACTGCCAGAGGGTTACCTTCCACATCTATCTGAGGTGAAGTGGGAATAACCGCCCACTCGACCTGTGTAGAATCCTAGATGTCCGATACTAAGGCTACCATCAATACAAAATAACCTGGGGGGACAGTCGTCAACCTAGTCGAAATGCATGGGAAGGGTAGCAAAGCCCGAAGTCCGAAAGGACCCCAGTACGTGAGTCAACTCTGGTTTATGGTTGAGAGAAAAGTGAGGGGATATCCTCAACAGTTCAAATTTCCCACGGCCTCGTGCTTAGCTTTGGTTTAAGTAGAGCTCCTGGGACTATTTGATATAGAAGGGTTTACCTAAAAGAAAGCCATACTACGATTGTTGAGTAATGAAGCTAGTTCCGAGCAGTTTAAGGTGATTTAAGCTCGAAATTCTAGCCTAAGCTAGTTGATGTCGTGTATACCTAAAAAGAAAAATGTTGCTAATTAATTTTATTAGGATTTCTTTTTAAATGGTTGTTCTTACTCAAAGGTTGTAGTGAAGTGTGTGGCATGGTTGTGACTGAAATGGAAAGCACATAAAAGTAAAAAACTTTCACTAAACTTTCTCATTCATTGTTTTCCAAAACTAAAGATAAGCAAACCTAAATCAAAATATTTTTGTATTTTCTTTAGATATTTCGAAGCAAACTATGCTACTTCAAAACAATGCTAGACCTTACTACTAAGCTACTTAAAATAATTTTTTGCTTTTTCTAATAATTATAAAAGAAAAAGAACTTGTAAAAGGGCAAGTAAGACCTAAATGCAAAAGTGTGGGTAAGACTAACCACTAAATGGCTCAAAACAAACGAATCACAGGATTCGAGGAAGACTTAACCTACCAAGTTTTTGCAAAGAATACAATTTTTGGGCTTGGAAACAAAGCACAAAATAAACAAGGAAAAGAGACGCTCTTAAGTGGAAAGGCAGACCTAAAAAGCTTCTCCTAAGCATCAAAACCTTAAGAAAACACTAAGTCAAGCAATGGAGTAGGAAAGTGAACCAAACAATGAGCTTACCAAACACACATACTTAGAAAGAAAGCAAACTAGAAGGTTTCAACTCACTTGGACTCAACTGAAAAACAATCAGGAAGTAACTAAACCAAGCAACTCTCCAAAGCAACCCTAAGAACTTCAAACTAGGTCAAACCCTAAGAAAAGGATAAGAGACTAAGGAAGTGTGCTAATGTTTCCACAAACAACTAACATTTAAGAATGCAGGTTTGTGTGACTGCAACAAGCAACTAGGGTCAAAGTGTGCAACTAAACCAATAAGAGAGGAGTGCACCAACTTTGAAAAGGCTAGAAGGTAGTGAAGACACTTTGAAAAGCACTAAAGCGAGCAAAAACAAGCTAAGAGAGATTAGAGAGGCTGACAAAACTCAAAGAAGACATCAAAGGTATCAGGGGTCAGTAAAGAAGGAAAAGCAACAGGCTGGAACTGAATCCAAAATCTTGGAAACAAACCCTAACAACAAAAAAGACACTACAGGATTATACACCACTGTGCAGTGTAAAAACCAGCGTACATCAAGAGGTGTACGCTACTGTGCAATGCAAGGAGGGGCGTTCATCAGCCAACAAACGCTACTGTAAGTAGGGAAGACCAGTGTACATGCCTTAGCAAGTTACAAAAAGGCTTTGCAGCAGACTACGGAGATGAGTCAAGCAATAAGGAACAGAGAACACATACCTACAAGGCCTCTTAGACAATCAAAAACTAGAAAAAGGGCTGGAAGGACACCTAACTAGGTCTCCTAGAATAGAAAAGAAACACATGGTTACTCCCTAGTGGAGTCGCTAGTCTGTTGTTCAGGATTTCTACCTTATAGTGAGTAGATGGACACTACCAACTGGGTGGGGTTGACAGGTAAATACATTCATTGCATTACAACTAGTTCTTACAAATGAAATAAATCAAGGTATAGAAAGAGGCAACTTATTACCGACAGTTGATCCTAGCTTTCGCTTGGTCTTCCACTTAATCCTTCACTTGATGAACCTGCAACACAAGGAAATACCTTCCTCAACGTATCTTGACTATATATAAATATAATGACGTCAAACAATAATCTAACATCAAATATAATCAAATATTACGCCAAATAGACATACAATCCAATATATATCTGATTTGGGACACGAAGCATATTTCGACCTTTTTATTGTCAAAGAAGCATGAAATCAGTACAAGTAAACTTGACGTGTCGAGATGCTTCTACAACCAGACTTTGGGTTCTTCTCTCCACAATGACCTGGGAATTCTTCTAGCATAATAGTCCTCCAAGCATTCTCTCAAGATTTTCTCAATACAATGAGTATTATATGTCTTTCTGAGTAACCCCTCTCATGGATCCTCCTTATATTTATGGGACAGGTAGGAAGTTTAGATCGAGAGGTTGGGGGAGTTGCAGAAACAACTTCAACTAATCCCAATTCATCAAATTAATATATTTTTGATTTCATCTTAATATGTACGCGGGTTTCATGCAACAAGAGTAGCGTTCAGGAAGCAACTTTCATGCTTTACAACAAGCGTTTACAAGTTTTAGAGAGATGTACGCTGGTTTCCCTTAAGAAGAGTAGGGTATTTTCTTAAGGTGTACACTACACTTCAGTGCAGAGAGGGGCGCACATGTGTCAAAATCAGGATAAATTGTAATCTTCTCAGGTGAGAAGTGTACTTCTGGCAGCAAGTCATCCAAGGCAATCTATCTCTTCAATCCTTTGTGTCCTTTTGTGTGATCTACAAGGCAAGGTGATCACGGGACGGAGAAGTGCATATTTGACCTATAACACATATGAGAATAAATATATGATCAGTTGATGAAGGAGAATAAATATATGATCAATTGATATGCGATAAAGTTCCAATCAAATAAATGAAATCAAAGGAAACCGCATCCATGGAGAAAGGGGTTCTATCTAAAAATCAGGTTCTTCTATCATATTTAGTGGGTTTGGGTGGGAATAATAGGATGTATTTACCAACATCTCTTCTAGATCCATAGAGATCATCAAAAGAGTGAAATAGATGAAAGCAATTTCTTGTTTGTTAGCTGCCATTAGTACAAGTTCCAAGTGCAAATTTAGATCCCATGACAGGCGACCAAACATCATCAATGCCAAATCTAGTTCTAGCTCCTTAGTAACCAAGAGTCAATTCAATGGCACAATTTGAGGTGGGATGAATACAAAGATATAACTCATAATATACAGGGATATCCAATAAAAACCATTTGGAATTCATTTTGGAAAACACAAATTTCTATTATCCATGAAATGCATTTGAATTTGAGTTCACATACCTATGTTGATAGATTCCTTGCAAAGAATCCACTTCCCATCAGACCCTATTATAAAACAAGAAGATCATCTGCTGAGAAAAATAGGTATTTATCCTCTATTCCTAGTGATAGACAACTACAGAGGAGGGTCCAAACCCTTTAGAAACGCATTCAACAACAACGCTTCATCAAGAAATCACCTAATGGGATTGAAATTGATTGGGTTGAAACAATCTTGGGATCGAACAAATCCACTCTAAACACTAATATTCTTTATTCCTCCTCCTCTACCATGCTCCTCCCAGATCAATGGTCACCTTACATCCATCATTGTAGGTCCCCTTTGGAAAGCCTCCTGTTGGATTTACGGGTAGTCTCATTGAGTGGAATGAACTTATTAGCCACATTAGAAGGTGCTTCGTTGATAAAGAAATAGAGTTTATAGAGGTTTCTCGTCATCGTGATTAGAACGCAGTCTTCTCCGAATTGGCTGGTTTAGTAGGGGATCAATGGTGGTGGAACATAGATCCTGAAGAGATTAAAGCTTGGGCGTTGGAATTTAGGAGTAATGGAATTACTGTATTGGCATTACTACATTGACTTTGGTAAATAATATGGGAATATTGCTCCATTTCCCTCTATTTTGAAACCTGGGGAAAGTTCCAAAATTCAAACTCTTTTAGAATATAGCCATAAATTAAAATTTTAGTTTTCCCTCATCTAAACCTATCTACTCAGGAGTGTATTTTTTACATTGACCTATAAAAATAATGAGTTTGGAATTTATAAAATAATAATAAAAATTTGAAATTATTTTAGATTTTAAAGCTTAAAATTGATTTTTATTATTAGATATTCTCCGTGTTAGCCATTTTTTGAAGGAGTAGTCTATCTATTCTACGTTTTCGACTTTCCGGTAGTGTTTTGTCAAAATACAGTAATTTGTTTGAAGTGAAATATATATTTTAAAGTGTTTAAATTTTACTTTTGAATGCATACATAGATTTAGCACCCTCAAAATCCCATGTGACACTTACATTATGCAATTTCCAGAAGTGATATCAATAATTCTATGATTTTTTCAAGATTTCCAACCCTATTCTAAACAAAACTAACCTTAAAGAAAGGGTTGAAAACATAGAATATTTGGACTACTCGTTTCTTGAAATTTGTTAATATTATAAAGTATTAAACATAAATACACTCACGATTCTTATTTAAGTAACACGATTTCAAAATTTTCATTGTTATTTTATTTTTTTAAATCATTCTCTTCTCAATTCCTTAGTCTTCATTTTAGCGTTTCAGTAATCACACACCAGCTTTTACAAATTTGATTTTGTAGTTAGAGTAATTTTTTATCCTATTATCAAATTATCTTCCTACATATTCAAGTTTACTAAGCAATTTAATTTCAGTTTTCAAAATAGTTTCCAATTTTTGTTTTAAATTAGTTTTTATTTTAAATTTTCAATTTTGCAGGTAGAGGTGTAAATCCTCAAAACCAAGAACTTATAAGCAATATAACAAAGAATATGATATAAATTCTCCTTTTATTAATTGAAGAAACCCCATTTCAAGTAGGGAAATGCAATACAATAATAATTTTATGGAAGGATAAACTCTAGTTCACTTCCCACTTCAAGTGGGAAATTTCCAAATGAACATTGCTCAAATGCAATAATAGTCCTTCACATATCATCAGGAGTAACCATCCTTATTTATAATTACTACTTAAAAAACCATGCCCCTAACCATCATTGGCCTCTACATTAATGAATGGGTCACATTACATATATTTCATGATAACTATTTAGTAGGTCGTATTTGATAATAACTAACATAATGAACCTAGTCTATATTACATAAATGACCACACATATATACTACTATTGAATCTAATAGGCCTTTTGACCCATATTACATCCCTAGGGGGGATCCCGCCACTCCACCCTTTGAAAAGTGTTTCCCTCAACACTTGTACCTATGATGGGGTACCATGTATGATTGCTTCCCTGAATTTTGAGAGTGATGTAGTCCAAGAAGTGTATCCATAAGAGGCTCATCCATAAGATAGGGTCCCATATATGGGTGATTCCCTTAACACTGAGAATGAATTTATAAAATAAATTCATACATACGACTAGTGGATCCAAATATATTTCCACCAAGCAGCTAGGGATATGTATAAGAAAAAGGTCATGTGCATCAACACAAAATGGAAGTTGTGGATTTTGAGGGAACACTACCATTAAAGAATGTTCAAACTAAAAAGTGGTATTCATAACTTACTCTTGAATTCCTTTAATTATGGTCATACCATATGGAGGAGTATGGTAATCAAAGATAAAATGAAAGTAGTTGTCTTCACATAAGTGAAAACTGTCCATATACCATTCTTCACAATATCCGTATAAATTATACCATGCTGATATTTCTCTTGAATATACCATGTCAGTTTTGAGTCTAACACTCACCTCTTGAATATATTTACCATGGACCATGGTCACCATCATTCAAACCCATTCCTCCTTAATTATTTGTAATGATGTCATTATTTGGTTCATTAGGGATTTGAGGCAATGCTTAAAAACAATTGTAACATCTTCAATATGATTAAGGCATATATCATATAATCTATCAAATTATAGCCATTGGAATTATTTTATCTTGGCTTTGTTCTAGCTTCAATCCATGTATCCTTTCAAAAGCGATATCTCTACAATACCTAAAATAAAATTGTGGTCATAATATAACAACCCTAAAGTAACTAATTTTCTATTAGCATCATCTTCACTCTTTAGACTTCGATTTTTGGAAATCAATGTATTTATTGAGAGGAACCTAATTCTCGTATGCATGGATGCATATATGTATTCTGCTAGTAGACTCAATGGAAACACTACAGATGTTGTTTAGATATTACCACATTGATAGGTAAGAGTTCTTCATTGCACTCTTAAAATCTTAAAACTGTAAATACTATTGAAGCAAGGTGTGCTTTCATTTTAGCAGTGTGCAAGTGTGCTTCCCTTTCAAGCAATCTAAGATTCCTTTTGAAGTAAGGAATGTTTTTCAACAAATTTTTCAGAAGGTAGTTCTTTTCAAATAATGTGTTCAGTAGAATGTTTCTTCATTTAGCAGTGCAAGATTACTTTTGATATTCACCAGTGTGGAGGATTTCTTTCAAGCAGGTATACTTTCAATTCAATAGTATGGTTGTGGTGGGATTTAGCTTTGTGAAAGGTTATTTCAGCTTTAGTTGTGAGAATTAAGTTTTCAAAGGTTTGGTTTTCTTTTTAGTTGTGTGATTTTCATTTTCAAAACAAGAAGAACCCCTCTATTTTTGAGAAAGTAACAACATCAACCAGAAAAAGAATTAAGTGAAGTCCAAGGAATTGTTGAGATAAAAAGATGTTATTGCAGGACTTCTTGGAAGAAATTGAAGTTGATTTCTCTGAAAGTCATGACCAACGTGCAGAACAAAACGAGCAATTAAAAACTTCTTTGCAAGAAGATCAAACATAGGAAAAAGTTTTTTTTATTTTGCTTATGAAGGGAAAATGCAAATTGTTGAAAACCAGATCTATTAATTTCAACCCAAGGAAGAATTTCTTCACTTATGTC
Source organism: Larix kaempferi (assembly GCA_027924585.1). Classification (NCBI taxonomy): domain Eukaryota; kingdom Viridiplantae; phylum Streptophyta; class Pinopsida; order Pinales; family Pinaceae; genus Larix; species Larix kaempferi. The sequence goes on along the minus strand of BSBM01001500.1, from coordinate 1,384,030 downwards.
CCTGCCAACGATGCCAAAATATGTTTATACTGGATTTTGTCCTAGACTACGAAGGTACAAAGTCTAGGCATCATAAAATTTATAATTGATAAGGGTTTGCTTCTCTTTCTCTATTTGGTTTGAAGTAACTTGAAAGGATATAAAGAAGGAGGAGAAATGACCAACAGTCATAAACAAATTAAATTCTGATAAGCATAATTAAAGAGAAGGTAAGGATGGTAGATATGTAAAAGTTTGACCAATATTGACAACAAACATGTATAATACACAAGCAAAAGCAATACATCAATAATAAGATTACTCTAAACAGAAAAAATTCGATTAACGTGATATATAAATACATCAAACTGAAAGTGAGAAACAATCAATAGAAACACTATCAAATTGTAAAAATCACAACAGAATTAAGTCAAAAACATTGACATGTATTTATATTTAATCATAATTCAACTTGGTTGAAAGCTTTATATCCATCCACCAAAAATATTTAAAACATCCTTACAGATTAAAAGAGATCTTTCACTCCGGTACATGAAAAAATCCTCTTCTTCGACCCTCGGTTACCAACCCTAGTATCATCTTCAGACTTTATATTTATAATCAGAGTTTGTTTCAAAATAGTTTAAGGATCCCAAAAATATAGGAAAAAGGTCCTAAAATAGAATCCTTTATTACATTCGATTATATCAAATCCTAACAGACTCATGTGACTAACTAGAATATAAATCAGAACATAATTGACTTTAAACATTGCCATCTGGATGTTAAATGTTACAAGCAACCTTTCCCAGCATTGTTAAACCATATAATGCCTGGGACCTCTTCCGAAGGTGATTGATTTCTGCTGCCATAGATGTCACCTTCTCCTGAAATTCTTGATTGATTATGGATAATTCCTCAACCTTTCCTCAGCTATTTTTATTCTTCTGACTGCTTCATCAACAACTAAAACTAGTTATGCATAATTCGAATTAGTTTCTTATAGATAATTCCTTTTCATTCTGTTGGCACTGGCAAACTGATCATTAAGTTGGTTTAAATGTGCATTCTGGGTTTTATAATGTTGCATATATTTTTGTAGATTCACAAGTTTTGTTTCCTCTTTAGTATGCAATTTCTGGTCTAAGATACCCAACCTTTCCTCTGACTGTTCCTTAGTCAATCTTTTCCCTGCTAGAACTTGCAAATCTTCTTGAGCACCTGAAAATATTTTACTAGTTCCCTCACATGATTCTGAGATGATTTTCTTATTTTTATCAACAAATTACTTAACTAGCATGTTAGGAACCGAGTTAATATTTTCTTCAATATTTTTTAGAGCCTGGGATGTCATCCCTTCAATTTTCCTGGACTGCACGTCTTCTTCACTAGATGATTCTTCGATCTCAATTGCGCCCTCATCTTTGAATTTAGGGTTGAGAAGGGCTAGTCATTGTTGAAAACATGAAGGGCCCCTTGTCTCGACATATTCTTTTGATTCTGCAATTCGAGGTTTTGAAACATTTTGATTATTGCTTACAGTTTCAAGTTATGTTGCAATTTTACAATTCAATAGTTTTGAGTAAGGAGTGTTCTGGAAAATTTCAGTTAAGACAGAGTGGATTGATTTAAGATTGGCTTTCAATACTTTGTAATGGATAAGATGAGATGAATAAATGCATAGTTAGTTTCAAGCATTCTACGGGAGTTTAGTGTATTTTAGGAATGGTGTGGTAAAATGACATATTAGTATAGATTTGGAGTTAAGAGAAAAATAGAGCAATTGGTAGAAATGAATAGTGAATATTAGAAGAGTTACAACAGTTTCAATTTGAATTAATGTTATTTCATGAAACTGAAGATGGGTTTTAAAGATTGAACGAAAGATCACTTTGCTTGATTATTTTTGGATTCATTTACAAAGAATCTTAATAAGGAGTAAGAGAAGGAAATCAAGTTTTGAAAGGAGTTAAGAAATACTTTCAATGCATCATATTTCAAAGCTACAGTTCTGCTTATTAAGATTGCAGAGAACATTGATAGACATAGGAATATTGAATTATTAGTTAATGTCCATTAGGTGATCAAATTTTCTGTATTATGGTATTGAATATCAAATTCAACTTATGTTATGTGCATAAGTAAGGAAACAAGATTTGTCTTCTTTAAGAGTGTTGTTAAATAGGATTTTTCGGCTATTTAAAGTTGAAGCAGTGATTATAGTTTTGAATTACTCTTAGCTAGTTGAAGTAAATTTGGATAGAGTATAGTGTATGTGAATCCAAACCTGCACTTAACTCAAACATGCATAATACCTGTAGAAATGGTCACATAGCATCATCAATTAAAAACTTATTAGAATTACATTTTTCATTGTCACTAAAATTAACCAAAAAATGTATTAGTGGGGGCCATTAAAGGATTATCACTAGAAGTGTCACCAAAGAGAGAATTTGTAACGTGCCCTTAACAACCCTCACCAAAAGTGTCATTGAAAATGGATTTAGTGACAAACCTTAAAGGAATGTCTCCAAAGATGATTATAATGATGGTTCCTTAAGATCTGTCATCATATGTGAAATTGGTGATGGCCCTTTAAGGTCCGTCACAACCATGACCCTCACTAATGGATATTAATGAGGGCCATTAAAGGATCGTCACTAGAAGTGTCACTAAAGAGAGAATTTGCAACGGGCCTTTAATAATGCTCACAAAAAGTGTCACTGAAAAGAGTTCTGGTGATAAACCTTAAATGGATGTCTCCAAATACAATAACAATGACATTGTTTTAAGGTTTGCCATTATTTGTGACATTGGTGATGACCCTTTAAGGCCCATCACAAGCATACCCCTCACCAATGTCTTGGTTTGTAGTAGTGAGTTGTTGAAGAAGGCATTATTATTGTTGGTGGGTGTAGTCTATTGAGGCTTGATTCAAAGGTCGATGCTATAAGAGATGCCCATGATGTTAGATTTAATACATTCATAGCATAAAATGTAAATGCATAACCAAGATCACTAGAAGCAAGACAAAGCACAAAACAACAACACAGAGTTTGACCTGGGAAACCCAAATGGGAGAAAACCCAACAACTTTCACAGAGAGATGATAATTCCGAGATCATAGTACAAATAAGAAAAGAGAAAGAATGTGAAAGTGTCTTTCACAAGTAGATGCCCAAATAAGCTTCCCCCTTTAAGTGATGAGAAATTAGCCTCCTCCAAGTGATGCACACTTGATAAGTGTGAGAATGAGCTAATGAGGTGCAATAGCCTCCTATTTATACAAGTGCAAAAACCAGAAATTCCCTAATTGGGCCGACTTCACCCGGGGGCAATAAATAATTTATTTTTAATAATTTTATTTTGTTTATTTGCACCCCAAGGTTTACATTGACTCTTTCATGTCTTTACATAAATAATTACATTCAGTTCATCTCCCTTAGGAGGTACAATAAAGTACAATGAATGTACAATAAAATATAATGAATAATATCTTCCGAAGTTGTACAAAATCCAACACTCCCTCTCAACAAGGAAGGTATTCTTCGGTCTTAATCTACATCACGATAATATGGGTTTCATCATGTACTCTACACTGTCTCCATCATATCTATGCATACTGAAGGTTGTCCACACAGTCTCTGTCCATCATCTTCACCAGTCCTTCAGTGAGTCCAGGACACATCCGGGAGAATCACTCAATCCTGGATATCTGATATTATCAGCTATACCATCTCTTCTATACAATTTTCTACCTGTCTGTCTCATCTGCCAATGGGGTCCTCCCATACCTGGCTGAGATCTCAGACAAGCAAAAGGGCATGACCATCTACTGACATTCTGACTTTTCTGCCTATGGGATTTCTCCCATATCTGGCTGAGTACCTGGATTGTAGAGGCACCTGTGCAACCACACGACCAACTGCTGACTGTCCTAATCATCTTCGTATGGTATTTCTCCCATATCTACCTGAGTAACTGGACTGCAGAGGCACCAGTGTGAACCCGACCAACTATTGACTGTCCTACTCATCTTCCTATGGAATTTCTCCTATATCTGGCTGAGTAACTGGACTACAGAAGGAACCAGGGTGATCCCTACCAATTGCTGACTATCCTACTCATCTTCCTATGGGATTTATCCCATATCTAGCTAGGTAATCGGACTGTAGAAGGCACCAGGGTGAGCCTGACCAACTGCTGACTTTCCTACTCATTTTCCTATGGGATTTCTCCCATATCTGGCTAAGTAACTGGACTGCAGAAGGCACCAGGGAGAAGCAGGGCAAGCATCTCAATGTCATCTTTCCCTCTCAAGGAGGGATTCGTTCTCTTCAACTCCAAGTCTTGGACCATGACAGTATTCAAACTTCATCCTGGGAAGAGCCTTGGTGAGAACATTTGCAGTATGGTCGTCTGTCGGCACGTACTGTAACTCGACTGCACCTTTCTGCACCATATCACGAATTAAGTGATATCAAATATAGATATGCTTTGACCTGTTGTGAAATACAGGATTCACTGACATCTGTACACAACTCTAATTATCACAGTGAATCACGATCAGCTCTAGAATCTAACCAAACAATCCTTCCAGGAGTTTACGAAGCAAAAATGCTTCTCTAGTTGCTGTGCTAGTAGCCATGTACTCGGCCTTTGCAGTACTAAGTTCTACCGAGTTATGCTTCCTGTTCCAACAAGAAATAACCATAGAACCCAAACTGAAGCAGCATCCGGAAGTACTCTTCTGATCTGCAACACATCTGGCCCAATCTGAGTCTGTAAACCTCTGCATTATCAGGTCACTATCTAAAGCATATTTCAAACCACATCCCATAGTGCCACGTAAGTATCTGAGCACATGTTTTGCAGCAATCCAGTGAATCTTCCTTCAGTTCGAATATGAACTGAGTGGGGGCATTCATAGAAAAACATATATTTGGTCTAGTGTTGGTCAGATACATCAATGACCCAATCAACTGGCAATACATGGTGGGATCAATCAAATCAGAATCTAAAGTAGAATCTCTCAACTTCTTCCAATTCGCATCCATCGGAGTAGCCATGGACTTGTAGTCCAACATCTCGAATCTCTTCAATATGTCAATGGTGTATTTTCCTTGTCCTAGGAAAATCTCTTTCTACCTCTGCCATACTTCTAAGAAGAAGTGCATCAATCCAAGATATTTCATTTCAAACTCAAAGGCGAGATTCTTCTTACACCATACAATGAGTTTCTCATTTCCTATGAGAAACAAGTCATCAACATACAATACAAAAATCAGTGACTCATCATCTACAACCTTGAAGCAAAGGTTGGGGTTTGCATCATTCTGATGCACCTTCCATCTCATAGATGAACAATAGAAATGATCGATCTGATGGAAGTATCTCAAGCCACAGGAGCAGATGTATCATCATAATCGACTCCCTCTTTCTGAGAGAATATTCTGGAAACAAATCTGGCCTTGTATTTCCCATATGCTCCATGCTAAGTTTGTTGTGCCCATCTAGGTCTTTTCCGACCTACTGCAACATTTCGGGGGATATCAACTGGATCAATGGAATCAATAGGTTCATCCTTTTCTACTTTCTATCATTTCATCATTGATCTCCATGTCTGATCCTTTGCCTTTCCTGACAACTAATTCTTCTTCAAAGGTCACATCCCTACTAACTTCAATTTGTCTGGACTATGGGATGTAGATTCTATAAGTCTTTGAAGACTCATTGTATCCCACAAAGGTTCCCTTCTTGCCTGAAGGTTTCAACTTGGGCACATGTAAAAGGACTAGATAGCCAAATATTTGAAGGTGGCTTACTTCTGGTTTCACTTCTGTGAAAGCTTCCTCTGAGGTCATCCTTCTAGGCCGAGAGTCATATTCCATAAGCTTCTCACTGAACATCAACGAGATTCATATGTCCATCAGAACAAGTCTTCTCTTGTAGGCCAAATCACATGGTCTTTTCCCTACAAGTCAAATCTCGACCGATGATCAGTGACATTTTATAATCAAATGGAAAAAAATAGTTTACACGGGCATCTTAGCTAATAATGTATCACAACAATCATGAACATGCCTAACAAACACTTCTGGGAAGTATCTAGATGTCTGTTATCTCCACTAGACCATGCCATCAAGAGTGTGCACTACCCTAAGCATGTAGGAGGGAGATATCATCTAGACTAACTTCATGAAATGTTATGTAGCTCATATGCATAATATAACAGGGTAAACTATATCAACTACTCAATACATTGGATCTACATATAAAAGCATATAAGACAAAAATAGATCTATGTAAGCAAGAAAACAAAATACTTATCTCTTATTGTTTTGGTGTGTGGGCCCCCACTACTTTCTTGTGGGAACCATAAGAGATCTATGTTCTTGCATTATGGATCTTCTAGAAGAGGAACTTCAAATGATCATCATCCCTTTGCTTCTTGTGATGATGATCCTCTTCTACATCAACAGTTGAGGCTTCATGCTTCCTTTTACTTGAACTTCGACAGCTATTTGTGTAGTGTCCATATTTTCTGCACCTATAGCATTGAACTTGAGATATGTCCTCCTTTTGATGTGGGTGAGGACTTGGTCTCCGATCTTGTTGCTTGTGTTTATGGAACTTCCTACCTTTTCCCTTACCCTTCGTGGCATGAGAAACAGAAGCTTGGTTCTCCTCAGGTTGAGTTCCATGGCCATGGAGTCTTTGACGTGTTGTAATCCTAGTCTCTTCTTGAGTGCAATCTTCCCAAAGCTTATCAAACTTTGGTAGTTTGGTTCTACCACTTATGCTTTGGATAAAGGACTCCCACGATGGTGGAAGACCATTTAAAGTGTGGAGGACAAGATCCTTATCGCCAATAGGATCTCCACTAGTGTTGAGCTTGTCTCGGAGTCCTATGATCCTCATGAAGTATGACGCAATGGATTCTGACTTTGCTATCTTCATATTTGAGAGCTGGTTTCTCAAAGTCATGGATACATTTAGGCTAGTGTGTTCAAACAGCTTCATAATGGTCTTGAACATTTTCCTAGCATTCTTCTTTCCTGATATTTGAGGAACCAAATGGTCTGTCACAGAATCCAAAAGAATCCTTCTTGCTTTAGCATCATTCTTCCTCCATCGGGATTTATCCTCTTCGGCTTCTTGTTTAGGGACCTTCTCATTTACATATAGAAAGATATCATTTTCTTCTAGGAGTAGAAGAACCATAGACTTCCAAGAGATAAAGTTGGAGGCTCCTTCCAAACGATCTTCAACCTTCATCCCAATCATCTTGATTGCAGATCTCGTTCAGAAACCCTAGCAAGAGCTAGGTCAAAAATGAAAGTTAATAATTTGAAAAACTGAACCCACAGATAACTTCGCCTTGCCAAGGAGAGTTGAATAGAGGGTGGGTTGGTCCAAATTTGTGGAGAGAGATGAGTTAAAATTGAAACCCTAATTCTGATGAAGCCACAAAAAATTGAAAGTTCTCGGAATTGAATTATGTTTTCTCCAATAGATGGGCCTTGACAAAAATGGAATTCCTATAGCTTATTTTCTCCAAAATGATGGTTGGAGACTTCACAAGATGAAACCCTAGTTCCTACAGGGTTCCGACAATGCTTCGGCAATGGCTTCTTCTAGAATGGCTCTGATACCATGTTAGATTTCATACATTCATAGCATAAAAAATAAATGCATAACCAAGATCATTAGAAGCAAGACAAAGCACAAAACAACAACACAAATTTTGACCTCGGAAACCCAAATGGGAGAAAACCAAGCAAGCTTCGTAGAGAGATGATAATTCCGAGATTAGAGTACAAATATGAAAAGAGAAAGAATTTGAAAGTGTCTTTCACAAGTAGATGCCCCAAATAAGCTTCCTTCTTCAAGTGATGCGAAATCCTCCTCCTCCAAGTGATGTGCACTTGCTAAGTGTGAGAATGAGCTAATGAGGTGCACTAGCCTCCTATTTATACAAGTGCAAAAACCAGAAATTCCCTAATTGGGCCGACTTCACATGGGGGCAATAAATAATTTATTTTGAATAATTTTCTTTTGTTTATTTGCACCCCAAGGTTTACATTGACTCTTTCATGTCTTTACATAAATAATTACATTCAGTTCATCTCCCTTAGGAGGTACAAACAAGTACAATGAAGGTGCAATAAAATATAATGAATAATATCTTCCGAAGTTGTACAAAATCCAACACTTGAAAATGATGAGAAAATGGTATGTTATTTGTCTCTGTCATTCAAAAGTGATTTCAATCGGGGTGGCCTAGAACCTTGTTTTATAGTATAATTAGAATGAGACATTATTTATTGAAAGTAGAAATTGTATATGTACACAAATTCCAATTTTTATCTTTTGCAACTTGTTATTACACTATATTTAAATTGCCTCTTTGGTGCTTGTAGAATGGTGCAAGCATTGTTAAACGAGCTTTGAGATACCCCTTGAAATTAATTGCAAAGAATGCTCGAGTGAATGTAAGTGTTGTGGCTGAAAAGGTGAGGACAAAACCTACCATAATTGCCAATTACTTTCCTGCTTATTAGATTGATGCTCCTTTTTAATGCATGAAAACTAACTTTTGTTGAGTGTCATCATAATTGCAGATGGTTTTATTTGTGTATTGACTTCACTTTTTAATGTAGGATAGATTTAAATTATATCATTGATTTGTTGGCTTCTCCAAGTTCTTTCCCGTGATAATCCCAAATATTGGTTATAATGTTGCTATAGGAAAGTATGAAGATTTGATGGAAGTTGGAAGAATTGATCCAATTAAGGTAAGATATTGGATCCCTTTTGTTCCTGATATGTGGATTTGTACTAGCATTTTTATAAATATATCTGCCAGAATGTCTAGTTTAGCTTTTATAGTTTCTTGGATTTTATTTTGCATTTTTTAGTCTTTTAAAAATTTGTGTTTCTGATATATATGAAATTTAACATAAACGGCTTATGTGAAAGTGAACTGTTCAAATTTTAGTGGCAATACATGCACTTAAACATAATTAACCATGATCTTAAACCTCAACACACATTAAAGCATAATTATCTATTGTTTGTGCATATTGTTTACTATTATTTCTCTTTCTTTGGCAGTTTGTTAATATTTTATACTTGGTATGGCTATATGTTGTTTTCTGGTGCTTTGTTAATTGCATATATGCCAAATTCTGTAGTATCTTTACTGCAAAACATTCTCAATTGTTGTGCTTGAAAGCACATGGTTATATAATGTCCCTAAAACTGTCTAACATCATCCATTTAAGCATGTCTCATGCAGATTAGCTGAAAAAAAAATGAAACGCTCACAAAAAACCCTAGCGCAAATCTGTGCTGCAGCAGGGCCTCATGGCCGCCTGGCCGCTTCAAAGAAGCCATCGCCCTCACCATAGAAGCTACCCACCGCCCGTGATCCTTGCGGAGATCTGCTGCAACTTGGAGACAACAACGATAGGCTGGAGAAAGTGCGGCCAGTCCCCAAGATAGACGCATCCTCAGTCTTCTCGACAGACGCACGACAGACGCATGAGAGCCCAAAATGGAATGTTCACATTTGCACTATTTGTGTACAGTATAAATGAACGACCCCCATTTCTGGCCGCGGTTATATTCAGCTTTGAGTTTGCCTCTATATTCTGATTGTAATTTATTCTTTTGGGTTTCATTAGCTTCGTTATAACTTCCGAGAGGAGCGCCTGGCATACTTGCAATTAAAATATTTCACATTTTTAGATCTGCATTTCGACATTGTTACAATTAACACGCTATCAAAATGACTGGTAACAAAAATTCGCCCACGATGTTCTTACGAAAACCGGACAAAGTGCATCTTATGAAGAAGGTAACGATAGATCCACAAACCTGCAATGTGAGTGTATCGTTACCTTCTTCATAAGATGCACTTTGTCCGGTTTTTGTAAGAACATCGTGGGCGAATTTTTGTTGCCAGTCATTTTGATAGCATGTTAATTGTAACAATGTCGAAATGCAGATCTAAAAATGTGAAATATTTTAATTGCAAGTATGCAAGGCGCTCCTCTCGCAAGTTATAACGAAGCTAATGAAACCCAAAAGAATAAATTACAATCAGAATATAGAGGCAAACTCAAAGCTGAATATAACCTGAATATAACCGCGGCCAGAAATGGGGGTCGTTCATTTATAGTGTACACAAATAGTGCAAATGTGAACATTCCATTTTGGCATTCCTTGTTCCAAAGAATATTTAATGAATTTATTTAAAACAATAATTAGGTGGAGTGGTAAAGGACAGTTCATTTTGGCATTCCTTATTCCAAAGAACATTTAATGAATTTATTTAAAACAATAATGAGGTGGAGTGGTAAAGGACAGTTATTGCCCTGACTGAACTGTTAAACAATTAAATAAATTCAATTTTTAAACTATTTTTTTTTTCAAAATTACATCCTTAAAAAAAAGATTTAATGCATTTTGAGAGTGTCCAAGTCATTGTTGCAATCCTTCTCGTTTGACTATTACATAATATTATATATGGAACGAAATGATATCAGTTTCCTACTTAACATCTCACCCAAAATGATAGTCACGGCACATGAAATGACATGGATATCAGTCATTAATAAACACACGGCACCGGAAATGATATTAATTTTGATGTTTGTTTTTGAAATGATAAAACATTAAATTGACAGTGTGGAAAGACGGTGTGAATTTGCTGTAAAGATGTAGGAACATAGTGAAATAGGTAATAACCTCCTAATTCGGGTGTATGCACTAAAAGACACTTTAGTTTAATACATTTCATGGTTAGGGTTAGGGTTACTATGGTCGTAATCATGAAAAATAATCAGCACCTAATTTTTTTATTTTTTATTTTTATTTATTTCAAAGTGAAAATCACAGATATTGACTAATAAAATTATTTTTAATGATGGTTATTATATTGTTTTGAATTAAGATAATTATTGTTAACTTTATAATTTTTTTGTTGGCAAGTGGTAGTATTTGTTGACAAGGGTGACAAGGGTATCTAAGCTGTCAAAATCACTCACCCACTAGAGTTGACACTCACCCACCCCCGACCTCCACCGACCTCAACCACACCAACCCTTAACATGATTGGATTTTAGTATCCAAGATTGGTTAACTTTATAATAATAATAATTATTAATTTAATTTAATACATTAAAATATATATATTATTTGATTAAAAACTTTACACTAATTATATATACTTTAATCTAATATAGTATATTTATATTTATTTATTAATTATTAATTTCAACTTAAAATATTATAATTATTTTAAAAATATAATAAAATAAATATGTAAAGTGAGCAAATTGTTTACTTAATCAATTTAATAACATATATTTTAAGAAACTCGTAATTAACTTATATTTAGAAAACGAGGGAAGCAGAGATTATGTTTTGCCTTTACTTTAAAGAAAGCAAGACATCATTTAATTAAAAATGGTAATATCAATACTTGAAAAATAAAATTGGTTACAAGGAAGCCACTAAGAGTTAATGATTAAAATGATGTTCGCACTTTTAATTTGTTTTTAGAAATGTATATTCAACCATTTTTAATAGCTCTTTTTTGTTGTGTAAATTTATATTATTTTAATTTTTATTATATAAATTTATAAGATTTCATTTTTTTAAAAATTTTTGTAGTAAATTGAAGTCCATTAAAAAAAGAAATTTTATATATTAATTTGATAAATTATCATCTTATAATTAATTTTTTACATTAGCCCCAAGAGTTAGCTCGATTGGATGTGTTCTCGGAAGTTAGGCCTCCGAGCATGCGAGGTCACGGGATCCATTCTCATCGACTCTCTTGGGGTTAGGCACTTAGTGAACCATATGGAAGAAAAAAAAAAAAAAAATAATAATAATAATAATAATAATTTTTTACATTATTATAGTAAGCATTTAGGATTTAATGTTGAAATTATTTTCACTACCAATTAAATTTTAATGGATAGTTAAATAAATTTTGGGAGTTTATAAAATATAATTTTTAAATTATTAAATATAGAATTACAATTCATTAATATATGATTTGTTTTTATTAATCTTAATTTTAATTTTGTATAGTTGATAGGCTATTTTCAACATCCACTCAACTAATTCTTCAAAATGATAGAGGTAAAATTTTAACATGAAATGCCATAGTTCATTGTGAATTTATAAAGGAGTTCATTACTCTTTCTTAAATTTGATGTGTAGGTTAAATTTTGTAGGAATTGTCTTTTTTAATGTTTTTTAAAATAATGGGAAGGGAATCTAGGATTTTTAGTGAAATTCACTAAGAGACATGTTGGATTGTTCAGATAGTAGATACTATATTTTAATATTGTATATTCTAGTTGCACTAGGGATATTTGAGGGTGTTAAATACTTTTCCACATAAAAAATAATAATTTCATCAAAGATTGGTTTGTTAAATTTTGATGATGGTAAACTAGGAAAGTTTGAGAACATATCTAGATCATTTATACTTTAGCTTAGGCATCACATAAAGTTTAAACCCATCAAAGTTTTTATATGTTGTATTGTTGCATCCCCTTCACCTTGATAAGACAAATGGTGCCTAAAATCTAGAAAATGTAGACTTCAAGTGAATCCAATGGTTTATATATAGGAAACCCTTAACATCAAACATAAAGTAGAAATAAAGAAAGATAAGAACATATTGTTTATTAATTAGGAATTGCAAAAAAGTATTTTATGGGTAACCACAAGTCCATTTATGTTTATTGTTTTGATGAAGTTTATCCATGTACTATGAATGGATGCAACTTGAAGGTTGAAAGGAATTATAAAAAATGCATATTCATATAGATTGAAGGATTGTCGATGTAACTAACTAATGTTCAAATATACTTAATGATAAATATTCTGTCGTTGGGGGATGTTCCATGTGTAGAGAGACGGAATCCATGTGTTGTAATAAGATCCTCATTCTTTATGTCGATCATGTCCCTGCTTTTCGCCTAACTCAAGAATTGTAACATACCCCAAATTCATGTGATAAATTAGGAATATTTTAAACAAATTAATTGACTTCACAAAATAAAGATCTCCATAACTTAGATTTAATATTAAAACCAAACTTATTTACCCAAACGATGCATGACTACTTGTCAAAAAATTCACATCCTCTAAACGACATGATGACGTAAATACTATTTAGATTAATCAAATTTAATCAACAAACCATCACATTCATCCAACACAATCATCAAGGATAAATAAACACATAATATGTACACCATAAAAGAGAAACCACATAAGGGCACATACAAAAGAGACCATATTCACGTGGTTCACCTGAACTCGGGTTACGTCCACAAAGGGGGAGTCATATAATATATTATCATAAACAAACAAGAGTTTACAACCTGCAACTTTGTTGTTGCTTTTGGGTCAGTGCAAGCTAATGAGGGTCACTTTTGGCGAGCTAGATGCAATAGAAAACTGAAAAATCAAGCATCCCTCAACTTACTTGGATTTTTTGAGATACTTACACAAAATATCTTGCATTGAGTAAAAAAATGAAATGTAGTAAATTGAATCACGTTTCTGAATATATAACTTTTATGTATTGAAAATTTGCCTAGCTATGTCAAGTTTCAGTTTTCCTAACAGACACTTTTTATTTTTCAGGCAAATGATAAGGTATATGATTTTGTGGGTGCAACCTTTGAGGGCCTAAATGATGGAATCAAGCTACAAAAATGGGCATGCATGTAGAGATCATATAGCACTAGTGCGTCATTGTTTTCTGAAAATAAAATTAGTAATTTAATAATTTTTTTATAATTGTCTAAGTGATCAAACCTCGAAAATAGTATGTCTTTTGTGGGTGCATCCTTTGAAGGTCTTAATGCAAAAATCATGAAATGAGTTTTTGATAGAACGTGGAGGTTAGTGTCTAATTGTGCACCATACAATTGTTTTTTGAAATGATCAAGAATCAAAAAATTTATGGAAGAAACACTGACAGTGTCTTTCACGAGTTAAGGAGGTAGGACACAAAAGAAATTGAAAGAAAATAGGAAAATTTAATATTTTTAAATAAAAGTTACATATTTGGAATCTGCAGAAAAAATTCTATTTTTGTTTAAGATTTCGTCAAAAATGACTATGTGTAGCATACTGTAACGGGTGGCTAAGCGCAGGCTTCTCCAGAAACTAGAAGAAATATACTCAATTAGCTTTGGTTTATCATTACCATAGCACAGGTTTGGTATTACCGAAGAAAACTCCAAATCATACACATAGGATTATGGTTGACATGCGAGCAAGTGAGTAGGATTGGTTTAGGCTCTAACAAACATGAGCGCATTCTGTTTAAATTCAAAAACTATTGCAGTGCTTTTAGAATTTCATAACGCGATCACGTTATATAACTACATAACGCGTGCACGTTATGCAAACTATAAAATATATGTTTAATACTTGAGAGGGGGTGCGGAAGACTCAAGGGAATTTTTGGTTAATATTTGAGAAGGGGTGGGGAAGGGTCAAGGGAATCTATGGTTAATATTTTTAATAAGAGTGAGAAAGGGTCGATGGCTTAGAAGGATGTTGGAATCTTGAGTGGGGAGAGATTAAGGGAATGAGAATATGATGGGCTATAGGGGTGAAGGGCAGTGGATCTTGAGAGAACTATTAGGAGTAGAAGAGGTTTTGAAGAGGTATAGAGTTAGAAGTTGAAAGTGAGACTTGAGTGACAAGGGGGGATTGATGGAGGAAAGGGGGATGTGATAGAGAAAGAAATAATACAAGGGGGGAGAGACATAGAGAGAGGGACAATGGGGAGGAAAGGATTTAGAGGGAGTGATAGATATATGGGGATAGAAAAAATTAAAGAGATAGGAAGGGAGGGATAGAAAGTGTTGGTGGGAGACATGCAGGCAGTGGTGGTGATGGAGAGAGAGAGAGAGAGAGAGAGAGAGAGAATATGAGAGGAGGGGGAAGGGACATAAAGTGAGAAAGAGAGAGGGAGTGATGGAAAGACGGGGATAGGGTGAGGGAAAGATAACATGAGGGAGGGATAGAAGGTGAGAGAGAGAGAGGTGGTGAGAGAGGGAGGGAGAGAAGGTAGGGTGAGGGATATAGGGAGAAAGGTGGAGACATATATGGATGGAGGGGGAATGGGTTTGAGAATGGAAAGGGACATAGTGTGTGTGTGTGTGTGTGTGTGTGTGTGTGTGTGTGTGTGAGAGAGAGAGAGAGAGAGAGAGAGAGAGATTGATGGTTGGGGAGAGATCTAAATTAGAGGAAGGTGTGAGCAACAAAGAAAGTGAGAGGTTGTGTGTGTGTGTGTGTGATAGGGAAGGAGGAATTAGTGGGGTAGAATGGATGAAGATGGTGTAAGGGATACAAAGCGACATAGAGGGATGAAGGTAAAGGGAGTGGGGAACAGATCTAGGGATAGATCTAGAGAAAGAGATACAGAGGGAGGGTTACAAGGTGAGAGAGAGAGGGAGGGGGGGAGGGATAAAGGCAGATAGGGGTATTGATTAAGGGAAAACGGAGGGAGGGAGTGCTATAGGTACTTGGGTAATTGAGAAGATAAAGAGAAGGTGGATACCCTCATCATCATCATCTTCATCACCATCACCACCATCATCAACATCTTCATCATCCTCATCAACATATTCATTATCATTTTCATCTCTAGGTTCTTCATCAACATCTCCATCTTCATCATCTTCATCATCATCATCATCATCATCATCATCACCATCACCATCACCATCATCATCAACATCTTCATCATCATCACCATCATCATCATCATAACCACCATCATCATCATCAACATCTTCATCATCATCATCATCATCACCATCATCATCATCATTGTCATCTCTAGGTTCCTCATCAACATCTCCATCATCATCATCATCTTCTTATTCATCATCATCATCATCATCATCATCTTCATCACCATCACCATCATCATCACCATCATTATCATCACCATCATTATCACCATCATCATCATCATCATCAACAAATCCTTCATCATCATTTTCATCTCCCCCTTCCTCATCAACATCTCCATCATCATCATCATCATCATCATCATCATCTTCACCATCATCTCCATCATCATCATCTTCTCCGTCATCATCATCACCATCATCATCATCATCAAAATTATCATCCTCATCCTCATCCTCATCCTCATCCTCATCCTCATCCTCATCCTCATCCTCATCTTCATCATCATCATCATCACCATGGTCATCTTCATCATCATCATCATCTTCTTCTTTTTCTTCTTCATCATCATCATCATCATCTTCATCACCATCACCATCACCATCAACATATTCATCATCATCACCATCATCATCATCAACAACATCTTCATTATCATTGCCATCTCCCCCTTCCTCATCAACATCTCCATTATCATCATCTTCATCATCATCATCATCACCATCACCATCATCATCAACATCTTCATCATCATCAGCATCATCATCATCATCAACATCTTCATCATCATTGTCATCTCTTGGTTCCTCATCAACATCTCCATCATCATTATCTTCTTCTTCATCAACATCATCGTCATCATCTTCATCATCAAAATCTTGAACATCATCATCATCACCATCATCATCATCAACATATTCATCATCATTGTCATCTCCCCCTTCCTCATCAACATCTCCATCATCATCATCATCATTGTCTTTATCACCATCGCCATCATCATCAACATATTCATCATCATCACCATAATCATCATCACCAACATCTTCATCATCATTGTCATCTCCCCCTTCTTCATCAACATCTCCATCATCATCATCTTCTTCATCATCATCATCCTCATCTTCATCACCATCACTGTCATCATCAACTTCTTCATCATCATCACCATCATCATCATCCTCAACATCTTCATCATCATTGTCATCTCTAGGTTCCTCATCAACATCTACATCATCATCATCTTCATCATCATCATCATCTTCATCACCATCACCAGCACCATCATCATCAACATCTTCATCATCATCACCATTATCATCATCAACATATCCATCATCATCATCATCATCATCTTATATCTTCCTCTTCATCATCATTGACATCTCCCCCTTCCCCATCAACATCTCCCCCTTCCCCATCAACATCTCCATCATCGTCATCTTCTTCATCACCATCATCATCATCCTCATCACCCTCATCATCATATTCAACATCTTCATCATCATCACCATCATCTTCATCTTCATGAACATCATCATCTTTATCATCTTCATATGCATCATGATCATCTTCATTGTCATCACCCTCCTCCTCATCATCTTATGCACTTATGCACTTAGGGATTAATGGTTAGAAGAGGGTCTAAAGTCCTTTATGGGGGAGGGGCTCTAGGAACAAGGTAAGAGAGAGAGGGTAGGGAGGAGGGATAAAGGCATAGAGGGTTATTGATTCAGGGAGAAGAAGGGAGAGAGTGCTCTAGGGAGGGATAATGGCGAAGATAAAGAGAAGGTGGAGAGATGGAGAGTGGGGTGGTAGGGACATGGATGGAGTAAGGGAGAGAAAGAAACATGTAGGGAGGGATGTAGAGAGAATGAGGTACATATATTTAGAAAGAGATAGGGGCTATCTAGGGATTATTGGGAGAGAGTTAGGGGGGTATTAAACCATACAAAAAATTTGTCCCACACTAAAAACATTTTCTTTGTATGTAACCATACAAAACATATGTTTTCATTTGATATTATTCATTGCCTCAGCCATGCACCTAACCTATTTATTGTGGCTAACCATATCATGTGCGCGTTTTGCTTCTCCATATCACGTGTGCGTTTTACCTTTACATAATGCGTGCGCATTTTGGAACTGTATAAATAGTGGACTGTTCCTGTCCGAGAGCAACTTTACTTTGTCCAAGCAAAAACAGGAAATCCCATGATTTTTTGAAAACAAAGCATGAGCCCGCCATTGGAAATATTCACAATTTACACCATCTCCATCATTATTTTTATTATCTAGGTGCAACCTTGAGGACATCTTTCATGGTTGCTCAGTGTGGTTTTGGGTTATATGGCCATATTTGAAGAAGATATTTAGCGAGCTTGAAGAATATCCAATTGAATAACACCAAAGATAAGGTCCTTGAAAGATTCATTTTTCCTATATTTGAGGAGCACACAAGATAAGATATCAAGCTTCAAGACCATTTCATGGTGATGGTGGATATACACAATTGTACAAGAGAATCAACTTGAGGAACAATTTATGATTTAACTTTCATTTGCTTATTATTTAAGAGCACCAATGGTAAATTTTCTCATTCATCATTGTTTTGATGGGAAATATGAACAATTGAGAAGGAAGATTGAAGCACCTTGAAGGATCTATAGTTCTAGAAAGCACTAAAGGTTTGAAATCTTGTTAATTGAGGAGCAACAAAAACAAACTATATTGAATTGATCATTGTGGTGATGGGGAATGCATGTAACCGAGGAAGAAAATCAGCAAGGAAGAAGAGACCTCAAGAAGTTATTGAATAAGAGAAAGAAAAGAAAACAATAGACATGATGAATCGAAGGCTTTCTTTGGAAACTAATCCAAATCCAATTATAGAGGATACCATGGTTCATCCTATTAATCCACGACAAGAAAAATGGAAGCATTCACTAGATGGACCTTCAACTTCCACAATAGTTGTTGAACAAGCACCCCATGGAAGTAATCAAGAAGCAAAACATAGGTGCTCATTAGGGGATGTTTCAATTCCCACTTCAAGTCAAAGTGATAAGTTACCATCTCAAGATGAAGCTCATGAAGAAACACAAAATTTGTTCACCTCTTGTGGTTATACAAGTGATGAAGTCAGAGAGGCGTTGGACATGGATCCTACTGTTTAAGAAGGAAATGTTATCTGGACCATCGATGAGGATGTTGGACTTCCACCATCCAACTACCAGGAAGAGAATGAAGGACAGCAAGCTACTATTGTAATGCTGGAGCATCTTGGTGATGTGCTACATGGTAGGATTCCAACCCCCTTACCTCCATTAGAAAGCACACATCGAAGAACTCCGAAGCATATACAAGTTGATGAAAGTCTCCTCAATTCCATTGAAGGTACGCTATCTAAACGTAGTATTGCTTATCAAACTCAACAGATACTTGAAAAATATTTTGTTTCTAAATGTGATGGAGATAAATGTAGATTATTTTTATCATTGTTATAATCTAGGGGCATGAATATTGTTAGGAAAAAGTTAGGGATAAATATGATAAAGAATTCTGAACCAAGTTCTCATATAGTTAAAAGCTTAGTAGATGCATTTGGTAAAATTGGTAAGAACACACATTCAAAGGACCGCAATGTGGCTCGTCGTGTATTGTCACAAGCAATTGTAAATAAGAACACCAGGGTCCTTCATTTTCTCAAGCCTACATCCAAACTAGTTAATTTGAATGTAAAAACCCTATGTAGGTATTCTATTAGAAGAGAACATCTTGACACAACCGATCAGACAGATTTTTGGGCCTTTATTGGTCAGTTGCCACATCGTGACATGAAGCTAGTTGATGCAGTAAAGGGACTAGTGTAGAGTTTTTGGCATGATCACACGAGGCCTTCTTCAAACCGGAAGGATGTACTAAAACTGAGAAGGGGTTCAAAGGATCGTGAACAACATACTAAACATCTTCTTGATATAACACCGACAAAACTATACGAGAAATTTAGAAATGAACATAGACAATTGAACTTGGGGCAAAGATCTTTTGAGAAATATAAGCCATGGTATGTTAGAATAAATACTCTTCGTAACACTTGTTGTTGTAGATACCACGTAGAATATGATTATTACTATGAAACATTTTTGTACATTCGTCCTGTGTTGCATACTAACCATGTGCAGGATTGCTCCCTGACAATACCACTGAATTCATCAAGAGAATTCATTCATAGCATCATGTGCAATAGGCCTGAGGGGAAAACATACTATGCAAAATCTTGTTTGGATGGAACATGCTCCAACTGTGCTGGAATGGCATTATTGAGCCAATGTATGCACGAGATTGGAGACAGTTAATTTGGGAAAATGGTTATAGACATGAAAAGTTTCAAATATATCAGCTATGAAATAGTCCCAGGGAAAGAAAGCAAAAAAATACAATTGGTGACATCTCAGGTATGAATTTATATCTATAAAATTATGTTTGAACGATTACATTTCAATCCTTACTTACAAAAAAAACTGATATTGAGATCATTTTGTGTCACTAGGTACAAGTTAGTGACTTCGTCAAGGAATTTATTGAAAAGACACATCAATATGTTCAGCATGTCCACTTGGCACGATGGAAGGATGAGAAGTTTAGAATATGCAGAGATACATTTCCCCGTGGTACTATACTTTCAGTTGTTTATTTTGTCGAGAACTACACTCTGCAACCTCAAAATGAGATCCAAAGTTAGTATTATCACTATGAGCAGGTTTCCTTGATGGTCCATATCAAATATAGGCATGGCCCAAATAGCAATGAAGAGAAAAGAGAAATTACGAAGGAATATCACTTCTACATAAGTGATGATAGGTGTCATGAATTCCACTATGTACGTCATTGCTTCATCATGTTCTATGATCACTTGAAGGGAAGGAACATACAGATGAATCGACACTAGATTTGGTCTGATGGATGTGTTGGTCAGTTAAAAAATGCACGCATATTTCAATGGTTGTGTTCATTGCATAAAAATTACAAAGTGCCACATATGTGGAACTATTTTGAGACTGGGCATGGTAAAGGAGAGCATGATGGAGATGGAGCATGTGACAAAACAACCCTATGAAGAGAGGAATTGAAAGTATCTACCGAATCTACTATTCGAAATGCTCAATCTATAGTCAGGTGGTGCACGTCAGTAATGGGAGAAGAATCAACTATGTGAGTAGAATCCACAAGAAAGAGACATGTGGAGAGATTTTTTGGGATATGGTAGACATAGATCGTTCACATGCATGGGAATGCAAGACTATGCCTGGGAGTCATGGCTTTCATTCGGTTCAAAGCTCGGATAACCCAGTACTTGAAATTTGGACCAGAAAAATCGCTTGTTTTTGCCCGCCTTGTTGTGATGGTGACTGGGATGGGTGTGAACCATTGGATTGGGTTGATGGATGGGATCACATATCACTTCCACTTGATCAGCATGCAATTGTTGAGTTAACTATGTTGGAAGAAGACCAATCATCTATTTCTATAGATTTTGATCATGTCTCAGACCTTGTACAACCTGGTATGATGCATTTCCTTAACATTTTTTTGTTTATTTACGTAGTCTTCAAATGCACATTAATGGCCTTGTAGCGTACAAAAATTATTTTTATCATATACCTATAATTATATTATGCAGGGCACATATACGCAGTGGTTGCCTCAAAAGATAATGAATGGGGTGGTGATTACTGGTTGGCACGCTGTATAGATGGAAAGCAAACCCTCATTATGTCCATCACTGACAATGAAAACAACCACTTCCCAATCGGGTCTATGGTTGTTAAAGGTGAATACTTGACACAAGACAACAATGCAAGAAAGAAGGGTGGATATGTTTACAGGGATTAAGAACTAGGTGCAAGTGTGTATCACTTTACCAACTTAATCATTTGTACAAAACTCCAGGTATGAACAATGCCTATCCAAAATTCATCGAAGGTACGCTACTTCTTACCGGATATAGAGCACACGAGACTAATGGAGACCATCAGTATAAGAGATGATCCAAAGGGCTTGGTTGTCTGATAATAGGTGGGATCTAGCATGATGAGGTATGTTACATACTTTGAATACTATACTATTTATACTATTTGTAATTGAATATTGATATATGCTCAATTTTCTCATGTATGTTGTTTATGAATATGTCAATTTTGTGTTCTTGATATGCCAAATTTACATTTATGTTGTTTATAAATATGCCAAAAGTTCTGTTGTACGTCAAGTTTATGAATATGCCATTTTTTACATATGATCAATAAACCCTAAGATTATGGGATTGGGTAGTGTTAGATGAAACTTTCTTTGGGTGATCTAACACTAATTTGTTTGATTGAATACACATGCATTTTGTAATGGGATCATTACATAACTAATCTAGATTGTTTAAGTGGATGAAGACACCCATCAACCATTGATGCCTAGAGCTCTACACACAAGTTGATTATCCCCAACCCAAAAAAAATCTTATATTATGTTGATTATGTTGGTTATTGGCTTCACCCAACAAAATTATATTTAACAATACACATATTCATAGATTTGGTTGCCCATGCTCAATTCTCACTATATTTAACAATACACTTATATTAAATTTAATTCATGTATTGTTAAATATTTCATAATGAATTAGCTATTTGAGAGCACCACCTTAGACCAAGCCATACCATTAATATAAAATGTACATTAGAGAAATGACCTAATTCAATTTTCTTCTATAACTCTAACCCTAACCCTCACCCAAACCCTACCACTAAACCCTATGTACCCTTTAGATACTTCCTCCAATATGTCCTAATCTCCCTACAAGTAACACTAGGTCTCTTCACCCTCTCGACAATGGTGCCACTATCATGAAACTCAAAAGCTTGATAAACTTACTGAGCAAAACCCTTCATCATCATTGTCATCTCTAGGTTCATCATCAACATCTCCATCATCATCATCTTCATCATCATCATCATCATCATTATCTTCACCACCACCATCATCATCATCTTCATCACCATCACCATCATCAACATCATCATCAACATCTTCATCATCATCATCATCAAAATCTTCATCATCATTGTCATCTCCCCCTTCGTCATCAACATCTCCATCATCATCATCTTCTTCATCATCATCATCTTCATCACCATCACCATCACCATCACCATCATCATCAACATCTTCATCATCATCACCATCATCATCATCATCATCATCAAAATCTTCATCATCATTCTCATCTCTAGGTTCCTCATCAACATATCCATCACCATCACCATCACCATCTCCATCAACGTCTTCATCATCATCACCATCATAATCATCATCACCATCCCATCACCATCACCATCCCATCACCATATCCATCACCATCACCATATCCATCACCATCACCATCACCATCAATGTCTTCATCATTATCACCATCATCATCATCATCACCATAAGTGCCCGGAGGATGATTTTGCAAAGTTGACCCCCGTCTCCCTTACTGAGCAAAACCCTAGTTTCGAAAATGGACCTACAAGATGATACTTGGACATGGGATTGGAGGAGAGGGGCACCCCTAGCAATATCCCGGTGCCCTGAATCCAATGGAGTCGACGGTTTGTCGATCCGAGCCACGGTTGTCATTCTATGGCTCATTCTGTCTCGTATACAAAAGGGCTTCAAGGACACCTCTTGGATACCTACCGAGGGCATAGAATTCCAACCGTGCAACAAAACCAGGTTCCGGGGAGTCCTGCAAGTGTGTATAGGAAGGTTTCAGCTAGGAACGCTATCCATAAGTGCCTAGTCGACGATTTTGCAAATTTGTACCCAATGTGCAAAAATTGCACGCTCCCTTACTGAGCAAAACCATATTTTCCAAAATGGACCTACAAGATGACACCTGGGCCATGGAAACGAAGGAGAGGGGAACCCCTAGAACTATCCCGATGTCTTGAATCCAATGGAGTCGATGGTTTGTTGATCCGAGCCACGGTCGTCATTCTATGGCTCGTTCCGTCTCACATCCAAAAGGCCTTCAGGGACACCTGCTAGATACCTACCGGGGGCATAGAATTCCAACCGTGCAACAAAATTGGGTTCCGGGGAGTCCTCCAAGTTTTTATAGGAAGGTTCTGGCTGGGAATGCTATCCATAAGTGTCTAGAGGATGATTTTTCAAAGTTGAACCCCATGTGCAAAAATTGCACACTCCCTTACTCAACAAAACCCTAGTTTCCAAAATGGACCTACAAGATAACACCTATGCCATGGGATCGGAGGAGAGGGGCAATGCTAGCACTATCCCGGTGCCCTAAATCCAACGGAGTCAATGGTTTTTCGATCCGAGCCACAGTCATCATTCTATGGCTTGTTCTGTCTCGCATCCAAAATGCCTTCAGGGACACCTGCTGTATACCTACCAGGGGCATAGAATGACGACCGTGCAACAAAACCGGGTTCTGGGGAGTCCTGGAAGTGTGTCTAGGAAGGTTCTAGCTGGGAACTCTAGCCATAAGTGCCCGGACAATGATTTTTCAAAGTTGACCCCCATGTGCAAAAATTGCACACTCCCTTACTGATCAAAACCCTAGTTTCCAAAATGGACCTACAAGATCTATTAAGCATTCATTTTTCAAAAGTGGTTCAGAGGTTCTTGCATCTTGGAAGTGAATAAGAGTATCTTGCAGTGTGATAAGTATGCATTTTAGGTTTCAGTGAATTCAAATATGACTCAGAGTCTCTTGCTTTGTGGATCATTTACCCAGGTTTTTCGGATCATTGGTTGCATTTCTATTGGCTATGTACTTCAACAAAGGGTTCCAAATAGATGCATGGATGTGGAAGCTGTGTTTGCCATCTTTGTCTCAAGTATGAGAAGGCATGGCCATATTAGGCTCTTTAGGAATTGAAACATAGTATGATACAATCCTTAGGCATGGAATTTAATTAAAATTTTATCCATACTTCTGGGGAAGAGAAGATAGGAGACCATGCTCAAAAGGATTTGGTGAGCATTTCATTCCAGGACAAGCTATTCCATTCATTGCCGAGGCATTTGAGGCCGAAAATGATCTGTTAAGCATTCATTTTTCAAAAGTGGTTCATAGGATCTTGCATCTTGGAAGTGACGAAGAGTATCTTGCAGTGTGATAAGTATGCATTTTAGGTTTCGGTGAATTCAAATATGACTCAGAGTCTCTTGCTTTGTGGGTCATTTACTGAGGTTTTTCGGATTACTAGTTGCATTTCTATTGGCTATGTACTTCAATAAACCGGTTCCAAATAGATGCATGGATGTGGAATCTGTGTTTGCCATCTTTGTCTCAAGTATGAGAAGGCATGGCCATATCAGGCTCTTTAGGAATTGAAACATAGTATGATACAATCCATACCATCGGGGAAGAGGAGATAGGATACCACGCTCAGAAGGATTTGGCGAGCATTTCATTCTAGGCTGAGCTATTCCATTCATTGTCGAGGCATTTGAGGCCGAAAAGGATCTGGTAAGCATTCGTTTTTCAAAAGTGGTTCAGAGGCTCTTGGATCTTGGAAGTGACCAAGAGTATCTTACAGTGTGATAAGTATTCTTTTTAGGTTTCAGCAAATTCAAATGTGACTCATAGTCTCTTTCTTTGTGGGTCATTTACAGAGGTTTTTCAGATTACTGGTTGCATTTATATTGGCTACATACTTCAACAAAGTGGTTCCAAATAGATGCATGGATGTGGAAGCTGTGTTTTACATCTTTGTCTCAAGTATGAGAAGGCATGGCCAGTTCAGGCTCTTTAGGAATTGAAACATAGTATGATACAATCCTTAGGTATGGAATTCAATTAAAATTTTATCCATACTGTTGGGGAAGAGAGACCATGGTCATAATAATTTGGCGAGCATTTCATTCCAGGTCAAGCTATTCCATTCATTGTCAAGGCGTTTGAGGCCGAAAAGGATTTGGTAAGCATTCATTTTTTAGAAGACGAGATTGCATTGAAGGAAATTGAGCAAAACCCTAGTTTACGAAATGAATGCACAATGAAGTCACTGGGCCATGAGAAGATGAGGGAGAGGCCCCCCTAGAGGTAATCGCACACTAGGAGACCAACGTAGTCGACGGTTCGTTGATCTGACCTACGGTTGTTGAGTTATGTCAAGTTGCAAGTCGCATGAAAATGTCGTTCAAGGACACTTGGTGACTTTCGGTCCGGGAGAAAAAAAGGAAACGGAGTAGCAATATTACATGCCATTGGATCCTACAAGTGTGTATGGGAAATGCCAACATGGGAACACTACCAACACTCGCTCGATGGAGGGTTTTGCAGAGTTGACCCAACAATGCGAGATTGCATTGAAGGAAACTAAGCAAAACCCTAGTTTACGAAATGAATGCACAAAGAAGTCACTGGTCCATGAGAAGACGATGGAGAGGCCCCCCTAGAGGTAATTGCACACCAGGAGACCAATGAAGTCGACAGTTCGTCAATCCGACCTCCGGTTGCCGAGTTATGTTGAGTTGCAAGTCGCATGAAAATGTCGTTCAGGGACACTTGGTGACTTTCGGTCTGGGAGCGAAAAACAAAATGGAGCAGCAAGATTGCGTGTCATTGGATCCTGCAAGTGTGTATGGGAAATGCCGATGCGGGAACACTGGATTGGGGGAGGGTGTTGCATATTTGACCCACCAATGCAAGATTGCATGCAATGAAACTCAGAAAAAACCCTAATTTATGAAATGAATGCGCAATGAAGTCACTAGGCTATGAGAAGACGAGGGAGAGGGCCCCGTAGAGGTAATCACACGCTAGGAGACCAATGGAGTCGACGGTTCGTCGATCCGAACTCTGGTTGCTGAGTTATGTCAAGTTGCAAGTCGCATGAAAATGTCGTTCACAGACACTTTGTAACTTTCGGTTCGAGAGCGAAAAAGAAAATGGAGAAACAAGATTGCGTACTGTTGGCTCCTCCAAGTGTGTATGGGAAATGCCAATGTGGGAACAATACAATCCTAGATCCAAATCCTAGGTTCTATCAAGCACCGAGAGGGATCAAATCTGCCGAGGTGCAAACCTCTCCTCGAAAAGCTACTTGAGTGCAATACCTGAGAAGTTATAGTTGAGGAACAAACGTTACTTTTACTTTGTATTATTCTTTTTTGGTTATGTCCAACATAATATTTACTACTTTTTACTTTGTATTATTCATTTTTGTTTATGGCCCACATAATATTTATTACTTTTTTCTTGTATTATTCTTTTTTGTTTATGGCCGACATCATCGACAAACTTGACAAACCTTACAAGATCTCCCTCATATTTACCTTTTAATTTGTATTATTATTTTTTGTTTATGGCCGACATTATGGACAAACATAGATAAATGTTACAAGATCTCCCTCATATTTACTTTTTACTTTGTATTATTTTTTTTTGTTTATGGATGACAATAAGGAAAAACAGGGACAAGCTTTACACGATCTCTCTCATATTTACTTTTTAGTTTGTATTATTCTTTTTTGTTTATGGTCGACAATAAGGATAAACATGGACAAACCATACAAGATCTCCCTCATACATGGTTGTAGAGCGCCTCTCGGTGCAACCAGCACTGGCTCAAGGGAGGGTGTTATAGAGTTGACCCACCAATGCGAGATTACATGCAATGAAATTGAGCAAAATCCTAGTTTGCGAAATGAATGCACAATGAAGCCGCTGGGCCATGAAAATACGAGGGAGATACCCCCTAGAGGTAATCGCACACCAGGAGACCAACAGAGTCGACGGTTCATCGATCTGACCTCTGGTTGTCGAGTTATGTCTAGTTGCAAGTCACATGAAAATGTCATTCAGGGACACTTGGTGACTTTCGGTCCGGGAACGAAAAAGAAAATGGAGCAGCAAGATTGCATGCCGTTGGCTCTTGTAAGTGTGTATGGGCAATGCCGACGTGGGAACACTACCAACACTGGCTCGAGGGAGGGTGTTGCAGAGTTGACCCAACAATGCGAGATTGCATGCAATGAAACTGAGCAAAACCCTAGTTTACGAAATGAATGTACATTGATGTCACTGGGCCATGAGAAGACAAGGGAGAGGCCCCCTTAGAGGTAATCGCATGCTAGGAGACCAACAGAGTTGACGGTTCATCGATCCGAACTCCGATTTCTGAGTTATGTCGATTTGCAAATCGCATGAAAATGTCGTTCAGGGACACTTGGTGACTTTCGGTCCGGGAGCGAAAATGCAAACGGAGCAACAAGATTACGTGTCATTAGCTCCTACAAGTGTGTATGGGAAATACCGATGTGGGAACACTACCATCACTGGCTCGATGGAGGGTGTTGCAAAGTTGACCCACCAATGCAAGATTGCATTGAAGGAAACTGAGCAAAACCCTACTGTACGAAATGAATGCACAATGAAGTCACTGGGACATGAGAAGATGAGGGAGAGGGCCCCCTAGAGGTAATCGCATGCCAGGAGACCAACGGAGTTGACGGTTCGTCAATCCAATCTCCGATTTTCGAGTTATGTCGAGTTGCAAGTCGCATGAAAATGTCGTTCAGGGACACTTGGTGACTTTCGATCCAGGAGTGAAAAAGCAAACGGAGCAGCAAGATTGCATGTCATTCGCTCCTACAAGTGTTTATGGGAAATGGCGATGTGGTAACACTACCAATAGTGGCTCGGTGGAGGGTTTTGCAGAGTTGAACCACCAATTCGAGAATGCATTGAAGGAAACTGAGCAAAACCCTAGTTTATGAAATGAATGCACAATGAAGTCATTGGGCCATGAGAAGATGAGGGAGAGGGCCCCCTAAAGGTAATCACATGCCAGGAGACCAACGGAGTCGACGGTTCGTCGATTCGACCTCCGATTTCCTAGTTATGTCGAGTTGCAAGTCGCATGAAAATTTCATTCAGGGACACTTGGTGACTTTTGGTCCTTCTAGGGTTTCTGTTGTTTAAGGCTTGTCTAATTTCCTTCTTGACAGCTCACCTCTTATACCATGTTAAATTTGTGATACTTGATCTAGATAAATGATTTATACCAATTATAACCATTAGTTCAATGCATAAATTTAACCCTAAAACATTTACATAAAGAATTTAACATGTAGGATCTAGTGAAGAATAGAAGGCACTTTATTTCTCGAATCCCATGGTAACGTTTGTTCCTTTCATCAATGTTGCTTTGAGCACTTGTATTTAGTTACTCATATGTAGTGTTGAATCTAATTGTACAATCAAATATTGGGGGTTGATAAAATGTGTAGCATGTATTGCACTTAGTTTTATTAAATTACACTTGAACGTTGACTTAACTTGTAATTTAATCATCCAAACTCACAAATTTTAATTAGACCTATCCAATTAGTGTGCATGATTGAATTCATTGAAACCTTGAAATACATTGTATTGCACTTAGTTTTATTAAATTATACGAGCAATAACTTTGATTTAACTTGTAATGATCATCCAAAATCACAATTTTTAATTAGATATCCAATTAGTGTGCATGTAGTGAGTTCAATGAAACCTTTACATATAATAGTTTGTTCTTTTGACATAGTGCATTCATGAGTAATAGATAATCCACACAAATCAACACAATAGATTGACACAAGAACATGTGGAAACCAAAGAACAAATACAAAGTGAAATGTATCATTCATTTATAAGTGAAATGTCAATGTACATGTCTCCAAAAGTACATGTATCCAAAAGTACATATATATCCAAAACTATCCAAAAGTACATGTATCCAAAACTATCCAAAGCTATCCAAGCCACATGTACATGTATCCAAATGTACATATATCCCATAAGACACATCAAAACTCAAGCTTCCTCTTGTTCTTTCCTGACGTTGAATCATCCTCTAGGCACATCTCCGGGATCATTGTGCGTCTCTGGATCCTGCAAATTAAAAATCAGTTGTTAAATTCAACTAACTATGTACTAATACATTAGGTTAACAATTAACTCAACAGTTATCAACATGTGCATGGAAATTGCATGAAACACTTGGTCACTAATGGACACCTCACCTCAACGAGAATCTGTGGCAAAGGGGATTGCATTCCTTGTGTAGCTGATGTAGCTGTTGGTTGAACATCTAGGATGGTCGCAACCATGGTCAAACTAGGGGGGCCAGGAATTGCTCCTGTTGGTGGTGGCTACAATCACAAAATGTTGAAATAGTTAGAAACACATGAATAAACAATAGACAACAATAATAAACTATGTAAAGATCATGTTGGAATAGTTACATACCTCTATGTTACCAGTTGCCACTGCAGATGCAGCACTGACTGCTGCATCAACCATTGATGTGAGGTTTTCAATAGGAAACTCTGGTTCCTGATGCAGTAAACATGCAATTCAAACATTAACAAAAACGATTTATGCACTGGATTTCAAGTTAACCAATAAATATCATAGAAGGATATACATTACCATGGTATTGGTAAGCCCATGGTCATGGGTAGCTGGAGTCTTGCTAGGAGTAGGCCGCCTCACATACACACGACCCTTGTTCACGAATGGCCTAGGAGCAGATACAAATCCAAGCAATGGTCCAAATGTCTCGGTTGGTGCCTATAGTCAGCAAGTGTTCATGTAGTTAGACATGCATGATTCAACGAACGGACATGTATTTAAAAAATGACATTTTTAATTGTTTACCTGGAGCCTAGATATTTCCTCGGATGATACAACCATGGATGCTACCTTCACATTGGCTTGCCCCAGTGATGGATCTACCATCTGCAAGTTTAATAATTGTAAGTATTAGACCATAGATAGCCTTAGTGAACTAACATGTAAAGTATGTGGAAATTAACAAGTATTAAAAATATGAAATTTTAAAATGTTTACCTTGGTGTGAGATACGACAATGGGTGTTATATAATGGGTGCTATATAAAAGGGTCTTTCCAACTGGGTAGCATCATGAATCCCTCCACCAACGATGGGATCAGTGAATGGAATGTCATGCCCCATGTACAGTCTGGAACATTTGACTCTGGGGCATCACTCTCGGCATAAAGCATCAACTGCAAGTTCACAAAATTAATATATTAGCTCAAACTATATATATGTGTACAAAGAGAAAAATAAATGAAGAATTTATTACAATTAACCATCTAGATACCTCACTCAAAAACCCACAGAAGTCAACATTTGAGGAAAGTGTTGAGATATTATAACTTCAAAGAATATTATATTTGTACTTTATTATTCCGGAGATGATTCATTCCTCCGTGAAGATCTTATTGTATATCCGGAGATGTTTATTCCTCCATCGGAATGTGGTAAGTTGGGTTATTAGACTTCCCTAGTGGGGGTCGGCCCTATATGTGTTATATGGGTCAAAGGGTTATTAGACCACCCTAGAGGGGTTGGCCCAGTTAGTTGTAGTGG
Organism: Larix kaempferi; assembly: GCA_027924585.1. Taxonomy (NCBI): domain Eukaryota; kingdom Viridiplantae; phylum Streptophyta; class Pinopsida; order Pinales; family Pinaceae; genus Larix; species Larix kaempferi. The sequence continues at coordinate 1,352,851 of BSBM01001500.1, read as the reverse complement.
GGTATTTAACCCATTGGTTAAATACGAGCCTACATGTTTTGTGTAAAAGATAAGTTGGAGTAGTGTATAAATAGAGGAGGTGTATTCCTCATTTTACACACTCACTCACTTGAGAGTAGTGCACTTATGGAGGAGAGGTCTGATATGATGGAGGAGGAGCTTATGCTTAGGGTTTGCATCTTTGTATATTGCTGGTCATCTATATTGAGGAAGCTTTACTGGTTTTTCTACCCCATGAGGGTTTCCCAGGATAAATCTGTGTCTCTTGTGTTTATGCTATGCTTGTTGTTTCTTCAGTGATCCTATATATGCTATTATTGTGAAATGGAATGTAATGCTACTATTTTCTGTCTTAGCATATTAAATATTAACATGGTATCAGAGCTAACCTGAAGGAAGGAAATGTATGGCACTTACAACACTTGCTTTACTTACGACAATTTGAAGGTTAGGGTTTTATATAGAAAAAACCAGTCATTGTGGAACTTTCTCCATAAATCCATTTTGGCGAAGGGTCAGGATCTGAAAACTTTATAGATCGTACATAACATCTCCATCTATCTTGTTTCCAAAGGGCACCCTCAGATTCGTTGTACATTGTAAGTTATGATCAGTACAAGTTAGGGTTTCTGCCTCTTCCAAATCTCAGTCAAAATCAGGTGACTTAGGAAAAAAGGTCATAACATGGGTTAGGAAGCTCCAAATGAAATTTCGTACAAAGTGAAAGGTAGTACACAGACTGTAATATCTCAAGAAACTTGTTCAGAGGCCAAAGTTGAACCAGTGACACGTGGCACACCGTACAAGTTCGCTCTCCTGTTTTATCCCATAAACAGGTCACGTTGCGACACTTGGCATAACGTGGGCTAGGAAGCTCCAAATGAAATTTTGTAAAAAGTGACAGGTAGTACACAAAATATACTATCTCAGGAAACGTTTTCAAAGGCCGAAGTTAAATCAGTGACACGTGGCATGCCATACAAGTTCGCTCTCCTATTTTATACCATAAACAGGTCACGTTGCGACACTTGGCATAACTCTCTCTCACAAAATCCAATTGAGGTCAGACCTGTTGCATTGGAAATATGACAGGTCAGGATACCACAAAAAAACTATTCAAACCCTGTGGAGCGAAAATTTCAAAGTTACAGTAGAAACAATCAGGTACATATTTCTGTCAAAACATAATTATTTTTGGAGCACCTTCATTCATGGCTTCCAGAATTTAGGGTTTCGGAGAAAGTTAGAATCTTTGGAATCGGAATCCATGGCTGAATGCTACTCAGAAAAATCAAAATTTAGAGACCAAGATTGAATTTTTTGGTTGGGTAGAAGACTGGGCTTGATCAAACCCCAGTTCGGGATTTTGATCGGAAAGATGGAAAATTAGGGCTTCAGCAAAAGTTGGAATTTTTGAAGTCTGTAACCACGGCTGGAAGCTCCTCAGAAATATAAGAGTTTAGAGCCTTGGATTGAACCTTTTGATTGGACAGAAGGGTGGGCTTCATTAAACCCTAGTTCAGGTTCCTATCCAGAAGATCCAGAATTTTCGAAGGAAATTTTGAGGGGTCAAATTTTGGAGATTTCAAAATTGAAGTATGCTAGCAAGACACATCCTAATAAAGCTCTAGATCAAGTTTCAGGGGGAGTTGAGGCTAAGGCCTTACATAAGAAGACTACAAGAAGTATCGACAGGTATGACTTAAGAAGGTTCAGGTATGTCTTGAAATCTGATTCTTGATTAAGTTCATGATGTGTTTGTCTTCATATTATTTATTAGTATAATCTTGAGTAATGTTAGAACTATCTTATCACCCTAGTAACAGTATGAATGCATGTGAATGATCGAAGACATTCATTGATTAGGGCTATATGACTGTACTAATGCATTATGGTGTTGTGTGAGGTTGATGTTGTCTACTAACAAGATACAGGTACATCACAAACGACAAATCAAGTTCCATGACCATGACAACATGAAGACAAAGACTCATCCATAATATTTGTTCTACTTACAAGGTATGTATGACTTTGTTATATTATGCTTAACCTATGAGACATGCAGGTTCTAGCTCAAGATCTCTACATCATTGAGGAGATTGTTTAGGTATGTTGTACATAACTAAGCAGGTATACTAATCCAGGTATGTTTTCCTATGTCAAGTTAGAATCTTACCTTGTGTTAGGATCCCTTATATAAATATACTTGGTATGATTGGTTATTCTTTTTCATAAAGTTAGTAATCAAGGGTTTATGCATATTATGTCTCTTATCTTGGGGATTTAATTAACCAGAAGAGTACTATGATGAAACAAGAATATGCATGAGTAAAAGAAGACTTCCCTGAAACCCTGAATACTAATGATCATGACTATACATATTCAAGATTATTTAGAATTAGAATGTTTTGATAATATTGAGAATATACTAATGAATGTATGTTTGTGTATGTGATCATGATGATGACACTAGTGCACACTTGAGCATGCACAATGGTACAGAATGAATAGAAGTTCAAAAGACATATAGAAGATCAAGCGGGAAGAAACCACACAAACATAAAAGATAAGTATTTAAGTTGTTATTTGAAATAATAAATGATATTGCTTGTATGCATATTTGTATTCCTAGAATATATCATGCTGAGTGTAAACATTCATAGAGCATTGAACAATATACTACTAATATGCATATGATTGGTAAGTTGGACAAACATTCCATTGTTGCTTGTCTAGAATGAAACCTCTTTGCTGACATGCTGAGAGCTGTGCACACTCTCGATAGTATGTTCTGGTAGAGATGGAAGGCATCTAGATAGCCACTGTATGCATACTGGATATGGGAAAGTGTTGTGTCAAAGTATTGGTCAAAATAGTTGCATAACTATGTAAATGATATATGTATGCATAATAGGTTATCATGTCAATATGATTTGATGATTATGAAGTATTACTAATCATGTACTTAATTTTGATTTGTAGGAAAGATCATGAAGAATGATGAACACCGCACAAGTGATGGATGTTCAACAAGAATATTTACAAATCAAACATAATATAGAAGGCTCATGGATAAAATACTCTCTTAGAAAGAGGAAGATGACGAAATGTTTGCTCCAAGTGACTAGATAAGACCATTCTCTTAATGATGTAATTAAAGAAGAAGTGTGAATCAGGTTTTGTATGGGTACCCAGGATCGATAGTAAATTGATGAGCTTAATGATCACCATGGGTGATGTGGATCTCAACCTTTGCTACAAGGTTGAATACGGTTTCTTTACACAGATGACATGGATGCAAGAAGGAACTCACCACAGAGTTCGAATGATGTTGAGGCTCATATCAGTAGACCCATCTAATAAGAGATGGCACAGATAGATGGCTGCATAAATGAAAATGAAAGATCTCAGATTGATGCATTACTTCCTAGGTTTGGAAGTATGGCAAGGCTCAGAAGGAATCTTTCTCAACCAGGGAAAATATGCTGATAAATATTAAAAGGACTTGATGTGTTGGAATGACCACTCGCATGGATTCCAACTTGAAGTTGTTAGCGAATGACTCATCAGAGTTAGTGTATATAACTCTATACAGACAAATTATTGGGTCATTGATGTATACTAGGTCAGATATATGCTTTGTTGTGAATACCTTGAGTCAGTATCTAGTGGAAACTAGATGTGTTCCCCTATTAGTTGCAAAGCATGTGATGAGGTACCTAAAGGATACGATAGACTTTGATCTATGCTATTTTAGAGATCATGACTCCAGATGGCTACACAGATGTTGATTGAGCAGAAAGTGTATCAGACAGGAAGAGCACATCGAGAATATGTTATTGTCTGGAATCAGCCATGATCTTGTGGTTTAGTAGGAAACAGTCCAGTATGGCTCTTAGCTCAAGCGGAATATATGGCTGCTTGCTTTGCTAGTTGTGAAGTAGTATGGCTATAGGATTGTTTGACTTAGAGATAGACCCAACTGTGATACTATGTGACAAACAGAGTTGTATCAAGATGGAAGAGAATCCAATGTTCCATGATAAGTCAAAGCACATAGAGATCTGACATTTCTATATACAAGATATGGTGCAGAAAAGGACTATAAGTTCGAATTTGGAACAAGTTACCAATGTACTAACCAAACCTCTACCGATCCGATGTACTAACAAAACCTCTACCGATTCGATGTACTAACCAAACCTCTACCTAAAGTAAATTTTTCCAAGACAAACTTAATATAGTTCAGAAGGACCCTCCTCTAAAGGGGGAGTGATGTGATCACTCATGATGAGATTGCCTGCATCGACAGTGAGGTAGAAGATGAGGATACCTATATTAGTGATGTCAATAGAAAGGTTGGTGGATGGTCCTTAGATAGGGTCTAAGTTGAAAAGAGGGATTGCATCATCCTTGAACATATGTTCTAAAAGGATCCTTAGAAAGATGTATCCAAGAAAAAAGAGGGATTGCATCATCCTTGAACATATGTTCTAAAAGGATCCGTAGACAGATGTCTCCGAGAAAGAAGAGGGATTGCATCATCCTTGAACATATGTTCTAAAAGGATCCATAGACAGATGTCTCCGAAAAAAAAAGAGGGATTGCATCATCCTTGAACATATGTTCTAAAAGGATCCGTAGACAGATGTCTCCGAGAAAGAAGAGGGATTGCATCATCCTTGAACATATGTTCTAAAAGGATCCGTAGACAGATGTCTCCGAGAAAGAAGAGGGATTGCATCATCCTTGAACATATGTTCTAAAAGGATCCGTAGACATATGTATTCGAGAATGAAGTCCTCAGTGGACATATGGGGATTGGATAATCCCTGGACTTAAGTCCTAAAGTGACCTGTAGACGCATGTCTTCGAGAACAAAATCCTGAATGAACAAGTAAGGGGATTGTATCGTCCTCGGACTTTAGTCCTGTGAATTGAGCCGTAGACAAGATGTCTCCGAGAACAAAATCCTGAATGAACAGGTAAGGGGATTGTATCGTCCTCAGACTTTAGTCCTATGAATTGAGCCGTAGACAATATGTCTCCGAGAACAAAATCCTGAATGAACAGGTAAGGGGATTGTATCGTCCTCGGAATTTAGTCCTATGAATTGAGCCGTAGACAAGATGTCTCCGAGAACAAAATCCTGAATGAACAGGTAAGGGGATTGTATCGTCCTCGGACTTTAGTCCTGTGAATTGAGCCGTAGACAAGATGTCTCCGAGAACAAAATCCTGAATGAACAAGTAAGGGGATTGGATCGTCCTCGGACTTTAGTCCTGTGAATTGAGCCGTAGACAAGATGTCTCCGAGAACAAAATCCTGAATGAACAGGTAAGGGGATTGGATCGTCCTCGAACTTTAGTCCTGTGAATTGATCCGTAGACAAGATGTCTCCAAGAACAAAATCCTAAATGAACATGTAAGGGGATTGGATCGTCCTCAGACTTTAGTCCTGTGAATTGAGCCGTAGACAAGATGTCTCCGAGAACAAAATTCTGAATGAACATGTAAGGGGATTGGATCGTCCTCGGACTTTAGTCCTGTGAATTGAGCCATAGACAAGATGTCTCCGAGAACAAAATCCTGAATGAACAGGCAAGGTGATTGTATCGTCCTCGGACGTTAGTCCTGTGAATTGAGCCGTAGACAAGAGGTCTCCGAGAATGGAATGATAGGACTGGATCGTCCCTGGACTTCGGTTCAAAAGGTAAATGATAGGACTGGATCGTCCCTGGACTTCCGTTCAAAAGGTACATGATAGGATTGGATCATCCATGGACCTCGGTTCAAAAGGTACATGGTAGGACTGGATTGTCCTTGGACCTCGGTTCAAAAGGTACATGACAGGATTGCATCATCCATGGACCTATGTCCTAAAGAGAGCAAGATTGATCATCCTGTAATATGATCGTATGTGGTGCAGGGTATGTTGCTATTGTGTGAATACTTGTATTGATGATGTGTATACTTGTATTGTGTGAATACTTGTATTGATGATATGTATACTTGTATTGTGTGGATACTTGTATTGATGATGTGTATACATGTATTGTGTGGATACTTGTATTGATGATGTGTATACTTGTATTGGTGTGGATACTAATACTGTTGATCTAGATGACGATGCTGCTGATCGTGTTGATCTAGATGACGATGCTACTGATTGAGTTGATCTAGATGACGATGATGCTGATCATGTAGATCGTGATGATCCAGATGTTGTAGATCGAGATGATCCAGATGCTGTAGATCGAGACGATCCAGATGCTGTAGATCGAGACGATCCAGATGATGTAGATCGTGATGATCCAGATGCTGTAGATCGAGATGATCCAGATGCTATAGATCGAGATGATCCAGATCTTGTAGATCGTGATGATCCAGATGTTGTAGATCGAGATGATCTAGATGCTGTAGATCGAGATGATCCAGATGCTGTAGATCGAGATGATCCAGATGCTGTAGATTGAGATGAACCAGATGCTGTAGATCATGATGAACTAGATGTTGTAGATCGAGATGATGTGACGATGCTGATCATGTTGATCTAGATGATGATGTTGATGATCGTATGATGACGATGTTGATGATCGTGTGATGACAATGCTGATGATCGTGAGGATTCAGATGTTGATATTGCTGTAGCTGTTTGAGTGCTGCAGAAGATAAAGACTCAGTACTAAAGATGCTGATGTCCCAGTATTGAAGATGTTCCAGTAACTGGTTGAGTTACTGATGATGTTGAGAAAGCTTCCAATGATTTATAGATGTATCATGTATGATGTTGATGACTCCTTGCTCGTGCAAATGCTGTTATAATATCCTTCTCGTTAAGGGGGAGTGTTGAGATATTGTAACTTCAAATAATATTATATTTGTACTTTATTATTCCGGAGATGATTCATTCCTCCGTGAAGATCTTATTGTATATCCGGAGATGTTTATTCCTCCGTCGGAATGTGGTAACTTGGGTTATTAGACTTCCCTAGTGGGGGTCGGCCCTGTATGTGTTATGTGGGTCAAAGGGTTATTAGACCACCCTAGAGGGGTTATCCCAGTCAGTTGTAGTAGGGTATTTAACCCATTGGTTAAATACGAGCCTACATGTTTTGTGTAAAAGATAAGTCAGAGTAGTGTATAAATAGAGGAGGTGTATTCCTCATTTTACACACTCACTCACTTGAGAGTAGCGCACTTGTGGAGGAGAGGTCTGCTATGATGGAGGAGGAGCTTATGCTCAGGGCTTGCATCTTTGTATATTGCTGGTCATCTATATTGAGGAAGCTTTACTGGGTTTTCTACCCCATGAGGGTTTCCCAGGATAAATCTGTGTCTCTTGTGTTTATGCTATGCTTGTTGTTTCTTCAGTGATCATTATTGTGAAATGGAATGTAATGCTGCTATTTTCTGTCTTAGCATATTAAATCTTAACAGAAAGACCATAGTAGGGACGACCACACGATGTGCACTCGTGAGGCTCAATACTAGGCTGGGGATGTGCCGATTGTCCTGCACTAGTGGATTGTCCTACACTAGACGATGGTCCTACATGGTGACGACTTGGTGTATGTACCACACCATGGACAGATGTCCCTTCCTCACCCATATTCTTAACCATAGTGCATACTAAAGAAAGACACTATCCCTAACAGATATATTACACAAGTTGATCTTAACTAACTCCTAAGTGTCTAAATATCCTAACATCCCCCCTTAAGAACAACTTGGGATAGGATTGAAGGATTTACAAAAGTGACACTATTAGGAGAAGGAAGGAGGCATTAGAGCCTATCCCCCCTTAATGACAAGTTCCTGAACTCCTAACATAGATCGAAGTTTAGAAAAATTCGCTTCTGTAAGAGACTTGGTGAAGATGTCTGCAACTTGATCATCTGTAAGGCAAAAGAGCACTTCAAGAACACGATCATGAACAAGAGTTCTGATGAAGTGCATATGTAGCTCAATGTGTTTGCTGCGTTGATGTAGAACTGGATCTTTGGCAAGCTTGATGGCACTTTGATTGTTGTACCAAAGTGGAGTAGGCCGCTGCTGCTCGAATCCAAACTCTGAAAGGATCTGTCGAAGCCATAAAGATTCCTGACTAGCATTAACTGCTGCTCAATATTCTGCCTCTGCTGAAGAAAGAGCAAGAGCTTGTTGTTTCTTACAAGCCCAAGTAATAGGTCCAGATCCTAGACTGAAAACATAACTTGCAGTAGAATTTCGATCATTAGGATCGCTGGCCCAATCTGAATCAGTGAAACCAACCAACAAAGGTTTCCCCCCTGTACTGTAATGAATCCCAAACTGAACTGTACCTTGAATATATCGAAGTATTCTTTTACCTGCTTTCCAGTGACTTTCATGAGGTGTCTGCATATAACAGGCAACACGACCAATGGCAAAGGAAAGGTCAGGACGGGAATGAGTCAAGTATAAGAGACTACCAACAAGTTGACGATACAAGGTGGCATCGACTTCAGGTGAAGTACAAGTGGCAGAAAGTTTGACTCCAGACTAGAAGGAAGAAGAGGCTAGTGTACAATCTTCCATGTGAAAGAGAAGAAGAAGGTCACAAGCATACTTAGACTGATAAATAAAGATTCCTTCTTTGGTTTGTAGGACTTGGAGACCAAGAAAATAATGCAAATGTCCTAAGTCTGACATCTCAAAATTTTGTTTAAGACTGGATTTCACATGGGTAATAAGCTTAGGGTCACTACCAGTAAGAATAAGGTCATCAACATATAGAACAAGTATGATGAGATGGTTTCCTACTTTCTTGGTATAGAAATTGGGGTCAGAATGGCATCTAGAAAAACCAGTGTCAAAGAGAAAGTTATCCATTTTGGCATACCAAGCTCTAGGAGCTTGCTTAAGGCCATATAAGGATTTCTTAAGGTGGCAGACAAGGCTAGATTTATTCTGAACATATCCAGGAGGTTGTTCCATGTAAATTTCCTCCTGTAAATCACCATGTAAGATGGAAGACTTGACATCCATTTGATGGAATTCCCAGTTATGTAAGGCTACAAGGGAAAGAACAAGGTGGATGGAGTTCATTTTTGCGACGGGAGCAAAGGTTTAACTGTAGTCAATCCCTTCAACTTGGGAAAAACCTTTGGCAACTAACCTTGCCTTAAGTCTTTCAACACTTCCATCTGATGCATACTTAATTCTGTAGACCCATTTACATCTGACAAGTTTTCTTCCTTTTGGAAGAGGTACAAGATCCCAAGTATCGTTCGCCATTAAGGAACGATATTCTTCATCCATGGCTGCATCCCAATCTGGATTCCCTGAAGCTTCTGCAAAAGTTTCTGGATCATGATTCTCAGAAACTTGATCCAAAAGAGAAGAGGCTCACTGAAACTGAGAACGTGTTCGACATTGATCTCTAGGATCACCGGCAAGATCACCAGCTGCTTCACATGTTGAACGGACCCATCGAGGAAGCACTTGTGCTGGTGCAACTGGAGGAACATGAGCAGGTGGAGGTGGATTTTCATCCTCACTGTCATCATCAGAAACTGGATTTGGAAACCTGTCAAAGAAGTTGGAAGAAGAAGAAGAAGGCACAAATGCTGAATCAAGCTGACAGGCCAAAGATGGCACAATCGCCGAGTTAGGCTCGTAGGCCAAGAGATTTTCATCAAATTTAACATCTCTTCTAATGATTATATCATGAGAATGTGGTTGAAGAAGTCTATAACCTTTTACATCTTCAGAATATCTAACAAATATGCACTTTTCACTTTTAGGCTGCAATGCTTTCCGTTTTTCATCCAGAATGTGAGCCCATGCTTCACTACCAAACACACAGAAGTGACTTACATCAGGTTTAGTTTTACTCCATGCTTCTTTCGGTGTTATACCTTGTAATGCTTTAGTGGGGGTGCGATTAACTATTTAATTTGCATAATTAATGGCTTCAGCCCAAAATTGAAGACTTAGTCCCTTAGATTGGATCATACAATTAGCCATTTCTTTTAAAGTGCGGTTCTTCCGCTCAGCTACACCATTTTGTTGTGGTGTATATGGAACAGTGTGCTATTGTTGGATGCATTGTTCAGTGTAGAAAGTAGTGAACTTATTGTTAACATATTCTCCTCCATTGTCAGATCTTAACTTAATAATTTTATGACCAGATTGTTTTACAACAAGGGCCTTGTAGGCCAAGAACATGTTAAATACTTCGCTCTTAAGTTTTAGGAAATAAACCCAAATGCGTCAGGTGTAATCATCAATAAAAGTTAAGAAATATTTGAAACCAGAAAAGGAAGCAGATGGAAGAGGACCACACAAGTCACTATGCACAAGCTCCAAGGGAACCGAGGCGTGCCAAGAGGCACGTTTGTCAAAACTGTCCCGATGATGTTTTTCGAGTACACAACCGGAGCAAACACTATCCCTGTAAGATACCATCAGAAGGCTTGTCACCATATTTTCTTTACATAGTTTTTGCAATGAGCGATAATTTAAGTGACCAAATCGCTCATGCCAAAGTTTGCTCAAGTTATCACTATGAGCAACGAAAATTGAAGGGAAAGGTGATGACCCAAAGTTGTTAAACTTGTACAACCTGGTAATCTCATCAACAATTCTGGTAGCTAGGACCTGTTGAGGATCTTTAAAATCCTTGATTACAACTTGGTGAGGTGTAAAGGTCACAGTTTTACCTTCACCAGAATGAGTGATCTGATAGACTGATAACAAATTGCAGGAAATTCTTGGAACACATAGTACATCACTAAAATGACCATCTACTGGAACTGTTCCAGCTCCTACAACACTTAGAGATCTATCATCACCAACAAATATTTGTTTGGTGTTACATTCATGCATAGTAGAAAATATGGCTTGATCCTTAGCCATATGATAAGATGCTCCAGAATCAATGAGCCATTCATTTGAAGTAGAAGAAGAAGATGCATTATAAGAATAACCAGAAGCACAAAGTGCATGTCCATGAGAGGCAGATTCTGAAGACGAATCTAGGCTGATGTGGTGCTTCTTCATTGCTGCTTCTAAGGCTGCCATCTTCTTGAAACACTTAGATTCATCATGATTATCTTTCCCGCAATAGTTGCAATGACACTCAGTCTTCTTGCCTTTTGGCTTGGATCCTTTGTCATTTTTTAAAGAAGGAGCTGACGGAGAGGGTTTTGGACCCTTGTTTGACTTATTATTGCGAAAATTTTGTTTCTTGGGAGGCTTGGACTTTTCTTTCTGTTGGGACAATAAGGCTTTCCCAGATGTATCTGCATTGTTGATTGTTCCAAGATGAATGATTTTATCTTGTTCTCTAATTAAGGAATCACAAAAGGATTCAAGACTAGGCTCTTGATAGCTAGCTACATTCAAGGATGCTTTCATCAAGTAAAATGTAGATACAAAAACTGAATATGCAGGTCCAAGTTTGGAAAGAATATGATAAATGCATTGTTTGTCTTCCCTCTCAATCTTACATTATGCACATAAGAGTTTAAGAGTTTTGTACTTAGATAAATAATCTTGAATGCATGAAAAGTCACTTGGATTTAAAGAAATCAACTCATTTTCGAGTTGGTGACCTCGAATTTCATTGTGTTTACTAAACATAGATTCCAACTTGTCCGAAGCAGCATTAGGTTCATCAATTTCAGATATGTGGAATTGCAAATCAGTAGAGATTGACATCCCAATCAATCCACGAGCTTCATCACATCTATTTGCCCATTTAATTTTCTTATCATCATCAGTGGGTTCTTTTTCTTTCCCTGAGGTAATTCTGAAAAGTCCCCTACTTCGTAGAACATCCTCCATACGAGATTTCCATGAGAAATAGTTGGAACTGTTAAGTATAATATCACAATAGGCGGGCATATTGTAAATTAATGGTTGTAAAAGCAGAAACCAATAGTCTGGATGTGAAGAGATAAAAAAAAATAGGAAGTTTAAAAAAAAACGGCACTGAAAACTGACTCTGTATGATGAAGTTATGCTTGAACAAAGAAACTATTGAAGATGTCCCCAATAGTGACGTGGCAGCTAGAGAATGTTCAGCAAAAAAAAAGAACCCCCCTCTTCCCAAGATGAACCTTTTGACAATCACTTTACAAGAAAGTTGCTTTAAGTGAACCACTTTTGTAAAATAAGTGATTTCACTTTTACAATGATAGTGCAACAATAAAAAAAAAACTTAAGTGACTCACTTGTATTTTTATTTTTTTATTATTTAAGTGAGATGCACTTTTACAATAAAATAACTTGAAAATAGAAATTGCATGCACTTTTTCTTTTAAAATCAACTTCCTAAGACTTGAAATCAAGATCTATTAAGGAATAAAACAAATTTGAACCAAGTGAGCTAGATTAAAAGGTATGTAAAATATGGGAATGAGGAAGGTGGTTTTTTTTTTTTTTTATACTCTTCTTGCTCGGTTTGCGTGCTTGCCCTTTTTCCTACAAAACAAACCAAAAATTGAAACAAAAAAAACTTTTCCACACTTGTGGAGTTAGATCTTGTTAGCTTGCTCGAAAAGTCTATGTTTTCTCTCTGTTTCTGATTTGCCGAGATCGCGCAAGGTGCACAGCAAAGAGCATACGCAGCCGAGAAAAACCCTTTCCCTTTCTGTTTCTGATTTGCCGAGATCGCTCAAGGTGCAAGAAAAAGAGCATACACAGACGGGAAAGCAACAATCCAAACCCAAAAAAAATGTAACAATAAAAAATTATGAAATATGAGATTTAAAAAAAAAAAAAACGTCACTGTAACATTATACCTTCATATATGATGACATACGCGTTTCTGGAGAAACCAGGAACCGTTTTCGATCAAACGAAAACTATTTTCCAATGAAAACAACGCTCCGGACGCAATGGACCACCTCCCACAACCCAAAAATGTACAGAAATACTAGAACTATAAACCCTTTTGAGTTTCGACAACAGCAGTTTAAGATCTAGATCATAACCGGAAGTGGCACTTCATAAAAGCTCTGATACCATGTTCGGGTACACAGGGTACTACCAAAGGACCAAACACCAAGAGCAACCACTTCACACAAACAGATCAAGGATCAACACACCAATGTTTTGACGTGGTTTAAACCCTCTTGAGGGAAACACTCCACGGCCCCGGCCAAATAGCTTCTATGGGACAATTTATTATGCAAAGAAAGAAATTTACAAATGAGCTTCTCATAATTGATCAACTAAACAATGACCCTCCATGCTCTTTAAATAGAGATCATGGACCAATCGGGTGCTAAGCCACGGATCAAGGATAGGTTTGATCTAAGAGAAGTTGAGCCGTCGGATCACTCTATGTTGGAAACATATCGTGACCATCGGATTAAGTGTTTACAAATGCATACTAATGCATACTAAATAAACACACTATCCCTAACGGATATATTACATAAGTTGATCTTAACTAACTCCTAAGTGTCTAAATATCCTAACAGTCACCACCACTAAAAGCTGCACTAATGCCCCTCAGGCGGGCAAGCTGAATCAGTATCTCGACATTTGTGTCCATAGCCGCAACTGCAATAAAGAAATCAATACGGAAATCATTAAAAACATATACATGGTATATAATGACGTCTTTTCAAAATTGAAAATGTATCAAAATCAAACTCAAGTAAGCAATTTAATGGCATTCACTTACATACATTTAAAACTTAAAATTAAACATTTAACAATTAAAAAGTAAGTTTCGTTCAACTTCTTTCTAGAAGTTAAGGCACTTCTTAACCCTCATTGGTGACGTTTCCATGCAAACTTGGGTTTAAACTTCTTATAATTTAGGAGTATTATTTTGACATGTTTTGGCCTTTACATATTTTGTAGAAAATAATATTTCCATCAACTTCATAAGCTAACATTAAATTTATTGATTTCAACATATTACGCCTTGTGGTTGGAGGGGAGGACAAAGTGGCATGGAATGAAATGGATATGTATGAGTTTGTCTTGCCAATATGATTACATATACTTGAGATGATTATCAATGATTAAGATGTTGAATAATCACCTAGAGATTGTGACTAGAATGACAATAACAACAATGTCAACTTAATAAGATATCACAAGTGGAATATGACAGTGTTATCTCAGAATTATCAATGTATATTTATTAATGGTCCAAGTATTATGATATGTGATTGATATGACAAGATCGTTGATTAGGAGGATGAAGATTAAGTTGAGATAGAACAACTAAATTTAGATGTCATAGTCCTAGGACTGTGACTCCATTCAGTTAATGAATAAGTAAGAATAGGATATGACTTGTTAGGCTTAGAAAGATGGTTAAGGTAACATGTCCGGGGGCATGTCAGGTGGTAAAACTAAGAACAATGTCTTAAACATAGTCTTTAAGTGGGATGGAGATTTAGAATAGATGTAGGTTTAGGAAAACATCCAAGGGAAGAAGGGCTGAGATAGATAAGAATGTTAGAAGGTTTTTAGGATAGGTTTCTAGGAGTAGTTACTAGTTCATGGCCACAGGTCTTTCTGAGTGTAGATTAGGATTGTTGGATATGTAAACGACAGGGGCGAGGGACTATTAGGATATGTGAGGCAAGAAAGGGGGTGATACAGGGCTGCCACCAATCCTCTAAATATCATTGACTCGATCATGGTTGGGAACACTCTCATGACACACTCTAGGTATTTCATGGGTGTTCACCATTTCCATTATTCTATAAACATGGAAACGAACCAAAAGTGACATGGGAAAATGGAGAAATTGTGGATTGGAATACAATTGGTTGTAGATAAGCTTAGAGACTCGACATGTCTTTGAGTTGAATTGACGGTCCCTAAGCGTTGAGTAGATTGATCGAGAGTGTGGATAGAGTAGGCCCAAGAGGCACTTTGTTAGTGTGTTTTGGCATTTAGTTAAGGGTGCTTAACTAAGAGGCAATGTATAAATACATACACTTGTGATGAAATTTTGATTATGTTCATGGACAAATGATTGTGATGAAATTTTGAGAAACCAAGTTAATAATTTTTTATGTAGTTTTTCTATTTATGCTTATGCATGCATTTCATCTTGTTGTGGCCATTTCTGAGAAAACTTATTCAATTAGTATCATGGGGAAATGTCCTTTGAGGGTTGGAAATTTGGGTTTCATGTGAATGGATACATTGTAGAAAGGGAGGATTTTTTTTTATTTTTTTTGGTTGCATTATGAATTTTTGAGTTCTTCAAAAGGGATTCATTGTAATTATTCACTCATATTGGTTGAGGGAGATGTGAATTTAATTAGAGATTGGGTTATTTCCAATTTGATAAATATTACAAAATTAGGTTGTTTTAAACTATAAAAAAATGGTAATTTAGGTTTAGAATTGACAAATAAATGGTATGGGTGAATGAATTACCTAATTAGATGACAATCCACTGGTGAATTTACCTCCCCTCCAACGAAATCCAACTCCTACGATACTCTAGGGCACGTCGTCCAAGCTCAAATTCGCGTTTATGATGCGTGAAATGCGTCGCGGGTGATCAGGGGTGGTCGGGACTGTATATTTAAATTGATTTTAGATTTACAAAATGCGTACGCGTTTTGAAGTTATAAAACACGTATGCGTTATGTTTACCTATCCCACATGTCTAGTGACATGCTAGGCTCAGGTTTTACCTTACCAAGTGATAGGTATCAGAAACGCGTTATATTTTTATGTAACACGAACGTGTTTCCAAAAACTAGGATTGCAACTAAAAGGTCCCTCATCTTCTTGCACACACCCTTTCCCTTTTCTTCACCCCTATCATAGAGAGCATTGTCTAGCAAGTAGAAGTAAGTAAAACATACCTTTCTTCCCTTCCACTATGCACTCATAAGTAATATTTACATTAAGGATTCCATCCTTCTTTTACCTATACATCATATAAAACTGATACCATTTTCAAGTTATGGACGCTAGCCTTACTAACTCCGGGAATGCACCATAATCACCTTTCTCATTGAAAAATGAAAATGAAAGGAATATAAATAACATATCATCATAATATCTAAGGATAGAGGTAACGCCTCTCTACATCCAAAGATGCAAGGAATGTAGTAACATATTGGCATAGTAAATAAAGGATTAGAAATTAAGCTTCTGCCGCAAGCAAACTAATAAAGAAAAACATGGAGGAGTACAAAAAACTCAGTACAACACACCTATATCAAGACACCTTCTGCCCTGAAGACAATCAACAAATATCATGATAATAGTCAAACGTACTAATATATAGATATTACCTTACTCTAGTATGTATCTTTCATGCAAAACACAGACTTCACGAGGTCGAGATGGGTATGTTCTATGGATATTTCCTATGGGTTATAATCAATACATAGAAGGTCAAAGTATTACAAGAAACCCTTCTCATCCCTTACGATAAAACCATTAAAGGTTATATATAACAATTTCCAACTTTGAACAAAGATGAGGGGTTGCAACCTTCTATGGCTGCGCCGCTTTTTCTCTTCGCTCTACACTGAGCAGACTATAATATATATTAAATACAACTCTAAGATAAAATTGGGGAAATAAACACCCAAACATTATGGCTTTAATCTAACGACAAACTTACAAAATAACAGATTGAACTCTAGAGGTAGCAATTATATTCAAAACTACACAACAAATAAATAAAAATCACATGTCAACTCCATTTGTTGAGATTCTATTGAAACCCGAAAATACCCAATGTAGAGAAGTGGGAAAAATGGATCAAGTCATGGATGAATCTTCTTCAATGGATATACACATCCTTCAAATGAAATCATACACCGGTTCTCATTTCTTGAGATCGCCCAACTCTTATGAATACAGAAACAGACTCTAAACATAAGTATGAGTCACATCCATCAAAGAAAACTCTGTCAAATAGGAGAATGTGTGTGCAGAGTCGCTACCATCAACGAAGCTCTGTCACGCATTTATGCAAGGATTGTTTATCAAATACAAGACTCTATTAAACACAAAGAAGCATGGGTCACTTTCATCAAATACAACTCCATCAAAGAATATATTAGCATAGATCGCCCTTAATATCACTTACCCATGTGAAACGAAGTGTTAGCAGAGATCATATTGGATCTCTCTTATTATGCACCATACATAGTTCTATTATATGAAAGATGCAGAGAGCACATTTCCTATCACAGATATACAGAGGATCGTCTTACAATCATTCGAATTACATCATCACAAAACAAATCCTAAATTGGGTCGAGCCTAGCTATGCTGTCATTCGAATACATGAACACAAAACAAACAACTCATTGAATAATGAGATCGAGATCCTCTAGAGCCATCCCATCCTATTCCACGTATGCCAATAGTAGTTGAATATTAGAGTGTCATACTAACTCCAGAAGGCACTTGAGTCATCTCATAAAAACTCTAAAATGTAACCAAACATAGAGAATCGTATCGTTGTGATGCAATGAGAATATATAAAACAATGAGCAAATATAAAACTTCTCAATGAAAACAAATGCAGAGAATCGCATCTCTGTGATTCGATGAGAAGATTTAAAATGATGAAGAGATATAAAAACTTCAAAAATGTAAACAAATATCAACAAGGTATCACACATCATATACAAATATCCTCTGTGGGCACCCATTCTCCTCCTCCATGATGTGTATAAATAACCCAGTACTAAAGACGGTTCTCCACCTTGGAGAGTCCGCCAGATTCCCTTCTCTCCAAGTGGAGGTCAAAGGTTAGGGCTAAATCCACCAAGTGGTAGTTACCAGGTTGAGGCTCAGTTGCCTTTGGAGGGAGACCACCACTCCATTTAAGAATTAACTGTCCATCCTAACTCTAATCAAAATATATATATATATATAATAATGATCAACCAATGTTTTCTAAGATTTAAATCGCTATTATCTAGAAAACATCTATAAACAACATTGTATCCATACAAGATCATATTTGTATGAATACTTACATAATTACATATCTTTTATTTCAAGATAAAGTGACTATGTAATATTGCATATAGTCTTTTAGAAAAATATTAATTCAAGGCCTATAGATAGTATCTTAACTGCTTTAGTTAAAATACTAATAACAATACTTTTAGGAGGGCTTTTTTCCCCATTTAGTAGTATTGGAATGATGCTTACCCTATTATATGCTTTATGATAATGGGTGAATGACCCACTTATAATAGTAGCTGGCTTTTAGACTAGGTAGTTTAATCATAGTAGCTTGTTATTCCCTCTCCACTTAGTTCTAGTTATATATATATATATATATATATATATATAACATCTTCCTTAATATTGGCTTAAACTTAGGTTGACGCCTATAGGGTTTTTAGATCAAATCGTGGATATTGAATAGTTTATTGAGTCACATATATATATATATATATATTTCATCTTCCTTAATATTGGCTTAAAATTAGGTTGATTCCCATAGGGTTTTTAGATCAATTCGTGGATATCAAACAGTTTATTGAGTCTCCGAAGTCCTAGGACAACTTAGGAATGAATAACAAAAACTTTTGATGTTTTTCTGGTGGGGCCTTGGCCTTCTCTCCTTGCCAGAAACCATTACATAGTTACATTTTGCTTTGCAAAAAGTAGTAGTAAAAGAGGGATGTTACATCCTTTCCCCCTTAAAGATAACACCATCCTCGATGTTCATACTTTAATTCCCTCTGATCCTTCATACTTTTGCATGTCTTTGTTTTCACGATTTACCGCCAGCTGTTATCGCTCATAACCTGCAATTTTGTGCAAAAAAACTGGGTTTTCCAAAATTGCTTAGTATAACACATCATTAATTTTATAATCCAACTTCGGACATAACAATGAGTCATCTGCAACACAACACTTTTAATTCATGGAACATTTTCTAGCCTTTGTTTGTGCTTTTATCGCCACAAGCAAACATAATATAGGGTTAGTTTTCCAACATTCTTCAGCATAACATAATTTTTCCCTTTTTTAATCATAAGGTAAGTACAAGTCTTTTGTGACACCTTATCATTCATAGGTTAGCATCGTATACTTCACAATATTTCAAACAGTAAACTTTAACATTTATCATTCATCCTCGTCCTTGAGGAATTTTTTGCTTATTCAAGCATTCATAACATTCACATTCACACATAAATGCATACAATAGTATAAATTCAAGACAAATCGTTAATATGTGGCTTACTATTATATCATAAAACAAATCCTTCAGCAATACTTTGTTGATTATCAAACTCTCTCATGAGTTTGGAACTTCAGCAACCCTCTCCTAAACACATAACTCTTCCTCGAGTTCCATCACCAATTCTTGTGGACTTATGGGCTACACTTTTGAGGTTACTCTCATTTTTTATTTCTATTCAAAAAAATTTCCTCCTTAAGACATCAAGCAACGTCTTGTCTCCATATGTCAATCTTTGTGCCTAGGTCTTTGCCATTGATACCACAAAACTCTTTCGCACATCCCCTCAAGCCTTCTTGCTTGAGTCCAAGAATTTCGTTTCCACCCAGCCTTCTGCTTGAGTCCAGGAAAAGTTTCTTTAGCAAAGTAGAGTTGGGTCAATTTTTGCCACCTCAAGTCTTCTCACTTGAGTCTGTTAATTTTTCAGAATTTACTTCAATCTAATCTAGAATCTTAACTAAGAGAACAACATGTACATTATATCTACAGCATATCAATCATGGACACCATAATGCAAGCACACAAGAGACACGGAGTTTACTTGGGGAAAACCATAAAGGTGAAATACCCCATTAACTTCCTCAGAGATAGATAGAGCAATGAAACAACCCAAGCATAAGATATAGGCATCTCCTAGCAGCAGCTTCTCCTCCTCCACAAGTGTGCCACTCTCCAAAGAGTGTGAGAGAGAATAGAATGATGAAATAGAGTGCCTCCCGCACTCTATTTATACTTGACTTGACTTTCCTAATAACCTTTACTAGGTCGGCCTTAACTTAACCACATAATATAATGCTGACTGTGCCGACACCCAATAGGGTGGTCTAATAAACCTTTGACCCACATGGATGACCCCCAATGGGGTGGTGTAATAACCCTTCGACCCACATGACTTATACAGGACAGACCCCAACAAGTTGGTCTAATAACCCATCAAGTATAAGTTACGACACTTACAATATAAATGATGACACTTCCATATAGAGGAATAATAACATCTCTATAGGAATACAAACACTTCCATATAGAGGAATAATACCATCTCTATAGGAGTACAATATACATATATGAAATACATTCCGAAGTTACATATACATCAACACTCCCTCTTAACTGGGAAGGTATTTCTCATCATAGGTCTTCTAGCACAAGTCTTCTTCTCTGGATCATCATCACTAGATAATCGTCATAAAGTCATCATTATCGTCACTGCTACTGCTATCTCAATCAATCTCTGAATCTACTCATCATAGGAAGTTTTACAGAGCCAGTCCTTTTTCATACTGGATGTAGGCCCACCACCTGTAGGTCTTCATCATCAATGGCAATACTATGGATCCCAGGAATGATTACATGCTTCAACAAAACCTAGCGCAGACTATAGGTTCTTTTACATGTTGACCTTCACAAATCCTACTTAGAGCATTCTAGGATGTTACGAGCAAACCACTCTACCCGTCTGGATCTTGATAGAGCATCCTAGACTGTTATGAGCACACCGCTCTACCTGTCCATATTTTAAAGGATCTTTTCTATGTAAACTTTTTCAAAACCTACTCAGAGCATCCCAGGATGTTACGAGCAAACCGCTCTACCTGTCTGGATCTCGATAGAGCATCCCAGGATGTTACGAGCACACCGCTCTACCAATCCATATTTTAAAGGATCTTTTCTATGCGAAACTATAGCAAAACCTACTAAGAGCATCCCATGATGTTACAAGCACAGCGCTCTACCTGTCTGGATCTCGATAGAGCAACCTAGGATGTTACGAGCACACCACTCTACCTGTCTGGATCTCGATAGAGCAACCCAAGATGTTATGAGCACACCACTCTACCTGTCCAATTTTTAAAGGGTCTTTTCTATGATACCTGCACAACCTGTCCACAGCCATAGAGTATCAAACCGATACTCACCATACATCATCCTGATGTACATCATCTGGAGCAACATCCTAAAGCTCATCATATGTTATCATCATGATCATACAATGCATCTGCCTGATGCATACACAGTATCTTCTTGATACATATCATCATACATGATCTACCTAATCATACAATGTATCTACCTGATACACATACAAATACATGATCCACCTGATCATACTTGATACATATCAACACACATGATCCACCTGATCATACCTGATACATATCAACACACATGATCCACCTAATCATACAACGTATCAACCTGATACATATACAGATACATATACATGATCCATCCAGCATCAAAATGATGCATACATACATAAATGATCCAACTAATCATATCCAACATCAACATGATGCATACATACATAAATGATCCAACTGATCATATCCAGCATCAACATGATGCATACAAATACATAAATGATCCAACTGATCATATCCAGCATTAACATGATGCATACAAATATAGAGCAGTAACTAGAGCATCGCCCTAATGCTCATGATCCAATGCTTACATCCATAGCCATGTGAAGGATCCTCCTTCCAACATGCTTGGAATGGCTTCAGCAAATGTGTCCATCACTTCTTCCTCGAAGTGTTGTCGATTTGAAGAACGCCAAGCCTCTCTCTGAAGTACTAGAACTTCACTATGGCTAGTGGCTTTGTTAGCACATCTGCAATCTGCTCATCCGTCGCAATATACAAGAGCTTCACTGCTCCTCTCCGCACCATATCCTTGATATAGTGACATTTGATCTCAATGTGCTTCGACCTATCGTGGAACACCGGGTTCTCAGACAGCTTCACACAACTTTGGTTATCACAAAAGAAACTAGTAGTCTCCAGCGGGAGATCAAATAACTCTGACAGTAGCTTCCGAAGCCATACTGCCTCACAACTAGCCGAACAGGATGCAACATACTATGCCTCGTCTATACTCAGTGCTACGCAAGACTGCTTCCTGCTAAACCAATAGATCACACCTGATCCCATACTGAAGCAGCACCCAGAAGTGCTCTTCCTATCTACAGCACTACCTGCCCAATCTGAATCAAGATAACCCTGTAGGTTAAACTTTTGATTCACATCATACTTGAGCCCATAATCAACTATACCCTTCAGTTACCTCAGAATATGCTTTACAGCAACCAGGTGAACACTCCTCGGATCCATCAGGAACTGGCTCAATGTGTTCACCGCAAAGCAAATATCTGGTATCGTGTTCGTCAGGTACATCAAGGACCCAGTCATCTGATGATACATAGTGATATCAACCAGACAAGATGAAGCATCACACAAAAGCTTCAGGTTTGATGCCATAGGTGTGGCCATGGCCTTGCATTCCATCATCCCAAACCTCTTCAGGATCTCTACTACATACTTCCCTTGTCCAAGGAAGATTCCATCTACACTCTACCACACCTCCATACCTAGAAAATAGTGCATCATCGACAAGTTCTTCATCTTGAACTCGACAGCAAGCTTCCACTACGTGTTGGAAATCAATCTATCTTCACCTGTAATAAACATGTCATCGATATACAAAAGTAGTATCACTGGATTGCCTTCCTCAACCTTGTAGTAAAGGCTGGAATCTACTTTACTCTTGGTAAAGCCCAAACTGGATAGAAAGCTGTCTGTCCTACCATACCAAGTTCTGCACATATATGACTCCCTGTCATGTGTCTCAGAACCAAGTGGCTGCTCCACATACACTTTTATTCAACTACACCATTCAAGAAAGCTGTCTTGAAATCCATCTAGTGTATCTTCCCTTTCATCACTGCATCCAGAGCAAGTACGGATCTAATGGAAGTGTATCTGGCTACAGGAGCAAAAGTCTCTATGCTACCACCTGCAGCATCCTTGATCTTGTATATCCTCTTGGAAGTCACTACAGACACCCCTTCAGGTCTTGGAACTGCATCCCAAACATCTTCATGATCAACTGGTACTCCTCGATCATGGAATTCTTCCCAAATCTTGGAAACTTCAATATCTTCAATATTTTCAATAGATAACTTTGTTGCTGAACAAATGTTGTAGTCCTTCTTTTGTGGGTGATGGTATATGATCTTTCCTACACAACAAGTTAAATTGCATGATTAGAAAACATCTCATAGTTTTCAGAACAAATTCTTACACATAAAGAAATATTTCATACAGTCATGCAATTATCTTAGCCAATGCTTCAATACAACATGTATCCATATCTCGTAACTTTCTAGATGCTTTCCAATCTCTACCAGAACATTGTTAAGAGTGTGCACAACTCCCAACATGTCAGCAAAGAGGTTTCATTCTAGATAAGTAGCAATGGAATGTTGTACAGTGCCATAGGCCACTTATCCATGTATATTAGTAGTATGATGTTCATCAATGCAACTATTCTAATATGCATAATACACAACCTAATTCTAGGAACATGAGTATATACATTATTGAACAGTATTATTTAAACAATAAAATATGCAAGAAATGATAATTCAAATACTTATCTTTGTTTGTTTGTTGGGTTGACTCCCTCTCAGTCTTTGCTTCTTTTCTGCAACTCCATTCTAATGTGATAAGTGGTCAACTCCCTCTGAATATCTGCATCCTTGCAGAAACTACTGAAGTGTGCTCCTTCTTGATCTTTGCTTCCTTGCAGGAACAACTGGAGTGTGCTCCATCTTGATCTTTGCTTCCTTGCAGGAACAACTAGAGTGTGCTCTCTCTTGATCTTTGCTTCCTGGATTACCTATCCTTGAACTTATATCCATCCTTAATCACTATGCATGCTTATTAGTATCATCATTGTGTTATCCTCGAGGTCTCATACATAATCACACATTCATTAGTATAATATTAACACTATCAAAATAGAATAATCTTAAACATGTATAGTCATGATCATTTCAAACATAGATAATAAACATTAGTATTAAAGATTTCAGGGAAGTCTTCTTTTACTCATGCATATTCTTATTTGATCATAGGACTCTTCTGGTTAGCTAAATCATCAATCAAGATAAGAGACATAAAATGCATAAACCCTTGATTACTTACATTTCTAACTTTATGAATAAACATAACCAATCATACCAAGTATACTTATATAAGGGATCCTAAAACAAGGTAGGATTCTAACTTGATATAGTAAAAACACACCTAGATTGGTATGTTAGCTAGTTATGTCTAACATACCCACATGATGTCTTCTTGCTAGTAACCTGCATATCTCATAGGTTAACTATTATAGAACCAAGTTATACATACCTCGCAAATAGATCTTCTAAGTGATTCATGACAATGGATGAATATTTGAACTCATGTCATCATGATCATATGTTCTTGAGCTAGAACATGATTTGTCTTTCTTGGTGTACCTTTCATGTTAGCAGACAACATAAACCTCATACAACACCATAATGCATTAGTACAATCATAAGTGTCAACACCCTAATCAATGAATATCTTCTATCATGCATTCATAATTTTATTAAGGTGATACGACAAGTCTAAATTTAATCAAGATTGTACTAACCATAATAACATGAATACAAACATACCATAAACTTAATCATGAACAAATCTCAAAACATACCTAGAGGAGTCATACCTATCGAGATTGCTTGTAATCTTCTTATGTAAGGCCTTAGCCTCATCTCCCTCTCAAACAGGAACTTCTTCACTTATGCAGGTGACCAATCCATTCTCTTCTAGGATTAACCCAATCCACTTGATTTGCAGGAACTAGATCTGGAGTTAGATTAGGGTTTGTCAGAGAAACCCTAAAAATTCAAACTTTGAATTTCAAACTTTCGGAAGGATAGAAATATGCGCCTTGATGAGCTGATTAAGCTGGTATACTCATAATTTGAAAACTGCAAAGTTTTACCCCTCAAATTTGCCTTTGAAACTTCTGGATCCACTGGACATGACCCCAAACTAGGGTTTGATAAATCCCACCCTTATTAACAATCAAAAGGTTCGATCCAAAGCTCTAAGCTTCTAGTTTTCTAAGGAGCTTCCTGCCGTGGTCACAGATTTAAAAAATTCTCATTTTTGCAGAAGCCCTAATTTTCCAATTTTTCGATCAAAGTCCCGAACTACGGTCTGATCAAGCCCGGCCTTCTGCCCAACCAAAAATTCTTATCTTGGTATCTAAATTTCTATTTTGATGAGTAGCATTCAGCCGTAGTCTCCGATTACAAAAATTCCAACTTTCTTCGAAACCCTAAATTTCGGAAGCCATGAATGAAGGTGCTAAAAAATAATTCTGTTTTGACATAAATATGTACCTGATTGTTTCTGGTGTAACTCCTAAATTTGTGATCCAAATGGTTTGAAAAAGTTTCTTGTGATATCCCAACCTATCATCTTTCCAACCCCATAGGTCTGACCTCAAATGGATTCTCTGAGAGAGAGTTATGCCAAGTGTCGCAACATGACCTGTTTATGGGATAAAACAGGAGAGCAAACTTGTATAGCGTGTCATGTGTCATTGGTTCAGTTTTGGCCTTTGAAAATGTTACCTAAGATAGTACAATCCGTGCACTACCTATCACTTTTTACTAAATTTCATTTGGAGCTTCCTAGCCCAAGTTATGGCCGTTTTCCAAGGTCACCTGTTTATGACTCAGATCTGGAAGAGGCAGAAACCCTATATTGTACAGATCATAAATCACAAAGTAAAACGAATTAGAGGTTGTACTTTGAACAAAGGTACATGGGGATCTTAGATTCACCCTGTACGGTTTTCAAACCCTGAAACCTTTCCGAAATGTATTTATAGCGAAAGTGCTACGATGACTGGTTTTTGCTATATCAAGCCCTAGCATCGTAAGTGCAACAAGTGTCATACATGCCATACCATGCCTTCTTTCGGGCTAGCTCTTATGCCATGTTAATTTTTCAGAATTTACTTCAATATGATCTAGGATATTAAATGAGAGAACAACATGTACAACATATCTACAGCATATCAATCATGGACACCATAATGCAAGCACACAAGAGACACAGAGTTTACTTGGGGAAAACCATAAAGGTAAAAAACCCCAATAACTTCCTCATAGATATATAGAGCAATGATATAACCCAAGCATAAGATATAGACATCTCCTAGCAGCGGCTTCTCCTCCTCCACAAGTACGCCACTCTCCCAAGAGTGAGAGAGAGAATAGAATGATGAAATAGAGTGCCTCCCGCACTCTATTTATACTTGACTCGACTCTCATAATAACCTTTATTAGGTCGGCCTTAACTTAACCACATAACATAATGCTGACTGGGCCGAAACCCAATAGGGTGGTCTAATAACCCTTCGACCCACATGACTTATATAGGGCCGACCCCAACAAGGTGGTCTAATAACCCATCAAGTATAAGTTATGACACTTACAATATAAATGACGACACTTCCGTATAGAGGAATAATAACATCTCTGTAGGAATACAAACACTTCCGTATAGAGGAATAATACCATCTCTATAGGAGTACAATATACATATATGAAATACATTCCGAAGTTACATATACATCAACAGAGTCCCGGAATATTCTTTTGCCCTCAAACCTTCTCGTTTGAGTCCAGTAAATAACTATCATTTATTATTTCTTGTAGTTTTTGTTAACCACAACATGCAACATAATAAAAACATAATATTAATAGGTTCATCTATTTACTCATCAGCTCGAACTCATGCTTTTATCATATCCTTTCATGAGTCCTTGATCTTACCATATGCTTACCATGTGTACTATATTGTGTCCATGTCTTTCCACAAGTTCCGCAGAATGTGACCATTTGCCAAATTCACTTGTTAGTACTTCTTTATTTAACAAAAATCGAATTTTGTGAGAAAGTATTCTCCTAACATAATAGTAGGGAAATCATCATTCACTTACAACACCCATTAACATTCTCATTAATTTCATTAATATACCTTACGCCATAAGATTTGCGATGTTAGCATATAGCATTCATTAATAACTAGCTCTTTATGATAATTCTAATGACCGTCTGATTTGTCTTTCGAAGTTTACACTTTACCTTCTCATAGATTTACAAGGCTATTGTAAGGAAATTTATGTATAAATAGAACTCTATATGTATATCTGGAAAATTCTAGACAATATCTATTGTTGAGTGTACTTCATAACCCAACTTTTAATTTAGTATGTCGACAAGATACATGAATATTGCTATGCTTACAGTTTTAAATATGCAACCTTTATTGGTCAATGTAATAACATGTCTCACCAAAAATTTTCGTTTCTATATACAAAGAAAATGGAATATAGCATTTCTCATTAATTTTGATATAAAGAGTTTAGCAATCATGGTTGTCTCCTCAATGATATGAAAAGAAATCAATTGTCGGTATAATGTTATTGTCAAAATGATTTTACTCCTATTTAGGATAATTCTGTATCCATAACAACTTGATACTAATTTGAGTTATCCCAAATGCATGTATTTAGCACATACTATTCACATCCATCTTTTATACTTTACTTTTTTCATATGAAAGTATCCAACCAAAATTATGAAGTTAGGAAGGTCCAATGTTATTTGATATAAAATATATAATAAGGAAAATATATAAACGAAGTCAACAATTTTTTGTTAATTATAAATATTCTTCATCTATCGATATTTATAATAAATGAAAACCCTTTACACCACAAGCAGTCCGTGTGATGATTTCTAATGTACCCTTCTTATCTTTACAATTGGAACATGCTAATAGCTTCACATCTAGATTTTCTATCCGGTTAAATAACATTACTTTGACCTGATTGTGCACACATACGAATATCACCTCTAAAATACTTAATAACCAGCATTATCCTCTATCTCACTTTCCACTTTCTCATATTCTTTTTAAACATATTTTCTCCTAATTGTAACACTTATCACAATGTCTAGAATGTACATTCTACACTAATGAAGAATTTTCACTTTAAAAGACAAGATGTCAACAACTCTCTATTTTTTTTTTTAGACAAACCTTAAAAAGAGTTAACTTAATATTCATTTTAAGTTGCATAGAATGGAGTGATCTTACGATGAGAAACTTGACAACTCTCTTAGTCTAAAAAGGCTCACCTTGCAATCCATGTTACCAACCTACCAACAAGTCATTGTCTTTACACTTTTTCCTAATGAAATAATACTATTATGATGCCCAAATGAATCAATTTAAAGCTTAATAGTTTCAACTTTAAACTATACACATTAGTCCTAAATTCAACCGGAAGCATAGATATCACTTTTTCCGAGGCCACTATTCTTCTCTTTGTTTAAAATTATTAGTTACAACATGTCACCACAACACAATTTCATCCACTATAGTATATCCTCAATGCATGCAAGTACAACAATTTTTGCATAAAGGAACTAGTTAACCAAACAAGTTAGGGTAACCTTAATTTTAGTATTAAACACAGTGAGACTTACTTGCAAACTCATAGTTGGCCTATCCATTACCTCTTGCCGAAAAATGCAATTTTCCTATTGCGTCTTTGTATTTGGAGTTCCCTTATTAGTTCAACCAACATACATTTGTTTCCTCTGACTGAGCCCAAATAGGCCTGAGTGTTTGTAACCTGTAGCTCTGATACCATATGTAACATACCCCAAATTCATGTGAGAAATTAGGAATGTTTTAAACAAATTAATTGACTTCACAAAATAAAGATCTCCATAACTTATATTTATTAAAACCAAATTTATTTTGCCAAACGACTCATCACTACTTGTCAAAAACTTGACATCCTCTAAACAACATGATGACGTCAATACTATTTAGATTAATCAAATTTAAACAACAAACCATCACATTCATCCAACACAATCATCAAGGATAAATAAACACATAATATGTACACCATAAAAGATAAACCACATAAGGGAACATACAAAAGAGACCGTATTCACGTGGTTCACCCGAACTCGGGCTACATCCACAAAGGGGAAGTCACATCATATATTATCATAAAAAACAAGAGTTTACAACCTGCGACTTTGTTGTTGCTTTCCCTTTTCTCCACCACTCTCATAGAGAGCATTGTCTAGCAAGTAGAAGTAAGTAAAACATACCTTTCTTCCCTTCCACTATGCACTTAGAAGTAATATTTACATTAAGGATTCCATCCTTCTTTTACTTATGCATCATATAAAATTGATACCATTTTCAAGCTAAGGACACTAGCCTTACTAACTCTAGGAATGCAACATAATCACCTTTCTCATTGACAACAAAAAATGAAAGGAATATAAATAACATATCATCATAATATCTAACGATAGAGGTAACGCCTCTCTACATCCAAAGATGCAAGAAATGTAGTAACATATCAGCATAGTAAATGAAGGATTAGAAATTACGCTTCTGCCGTAAGCAAACTAATAAAGAAAAATAGAGAGTACAAAAAACTCAGTACAACACGCCTATATCAAGATGCCTTCTGCCCTGAAGACAATCATCAAATATCATGATAATAGTCAAATGTACTGATATATATATATATATCTATATATTACCTTACTCTAGTATGTCTTTGTCATGCAAAATGAAGACTTCATGAGGTCGAGCTGGGTATGTTCTATGGATATTTCCTATGGGTTATAATCAATACATAGAAGGTCAAAGGATTACAAGAAACCCTTCTCATCCCTTACGATAAAACCATTCAAGGTTATATATAACAATTTCCAACTTTGAAAAAAGATGAGGGGTTGCAACCTTCCATGGTTGCGCCCCTTTTTCTCTTCACTCTACACTGAGCAGACTATAATATATATTAAATACAACTCTAAGATAAAATTGGATAAATAAACACCCAAACATTACAGCTTTCATCTAACCACAAAATTACAAAATAGCAGATCAAACTCCAGAGGTAGCAATGATATTCAAAACTACACAACAAATAAATAAAAATCATGTGTCAGCTCCATTTGTTGAGATTCTATTGAAACCCGAAAATACCCAATGTGGATAAGTGGGAAAAATGGATCAATTCATGAATGAATCTCCTTCAATGGATATACACATCCTTCAACTGATATCATAGATCAATTCTCATTTCTTGAGATCTCCTAACTCTTACGAATACAAATACAGACTGTAAACAAAAGTATGAGTCACATCCATCAAAGAAAACTATGTCAAACAGGAGAATGTGTGTGCAGAGTCGCTACCATCAACGAAGCTCTGCCACGCATTTATGCAAGGATTCTTTATCAAATACGAGACTCTATCAAACACAAAGAAGCATGGGTCACTTTCATCAAATACAACTCTGTCAAAGAACATATTAGCATAGATTGCCCTTAATATCACTTACCCCTGCGAAACGAAGTGTTAGCAGAGATCGTGATGGATCTCTCTTATTATGCACCATACATTGTTCTATTTTATGAAAGATGTAGAGAGCACATTTCCTATCAAAATTATACATAGGATCGTCTTACAATCATTCAAATTACATCATCACAAAATAGAGCCTAAGCTTGGGTCGAGCCCAGCTATCCTGTCAGTCGAATACATTAACACAAAACAAACAACTCATTGAACAATGAGATCAGGCTCCTCTAGAGCCATCCCATCCCATTCCACGTATGCCAATAGTAGTTGAATATTAGAGTGTCATACGAACTCCAGAATGCACTTGAGTCATCTAAGAAAAATTCTAAAATGTAACCCACGAGGGCTTCACTCAATAAACCACTATCATAGCACGTTCGTTCGTGGCATATGAAACAATACCCCTAATTTCACTAAATATTAGAAAATACCTTCCAAAATATTTTTTTTAACCCCCTCCCAATATGCCTTCCCAATTTAAAGAAACCCCTATTTTCACTAGATATTGTATTTATCAATTTTTTCATTAACATTTTGTATACCCCTTTATATTTCGACGTAGTATATTGATATGATACACCTCTTATGACCCCACATGCATTCTACAATGCACCTTGCTTCTTTCGATGTATATTGTGGATGCACATTACTTCACCCATAATGCAATTACTCAACCACATATCATTATGATTTGCAACATCTAATGGTCTAATGAAGAGATAGGAGATCACTTCTTGTATGTCACTAGATCCAATGCACATAGTACAACATTTAGATTTCATGTGGTAGTTCCCCAATCGCTAACTAAGCCTATTGTGGGCTAGGTATCGAAGCCCCCAGGGCTAGTAACAATCTCTAGGAGGCTGACTAAACCTCCCAAGGCCTGTAATAGGCACGAGTGGTTGGGTATTCAAGCCTCCAAGGCCTATCAAAGTCCTATAACAGGCCTTGGAGGATTAGAGCCTCCCAAGGCTATTGGTAATAACTAGCTGAGTGCTATTGGTAACAATTGGTTGTTAATGACCACTGTATCTGGACTATGATCGACTGGAAACCCACTTCACCACGAAACCCCTGGCCTCAAGCATGCCTCAAGACGTGATTTCCCTGCATACCGGTAAGCCTGAGCCTTGCCTCAACTCGATTTCTCATCCGGTTGTGATCTCACCATCTCCATTTGGTGGATATTTGTCAACCCTCCCATATAAAAAAGACCCCAAAGTATTTTTGTATTGTTACATTAAATAAAAAATCCTTTGCCCCTTAATATATAAGCAATATAATTTTTAGGTTTTCATGAATATTTAATACCACAATATGAATGAACGTGATATTATATTTCCTTCTAGTGAATCCCCCGTGATGTAACCAAACATAGAGAATCATATCGCTCTGATGCAATGAGAATATATAAAACAATGAGAAAATATAAAACTTCTCAATGAAAACAAATGTAGAGAATCGCATCTCTGTGATGCGATGAGCAGATTTAAAATGATGAAGAGATATAAAAACTTCAAAAATGTAAACAAATATCAACAAGGTATCGCACATCATACACAAATATCCTCTGTGGGCACCCCTTCTCCTCCTCCATGCTATGTATAAATAACCCAGTACTAAAGACGGTTCTCCAACTTGGAGAGTCCGCCAGATTCCTTTCCTCCAAGTGGAGGTCAAAGGTTACGGCTAAATCTGCCAAGTGGTAGTTACCAGGTTGAGGCTCGGTTCCCTTTGGAGGGAGACCACCACTCCATTTAAGAATTAACTGTCCATCCTAACTCTAATCAATATATATATCATGATCAACCAATGTTTTCTAAGACTTAAATCGCTATTATCTAGAAAACATCTATAAACAACATTGTATCCATACAAGATCATATTTGTATGAATACTTACATAATTACATATCTTTTCTTCCAAGATAAAGTGACTATGTAATATCACATATAGTCTTTTAGAAAAATACTAATTCAAGGCCTATAGATAGTATCTTAAATGCTTTAATTAGAATACCAATAACAATACTTTTAGGAGGGAGTTTTTCCCCATTTAATAGCATTGGAATGATACTTACGGGCTGGTGCAAGGTAATGATACCCAATTATGACACGTTAGTTGCAATTACATTATGGAAAAAACATAAATATTATCATTAAAATGAATTATTAGAGATACCTACAAAACATTTTTGGATTAGGTGTAAATAGATGAAACGTAGAAAAATGGATGACCTTCTGGAATATATAAATTTTATTTATTGAAAAGTGGTATAACCACCCCAAAATGTCATTATTCGAAGATTGGTATGTTATTTTTTTCTCAAACATAATGCACATGTTTTTTTTTAGCCACTTGTTTGGTATGTAAATTTTCAATTTACAAGAAAAAAAAATGTAGATGGACAGGCAACAGAAGAATCTTATGCTGGGCTATTTTTCCAAAATTTTAAAAGTCAGTTTTATATTTTTTTAAAACTACTGAAGTCAATCAAGCCCTAAAACGACATGGTCAAGTTTTGAGACACCATATCATGGTCTGAAAATAATCAAAATACTTTTTTTTTTTAGGTTGTAGGTATTTTCGTGCTCTTGTGCGAGTTCTCTTCCATTTTCGAAATAGGTAATCCAATCAAAAGTTATAGGCCAAATAAATGACCTATGTTTTTTACAAATTTGACATGAGTGCAGTTAAAAATGAATTAAAAATAGAAAACAACAACAAATCTATTAAAAAATTATATATTTAGAATCTGCACATAGAGCTTGACAAGCATATGCAATTTCATCTGCAGTGCACTCGTGGAGCTTATGTGGCACTAGTTGTGAAAAACCGAAAGTTACATCATTTGATGTTTTTTGCCATAAATCAGGCATAAATCAGACCGAACCTCAAGGTGCAATCCGAAGCTAATTCCAAGCCAGCAAGGGCACCAAAAACAATTTGAATTCAGGCACGCATGTGTGCAAACACGTGCACGCGTGACTGACAGTGTGCACGCGTAGGTGCACGCACGCGTTATTAACAATGTGCACGCGTCCTTGCGTGTACGTGCTATTGTATGCCTTTGTATGGTTTATTTAATTTCCTTTGTCAAGGGGATACATGAAGTTGATGAAGATGTGATGATGAATAAGATGACAATGATGAAGATGTTGATGAGGAAGGGGGAGATGACAATGATGTTGAAGATGTTGATGATGATGAGATGATGGTGATTGTAATGATGATGAAGATTTTGATGATGATGACAATGGTGATGAAAATGACGATGAGGATGATGACGATGATGGTGATGATGATGACAATGGTGATGAAGATGACGATGAGGATGATTAGGATGATGGTGGTGATGATGATGATGATGATGATGATGATGATGGTGGTGGTGATGAGGATGATGGTGACAAGGATGATGAATATGATCATGACCATGATCAATATGATGATGATCATCATCATCAACATCTTCATCATCATTGTCATCTCCCCCTTCCTCATAAACATCTCCACCATCGTCATCTTCTCCATCATCACCACCTTCTTCATCATCATCATCATCATCTTCATCACTATTGTCATCAACATCAACATCTTCATCTCCATCATCATCATTTTCTTCATCCTCGTCACCATCATCATCATCGTCATCATCAACACCATCATCATCATCATCCTTCTTCCTCATCTTCATCAACATCTAGGTCATCATCTTCATCGTCAACGTCATCATCATCATCATTATCATCCTCATCATCAACAGTGATGGTGATGACGATGAAGATGATGATGATGATGTTGATGATGATGAGTACGATGATCATCAACATCATCATCATCGTACTCATTTTCATCATCATCCACCACCACCATCATCATCATCATCATCTTCGTCATCATCATCATCAACAACATCTTTGTCATCATCATCATCATCATCATCCTCGTATCGTCACGATGATGATGATGATGATGAAGATG
This sequence comes from Larix kaempferi, assembly GCA_027924585.1. NCBI lineage: Eukaryota > Viridiplantae > Streptophyta > Pinopsida > Pinales > Pinaceae > Larix > Larix kaempferi. Next base: position 1,318,381 of record BSBM01001500.1, on the reverse strand, counting down.
ACGATGACGAGTATGATGAGGAGGATGAAGATGACGATTATGATGACGAATACAATGATCATCGTTACCATGATCATATGATGATGATGATGATGGTGATGATGATGAAGATGGCGACGATGATGACTAATGAAGATGATGATGATGGATATGATGATTTTGATGATGATGATCATATTCTTCATCATCATCATCATCTTCATCATCATACTCATATTCATCATCATCATCATCATCCTCGCCCTCATAATGATGATGATGATGTGCTGCATATTCATCATCATCTTCATCATCAACATCATCATCATCATCATCTCCATTAGTCATCATGATCATCTTCATCGTCATCTTCATCGTCATCATCATCATCATCATCATCATCATCATCCTCATGCTCGTCCTCACAATGATGATGATGACGATGATGATGAAGATGATGATGATGATCATGTTGTGGATGATGATGATGATGTGTTGCATATTCGCCATCATCTTCATCATCATCATCTCCATTAGTCATCATCGTCATCATCAACATAATCATGATCACCATCTTCATCATCATCATGATCTTCATCATCATCATGATCTTCATCATGATCTCCATCATGATCTTCATCATCATCATCATCATCATCATCATGACGAAGATGATGATGATAATGACAATGAAGATGGTGATGATGATGATGATGATGACTAATGGAGATGATGGTGATGTTGATGATAAAGATGATGATGAATATGCAGCACATCATCCTCATCATCATGATCATGTTCATCATCATCAACACCATGATGATGATGATGACGATGATGAAGAAGATGGCAATGACGAGTATGATGAGGATGATGAAGATGACGATTATGATGACGAGGACAATGATCATCGTGACCATGATCATATGATGATGATGATGATGGTGAGGATGATGAAGATGGCAATGATGATGACTAATGAAGATGATGACGACAAATATGATGATTTTGATGATGATGATCATATTCGTCATCATCATCATCATCTTCATCATCATCTTCATCATCGTACTCATATTCATAATCATACACCACCACCATCATCATCATCATATCATCATCATCCTCCTCCTCACAATGATGATGATGATGAATATGATGACGATGATGATGGTGATGATGATGATCATGTTGTTGATGATGATGAAGATGATGATGATTATGATTATGAGAATGATGTCCTGCATATTCGTCATCATCTTCATCATCAACATCATCATCATCATCATCATCATCATATCCATTAGTCATCATCATCATCACCATCTTCATCATCATCATCATCATCATCATCATCATCATCATCATCATAATCTTCATCATCCTCATCATCATCCGCGTCCTCACAATGATGATGATGATGAGGAAGTTGATGATGATGAAGATGTTGATGATGTGCTGCATATTCCTTGTCATCTTCATCATCATCATCATCACCGTCATCATCATCATATCAAATTATTCATCATCATCATCATACTCATATTCATCATCATCCACCACCACCACCACCATCATCATCATCATCGTCATCATATCATTACGACTAATGATGAAGATGGTGATGATGAAGAAGGCGATGATGATGACTAAGGAAGATGATGACGATGAATATGATGATTTTGATGATGATGATCATATTCGTCATCATCATCATCATCTTCATCATCGTACTCATATTCATCATCATCCACCACCATCATTATCATCCTCCTCCTCCTCCTCACAATGATGACGATGATGAAGATGATGACGATGATGATCATGTTGTTGTTGATGATGAAGATGATGATGAGGATGATGTGCTGCATATTCGTCATCATCTTTATCATAAACATCATCATCATCTCCATTAGTCATCATCATCATCACTATCTTTATCATCATCATCGTCATCATCATCATCATCATCATCATCATCATCATCATTATCGGCATGCTCGTCCTCACAATGATGATGATGACGACGATGATGAAGATGATGATGATGTGTTGCATATTCGTCATCATCTTCATCATCAACATCAACATCATCATCATCTCCAATAGTCATCATCATCATCATCATCACCATCTTCATCGTCGTCATCATCATCATCATCATCATTATCTTCATGATGATGATGATGATGATGATGATGATGATGATGATGATGACGATGAAGATGGTGATGATGATGATGATGATGATGAAGATCATGATGATGACAAAGATGGTGATGATGATGATGATGACAATGAAGATGATGATGATGATGATGATGATGATGATGATGACGATGATGATGAATATGGTGATGATGATGATAATGATGACTAATGGAGATGATGATGATGTTGATGATGAAGATGATGACGAATATGTTCACATCATCCTCATCATCATGATCATATTCATCATCATATTCATCATCATTATCACCACGATGATGATGATGATGAAGATGGCTATGACGAGTATGATGAGGATGATGAAGATGTTGATTATGATGACAAAGACAATGATCATCATGACCATGATCATATGATGATGATGATGATGATGGTGAGGATGATGAAGATGGCGATGATGATGACTAGTGAAGATGATGATGACGAATATGATGATTTTGATGACGATGATCATATTCGTCATCATCATCATCATACTCATATTCATCATCATCCACCACCACCATCATCATCATCATATCATCATCATCATCATCATCATCATCATCCTCGTCCTGACAATGATGATGATGACGATGATGAAAATGATGATGATGATCATGTTGATGATGATGATGATGATGATGATGATGATGAAGATGATGTGCTACATATTCGTCATCATCTTCATCATCATCATCTCCATTAGTATTCATCATCATCATCATCATCATCAGATCATCATGACGAAGATCATGATGATGATGATGATGATAAGGATGATGGTGATGATGAGTATGATGAGGATGATGAAGATGCCTATTATGATTACTATCATCATCATCATCATCATCATCATATGATAATCATGTTCATCATCCTCATCATCATCCACGACCTCACAATGATGATGATGATGATCATGTTGATGATGATGTGTTGCATATTCCTCCTCCTCCTCCTCTCCAAATTAGCCATCATCATCATGGTACTCATATTCATCATCATCCACCACCACCACCACCATCATCATCATATCATCATGACGAAGACGATGATGATGACCATGATGATGATTATTATGATTTGTTGCATATTCGTCATCATCTCCGACAACATCTTCATCATCGTCATCATAATCGTCATCATCATCGTCATCATTGTCATCATCTTCATCATCATCATCATGAAGATGATGATGATGATGATGATGATACGAAGATGTCAATGATGGTGATGATTATGAGGAAGATGGCGATGACGAGTATGATGACAAAGATGAATATGACTACTATGATGACGAAGACAGTGATGATCATGACCATGATCATATGATGATGATGATGAAGATGGTGATGATGGTGACTAATGAAGATAATGATGATGAATATGATGATTTTGATGATGATCATATTCGTCATCATCATCACCTTCATCATCGTACTCATATTCATCATCATCCACCATCGTCATCATCATCATCATCCTCGTCCTCACAATGATGATAATGAAGTTGATGATGGTTATCATGGTGTTGATGATGATGAAGATGATGATGATGATCATCATTATCATCATTATCATCACCGTATACATCATCACTTTATACAACATTAATATATCTACTATGTATTTAATTATTCTTGATGTAATGCATATGTTTCTAATTGAAAATTAAATTAATGTTTTGAAATCAAAATAAACAAATTCGTAAATATACCCTTAAACCCCTAAATACATAGAAGCACTTAAATGCACTTAGGGATTATGGGTTAGAAGAGGTCCTAAAGGTCTTTATGGGGGAGGGGCTCTTTCTGGGGAAGGGCTCTTTATGCGGAGGGGATCTAGGCATAACCCGACACATTTATATCTGTTTGGAAATAAATACAGTGAACGTTACCCACCAAACATTACAACATTCAACAAGGATGTGCACGCACCAAATGCGCGCACGCGCATCTGGCGTGTGCGCGTCCCCGTTGAACATAAAATTTAGAAAATCACCCACGTTCTTTCTCCCGCATTTTTTCCCTCATTCATCGTGTTCTCTTCGTTGGGTTCACACACACTTTGACAAGCATTTACATGGTAGATTGAAATCATACACCATTTGGTGCTTCCTTCACCATTTGGATAAAATACACAACATTTGGGGCTCTATTTGGCTCTTTGTATTGATTACACACCTATTGGGCTCTATTTGGATCAATTGAGTGAATACACAACAGTTGGACTCTATTTGGCACCTTGGATTGAATTCTCATGCTACTTGGACACACATGAAGTCTTCTTACATATAGTGGACACATCAGAAGAGCATTTGACATTTGAAGCAAAGAGCAATCATAATCCTTGAGGTATGGTGATAATTTTATCTTGTTAAATGTAATTTAGTCTTCATTCACTTGTTTGAATGGAATCTATTTTGGTTTTTCCTCATGAATTGTATGATATATCTATTTTAGTCTTCTTAATCTTCAACATAGACAATAAAAACATCTTACCAAAAAAAACTACAACATGCACCAAGCAATGCTTTCAACCTTTCATGAAGATAAAAAAAAAAATTACTTGCATCACCACCAATAACATTTCATAATCATAGTCCTCCATCTAGTAGACAAACATTTGTTGAATTCCTCATGGTTTCACTACAACAACTCACACAAACACCTAAACAATTGAAAACTCTTAGTCTTTTGGGGCTATTTTCCCTCATCCATACCATGGAAATGAAGTGATATGAGCTTCTCCCTTGTAGGGAATTTTCTCCTACTAACATCCCATGCCACCATCCAATACCATCCTACTAAGTTCCTAGAGGTGATATTGTAACTTTATATGTAGGGCATTCCCAATAGCTTTTAAGATTATATATGAAAACATTCTCACTAGATGTTGTTGTACATAATCAATTTCTACATCGAGCTTTAATAATCATGCACATCGAGTTTTAATATCTTGTTTGTTGTTCATTCTTGCAGGGGTCATATTTTTGCTTTTCCAAAAAATGCATTGAATATGGGCAACAAACGTAATAATAAAAGAAAGTCTAGAATAACCCAGCTGCCCCCCAAAAAGATCCATGAGATAAGAGAAAATGCCAGGTTGTACATGCAAAACCGTAGAAATCAAAATGTTAGTTCCTTAGATCCATCAACAAGCAATGACGAAGTGGTTGAAGTCAATCAAATCTTTCCTGATGTCGAGTATGAAGGGATGGATGTTGAACAAGTTCTTAACTGGAAACCACCCCAAAAAGAGCACCCACCTGGTGAACACACTCCATTGCAGGACCAATTTGTGAACGAAGGGCTACAACAAACCATTGACGAGACTCATACTTCCTTGCTAACTCCCTTGCCTCGACTATCAAACGGACAACGAAGAACTCCCAGACGTATTCATGTGGATGAAACTTCATTTTCAGGACTTGAAGGTAAGATTCCCAAACGCATTATTGATTTCCATTGTAGCAAGATAATCAAAGAATTTTTTGAATCCAAAAGTGATGCAGCAAAATGTCAATTGTTTCTTGCTTTGTTAAAATCACATTGTCTAGCTGATGTTAGGACAATTTTGGCCATAAAGGTAGTTAGAAGTTCAGAGGCCAACAATCATGTTGTTAGAAATCTACAGTCTGCATTTAATTTGATTGGAAAAACTTCTCGTACAAAATATTTTAATGCGGCTCGTCGTGTACTGTCGGAATCAATTGCACACAAATCCACAAGGCAACGTCGCCTACTATCACACACATGTAAAATATTTAAAGTAGATAGAAAGACTCTTCAAAAGTATTCTGCCATTAGAGAAAAACTTGAGACCCCAGGCCAATAAGATTGTTGGGCCTTTGTTGGTAGGTTACCTCGTTCAGACATGAATCTCATTGATGTTGTTAAAGAACTAGTGCAAAATTTTTGGCATGATAACACTAGACTGTCATTGAATCAAAGAGATGTTTTAAAGTTGAGAATAGGTGTTAAGGGGGGTGAACCCCATTTCAAGCACTTCCTTGACACAACACAAACATAACTCTATGAGAGGTTCAAGAATGAGCACACACAATTGAACTTGAGCCAAAGGTCCTTCGAAAAATGAAAACCCTGGTATGTTAGAATTTGCATTGATTGCAATACATGCTATTGTAAATACCATGTAGAATTTGAGTACTCTCATGATACATATAGACATATATTTTTTCGTTTGCATACTAACATTATGCAGGATTTCCCTTCATTACAACCACCGAATGAATCCAGAGAATTTATACATAGCATAATGTGTCGAAGGCTTGAAGGACAAAAATATTATAAAAGATCATGTTTCTATGGGACATGTTCTAGTTGCAATGGATTTGCATTATTGAGCCGCTACATACATGCAACCGCGGAGCATGAATTTAGGAGGATGTCAGTAGAAATGCAGAACTTCCAGTACATAACATATCAAGTAGATAGTTCGAAGGAAAGCAAAAAAATTGCATTGGTGAAGTCATAAGTAATCTAAGTTTGCATGGTTTCATAATGTATATGTTGAATTTGTACATATATATTCATATTGGAAATGTCACATTGTATTAATGCCCTTGGTTTTGTGGCACCAGGTACAAATTTGCAAATTCATGAAGGAATTATACGAAAAGATCGAGCATTATGTACAGCACGACCATGTAGCACGATGGTAGGATGAACAGGACAGACAGTGCAGGGACACCTTTCTGAAGGGAACAATATTGTCGGTTGTGGACTTTGCAGAAAAATACACCCTACAACCACAAAATGAGATTCAAAGTCAATACTACCATTAAGCCCAAGTTAGCATAATGGCCCATATCACATACAGGAACGCGGCAGAGAGCAGCAACAACATGAGAATAATATTGAAAGAGACCAACTTCTACATCAGTGACGACAGGTGCCACGACCTTCATTATGTGCAGCAATGCTTCAAAATTTTCTATGATCAGATAAAGGAGAGAGGTATACAGATGGATCAACATTGGATATGGTCAGATAGTTGTGTAGGCCAGTTAAAAAATGCACATGTTTTCCAGTGGTTGAGTATTTTGCACAAGACTTATGATGTGGTGCATGTATGGAACTATTTTGAGACCGGGCATGGAAAGGGAGAGCATGACGGGGCTGTAGCATGTCTCAAAACTGCCCTACAAAGGGAGGAGATGAGGTGCATGGGAGGCCCTCATATTCAGAATGTCGAATCCACAGTTCGATGGTGCAAAGAAAAAATGTCAGATCGAACCACGGAGCAACACATACCAACAGGTAGAGGACATGTCAGAAATTTCTAGAATGTAGTTGATATAGATCAATCACGTTCTTATAGTTGCAGTACTGTGCAAGGCACTCGTGGATTTCATTCAGTTCGAAGCTCAAACAACCCCTTATTTGAAATATGGACGTGAAAACTTGCTTGCTTTTGTGGGTCTTGCAACAGTTGTGAGTGGTATGAGTGAGAATCAATGGATTGGGTTGATGAATGGGATCATGTATCACTTGCAGTGGACCCACATGCAGTTGCTGAAACAATCCAGTTAGAGGAAGGCCAGTCCTCTATTTCAAATGAAGATGATCATATATCTGATATTGTACAACCAGGTAAACATTCCTGCATGCATATCCCGTTTCCCTCCTTGTTTTTGTAATTATCCAAGTTATCAAACCACTACTTGTTGGAATATGACCTTAAAATGCATTTTTGTAGGGCACATCTACGCAATTGTCACCCCGACAGACAGTACAATTGGGACAAATTATTGGTTGGCACAATGCATCCAGGGGAAGCAAACCCTCCTTGCATCATTAACGGATAGTGAAGGCATTACCTTTCCGACTGGCTCAATGGTTGTTTAGGGGGAATATATTACAGTGGATTGAAAGGGACCAAAGAGCAATGGCTACACATAAACAGATTATAGACCAAGGTCACAGGTGTATCACTTTACGCACTTGATCCTCGGTACAAACATCCAACTACAGACAATGTCAATGAAGTCATCAAACAAGGTACGCTACTTACTACCTCGTGCGGAGCATGAGAGGTTGTTCGAGACAATAAAAAACCAAGAGGATCCAGAAGGCCTAATTGACTGAGGTACATAGTATGGCCATGTGATTGTTTATTCATGCATGATTAATGTTATTCATGTTAGATAGTTTATTTGATATCGTTATCTTATATCGTTTATTTGATGTCTGAGTTATGATTAAGTTATGATTTATAGCCATGTGATTGTTTATTCATGCACGATTAACCCTAGAAGCACTAATATAACCCTACAAACATAATCTAGCCCTAGAAATGCTAGAAATCTAAACTAACCCTAGAAACACTAATCTAACCCTCAGAAACTAATCTAGAATCCTAGAAACATAATCTAGCCCTAGAAATCCTAGAAAGCTAAACTAACCCTAGAAACACTAATCTAACCCTCAAAAACTAATCTAGAATCCTAGAAACCTAATGTAGCCCTATTAACCTAATCTAGCTTTAGAATCCGTGACCCACCACACGTACCCTCAATAGGGGGTATTTGGACTCCAAGTGGGATAGGATCACTATTAGAAGGGTTTGTCATGTCACACAAGTACACCACTAGAGAACTCAACTTATAGAATCCAAGTCTACATGTATATCTTGGAATTTTGATCCTCAAACCCTAGGACTTACAGGGATGCCCACAACACCCAAATCTGGATATTGCCCCCATTTTCTCTACCACTCTCTCCATTTGGAGCTTTAGGAATTGTTTCAATATTGGTCTAGTACTTGGATGAATATGAGGATCATTTGGGAGCTATGATTGAGTAGCACTAACATGTTCATCATTGTCACCTGACGGTTGGAAATGTCCTTGAGGGAGGCTTTAGACCTACCTCACCCATGTTAATTCTTGAGTTTTTGGAGGTCCCTCATCACCATCTCCATCATCATCACCATCTTTGTCATCACCATCTCCATCATCATCACCATCTTCGTCATCATCATCACCATCTTCATCATCACTGTCATCTCTAGGTCCCTCATCACCGTGTCCATCATCATCACCATGATCTTCATCACCATCACCATCACCATCATCATCAACGTCTTCATAATCATCACCATCATCATCATCATCACCACCACAAGTGCCTGGTGGATGATTTTCCAAAGTTGACCCTTGTGTGCAAAAATTGCACACTCCCTCACTAAGAAAAACCCTAGTTTCGAAGATGGACGTACAAGATGACACCGGAGCCACTAGACCGGAGTGGAGGGGCACCCCTAGCACTATCCCGGTGTCCTGAATCCAACGGTTCATTGATCCGAGCCACGGTCTTCATTCTATGGCTCGTTCCGTCTCGCATCCAAAAGGCCTTTAGGGACACCTGCTGGATACCTGCCGGGGGTATAGAACTCCAACCGTGCAACAAAACCGGGTTTCGGGGAGTCATGTAAGTGTGTCTAGGTGGGTTTCAGCCGGGAATGCTAGCCACAAGTTCCCTGTTAATGATTTTCCAAAGTTGACCCCCGTGTGCAAAAATTGCACAATCCCTCACTAAGCAAAACCCTAGTTTCCAAGATGGATGTACAAGATGACACCAAGGCCACCGAACCAGAGGGGAGGGGCACCCCTAGCACTATCCCGGCATCCTGAATCCAACGGAGTCGATGTTTCCTCGATCCGAGCCACTGTCTTCATTCTATGCCTCATTCTGTCTCGCATCCAAAAGGCCTTATGGAGAAAGTAGGAGGAGAAGTTCATCAAAGTGACTTCATTCATCTGTATTCTCGTAATGTACACATAGTCCATCCTTATATTGATAAACAAGAGTTTTATAATAGCTTGAACTATTTGGGAGTGGTTATCTCCCTGTATTTGGTTGTCTGATTGGTTGACAAGCTTGCCTGAAAATCTGTACTTTGAACTTCTTTGTTTTATTACTGAAAATTGGAAGGGATTTTCAGGTCACCTGCAAAATGCTCCTTTGTTGAAATATGTAAGTTCTTCCAACAACATAGATTTGGCTAGTGTATCAAATGCTGTTGCCCACACTAGAATTTATCTTTCGTCAAAGGATTCACACATATTGTGTCTAACCAAATGGTCTAGGGATCTTGGAAGTGTCGCCAAATATTATTCCATGCCTGAATCTACCCAGAAGGCAATTATAAATTTAGATCCTCGAGAATACCTGAATCTACCCAAAAGGTAATTATAAATTTAGATCCTCGAGAAGGTGAGAAACTGTACGAGTGGTAGAATCAGTATCCTAAAATTATAGAGCTTTCTATCTCAAAGTTTGTTGAGCGGCTCCTGGATGTAGTATCAGACTCAACAAACAGTAAACTTGTTATCACCACTAGAATGGCCCCGGGGTGCCTGACTAGAATGCCCGTAGCACCGGAACCGTGGCTCAGTTCACGAATACGTCATTTTCGGTGGGTCCAAGACATCGAGTTTCAGCTAGGGGACCCCCCATAGTGTGCCATGAAGGCCCGGAAGCGGTGCCAATGGGCCATCTCCGGAGCTAGGGATTTTCTAAGTGGTGGCCATTCCAAAATCGCTAAAGGGGTGCATTTCTCGTCCAGAGGCTCCCAGGCATGCGTGGCCATCGTGGAAAGGTTCACAATGGCCACGTGGACTTGTGGGAGCCAATGGAATCCAATTCTGCTCGTCGGTTTGGGATCCGTGGCCCCGGAGCAAATCCCCAAAGTGTCCCTGAATGGCCCCTGGGTGCCCGACTAGAATGCCCGTAGCACTGGAACCGTGGCTCGGTTCGCGAATCCGTCAATTCCGGTGGGTCTGGGACACCGCGGTTTAGCTAGGGGACCCCCCACAGTGTGCCTTGAAGGCCCGAAAGCGGTGCCAATGGGCCATCTCCGAAGCTAGGGTTTTGCTCAATGATGACCATCCCAAATTCGCTAAAGGGGTGCATTTCTCGTCCAGAAGCCCCTGGACATGCATGGCCACCGTGGATAAGTCCACAATGGCCATGTGGACCTGTGGGAGCTGACAGAATCCAATTTCGCTCATTGGTTTGGGATCCGTGGCCCCGGGGAAAATCCCCAAAGTGTCCCTGAATGGCCCCGAGGTGCCCGACTAGAATGCCCACAGTGCTGGAACCGCGGCTCGATTCGTGAATTTGTCAATTTTGGTGGTTTCGAGACACCGGGTTTCATTTAGGGGACTCCCCACAGCGTGCCTCGAATATTGAAATATTGTAACTTCTAAGAATATTATATTTGTACTTTATTATTCTAGAGATGTTTCTTTCCTCCATGAAGACCTTATTGTATATGCGGAGATGTTTTATTCCTCCGTGGATAATGTGGTAACTTGGGTTATTAGAATTCCCTGGTGGGGGTTGGCCCTGTATGAGTCATGTGGGTTAAAGGGTTATTAGACCACCCTAGAGGGGTCAGCTCTGTCACATTATGTTAAGTGGTTAAGTTGGGGACGACCTAGTTAATGTAAAATACAAGTCGGAGTAGTGTATAAATAGAGGAGGTGTGTTCCTCATTGATCACACTCACTCATTATTCACTCACTTGTGAATGGCGCATAGGTGAGAGAGAGAGATCTACTATGGAGGAGAAGGAGCTCATGTTTGGGATATACATCTCTATATTGTTGATCATCTATATTGAGGAATCTTTGTTGGGTTTTCTACCCCATGAGGGTTTCCCAGGATAAATCTGTGTCTCTTGTGTTTATGCTGTGCTTGTTGTTCTTTCAGTGATCATGTATATGCTATTGTTTGATTATGAAATGCAATGCTGATATTTTATGTCTTAGCATATTAAATCTTAACATGGTATTAGAGCTAACCTGAGAAGAAGACATTGTGCAGTTACAGAAGCTAGGGCTTCTTGTTTTTTGGGTTTCTCTCCACAGATATTGGAAGACAGGAGGTTGTATTGACTCTCCTCAACAAGGCGCATATTTCTGTCGAGACAGAATTCAATTCTGAGCATTTTTAGTTTTTGACCTAAAAATTAGGGTTTCTGTACAAATTGGAATTTTTGAAATCTAAGACCATGGTTGGAAGATCCTTGAAAAAATTGAAGTTTATAGATTTGTATCAAACTTTTTGGTTGGGTGAAGCTCCGGGAAAATCAAACCCTAGTTTGGGGTCCTCTGTAGTAAATCTAGAAATTAGGGTTTCTGCAAAAAATGGAATTTCTGAAATCTAAGACCATGGTTGGAAGCTCCTTGGAAAAATCGAAGTTTAGAGCTTTGGATCAAACTTTTTGGCTGGGTGAAGCTCCGAGAAACTCAAACCCTAATTCAAGGTCTTGTCGAGTGAATCTAGAAGTTTCAAAAGCCATTTTGAGGGGTGAAACTTTGCAGTTTCCAAATTCTAAGTATACCAGCTTGATCAGCTCAACAAGGAACATCTTTCTATCCTTTTAGAAGTTTGAAATTCAAAGTTTGAATTTTTAGGGTTTCTCTGACAAACCCTAATTTAGCTCCAAATCTAGTTTTCAGCAAATCAAGTGGATTGGGTCAACCCTAAAAGAGAATGAATTGGACACTTACATAAGTGAATAGGTTCTAGTCCCAAAGGGAGAAGAGGCTAAGGCCTTACGTAAGAATTCTACAAGCAATCTCGACAGGTATGACTTGAGGAAATACAGGTATGTTTTGAAATATGATTCTTGATTAAGTTCATAATATGTTTGTCTTCATATTATTGAGGTTAGTACAATTATGATTATTTGATAACGAATGCATGTGAATGATAGAAGACATTCATTGATTAGGGTTATGACACTTATGATTATACTAATGCACTTTTGGTGTTGTATGAGGATGATGTTGTCTGCTAACAAGACACAGGTACATCAAGAAAGACAAATCAAGTTCCATGACCATGATGACATAAAGACAAAGACTCATCCATAGTCTTTGACCACATAGAAGCTCTACGAGGATGGATAGAAGCTCAAAGACATATAATCATGAAGGGAAAATAGAGATCAAGCGAGAGGCAACCACACAAACATAAAAGATAAGTATTTGAGTTGTTATTTGAATCTCTGAAATAGTAAATGATATTGCTTATAATAATTGTATGCATATTTGTATTCCTAGAATATATCATGCTGAGTGTAAGCATTCATATAGCATTGAACAATATACTACTTATATGCATATGATTGGTAAGTTGGACAAACATTCCATTGTTGCTTGTCTAGAATGAAACCTCTTTGCTAACCTGTTGAGAGCTGTGCATGCTCTTGATAGTATGTTCTGGTAGAGATGGAAGGCATCTAGATAGCCACTGTATGCATACAGGATATTGAAAAGTGTTGTGCCAAAGTATTGGTCAAGATAGTTGCATAACTATGTGAATCATATCTGTATGCATAATAGGTTATCATGTCAACATGATTTGATGATTATGAAGTATTACTAATCATGTAATTAACTTTGATTTGTAGGAAAAATCATGAAGAATGATGAACCTTGAACAAGTGATCGATGTTCAACAAGAAGATTTACAAATCAAACATACTATAGAAGGATCGTGGCTAGAAGATTCGCTTAAAAATAGAAAGAGGATCATGACGAGATGTTTTCTCCAAGTGGTGAGATAAGACCATTCTTTTAATAGTGTAATTGAAGACGAAGTGCAAATCGAGAAAACTCCCAGGATTCAATTGAAGAAAGATCTGTATGGGTACCCAGGATCGATGGTCATTTGATGAGCTTAATGATCACCATGGGTGATGCATATTTCAACCTTTGCTACAAGGTTGAAGATGGTATCTATATACAGTTGACATTCTTATCTTAGATGGATGCAAGAAGGAACTCACCACAGAGTTTGAATGATCTTGAGGCTCATATCAGCAGACCCATCTGATGGGAGATGGCACAGATACATATGCAGAAGATCACTCAATGCAGAGTGTGAATGATATTCAGTCACAAAGCGAGAATTGATAGCTTCTTGACAAGGTTGGGCTTTACCAAAAGTAAAGCTGATCCTAAGGTTATGGATGATGAACCTATCATACTATTATTGTATGTGGATGATCTCTTTCTAACAGGGAATGAGAAACAGATCATGGAAAGCAAGAAGAAGCTAGCTACAGAATTTGAGATGTAAGATCTCAGATTGATGCATTACTTCCTAGGCCTGGAAGTATAGCAAGGCCCAAAAGGAATCTTTCTCAACCAAGGAAAGTATTTGATATGTTCGAATGCAAAAGCCATGGCCACTCCCATGGATTCCAACTTGAAGCTGTTAGTTGATGACTTATCAAAGTTAGTGGATGTGACTCTGTACAGACAGATTATTGGGTCATTGATGTATCTGACGAATACCAAGCCAGATATATCCTTTGCTGTGAACACCTTGAGTCAATATCTAGTGGAACCTAGGCATGTTCACCTGATAGCTGCAAAGCATGTGATGAGGTACTTAAAGGGTACGATGGAATTTGGTCTATGTTATCTTGGAGATCATGACTTCAAATTGTATGGCTACACAGATGCTGATTGGTATGGAAGTGTATCAAACAAGGAAGAGTACATCGAGTGGATGTTATTGTCTGGGATCTGCCATGATATCGTGGCTTAGCAGGAAGTAGTCTAGTGTGTCTCTCAGCACAGCTGAAGCGGAATATATGGCTAGTTGCTCTGCTAGTTGTGAAGTGATATGGCTTTGGAAGTTGTTATTACGATTGTTTGACTTAGAGATGGACCCCACTGTGATCCTGTGTGACAACCAGAGTTGTATCAAGATGACAGAAAATCCAGTGTTCCATGATAAGTCAAAGCACATAGAGATCCGATATTTCTATATACGGGATATGGTGCAGAAAGTAGCTATCAAGCTTGAGTATGTGAGCACTAACAAACAAGTTGCTGATGTATTGAAAAAACCTCTGTCTCGAGTGAAGGTTGAGTATTTCTGAGACAAGGTTGGTGTTGTTCAGAAGGAACCTCCTCAAAAGGGGGAGTAATGTGGTCAATGATGATATTTGGATACTGGTATCGATGTGGATACCTATATCGTTGATGAGATTGCCTATATTGACGGTAAGGTCAATGATGAGGATACTTGTATCGATGATAGGAATACTTGTATCGATGATGAGGATACTTGTGTCGATGATGTGGATACTATATTGACGTGGATACTGTATCGATGATGAGGTTACCTCTTCCGACGATGAGGTCGATGATGAGGTTGCTGGTTACGACAATCAAGTCGATGCATGGTCCTTAGACTTTGTCTAAGTGGACGAGAAGGGATTGTATCATCCCTAGACTTAGGTCCATGAACATATCCATAGACAGTTGTCTTCAAGAATTGGTCCCTAGTGGATGGAAGGGATTGTATCATCCCTAGAATTAGGTCCCTGAACAGATCCGTAGACTCTTGTCTTCGGGAAAGATGTTGGTGAATGATGTAATGTGCGCTCCTGGACTGCTTGGCATAGTAGTAGGTGATCATTCACAAAACCTGTAATGATGTAATGTTCGTTCCTAGATTAGCAGGTGATCATTCACAGGTTGTAAATCCTATATTTGATCTAGGTCACACCCCAGTTGAAATAGTACTGGCTCTGTGGTTGTAAATCCTAGATCTGATCTAGGTCACACCCCAGTTGAAATAGTACTGGTTCTGTGGTTGTAAATCCTAGATCTAATCTAGGTCACACCCCAGTTGAAATAATACTGGCTTTGTGGTTGACTGGAATGATGTAATGTGCGCTCCTAGACTGCTTAGTGTAGCAGCAGGTGATCATTCGAAGGTCCTGTAATGATGTAATGTTTGCTCTTGGACTGTAGCAGGTGATCATTCATGGGTGGTAAAATCCTAGATTTAATCTAGGTCACATCCAGTATGAAAAAGGACTGGAACTGTGGTTGGGATTGCATCGTCCCTAGACATTAGAGTTGTCTTAAAGTGATAAGGATTGATCATCCTATAAGTAGATCGGGATTGCATCGTCCCTAGACATGAGAGGTGTCTTAA
The DNA here is from genome assembly GCA_027924585.1 of Larix kaempferi. Taxonomy (NCBI): domain Eukaryota; kingdom Viridiplantae; phylum Streptophyta; class Pinopsida; order Pinales; family Pinaceae; genus Larix; species Larix kaempferi. Next base: position 1,302,191 of record BSBM01001500.1, on the reverse strand, counting down.
AGTGATAAGGATTGATCATCCTGTAAGTAGATTGGGATTGTATCGTCCCTAGACATGAGAGGTGTCTTAAAGTGATAACGATTGATCATCCTATAAGTAGATCGGGACTGCATCGTCCCTGAACATTTGGTTCAAAATGTACATGATAGGACTGCATCGTCCCTGAATGTTTGGTTCAAAATGTATGTGATAGGACTGCATCATCCATGAACATTTGGTTCAAAATGTACATGATAGGATTGCATCATCCCTGAACGTTTGGTTCAAAATGCACATGATAGGATTGTATCATCCTTGGACTTATGTCCTAAAGTGAGCGGGATTGATCATCCCGTAATTGGATCATGTGTATTGTAGAGTATGCTGCTATGATGATGCTATTGATCGAGAGGATCCATATGATGATACTATTGATCGAGAGATCCAGATGTTGATGCCGTTGATCGAGAGGATCCAGTTGATGATGTGATGTTGTTGATCGAGAGGATCCAGTTGATGATGTGATGCTGTTGATCGAGAGGATCCAGTTGACGATGTGATGCTGTTAATCGAGAGGATCTAGTTGATGATGTGACACTGTTGATCAAGAGGATCCAGTTGATTATGTGATGTTGTTGATCGAGAGGATCTAGTTGATGTTGTTATGATGATGATCAGTCGATCCAGATGATGAGGCTGTTGATCGGGTGATCTAGATGATGACGATGTTGTAGCTGATCGAGTGTTGCAGAAGGTGAAGACTCAATACTGACGATGCTGATACTCCTGTATTGAAGACCTGAAGATATTCCAGTAACTGGTTGAGTTACTGATGATGTTGAGAAAGCTTCCAATGATTTATAGATGTATCATGTATCATGTAGTTGATGATTCCTTACTCCTGCAGATGTTTTTATAATATCCTTCTCGTTAAGGGGGAGTGTTGAAATATTGTAACTTCTAAGAATATTATATTTGTACCTTATTATTTCGGAGATGTTTCATTCCTCCGTGAAGACCTTATTGTATATCCAGATATGTTTTATTCCTCCGTGGATAATGTGGCAACTTGGGTTATTAGACTTCCCTAGTGGGGGTCGGCCCTGTATGAGTCATGTGGGTTAAAGGGTTATTAGACCACCCTAGAGGTGTTGGCCCTGTCACATTATGTTAAGTGGTTAAGTTGGGGCTGACCTAGTTAATGTAAATTACAAGTAGGAGTAGTGTATAAATAGAGGAGGTGTGTTCCTCATTTATCACACTCACTCATTATTGAGTCACTTGTGAATGGCGCATAGGTGAGAGAGAGAGATCTACTATGGAGGAGAAGGAGCTCATTTTGGGATATACATCTCTATATTGTTGATCATCTATATTGAGGAAGCTTTGCTGGGTTTTCAACCCCATGAGGGTTTCCCAGGATAAATCTGTGTTTCTTGTGTTTATGCTATGCTTGTTGTTCTTTCAGTGATCCTGTATATGCTATTGTTTGATTATGAAATGAAATGCTGATATTTTCTGTCTTAGCATATTAAATCTTAACATTGAAGTCCTAGAAGCGGTGCCAATGGGCCATCTCCAGAGCTAGGGTTTTGCTTAGTGATGACCATTCCAAATTCGCTAAAGGGGTGCATTTCTCGTCCGGAGGCCCCCTGGCATGCGCGGCCATTGTGGAAAGGTTCACAATGGTGACGTGGACCTGTGGGAGCTGACGGAATCCAATTCCGCTCGTCGGTTTAGGATCCGTGGCCTCGGGCCAAATCCCCAAAGTGTCCCTAAATGGCCCTGGGGTGCCCGACTAGAATGCCTATAGCAACCGAACCATGGCTCGGTTCGCGAATCCATCAATTCCGGTGGGTCTGGGACACCGAATTTCTGCTAAGGGACACCCCAAAGCATGCTTTGAAGGCCCAGAAGCGGTGCCAATTGGCCATCTCTAGAGCTAGGGTTTTGCTGAGTGATGGCCGATCCAGATTCACTAAAGGGGTGCATTTCTCGTCTGGAGTCCCCCAGGGATGCGTGGACACTGTGGAAAGGTCCACAATGGCCATGTGGACCTGTGGAGCTGACGAAATCCAATTTCGATCTCTGGTTTGGGATCCATGGCCCTGGAATCCAAATCAGTGATGGCCATTCAAGGACACTTTGGGGATTTGCCTCGGGGCCATGGAACCCAAAATGGAAAGCGGAATTGGATTCCATCAGCTCCCATAGGTTCATGTGACTATTATGGACCTGTCCACGGTGGCCACACAGGCCTAGGGTCCTCCGGACGAGAAATGCACCCCTTTAGTGAATTTGGAATGGCCATCACTAAGAAAAACCCTATCTCTAGAGATGGCCCATTGGCATCACGTCCGAGCCTTCAAGGCATGTTGTGGGGCATCCCCTAGCTGAAACCCGACGTCCTAGACCCACCGGAATTGACGGATTCGCGAAGCGAGCCACGGTTCCGGTGCTACGGACATTCTAGTCGGGCACCCCGGGGCCATTCAGGGACACTTTGGGGATTTTCTCCAGGGCCACGGATCCCAAACCGATGAGTGGATTTGGATTTCGTCGGCTCTCACAGGTCCACATGGCCATTGTGGACCTATCCACGGTTTCCACACACTCCCATGGGCCTCTGAATGAGAAATGCACCCCTTTAGCAAATTTGGAATTGCCATCACTGAGAAAAACTCTAGCTCCAGAGATGGCCCATTGGCACCAGTTATGGGCCTTCAAGGCATGCTGTGGGGGGTCCCCTAGTTGAAACCCAATGTCCTGGACCCACCGAAATCAATGGATTCACCAATCGATCCATGGTTCCTGCGCTACGAGAATTCTAGTCGGGCACCCCGGGGCCATTCTTGTGGTGATAATAAATTCTGTCTGTTGAGTTTGATACTACATCTAGGAGCCACTCAACAAAATTTGAGATAGAAAGATCTGTAATTTTAGGACACTGATTCAACCACTCATACAGTTTCTCACCTTCTCGAGGATCTAAATTTATAATTGTCTTCTGGGTAGCATTCTTGAGGATCTAAATTTATAATTTCCTTCTGGGTAGATTCATGCATGGAATAATATTTGGCGGCACTTCCAAGCTCTGCAGACCATTTGGTTAGCCACAATATGTGTGACTCCTTTGACGAAAGATAAATTCTAGTGTGGGCGACAACATTTGATACACTAGCCAAATCTATGTTGTTGGAAGAACTTACATATTTCAACAAAGGAGCGCTTTGCAGGTGACTTGAAAATCCATTCCAATTTTCAGCAATAAAACAAAGTAGTTCAAAGTACAGATTTTCAGGAAAGCTTGTCAACCAATGAGACAACCAAATATAGGGAGATAACCACTCCCAAAGAGTTAAGCTATTATAAAACTCTTGTTTATCAAGATAAGGATGGACTATGTGTACATTACAAGAATACAGATGAATGAAGTCGCTTTGATGAACTCGTCCTCTTGCTTTCTCTAGAATGTGTTTAAAAGCAGGGAGTATTGTTCGAGCTTCTATTGGTTTACATAAATGTTTATTCCCAAAGATGACGTCACATAAAACCACTTCCTTAGTTTTCAATTGGGTTTGAATGGCATCTCTAACTTGTGTTAGTTGTGGATAATGAGGAATATGAAAGGGAAGGTACCTATAGACCCAAGTTTTTGATGATAGAGGTGAATTACCACTTATCAGAGCACAAAATGTTGAACAAAAGTATAATGGAACAGAACGAACGATTCCCTGGTTCCGACAGGTATCCAATAGGTGTCCCTGAAGACCTTTCGGATGCATGATAGAACGAGCCATAGAATGAAGACCGTGGCTCGGATCAATGAACCGTCGACTCCATTGGATTCAGGACACCAGGATAGTGATAGGGGTGCCCCTCCTCTCTGGTCCAGTGGCCCCAGTGTCATCTTGTATGTCCATCTTGGAAACTAGGGTTTTGCTCAGTGAGCGAGTGTGCAATTTTTGCACACGAGGGTCAACTTTGGAAAATAATCCACCGGGCACTTGTGGCTAGCGTTCTCGGACTAAACCCACCTAGACACACTGGTATGACTCCCCGAAACCTGGTTTTGTTGCACGGTTGGAGTTCTATGCCCCCAGCAGGTATCCAGCAGGTGTCCCTGAAGGCCTTTTGGATGCGAGATAGAATGAGCCATAGAATGAATACCATGGCTCGGATCGACGAACCATCGAATCCGTTGGATTCAAGATGCCGGGATAGTCCTAGGGGTGCCCCTCCCCTCCAGTTCGGTGGCCCTGGTGTCATCTTGTACGTCCATCTCGAAAACTAGGGTTTTGCTCAATGAGTGAGTGTGCAAGTTTTGCACACGGGGGTCAACTTTGGAAAATCATCCACCGGGCACTTGTGGTGATGATGATGATGATGGTGATGATGATGAAGACGTTGATGATGATGGTGATGTTGATGCTGATGAAGATCATGGTGATTATGAAGATGGTGATGATGATGGACACGGTGATGAGGGACCTACAAATGACAATGATGATGAAGATGGTGATGATGATGACGAAGATGGTGATGATGATGGAGATGGTGATGGTGATGATGAATATGGTGATGGTTCCGTCTCACATCCAAAAGATGGAGATGGTGATGGTGATGAATATGGTGATGATGATGAAGATGGTGACGTTGATGATGATGATGATGGTGGTGAAGTTGATGGTCATGGTGATGGTTCCGTCTCACATCCAAAAGATGGAGATGGAGATGGTGATGATGATGAAGATGGTGATGATGATGAAGATGGTGATGTTGATGACGATGGTGATGGTGGTGAAGTTGATGGTGATGGTGATGGTGATGGTGATGGTGATGGTGATGATGATGAAGATGGTGATGATGATGAAGATGGTGATGATGATGGTGATGGTGGTGAGGTTGATGGTGATGGTGACGGTGATGATGGAGATGGTGATGGTTCCATCTCGCATCCAAAAGATGGAGATGGTGATGATGATGAATATGGTGATGGTGATGATGATGGTGATGGTGGTGAGGTTGATGGTGATGGTGATGGTGATGATGAAGATGGTGATGGTTCTGTCTCACATCCAAAATATGGAGATGGTGATGATGATGAAGATGGTGATGATGATGAAGATGGTGACTTTGATGATGATGGTGATGGTGGTGAGGTTGATGGTCATGGTGATGGTGATGATGGAGATGGTGATGGTTCTGTCTTGCATCCAAAAGATGGAGATGGTGATGATGATGAATATGGTGATGATGATGAAGATGGTGATGGTGATGGTGGTGAGGTTGATGGTGATGGTGATGGTGATGATGAAGATAATGATGGTTTCATATCGCATCCAAAAGATGGATATGGTGATGATGATGAAGATGGTGATGGTTCTGTCTCGCATCCAAAAGACGGATATGGTGATGATGATGAAGATGGTGGCGTTGATGATGATGGTGATGGTGGTGAAGTTGGTGGTGATGGTGATGGTGATGGTGATGATGATGAAGATGATGATGATGATGAAGGCATTGATGATGATGGAGATGGTGATGAAGATGATCATGAAGATGATGAAGGCATTGGGGAATTTATTTATATCCAATGTATTTGACTCTAAGAACCTCTCATGTGTGATTATAAAAAAATCAAGATTCCCTCAACCCCCAAACATGCCCTTTCAAATAATTTTTTATCTTTGAGTGTGGTATGGGTGCCAACATGAGGTTTTGTCTACTAAGGACGGATCTTGGCATCTTCACCATGGTTGGGGTGATGAAAATGAGGTTCATATGAATCCAATGAATCTTCCATGGATCATGGGGTAACATGATCTCTCAAGTATTATTGCATGTGAACTTGCACGTACCAAGCTACAACAAATCTTTCACAGGAGTGGATTTGTCTATGTAAATAGATAAGTGAAAAGCTTTTATCAACAAGACCTATAAATTTTAACTTGGAAGTATGGGAAATGTTCAAAGTGGGATTGAGAGGCTTGATGGTGATTGTAGTAGTGGGCATGGTATTGGTGAGAATGATTTCATGATAGTGGAATTAAACATTAAGATGGTGACCCTAGAGCTTGGATCCTAGCCTACAAACACGAGATCCTAGCCTAAAAACCCTAGTTGGTAGCGTAAACCCTAGTTTGTATTCTAATCACAATGAAACCTTATTATGTAGCCAAAGATGTAGCCCTAAATTATAATACATGTAAAGATTAAATCATTTTCATTGTACATATATATTCATGTGCATACATTTGAATCCAAATCACTATACACATATATGCATAGTTTCTCATCTATATAGCAAGGGTGTATACAACTAGAAAACCATTGTACCTAGCACCAGATACGTAATTTAGAAACGTAATGGTTTGAAATTGGTTGTACCATGAAAATTTTTATATGGTGGATATGCACACCTATGGAAACCTTCTCAATGGTTGGAAAACCTAATATTATCATAACATTAGTAAAGCTTACTCCAACATGTAGTAATGCTTACATGTTATAGTGTTGATGGTGCACTAATGGATGCATGCAACTTGATGAGGGTGTATTTGTGACTCCATTGATGTAATGCAATTGTCCTAAATGTCTTTAACAAGTGTCTGAGTGTCCAATAGATGGATTATGATGTCCTAATACCCCTCTATCGCTTCCAGACAAAATTCGACAACATTTGGGGTATTGGGGTAACAAGTTGGTGTGTTGAGGTGGATACAGCCTCAAAAATACACCTCATAGTAGTCATTTATTGTAATGTCAGCTATACATGTGTTTAATTCAATGTGTCCACATAAAATTAGATCACTATCACATAATGATAAATTAAGGAAGTCCTAATTGTAAATGGTAGTGGATGTGATGGTCATCAAATCAAAGGTGGCTATATCCGTGAGTGAGAATTAATGAGCTAGCTATACATCGTGCTCAAGGTTTTCCTATTTGTATGGTGACAATTGATTAAGAAATGATTCCATAACTTGGTTATTAATTTGTTGCATGATCTTAAGTGGACAAAATGGTCAAAATAAATACTAGTGACGACATTTCATTATGTAGAGTATGGACATTTTGGATCTCGTTATGTAGAGCTATTAAAAATCATGTTGGATCTCATTTTAGCCTTTTGACGACAATGGACATTTTCTATTTTTAAGTATTCTTTTCCTAGTACTCAAGTTCCCAATATATATCTTATGTGCCATGAGGTGTGATTTGTCCATCCATTTATTCCGTTTGTTTTTGATTAATTCTCACACATGATTTTGTTTGAGTTAGCCTATGTTTACAATGTTTTCTTAACATAGATACAATTAGAAGCTTTTACAAGTGGAAAGATAAACTAAGATGAACTATGATATCCAACTTCTCTTCCAAGATCTAGGTAAAACCCAAATTTACACAACATCAGATCATGATACACACAACATGAGACAACCACATTAGACAAGGAGATATATAAATCACATAACTGAAAATCCATGTACATCGAGGCTACCAAACTCTTCCAAACATATACAATTTCTGGGGAATAATGGAATATGGTTCCCAATGTACGTACAATGGCAACTCGTGCCCTACACAAAATGCAACAACTCATGTCGTAGATACAAATAACATGGCAACTCATGCCGTAGATACAAAGTACATCAAAACTGGTACACAAAAGTGCCACATCATGGCTAATGTACATAACACGTGGTGTGTCAAGCATTGTGACCACCACCGTCACTCCCAGGCACAGATCCAAAGTCGATATTCCTACTCTTCGAGTTACCGGTGCCTTGGGTCTTGCTCCGTCTAGGACTAGACCGTCTCTTTGGGCTCTGGAACAAATGATATAAGATACCATCATTTTCAAGCATTTGCAACATTTACCACATTTATAAAACAAATGTCGAATTTGAATCTTAAATAAATCACCTCTGACATGAGTGGGAAACATTGGACAGGTGTCCTGGATCTGTGGAGCCTCTTAGTGATTCCAGCCTACAAAATTTACAACAATCATTTCATTGAAAAGTCATAACTGCTTAAATTAATTTTTGTTAATGCATCAAAATATTTTCATAAATTAGCTTGATTCTCACCGTGAACACCTCCGACGATGGACATGGATGGGATTCTGGGCTAGTAGGTGGAGCAGATGGCCGAACAACTACCTCTGATGCAGTGATCGGGGGGATGTAGATGTAGTGGCAACCACTACAGGTGCAACCACTGGAGATACTGATGAGGATGTTAGAAGAGTAGATGCCACAATAGTGGGGGGAAGTGGGGATGATATGGTGGGAGAAGACACAGTTGTATGGGGTGGAGGAGGACCATGTGGATGATGAACCCCTACCGGTTTTAGGATAGAGGGTATCGAACAAAAAGGGCTACGGGGGATGTTGAGGGATGGTGCATGGGAGGGAAGTCCTACATGGAGGGAGGAGAATGGGAAAATGGGAGGTTGTGGATGAAGAGGGGAAGGTTGAAGGAAGGGGGGCATGGATGAATGGGGGAGGATGGATAGACATGGGGGCGTGGATAAATTTAGGAGGATGTATGGACGTGGGGGGGGGGGGGGGTGAGTGGGGGAGGATGAATGGAGGGGGGAGTATGGCCAGAGAGGGGGGACTGGATGGAAGGTAAGGGGTGGACATAGGGATGGGTCTAGATGGAAGCGAGGGAGGGAACTCATTTGAGAGGGTGGATACATAGGACTAAAATGGGGAGACGCAGCTGCTGGTGGCACCTACATATACATTTGTAATATCACAATTTAGTAAACAAACAATAAATTAAACCATAGTAAGTCATAAGATATCAAATTAAAAGCATGATTATAACTACACATTGTACCTGTGTATATGGTGATGTGCCAATCCCTGGCGGGCGTGGTTGATCACCATAGTCACGGAACACCTGTGGACAACAAAATGCATGAATGTTATGGACATGTTAAACAAGTCATTATCTAGGAAATCAAGATATTCAAAAACATTGTACGAACTATCAACGTGTATGCCATAAATATAAATACTTGAGTAATATAAATGACATAAGTAATAACAATATTGTGTTAGGTACTCAAAATACCTCCATGCGGTAATAACATAAATACTTTAAAAATACTTTACAAGTTATCAAGTGATGATTGAAAACATATTAAAAAAATTGCTGACCTAATCCATATAACAGCCCTCGATCAGGCCAGGGCAAGTGTGCCTGCAATGGGGACAAAGATGTGGCATTGTCCCCGTCGAACTGGAATGCCTAGCATGGATACCATCGGTCATGGGTCTATCCTGGCCCTGTCGTGAAGGCCCTGCACCTGGATCTCTATCAAGGTCACCCGACCTCTCCACTGTAGTCATTGCTACAAAGGAGGTGTGTCTAAGGAGTCCACGAGCAACACTCATCATTGCCACCTCGATCCGATCAAGCTTGTGGGGCAAGTGAGGTGGACGGGGAGAGGGGTTGGGGTCGCACCTTGGAGTTGATGGCCCTCTCAGTGGGTTCCTCCTGGAAACAGCTCGATCTTGGGTAGAGCCATGCCCAACACCCTAGAACTCAGTTATGTCAAAATAGTTGACATGTAAACTGAGGCAAAACTCAGCCCACAGTTGGCGAAGGAAGTACTGTGGAACCTACCTATTATTGCAGGGAGGTTTATCGTACACCATGAACCATCTCCGCATCCAATTGTCCCTCCACGGTTGGTAATGACACCAATCCATGCAGACACGTGGCTTTGTAATGTTTGGTGGTTTGTTTGTTTTCGAATTGGTGAACATACTATATAATTGGGCTTTTGTAATGTTCAAATCTTTTATTGCTTCCTTGGAGATGCCCGTGGAGTAATACTCCCGCATCCTAGCTCTAAATTGAGTCATGTTGGTCAATTGCTGGTGTGCATGGATGAGGGAGTCAATTGAGTTCTCAATTGACGTGGAAAGAGACAATCGAGATGGTTTCCCCGAGTTTCTAAGTTAGTGAGTGTGCACTCGCATTTCATTTACATAATGGTTAAGGTCATCTTGTTCAAAATTGGGTTGGGGGTTTTGGTTTTCTTCGGCATTGGGTCCAGGGTTTGGGTTTTCTTGTGTTCCACCGAACTCAGGGTTAACATCTTATTCCCTCATTGTCTCAATTTACAATCTGCAATAGAAAATTGGTTCATTGTTTTCAAAATTTGGGAATTATTTACAATTAAATAAACAAAAAAAATAAAAAAAAATTGACACAAATAATGAATAAAATGAAAAAAAAAATGTTATATTTACCTATTAATCGAAGTGTTGATGAGTTTGTAGGTGTTTTTGGGTTGTTTTGGAGTTGATTTGGCCTCCTTTGGTGGTTGAATCAACGCGCACGCGGAGGGGGAGGACGCGCTCGAACAAATGGAGAAATGTGGACATTGTGCTCTGTTTTTTTTTTAATAGAGGCACGTGCACGCCACCATTACGCCCATGCGCGAGCGCCTCGGTTCGGTACCAAACCCAGTGGCGCATGTGCGCTGCCTTAGGTGCGTATGTGCCATTTTTATTTTTTGCTAACGCGCCTCCATTGCAGCGAAAATGGGGACCATCTTCGTGCGCCCGCCCTTACCCTATTATATGCTTTACGATAATGGGTGAATGACCCACTTATAATAGTAGCTGGCTTTTAGACTAGGTAGTTTAATTATAGTAGCTTGTTACTCCCTCTCCACTTAGTTCTAGTTCTATATATATATATATATTGGCTTAAACTTATATTGACGCCTATAGGGTTTTTAGATCAATACGTGGATATCGAATAGTTTACTGAGTGTCCTAAGTCCTAGGACAACTTAGGAATGAATAACCAAAACTTTTGAGGTTTTTCTGGTGGGGCCTTGGCCTTGAGCTCCTCGCGAGAAACCATTAAACATAGTTACATTTTGCTTTACAAAAAGTAGTAGTAAAAGAGAGATGTTACAAGAATAAATCGATGTAGAGGAAAAAATCTATAATAAACATCCATGAATGCTCAATGTTGATTTGGAATTGGAGTTGTAGGGAGATTAATTGTAATAAGCACAATTTTTTTTTTAAAAGACTTATTCAACATTTTCTTTAACAAAAGAGTATAATACAATTCCATATAACATTTATACATATCTTTGTCTCATACAATTCTTTTTATATATTTTTACAATTATTTCACATTTCTCTTTCCAAAATAGAAGATTTATATAAATAGCATAAGTTTGAAAGACTTTTTTACTCTGTAATTTCCATTTCATGATATATATATTGCATATGCTTTTATATTTTTAATGGTTTATAATATTCGTTTCCTTAAATTCTAAACAAGTACTCCAAGTATAGATATATCCTATCAATCATTATAAAGCTCTAGATATATCCTATCAATCATAATAAAGCTCTAGTTCCTAAGTTTAGTATTCTTTTTGTTTTTCATAAACATGAAGTATGCTATATATATTGTTATGAAAATTTATAGGTTGAAGCTACTACAAAAAAATCATTTTCATTCCCAAAACATCATTAAATTGACGACATTCTTTCCGCCATCTAATTTGATTAACCATCCATATATGTACTTCTCCTTATATTGGTATCAACATAAATTATAATAGTATCCACTATATATATACACACATATAAAATTAAATCCCTCCTTTTCATATACATGCATATATTCCATTTTTCTTCTTTTATAAAGATCGGAACATTCATCAATAACCAGGATATCGACCCAACGATTTCATATTGAGGTAGGTCCAATTATAATGTAATGATAACAATAAACATGCAATTTCGAAAGATTTTTAACATAATTGTGGCAGACCTCCATAAGAAATTAAGGAAGCAAACTCTGAAAAGAGATGCCTAACATGGGATTATTAAATGAAAAAAATAAACGGCTCGGATACCTTGACAACCGATCGACAAATGATAGCTCTTTGTCTTGCAATTTCGAAAGATTTTTAATATAACTGCGGCAGAGCTCAATAATAAATTAAGGAAACGAACTCGGAAAAGATTTTTAATATAACTGCGGCAGAGCTCAATAATAATAAAGGAATGAAATAAACGGCTGAGCGACCTTGAAAACCGATCGATCTTTCTACTGAGACAGATGATAGCTTTTGTTCTGGTCACGAACAATTGATTTACCAATGCATGAAAATTACGATAAATTCTAAGTCATAACAATTGCATGTTCAGTGGTAACTCTTAACTCCCGAACCAAGGAGTAAAATAAGATAAAACTTAGGATTGACATGTATATGAAGGTCACCACGGTGACAATGAAAGAGATGCCATGTATGGAAACATCTCTCCCCCAAGCATCGAATGATAAATGATCCCACAAAGAAACGGTGCATCCAACAAAAACACTTATCATCAAGTTATTCTCGGGTTTGAGCAGAAAGAGGACTCTAAAATAGAGGTACCCTAACATAATAAAACGAAATCTTCACTAAAAAACAGAGGTCAACATCTAAAAAAAGAACACTCCTATGATGACTTCACTCGATGTCATGCGGAGTTCAAGCGTTCTAAGGAGATTCGTTTAACTGGCTATAGCGTAGAACGTTCAAAATATTACGATCGAAGTGATATCTCGCAGAAAATACAAGGATTGGAAAATAACCAGTAACCATCGATTAAAATAATAAACCACTAGGTTTAAAAGAATCTCATCACACAAAAATTGGTTTAATTCTCATCCTACAGACATTCAAATAGTATTCATGTGCAGAAATCCCATTACACAAAGAAATCGTAGACAAAAATAACATACTCTGATTATAGTTCTTGAATATAATTCCAGCGATAGAAATAACATACTCTGATTTTAATCGATGGGTACACCCACATCAATATATCGGTCACAAATCTGTATATTCTACAGAGACAAAAAAAAATTAGCATCAAAACACAGGGTTCCGCTCTTAAGGTAAACAAACGCAGAAGCAACCAGGTTCGAACGATTCTAACTTGGGATCTAAACCAAAGGGAAAACCAAGCGCAGAAGCAAACCAGTTTTCGATTGATTCGACCCTGGGATATGAACCAAAGGGAAAAAAAGCGTAGAAGCAAACCAGGTTTCGATCGAATTGATCTTGAGCCAAAGGGAAACAAAAATGTAACTCTCATACAACAAGATATAGGTATAGAGGATGAGAATGTGGTATAAACATGAGCTACGAAAAAAGACAATGAAGACGCTTTATTCGCCATTCAATCATTAACTTCAATGTGTAAATCCACTCTCTAAAGGAATGCAAGAGAGCGATTGCAATAAGAAAAAAAATATATATATAACTCCACAATAACATTCACCATAAAAAAAAACTTATTTATCATAAAAGTGTTGATGTATTTGTAACTTTAGAAGATATTCATTTGTATATTGTATTTGTACTTTATTGTATCCGCAATGAAGATGTATTATTCCTCCAATTGGAAGTGTCGTCAATTATACTTGCAAGTGTCGCAAGTTATATTGTAAGTGTTGTAACTTATACTTGATGGGTTATTAGACCACCTTGATAGGGTCAGCCCTGCATGAGTCATGTGGGTTAAAGGGTTATTAGACCACCTTAGTGGGGTTGGCCCAGTCAACATTTGTTAAGTGGTTAAGTTGGGGCAGATCTAGTTGAGTAAAGGTCAAGTGAAAGTAAAAATATAAATCGAGAGTGTGACTCTCTCATTTGACACATTCACTCACTCACTCACTTCGCATTAGTGAGAGAGAGTAGGAGTGCGCACTAGTGGACGAGGAGTAGGTGCTGCAATCATATATCTCTTGGGTTTTATCTTTGTGATCTTTGTATTGATGCTTATTCTATATTGAGGAAGTTGCGGGGTTTTTCACCTTCTTGGTTTTCTCCGGTGAAATGTTTTGTGTCTCTTGTCTCTTGTCTCTTATGCTTGATATGTTGTACATGTTGTTCTTTCAGTTAAGATCCTAGATCTATTGAATTAAATGATGAAAAACTAACATAGTATCAAAGCTAGCCTGAAGGAAGGCATAGTATGGCATTTATGACACTTGTTGCACGTGTGACAAATTGGAAGCTAGGACTTGGTATAGTAAAAACCAGTCATCGTGGCACTTTCGCTATAAATCCATTTTGGCGAAGGTTTAGGTTCTAAAATTTGTACAGGTCGAAGATAACATCCCCATGTACCTTGTGTCTGAAGCACAACATCTAATTCGTTGTACTTTCTGTTTTATGATCCATACAATTTAGGGTTTCTGCCTCTTCCACATCTGAGTCATAAACAAGTGACCTAGGAAAAAAAGTCACAACTTGGGCTAGGAAGCTCCAAATGGAATTCCGTAAAAAGTGACAGTAAGAGCTAGGACTGTAGTTTCACATGTCCAAGTTGAAACAATGACACATGGCATGTCGTACAAGTTCGCTATACTTTCATCCCATAAAAAGGTCACGTTGTGACACTTGGCATATCTCTATCTCAGAAAATCCATTTGAGGTAAAACCTGTGGGGATGAAAAGATGACAGGTCAGGCTACCACAAGCCGAAGTTTCAGACCCTATGGATCTGAAATTTCAAAGATGCACTAGAAACAATAAGGCACATATTTCTGTGAAATAGAATTGGATTCTAAGTATTCTCATTTTTGGCTTGTCACTAATGCGGGAAATTAGGGCTTTTGATAGAAGTGGAATTTTGGAGTGATATTAGCATAGGATTACTCTCCTCAAAAAAATCAAAATTCAGAGACCAATTTCAAAGGTTTTGGTTGGGTAGAACCCCGGGCATTATCAAACCCTAGTTCAGGATCTTGATGGGAAAGGTGGAAAATTAGGGTTTCTACAAAAGTTGAAATTTTAGGAATCTGTGACCACGGTTGGATGCTCCTTAGAAAAATCGAAGTTTAGAGCACAAGATCGAACCTTTTGGCTGGGCAAAACCCCATGTATTATGAGACCCTAGTTCGGGATTTTGACGAGAAGATCCGAAAGTTTGAAAGACAATTATGAGGGGTCAAATTTTGGAGATTTCAAAATTGGAGTATACTAGCTTGATCAGCTCAGCAAGGTGCATCTTTTCATCCAATCAGAAGTTTGAAATTCAAAGTTTGAATTTTTAGGGTTTCTCTAACAAACCCTAATTCAGCTCCAAATCGAGTTTCAACAAATCAAAGTGGATTGGGTTAATCCTAGAAGAGAATGAATTGGACACCTGCATAAGTGAAGAAGTTCCAGTTCCAGAGGGAGATGAGGCTAAGGCCTTACATAAGAAGGCTACAAGCAATCTCGAGAGGTATGACTTGAAGAGATACATGTATGTTTTGAAATTTGTTGATGATTAAGTTTATGATATATTTGTCTTCATATTATTGAGGTTAGTAACAATCTTGATTAATTTTATACTTGTCTTATCACCCTAGTAAAAGTATGAATGTATGATAGAAGACATTCATTGATTAGGGTTATGACACTTATGATTGTACTAATGCACTGTGGTGTTGTATGAGGATGATGTTGTCTACTAACATGAAAGGTACAAATCAAGTTATAGATCAATAACATATGACCATGGTGACATGAAGACAAAGACTCATCCATAGTCATGGATCACATAGAAGCTCTACTTACGAGGTATGTATAAGTTGGTTGACTTATGAGATATGCAGATTTCTAGCACAAGGTCTCTAAGAGAACAAAGAAGACATTGTTTGGGTATGTTAGACAAGCATGATAATCCAGGTATGTTTTCCAGGTATGTTTTCCTATATCGAGTTAGAATCCTACTTTGTGTTAGGATCCCATATAAGTATACTTTTGTATGATTAATAATGATCATTAATGAAGTTATAGTTTTGAGTAATCATGGTTTATGTATATTATGCTTCTTGCTTTGATATAACAAATCAGAAGAGTCCTATGGTCAAATAAGAATATGAATGAGTAAAAGAAGTACTCCCTGAAATATTGAATACTAACGCTTGTGATGAATTACCTGTGTATGTAATGATCATGACCATACATGTTTAATATTATTTAGAATCATAATGTTTTGATAGTATTGAGATTATACTAATGCATGTATGATTATGTATGAGATATTGAGGATGACACTAGTACACACTTAAGCATGCATAGTGGTCCAGGATAAATAGAAGTTCAAAGACATAAAAGATATCATAACAGAAGCAAAGATCAAGAGGGAGTACACTCTAGTCATTCCTGCAAAGAAGCAAAGATCAAGAGGGAGTACACTCCAGTAGTTCCTGCAAGGAAGCAAAGATTGAGAGGGAGTCCACCCAACAACCAAACAAAGATAAGTATTTGAATTGTCATTTATTACATATTTAATGTTGTCCAGTCATGTACATGCTTATGTTCCTAGATTTAGGATGTATATTATGCATATTAGAAAAGTTGCATTAAATGAACAAGATACTACTAATATGCAAGTAATGGGTAAGTGGCCTATGGTACTGTAAAATATTCCATTGCTACTTATCTAGAATGAAACCTCTTTGCTGAAATGTTGGCAGTTGTGCACACTCTTAACAATATTCTGGTAGAGATGGAAGGCATCTAGAAAGTTACGGGATATGGATAAATGTTGTATTGAAGCATCGGCTAAGATAATTGCATGACTGTATGACATATGTCTTTATGAGTAAGAATTTGTTCTGAAATATATAAGATTTTTCTAATCATGTAATTGAACTTGTCTTGTAGGAAAGACCGTGTACAATAACCTACAAAAGAAGGACTACAACATTTTTTCCAACAATGAAGTTCAAAGAAAACTATCTATTGAATATATTGAAGAATTTGAAGTTCCCAGGATCCAGGATGCAGCAATGGAATAATGCCATGATCGAAGAATACCAGTCAATCATGAAGAATGATGTTTGCGATGTGGTCCCAAGACTAGAAGGGAAGTCTGTTGTGATTTCCAAGTAGATCTACAAGATCAAGCATGCTGCAGATGGCAGCATAGAGAAATACAAGGCAAGGTTTGTGGCTCATGGCTTCTCCCAGAAAGAGGGGATAGATTATGAAGAGACTTTTACTCCTGTAGCCAGATACAATTCCATTATAACAATACTTGCTTTGGCTGCAGTGATGAAGTGGAGCGTACACCAGATGGATATGGTATAGTTGAAGAGGAAGTGTATGTGGAACAGCCACTCGGTTTTGAGACACATGGCAGGGAGTCATATGTGTGCAGATTGAAGAAAGCCTTGTATGGCTTGAAGCAAGCACCTAGGACATGGTATGGCAGGATAGATAGCTTCCTGTCCAGTTTGGGATTTACCAAGAGTAAATCGGATTCCAAAATTTACTACAAGGTTGAGGAAGGAAATCTAGTGATACTCCTACTGTACGTAGATGACCTGTTTGTGACATGTGAGGATAGGTTGATTGTCGACAGGAAGAGGAAGCTTTCTGCTGAGCTCAAGATGAAGGACTTGGGTATGATGCATTACTTTCTAGGTATGGAGTTGTGGCAGAGTATAGATGGAATCTTCCTTGGACAATGGAAGTATGCAGTGGAGATCCTAAAGTGGTTCGGGATGATGGACTACAAGGCCATGGCCACACCTATGGCATAGAATATGAAGCTATTGAGTGATGCTTCATCAGAGTCAGTTGATTCCACTATGTATCATCAGACGATTGGGTCCTTAATGTACCTGACAAACAAAAGACCAGATGTTTTCTTTGCAGTGAACACCTTGAGCCAGTTCCTGACAGATCTTAGACATGTTCACCTGATTGATGTAAAGCATATTCTGAGGTACCTGAAGGGTACGGTTGATTATGGGATCAAGTATGATGCGAATCAAAAATTTAACCTGGAGGGTTATGTTGATTCAGATTGGGCAGGCAGTGATGCAGATAGGATGAGCACTTCGGTGTGATGCTTTAGTATGGGATTAGGTGTGATCTCTTGGTTTAGCAGGAAGCAATCCTGTGTAGCACTGAGTACAGTCGAAGCAGAGTATGTTGTAGCTTGTTCGGCTAGTTGTGAGGTAGTATGGATAAGGAAGATACTTTCTGATTTATTTGATCTCCACTTGTATGTTATTTGTATCTATTGTGACAACTAGAGTTGTGTGAAGTTGTCAGAGAACCCGGTGTTCCATGACAAGTTGAAGCATATTGAGATCAAATATCACTATATCAGTGATATGGTGCAGAGAAGTGCAGTGAAGCTCCTATATGTTGCGACGGATGAGCAAATTGCAGATGTGTTGGCCAAACCACTAGCCAGAGTGAAGTTTGAATACTTCAGAGAGAGGCTTGGTTTTCTTCAGATAGAAGATACTTCGAGGAAGAAGTGATAGGACACATTTGCAGGAGCCATTCCAAGCATGGTGGTTGGAGGATCTTTCCCATGGATGTGGATGTAAGTGCTGTGGAACGAGCATCAGGATGATGCTCCAGTTACTGCTATGTATGATGATCAGGATGATCATGTGTGATGTGCGTCTGGGCTATGCTCTGTGGACGATGAGATGATCTGAAGAGGACGATCATGCGATGATTATATGTATCAGGACGATGCTATGATGATGATCAGGATGATCATGCGATGATGATATGCATTGGGACGATGCTATGATGATGATTAGGATGATCATGCGATGATGATATGCATTAGGACGATGCTATGACGATGATCAGGATGATCATACGATGATGATGTCCATCAGGATGATGTACTATATGATGATGATCAGTATGATCATGAGCATCAGGATGATGCTTTGTGTGAGGATGATCAGGTTGATCTGGAGTATTAGGATGATACTCCATGGCCATGGACAGGTTGTGCAAGGGTAGCATGTAATACATCCTGGAGGTATGGATAGGTTGTGCAAGGCACGTAAAAGTCCTTGGATGCTCTTTAGAGTTATTGCTGAGTAAGACACTCTTTTAAGGTTTTGCTAGACCACATGAAATAGATCCTAGAGATCCGGACAGGTTGTGTTAGGCACGTAAAATTCCTCGGATGCTCTTTAGAGTTCTTGCCGGGCAAGACACTCTTTTAAGATTTTGTGGGGACCACATGTAATAAGTCTTGGAGATCCGGACAGGTTGTGCTAGGCACATAAAATTCCTCAAATGCTCTTTAGAGTTCTTGCCGGTCGTTCTATGCACATAAACATTCATGGGACACTCTTTTAAGGTTTTGTGGTGGTGGTAACATGTAATCAGTCTTGGAGATCTTCTCGGTTGTGCTTAGGCACATAAATAATCTTGTGATGCTCTTTAGAGTTCTTGTCGGTCGTGCTATGCACATAAACGTTCTTGGGACACTCTTTTAAGGTTTTGTGATGGTCACATGTAATAGATCCTTGGGAGATCTTTCTGGTCATGCTTAGGCACATAAAGGATCCTGGGATACTCTTTCAAGGTTTTGTTGACACACGTAATTAGTCCTGAGGATTCCACAGGATGGCCAGCTTGCAAAGATGATGAATACCTACAGGAGGCTAGGCCTACAACCAACATGAAAAAGGGCTGGCTCTGTAGAACTTCCTATGACGAGAAGAATTGAGAGATAGCCTAATGATCGAGATGACGAGTATAGTAGCAGTGACGATGATGCTTCGTGATCCACTGACGATGATCTAGCTCCAGAATTGAAGACTTTTGACTATATGTATTGATGAATTGTGTCAAGAGAATACCTTTCTAGTTAAGAGGGAGTGTTGATATACTTGTAACTTCAGAAGATATTCGCTTGTATATTGTATTTGTACTTTATTGTATCCCCAATGGAGATGTATTATTCCTCCAATTGGAAGTGTCGTCAGTTGTACTTGTAAGTGTCGCAAGTTATATTGTAAGTGTCGTAACTTATACTTGATGGGTTATTAGACCACCTTGATGGGGTCGGCCCTGTATGAATCATGTGGGTTAAAGGGTTATTAGACCACCCTAGTGGGGTCAGCCCAGTCAACATTATGTTAAGTGGTTAAGTTGGGGCCGACCTAGTTGAGTAAAGGTCAAGTGAAAGTAAAAGTATAAACAGAGAGTGTGACTCTCTCATTTGACACATTCACTCACTCACTCACTTCCAATTAGTGAGAGAGAGAGGAGGAGTGTGTACTAGTGGAGGAGGAGTAGCTGCTGCAGTAATCTATCTCTTGGGTTTTATCTTTGTGATCTTTGTATTGATGCTTATTCTATCTCTGAGGAAGTTGCGGGGTTTTTCACCTTCTTGGTTTTTCCTGGTGAAATGTTTTGTGTCTCTTGTCTCTTGTCTCTTATGCTTGATATGTTGTACATGTTGTTCTTTCAGTTCAGATCCTAGATCTATTGAATTAAATGATGAAAAACTAACAAAAATAACTCAACACTTTATACTTACTTGAAAGCAATGAACTGGTTCCTTGGAGACTCAGCTCCTCCCAACCATAGGAGAGAGAAACTTGATTTTTTTTCTGAGCTCCACTCCTGATTTGGATCACCACCATGCACTAGAACGCAAACAATCACTTCCTCGTGGCACTCTCTTACATAGTCCATAACA
The DNA here is from genome assembly GCA_027924585.1 of Larix kaempferi. Classification (NCBI taxonomy): domain Eukaryota; kingdom Viridiplantae; phylum Streptophyta; class Pinopsida; order Pinales; family Pinaceae; genus Larix; species Larix kaempferi. Next base: position 1,281,687 of record BSBM01001500.1, on the reverse strand, counting down.
AGCAAAGATGGACTTATGAAAAGATAGAACACTCAACGTGTTCCTCTATGCACAACACAGCATCCCATGCTATCTCAGTGCACTAATATATATAGTTTTTCTGAGGTCTTGTGCCAGCCCAATCAAATCTCCAATAAATCCATAAATCCCTATGATTTAGGATCTTGTCTATTTATTGAGTTATAGATTGGATTTGATTGGTAAATATTTCTCTAGCTTGCTTACACATGTTCTTTTGTGCCATGGTGGTGTTCTATCATTTAGTTGAACTCTCCAAGTTCCTTTCTCTTTTATTTAATAATAAAAAATAGTTTGTTGTGCAAAGTGTCACTTTGAGTTTTAAATAACTCTCACATAAAACTAATTGTCACAATATTAAATAAAAATAAGTGCTAATTTTTTGGGGGTATCACATTTCTCCCCTCCTTATTTTTAATACCATCCTCGATGTTCTTTATTGTGAGCTCTGTTGCTCATTCTGGAACATGGAGGGATATGCCTCTCTCATTTTATCCTCCATTTCTCAAGTTGCCTCTTTAGGGCTCAAGTGTTCGGATATCCACATCATCTTTTTCAGGATCTTGCATGCAATTAGGGTTTGCATGCACTTTGCATGCATCCCAATCACCAGGTTGATGCCTCCAGCACCTTATCCACCTTATTCTAGCACCCGGGAGCCACTTACTTCAGAGTTTTATCCCTCCTAGCCTGAAAGGCGCCCACTTCTCACCTACTGCCAGAGAAGGGTGCACTTGTTCACCTACCACTGCAGTTCCACTTCAGTTACATTCAGTTAGATCCGATTCTCCCTGATTTGAGGCCAGTTTCACTCCCGACTGACTGTTTCACTTTCGTTCGACCTCCAGTTTGACTAGATGACTTGTTCTGACTTCAGTTAGTCTCCCATGCACCCCCCACTGAGCCTCCTTCCCTTAATCAGTGCTACACACTTTAGTTACACATGACACACTCAGTTAGACTCAGATTGACACCTGGATGACTGGTTCTTGTGCATTGATGAGCACCACCGATTGATGATGAGGACTCCTAGTTGGAGTCAAGCTACTCCATTCAGTGATTCGAATGGCCTACTTAGTCAATTCGAATTGCTCATTGACAGATATTGTATTCTATTGTAATTCATTCACCCTTTCTGGGATATTGAGCACTACTGCATGTTTTGCACAGTTTTACACCATATTTTCTATATTCATCTGTTGTGATTGATTTACTTGTTCATTAGATCTGCTGTGACTAATTTTACATGGTATAAGAGCCATTGCAGAGACAATATCTCTTTTCTACAGGTGTATCTACAAGAAGATTTGACTGAATTGCTCAAAAATTGCAAAAAGTTTTGGCATGAGATATCCTAAGGGCATTCGCTCCTGTGCATGCAAAGCTTGAAAATACATCCAATACCACTCCAGAAGCTTGAGTTACCACATAATTCCTGGATCTGATACATTGGACCCATTCAACATTGTTTGATCTCCAATCCCAGGTGTGATGCAACTCTAAAAGGGTGGATTGTTTGACCTTACTGTTCTTGGTTTATTGTGATTTGCAGGTTTATTGTCTCCATCAATTGCATTCGCTACATTGTGCATGCAAGCTCCTCTACAACAATTGCATTCGCTACACTGTGCATGCAAGCTCCTTCTACATCAGCTTGACTCGCTCCTATCAATGGAATATTCTTCATCAAAGCCTATCCTCACCCCATTCAATTATTTTGATTGGAAAGATGATATGGAGATCATGTTACGTTCAAAAGGTTACTACCGAGTCACTCTTGGTCTTGAATTGGAGCCAAACAATGTGTCAGATCGAACCAAACACTACAACAAGCTTGATGAAGCTTATGGTCTTCTTTGTCTCTCCATCTCCAAAGATCTTCACTTCCATCTCAGCGGATTGAAGACTCCAAAAGCTATATGGGAGCAACTTGAAACACTATTTGGCAAGCAGGATGAGCTTAGGGCTTTTCAATTAGAGAATGAATTGATTTCCCTTAGTCCTGAGAATTTCGAGACCATCAATGAATTCTTCACAAAATTCAAGAACTTGAACTTGCAGTTGAAGAACAGTGGAGTTATCAAAGAGGATAAACAATTGATCCTCTCCATTCTAAGCAAGCTTGGTAAAGCTTATTCGGTATTTGTCTCTACTTTCAATTCCAGTCGGCTAACTACCCCGAATTGGAAGATGCCTACATTGAATGCCTTCATTGAGTCCGTCACAAAAGAGCATGACAAGTTGATTCAAATGGGGTCCATAAGCTCCAAAGATTCAGCCCTATATGTTCAAGGACCCAAGATCCCGAATGATAAAGGAAAGCAAAAGAAGGAGAAGCCCAAATTCGAGCCTCACAAGCAAAGAGAGAAAGGCAAACAAACGGATGCACCATCCAGTTCGAAGTTCAAGCAAAAGGGCAAAGAAGGTAACCAAAAATCTAAATGTACTTATTGTAACCGTCGCTTTCATCCCGAAAGTTCATGTATGAAGAAGACTATAGATCAAATGGCCCTCCTTTTGGAAAAGAACAACATAACCCTTCCTGACGGTGCAAGGAAGAAGGATAGGAATGATGATCATGAAAGAGGAGAAGCACTCATGGCAACTGTTTCGAAGCCCACTACTCTCTTGATAGATTCGGGTGCATCGAATCATATGGCTGCAAATATTGATTCTTTTTCTTCATTTCATCCAAACAGCTCCATCCCCATCCATTTGGGAGATGACTCAAAAATTTCTTCAAAGGGCAAAGGTACGATTCATGTAGATCATGGAAGCTTTCAGAATGTTCTCTATGTTCCTTCCTTGGCTTCAAATCTTCTTTCTGTGTATCAAATGACACACACTGGTGAACCAAAGCAAGTTACATTCAGCCCTAATACAGTTGAAATTTCTGATATCAAAAGTGGAAGACTTTTTGCAGTCGGAAAGGAAAACCACACTGCAAAATGCTATGAGTTTTCACACTTTATTCCGCTTGCAAAGCCCACTGCTCTTCGCACACATGGTAATGATGTTAGTAGGCTTTGGCATGAAATATTTGGACATCTTAATTATAAGTATTTGCTTCTGTTATCAAACAAATCCATGGTAGATGGTCTTCCACAACTCCGTTCCTCGAAGGGAATATGCACTGGTTGCATCATTGGGAAGCACCCCGAGCACAGATTCGACCGCGGCAAAGCTAGCAGAGCTTCTACAATATTGGGATTGATCCATTCTGATATCAGTGGTCCGCTGCCCCATATGTCATTAAATGGTTCAAGGTATGTTTTGACATTTATTGATGATTTTTCCCGCTTTACATGGGTATTCTTTCTCAAAAACAAGTCAAAAGTGCTTGGAAAATTCAAGGATTTTAAGGCTTCTGTTGAGACAGCCACTGAGAGCAAGATCAAAGCTCTTAGATATAGTAATGGTGGAGAATATATTAAATCTGAGTTGCTGCAACTTTGTGCCCAAAGCAGAATTCAGATCCAACATACAGTTCCCTACACACCCCAGCAGAACGGTGTAGCGGAAAGGAAAAACCGGTCACTGAAAGAGATGGCTACATTCATGATTGAATCAAAAGGTTTGGCTGCAAATATTTGGGCTGAAGCAATCAATGTTGCTGCATACATACAGAACCGTGTTCCACATTCATCCATGAAAGGTATGACTCCTTTCGAAGCATTCTTTGGTCACAAACCGGATGTGTCAAATTTGAGAGTTTTTGGCTCTACTGCATGGGCTAGAATTCCTTCTGAGAAGAGACGAGCTTTGGATCCACAAAGTACCGAGTGCATACTGATAGTATATGGGGAAGAATCAAAAGCATATAAACTCACGGATACCAGATCTAAAAAGATATTCATAGAGCGCAGTGTGCAATTTGAAGAACCGCTTCAAGAATTGCAACTAGTCGAGGAGAAGACTGTCGATTCACCACCTTCACCAGAAGAAGATCCGTGCAGCGATAATGAAGGTATGAGTTCTGATATTTCTGATATTTCAGCAGCATATGATGATCATGACATATCAGGTTCGGAATCCGACCATTATGATCCTCCTCAGTTACCAAAGTGGGCCTAAAACACTCCAATCTACTGGTTCAAACCTTGGAAATCCTGCTGATCCGAGACGAACAAGAGCAGACTTTCAAAGAGCAGGTATGGCACTTTCTATTGCTGATCCATTACTTCCTGAGATTTGTTATTTGATGGCTGGTTCAGATCCCACATCATACTATTCTGCTCACCGAGATCCGAGATGGAAAAGTGCCATGGATGAAGAGTACAGTTCTCTTCAAAAGAACAACACATGGGAGCTAGTTTCTCTTCCACCTGGAAGAAAATTAGTGAAGTGTAAATGGGTCTACCGCACGAAATTTGCTGCTGATGGATCTATCAGCAAATACAAAGCATGGTTGGTGGCAAAAGGTTTCTCCCAAGTCCAAGGAGTGGACTACACTGAGACTTTTGCACCGGTTGCAAAGATGGATTCCATCCGCCTTGTTTTAGCTATTGCCGCATCCAAGCACTGGGAAGTGCACCACATGGATGTGAAGAGTGCATTTTTACATGGAGACCTTGCTGAAGAGGTATATATGCAGCAGCTAGAGGGTTATACATCAGATCCATCATTGGTTTGCAGATTGAAGAAATCTTTGTACGGGTTAAAACAGGCCCCAAGAGCTTGGTACGCAAAGATGGACTCCTTCCTTCTTTCCCAGAATTTCCAAAGATGCAAATCTGATCCGAATGTGTATCTTTAGCGAGTTAAAGGTAATTTGTTGGTTATTGTACTTTATGTTGATGATCTTCTCATTACTAGTAGCACACTTACTTCAATAAACAAGCTAAAAACTGCCTTAAATCTAGCTTTTGACATGAGCGATTTGGGCTTGCTGAGTCACTTTTTGGGCTTAGAGATAGCTCAAAATTTTGATGGGATCACTATATCTCAGAAAAAATATGCTTCCGACCTGTTATTGAAGTTTAATATGGCTGAATGTAAGGCAACCCCATTCCCATTCCTCTCAGGAATCAGTCTTGAGGAGGGAGATTCTACATCGCTTGCAGATTGCAGTATGTATCGACAGTTGATTGGTTCACTAATTTATTTGAAACACTCACGGCCTGATATCTCATATGCCATGAGTGCCGTGTCAAGATATATGCAGCAGCCACATGAGCTTCATTGGCGAGCAGCCAAGCGGATCTTGCAGTATGTGCAAGGTACGAGACAGTTTGGCATACATTATGCTGCAGATTCTGAGCTTGATTTCATTGGTTTTACTGATTCAGATTGGGCAGGTGATAGCATTGATCGGAAGTCCACTTCCGGTTATGTTTTCATGATTGGTCATGGTGCTATTTGCTGTTCCAGCAAAAAGCAAGCAGCCATTGCACTTTCTTCAGCAGAGGCAGAGTATCGAGGGGCAGTCAATGCTTACATTCAGGCAGTTTGGTTGCAGGGTATTCTTTCCGAGTTTGGTTTTGGTGGCACTACTTCGACTGTCCTATTTTGTGACAATCAAAGTGATATAAACATCTCCACAGATCCAGTTCAGCGGCAGAGGACCAAACACATTGAGATTCATATGCATTACATTCGACAGTTGGTGCATGACCGCACCATCATTCTGCAATATTGCCCTACTGATGAGCAAATTGCAGACATCTTCACCAAGAGCTTCACTGAGAAGAAGTTCTGTTACCTCCGTTCACTATTGGGGGTGAGTTCCATCATGGTGGAGACATATTGATTCATTATTATGCTTTAGCTTGAGGGGGGGCTTTCTTCCCACTGGGTTTTCCCTCTTTCCTCACTTAGTTTATTTTCAGCATTTTTTGGATTATTGTATTGGGGTGACCTTTGGTCTTAGTTACCAGGGCCCCACATTATTTTTTGCACATCATAGTCTAGCTTGAGGGGGGGTGTTCGGATAACCACATCATCTTTTTCAGGATCTTGCATGCAATTAGGGTTTGCATGCAAATTCTAGGGTTTGCATGCACTTTGCATGCATCCCAGTCACCAGGTTGATGCCTCCAGCACCTTATCCACCTTATTCTAGCACCCGAGAGCCACTTACTTCAGAGTTTTTTCCCTCCTAGCCTGAAAGGCGCCCACTTCTCACCTACTGCCAGAGAAGGGCGCACTTGTTCACCTACCACTGCAGTTCCACTTCAGTTACATTCAGTTAGCTCCGATTTAGTTTCACTCCCGACTGACTGTTTCACTTCCGTTGGACCTCTAGTTTGACTAGATGACTTGTTCTGACTTCAGTTAGTCTCCCATGCGTGCCCCACTGAGCCTCCTTCCCTTAATCAGTGCTACACACTTCAGTTACACATGACACACTCAGTTAGACTCAGATTGACACCTGGATGACTGGTTCTTGTGCATTGATGAGCACCACCGATTGATGATGAGGACTCCTAGTTGGAGTCAAGCTACTCCATTCAGTGATTCAAATGGCCTACTTAGTCAATTCCAATTGCTCATTGACAGATATTATATTCTATTGTAATTCATTCACCCTTTCTGGGATATTGAACACTGCTGCATGTTTTGCACAGTTTTACACCATATTTTCTATATTCATCTGTTGTGATTGATTTACTTGTTCATTAGATCTGCTATGACTAATTTTACATCAAGTGCTTCCATTGCACTTTTATTTGAATGCTGGCTCGATTCCGTAGCATACGTTCCTTCCTGTCTAGGATGCAGAAAGGTTTGGTTTGGAACTCGCCCTCGGGTTCTACCTGAACCATGTTCCAGACAATTACATGAGTAACATAATGTATATATATTTTTAATAATGAAACATTAAATACATCGTGCACTTTTATATTAGGAGGAAGTGCAAGTTGATAGGCTACCGACCCTATCTTAATTAACACTTCGAAAGGTACAAAACACCTGGGTGCCAGCTTGGAACACCTTCCCAAGCTCAATGCACTCTTCTTCGACTTTACCTTTATATATACATGATCACCAATGTTTAACTCCCTTAGATTTCTTTTTAAATCTTCATAACTCTTATGTCGATCCTTGCCAACTTTTAAATTTTGGTGCACCTCTTTCACCATCTGTTCCATCTCCTTTAACATGTCAGGTCCTAGAACAATCCTATCAACAAGGTTATCCCAAGACACATGAGTGTCATTTTCAACCATACAAGACTTCAAATGGACTCATTTTTAATGAATCTTGATACCCATTATTATAAGCAAATTCTACTAAATACAAATACTCTTCCCATTTACCTGGTTTATCCATTACATACATTCGCAACATATCTTCTAATACTTGATTAGTTCTTTTAGTTTTTCCATCCATTTGAGGATTATAAGCAGTACTGAAATTTAGTTGTGTATCTAGAAATTTAAACAGGCATTTCCAAAAGTTACTTATAAATTTTTCATCTCTATCAGAAATCACAACTTTCAGAATACCATGCAAACAAAATATTTCTTTCATAAAAATATCAGCTATGTTAATGGCTTTACAAGTAGATTTCACAGGTATGAAATGTGCAAATTTACTTAACTTATCAACGACTTCCATTATAGAGTCATGTTGTTTATACGTTTTAAGTAATAATGTTATAAAATCCATACTTGTTGTCTCATATTTCCATTCTAGAATTGGTAAGGGTTGAAGTAATCCAGTAGGATGTTGATGTTTCATTTTGACATGTTGACATTCAATGCATATAGCTAGGTAATTTGCATCATCGTTCTTCATGTTATGCCAATAATAATTTTTTCTTAGTTTTGTTATAATATTTTGGTATCCTGGGTGTTCGGAATATGGTTTCTTATGTAACTCATTCATGATTAATTGTTTAACTTCTTCTAAATTAGGTATGTATAACCAATTCTTATATACTAATAAATCTTCCGATCTTATGGAGTAAGCTGAGGATTCTTTTCCATTAACATCATTTTCTAACTGTTCTTTAATATTTAGGTATTCTTCGTCATTTTTAGGTGCATCTTTTATCAAATCTTGAAGATTTGTTTTATAACTACTAAAAGCAGACGAACAATGTGGAATGGCATTCCAACTCAGGGCATATTCCACTTTGTTCTCTTTTCCTTTAAGGTGTTTAATTTCAAAATCATAATCACTCAAGAAGGTTAACCACCTTGCTTGACGAGCATTTAAACTTTGTTGATCAAATAAGTATTTTAAGCTTATATTATCAGACATTAAAGTGAATTTTCTACCTATTAAGCAATGTCTCCACATCCTTAATGCATGTATTATGGAAGCTAATTCTAATTCATGTGTCGCATAGTTACATTCATTTTGCTTAAGTTTTCTCAACTCATAACTTATTACATAATCCTCTTGCAATAGCACGCCATGTAACCCTTCTAAGCACGCATCTATACATACAACGAAGTCCTTGTACGGATATGCTATTTTTAGAATAGTTGTGGTGGTCAATAAATGTTTAAGTTTTTCAAATCTTCTTGACATTTATTAGACCATATGAATTTAGTTTCTTTATTTTGAAGTGAAGTTATCAGGTAAGAAATCCTAGATAACCCCTCAATGAACCTATGGTAGTAACCCATGATCCCCATAAAGGATTGAATCTCGGTTACATCCTTAGGAACTCACCAATCAATGATTGCCTTAATTTTATCTGGGTCTACAGAAATGCCTTCCTTAGATATTACATGGCCTAGGTATTGAATTTTATCTTGAAAAAGTCACATTTACTAAACTTCACATACAATTTATGTTCTCTTAGGGTTTGTAAGACTAACTTTAGGTGTTCTTTATGCTCCTCTTCATTTTTGGAATATATTAAGATGTCATCAATAAACACTATTACAAACTTATCTTAGTATATATGGAGGGCATTGTTCATCAAACACATGAAGGTGGTCGGAGCATTGGTTAATCCAAATGGTATAACCAAGAGCTCATAATGCTCGTACCTTGTTCTGAATGTCATTTTATGAACATCTGTTGGCAAGCGAGTTTGGATGAGTCAGTTGCTCAAAGATGCCGCACAAGGAGGAAAACCGCACACAAGTGGGAAATAATATTACTTTATGTATTTTTGGTCATTTTGGACCGCATTATGTGGGTTAAGGGTCATTTTGTTGTAGATCTTGTTAAAATGTAGTTAGGCGATTGCCTAAGTGGACCATGGATGTAGAAGGTGCAATCCTATAAATAGATGTAGAATTGCAAGTGTTAGAGACACCAACCAATAATGAGAGAAGAATTGTGCATGTTTTGGTCTTGTGAATTTGGGTATGCAACAGAAGAACTATATTGATGTATCTGTGTTTTGTTGCGAAGGTTAATATGATATGATGGAGTTTGAGCAGAATCATTGTGTCTTTTCCTGTTTTCCTGTTATGAATGTATCTGCGATATGAATATATGAATGATGCGATGTTTCCTTGCTGCAAATGATGTGATAATGCTAGATCTATTTGTGCATTGATGGTTTTAATAATGAGATCTGTTGAATGATGATGCAATTATGTTTAATGTCTATGCCGAGTAATTAGATCTACTAACTAATGCTACGCTAAGCTGATAAGTAGACACACATGGTCCTCCTTCATTCGGTGGAAATGTGGTTTTATCAGCTCTCCCTTGAACATATCAGGTGAGACTTCATCTGCTCCACAGGTGTTGCTGGGTAGGGTAAAACCTGTCCGGGCCGATGCTCAGGGAGATCGTGGTGGTTTGGATGTCGATAGAGTGAGGAACCCCTGTCGACTGGGTTTTTATCAAAAAATGGTTCTGTTGTTGCGATTGATCAATATGCCACATTTTGGGTGGTTAACTGAGGCAAATACCTGCGTAAAGTAGTTTTTGGCCTGTTTCCATGCCAGGATTTTATGGATGGACACACCGATCGCAGTCACAGTCAACCTTATCTCATAGATCACGAGGTTTCCTAAGGATGGGCCAAACCCCTCGTAGTATTTCCGGGGGAAAGAGAATGATAAAAATCTTGCGGCAAAGTTGCGGATACGCTATGCTTTACAGCGCAATGGACAGGCATACAGCATTCACAGCATAAATGATTAGGTGGTACGCATCGGGGCCAGGATTTTGGCTACTAAACTAGTTAGGAATAACCAACCCAACCAAGGTAACTGAGGGGTCATTGCATGTTCTGAAATGTGTGCGCAAGGGGACCAAATTAACTTGTCGCTCTTTTTAATAAACCAGTTGACATAGGATGCAGTGGCAGTCCAGGCAGTGAAGTGTTCATTTGCATACAGTTGGTTGTTGATTATGATCACGTTTGTGGCTTGAATGGAACCAAATGGTTATCAAGGTATGGACGTACCAGCAGTAGCGATTTGTAAGGGCACGCGCTACCAGAACCTCTGGTGGGTAAAAGAACCTGAGCGGCCTAAAGACTGCACAACACAGTTCTGGATCTTTTGGGAGGAGCTACAAGCGGCAGCTGTGAAAGTTTCGTGGTTATGTAAGGCAGCCGTCATGAAATATGAGCAGATTTCCTGATTTGTGATTGGCCCACACGCCATTCATTTCCAAGCACAGTGAGACCCAGAGAAACAGTGGTTGCCGACACCATACAAGCTATCTGATGAAGAACTGGATGCCATTGTTGATGATTGGCCCACAAAATGGCGAGAATTGGTCAATATGGAGGAAGTAGACAGGAGTCCCCTAGCGGATGCACAAGTTGATCCAGTACAAGCGATGGACCCACTCTCAAACCAAGATTCATCATGGACACCCGCGAATGAGGAAGCCAAGCGCCAGTTTCAGCAGGCCAGAACGAAGCGGCACTATGAGCAGGGTATGACAAGTGGCGCAGCCACAGGAATGGAAGCGCAACTGAATCAACTTATTGAGGTCATCGCAAACCCCATGGTTGCGACACTAATGAAATGAAGAAATAAGCGGTAGAAGGTTTCGACGAGGTAAAACCTCGACTGGATTCTTTAATTGATGTTTTTTTGAAGAAAGCACTAGAGGTATCGGATGGGTAGGACTTTGGCTCAATCAACACTGGGATGCGGGTTTGGAATGTGAAAATTCCATCGACTGTGATTAAGACCAACGATGCGACTCTTAATAATTCCCCGCAGCAGTCGCAAAATGTGTCGATCGACATTAATGGGTTGTCCATGCAGACACTGGTGAGCTTGTTGAGTGTCGCTAATCAAGATTTGGCAGATAGGGATTTCAGTATTAGTGGTCAGTTCTTGTGATCACAGGAGACAGCAGCAGTGGCACAGAAAGAGGTAGAAGAATTAAAGGGGAAAGCAGTAGCAGCGCGGGAAGTGGTAGAAGAGTTGGAGAACAAGTTAGAGCAGCTGATTGCAGAGAATGCTAGCACAATTGAGGAGCTGAAAAAGGAGCAGGACCGCTTGACGGTGGAGAAAACCACCCTCTGGGACAGTAAAGTGCAGTTGTAAGAGGCATTTTATGACGCCTGTTAGTATGTATTGGAGCCCACCGTGGCATTTGATCTGATCAAGCAACCACAACGACTTGGGGCTTTCATTTCCCAGTTGCAGCGAGACAATGCCGATTTAACAACTTTTATTCAATAGGCACACCACAAGAGCAAGTAACATAATGAAAAAGTGCCATGGAGGAGTTGGCAACCCATCTAGGAGAGTTGGGGCAAGAAGCGACAAAAATCACTGTAGAGACTATGCAATTTTGGGGCAATGTCGTCCAGGATGCGCAATTAGAGCAACTGACCAAGCTACGACTTGAGGCAAAAGGGAAGCTTCCAACACTGAAGACGTCGATGAGAACACTGCCACTGATTTTTCAGGTCACCAAATCCGTGGAGATGAAGGAGTTACAACAACATGTTGCAAAGGCACAGGAATGTCAGGAAAATCGTACTACGTAGTTAGATGAGTTCCAAGAGATTGGAGCACAATTTTTTGTCAAGGTAGTTTCTCCGCTGCAGGCCATGCAGGAAGGTAAGAAAAAATTTGTTGATAAGCTGGCTGAGAACCCATTAGCGCAGGACTTGACAGAGAGCAAGGAGATTGCTACGACTTTCAAGGAGAAATTCAAGGAGATCAATCAATAGTAAGAATATTTCAGGCTGAAGATCAACGAATACACCATGTCCAGCTGACAGGCAAGCCACAAGATCGTGTTGTGGGCCTGTTGGCAGGCGGGTTTGGATGAGTGAGGTATGCAGCATCGCGGATGCTGCGCAAGGTCAAAGATGTCGCGCAAGGAGGAAAACTGTACACAAGTCGGAAATAATATTACTTTATGTATTTTTGGTCATTTTGGGCCACATTATGCGGGTTAAGGGTCATTTTGTTGTAGATCTCGTTAGAAAGTAGTTAGGCGGTTGTCTAAGTGGATCATGGATGTAGAAGGCACAAGCCTATAAATATATGTAGAATTACAAGTGTTAGAGGCACCAACCAATAATGAGAGAAGAATTGCGCATATTTAGACTTGTGAATTTGGTTATGCGACAGAGGAACTATATTGATGTATCTGTGTTTTGTTGCGAAGGTTAATATGATATGATGGAGTTTGAGCATAATCATTGTGTATTTTCCTATTTTCCTGTTATGAATGTATCTGCGATATGAATCTGTGAATGATGTGATGTTTCCTTGTTGCAAATGATGTGAAAATGTTAGACTATTTGTGCATTGATGGTTTTAATAATGAGATCTGTTGAATGATGATGCGATTATGTTTAATGTCTATGCTGAGTAATTATATCTACTAACTAATGCTACGCTAATTTGATAAGTAGACACACATAGTCCTCCTTCATTTAGCGGAAACATGGTTTCTCCATCTCTCCCTCGAACATCTCGGGTGAGACTTCATCTGCTCTGTAGGTGTTGTTGGACAGGGTAAAACCTGTCTGGGCTGGTGCTCAAGGAGATCACAGTGGTTTGGATGTCGACAGAGTGAGGAACCCCTATCGACTGGGTTTGTGTCAACAACATCCTCCTCCTTAATTCTAACTTGATGGTACTCAGACCTTGAGTCAATTTTATAGAATACCGCTACTCCCCGTACTTGATCAAACATGTCATCGATGCGGGCGAGAGGGTAGCTATTTTTAATTTTCATTTTATTTAAGTGTATGTAATCAATGCAAAACCTTAGTGTGCCATATTTTTCATTCTAACAAACAAGAACGGTTCTCCCCATGGAGACACATTCGGTCTTATATATTCCTTATCTATTAATTCTTGCAATTGTAATTTTAATTCTACCAACTCAGGTGTGTTCATTCGATAAGGAGAATTCGAGGAAGGTACTACTCCTAGTACCAACTCAATTGTAAATTCAATATCCCTCTTTGGATGTAGTTCATGTATCTCTTCTGAAAAAACAACTTTAAATTCATTTAAAAGAGGAAAATCCCTTAAACTAGGTTTTTGGTTTGTTGTATAAACAACAGATCCCATCTTAAACATAAGATAGGAGCCCCTTTTTATTTATTATTTGTTTGGATTTCCATTTTTACTGATCTCTAGCTTGTATTTTCTTTTTGATTCATTTCAGTTGGTTTCATGATCTTGGTGGTTAACTTACAATGATATTTTTCATGTTCCCCACCTAGATTTGGTCTTCATTGCATAAATTGATTATTCGACATGATGGCTGGTTATTACTTTCATTTGAGGATTTTGATTGATCTTATGATTTCTTCTCTCATGATTATTTTTATGCATTTTGTGGATTGCAGAACCTTTAATTTTAATTGTTAAATTTCAATGTTTCGCATTCCCGCAATCCGCATTGCGGATCTTTTTTCTTATTTTTTTTTTTCGGATTGCAGAAAAACCGATTTTAATATTTGAGTTTTTTGCTTCTACATTTCCGCATTGCGGATTGCGGAAGTCGGAAAGAATTTAAATGATATTGTTCGAATGTCGTTGTAATACCCATAGAACCTTAATTAAAGTTAAATGCTTTGTAACAATGTTTTAAATGATTGTTGAACAAATATTTGACCAAGTGTGGTCAAAGACACTTGTATGAGGATTTTGAATTATTATTATTATTTAATAAATCAAAACAGGAGAATCCAATCTGAAGTAGTTGTTGAAAGAGTGTTTGCTGGCCCACAAGGAGAAATGACAAGTGTTGGAAAAAAAACCCACACTAGTGAAACATATATTTAATAGCTCAACAAGTGCACGAGGAATCATCCCTATTTTTCAGGTCAGAACTCTAGATGGAGGTTTTAGATTAGGAGGCTCATGATAGACCTAAGTCCTAGGAAAATTTAAATACACATTCCCATAAGACAAGCATGAGGCTTGGATGGAAGAGGGAAATACTTTTGTTGAGTAAAGAAGTGGAATTGAGTGATAGTTCAGAACTAGTTCAGTAGTCTTTGTCCTTGTGGTCCAACGAACAGGCTCGGGTGTTTCAGAACAAGTAATCTTGGTTGTTCTAGAAGAATGGTTGGGAGGAATGACGAACTTCAGATTGGATTCAGTCTGTTCTTACTATCAGGTTTTTATCTTAGATAGTATTTAGTATTTTCTCTGTAGTATTATTATAGAATGATGAACTGTAAATTTAAATGTTCTGTTAATGATTTTATTATTTTAATTCTAGGAAGTACAAATCCTATGTTATTGTTTTGTCTATCAGGTCTAGGTTAATTTCATTATGGTATTAATATTTATTTTTTGTTTATAATTCAGTTGTTCATATGATAGTTCAAATTTACTAATCTGTCCTATAACCTAGGGTTTATATTGAATATATATAATATATCACTGTATTAAATAGACAGAGTTAATATTTATATTATTTACATAGTACTGAAGGACCTGTTATAAACACACAGTATCATAGAAGTAACATAACAGAGCATGTTAAATATATTTCCACATAGGAATTTCTTTGCAAAGCCAAATGGCTTGAATAAATATTCACCATTATAATCAAATGAACATGTATATATATATATACAATCAAACGAGTTTAGTTTGGAATTAAGGCTTTTATATACAGATCTGTAAGGCTCAAACACGTTTTTATTCAAGTTCAAAGTATAAAACCTAACATTATTATAGAGCCGACAAGCCAAGAAACAAATCATTGAAGCATATAATAGAGCATCATTGATCATACAATAAATTAGAACAAGATAAACCCATCAAATTGAAACAAGCTTCATAGCAACAAATAAAAAATGTATAATAGCCGAGTGGCCATAATGTATTTCGAAACAGAGTATGAAATTCCAAAAGGCTTCATATATTATACAAAAATGTGTTTAGAAATCTATGAAGGAATTCATATGGCTTCCTTCAGCCTACACGAAACATGCCAATAGTAAAGAGAGGCAAAATGCACTTATGCCATGGACAAGTTTTGATTAAGGAGTATGATATTGGCATTGTTGCCATGGAAGAAAGCAGTAACATGCATCTACCTGGTTCTAAGGCCGATGTCGTTGCATCCATGTGACCACCTGCAAAATAAGTAAAACGAATACGGTAAGGGTTATTAACCAAGATTTTAATAACCAAACAGTAAAACCTTTTAATAGATAAATTCGAAAAGAAATTTATGTTAAACCCTTATGAAAGGTTGTTTGAAGTTTACCTTTGGGAATTCGTAGACATTGGTTAAGGTAGTAAACCAGACCCCTATATATTTCTTAGGGTATCCTCTATTTCGCATCAAACACCAGAAGCTTAGGTAAGAATAATTTCAGTATTTCGAAACCCTACAGGACTCATCGAAACACCTACACAAAAGATTAACGGGTTTTGTTAGATCAATAAGTATACACTATATAAACACTTCTAATATGTTTTTAAAACTATCAACATAGAGTCGAACCCTTACCTTTTTACCAGGAAGCTTGCGAAGTGAAAGCATCATTGGAAGAACCAAATGCAAACCCTGGTGTAAGCAAGGCCATCGTAACCATATTGGTTCACACAAACTTGTTAACAAGAACATGTGCGCAAGCACGAAATTCTTGAGAGATTCATTTGTAGAACCACGATGCTCAGAAACTATTAAATGATAAATTCATAGTCAAACTGTAGTGTCTAGTTTAATGAATTTGTAAAAACTATGAAAAATTGCAATTTTTGGCCAATTCGACCCTTAGACTAGTATTGAACCAAATGCCTTCAAATGGCTCCAAATGATTTTGAATTGGTTATGAATGTGTTTGGAAGGTATTAAGAAATAAAAATAAGGTTGATGGATTCTTGGAAACTCTCAAAATATATTTGTAACATTCAATTACAATCAGGGAAAGATAGGGCAATTTACTAGTCAAATCAAGGTTCAAATCCCCAAAGGGTAGTGGTCAAAGATGGATCTCTAAATGTTGCACGAACTTCCAAAATTTTACAACAGAGACATTGTACTATTAAAGGACTTCAATTTTCTCCAAAATACGTCATCAATCAGTTTCTAAGTTCTTCTGCAACTCCCATAAATCAGAGGTTTGTGGACATGTCTTCACATAGGGGGGAATGCTAGTAAATTTCATCACTCGCTATGAAATTCGATATTTATGTTCCAAAGGCTTATGAAATGTATATAAAAATTCTTCCAGACATTAATGACTCTCCATACATCATAAAAATCACAGATATGAACTGATACAAGTCGAAATAAAGCAACTTCAATCTTTCATAACAAGAAGTAGGGAAAATGGCACCATTTATGCATTGTTTGGTATTTTTACATAGTTCCACTTCGTATTTAGACCTGAGAGACTTCTGAGAATTAAATAAAGAGTACATATACCAGAATACAAATAAATGGGGCCACAATAACTCCCCCAAAGAGAACAACATCTCACCAAGTGCGCCCTTCCTCTAAGAGCCAAAATATGAAGAGAAAAGTGAGAAAGGCGTGGAAGCAAGTTGAGGATGAAAATGTCATGAGATTCCCTGTAGCTTCAAACTACAACAAATGACTCCATTTTATATCGAAATGACAGGTCTGAATGGCCTCTCCAATTTTGAATTAGGATGGGAATCTTTCACCCTCGAAATTGGTACTAAGGCAAGTAGAGTAAACACTCCACAAGCATGGAAAAGCTATGCTCTCTAATATGAAAAATGATAAAAGATAAAAATATACTCTCCTTCTTTTTTATTGACTTTTATAAACTTCCAAATACCTCCTTATCTCTAATTCCATCCATGAGCTGCATGCCAACTCGAATTTGGAAGAGATTCCAATGTGTGCCATTGGTCCCTCCATTCCTAGCCTCCTCCTTCACTCAATTCGAATGGATGACACTTTGGCTTCCCCAAATCCCTTCTGCACCCTCTTGGAGGATATTTTTATCCCTCACATGTCATATATGTCATATGTCAGCAATTAGGTCTGATTTGTGTCACAAGTGTCATAGCATCTTCATCATTGTTTTCATAGAAGCTAGGGAATCTAGCCCAAGTGTCTCAATTTCTCTCAAATGCCTCTTCCTCTTCCATGGGAGTTAATATTCCACTCCAATTCAACCTTCATTGATTCATTCCAATTATATTGACCTTCCAAATCACCAAGAACATTAGAATCAATCTTGGACTCGAATTGGTGAGAATAGGATGCCATGTGGCATGAGGAATCTAGCTTTGTGTGGGTCCCACACCACCAGTGTGTCTCCATGACCAAGTGCCATCTTATTTTCCTATCATAAATATTTATTTAATCCATTTTAATATATTTATGTCAATATAATTTCCATTTGGGGTTTATTATCTCCCTTATTCAAAATCCCAATGTTTCCACCCCAACCTAGGAAACTAGTAGATTGGTGGAATTTTCTCTTTTGAGATTTATTTGAATGGGGACATTATAGTCCTCCCCACCCAAGATTGCTTGTCCTCAAGAAACTTCGAACATGGATGTTGAACAACGTGCTTTCTTTCCAAAACTTTCTTCCCCCCCAAAAAAAATTTGAAACCAATGAGACTAACAATTATTCCAGGGTCCCATCGCTTGTATTGCACTCCAAGAATTAGGAGTGCTCTCCAACCCATAACATCGGGAAAGAGAATTCCTAGATCCCATTTCTGTGTATTCCTTCTTCCAAACATCATAAGCGCAAAAGATATATAATCAAAGTACATAACAACATAATGAAAATGTACACCAAGGAGGTGCCTCATCAAATAATCATGAAAGTGCTTGTACCTCCAAGTAAGTAGACCACCATTTTCCAAGTGCATACAAGCATCAAGAGACCAATCAAATCTGCTCCAATGACATAGGTGAGTGTCCCATGTCCTATAATGATGCTCCAAAAATATGTAAGATGCCTCAAAACAATCAGCCGTGTATTCTTCCATCCAAGAAGTGAATGAAGAATCTCCACTAAAATATGAACCAAGTAGGGAGCAAAGAAAACAATGAGCCTTCAATGGCCTCACAAAAGTACCATTTGTGCATCCAATATGTGTCTCATCAAGAAATAACAAAGGATTTTTCTTCCAATAAAAATGTTCTCCAATCATATATCTCTTCAGCCAAGTATTGGATGAAGTTCCTCCAACATCAATTGAACTAAGCAAGGAGCAAGGAAAATAATGATTCTTCAAGTGACTCAAGTGAACATCATAGGTGCATCCATGAAGATATGTATCATCATAAGGTAAAAATGGATGCTGCTGTAAATGTAAATAATAAGGTGCTCTAGTCATGTCATGATTAAAAGGAGAGATAGGAGTTTCATACTCCTCATGTGGCACCATTAGAAAAAAGTTGTTCACCCATAATTCATTAGGATGAATGTTGGGCCTGGCCTAGATGGGGCATTTTGAGCAGAAATAATTTTAAGAACTGTGGAGTTGAACACAGTTTAGTTGGAACAATTTTGGGATAAGTTTTGGTATGCTACGAAGTTGTGCGCAGCACAGTGTCGAAAGAACTGCGAAGTCAGTGCCGCGAGGAGAATAGTACTACAATGTGTTCGGTCAACGGAAGATCCAGTTAAACAGAGTGTTGGATGGAAGACAACACATATTCTGGGTAGGTCATCGGAGATCTACTTTTGGCAAAGATACTCGATAACTACCAAGCGGTGGGTAGGTGCGGATCAGGAGGAGATGACTGGTCGCATAACACAGAGAACTACTACTTGAAACAGTCATCTAAAGGCCATGAAAGAAGGAACAACTCGATGAGAGCAACCTATTGGCGTGCATGTAACAGTTTTGTAACCTAAGGGTTTCTGCCTTCGAAATGTAAAGACATGACCTACGGGTCTTGATCTATAAAAAAAGGCATGATTTTGTATGGAAAGGGGCACACACTCTTCACTTTCGTTGGTTATTATTGAATATTATAAGAGTTTGTAAGCTTGAAGCTATTGTAAAGGTTCTGCAGCTGAGTGCGCAGAGACCTAATTTCGAGGGAGAAGAGCATCTGCAGCTGAGTGCACAGACGAAGAACTGTTGTACCCTTCCCTAAAGATAATAAAACAACAGTTCTTGTGGATGTATCCTTCCATCCGGCGGGGGTGTATCTTCCATTGTTTAACTGCTTAATATGAATTTTTGATGTTATAGTTATCCGATATTTGTTACTTTTATCTGTATTCGCCATGAAAGAGATGGGAATGAGATGTTAAGCAGTTCATGTGTGGATGAATGTTAATGCTCAATACTTATAATTCTTTGAATGTTTCGATATGTTAAATAATCACAGAGTAATGGTTGAAGTTGAAGTACTGCATCAAGGCATGCAGCATTGCATAATTCATTCCATTTCATATGTATGAATCAGTCTAAGTGTTGATGAATGATTAAGACTGTTAAGTAAGATTGCCTAGTTTGATCAAATCTCGAAGCGAATGTGCGATCTAGTTGACGCACTGATTTATGATAATTAATGTGAGATAAGATGTTGATAGCTTATTGTTATATCACCAAGTCTAAGACCCATAAAGAGAGATCCGCAAGAAGTATATATCTACCCTTTACACTGACCTATGGCTGTAGTTCATTAGTACTGCACAGTTATGATCGACACGAAGTAGAAGACATCGTGCAATCATTTTTCGCAGTGTGGAAGTTTTTGTCGCGCTACACATCAATAAATATAAACACTCGCCTCACTAGGTTGTGGAAACCTGATTCCACATCCACCCTCGCAACTTCGCCTCAGGTGAGACCTCAGACTGCTCATAGTCTGTTTCTGAAAGGGACGGTGAATAGGGGTTTTGTTGGTATCTTGTACTGCGAAGTACCTGGGTCTACATTGGAAAACCTCTAGATCAGTATTTACGACCAACAAATGGTTTTGCTGCTCAGCTAAGGCCAATGATGCGATAGTGTATTGGAAAAAGTAATGTGTGAAGAAGAATATGAGTCCCCATTAGGATTAGACAATTGGCATCCAGAAAAAAAAAGAGATCTAGGCTTGGTGTGATAATATCAAAAGAGATTTTGCAAAGAAAGAGAACAAACACCCACGTCTATCCAACGTAGAGTGGTTGAACAGATACTTGTGGAGGGATATCCATGAGATTTTCTGGGCGTCATTTCCAAACGAGCTACAAGAGTGGATATCACGCCTCACAGAAAGAAAGAATTGTTCTCAGGGAGGAGTACCTATAGAGTGGACTCCAGAACTTACTGAATAGCTCAAAGCAATAGACATCCCACTGTCGCGAGCAGTCAACTTTTGGGTTGATAGCATACTTGAGGGATTTGTGACCGGGTTTGCTATAGACACGCTGAAATCCTATAGCCAAGCATAAGCATACTTCTTCGAAGGATTCAGAGGTAAGTTCCTAAACAATCTCAGTCTATACATTAAAATGCTTTTAGCTGAGAAAGGTGTTTTAAGAATGCAGTAAAAATTATGAATCTGTCATGATAGAAAGTACATACATTGATTCTTATGAAGAAAACCATACTTTGAGAAGTGGAAAGAGATATAATATTGCTAACGAAAAGAATCCCAGAGAACCTAGAAACCGCATAAATACTGAAATTCCATGTGACCTTAATAATCAGAACACACAATTATCTGCCACAATCCAGCGTATTATACCTCGGAATCCAACAACCCGAAACCCATTTGCTGCGAGCATCCCGCAGCCCATCCCACAAAGCGTCAATACTAGTAGCACTGCAGGAGAGAGTGCTTAGACCACTACGACTCAGACCATTCCACAGAATACTATCCCTAGTACGACCCAGCAGCTTGGATCTACTTTTGTCGCAGGGAACCCATCTCACAACCGTACACAATTCGGGAGGAGGATGGCTGATAACGATATCAAAATGCTGATATTCAAAGGAATGGATCTAGAAGACCCTGATCAGCATTGGCTTCTATGTGAAGCCATATGGAATGTAAAGCAAGTTCAGGATGACGCTATGAACAGAGCACAACTCATCACTACTTTTAGGGATAGAGCATTACACTGGTTTATGAAGTATTCTCAAGCACAGCCAAGAACCCTAGCAGACATCAAATCCGCGATGTTAAAAGAATTTAAGAAGCCGAAATCAGAATCACAGTGCATAACAGAATTGAAAGAAATCAAACAGAAACATACTGAATCAGTCTGGGAATTCAACCAAAAATTTAAAACATTGTTGGACCAAGTGAGTTTTGTTATAGCTCCGCAACAGCACCAAGAATGGTTTATTGCTGTGATGTTGCCCCATATCAGACAACCACTGATGTGACAGAAGGTTGTATCACATGTTGAGGCCTTGGAGATCGCGATGAAGTTGGAGGCATCACCAATTGGAGAGAGTATTTATGGGATGTTACAGATCCAGAACCAACTAGCTAGCTTGACATTAGAATTACAAGGTATGAAGGATGGAAAGGAACAGAGACCTGAACAAAGACATGAATTTTGGTGCACAGGATGCAAAGGAGAGGGCCACACCAAAGAACATTGCCCCTTATTTCAAGATTATATTAACAGTGGCACACCAAATCTAATGAATATGAATCAGAACCAGTCACCATGGTGTGAAATTTGTAGAAGCAGAGGACACTGACCTGAGGCCTGTTACCTGCTACATAAATATGTAAAAACACCAAAAACTTATACTGTAATTTATGTAAGTCAGTTGGACATGATGAATCCAACTGTCGCGCTTCTGAACTAATGAAAGAAAGAAAGTGATATATGGAAGCAATGCGAGGTGCTAGAATGTACTATGTTCAGGAAGAAAATCAGCCAAAATAGGAGAACACCTAGTATGATCAGGGCGGATATAGAGGGCGCAGTGGTGGATACCGCGGGAGAGGGAGAAATGCTGGCCCAACTCAAGGAAGGGGCCGAGGCCAAATAATCTACTATAACTGTGGACAACCAGGTCATCTGTCTAGAGAATGTACTAACCCATGCACCACATGCAGCTACTGCAAATCATTTGATCATGTGATTGAAGACTGCCTCGTACTTGAAGTAGAAATGCAGAAACAAAGAAGGATAGAACCTCTGAACCCTAACATTCAATTAATTGCAGCAGAGATCAGACCTACAGATCCAAGTGTAAATGCAGTAATGCAAAGTGGTGCTGATACAGGAAGAGGTAGAAGCGCGGAAGCCTCAACTTCAAGAACAACTGATGCTAAGAAGACCCCAGGAGAAGCCATAGGGATTAGAAAAGCTCCTAGAAAAGCACCTCCTTTGAACTTACAGAAAAGTAAAGAAGCATTTGAAGAAGCCCAAGACATGTTCAAACAAACACCACCTACTTCACCAAGAATCCCGTTGCACAGTGAAGTACAACAGATAAAAGATATGCCACTGGCATATGATCAAATGCGCACTACACCAGATACAACCTCTTTTGTTGCGCAATTCCTACGGAGCTGCATCAAGTTGTTGAAGAACAAAGACACTCTTATGGAATTTAAAAAACTTATAAATCAATATGAATCACACAGTGAGAGGAGGAATTCCCATGGCGTAGTCCATAACATTAGGAGTCCCAAAAGAACCGGGAGGGAAATGTAGTTCACTGCACAAATTGGAGACTACGAGATGGATGAGATCATCCTTGATCTTGGATCTGAAGTAAATGTCTTGACCAAGAAAACATGGCAGGCAATGGGGAAACCAAAATTACAGTGGTCACCTATATAGTTGAGAATGGATAATCAAGTTATAGTTATACCATTGGGTAGATTACCCAATACCATTGTCGACATTGATGGACTGCGAAGTTATGCAGACTTCGAAGAAATTGAAATAGTGGATGATAGAAATCCTTATCCGGCACTGGTGGGTATCGATTGGGCAATGACAAAATCCACCATCATAAATCTAAAGACAATGAAAATGATATTTGAGGGCAATGACGTAAGGGTCGTCGCACCACTGGACCCTTCACAAGGGGAGCGATATGTTGAACCAATTCAAGAGGAGTACAGAGTTCAAGCTCTCGACTGTATCTACAAGATGAAAACAAATGCTACGGATTATATTCATCCTACCGTGGATGGAACACTTAGCTGGCACTGTGATAGTTATTGCATCTCAGACTCCGAAGCAGGCTTAGAAAACTAGCAACACAGAATGCATGAAGTATTTGCCAAGAGATGCGCGACAATTATGAAATCACTCCGCTGGATTGGAAAGAAGGTAAGTCCAATTCCCACTTACAATGGTTCAGCTAACGTTTATTAATTTATCAAAGAATACACTGCAGCAATCGCAGATGAACACCGCGTCTCAGCATTAGATATGGCACTGTGCGAGACACCTGCCAGATGGTGGTCTACGCATAAGAAGACACTCACAACTTGGGAATAGTGCATAATAAAGATGCAGATCAGGTTTGCTGATAAGGTCACACTACCTTTTGACAAATACAATGGCCAGATGGATCTGGGGGATCATATTACAACTTGTATAGAAGCTTGGAAAGAAAGACCACAGAAAAAATGGGTGCACGTTTTTGTGCATACACTGGAGGATCCTATTCCAAATAAATGGTATCTAGACGCAGAGCTACGCAGAGGAACTGTATGGTGTTGTATCCTCACTGTGATCTTCCAGAAAGATTTTAGCTTTGAAGATGACCATCCTACTATCAATGATGCACTGCAGCTCATCAAGGAAAAGATATTGAAACCAGATTGTATACAGGAAAATAAAACATTAGAAGAATTCTTTGGAGCAAACGGCGTACCTGTGAGTCTACAACCAGATTGGATAGAACAGGTAGAGCAGACCTTAGAATGCTATAACTTAGCTGCAAATGTTGAAGATAAGGAAGATAGCGATGAGGAAGACCCGCGCAACATAGACATCCCTGAATCCGAAGGAATGCGTGAGGTAGAAGGACCTCCACTGGAAATTCTAGATATGAGTGGAACGGTTAAAACAAAGAAATTAAACATTGGCATCAATAAAGAACTGAAGTTGGTAGCAATAGGAGACTATTGGGATGAAGATACCATTGCGAAGATCACGGGTATACTACAATAATATCAGTAATTATTCCCGACCAAGTTCACAGAGATAAAGGTATTTTGGGAGACTTAGGAGTGATGAAAATTCCTCTTAAGCCTGGCGCTAAACCCGTCAAGCAAATGCCATATAGATTAAATCTGCGCTACAAAGAACGAGTTAAAGCATAACTCGACAAGATGCTCGATGTAGGGATCATTGAACCAGTTGATGAATCGGAATGGATAAGCCCGATGGTTGTCCAAGATAAGAAAACAAATGGTGAGATCAGGATCTATGTTGATCTCAGAAAGCTGAATGATGCTTCAATGCATGACCCATTCCCTACTCCTTTTACCGACGAAGTACTTGATAATGTTGGAGGGAATGAGGCATACTCTTTTACTGATGGATTTTCTAGACACCATCAGATTAGAATTGATCCGGCCGACAGACACAAAACTACATTTGCAACAGAATGGGGGTCGTTCCAATATACAGTGATGCCTTTCGGTCTGAAGAACGCACCGACCATATTTTCTAGAGTGGTGATCACAGCATTTAAAGAATTCATACACAATTTTTAGAGGTTTACTTTGATGATTGGACCATCTTTGAGTTACTAAACAACCATGTCGTGAACCTCAGGATGATGCTGGAAAAATGCAGGCAGCACCAAATTTCTTTGAATTTGAAGAAATGTATTTTCTGTGTTCCTTATGGAATTCTGTTAGGACACATTGTTTCAAGCAGAGATTGATGGTTGACCCTGCAAAGATCACAGTTATTGTAAATTTTCCTACACCAAATTCAGTTAAACAATTGTGCACCAAACTAGGGCATACCAGTTACTACAGGAAATTCATAAAAAGGTATGTGCAGATAACCATAGCAATGGAGAAGCTTTTAAACAAAGACACACCGTTCGTGTGGAACAAGGACTGTAAGAAGGGATTTGACACATTGAAAGAAAAGATGGTCATTGCGTCGATCCTAGTTTTTCCAGACTGGGGAAAGCCATTTCATGTCCATGTTGATGCTTCATGTATAGCATTGGGCATTGTTCTTGCTCAGCCAGGAGATGTAGGCATTGATCATCCCATTGCATTTTCGAGCAGAAAGCTGTCATCTGCTGAGAAGAACTATACCACTATTGAAAGAGAAGGAATCGCAATGGTATATGCACTACAGAAATTCAGACACTACTTGCTTGGTGCGCACTTCCCTATGTTTACTGACCATTCTGCATTGAAATACCTGGTCAATAAAACAATGTTAGGGGGGCTAATATGCAGATGGCTATTACTCTTCCAAGAGTATGACTTTGAAATAGTAGTTAAGCCAAGCAGATTAAACTTAGCACCTGACCATTTGTCTAGGATTGAGTCAGGAGAAGAGCCTACAAAGCCTAAGGACACTCTTCCTGACGCACAGTTATTCGCTATACAAGTCGCTGATGAGTATTATCAAGACATAATCCAATTTCTAACTACAAGGTTGGCACCTGCAGAATTCACTACATAGCAAAAGAAGCAGTTGCTAGTGTGAGCTGCAGACTTCACCATTATCGCAGGTCAGTTGTACAAATTAGGACCTGATGAAGTACTCCGTAGGTGCATACTGGAGCATGAAAAACCATATATATTGGCCAATGCGCATTCAGGAGTAGCAGGAGTCCACTACCCAGAAAGAGCCACTGCGCAGAAGGTATTACGCGTAGGGCTATGGTGGCCAACAATTCATAAAGATTCGAAGGAACATTGCCAGAGTTGTGATGTATGTCAAAGGTCAGGGAAGCCATCACGAAGAGATGAAATGTCGTTGAACCCTCAGCTGACCTTGCAGGCATTCAAAAAATGGGCAATTGATTTCGTGGGACCTATTAACCCACCGGGAAAAGGAACTGGTGCGAGGTACATTATTACTGCAACTGACTACCTCACCAGATGGGTAGAAGCGAAACCAATAGAAGATTGTAGTGCAACCACAGCTGCTGAGTTCATCTTTGAGAAAATCCTTACATGATTTGGATGCCAAAAAATTTTGATGAGTGATCAAGGCACTCATTTTCTGAACAAAACTATTCAAGATTTCACCGAAGAGTTCTACATCCATCACCAGCGTAGTACACCTTATCATCTGCAAGCGAATGGAACTATTGAAGCATTCAATAAAGTACTTGAGAATCCACTAACCAAAATATGCAACGTAAACCGCGATGACTGGGACCTCCACATTCCATCTATATTATGGGCATATAGAACAACATGCAAGAAGTTAACTGGACATACACCTTTCAGATTGGCTTATGGGTAGGAAGCAATTATGCCAATGGAGTATATTATTCCCAGCTTGAGAATCGATGCATTTACAGGGATGGCAGATCACGCAACACTAGAAGAAAGACTGCTACATTTGGTTGTTCTAGAAGAAGATCGCTTCATCGCAGGCTTCCACCAACAAGTATAGAAAGAGCGTGAGAAATCCTGGCAAGATTGAGCATGAGAAATCCTGGCAAGATTTCCACATCAAGAGCAAGTCTTTCCAGGTAGGTGATCTAGTCCTCCTATATGATAGTAAATTCATGAAGTTTCCTGGGAAGTTTAAAATGCATTGGCTTGGACCATATACTGTCATACATGTTACTAATGGTGGCATAGTCCAGTTAGCTACTTTAGCCGGTGAAACATTACCCAATTTGATAAATGGAAGCAGACTAAAGCTTTATCACGATAGTCCTGCTTCGCATCATCCAGTATGATCAAAAAGAAGGGGAAAATTCTAAGTCCCAAGTACAGTTGGAATTGGGCACTGGAAACTGCGAAGAGTCTATACATGAAGTTGTTGAGTTAGACCTATGTACCGCGCAGTGTTGTTGAAGCTGCGCATCAAAAAAAAAAAAGAGAGAGAAATAATGCGATGTTGTGACATTCAAAAGGAAACCTTGAAGAGAAAAGAAATTAAAACACCGTGAAGTAACTGCACAGGACCAAAGATTACCTACCGCGCATTTCGACACAAGGCTCCAAAAAAAAGTCATTATAGTGTCGATCGGAAATATAGTCGTTATGCAGTACTTTCCTACCGACCGCTTGGGCATTTAAAGCACAGATAACCATTTTGAATGATTTAATGAAGTAATTGAACGAAGCATCTACCGGATTTGGCTAACGGATACTACATTTAATGCTTATCTAATCGTTAAGGGGCATGGAGGGGGATCAACCGTGCCTATAAATAATGTTGCAGTTAGAATTGCGGGCATTACCAAAGCACTTGGAAATTCTTGCAGACATTGTTCTCTGAGTTAGTTCTGCAAGTTATCCACTAGTTTGTTGAGTAATGTGCAAGTGAATGTCACAATCGTCTTTTGTTGAAAGGAGTTCACAGTCGAGGAGATTGTGAGGTTGTTCCAATATGGAGGGATTGACGAATTAATTATAACCCCGAACAAGAAAGTTGCCATTGAATCAGAACAAGGTCCAAGGAGATCACTAAGACACGGTCCTTCAATGCAAGACAAAGGCAAACATCTAGTAGGGACGAGGACAAAGACACCCAAGATGAGTTCGACAGGCACGAACAAACCATTAGTTGATAAAGAAATACCATTAAGAATGACCCCAGACTATATCTTGCTACGTGTAGTGGGTGCACCGGCCATTAAATTACTGAAGAGCCCAAAGTATGAGATACCACTCTCGCCAATATCAAAGCATGTCGAGGTGGACAAAAATTTGTTGGGTAAGATTCCCGATTGCAAATGGGAGGACTATGATCTTCTTGCAATGCAGAAGGAGAAGCCTAGCGAGTTGAGGTTCCCATAGCTCCAGCCCGACAAATCCATGTGCTGGAAGAAGAATGTAAAGGGTGACCTCACTTTGGTCATGGAAAGCCGGTTGTCTGGAGTAGCCAAGTCAGGTCTGCTCAATCTGCTCAGACTACCAAACTTTGACAGATCATCTGAGCTCAATGCAGTGGTGCGAACTCTGATGGCACGCATCCACCAGGGATACTTATGGCTGGACCAAAACATCAACCTGACGATTGACTTGATCCATCAGATAACGGGGTTGACCAAAAGAGGAGAAGATCCAAAGAATTTTTTTCAAGGGAAAAGAAAATATAAAGAGGTAGCCACGTTAATGAAGCAAACGCAGTCTATCGTCAAGGGGAAGCAAGGCTTCCAAACGGATGACATAAAGGACCAAGGAATAAGATTTGTCACGCAACTGTTAGTGGGAAAAATTCTCAGAAAGTGTAGACCGTTAGAAGTCTCTGCAGGCGCAGTACTACTTGGCGCTGTAGCCGCTGAAGGAGAAGAATTTAATTGGTGTCAGTATCTACTGAGTAAGTTCCTAGAGGAACTAAACGACATGTAGATCAATGGTGGATACTTCCATTTCACATGGCTAATAGTGTTGATCTCCTTCGTGGGATGGAAGGAGCCGAAGCAGTACGTTGGAGTAATCACAAACACTTCGGACTACAGAGGTGCTCGCTATCAGAACCTTTGTGAAAATTTGAATCCCGAAAGGCAGCACGAGACAGCACTGGTCTTTTACACATATTATGACCAGCTGCGCAGAGCCATCATGCTTACGCCTTGAAGACCAAAACAAGTAACAATAAAATATATCCATGTTGTCAATTTCTATGCTGCGATGAAATGCATCTCGATTTCAGCTAAAGCACAGACAAAGAATCCTGGCTGGTACCCAGGAAAATACCACATGTATGAGGAAGATATTGAGAATATCATTAAAGAGTGGCCAGCTGAATTCCGAGTTTAGGTTGTGGACGTCCAAAGTGATCCTGGCGAGGATAACCCTATCCCGTGTCCCATAGTAGAAGACAAATAGTCAGGAAAGAGGAAGGACACAGGAAGTCCTTCAGTGCGTAAGGAACCAAGGAAGAAGCAGAAATCAAGTAAGGATCAACTGGACACAGTGCTTCGCAAGGATGACTACATAATGATTGCCGCGAAGGTCATTGAGCAAATGGAGGAACTCTCGACTGATAAGGAGAAGAAGGAAAAGGCAATTCGGGACAGTTTGGATAAGAACCTAACTACATTGCAAGGGATTTCACAAAAAATTGATGAGGTAAGCAAAATATTACCCTTTCCACGGGAATCAAACGCTGAAGGGGAGTCGACAGGAACTTCACAGCAGCAAATTACCATTCCTGATAGGTTCCGTGTTGTCCATCTGCAACCATTATCTATAAGGTTTCCCCTATCTGATCAAGTAATGATGGATACGAGGAATGTGGAACGCATGGAACTTGATATTGCAAAGATACCTTTTCCAGGCCTACATTACTTGTAGTCACAAGTTTTTGAAGAAATGCATGAAAGGACCATAGATGGACTCAAAGGACAAGCGAAGCTACAAGAAGATAACAAATAGTTGGAGGTAGAGATCTCATGGAGAGCTATGCAACTGCAAGATGAAAATGATCGTCAGATAAGACTGGAAAACATGATCACTGTAGTGGCAGACGACATAGATGAATTTGAAATCCAACAGGAACCAGGGGATACTATTGTTAAGATTGGAGAACTGGTAACCAATCTTAAGTTGCAAATGCAAGACATGGAGATTCTCCATGAGGCTGACATTACTGCCTTGAAGGCAGAGATAAATCCAAAGACCCCACCCGATCAACAACAGTTAAGGGAATAGGAGATCAAGGTCGTAGAAGACAATATTGCTGCCGAAGTGGCTAAATGCCAGAGTCTGTTGGAAGCGACATCGAAGGAATTCACTGCCCTCGAAGAATGAAGTGAAAGATAAACAAGCCACACTAGAGAAGTTAGATGCAGAAGTAAAGGCCCTACTACCAAGAGTTAGGCTTTTGAAGTACAGAGAAATAAACACACTCAAGAAGGAAGTAAAAGTCTTACAAGAGAATGAGACTGAAATGGGCGATAAGTCGTAGCCATTGTTGGAGGACACCAGCAAAATCTCATAGGAGATAGAGGAAAAACTAAAAGAGCTGCGCGAGAATCAAGAACAAGTGGAAGGCCAAATTGGAGAAGAAATCATAGCTCAGATGATGGATACAGTTAATCAAGTCGAGCAAGATATAAAGGCCGCAGCCGAGAAGCTGATTGATACATACAACGAGTTCGATGTGAAACTACATCCGCAGGAAGCGGAACAGATGGAAAGAGATGCACCTGCAAGTGGCTTGGGGGTGAGCCACATGTAAGTGTTAAGGGCCTGTTGGGACTGGCCCTGATGGGGCATTTTGAGTAGGAATAATTTTGAGAACTGCAGAGCTAAACGCAGTTCAGTTGGAAGAATTTTGGGATAAGTTTTGGTATGCTGCAAAGTTGCACGCAGCGCAGTGTCGAAAGAACTATGAAGTGAGTGCCACAAGGAGAATAGTACTGCGATGTGTTCGATGAACGGAAGATCCAACTAAATAGAGTGTTGGACGGAAGATAGCACATATTCTCGGTAGGTCATCGGAGAATTACTTTTGGCAAATATACTCGCTAACTACCAAGCAGTGGGTAGGTGCGGATCGGGAGGAGGTGACTGGTCACATAACACAGAGAACTACTACTTGAACCAGTCATCTAAGGCCGTGAAAGAAGGAACAACTCGGCGAGAGCAACCTATTGGCGCGCATGTAACAGTTTTGTAACCTAAGGTTTCTGCCTTCGAAATGTAAAGACATAACCTACGGGTCTTGATCTATAAATAAGGCATGATTGTGTATGGAAAGGGGGACACACTTTTCATTTTTGTTGGTTATTATTGAATATTATCAGATTTTGTAAGCTTGAAGCTATTGTAAAGGTTCTGTAGCTGAGTGCGCAGAGACCTAATTTCGAGAGAGAAGAGCGTCTGCAGCTGAGTGTGCAGACGAAGAACTGTTGTACCCTTCCCTAAAGACAATAAAACAATAGTTCTTGTGGACGTAGCCTTCCATCCGGGGGGTGAACCATGTTAAATCCCGTGTTATGTGATGCTTTGTGTATCTGCCATTGTTCAACTCCTTAATATGAATGCTTGATGTTATAGTTATCCAATATTTGTTACTTTTATCTGTATTTGCCATGGAAGAGATGGGAATGAGATGTTAAGTAGTTCATGTGTGGATGACTGTTAATGCTCAGTATCTATAAGTCTTTGAATGCTTGGATCTGTTAAATAATCACAGAGTAATGGTTGAAGTTGAAGTATTGCATCAGGGCACGTAGCATTGCATAATTCATTCCATTTCATATGTATGAATTAGTCTAAGTGTTGATGAATGATTAAGACTGTTAAGTAAGATTGCCTAGTTTGATCAAATCTCGAAGCGAATGTGCGATCTGGTTGATGAACTGATTTATGATAATTATTGCTAGATAAGATGTTGATATCTTATTGTCATATCACCAAGTCTAAGAACCCATAAAGAGAGATCCGTAGGAAGTATATATCTACCCTTTACGCTGACCTATGGCTATAGTTCATTAGTACCGCACAGTCGTGATCGAGGCGAAGTACAAGACATCGCACAATCGTTGTTCGCAGCATGGAATTTCTTTTTGCGCTGCGCATCAATCAATATAGACACTCGTAGCACCAGGTTGTGGAAACCTGATTCCACATCCACCCCCTCAACTTCGCCTCAGGTGAGACCTCATACTGCTCGCAGTTTATTGCCGAAAGGGCCAGTGAATAGGGGTTTTGTTGGTATCTTGTACCGCAAAGTACCAAGGTCTACATTGAAAAACCTTTAGATCAATATTTATGACCAACAATGAATATTGCAAAATATGGAAGGGTAGGATGTAAAAGAATGAACCAACACACCCAAATGATCCAAATATGCAAAAGTGTCATCATGTGTAGGCTCGATAAGGGTAGGATCATGCACCTCCCTCAAGAGTGCAAAATTTTTCTCATCGGTTGGTTCCAAGGTAGTGGAATCATACACTTCTTCAAAAATTGTGTATTCATTTCCAAGAGGCAACCCAAGTTCCTCTTCATGTACTGCTTCTTCTACTTCACCTATTTCAAAACTAGGTGGCTCATGGGTCTCCTCATTTTTGTCCTTCAATCAAGATGATGCATTTTCCCCCTTGGTTTCCTTAGGATCAATATCTTTGGAATATATTTTTGAAGAAAACCCCAAAACTCTCTTCAAGTAGGAAAAACATGCATTCCCTCAAGCTTTAGATATTTCACTGCTCTTTTCACTCACACACATATGATTTTCTCTCCAAGGTATTTTGCAATAAAGGCATAGACCTTTCTTCACTAAATCCACATCTTCATTTTTGTGCCTATTTTCAAACACCCAATCAGCAAAGTCTTCAAAATGAATGTCCTTTTGTGTATCTCTCTTGTACACATCAAGATATGCCTGATATTGTTGGGGCAAGTTTTTACATGTTACTCTCAATCTTTGTAATTCATTCATAGAATTATCCTTTGGTAGTGTGACACACTCATCTTCATCATATTCAAGGTCATAATAATAACCCTCATTCATTATGAAATTGCAAGAAGTGTTGCATGATGGCACCTCTTCCTCATACCATTCACATTCTTCTTCATATTGCTCATAAGCATTGTACTCATAGGATTAATCATAATAGTAATACATGGTTGCAAATTATTCTTACATGTATGATATTAATTCATAGGTGCAAGGAACATGCTCTAATACCACTTGTAGTGTCCCTTTTAATGAATTTGTAAAAACTAGGAAAAATTGAAATTTTTGGCCAATTCGACCCCTAGAATAGTATTGACCCAAATGCCTCCAAATGACTCCAAATGTTTCCGAATTGGTTCTGAATGTGTTTGGAAGGTATTAAGACGTAAAAATTAGGTTGATGGATTCTTGGAAACTCTCAAGATACTTCTGCAACATTCAATTACAATCAGGGAAACATAGGGCAATTTACTTGTCAAATCAAGGTTCAAATCCCCCAAGGGTAGTGGTCAAAGATGGATCTCCAAATGTTGTACGAACTTCCAAAATTTCAGAACAAAGACATGTTAATATTAAATGAATTCAATGAGCTCCAAAATACATCATCAATCAGTTTCTAAAGGCTTCTGCAACTCTCATAAATCAGAGGTTTGTGGACATGTCTTCACATAGGGGGAAATGCTAGTAAACTTCACCACTTGCTATGAAATTCGAGATTTATGTTCCAAAGGCTTATTAAATGTATGTGAAACTTCTTCCAGACATTAATTAATCTCCATACATCATAAAATTCACATATATGAACTGATACAAGTTGAAATAAAGCAACTTCAAGCTTTCATAACAAGATGTAGGGAAAATGGCACCATTTATGCATTGTTTGGAATTTTTACATAGTTCCACTTGGTATTTAGACCTGAGAGTCTTCTGATCATTAAATACAGATTATATATATCATAATACAAATAAATGGGTCCACAAGAGATCCCCCAAAGAGAACATCATCTCACCAAGTGCGCCCTTCCTCCAAGATCCAAAATATGAAAAGAAAAGTGAGAAAGGTGTGGAAGCAAGTTGAGCATGAGAATGTCACGAGCTTCCCTGTAGCTTCAACCTGAAACAAATGAATCCATTTTATATCAAAATGAAAGTTCTGAATGGCCTCTCCAATTTCCAATTAGGATGGAAATCTTTCGCCCTCGAAATTGGTACTAAGGCAAGTAGAGTAAACACTCCACAAGCATGGACAAGCTATGCTCTCCAATATGCAAAATGATAAATGATAAAAAACTACTCTCCTTCTTTTTTATTGACTTTTATAAACTTCCAAAGACCTCCTTATCTCTAATTCCATCCATGAGCTTCATGCCAACTCG
The DNA here is from genome assembly GCA_027924585.1 of Larix kaempferi. NCBI lineage: Eukaryota > Viridiplantae > Streptophyta > Pinopsida > Pinales > Pinaceae > Larix > Larix kaempferi. Next base: position 1,247,463 of record BSBM01001500.1, on the reverse strand, counting down.
AATTTGGAAGAGATTCCAATGTGTGCCACTTGTCCCTCCATTCCTATCCTCCTCCTTCACTCAATTCGAATGGATGACTGTGTGGCTGCCCTAACACCCTTGTGCTCCCTCTTGGAGGCTATTTTTAGCCCTAACATGTCATATATGTCAGATGTCAACAATCAGGTCTTATTTGTGTCATAGGTGTCATAGAATCTCCGTCATTGTTGTCATAAAATCTAGGGAATGTAGTCCAAGTGTCTCAATTTCTCTCAAATGCCTCTTCCTCTTCCATGGGAGTTACTCTTCCCCTCCAATTGGATCTTCATTGAGTCATGCCAAGTATATTTACCTTCCAACTCATCAAGAACATTAGAATCCACCTTGAATTCGAATGGGTGAGAATAGGATGCCATGTGGCATGAGGAATCTAGCTTTGTGTGGGTCCCATGTAACATCCCAAAAATTCATAAAAATTTAAAATTTTCTAAGTGGCCATTTAGCCATTAAATACTATGCAGAAGTAAGAGTTTTTGTATTTATATTTACTGTTTACACAAATATGAAATTGATGCATCTTCATAGATTTTCATTAATTATTTAATTGCCTAGTCGTCCATTAAATAGATAGTGTCAAATCACTTAAGTTCAGAATAATTATAAAAGTATGTTGTAACGACATTGGATGGAATCTAATCTTACGTGTGCAAGGTATAATGATGCTTATTTTATCATGTTACGCTTACTGAATTCCATAAGTATCCATGACTTCATTTGACCCTATCATTCTAGGTGTCAACATGTATTTAAATTATTCTATGCTGCTAGTATCATGGTGGTTCTGTTTATACTTATGTATATGGTTATGAGTCAAGATCTATTTGAGAAATTATGTTATTGTTTCACATTAATATGTTTTATGACATATTTATGTTCATTTGTACTTAGTTTATAAAGTGTATGTTGAGTTTATCACCTTTTGAATTAATAGATGTGACTTCCAAAGCTTGGCATGAGACAAACTAGCTTAAGCCAGGGACTTACTTAGCTTAAATGATAACGCATGAAACCCTTCTATCCTGTTCCAAGTCACAGGTTTACTTTGGTAATTGGTAGATAGTTTGCATGTTTAAAGTTCATCATCTAAGGCAAGGATACGTACCAAGAATCATTAAAGTTTTAAGTTGTAAATGCTAGTGTTGATTATGTTTTAGCCTACTTCATGCTTGGGGTCCTGGACTTATATACTAACGTTATCACTCCAATGTTATGGCTTAAAAGAATATGGGCGCACCAACTATATGATATACATATCGTGGTGTCTCAATGATTAACAAGGTTATCATTTAGGAATTATCCAATATTGTAAAAGTGTGTACCAACTATGGACTTTGTATAAAGTGTGGATCGTATTCCAAACAAGGTCAACTATTAAATCTACATAATATTTGCAATCCTAGCTATAGGGTGATGGGTTTGTGAATCAAATAGTGGGGGACAATGATTGGACTTAAATGCCTTCATGTGATCGTCATTAATGGTGTCTCGGGAAATCAAAACCCTACACGAAGCTTCAGGGTTTGGTCATTTGGAAGTTTGTTTGGTCTGTATGGTGTTGATGAGCTGTGCCTCTCCTCCTTTCGAACGCCATGGATATTGAGCACCACTCCTCGAGTTGGTTGCAACCGTAAGGGTTTCCATCATGGGTCTTTATGGTTCCTATCGTGTGCAGGAGTTCATCGACCCGAGTTCAAACCTTGCAAGTAACATTCTCCTCGAGGATTCATTCTTTAAAGGTTTACATCCTAGCTTCTGGTTTTGACAATTTAAGTATTCATCTTTTAATCTTTGTTATGGTTTTGTTGACAGGAGCAGTTTATGGCCTTCGAGATGGCACAAAGAGAGGAGTGCTCGATTCCTGTGGACTATGAGTCCGGGTAAGTCTCAGGCTCAATACAAGATGCCTCTGTCATCGTTATTAAGGGTTTTAAGGTTGGTCTTATCGTTCTTCAGTTTAGACTAAGTTTTTAAGAGGGATATGAAATGTTTAAGCAGCATTGCTATAGTAGAAGGATTTTACTTCGACACTCCCGAGTTGGGGTTTCACCTGCCAAGATGATGTATCGGTCTATTGATACTAAGGTTTCCATTTTGGTTTTTCCTAAGCAGCTAGTCTGCGATGTAAAATTTTCATTGTAAATAAAACAATGGTTCGCTTTGTTTCTTAGATTCCTTGTGTTGATAAACTTGTTCTCGACTTTGTCAGTTTTGTTTTAAGTATGATGAGAATTTATGGAAAATGATGGCTCAGTAATGGATGTTTAATGGGCTTGAATCCTACCCTTGTTTCGATAAATATAAAATGTTTGCATTGTAATTTACTATACTTCGAATGTGGTTTCGGTGTTCGATAAATTTGATTTTAATGACACGGGCTTTAAGCCTGGTACTGGTACTATTCTGAATTTATATTTGATATTTTTTAGCATTACATTTTGTTGTAGGGGTGAGTTCTCCAATTGGAGGCTCGAACCCTCGATTCACGACTGCACTTTGTGTAAAGATAATGTAGGGAAACTGGTAGTTATTTAAAGTTTTAGTGTTGTAAAAGAAAATATGGGATTTGTATTAAAACTTTGAATGAGCCTATGCAAGTCTCGATTTTGTAGGCTATTATTTTATTTATTATTTTTATGTATGTGGAAACCGGCATGGGCGTGCCTCTCATCGTGGCTCGAACTCATGACCTCAACGTTACTTGTGCTGAGATTATTATTGTGAATCTATGAAATTTATAGTTTTAAGTTATACATTACCTTACAGTCTTATGACTTAGTAGGGAGATGAGTTTTTTTTTTTAGGTTTTCATATTATATATCACGTAGTAGCTTACTTTTAATTAATTTTATTAATCCCTGAAGGATGCCGAGACCTAGAGTATGAATATAATGCTGGCCGAAAGCCTAGGTTGTATCACCTGTTCTCTTTGGACTCGACATGAGTCACTTAAGGTTTAACTTTTGTTATGAGTCTGCATAGGTTTCAATATTTACAATGTTTTTAAAAAGATGAATGCAGGAAGGTTAATGTTGTAATAGATAATATCGATGACATTTGACATGATAATGTAATCTTTGATATAATGTGTTTCAGTTATAAAATTGGTAGTGAATATTATTGTGTAGTTTATCAAAGATATTTTATTAGCACTAATGTTCTTACCTTATACTTAGTTTATGAAGAACGATTATATTATTTCTATTTTGCTTACATAAATAAATATGAGATATGTATATTTCATTCACTTTGTGAATAATAATCTATTAGATGTACAAGTATTAATACTGCATAAATGCATAATGTTTACAGATTTGAATGTTCAACTATCTAGGGTTAATGTTTGAATTCTGATTTATAAAATAAATTATTTTGGCTAAGTATGAACTCTAGTTTCAGTTTATGAAAGCTTATACTGCTTTTATAGATATAAATTAAACATAGGCTAACCATATGGAATGTTTCCCTAATCTGTACTATTTATTCTATGAATTCCATTACATAGAAAAATAAACCTAATGACTTAATGAGCTATTTATGTAGCCACAGTAATGACTTTAGATAACATCATAAACATAAAATACATTTACTTTTCATCAGTATCTAGAGATCATATTTACTCTATGTTAATTAAATCTCTCCCTGTACTAGAGTACATCACCTTAGGGTGAAAGGAAAAATACAGGGAGATATTTACATTCAATCAATATTTGAATTATGATCATTCATTTAACTGATATAAAAAAATATAATATTCAATTCAGCAAATCAGACATTTATAACAGATTATAAATATCAAATAAACAAACATCTTTTTAGCATAGTTCAATAGTTCAGAAAATAAATAAAATATAACAAGTAGAACCTGATAACTTGATAGGGTGGACAAACACCCAAAGAGTCCTGTTCCTCCCAACCTTCTCCAGAAGAAGCAACCAAATCACTTGCTCCCTTGGACCCCCGAGCCTATTTACTGAACCACTAGGAAGAAGACTCTGTGTAGAAGCAAGGCACTCAGGTTGTACTCAAACAATCAATGGAGACTTGCATGCACCTCTCATATGTACTTCAGCCACCTCACATATGTAATTCAACAATCAATGGAGACTTACATACATATCAAAAACATATGCACTCAGCAAAACTAAGACAGTCTTAATCTGCAACTCAAAACATAACTTCCCCTCATCGAATATCTTATGTGCATACATCAGAAGCACAAGGTAAATTTTCTCGTCAGAAAAAGTGTGAGCCTCTGCTCAAATTCGATGGCTTATAAAAGATGCCTAGGTCTTTTGGTGGTCAGTTTTCAATAAATGAGCCATAAGCTCCAGTTCCACATTCCAGGGAACTTGACCGCAATTTAAGGGAGTTGTCCCATAACAACAGCTAGTTACTGAGTTCATGATGCTGCCACTTACCCATTGCCTTCTACCATAGATTCCATTCCTCCTAGTGGGTCAGTAAACACTCTTTAAACAGTCTCTTTGGGTGAGTGTCTCCTATTTTATTTTATTAAATAACATTATTCATTTACAGTCATCCTTGACCACTTGGTCAAATATAAAACTTTACAATAAAAGTTAAGACAATGTTTTTCCACAAACATGAAATGTCTCAAGTACTGGGTATCTTACATCCCACACCACCAATGTGTCTCCATGACCAAGTGCCACCTTATTTTCCTATCATAAATATTTATTTAACCGCTTTTAATATATTTATGTGTAATGCCTACCTCAGCACCTATGATTGATTTGATTATCTTAGACTTATGATTTATTAGACTATTGGAGACCTATGACTGATTTGACTATTGAGGTCACTGGTTTGAAGTGACCTGGATTTATAAAAACTTGGACCATGAATGTTTTCCTTGAATTTTACATGTGAAATGATTAGATGAACGATGAATGATCGATTGACTAAGACATATTGATGAATATGAAAATGATGAATGCTCGATTGACTGAGACATATTGACGAATCATGAAAATGCTTGAAATGAAAATGATGAATGCTCGATTGACTGAGACATATTGATGAATATTTGAAATGCTTGAAATGAAAATGATGAATACTCGATTGATTGAGACATATTGATGAATATTGAAAATGCTTGAAATGAAAATGATGAATGCTCGATTGACTGAGACATATTGATGAATGTTGAAAATGCTTGAAATGAAAATGATGAATAGTTGATACACTCAATTGAATGAGATAAAACAATGAATATATGCTCAACTGAATGAAGCATGATGTTAAATGATGAATGATTAGTATGCTCGATTGAGTGGGATACTGAAGTGAATGATGAAAATGTTTTATAGTGCAGTGCTACTAATGTGCGTTTAAGTGTGTGTGCAGTGGAAGGTAAGATGAATTACCGACTAACCCACAATGGAATTACAGGGGTGGTAAGAATTGAAATAACACATAGGAATATGACGATAGACTGTCGACCCTGAATTAGCAATCCATGCATGGGTAGGAAGTTGTTTCAGCTCACCCGAGGAAGCATGTGCCATACGGGCAAGGCCATAACGACTTTGTCGCGTACGATGAATTGAGGGGCGCGTGATAAGGACGACCTTATCCCTCAACAACCCTTAGTCTCCAAGAAGCGTAGTTGGAAGATCGAGGTAAAGATTCTCGATCGCTACGCAGTACTCCCAATGAGAAGAAAGAAAGAGACTGGCAGAAGGGCCCACCGAAGAGGTACCTAGACAAAAGAAAAATGAAGAAAGGAAATATATTAGAAAACATTTTGATTATAATAATTCTTTATTTTTCAATATAATATTTCCTTTTTTTTTAGAATAAAATATTCTTTTATTTTAAAACAAAAAGAAGAGGAAAGAAATATTAGAAGACATTTTTAAATATAATATTTATGTATTTTTCAATTAAAATATTTCTTTATTTTAAAGGAAAAAGAAAAGAAAAGAAATACATTAGAAATATCTTGTGAATACACAAAATATCTCTTTTAAAAGAAAAGAAATAAAATTAGAAAATATCTTTTTGAATAAATATTCTTTTATTTTAAGAATAAGAAGAAAATGAAATAAATAAATTAGAAATATTTAAAATAAGATATTTTCTTCTTTTATAAAAGAAAAATAAAAGAGAATCTAGAATAAACATGTGCCTTCCACAACAACTATAATTTAGGAATTAAGTGCACCCACAATAGAAACACTCACCTTGCATTAATTTAGGAATAAAGTGCACACTCACAATAAAAACACTCACCTTGCATTAATTTAGGATTGGAGTGCACACTCAAAATAAGGGGAAACACTTGTAATTTAAAAGTAAATAATTAATAAAATCTGAAATGGAAATGAATGAGGTGTCAATAAACTTTTGTGATAAATAGAGGGAGGGAAAGGAGAAATACATTTCTTGCTCGTGCTGGAAGGGCACCGGAATCAAGAGGTGATTTATGGTTCTTGTGATTTGGGCATAACTTGACGAGGGATTGAGAGATCCCAGGGGAAAGTTTTGGCTAGTGTGTTCTTATGACCCCATTAGCTCGGGGGTTCAGGGTCAAGGAGAGTAACCCCGATACGATAGGGTGGTCAACCGTAGGGTCAAGGAGAGTAACCCCGATACGATAGAGTGGTCAACCGAGGGGTTGTTGGTGTCTTCGCCAACGTTGGATTGCTCCAGACAGTTGATTCAGCCGCTAGGGTTCAACAATTATTATCATTTTTATTTAATTAATTTTCCATGTGAGCTTGACTAGTGAACAATGTTTGGGAAATTAATTTGGTTTTATAAATTATAAACTGTTTTTTTAATGTATATGTGTCTCTAAATTTTGATGACCATGCGGAGCAATAGACAAAGGTAGAAGGTCGATCCAGTTCATGTTAGCTTTAACCCAGTTTTTCTTTTTGTCTATTCATTTGGTAAACCTCTTTAGCAGAGTCGATCTGAGTTCCTAGGAAATTATAAACTCTGTTGCCTTATGATTTCGATTTAGTATTGGTTGTTGCAGTCGATCCAGTATTTCTGAGTTTCTTTTTTTTTTTAACTTATTATTTAAGATTTCGATTCAGTATTGGTTGCTCCAGTCGAGTATTTCTGAGTTTCTATTTTTTTAACTTATTACTTGAGATTTCGATTCAGTTTGGTTGTTGCTGTCGATCTAATTTTTCTGAAATTTAGAAACTTGGATGTAAACCGATTTCGCTGCCAAATCGATTTTTGGTAGACGATCCATTTTAAAAGTTTCTGGATCAATCGGATCTCTCCCATAACTACAAATTTGAGGAGATCTGGAATGTTAACCCCGTATTGCATTTCAAGTCAATGACGTTGAGCCCCTTTTAAACCCGCTGCGTTGAATTCATTCCAGATTGACAAATTGCCATACCCATAAAAGAATCTTTATTGAACTCTCTGCGTGTTTTCTTTCAGTTTAGTAGTCTTCACACTCAGAGAAGAACTTCGAATTGAATCCTCTGTGTGAAGGTTCATTGATAAACTTCATACCCAGAAATGAATTTCGAATTGAGTTCCTCTGCGTCTGATTCCATATGGCGTTTCAGTTACTTCTCCAAATCTCTTAAAAAATTTATAGTTGCTTCAAGGAAAATAAACTGTGTTGACCCAATTACTGAAGGCGATTCCTGATCTTGCAATTACGGATTGACCCAGTCCCTTCTATTCATCTGCGTCATGTGTTTAAAATCTGGGATTGACTTCATCTTTTAATCTAAAATTTGATTTGTCAAGACATCGATTGAGATCGAATTCTTTAAAATTTGAATTTAGTATTACGCCTTCTTACACCAGGATTTAAGTCTTAGAGTTGACAGTGTATTCATTGCCTTCACGCAGCTAGAGACCGAGACTCGTTTTATCTTCTCTGATTGGATCGAACTCCTTTTTCTTCCCTGAGATTTGAACTCTTCCTCTCTGGTAGGGTTTATCACCCACACCGATGTTCTGAAATTACTGTAACGTCTGATGGTAGTGGAAAATAGTATTGTTAGCAGAACACATTTATTTGTTGGGACATCTGTAACCATTGTCTAGGTATATAAATAAATGATACTGTTAAATATTGAGAATTAAGATGGTGAAACAATGTGTTAAATTTATGGATAAAAAATTGCGGTAATTTTTATTTATATGTTGTTATGGATGAGTGATTCCGCAGCCACTGTTTAGTGTGTAATATCATTGATACATAATTAATATCGATAATTTATATGGGTGAATCATTATGTTGAAATATAGGCCAATTTAGTGAATAAACATCGGTTACAATGGTTAACTTATATGAATAGTATTTGATACGTAGAAATAATAGAACTAACACGAAATGATAGAAGTAAAGTGAAATATTGTAATCTATGTTATTTCCATCATTTTATTTATAAATCGTAGATTTAGAATGTATTAATAGTATTGAAATGTAAAATTTGTTTTTGCGTCAATTTTATGATTCAATAGAAATGAAAAGAAATAATAGAATTTGAAATGAAATATTGTATTAAGTCAATTTATTAATTCATAGAATTGAAATGATTCAAAAGAATTCAAAATAAATTGTACATTTAGGCGAGTTTACAGTTATAAGATTGAAATGAAATATTGTCTGTCAATAAGATGATTAAATGTATTTCCATATGGTAGATGAACGCATGGAATACTCAGTATGTTAAAGAGTGAACATTATTAGCATACTTAAAATTGTATGTTTCAAAATGAACTTGACTTACATTTATAGTTATGGAATCGACTGTTTAAACGTACTTTCTTTATTAAATTGAGGAAGATTTTAATGTACCTTATTTATGCTAGATGAATGAATAGATGCGTATTAAACTAAATGCATGGATGTATATTTTTAATTATTAGAAATGCATGGATGTATATTTGTTAAATGTTAGTTAAAAGTATGGTTACATATTTAGGTGATAGTTAAATGTATATTAAGTAAAGAAATGTTCGAAATTAGTTGAATTCTTAAGGTGCATCTCCTTTGAATAGGGTACGTTTAACCATCATAATTACTACTTAACATTGCTCTTTATTATTGATGTATTTGTAGCATGTTTCATTTTCATCGTCTTCTAGTTAAATTTTATGCTATATAATCATTCTGAAGATGGATAGTACTAAAAAAAAAAAAATGACTTGCTTAGGTTGAGAGACCTTATATTATGTTAAGATAATGTCCATTTGGGGTTTGATAGTTTCTTTATTCAAAATCTCAAAACTAGTAGATTGGTGGAATTTTCTCTTTTAAGATTTATTTGAATAGGGACATTACACAAACTCGGAAGCATCACAACCAAACAAGTATAGTATGCTGAGCTAAAAATATCCAAGTGAATATTCTCTACAAGAGCTAAAACACAGAGTCAATCATTCAAACTACAGAGCGAAGCGATTATGCACAACAGAGCTAAAACACAGAGTCAAGTTTCTAAAAATACAGAGTCAAGTTATTTCATTACAGCGTTAAACAGAATTACAGGGTCGAGCTGAATTAACTTGCGAACAGGAGGGAAATTCCTCGTAAAGCTCCACGAGCACTCCATGAGGAGGCCGTAGATGCTCTTCACTACGATTAAAATTATCAAGCAGTATGCTATCACTTTAGCTAGTTTACAAATGACATTATAACTTGGGAAAGCTCTGCGCAGAGCCAACTCTACAATGTAGCAGAATCACCCCAGTACCGCGAAGGAGCAAATGGATTAACGAGCCACCTTGCTCGACCATTACATGGGAGCTCGGTTACAATCTCAAGAAAATCAATCTCAACAATGCATACAAAGCCATGTACAGGGACAGGTTGGTACAGTCGACCTGCGTAAATGCATCACATGGCTCTACCAAACTCCATCCACATTGGCACCTCGCTGTGGTCATGCAAAACCAATGCAGATCATGGCATTAATTAACGATATCAAAATCAAATATAGCGCAGAGATATTATGGTTACACTATATAGTACATAAGAACGATAGGCTATGATCCTAGTATAGATTTCATAACAAGCATTAAGATTTCCCTATAGTCGTGATACAAAACATAATCATGGGATTTGATTTATATTTATATGCATAGGATTTGTGCATAGTTTATAGGTTGTCATGGTTATGTTAATACTAAGCTCGAAGAGCATAATGTTTGGTTTTTTTTGCATAGTTCATAGGATATGTAATACCTTCCACATTATTTCTCGTATATGTTAAAAAAATAATAATTTTTCATATATAACTTATCATGGTATTATTTATACCATAATTAAAATAGTGGTAAGTTGTTATCTTAGGAATGACCATGGCGTGGCCATTAAGCTATGATTATAATAATAATATTATTGGTTTCACAAGTTAATATGTATGAAGTAGAAATATAAATTGTAATCATAATGGATTCACGAAAGTGAATGCATCAACCATGACTGTAATAAAACATGTAGTCGTCAAATCTAAGGTTGGCTCTTTATTCTGCAAGCTACGTCAATAATTATGTGACGTATAAAATACTGAAATTAATTTTATACCTTATAGACGGGTGATGCTGAGTCACACGCCATCCTTATTGTTTTGCATACCTGCGACATAAGAATTAATGTCATCAAAACACTTATATAATTTCTTTTTAAATTTAAGTAAATTTGGGGTTGTGATAGTCGCTATTTCCGATTCCGCAAATATTTTGTGGAATGCGGATTGCAGACACCTTAAATTATCCAAAATAATTTCCACATTCCCATAGTTCCGCAGTCCCACATTTACATATTTCCTCATTTCCGATTGTTCAAATGTGGATTGCGTAAATGATAAATCATCCAAAAATCTTCTCGCATTTTCACATTTCCGTATTTTTAACTTTCCGATTGCATATTGCGGAAATGATAAAGGTTCTAAAACCATTCCCACATTTCAGCATCTCCGACATTCAAATTGCGGATTGCGGGTAGCATTTCCACTTTTCGACTTCTTAATATTGGTTCTGCATTTCCACATTCCTGCATCGGATTGCGGATTGCGGGAGGATGAGATTGTTAAGTTTCAAAAATCAGTTCCTGACTTTCCACTTCTGCATTTTCTTCATAGCTTTGTTTTTAATCTTGAGCATTGGTGTGTTTTATATCTGCGGTTCTGTTTTGATCTTATCAATGACATATTTTTGGTTTTAATATTACTTCAAATTAATTATTCTTTTTACCATTTTACGCTTCGATTTACCTTCCGCAAACAATTTGTCGCTGTAAATTTTACCCTATTGCGGATTGTGGTTTTTTCTTTAGTAATTTACAAGTAATTTTCTCTATGCAATTCACTTATGTAATAATCTAAAACTGAATTGGGATTTTAATTAACAGCTGGAGTATATTCATATAAAATAAATTAAAGAGTTGGTTGAGTTACCAGTTTCTTCAGGGATGACGGTAAATGTATTTTTACGAGAATGGTTAAAGGAGAAGAAGAGGAAGATCAAAGCTTTCCTTTGCAAAACTCAACTACAGCTCGAACATGCTCAATATCAGGATATTGATGATCTTTTCTATGTCTTTTCCAAGTGGAAATCTTCCCTTGGAAAATCTTAAGCAATATTTTGTAATCCCGAATTTCATGGGAAATCAGTTTCTTCTGTAACTTATTGTAACTATTATTATAGAGACTTAGATCTCATGTAAAGGGGGGGCGGTCTCCAGGGAATGGAAGGATTTTCATTCCTTCAAACTCTGTTTTTCCTTCTATAATATATTTGACAGAAAGGAAGTTGAGACGTTGCTTTTCAAAAAGGAGGAGAACCGCTAGAGGAGAGAACTGGAAACATACTGTTGCACATGGAGTATTGTAATTTGTTACAGCCTTTAATGAAATCCAGTTAATCTTCTCTTATCTTTTCTTTTTGGTAATCTATTGATCAATTTTTCTTGATGAGTATTGGTTTCCTTGCATAGATTCAGTGATTCACTTTTCTTTGGTTATAAAATCACAAGCCTATGAATGTGTATTTGATTTTTCATTTATGATCCATATGAAGATAAAATAACAAGAAATTTATTTCTCTGTTTTATAATCTTATTCAATATTTTGTAACTACATAATTGTCTTTTATAAATGTTAATTAGTTAATTAACATATCCTTTCTCAGAACAGGCATATGATATAACTATTTGAATGAGAGTAAAATTAGTTTTAATTGTCTTGTATTTTATCAAAGTAGGTGTTAAGTTTAAACCAAATAGACTAGCAAGATCACTGAAAGAAACATAATCACAAGATAAACACCGAATTTACCCTGGGAAACCCTCATGGGGTAGAAAACCCAGCAAAGCTTTCCTCAATAAGATGATCAACCAAAATACAAGATGTGCTCCAAGACTTGACCTCCTTCTCTACCTCCTATGCAGACCTCCCAGACACAAGTGCGCTACTTTCTGAGTTGTGTAAGTGTGTCAAATGAGGAGCTCTCCTCCTTTATTTATACTAGTTCCCAACTCACCAAAAACCCTAATGGGGCCAACCTCTCCTAGACAAGTCTAATAACCCATAAAATATAAACTCAGGGCCGACCCCCACATGGTGGGTCTAATAACCCGAGTTACCACAAACCATCGGAGGAATAAACATCTCCAGGTACATAATAGAATCACCTCGGAGGGATGAAACATCTCCGGAATAATAATGTACAAATATAATATTCTTAGAAGTTACAATATTCAACACTCCCCCTTAACGAGAAGGATATTATAACAACATCTACAGGAGCAAGGAGTCATCAACTACATCATACATGATACATCTATAAATCATCGGAAGCTTTCTTCAATACATCATCATCAGTAACTCAACCAGTTACAGGAACATCTACATCATTGTCATCACACGATCATCGTCATCACACGATCATCAACATTGTCATCATACGATCATCAGCATTCAATCTACAATATCTGGATCATCTCGATCTATAGCATATCGATCATCTCGATCTACAACATATGGATCATCTCGATCTACAACATCTGGATCATCTGTGTAGCATACTCTGTAATGCACACGGTCATATTACAGGATGATCAATCCCGCTCTCTTTAGGACATAGGTCCATGGATGATACAATCCAGATCAAGTTCCAAGATGATCAGTCCTTATCACTTTAAGACAAGTCTCATGTCTAGGGACGATGCAATCCCATCACGTACATTTTGAACCCAGTTCATGGACGATGCAGTCCTCTCACGTACCTTTAAGACAAGTCGCATGTCTAGGGACGATGCAATCCCATCACATACATTTTGAACCCAGTTCATGGACGATGCAGTCCTCTCACGTACCTTTAAGATAAGTCTCACATCTAGGGACGATGCAATCCCATCACGTACATTTTGAACCCAATTCATGGACGATGCAGTCCTCACGTACATTTTGAACCCAATTCATGGACGATGCAGTCCTCACGTACATTTTGAACCCAGTTCATGGACGATGCAATCCTCACATACGTTTTGAACCCACTTCATGGACAATGCAGTCCTCACATACATTTTGAACCCATTTCATGGACGATGCAGTCCTCACATACATTTTGAACCCAGTTCATGGACGATGCAGTCCTCACGTACATTTTGAGCCAAGGTCCAGGGACGATGCAGTCCTATCTTCAATTCTCGGAGACATCAGTCTACGGCTCAATTCTGGGACCGAATTCTGGGGAAGATGCAATCCCCTACCTGTTCATTCAGGACTTCATTCTCAGAGACATCATGTCTACGAATCAATTCTGGGACAGAAATCCAGGGAAGATACAATCCCCTACCTATTCATTCAGGACTTCATTCTCGGAGACATCATGTCTACAGCTCTCTTTAGGACTGAAGTCCAGGGATGATCCAATCCTCACATGTCGACCAAGGACTTCATTCTAGAAGACATACGTCTACGGCTCTCTTTAGAACATGTGTTCAAGGATGATGCAATCCCTCTTCTTTCTCGAAGACATATGTCTACGACTCACTTTAGGACTGAAATCCAAGGATGATCCAATCCTCACATGTCCACCAAGGACTTCATTCTCGAAGACATACGTCTACGGCTCTCTTTAGAACATGTGTTCAAGGATGATGCAATCCTCACATGTATCCTCATCAATACAGGTACAAGTATCCTCATCCATACAAGCACATTAATCAATACATGTATTCTCATCAATACATCAATACAACTACTCTCATCAATACATCAATATGTAATAGTACAAGTATTCTCATCAATACATATATCATCAAAAGCATGTATCCTCACCAATACATATATCATCAAAACATGTATCCTCACCAATACATATATCATCAAAAGCATGTATTCTCACCAATACATATATCATCAAAAGCATGTATCCTCACCAATACATATATCATCAAAAGCATGTATTCTCACCAATACATATATCATCAAAAGTAAAATAAGTATTCTAAGTATAAGAGTCCTAAATCTAAATAATCTAAGTATCCAAGTGTAGTAAACAGGTATCGACATCATCGACCTTGTTGTCAATGAGACAATCTCATCATCAGTGACTATACTACTCCCCCTTTCGAGGAGGGTCCTTTTGAACTACACCAAGCTTGTCTCGGAAGTATTCAAATTTCACTCGAGACAGAGGTTTGGTTAAGATATCAGCAATTTGATCCTCAGTGCTCACATACTCGAGCTTGATAGCTCCTCTCTGCACCATATCTCGTATATAAAAGTATCGGATCTCTATGTGTTTTGACTTATCGTGGAATATAGGGTTTTCTGTCATCTTAATACAGCTTTGATTGTCACACATGATCACAGTGGGATCCATTTCTAAGTCAAACACTCCAGATAATAGTTTTCAAAGCCACACTGCTTCACAACTGGCAGAGCAGGAAGCTATATATTCTGCTTCAGCAGTACCGAGAGCCACACTAGATTGTTTCTTGCTGAACCATGAGATCATGGAAGATCCAAGACCATAACATCCACCTGATGTACTCTTTATGTCTGAGACACTTCCTACCCAATCGGAATCTGAGTAACCATGTAATCTGAGTTCATGATCTCCAAGATAATATAGACCAAAATCTAATGTACCCTTTAGGTATCTCATTACATGCTTTGTAGCTATTAAGTGAACCTTTCTAGGTTCTACTAGATATTGACTCAAGATATTTATAGCAAAGCATATATCTGGCCTAGTATTTGTTAAATACATCAATGACCCAATGATTTGTCTATATAGAGTTAAGTCCACTAATTCTGATGAGTCATTAACTAATAACTTCAAGTTGGAGTCCATGGGAGTGGCCATGGATTTACACTCCAACATATCAAATCTTTTTAGAATCTCCATAGCATGCTTACCTTGATTTAGAAAGATTCCTTTTGGTTCTTGCCATACTTCTAGACCTAAGAAGTAGTGCATTAATCCGAGATATTTCATCTCGAATTCTAAAGAAAGCTTCTTCTTGCAGTCAATAATTTGTTTCTCATTTCCGGTTAGAAATAGATCATCTACATATAACAACAGTATAACTGGTTCATCATCCATCACTTTGAGATAAAGATTGGGGTCAGCTTTACTCTTGGTAAATCCCATGCTTGTTAAGAAATTGTCAATCCTTTCGTACCACGCTCTGGGAGCTTGCTTCAATCCATATAATGCCTTTTTCAGTTTGCATACATGAGTTCTCCCATCTTTAACCTCAAACCCTTGTGGTTTCTCTATGTACACTTCTTCTTCAATTACACCATTCAGAAAAGTTGTCTTAGCATCCATTTGGTGTAATTTCCACTTTATCATAGATGCAAGTGCCGTGATAGTTCTAATTGAAGTATACCTAGCAACTAGTGCAAATGTTTCTTCATATTCAATTCCCTCTTTCTGAGAGAATCCTTTGGCTACAAATCTTGCCTTGTATTTTTCAATGCTACCATCTACAACATGTTTTATCTTGAAAATCCATTTGGAAGAAACCACACTTTTATCTTTTGGTTTGGGAACTATATTCCAAACATCATTTTTCATTATTGACTGATATTCTTCTATCATTGCTTCTACCCATTCTTTCTTCTGAGCTGCCTCTTCATCAAATGTTACATCTCTACTTATTTCCATATGATGAAAACCTGATATGTAAATTCTAAAGGCTTTAGATGATTCACAATATCCAACAAATATTCCCTTCTTACCAGAAGGATCCAACTTGGTTCTCTTTTCTTTCGGAATGTGAATGTACACAGAACACCCAAATATTTTGAGATGACTTACCTCAGGATTCTTTCCTGTGAACATTTCTTCTAGAGTTTTGAATTCAAGAGCACTAGGGGATAGTCTATTTTGCACATAGACTGTTGTCCTAGCTGCTTCATCCCATAGATACATGGGTAGATCTTGGTCATGTATCATAGTCTTTACAGCTTCCATGATGGTTCTATTCTTCCTTTCAGCAACCCCATTTTGTTGGGGATTGTAGGGAGTGGTTAGTTCCCTCTCAATTCCATCTTCTTTACAAAAGTCTTCAAAGTCCTTTGAAGTATATTCTCCGCCATTATCTGTTCTGAGAATCTTGATTTTCTTTTCTGAGAGATTTTCTATTAGGGCCTTGAACTCTTTGAATTTTTCAAAGACTTCATTCTTACCTTTTAGAAAGTATATCCAAGTCTTCCTTGAATAGTCATCAATGAATGAGAGATAGTATTCAAACCCACTTAGGGAAGTGGTGGGCATTGGTCCACATACATCTGAGTGTATTAGCTCCAAAATGTTCTTAGTCTTTGTTTCACTCTTTGGAAAAGGGTTCTTGACATTCTTCCCTTTCTCACATCCTATACATGAGCCATTATGATCAACCTTAAAATATGGTAATCCTATGACCACCTTGCTTACATAGGGTAAGGATTTGTAGTTAATGTGAGCTAATCTTCTATGCCATAGCTCACTGGGGCTAGAGGTTTCATGAGCAAGGGCAACTTTTGGATGACCCTTGAGCTTATAGAGACCTCCTTCTTCTTCACCAATTACAACTGCATCTTCAATTGATTTTCCTTTGGGCCACATGAGCACTTGTCCATCTATGAAAGCCACTCTAAAACCATTCTTATCTAGTGTTGAGATAGAGAGTAGGTTATTCTTCAAACCTGGTACATATAAAATTTCTTTCATTTTCAAGGGTGTTCCAAAATCAAGCTTGTAGCTTGCTTCACCAATTCCCTTGATGGGATATTGATAATCATATCCTAGAGATACATTTTGTGGTGAAGTCTTTTCTTCAAGTCTTGATAGAGTTTTCTTTTGACTTTTCATGTGCTTTGAAGCACCACTATCAATGAGCCATGTATCTTCTTCTGGAGACATAGATCTAGAGAGTGCAGAAAATAGGACATATTCTTCTGGATCTTCTTTCTTTACTTTAGATCTTTTCCTTCAAGGCCTTTCCTCTTCTTCCTCTTCTTCTTCTTCTTCTTCTTCTTCTTCTTCACTATCATCTTCTGCCATATGTACATGATGTCTTTTGTGAACAAACTTCTTCTTCTTCTTTTCTAGTAAAGTACAGTCTCTAGCATAGTGTCCTAGTTTAAGACAATTATAACATTGGACTGTGGAGAGGTCTCTTTCTGAGTTTGTTCCTCCTTTCTTTTTGAATCTATGAGAGGGTTGAGAATTTTTGTGGTTCACTTTCTTGAAGTGACCCCTTCTTCCTCTTTTGGTGTGGGTGGCTAAGGCTTGGTCATCCTCTTTGAGAAGGGCTTCTCTGTTGGCTACCCTAGCCTCTTCTTGAACACAATCCTCCCATACTACATCAAACTTCATACTTTCTTTTCTGGCACACATAGTTTGTATGAATGACTCCTAAGGTCTAGTGAGACCATTTAGAGCAGTCATCACAAGTTCATCTTCATCAAGAGTATCACCAATGGCATCTAGTTGATCCTTGATTTGGGAAACCCTTGAGAAGTAGTCTTGAATGGATTCTCCTTTGTGCATCTTGGTACTCTTCAACTGAGTCCTTAGGTTCATCTTCCTATTGATGTTCTTTCCTTCATACATTCTTCCTAGGGCATCACACATTTCCTTTGGAGTTTTCTTGGAAGCCACTTGGGGAATCAAGTGGTCTTTAATAGAATCAGCTATGATTCTCTTTTCCCTAATCAAATCCTTCCTATGCTTCTCTTTGGCTTCATCTCCTTCGGGTTCTGCAACTTCATCCTTGATATAATGAGTAAGATCATTCTCTTCAAGAATGAGACCAATTCTGTATTTCCATGCCCGGAAATTCTCTATACCTTCTAGCTTGTCTTCAAGCTTAGTGCTTGGAGCCATCTTCTCTTGGGGGATTCCAAGAGATAAGAGATAGAGTAGTACTTACCCGAAAATTTTAACTTTTAACTTTTCCGGATCTGCAACAGAATTTCTAGTTTATTGCACTTTTGGTAAAAGTAGGATTTGACTTTCCCGGAGTTCTACCAAACCAAAAACCTCGATCCAAGGCTCAAAAGATAGATCTTTAGAAGGGCTATTCAGCCATGCAACCAGAATCCAAAAATACTAACTTTTGCAGAAACCCTAATTTTTGGAGAGAGAGAGAAATATAATTTCACCTTGTGAAAGATGTTCTATTTAGGCTAGCTCTGATACCATGTTAAGTTTAAACCAAATAGACTAGCAAGATCACTGAAAGAAACATAATCACAAGATAGACATAGAATTTACCCTGGGAAACCCTCATGGGGTAGAAAACCCAGCAAATATTTCCTCAATAAGATGATCAACCAAAATACAAGATGTGCTCCAAGAATTGACCTCCTTCTCTACCTCCTATGCATACCTCCCAGACACAAGTGCGCTACTTTCTGAGTTGTGTAAGTGTGTCAAATGAGGAGCTCTCCTCCTCTATTTATACTAGTTCCCGACTGACCAAAAACCCTAATGGGGCCGACCTTTCCTAGAGAATTCTAATAACGCCTCAAATATAAACTCAGGGCCGACCCCCACAGGGTGGGTCTAATAACCCTAGTTACCACAAACCATCGGAGGAATAAACATCTCCGGATACATAATAGAATCACCTCGAAGGGATGAAACATCTCCAGAATAATAATGTACAAATATAATATTCTTATAAGTTACAATATTCAATAGTAGGTACTGTCATATCTGATTTAAATTGTTATTAGTTAGAGTGACAAGTACCAAAATTACTTGATCTGATTCTTCTGATAATTTACAACCAACTTTCCCTTTTCCAGTTAGATTTAAGTAGATTATATTTCCTTTTCTTTTACTTGTCTTATTTCCTCTTTCATTATCTTGTAATAAAATTTTAGTTCTTCCCTTAAGGAAGAAGGTTCCACTTGAGTTACTCTTAGAGTGCCAATGGAAGCCTAATATCCGTTAGAGTTAGCCATACCAAATAGCTTGAGGATAGGATAATACTTGCGTAGGATTATTTGAAGCCTTCAGCTGGGCTATCTCTTTTGCATTGTTTCCTGGGACATCTTCAACATATCCAAGGCTTCAACAAATGGTGCTAGAAGGAGGGACATTTGAGATTTAAGGTCATTTGAGTTATTTACTTTAATATGATTATATTATAATGGCTCTGTCCCAAAAATCTCTATTTAGTTGTTTTCTGCCAAAGAATTTGTATTTAGTTGTTTTTCTAGAAAAAATAGATTTCATTTTCAAACAGATTTGCTCAAGCAACGAATAGAAGCAAAATTCAATCGTGAGGGGGGAATTTTAGTACAAGAACATGTTCTTCAATTTACCTATAATTTTTTGTTAACGAAATTCTGGATCTAGATGTTTTGTGTAGATTGTTAGCCTTCGCATTCGAAGGATGAGTCAAATAGTGGTTTGTAACCTTAACTTTTGCCTCTGTCCATTCTTTTTGACATTTTTTAGATATTTTCATATTGGATGAGGTGGATCTCTATCCCTAACTTGGGTGAGTTTTCCTATGGTTCCCTAACCTCAAGGAAGGATCTCTTATTCCTCTCCCCATAATCCTCAACCTACTCTACCCACTTGGTCTTATAAATACAAAGATCCTCTCCATTCCAAAGGGATGAAGTATATAGCACTTACATGCTGGTGGAATTAATCTAGGTGATCCCTATCCATCTCTTGGGAGGCATACATTTCCTTTGGAAGCATTGGCTTGGCTTGTTGGAGGAATATAATAGCGTTAAGGCTTGGGTTGGAATCATCACTATTCTATGTATTTCCCACTTATTTATAGTAATATAATCTCTTTCCATAAATTTGTTTGTGTTAATGATATTTAGATCTCACTTCCTTAACTATTTTCTTAGATCACTTAGTGTTTAGATGTCATTTTACTATGATAATTATTTGATAATTTCATTCAAACATTATCTAGGATCCTACTAAGAGAATAACATCCACATCATAACAATCATAAACACAAGAGACACAGAGTTTCCCTGGGGAAAATCAAGAAGGTGAAAAACCCCGCAACTTCCTTAGAGATAGAATAAGCCCCAATACAAAGATCACAAAGATCAATCCACAAAAGATAGATGACTCCAACAACTACTCCTCCTCCACTTGTGCTCACTCCTCTCTCTCAACTATGCGAGTTGGATGAGTGAGTGAATGAATAGAATGAGAGACACTCACTCTCTATTTATACACAACTTAACTTGCGTTTAACCCTAACAGGGTCGAATTCCTAAGGAAGCCTAATAACCATGTTGTTACTACAACATCCCACCCTAGATTTTTGAAAAATATTGGGGCCCCTCCTTTGGTTTTGAGGAAAAGTATACCTAAGGATATCCAGACATCATAGTCTCTCCTTACTTAGTTTTTCCCTGAAGAAAAGTCTTTACTTGCTTTACTTTTTTGAGATATGTCTTTTTCGCCTAAGTAAAACTCAAGATTTTGGGCTGCAACGACGGAAGCTCTAAGCTAACCTTGCCGAAATGGCGGAAGAATTGGTCCAAACTTTCTGAAACTGCAGAATTAAGAAGACTAAGTCAAGCTGCCATGGAAAACTTATCTTAAAACCTTCGAAAGGGCGAAACCTTTGATCAAGTGGACCCGCGGCGGAACAGATTCACCAAGTTTCTCCGCAACGGCAAAAGTTTTTGTCTAACTCTTCCGCAAACATCGGAAACTTACCAATAAGTCATCTTTGCAGGAAGAATCATCTATCTTTCCCGAAATAGTGAAGGTCTTCAAGAAACTCTTCCGCACCGGTGGGTGGAGTGGCACATTTTCGGAAGAACTCGGATAACTCTCCCTCAAATACGGACAAACTCACTTAAATTTGCCAATGCGTCGCGACACACTTCCCCTTTGCGGAAACATTCGAACAATTCTCCCACAACGGCGAGCAAAACTCAGATTTTCTGTCCATAGGAGACAGAAACCTTAACCTAGTCTTTCCGATTTTTGGCAGTCGTATTTATTGAGAAAAGGATTATTTCACCCATCGATATGCTGCCTTAAATCTCGTTTTAATGGCTTGAAACCACCCTAATAATGGTTCGCACGTACCGTTTTAATATATAGGGCGTGAAACCCGTTGGTGTTCCATTGTCTTTCGTCGCCCCAAAGCTCTCTTCCTGTTTCCATTTAAAGTCACAAAGCACGTTCCAGGCTCGCAGGCTCTGCAACAAACGCTGGCATCCGAATAACGTTCGTCTCTTCACAGGTTAGTACCTTGGCAGACCTTATTATAATGTGTTCTTCTCGTTTAAAGTGGCATGACCCATCACTCTTTTCATTCTATCCTAGCCATGGTGGGACTCTCAGAGTAATCACAGCTATAGCCGACCCATGTGGACGTCGACTAGGTGTATGGAAGCCCTAATTGTGGACATAAAAGGCTCTAGAACCTCGAACACTCACTGCTTAAATGTTAGAAGAACCTGTAGCATACCTCTGCTCGTCATAAAAGCCACTTGTTTAGTAATTTCAAGACCAACCTTTCCCGTCCTTGCACCAAGTTATAAGCGTTTTCGCGACTGTGGATTTTTACTCCTTTCTACGCTTTGAGGTCGGTTATTATCATGTCTTTTTCTTATAAGAACGTAGAATACCCAGGCCCACTTTATGTGAATTTCTCTCATAGTTCATAGTTACAATATCAACAGCAGAAGTAACCGAACTAAAGTTTTTTCACAAGATTATAAAATGGCATGTGAAAGAAAATTTTTGAAACAATGAGACGAGCAAGAATTAGGAGTTCTGGTTGGCATTTGGATATTATCATTATAAGTAGGATGTTGGTTTGGATTGTTAATGTCGCATCATATATTCTTATTCATGTCTGATTGTTGAACAGGATTTTCAAAAAATGGCTAAAGGTGGCAAGAGAAAGTCAAAGGCAGCCGACGAAAGCACAAAAGTAGAAACTACATTCTAGGATACCAAGTGCACCACAGGCATGCCTCCAGAAGTAAACTGGGGAGACGTATACCGCATGATAAGAGATCAGGACTTCCCTGAATCTCTTCTTGAGGATAAATGTTTACATCAAAACATCCGAAACTCTTGTATATCCAAGGTGGCCACACGTCCAGAACTCTTCCCGTGCTTAGAAGTAATTGGATGGATTTTGCAGCATGCGAACACCGAGACAAGAGTTATAACAGACAGCAAAGGAAAGGATTTTTCCTCATTTCACCCATCCTATATCTCAACGGCCTACAAGTTTCCCAAATCCCAGCAGCGGCTTGATGATGCGTGGTTGGAAAGGATCCATATGGATAATCTAGAGATGGCAAGGAAGCTGTTAATTTCAGGCAAACAAATCAGAAAAAAGGATAGTGAGGAGTACGAGATTCAAAATCTGAGGCCCCCTTTTAGACTGATCACTCTCATGTTAAGCAGAATCTTTGGAAGACCCAATGGGATGATGTTCATGCTGCAATGGGTTCCTATCATCCACTATGTAGCTTTCAAAGGCACAATTTTCAACTGGGATGATGTTCTCTCAGATAGCCTGTCATCAGCTATAATAGCTGCACAAGAAGGATTAGTGGAGAGGAAGGCAGAATATTATATGGACTCTTACTTGATAAATTGTATTGTGGTGAAATGTCCCTTTCCCAAGTTGGGATGCATATGGAACTCGGCGGATGGCTCAGTGTTCATGGCCTACAAAATATTCTAGGATCAGAATTACAGAAGGGATTACAAACTCATTTGCGAGGAGTTCATGATGCCCCTATATGAATTAATGTTTAATGAAGAACCCGACTGCCTATCTGAGAACGCCATGGAAACTTTGGAGAAATATGGCGATTTCTATTTTTCTCCAGAAGCTACCTACATAAGAATGTACGGAGGCTCCAAAGCATCGTATATCCTACCAAGGTACGCTACGGATTATATAGTCCACAAGGAGATGGTAAGATAGGCATTCATTGATGGAATTGGTAATACCCTGTATAAGGCCAAGAAAGCTACCTTTCCACCCTTACCCTTCTATGTCGAAGCCTACAAGTTCTCAGGAATTGCAACTGTAAAATATTTTGTCACAGAGTTGAGAAGCTTTCATTTTGGGGAAAATATTTTTCATAGGAATGATCGACAAGGCAAAGCTGCACAACATTGCAAAGAACTCTCCACTCCCTTTGAGTATGATAACTATTATGATCAAGAGGAGGAAGCATATAGGGGGGTTAGCAATATGACTGAGCTACGGATTTTTCAAATGGGAAAAGGAGGGGCCAGCTCGAGCTCTAATGTTGTGGGAAAAATAGATCAGCAGTGAGAAAAGGGTACCGTGGAGACTGTTGAGGCTCTCTCGAAAGAAGAACAAAGGCTCCTGGAAAAATCCAAGAAAACCCAAGAGGAAGATGAGAAAATAATCAACAAGGCAAAAGGGGATAAACGCCAAGAAAAAGAGACTTTGAGATTCCAAACAGCTGAAGTTGAGGCAAAGAGGAAGGAAGAAGAAGAGAGAATCAGATTGGAAAGAAATGCGGAGCAGGAGGAAGAGGCACGAAGAAAAGAAGAAGAAGAAAAGAAATCCAAAGAGGATGCTGATCCCAAAATCCCAGACATGCAAGACTTAGATATGGGTTCCCCCATAAGAGACCTCCCCATTGTCCCTTTTACACCCTCAAGAAGAAGTAGAGTTTCTCAATGGGAAAATTTCGCTTACAACAATAAAAGAAAAACCATTCTTAAAGAGATCGGTTCTAGTTTGAAAAGACCTTTTCGGTCAGACATCATCACTACACATGAAACCATGGTCATGCGGAACACAAAGGAAGCTCCTAAAATCCTAGCATCCATCTCCATAACCACAGTCAGAGTGACTGTAGACAATGTCAACATACTAAGAGATAAATTGAGTCTAGAGAAAGAGAAAGCATGGCAGTTGCAGGAAGCTTTAGTCAAAGAGAAGAATTATACAAACTTGATGATCGAGAGAAATGATGCTCTCACATCTCAAAAGAAAGAATTAAATGAAACACTCCAACAGCTGGATGCTGACAGGAGAGCTCTGGCAATACAGGTAAGGGTGTTAGAGGCAGAAAAGGGAGAACTTGAAGGTAAAAAACTGAAGCTTGGATCAGAGAAGTTTGACAACATTCAAGAGATCGTCGACCTAAAGGAACACATTGAAAAGTTGCAAGGAGGTAACAAATTGTTGGAACAGCAATTGGAGCTGGAAAAAAACAAAATGGATGACATTAACCCCTTCCACAAGCAAGCCTTTGAAATACTAAGAAGTACCTATGGCTTCCAAGAACTCCTATCAGAGGAAATATACAAAATAAAAGCAATAACGGCCAAGGTTAAGGAAATCAATGTCGAAGCCACCAGGGTCAAGAGGAAGCACGCACGCATCAATGGAGAGATTAAGAAAAACATCATGTGGAGAGAAGGGAAATCAGAGTTCCCGACAACTCTTCTCCTTAAGTCTGTTGTTGAATACAAGGCAGATGTGCACACCTTAGATTATTCTAAAGATTACGGAGTAAAATTGGCCACCGTAACCCTAGCTACTTATGAGCGGTGTAAGAATTTGTATTCTCAAATTCGAGCCACACAGGAAAGTTGTCGGATGGTCATCCCCGAGAGGATAGAAGAATTCCCATATAGAGCACAACATTTATATGACCTGGACGAGGGGCTCAAGGCAGAAAGCGAATATGTGCAGAAGCTGGAAATCTTCATGTCAGAAGACCTACACCAATTTATCAGCCAAGCTTCCATTCATAAACACTGCCTAGAAGAAAGTCTCCGGGCCACTACGCTAGAAATTATTGTCCTAGTAGAAGAGCTTGCCAAGAAAGAAGTGTCTCTCAGATTTATGATTCCCCTGGTTGGAATAAATATTGTAAAGGAAGCAAACCAGTGGGGAAATTATATAGCAGAGGTAGATAGGGCACTGACAACCAACCAAGCTTCGACCTCAAAGAGTGTCCTAGCAGTTGCAGTAGCATTAGAAGAAACACCACCAGTTTCAGAAGCGCCCAAGTCAACCAAGGAGCTAGCTCAGGGATAGCTCACATTCGCTAACGTCTAACTGATGAAAGCCCGCATGCCTCTTGGGTTTCTATTTTATGCATGTACCTTTGAATTATTAAAATGACTTGTGGTCTTTAGCTCCCGTTCCTTTTTGTAAATTTAATTGGGATATTTATACCTTTTGTAATATTAGCACTACAAGACAAATTAGAGGAATATAAACGGTTAGGGTATAGGTGGCAACCCCTAGCACATCTTGTAAATCTATATATAGCTTATTAGAAGGGGATAGAAAAGACTTTTGGTAGGTGAAAGGACATTTCTGTCTTGTATATGAACTATTTCTGCTACATGAATAAGAAAAATCATTTTGGCCTGTGGAAGCCTACATAGCACTTTGCTTGGGATCGTGTTGGATAATTGCTGAACTATTTCTGTGTCTTTCATACATTTCCTGTGAGATCTTTCCTGGCTATTGTGAATTAATTCTCTGCTATGAATGGTTTCATTTCCTTTGCAAAATTTCTATGTTAGATGGGTATTAGAATGCTTATCTTTATCAAAGCTATCTTGGATAATCTTTATTTATGCTATAAATGCTTCTTTCAATTTAACAACTATCTGTGAAGTGCTTGGGCACATTTCCAGTTTATTACTCATTCTTTAAATTTGCTCCTTATAAGGATAGGTTAATTTAGATTTAAATTAGATTAGTATATATTTGTTTACCACATGCATTTAATTTAGGGCACATGCATATCATATTAAATACAAAATATATAAGCAGTGTATCGGGCCGCAACCGGTAAAATAAACAAATCTTTAAACCTCACATGGTAGCCGGAACCGTTAACCGGATGGATTCCCGACACCAAACGGTGGGCGGTCTAGTTGGGATCGCATACTAGGGAGAATCCCTTGCTGATTGATGCTGCGATAATTCAAGCATCAACAGTTTTTGGCACTAGAAGGACGGCCACCATTGCATGGGTAGCAGAAGAGATTCTTTTCTTAGTAAAAATTCCACTGAAAACCCATCTGAAATAGTTATGCCAAAATTTCTAGATTTGGAATCAAGAAATCAAGAAAATCCCGATCCTGTAACAGAATAGCCAGAAACATTGTATGTTGTCCCTTTTGAAGAAGTAAATTGCTTTAGGAGACATACTCGCTCGTACATGAGAAGTCTTGGAGGACTAACCACCATTCCTCTGTTACCCAGAATCAAAGCTCCTCGAAAAAATCCTCAGTGTACAAGGGATTCCGTTCTCGTTCAAAGTCTAGAAGAACTATTAGATTTATCTCTAGAAGAAATCACTGAACCTTTTGACGAAGTTAGATCCAAGACCCCCATGAATCCAGGACAGCAGCACACTCCAAGGCATACTCCTCTTAACTCACCACCACATACACCACCACGTTCTCCGTCGAGATTCATGGCCATACCCGCATGGAGATCCAAGGGAGCATTAAATGTAGTCGGACCATTCCATGATTTGCCCAAAAACCCAGAAAAGGTTTTACCTAAGTATGACCCTAGCAAAGGAATTTTTGCTGAAGACCACCTTAAAAGTTTTTATTTAGCTCTAAATCTTCTAAATGTGGAATACGAGGACGTGGTTTGTCATCTCTTTCCTTATACTTTTGAACCCAAAGTATCTTGTTGGTATTTTAGTTTGCAAGCCGGTTCGATAACAAGTTGGGAAGATTTTGAGAAATGTTTTCTTAAGAAGTATGGCAATCAGAAAACTGTAGCTACTCTTATGAAATAATTGTTGTCTATGAGAATGGAAAAGAATGAGAAAGTTCAAGAGTTTAACCAAAGGTTCACAACATTGTTAAATAATTTTAGTGATGCAACAAAGCCCGCTGAGGAATGCTTAGTAGAATATTATACAACAGCTCTTAAATCCCCGCTAGCAATGTTCGTCAAGAGAACAAAAAAACCTACCCTGACAGAAAATTTTGAAGAAGACAAGAAAGTAGAAGAAGAGGCTGACAACATCGCTAAACATGCTTTAGATGTAGAGGTCAAGCCGGCAGCTATTAAGAAACCTTTTTTTTTAACTAGGGATAAAGAAGAACCCGCAACATATTTAGAAAATGTCATAAAAATAATGCAGAAACTCTCCAATAAAATTGTGGATCTAGAAAAGGATAAGGCAACTAGTTCTTCAAGGCCACCTTTCAAGCCTTTCTATAAAAAGAAAGAAGAAAATGGATAGTCAACCCCACCAGGAAACAATTATGCTGTACTAAATCTGAATGAAATGGGTATGGACCACTTCTGCACTTTCCACCAAGAACAACACTCGGAGAAAAGCTGTCCACAGTGGATCAATTCGATGAGCTTAGTAATGAACCAAATGTTAGATGCACAAATGTCGGAGAAAACGAGCCCCCAACAAGAACAGATTCTTGACAGTGAAGAACCAACTCCCGACACTACGATGATCCTTTGGGATTGGACTCCTGCCCAAGAGCCATCTTGTGAAGAGTTCATAGATGAAGTGAAAACAACATCTATTAACATCACTACCAAGCGTAAAGGCCCAGTGATCGATTCAATAATAGAAGCACCTAAAGCAGCATCTAATCAAATACCGAAGCGGCACATAAATGTCATTCCTCCCCAACCCAAGACAAACCCGACAGTTTCCCCTACGGTAACTAAAGAACCAAACTCAGAAATAATCAAACAGCCACAAGCTTCTTTAAACAAAATAGAAATCAATCGAATATTTCAAAGGAATGTGACATGAGCTATGATGTAATTGAGGATATTAAGAAAACAAAAGTGAATATTTCTTTTTTTGATATGTGTAGCTTACCGCAACAGAGGAAGAAATTGATGGAAGACTTTAATACACAAACCAATGTCTTAGTAGAAAACACTGACGAGAACCCAGAAATTAATGAAGCAAGTATTGGCGGAAAATCGAAATCACAAACTCTTCCTTTTCTCTTAACCTTTGAGATTTTTAATCACAATGTGCATAATTGTTTGGTAGAATCAGGTGCTAGTTCAAATGTCATGCTCCCTTTGTCAATTTGCAAAAAGATTAATGGACAGCCAACCCCATCCCCATCTCAAATCATTCAATTAGATAGAACTGTTGTCAAGGTTATTGGTGAACTGAAAGATGTACTTATTAGGTTGTCATCCAATCCTAGAGTATGTCAATTCATTGATATAATGGTGGTCGATATCCCTGAGTCATATGGTTTAATTTTTAGTAGGGACTAGTCTGCAAAAATGAATGGCTATTTTGCAACAGATTGGTCTCATATGTGGCTGCCCTATCAAAATAGGTAGAATCAGATCAAGATATTAAGAGAGCCACACATGAAACAAAATGTTACTCAGTTAGAGGAAAAAAATGAAGCTGTGGCTTTTTCGTCTTCAGTTTTAGGAAATTACTTCTTGGAAATCGAACCTGGGAACTACAAATCAGAAGAAGTTAGCCATGTTTCAGACAAACAGTCCGATCTCCTTCACTTTTCAGAGGCTGATGATATTGATTGTAATATAGTAGATTTAGTCAATAATTTAGATAGTAATGAAACTAACTTAGTTAAAGAAGAGAATATCTTTTGGACTCTTTACTTTGATGGCTCCAAGACTCAGGAAGGATCCGGAGCCGGTTGCATTTTAATTGATCCTGATAGAAACAAACATTTTTTATCATGTAGGTTAGAGTTTGAGTGTACTAATAATACTGCAGAATATGAAGCTCTCATTCAAGGTTTGAAGAAAGCCATTGGTCTTAATGTCAAGTTTTTGAAAGTCTTTGGTGATTCTGAAATTATTGTTAGGAAAATAAGAAATACGATCCATTGTCTTTCACCACATTTAAAAGGTTATCAAGCAAGAGTTTGGAATTTAATTTCGTGTTTTGATGCTTTTAACATCGATTATGTCCCAAGATTGCAAAATGCTGCAGCTGATCTGTTAGCCACTTCCGCTTCCAGATTAGTGCCCACTAATAGTAAATGTTCTATTGAATTAATTTTCAGGCCTTCTATTTTGGACAACATCACAAATTTCAGAGTATTTGATGACGACGATCAGATTATCAGTTTCTTAACCAATGAAGATGCTTTTCAGGAAGCCATCATAGAAGAAGAAGATCATGACTCAAATATACAAAATAAAGACATAGTGAAAGGGAACTTCATGCCCAAAGGAGTAAGAACTCTAGAAGCGCTTTTCGATTTGCAAAGCAAGTTCAGGAGACCTGTGAATGCCAAAACCCATAGCTCGGCCATGGAATACGAATTAATAATCTTGGGCACAGAAGCTGAACCAAAGTATATCAATCTTGGTAAATTTTGTACGCTGAAAGAAAGAAGTAGATTCATTAAACTTTTCCAGCAATATAAAGATGTGTTCGCTTGGACTATGACAATCTGAAGACATATGACACCCGCATCATTCAACACGTAATACCTATGAAGGAAGGTGTCAAACCTTTTCAGCAATAGTTAAGAAGGATGCACCCGACACTCGAGCCTCTAATACAGAAAGAGTTAAAAAAATTGTTGGAGGCCAACATTATTTTTAAAGTCCGACATTCTAAATGGGTGGCTAATCTAGTTCCTGTACGAAAGAAATCAGGGGAGATCAGGCTGTGTGTAGATTTCCGGAACTTAAACAGAGCTTCTGATAAAGACAACTATTTGGTACTCCCAATGGAATAGACATTGCAGATGGTATCAGGATCAGAACTCTTTTCCTTACTAGACGGTTTTTTTGGTTACAACCAAGTGCTAGTCACAGAGGAAGACCGACTCAAGAGCACTTTTTGCATAAAGTGGGAACCTTCGCATACCGGAGAATGCCTTTTGGATTAATTAATGCAGGATCTACCTTTCAACAAGCCATGGACATTATTTTCCGAGGACTGGGCGGTCATGTGTAGTAGTATACTTGTATGATGTGACATTTTTTTCGAAGAAGAGAGAAGACCATGTTTCTCACCTAAAACAAATCTTTGATCACTGTAGGAAGTACAACATCTCTCTAAATCCTAAGAAAAGCGTTTTTTTTGTTCTTGAGAGAAAGCTTCTTAGTCATATCATTTCCAAGGAGGGAATCTCAATAGATCAAGAAAGGGTTCAAGCTATCAATAAGATTCCCATGCCCCATAGAAAGAAGTCTATGCAGTCATTCGTGGGCACCATAAATTTTGTCTGAAGGTTCATGCCAGACTTCTCTCTGATCGTTAAACCTTTGCAACAAATGGTCAAGCAAAGTGTACAATTTAAGTGGAAAGACTTGGAAAGGGTTGCATTCAAAGGAATCAAAGCTGCTATAGCCAAGGAACCTTCTTTAAGAAGTCCAGATTTTGATAAAGATTTTATAATGTACACTTTTGCTTCTGATAACTCTCTCGTAGCTGTGCTTACTCAAAAGACGGAATCAGGAGATGAAGACCCAATTTCTTTTATGAGCACTGGTCTGCAGGGCACTGAACTGAACTATCCCGTGGTATATAAGCAAGCATATGCAGTTTTTAAAGCAGTAAAGAAGTTCAGGCCGTATATTCTAAAAAATAAAACTAAAGTCATGGTCCATCATCCCGCTGTCAGATCTCTTTTTGTTATGAAAGAATTGGGAGAAAGAAGAGGGAACTGGGTTGCTGATCTCCAAGAGTACAACTTAGAATTCAAGCCGGATAACATCATCAAAGGTCAAGGACTATGTAAGCTATTTACTCAAAGCCCAACTGACGAAGAGCTATATTGGAGGAATGAAGCTGAACTGAATGTGATAGACGTATGTCCAATTTTTACGGCCCCAAAGTCTTGGTACAAAGACCTAGTGCATTACTTACAGTCATGTTACTTACTAGAACACTGGAGTCCAAAGCAAAGGAGATCCCTCTGTCTTAAATCAATAGCTTATCAGATCATTGAAGGAGTACTCTTCAGGAAGAACTATGATGGCGTTTATCTCAGATGTTGGGAAAAGGAAGATGATATTAATGTAGTCAAGGAACTACATGACGAACCTGCTAGAGGACATTACTCGGGGGACACTACATCCCACAAAATTCTCAGAGTAGAGTATTATTGGCCTACTCTCTTCAGGGATGCTCATGCCTATGTCATAAATTTTGATGTATGTCAAAGAAGCGCTGGAAAGCTACCTAAAGTAGCAGGTTCCTTACAGTTAGTTATCGTCACTGAACCATTCGAGTAATGGGGTATAGATATTATTGGAGAAATAAACCCTAACTCCTTGCTGCAGCATCGGTACATTCTGACCGCTACAGATTATTTTACAAGATGAACCAAAGCTATTCCCTTACGGAAAGCTAACGAGGATACGGTCATCAACTTTTTGAAAGAAAACATCATAACCAGGTTTGGGGTTCCAATTTCTCTACTTTTTGATAATGCACCTTATTTTTCGTCAATAAAGATTAATGAATTCATTTATGAAAGAGGAATTAAATTACATTATTTAGCCAATTACTACCCTCAGGGAAACGGTTTAGCTGAATCTACCAATAAAAATATCATCTGAATCCTAAAAAAGACTATGATCGAAAATAAAAAAAAGCTGGCACACAGCCCTCCCTCACGCCCTATGGAAAAATAGAGTAATGCCCAAACACACCTTAGGAGCTTCCCCTTTCAACCTGGTCTATGGAAAATAAGCTATTCTCCCTCTGAATATATTACTCCCATCCTTGAAGTTGTCCCAATCCTCCCGAGGTTCTAGCAGTCAAACCCTACAATCCAGGATTGATACCCTGCTAAAACTATAAGAGTCACGGGAAAAGGCCAAGGAATGGTTTCATCATCACCAAGACATAGTCAAACGATGGCTTGATAAAATAAAATCTGGGAAGAGGGCTTTCGAAGTAGGAGACTTAGTCCTCAAATGGGACCACCAACACGATGGTAAGGGAATGCACACAAAGTTTCAGCACCTATGGCTTGGCCCTTATCAAATTTATGAAAAGCTTGATCCATCGACCTATAAAGTGAAAGATTTACAAGGAGAGGAACTAAACCTCCCTCTCAATGGCCTCTCCCTAAAACAATACTTTGCGTGATTTCTGAAGGATTTTTTGTACATAAATAAAACACTGTTTTTCTGCTTTGGTTTGTTCTTCTTTTCTTTCACTTCATTTTAAATTACTTTGATTACCTTTTAGTTTACCATTCAGCTTGATCCATTTTCTTTTATTTGTTTTTTTTTTTCCCATTTGATTAAGTTCTTTATTTGAAATAAAGCCAAAATCAAATCGTGGTGTAGCTGAATGAATGAGACTCTAGAAAACTCAGAAGGATGGTCATAAGAAGCCCACCAATAAATGGAATACATATTTGTAACTCTGCTTTCACTGATTGGTTTCTTAGAATGCAAAAATCCTCTTTCCTGTTTGGTAAAACATAACCCCTGTCAAATAGCTAAGATCTAGCATTTCCTTTTGACTATCTTAGGGCCCATTCACCCTAACATTAATAGTTGTCTCAAGAAGTTAACTATGGCAGGACCCATGGAGAGGAAGCATGTCTCAGAGATACATGGTATTTAAAATGATCTCATGCTGCAAGTAAAGCCAAAAGGCATATGTCAAAGAGTCTGGTTTCCAGAAATTCTCGCCTCAATTAAAGCATGGCTGAGAAAATAAAAGAAGCTTGTAAATCAAGGTAGCTGAAGGAAGTTGTTCTAATAAACCATCCCAACAAGGTTCTTCTCCGTCCGTGGAGCATGAAATCAAATAAATCTTCTGTTCACACAAAAGGACATTTCAGATTGAAGAACATATATCAAAATTTTGAAAGGAGGAGAAACTTATTTCTGGAAGACTCAAAGCGGCTAAAAGTCGTGAATTAAAGAAACGTCTAAAAAGATGTAAAAGCATGGGAATGAGGAACAAACGAATGTGCCT
Source organism: Larix kaempferi (assembly GCA_027924585.1). Taxonomy (NCBI): domain Eukaryota; kingdom Viridiplantae; phylum Streptophyta; class Pinopsida; order Pinales; family Pinaceae; genus Larix; species Larix kaempferi. The sequence goes on along the minus strand of BSBM01001500.1, from coordinate 1,214,038 downwards.
GTGAGATATTGTCACGATCCTATGGAGTCCTATACTAGTAAGGTTCTGGAAGACATATTTTTTTTTTTAATAAACCCCACACTCTGGCCCTTAGAGAGTTTTAAAGAAATATGGGTCAAAGCTACCTTCCCCTTTATCACCATCATGATAAGAGTGATCACTGCATTCTTCGAAGCTGATCTATGGAGACATCTGGTTGCGTATGTAATTAGCACTTTGAAAGTTTCTTGACCTTGAGATGAGTTTGTTTCAGAGATCTGTGTTCGCCAACGAATCGCCATTTGTTGTTGCTACAACATCCCCCCCTATATTTTTGAAAAATATTGGGGCCCCTCCTTTGTTTTTAAGGAAAAGTTTTCCTAAGGAAATCTAGACATCATAGTCTCTCCTTAGTTTTTTCCTTGAAGACAAGTCTTTACTTCCTTTACTTTTTTGAGTTATATCTTTTTCGCTTAAGTAAAACTCAAGATTTTGGGCTGCAACGATGGAAGCTCTGAGCTAACCTTTCCGCAATGGAGAAAGAATTGGTCCAAACTTTTCGAAACCACGGAATTAAAAAGACTAAGTCAAGCCACGACGGAAAACTTATCTTAAAACCTCCGAAAGGGAGAAACCTTTGATCAAGTGGACCCGCAGCGGAACAGATTCACCAAGTTTCTCCGCAACGGTGGGATTTTTCATCTAACTCTTCTGCAAACATCAGAAACTTACCAATAAGTCATCTTTGTGGGAAGACTCGTCTATCTTTCCCGAAATAGCAAAGGTATTCAATAAACTCTTCCGCACCAGCGGGTAGAGTGGCACATTTTCGGAAGAACTCTGATAACTCTCCCGCAAAGGCGGACAAACTCACTTAAGTTTTCCGATGCGTCGCGGAACACTTCCCCTTTGCGGAAACATTCAAACAATTCTCCCGCAATGGTGGGAAAAACTCAGCTTTTCTGTCCGCAGGAGATGGAAACCTTAACCTAGTCTTTCTGATTTTTGGCAATCGTATTTATTGAGAAAAGGTTGATTTGACCCATCCGTAAGTTGCCTTAAATCCTGTTTTAATGGATTGCAACCACCCTAATAATGGTTCACACGTACCATTTTAATATATAGGGCGTGAACCCTGTTGGTGTTCCATTGTCTTTCGTCGCCCAAGAGCTCTCTTCCCGTTTCCATTTAAAGTCACGAAGCATGTTCCAGGCTCGCAGGCTCTGCAACAAATGTCGGCATCTGCATAACGTTCATCTCTTCATAGGATAGTACCTTGGCAGACCTTCTTATAATTTGTTCTTCCCGTTTAAAGTGGCATGATCCGTCACTCTTTTCATTCTATCCTAGCCATGGCGGGACTCTCAGAGTAATCACGGCTATAGCCGACCCATGTGCACCCTGACTAGGCATATGGAAGCCCTAATTATGGACATAAAAGGCTCTAGAACCTCAAACACTCACCGTTAAATGTTAGAAGAACCTGCAGCATACCTTTGCTCATCATAAAAGCCACTTGTTTAGTAATTTCAAGACCAACCTTTCCCATCCTTGCACCAAGTTATAAGTGTTTTCGCGACTGTGGAGTTTTACGCCTTTCTGCGCTTTGAGGCTGGTTATTATCATGTCTTTTTCTTATAAGAACGTAGAATACCCAGGCCCACTTTATGTGCATTGCTCTCATAGTTCATAGTTACAATATAAACAACAGAAGTAACCGAACAAAATTTTTTTCACAAGATATAAAATGGCATGTGAAAGAAATATTTTGAAACAGTGAGACGAGCAAGAATTAGGAGTTCTGGTTGGCATTTGTATATTATCATTATAAGTAGGATGTTGGTTTGGATTGTTAACATCACGTCATATATTCTTATTCATGTCTAATTGTTGAATAGGATTTTCAAAAATGGCTAAAGGTGGCAAGAAAAAGTCAAAGGCAGCCGACGAAAGCACAAAAGTAGAAACTACATTCCAGGATACCAAGTGCACCACAAGCGTGCCTCCAGAAGTAAATTGGGGAGATGTATACCGCATGATAAGAGATCAGGACTTCCCTTAAGCTCTTCTTGATGAGGAATGTTTATATCAGAACATATGAAACTCTTGTATATCCAAGGCGGCCACACGTCCATAACTCTTCCCGTGCTCGGAAGTAATTGGATGGATTTTGCAGCATGCGAACACCGAGACAAGAGTTATAGCAGACAACAAAGGAAAGGATTTTGCCTCATTTCACCCACCCTATATCTCAACAGCCTACAAGTTGCCGAAATCCCAACAGCGGCTTGATGATGCGTGGTTGGAAGGGATTGAGATGGCTAATCTAGAGATGGCAAGGAAGCTCTTAATTGCAGGCAAACAAATCAGAAAAAAGGATAGTGAGGATTACGAGGTTCATAATCTAAGGCCCCCTTTCAGACTGATCGCTCTCATGTTAAGCAGAATATTCGGAAGACCCGATGGGATGATGTTCATGCTGCAATGGGTTCCTATCATCCATTATGTAGCTTTCAAAGGGACGATTTTCAACTGGGTTGATATTCTCTCAGACATCCTGTCATCAGCTGTAATAGCTGCACGAGAAGGATTAGTGGAGAGGAAGGAAAAATATTATATGGCCTCTTACTTGATAGATTGTATTGTGGCGAAATGTCCCTTTCCCAAGTTGGGATGCATATGTAACTCGGCGGATGGCTCAGTGTTCATTGCCTACAAAATCTTATGGGCTCAGAATTACAAAAGGGATTACAAACTCATTTGCGAGGAGTTCATCATGCCCCTATATGAATTAATGTTTAATGAAGAACCCAACTTCCTATTTGAGAACACCATGGAAAATTTGGAGAAATATGGTGATTTCTATTTTTCTCCAGAAGGTACCTACATAAGAATGTGTGGAGGCTCCAAAGCCCCATATATCCTACCTAGGTACGCTACGGATTATATAGTCCACAAGGAGATGGTAAGACAGGTATTCATTGATGGAATTGGTAATAACCTGTATAAGGCCAAGAAAGCTACTTTTCCGCCCTTACCTTTCTATGTTGGAGCCTACAAGTTCTCAGGAATTGCAACTGTAAAAGATTTTGTTGTAGAGTTGAGAAGTTTTCATTTCGGGGAAAATATTTTTCACAGGAATGATTGACAAGGCAAAGCTGCACAACATTTCAAAGAACTCTCCACTCCCTTTGAGTATGCTAACTATTATGATCAAGAGGAGGAAGCATACAGGGGGGTTAGCAATATGACTCAGCTACGGATTTGTCAAATGGGAAAAGGAGGGGCCAGCTCGAGCTCTAATGTTGTGGGGAAAATAGATCACCAGGGACAAAAGGGTACCGTGGAGACTGCTGAGGCTCTCTTGAAAGAAGAACAAAGGCTCCTGGAAAAAGCCAAAAAAATCCAAGAGGAAGATGAGAAAAGAATCAACAAGGAAAAAGAGGATAAACGCAAAGAAGAAGAGACTTTGAGAGTTCAAGCAATTGAAGCTGAGGCAAAGAGGAAGGAAGAAGAAGAGAGAATCAGATTGGAAAGAAATTAGGAGCAAGAGGAAGAGGCACGAAGAAAAGAAGAAGAAGAAAAGAAATCCAAAGAGGATGTTGATCGCAAAATCCCATACATGAAAGACTTAGATATGGGTTCCCCCATAAGAGACCTCCCCATTGTCCCTTTTACACCCTCAAAAGGTAGTACAGTATCTCAATGGGAAAAGTTATCTTACAACAAGAAAAGAAAAATGATTGTTAAAGAGACAGGTTCCAGTTTGAAAAGACCTTTTCGGTCAGACATCATCACTACACATGAAACCACGATCATGCGGAACACAGAGAAGGATGCTAAACTCCTAGCATCCATCTCCGTAGCCACGGTCACAACAACTGTAGACAATGTCAACATACTAAGAGATAAATTGAGTCTAGAGAAAGAGAAAGCATGTCAGTTGCAAGAAGCTTTAGTCAAAGAGCAGAATTATACAAACTTGATGATCGAGATGAATGATTCTCTCACATCTCAAAAGGAAGAATTAAATGGAACACTCCAATAGCTCGAAGCTGACAAGAGAGCTCTGGAAATACAAGTAAGGGTGTTATAGGTAGAAAAGGGAGAACTAGAAGGTAAAAACCTGAAGCTTGAATCAGAGAAGTTTGACAACATTCAAGAGATCGTCGACCTGAAGGAACACATTGAAAAGTTGCAAGGAGGCAATGAATTTTTAGAACATCAATTGGAGCTAGCAAACAACAAAATGGTGGACATTAGCCCCTTCCACGAGCAAGCCTGTGAAATACTAAGAAGTACCTACAGCTTCCAAGAGCTCCTATTAGAGGAAATATACAAACTAAAAGCAATAATGGCCAAGGTTAAGGAAATCAATGTCGAAGCCACCAGGGTTAGGAGGAAGCACGCACGCATCAGTGGAGAGATTAAGAAACACATCGAGTGGAGAGAAGGGAAATCAGAGTTCCCGACAACTCTTCTCCTTAATTCTGTTGTTGAATACAGGGAAGATGTGCGCACCTTAGATTATTCTAAATATTGCGGAGTAAAATTGGCCACCGTAACCCCATCTACTTATGAGTGGTGTAAGAATTTGTATTCTCAAATTCGAGCCACATAGGAAAGTTGTCAGATGGTCATGCCCCAGAGGATAGAAGAATTCCTAGATAGAGCACAACGTTTATCTGACCTGGACGAGGGGCTCATGGAAGAAAGCGAATATGTGCAGAAGCTGGAAATCTTCACGTCATAAGACCTGCACCAATTTATCAACCAAGCTGCCATTCATAAACACTGCCTAGAAGAAAGTCTCCAGGCCACTACGGTAGAAATGATTGTCCTAGTAGAATAGATTTCCAAGCAAGAAGTGTCTCTCAGATTTATGATTCCCCTGGTTGGAATAAATATTTTAAAGGAAACAAACCAATGGGGAAATGATCTAGCAAAGGTAGATAGGGCATTGACAGCCAACCAAGCTTCGACCTCAGAGAATGCCCAGCAATTGTAGTAGCATTAGAAGAAACACCAGCAGTATCAGAAGCACCCAATTCAACCAAGGAGCCAGCTCAGGGATAGCTCACATTTGCTAACATTTGACTGATGAAAGCCCACATGCCTCTTGGGTTTCTAATTTATGCATGTACCTTTGAATTATTAAAATGAATTGTGGTCTTTAGCTCCTGTTCATTTTTGTAAATTTAATTGGGATGTTTCTCCTTTTTGTAATATCAACACTACAAGACAAATTAGATGAATATAAACAGTTAGGGTATAGGTGGCAACCCCTAGCACATCTTGTAAAGCTATATATAGATGATTAGAAGAGGATAGAAAAAGACTTTTGGCAGGTGAAAGGACGTTTCTGTCTTGTATATGAACTATTTCTTCTACATGAATAAGAAAAATCGTTTTGGCTTGTGGAAGCCTGCACAGCACTTTGCTTGGGATCATGTTGGATAATTGCTGAACTATTTCTACGTCTTTCATACATTTCCTGTGAGATATTTCCTGGCTATTGTGAATTAATTCTCTGCTATGAATGGTTTCATTTCCTCTGCAAAATTTCTGTGTTAGATGGGTAGTAGAATTCTTATCTTTATCAAAGCTATCTTGGATAATCTTTATTTCTGCTATAAATGCTTCTTTCAATTGAACAACTATCTGTGAAGTTCTAGGGCGCATTTCTAGTTTATTACTCATTCTTTAAATTTGCTCCTTATAAGGATAGGTTAATTTAGATTTAAATTAGCTTAGTATAGATTTGTTTACCATATGCATTTAATTTAGGGCACATGCATATCATATTAAATACAAAATATATAACCGGTGGATCGGGCCGCAACCGGTAAAATAAACAAATCTTTAAACCTCACACGGTAGCCAGAATCGTTAACCGGGTGGATTCCCCACACCAAACGGTGGGAGATCTAGTTGGGATCGCAAAATGGGGAGAATCCCTTGCTGATTGATGCTGTGATATTTCAGGCATCAAGAAAGCCATCCACATGACTCATATAGGGCCAACCCCAAATTGGTGGTCTAATAACCCATCAACTATAAGTTGCGACACTTACAATAGTACTTGCGACACTTACAAATACAAATGATGACAGTTCTGATTGGAGGAATAATACATCTCCATCAGGAATATAATAAAGTACAAGTGTAATACATAGAAGAATATCTTCTGAAGTTACAAATACATCAACACTCCCTCTTAACTAGGAAGGTATACTCTTGACACAAGTCATCAATACATATCGGCACAAGTCTTCAATTATAGAGCTGGATCATCGTCACTGGATCATGGAGCATCATCGTCACTACTGTTGTACTTGTCATCTCGATCATTGGGCTATCTCTCAATTCTTCTCATCATACGAAGTTCTACAGAGCCAACCCTTTTTCATGGTGGATGTAGGCCTAGCCTCCTATAGGTCTTCATCATCTCTCCGAGTTGGGCATCTTGTGGAATCCTCGGAATTGATTACATGCATCAACAAAACATCGAAAGAGCATCCCAGGACTAATTACAAGCTTACTGCTCAGCCTATCGGATCTCCCAGGGAGCTATTACATGTGACCACCACAAAACCTTAAAAGAGTGTCCTATGAATGTTTATGTGCATGGCACGGCCGAAAAGAACTCTAAAGAGAATCCCGAGACTCTTACGTGCCTAGAACAACCTATCGGATCTCCAGGACTGATTACATGTGGTCTGGAAAAACCTCGAAAGAGCATCCCGAGACTGATTACGAGCTTATTACTCAACCTATCGGATCTCCCAGGAAAATTTTATATGCCAAGGACGAAACCTCGAAAGAGCATTTTCCAGATCTCCTAGGGAGCTATTATATGCCATAGGAAAAACCTCATAGTATTTTCTGCAAATCTACCAGGGCAACATTATATGTCCTCCCAAGAAAAACCTCGAAAGAGCATTTTCCAGATCTCTCAGGGAGCTATTATATGTGATAGGAAAAACCTCGCAAGAGTATCTAAAAATATCATAGGGAAACATTATATGCTTATCGCACAACCTGTCCACGGCCACAGAGTATCATCCTAATACTCATGATCAACCTGATCATCCTTGCACGAAGCATCATCCTGATGCTCATGATCATACTGATCATCATCATACAGTACATCATCCTGATGCACATCATCATCACATGATCATTCTGATCATCGTCATAGCATCATCCTGATGCATATCATCATTGCATGATCATCCTGATCATTGTCACAACATTGTCCTGATGCATATCATCATCGCATGATCATCCTGATCATCGTCACAGTATCATCTTGATGCATATCATCACACATGATCACCCTAATTATCATCATGTAGAACATCACCTGGATAATTGTCCTGATGCTCATCACACAATGCTTACATCCATAGCCTTGGGAAGGATCCTCCTACCATCATGTTTGGAATGGCACCTGCAAATGTGTCCCATCACTTCCTCCTTGAAGTATCTTCTATCTGAAGAACACCAAGCCTCTCTCTAAAGTATTCGAACTTCAATCTAGCTAGTGGTTTGGTCAACACATCTGCAATCTGCTCATCCATCGCAACATATTGGAGCTTCACTGCTCCTCTCTGCAACATATCCTTGATATAGTGATATTTGATCTCGATGTACTTCGACCTATCATAGAACATCGGGTTCTCTGAAAACTCACACAACTCTGGTTGTCACAATAGATATAGGTAGCATCCAACTGGAGATCAAATAAATCAGACAGTAGCTTCCTTAGCCATACTTCCTCACAACTAGCCGAACAAGCTGCGACACACTTTGCTTTGGCTTTACTCAGTGCTATGAAGGATTTATTCCTACTAAACCAAGAGATCACACTTGATCCCATACTGAAGCAGCACCCCGAAGTGCTCTTCCTATTCACAACATTGCCTTCCCAATCTGAATCAACATAACCCTCCAGGTTAAACTTTTGATTCGCATCATACTTGAGCCCATAATCAATTGCACCCTTCAGGTACCTCAGAATATGCTTTACAACAATCAGGTGAACATGTCTAGGATCTGTCAGAAATTGGCTCAAGTTGTTCACCGCAAAGCAAATATCTGGTCTCATGTTCATCAGATACATCAAGGACCCAATCATATGACGATACATTGTCCATCAACCGACTCTGGTGAAGCATCACTCAATACCTTCAGGTTCGATGCCATAGGTGTGGCCATGGCCTTATAGTCCATCATTCTGAACCACTTCAGGATCTCTACTGCATACTTCCCTTGTCTAAGGAAGATTCCATCTGGACTCTGCCACACCTCCATACCTAGAAAGTAATGCATCATACCCAATTCCTTCATCTCAAACTCGGCAGCAAGCTTCCTATTTGTGTTGGAAATCAACCTATCCTCACCTATTACAAACAGGCCATCGACATACAATAGGAGTATCACTGGATTTCCTTCCTCAACCTTGTAGTAAAGGTTGGAATCCACTTTACTCTTGGTAAATCCCAAACTAGACAGGAAGCTGTCTATCCTTCCGTACCATGTCCTAGGTGCTTTCTTCAAGCCATACAAGGCTTTCTTGAATCTGCACACATATGACTCCCTGTCATGTGTCTCAAAACCGAGTGGCTGCTCCACATACACTTCTTCTTCGACTACACCATTCAAGAAAGATGTCTTGGCATCCATTTGGTGTATCTTCCACTTCATCATTGTAGCCAGAGCAAGTATTATTCTGATGGAAGTGTATCTGGCTACAGGTGCAAAAGTCTCTTCATGATCTATCCCCTCCTTTTGGGAGAAGCCACGAGCTACAAACCTTGCCTTGTATTTCTCTATGATACCATCTGTAGCATGCTTGATCTTGTAGATCATCTTGGAACTCACAACAGACTTCCCTTCTGGTCTTGGGACCACATCCCAAACATCATATTTCATGATCGACTAGTATTCCTTGACCATGGCATCCTTCCATTCTTTATTTTTCGCTGCTTCTTCATAGCTAGAAGGTTCTGTATTCATAATTTCACATAGTTGGTGTGTGATCTTGTCCTTTTTCTTTCTCTGTGTTCCTCCTCTAGAATACCATACCTTTTTGCATCTTGGATGAGCTCTCTATCCCATGCAGGTTTCCTCTTGTGAGAGTTCTTCTCATGGGGTGGATCTACAGGTTCTTGTGGATCTTCTATTTCACGATCCACTTCTGGTATTTCCTTTTTCATGGTGGTGTCTTGTGTTCTGGGTATCCTTGGTTCTTCATAGTCTTCAACACTTCCATACGAAGAAGCGCACCCATCCCGCCCCGTTACACCTAGTTATTGTCGTGGGCCCCTTCGCAAAATGGGGCATCGATTTTATGCACTGTAAGCCTACCTCGGCTGGGGGGCATAGTTACATCATAGTAGCTATGGATTACTTTACAAAGTGGGCCGAGGCAATGCCTACATATCAAAACGACGACAAAACTGCCGCACTCTTCATGTTCAATCATGCAATGGCACAGTTTGGAGTTTCGCAGGCGATAGTGACCGACCATGGTTCTCACTTTTAGAACCATATGGTTGATGAACTGAGTGATAGATTGGGTTTTCTCCATGAAAAATCAACACCCTACTACTCGCAGTCCAATGGATAGGTAGAGGCCATTAACAAGGTCTTGAAAACTATGGTCCAAAGGATGGTAGGTACGCACAAGTCCAACTGGTATAACATGCTCTTTTCAGCATTATGGGCCTACATAAATTCCATTAAAACCTCCACAGGTTTTACTTTCTTCCAATTGGTATATGGATTGGAGGCGACAGTGCGAAATTCCGTCTCTACAACTCGCTGTCGAACTTCTTCCTAACACTACTGCCGAGGAAGAACGTTTCCTATACTTTGCAAAACTTGACGAGTCCCGCTGAGATGTTTTCCTTGCTAACGAAGCACACAAGAAACGCATCAAATCTCAACATGACAAGTCTGTTGAACCTTGTGTCTTCAACGAGGGTGACCTGGTCCTCACATACGACCAAAAGCATGATAAACTAGGAGTAGGAAAGTTCGAGTCCATGTGGCATGGACCTTATGTTTTCAAATGTGTTTTGGAAAAGAGAGCTTACGAGCTTGAAGACTATGATGGAATCTCTTTGGGTGAACCCCGCAATGGGATTTACTTGAAAAGGTACTATGCCTAAACTTGTCATGCATAGATTTTCTTGTATATACTGTACATGGCGTGTTTTTGTGTTTTTGCGTGGTGTGACGCGTTTATTTTTTAGTGTCTTTAGATCTTGCTTCCACTTCTTATACCATGTTCTGTCTGCGTGTGCAGATGGAAACATGATATGGATTCGCGGATGGCGCCAACCGGCATACCTGTAACCTTGCCTCGGTAGCCTGGGTTATGTATTCAATAGGTGAGCTCATCAGCTCAGGAGGAAATTGCCTTGGATTTGCGACCAACAATGCCGCAGAGTATTAGGCGGTAATTGGAACCCTAACCGATGCTACTTCCTTAGGTATGACCACATTGTCATCCACATGGATTCTCAATTAGTGGTTTCCCACCTCAACCGGGTCTACGCTATCCGTGATCCTACCTTGCTCCATCTCTTCAGACGAGTACGTCTCCTGGAAAGGTCATTTGAATCCATTCAATACCTGCACATTCCATGAGAGTTAAACACAGTTGCTGACTTGATGGCCAACTTCATTCTGGATTGGTACATCGCACACACATAATACTCATAGTATGTAAAAGCATTCACGACATGTAAATAATGTACTGTATAAAAGCAAACCATATGAACAAGATCACATCATTCATCATTTTAAAAACACATAATGTATAAATCACCGAGAATGTCTGTATATATATATCATCAAAAGTAGTGCTAGTACAAAAATATGAAGCATGAAGTCTTTCAGTGAGTCTATACAAAAATATGAAGCCTCGTAGCATTTAGTAGTACAAAATCTGAGGTCTCTAAGCTCTCAGTACAAGTATAATGACATCATCAGGCCTGATGGCTGGTCCAGACACCCCCACGACGGACAACTCTATGTCACTGAGTAAGGAAGCTATCCACAGTCCTCGCTACCTTGCGGAGTAAGGCATTGAAGCATACCGATGCTCCAACCCCAAACCTCTACATAGGTCTCGGTAAGTCATCCACTACTGGCTCAGGAACATCCACTATTAGCTGGGACAGGTTCCTGTACACCTTCTCCATCTCCACGATGGCAGCATGAACACCTGGGGGCACGACTGCTTCCCCACCTCTATCTCTCCTCGCCAGAAGAGAGGCTCCCACAAGCCGTACAGGGCCCACATCTGCACACACATGTTATATACTTGTCAGCACTGCATGAAAAAAATCATAAATATACAAAACTGAAAAATACAAAGGTTTTTGTTCTTACCCATGTCTCCCCATGCTGCACCCTCGGGAAGCACCAAGTCGGGATCCTCTCTGTAATCCATACCGCCGTATGGGTAGTCCTCAACCATGAGTAACTGGCCTTCCATCCAGCTAAAGAACTCACTACAAAAACTAATGATAGGACCCCTGCCATGGCGGGCCATTACCTCTACCCATATGAGCATGTGGGGATCTCTAGGCTCCCTATCATCTAGTCGTACCTGTGGGTGCAAGAGGGGGATTCGCTCCAAGAGGAACGATACCACGATCAATCCATATCCAAACTGCTTGAGCTCTCCGTCGACACTTGGTCAGCTGAGCTCGGACATTTGCGAGGAGAACCTCGCACTAGTTGAAGATCTTGGGGGACATACAATCCTCCGCATAAAGCATCTAAGTCCGAGTGGCCATGTGTGGGGATTCGCTCCCTGCCACTCTAGTAATCGTGAACAATATGGTACGTAGTCGTCGATCCACAACATCCCTAATAGGAATCTTCCCACTGGAAGATCGAGCAAGAGCAGTACAATGTTGTGACACCATGTCATCGACAATGCGGTCACTACCCCATGTTCCAGTGAGAGCTACAAGGTCCTCTCTATGGGACAAACCAGTAAGAAAATAGATGTCCTTAATATCCATAATGAGGATGTGCTCACCAATCAAAAAGTATTGTTGGGCCGCATCCAAAGACCGGAGCATGTGTGACAGTAGAGGGATTTGGGACCTCATCCCATTAATCTCAAAGAACTTGAGCAAACTGTAGTTTCTCAAAGCATTCACGCACTATGGGTCATTGGCAACTTGTATGTCTTCCACCTTGTGTTCTCTTTCCCTCCACTCTAGAACCATGTTTTCTTGCTAGCAACCTGCCAAAATGGGCATTTAAACACTGTTAGATCCTACTTCAACCACAACAAGTTCTCTTTTTGGGTTTAATTTCATGTTTGGGAAATGCATCTCCGTCGTCGCACTGTGATTTTGCACATAGTGCGACGACGTTGCACTCCAAGAATTCAGGATTTGTGCCGAGTCGGTCTCGTTGGAGTTCCCGAAAGGGAAAACTGCGACGAGCCGAAGAAGCAATAGCCCTCCATGAATTCATCAAAAAACCCAAAAATTGAACCTAAAATCAAAATCTAATCCACTAGAAAGTTGTTGGATGAAGTTTAGGCTTACCTGCTCCAGACGGTGGGTGAAATGGCGGCTCGTAGCTCTCGGAGTTGGAAAAGGAAGTTTTGGCTCCAAATTGGCACTTCTGCTCCCAAATTGGAAAATGAAACAATGGTGACTATTTTTGTCCCATTTTTCTATTTATAAATGAAAAAGAAATTCCTTTTTCAGATATTTGATGCTTTAGGGTCATTTGCCATAGTTTTGATCATTTTTGTTGTATTTGGGATATTATTTGGCTATTTGACATCATTTCTGAGTATGCGGGAGTTGTAAGCGGTCCTTCATGCTGTTCCTTGCGTCACAACGGTCATGTCAGGTATGAACACTCCTTTGAATGTTTTGCCATTATTTTTACAACGATTGGATTGTAATTTTTGTGTGACGATGAGCTCACTCTTCGTTTGTTCTCGCGCTCTTGAAACTATGAGAATAAGTACCGAGTTGCGATTTATCACTTTTCTGGGCTTGTTAAACTCCTATGGGAAAGGACACCCTCAGAGTCTACCATTAAGCTCTTTTCAGGCTCTCGAAAAATGAAAAGATTGACAAGTGAACTTGTCACGTTCATGCTTGTTAAAGAATTTGAATCGTCATCTCCCTGGTGATAATTTACCCCTTTTTCAGACCAGGGGGCACTAATTATGAAAAAGGTATACTCGAGCCAATCATGACTGGAAGAGTCCTCTCCCATGTTGTTTTACCCTTTTTCAGGAGATGAGGCTAAATTTACGAAAAAGGATCGTTGGAGTCTTCTTTAGTTATTTTCAGACTCTCTAAACATGAAATGACGACTGAGTTTACCTTCTATGGACTCATTAAACTTTTGCATTGAAGGGCCCGCCATGGGACGAACCCCTCCTATCCCAGGTTTGGAAAATATTTGGGATTGGACTCATCTATGAGATGAGCTATACCGAGCATCTGGTTACCCTCATCAAGATCGTAAAAAACACATGAGGCACTCATCGTTCATGATGGGGAAAAAGGAAATTTTTTATGTTACACGCTTTGTTAGTGGCAGTACGTAGTCATTCTTGAACAGGGCACTCATATGCATTTGCATACAGTACTTGGACCATCTGTTTGTCCTCGAGTTCCACTTACTTCCTGAGTCTTGTTACTCCTTTGAGTCATTCAAAGAAGGCTTCCGTCATCAGTCGCATTAGGAATTTGTGTTGTGCTCGTCATGTCAATACTGCCAAGTCATGCCATGCCCATGTTCAAGAACACATCCATCATTTGTCATCTACAGTCAGTACGCCCAGCACCATGTCGATCTACTCTGAGCCAGTCTTGCATGTTACTATGCCATCCTACCTACTCTACACATCTGTTGTCGTGTTTTGTGTCGATTGATGGGGGATTCATCATGGCCCTCCTTCGGCGGATTCATCCTTGTCGACATCAACTGATCATCCGAGGATTGAATCTAGAAACCAACCAAGTACCTTGGCCCTGCATGCCTCAATGGCAAGTTACCTCCCTTTCAACATGAGTTTACATCATTGACTCTTGATTGGAAGATTTCATCTTGCATTCAACTTCAACTCACTTATTCATGCTTGATGATATGTATTGTGATACCTTGGGAATCATTGACATTAATGGTGATCTCCCTCGTGCTTGTTAACGGTTTACATCAATGACCGATAATCAAGTGGTTTCTACCATTTTTGACGTCAAGACATTTGTAATCACATGGATAGATTCGTATCATTGCGGGTTCAGCTTGAAGACCCTGGGGATTCATGTTCTACCCAGGTTGCGATGGAGTTTGTATTGAGTTATATTACATGGATCCACATTTGTATTGGTCGTGGCTGTGTTATGATCTCATCATGGATCTATGCTTGTTTCCAGTAGCCATGATTGTGTTCAGTCAGTCATTACTACCATGGATCTGTATTGTATTGGTTGGAAGCCATGTTATGAGTCATTTCAGACTGTGTACTCAGAGTCAGTTGTACTACAGCAACATCCTTCGTCCGACAAGTCCATTTCCATTCCTTCTATCAAAGCATTTCACATGTCTATCTGTTATACCTCAATATCGCACCTAACAACCTAATGTCCCATATTTACACCAAAACACATCGATGGCACTTCCCCCTAATGATTACACATCCATAAAATATTAATAATTGACCACTGAAGACAAACCCTTTCATTTGCCAGCCCAACCCAGTCATCTTTTCTAACACTACCGCGTGTTGCACACTTGATGCTACACAATAGTCCTCACTACCGTGTAACGCTCCTTTACTGCTGCGCGGTACTACCGTGTTATGCTCAATTGTAGAGGCACGGTAGTCTAGTTTTAGCCCTTTTTCCATGGATGTTGGGATCTCAACCTTCAAGATATTTTGATGGGATTGACGACCTATGATTCGATCCTAACCCTCTCCCTGTTTGGATGGCTTGATCCACTAAACACTCCATTGATCCACATTTCTCTCTTGTTGGTTAACCTTCCCACATGCTATAAGAGAGAGATCCTCCATGATCCCAAGAGAGGACTTTTGGGGAATCAAAACTATGATCACAAACCTTTTGTGGAGATAGCTAGAGGTGGAAGCAATTGGAGCTGGAAGATTGGCTTGGACATCAAGCAACCTTTGTAAGCACTTTTCAAGCTTCTCAATAATATAACTTGCCTTGTTTCCTAGTTTGTATGTATTGATTATGTTTCAATTTCATGAATTATGTCTATATAGATTGTGGATCTAACTTGTAATTCAAAGACATTGGAAGATTGCATATGCTTGTGTATTGTTTTGTCTCCACAAATCTATCACAAGGATTTCGAGATCAAAACCACAAGCAGGACAAACGTTGAGAACGGAGGTGAGTTATTTTCTTCCTTTCCTTCTAATGTAAAATCTCTGAAATACTAGTTTAATCCAGGATTCAAGATTACATTTGTTTCATTTTTATCTTAGGTTAGAGCTAGCTTAATCTACTTTATCCTAAGAGAATTTCTCTTTATCCGTAGGGAGAAATATCTACAACAAAAACTGGCGACTTTGCTGGTTTGAACCCTATTTTATTGAGTTTTTCACTTTCAGTCATTTTGATTGTGATCTTTCTCTTCCTTCAAACCAGTAGTGGAATTCGGTCTTTTATGACCTTCATTCATTCCCCTTCCCTCCGCATTAGCTCTCTACTTTTGATCAGTAAGTCCTCTGGGTCTGCACACCCTCGAAAAGCTCAGAACTTTTTCTTAAAGTTGCGCCCTATTCCATCTTTTAGAACAATACCGTGCCCCTATAACCCCATTCGGCGCGGTAGTACTGCTCTCTGAGCCTTTTCTGGAACGTGGTAGTGCACAGTACCACTCCTGGGTGTATGGTTTGCACGCGGTAGTGCTATACAAAAAGACACTTTCTTGGTTCCCACAGGTCATTTAGACCTTCTCTACCTTGTTTTGGTTTTCCTGTTGCTCATACACATCCTGCAACTTGCCTAGCGACAGTACTTCCACTTGAATGTGTAATCTTTGTAGACAACTCCCAACCTTGGGTTCTTGGTTGGCCATTATCACCATATTTACAACCTCATTCCCAATTTCTCCTTGTCTACTTCTACTCTCACCATCAGCCAATTGCAATTTTTTTGGTTTTTTCACATTGATCACCCTTTCATCATTTTCTGCATTATCTTGATCCTTTCATTATAATCAAGTTTTTGGTCACTGTTTTCTTTCCCTTGATTATATAATGTAGAAGATCACATTGTTCTTACAAATTCTCTCTTTTCCATTTCTGCTATAACATTAATATTGGAAATTATCATTCAAGAACATTGTCTTTCTTTCATTTGAAAAGATCTAGTCCTTCTTTTGCATGCTTAAGAGTGAATCATCCATTTATATTTGCCACATAAATTCTCACTTTGAAGCATTATAGTTTTAATATCAGTTACATTTGGAGGTAGTGTTCATTTAAGTTTGGCTTGCTTGGAAAAATAAAACAAAAATTTGTTTTTGTTGTGGTTTCTTCAATGTTCTTAAAAAAAATAAAAATAAAAAGTTCATGCATGATGATCGAAAAACTCTCTCTTTTCTGTAGCTAGATTTCATCGAATAAAATGCTCATTTCAATTCATTCTCATTTGCATGGGTTGGGTCGTCACAACATCACCAAGTTTCACGTTCATTTACCCGATTGAGTAATACAACCACTAAAATTTACACCCCCTAACTAAACACACCATAACCTCACTTGAAAAGAAAAAGAACTTGTTAGTTAGGTAGGTTACCGAGGATAGGCATCCAAATAATTCCCCCTTGTCATTATCATCTGAGACATAGTTGTTGTCCTCTAGGGTACTAAAATCCTCTAGTATTTGTTAACACGGTCATACACCAGTTTGTGTAGGGGCCTCCTGTTGTTTCAGGGGTTAAACCGCTGCGAGATTGAGAACTGGACGAACTCTGTGGAATGCCACACTCCACTTAGCACTAAGGAAACATCGATCATTGTCTTCCTTGTATTCTCCAACCACCATACGGGTGATACAAGGGTGATAAGGTAGAAGCGCCGAAAACCTTTTCCAATGTGTCATGAACGAGGTAGCTTAGTGACTTTTCTACTAGGGCTCTTTTACCCAGGATCCCTTTCGGTAGAGGGATATACTTCTCTTATTCGTCTCTCACATTGTATTGTTCGACTTGGATTTCATCACCTTGCGAAGGATACAACTTGTTGAGGTCTCCAACTCTTAGTTAGGAGGTTTTGCTTGTTATCTCATCTTCATAGAGGGTTATTTCTCTTTTAGTGATTGCTTGTTGGCATTCTGGCCATTGTTATTCTCAGCTTGCTTACTACAACGCCGGTCTCAATATAGTTTTTTAGAGATTTCTTTTTGGCCTGAGAGCCTTGCTTTTTCTAGCTCCCCTTTTGCACACTCGACAGCATTAGGGTTTTTGAGTTCTTTGTTACGAGACTGCCCCTGGAATTTGTATTCCTACCATTATGTCCGAACCATGGAAATCACGAAGAGTACAGGGACGAAGCCCACCACCACTTCCATAGACCTCTGGTCCACCTACATCATGTATCCCTATCCCTCCTGGCCGTGGTGCCGGCCGAGGGAACGTTCCACTGCCGATCCGCACTACTTCTTCAGTTCCTCCTGTAACTGTTACTTACAGTATGGTCTCAGAACCCTTTGCAGTTTCTGCAACAAGTCACACACCTGAGATTCCGGCTATCACTTCACCCACTATTATTCTAGATCTACCTGTCACTGTGGATAACACTATAGCGGCTTAAAATAGCACTGCCCAAGATACTAGATCGGAGGCCATCATCCTCCCTGATATCAGCACTACCCTCCCACCAGATACTTTTTATGATGTTCTGGAAGGATCTGTTGGCACCACCAAAGGATCCGACCAAGATATATCTGAACTGATTACAATCCCGGGCGGATACGTAGAAATTATCGAAGAAACCCAACTTCCTGATACACCTTTTGAACCTGACTATGACTTACTCGCTTCCCAGGCGGAACCTCCGCCTGCTATCACTGCGCCATCAAGTGTTCATCCACAGGAAACTGGTTCTTCCAGAAGCATACCTTGTATGATATCCCTCCCTAATCTCCCTTTGGGACATGAAATCATGGTATCAATCCAATCGAGTATGGTTAGTCTAGCTAACTCCCCTTTAGCATCGGCACAGTTTAAATGTGATACAGAGCAAATTCTCTCAATGGCTTCTAGATATCCCCCTGTTACCCGTCCTCCCGACTACTGAGCTCCCAACGTTCCATCTAGCAAAGAGTTTGACCACTCCTATGCACACGGCTCTGGACCTTCAGATATTACTATACCTCATTTCCCTCTGGACCCCGAACACCCAGCTCGCACTTTAAACCCCTTCCAAAATACAAATCCAGACCCAGTCCTTGATGGTCCTCCTACTGTTCAAGACTCTATGGACAAAACTCCCAATACCCCTTGGTTAAATTCCCCACATTTACTAGCATCAGGTATGTTTAGCACACATTCTATGAGGGATAACCCAGTATTTTCTCCATCCCCGCTTGTAACATATGGAAGACCCCCTCCACAAATTGGCACCTTTGGGACCATTGGCCAATCGACACTATCTCACCTTTCTAGTGTCGGAAGAATATCAAGTCATACCACTGGATCATCCATACTGACCGGAGGTTCATCTTCGGCCACCATCTAGACCATTTCAGGAGGTGGACAACTGACTATTGGAACCACTAATCCCAACAACCAACCCCCTCCTGGCGGGCCATCAACCTAGCATACAGGAGGACAACCCTTTGTTGGGAACACTGCTCCTAGTCACCAACCCCCCCCCCCAGGACCATCCAACCCACCTGCTGGAGGGAAACCCCTCGGTACCATTCCAAGCGGGGCGATTCAACCAACACCTCCAACATTCCCACCGACTCAACAAGGCCCTGTACTTGGAGGACTCCCACTCGTTAAGGCCCCCACTGGCACCATTCAACAACCCTCCCCACCAATAGCATCTGCTCAGTTCAGTATGTATAATACACCTAGCAGCGAAAAACCTTATGACGGTATTCCAACCGGGCCTCACCTTCAACATCCCTTGTCAGGCACACTTCCTTCTTGGGGATCTCAAATCCCACAAAGTGGGGGGGACTCATTGTTTGGAAACTAGAACCAAGCTGGGGGGAAACCTCAAATCTCCCCGAAATTAAATTCCAGCTTCCCCTACCCTTCGGCTACAATAGCTCCATGGAACCCATCCCTTCAACCCCCACCTCTTCATCAAGGTGGAACCCATATTCCATGGACACCATTCTTGCAGCCACCCCCTAACACTGGTACGGGAAATCCTCCACCTACCCAAGGTAGTGTTAACATTCTTGGGACCCAACAACCCCAAGGAACCATTCCCCAACAAGGAGGAGCAAAAATTCTTGGGACACAACAACCCTAGGGTACAATACCCACCATCCCCACTCAGCAGAACGTCCAACAACCAGTTACCACTGTGATTCCCAGTCAGGCAATGACTTCCAACACACAACCATTTAACCAGATGGCCTACTACCCCTCGAACTTCTAGCAGTACCTTGCGGGAAACATGTATGGGTACAACACACAGCAATATGCTATGCAGGGCCCCTTAGGAAACACTGCACTGTACAACTACTACTCATACCCGTAGCCCAACCGTCAACTTCCTTTCTTGGCCACGCTAGATTTACCTGATTTGTCGAGGCTCATCAATGATCCTATATGGCATGAACCTCACTGGCCACCTATCCCAGCCAAACTTCCATTGGACATTCCTAAGTTCGATGCCAAGCTCGGGGAAGATCCTAAGAACCACGTGATGACCTTCCATCTTTGGTGTTAATCCAACTCATTGATGGACAACTCCATTCGGCTATGGCTCTTCCAGTGCACACTTACTGGCACGGAGCAAAATGGTACATCGAGCTACCACAACACTCCTTTCATGATTTTAATACCTTGGCTATGCAGTTTCTGACCCATTTCCAGCTCCCCATCCAGTACGAGATTGGAACAGAACTGTTAACCTTGTTACGTCAAACCACTTCTACGCACATCTCGGACCATATCCATGAATGGAGTCGACGTCGTAGGTTAATCAAGGAACCCATCCTAGACCAGTTACTCGCTGATTGGTTCACAAAGTCTTTCTTGCCTCCTATAGCCAGGGACATTGCCATGCGTGGGCCCGTCACGGAGGAACAAGCCATCTCTTCTGCTCAGTACATGGATTTGGTATATACCCAATCCGACACTTTACATGAGCTTCTTCCCCACACCACCTGCATTACTACTGACCCAACTAAGCCTTCCACTGAACCCCCCATCGACGGTATTGTCGGTTCAGTCAAGGCCCAGCCTAACACCAAACCGATGGGGAAGCAAGCTCCTACTTCCCCCACTCCACCCCAGGATGTTCCAAAAGCTTCTACTTTCCCTACTGTTTCCTCTAAGGTGAATGTAGTTCAATCTACATCACAACCATCCAGAGGAAAGAAGAAGAACAATCGTGGAAAATCCAAGAAAACTTCTAACCAGCAGGAGAACCCCAAGCCACAACCCACCCACAACGACCCAAAACCACGTCGGAAGGCTAAGTTTCCCTGCCTCATTTTCCAGGACGATCATTATACACGTGACTATCCCTACAAAGATGAAGTCAATAAATTCGTTAAAGGATCCTCCCGCCCGGCAGTGTTAACCAATCCTTTCCCTCAATAGCAACAACAGATGGTTGCCCACGACTCCCCACAAGGGGGCAACCCGAACAACCCACCTCGCGGAGAGACGTCCACAAATCGCGAAATCTTGATGATGAGTAATGAAGAGATTCATATAACCACTCGTTTGAAGACATACGAAAACCCCCCAAGTTCAAACAAACAACCAAATACAGCCAAAGGTAAGTCTCATGTTGAAGATCCTTCTCTCATGCCTCCCCCTAACGGCCATCTCCACATCGAGAGACTTCCTACAGACACAGTGCTCCGCCCACCCAAAGGCACTATCCAAAAGGCGACATTCAATCCTAATGCGCGAGCTACCCAAAATTACAACATTGTTTAGGATCTAGCTCAAGCACCTTGCGCGATGTCAACTCTCGAGGTTCTACAACACTGTCCTACATAGCATAGAACCTTACTTTCAGCACTGGGGGCAGTAGACCCGGATACCTCAAACACCATCATGTTTAACTTGGAGTATGTCAAACCTTGGCTTTCCAATCAGTTAGCCTTTCAGATTCATACAAAGATCCGTGGAATTAGCATCCATCGTACTGTCTTAGATGAGGGTGCTTCCACGTCGATTATGTCTTTGAATTGTTGGAGAGCCTTAGGCTCACCCAAAGTCACGACTTCTCCAACTACTCTCAGAGCATTTGACGGACATGGTTTTCAACCCTACGAACTCATTCCTATGATCAGTGTTGAACTATGGAGCAAAACAGTATCTATACACATCGAAGTCGTGGATGTGCCATTAGATTATAATCTTCTCCTTCATAGAAACTGGTTTTATGCCATGAATGCCATAGCATCTACTATCTTTCGAATTGTACAATTTCCTCACGAAGGGAAGATTGTCACCATAGATCAGCTAGATTATTGTATCCCAAAATCTCATTCAAACTCCGCCAACACAGTCCCATTATTGGATCAACCTCGATACCATTTTGAAGACGTTGGCATTGGTCTTATGAAGGATTCCTCCCTTATCGAAGTGTTCCCGGAGCTTGGATCCCCCGTACAACCCATCAACATGATATCATCAGGAATCACCCCATTCAATGATTCTTGGGTGATACCGAGTCCTACCGAGATTGAAAACTACGGCAACTCCATGCCGTTAAACAGGAACCTCGCAGCATATGAGGCGATCGAGTCAGCCACAGATTGGGTCAATCCTACTATCTGTCACACAGTGGCATAACTCTCATCTGAGGCCAGTTCATCCCCACCACTTATCGATCCTATGACATTGATTTTTCCTACTGATGAATCAATCATGGAGGTTATGTGCGGTGATGAACCACCCTGGGGAAATTTCCATCATCGATCCTCTTTCCCCACTATCCAAGCGATTGAGCCAGATACTAAACCCAACACTTCACTTGGAATGGGTCAAATTGAGTTTCCCACTTCATTCGATGAAATATTTTCCGAGGGAAACTTGGCCAATCTCATGGCGACCACTCCCATCGACATTTCAATGAAGCCTGGTGTCGTGGAAAACATTCATATCGGCAAGACATGCACTCCCATCGAAATGGAGTTCTACGGTGCCTTCTTTAAAACATTCCACGACGTTTTTGCTTGGAGTTATGAAGAGATGCCAGGAATAGACCCTTCTATCGTAATCCATGTGATTCCAACCTTTCCTGGCGCCCGACCTATTTGGAAAAAACTCCAACCCATCCATCCCCGTAAAGCAGCCGCTATCAAAGCAGAAGTCGAAAAACTTTTGCATGTTGGTTTTATCTATTCTGTCCCACTAACAGAATGGGTATCTAATATCGTTCTTGTAGCCAAAAAATAGGGTACGATTAGAGTCTATGTCGATTACCGTGACTTGAACAAAGCTTGTCCAAAGGACAACTACCCAACTCTGTTCATCAACTAGATCATCGATAACTGCACCGGGAGTGTCATCTTTTCATTTATGGATGGTTTTTCTGGCTATAATCAGATCAAGATACTCCCAGTGGACCAGCATAAAACAAAATTTATTTGCCCATGGGGAATCTTTGCATATCGAAAGCCACCTTTCGGCCTGAAAAATGCCGAGGCAACTTTCCAACGGGCGATGTCGTGTGCATTCACGATATCAAACATATTGTAGAACCGTATCTTGATGACCTTCTCGCTCATTCTCAGACTGGGGAAGATCATCCTGATCACTTAGGCGCCGTCTTCGCTAGGTGTCGTCGCTACAACATCTGTTTGAACTCGCATAAATGCATTTTGTGCATTGAATCCGGAAAAATTCTGGGATCCATAATCTCCAAAGACGGTATACGATTGGGCCCCACAAAGGTAGAAGCTATTTTATCCCTACCTTCCCCCCACGAACATACCAGAACTTCAAAGTTTGCAAGGGCACGCAAACTTTCTATGCTGTTTCATTTGCAACTTTGCCGAGATAACAAAAGGCTATATGAGGCTTCTAAAGAAAGACACCCCCTTCTTTTGGGACGACGAAGCCCAGCGCTCCTTTAATAATCTGAAGGCAGCCTTAACTAAAGATCCCGTGATTCAACCCCCCAACTACACACGGGATTACATTCTATATCTCGCAGCTTCGATTTCCACCATTGGCATGGTGTTAGTCCAAGAAGACACCAATGGCATAGAATATGTGGTATATTATCTTAGCAAAAGTCTTATTGACCCCGAAACTCGATACTCACATGTTGAAAAACTGGCTCTGGCAACAATCTTCGTTGTCCAGAGGTTTCGTCATTACATTCTGCTCCACCAGACCATTGTCATAGCGGATTTCAATCCAATTTAATATATCCTCACACGTCAAGTAGTTGGAGGCAAATATTCCCGTTGGATTGTCATCCTACAAGAGTTTGACTTGGAATTTGCCAAAGCTAAATCCAAGAAATCTTTGGTATTTGCCGAGTTGATTTGTAATTTTCCCCGTGCTACTGAGAAACCTGAGCCCATTGATTCTCTTCCTGATGAATCGTTGTTCCTCATCGGCACGTTCGACCCATGGTACGGGGATATTCTACTATATCTCCAAACCCAACATTTTCGCCCCGACCTCAACCACGATGAACGTCGACGTATCCGACATCACGCCAAGTACTACCTTATAATCAACGATACCCTTTACCGTCGTGGTGTTGATACCATTCTTCGACGTTGTTTAACTTTAGACGAGGATGAACATGTTCTTAATGACTGCCACACTGGAGCATGTGGTGGTCATCTCTCTAGGATGGCTACGGCCCAGAAGATACTATGAGTGGGATATTCCTGTCCCTCGATTTTCAAACACTACATTGAAACAGTTAAGAAATGTCCACCCTGACAATTCTTTCATAGTAAGACATGCTCACATCCTGCTCCACTTCATCCTATCATTGTCGTTGGCCCCTTTTCCAAATGGGGTATTGATTTCACGCACTGTAATCCCACTTCAGCCGGGGGGCATAGCTATGTCATAGTAGTTGTGGACTATTTCACAAAATGGGTTGAAGTGATGCCTACTCATGCTGAAGATGGTAAAATAGTAGCACAGTTCATATTCAACCACATCATAGCTAGGTTTGGAGTCCCACAATCCATTGTGACTGATCATGGCTCCCACTTCAGGAACCATATGATCGAAGAATTGAGCGCCAAGTTGGGTTTTCGTCATGAAAACTCAACCCCATACTACCCACAGGCCAATGGCCAATTCGAAGCCATTAACAAGGTTCTGAAATGTATGATTCAGTGGATTGTGGGTACCCACAAGTCCAATTGGCACTCAGCTCTTTTTTCGGCATTGTGGGAATACCGAAACTCAGTGAAAAGTGCTACTGGATTTACACCATTCCAACTGGTGTATGGACTGGAAGCCATCTTACCGATTGAATGTAAATCTCATCACTCAAAATAGCCATAGAGCTACTTCCCAATACTACCTCTGAAGAAGAATAGTTTCTATACCTAGATAAGATAGATGAAACCCACCGAGACACTGCTTTAGCTAATGAAGCGCATAAAAAGCGCGTCAAAGCATAGTATGACAAATCTATTCAACCTCAAATTTTCAACAAAGGTGACCTCGCACTCACATATGACCAGATGCATGATAAACTTGGAAAAGAAAATCTAGAGTCTATGTGGTACGGCCCCTTTGTTGTAAAACATTTTTTGGAGAAAGGAGCCTATGTACTCATCGACTGTGACGACACACCGTTGGCACAGCCCCGCAACGGGCTGTACCTAAAATGCTTCTACGCGTAGGTTCATCCTGCACGAGATACTTTTTGTACATAATGTACTTAGTTTGTTTTCATTTCTCTTTTATGTATGTATGCATGGATCTTATGTATCCCTATTTACCTCGACTTGTACTTCTATGCGTAGATGACTGCCTACTACGGATTCGCTGACGGTGCGAGTCGACACACCCAGAACCTCACTTCCGCAACATGGGTAATTTATTCTCCCACTGGCAAGTTGATATCTTCAGGAGGCACTTGCTTGGGCCCTGCAACCAACAATATTGCAGAGTACCATGCATTCATTGGACTCTTAACCGAGGCTGCTTCCCTTGGAATTGACTCCTTGTCAGTCTTTCTAGACTCTCAACTCGTGGTGTCACACCTGAACCGTATCTACACCGTCCGCGATCCCATTTTACTTCACTTATTTCGAAGGGTATGCCTCTTGGAATGATCTTTTGATTATATTTCATATCAACACATACCAAGAGAATTCAATTATGTGGTTGATTCATTAGCTAACTACATTTTGGATTGGCATCTTGCCCATACATGAAGAATACATCATAAAACAAACATGCAAGTCATTGTAAATAGGTAAATCATAAGATTAGGTCCATATGTATATATCATCACATATAAAAGTGTTTCTCTGAATACATAAAGTTTGTGTCCAAAAGACAAAATTTGGGATCCAATCCCATGCAAAAATTTGGCTCTCAAGCCTACATATCGTGTACATGCCGCAAAAAAGTAAAATACTACTATCTAAGGAGATCTAGGAGATCTATCACGATCCTCCTCAGATTCCTCGCACCGCTGATGGTAGAAAACTATAGCTCTAGACACCCTACAAAGGAGTAGGCCAATACGTCTAGGCACACCCACGGTATGCCGCTGAAGATGCAGAGGAACATCATCCATCCTCATAGCTCGGACTCCAAGGGTCAAACCCTGTAAGTTCCACTCTATATCCTAGATCCCTTATGTTTCTTCCATTTCCTCTTCCTCTTCTTCCTCCTCTGAACAAACTCGATGCTTGATACTGCCTCGGCATAACGACGAATAGCATGCAGGTCTCTATGGTCCACGATCTGCGACATGCACATATACATATTAAGTCTTTTCACACATTCTAAAAAACAATAAAAAAATTACATATTTTTAAAAAATACATTTTTGAAGGTCATACCTGAGTTATCCCAATCCTCATCATCGGGTAATGCCAAGTCAATATCCTCACGGAAGTCCACCCCTACATAGGGGTAGTCCTCGATCATCACGATCTTCTCCTCGAGCCATGAAAAGAAGTCCTCTCCAAAGGCTATATGTTGCGGCCTCCCGAGCCGCCCTACATACTCACTCCATCGACCCATCCATGGCTCGGTGGGTGGGCGGATAGGCATAGTCTACTGTGGACACAACAACGGCGCCCTCTCTAGGAAGAAGGTGACCAAAATGCTCCCATAACCGAATTGGCGGTTCTCCCCATTCCTACACTTGGTTACTTGCTCCTTGAGATTGGATAGCACCCCTTCGCACAAGTTGAATAGTGTTGGTGCTAAACACTCCACGACAAGATTCATTTGCGTATGGGATGCTTGATGAGGAATCGTGCTGCTTTCCACACATGTGATGGTAAACAACACAGTTTTCATTGGAAGTTCCACAACATCCTTAATGACCACTTTCCCGCTCTTCTTCCCGTAACCTTGACGACAGTAATGAGTAATCAAGGCATCAGTGCTTTCTTCTGAGGCCCTGAGCCCTGTCAAGTTCACCCAGGCCCCTCTCTTTGAGAGACCCGTAAGAAAATAGATGTCCTCGAGCTCAATCTCAAGGATATGATCCCCAACTCGAAAGGCTTGAATGTCAGGGTCCCACATTTGTATAATGTGAGTGAGAAGTTTAACCTGCCCGCGGATGCCTTTGGTCTTGAAAAATTTTAATAACCCACAGTTCCGCAATGTAGATAGAGTCTCTTGGTCATTTTCAGGCAATAAATCATCATCCTCATGCTCCCTCTCTTTCCAGTCGACCATTTTGCTTCAAACGAGCTATAAACTCCCGAAAAAAGTCCAAGGAAACATTCATGAGCAAAATAGTGGCTTGATCTCAATCTAAAAAACGAGGAAAACATTTTCCTTTTTCCTTTTTTTTTGCCACTGCCGCATATGGGCTCCACCTGAGTGCATGATACTGGACACTACCATGCCCCAACTTCTCTACACAGAGCGGTAGTACCGTGTCTCTCGATAGAGGGAGCCCGCGGTAGTTACAGTGGCGAAAAAAGCCCTCTAGGGATTCGCCAAAAATAAAGAAAATTTCACTAAAATTAATTTTTCTTCCTATGAATTGAAAGGGGAGCTTGAGAGCTCTTACCTAGCATAGACGGATGATGAAACGGTGCCTCAAATCTCCTGATATGAACACTTGAAGTTTTTCCCTCCAATGGATGAACTTCCTCCTTGAGCAAAAATAACCAAGGTGAAATGGTAACTTTTTATTCTTACTCCTTGCTTATATAAACATCTATATTTAATTTTTTGCTCATTATTTTATTATTATTATTATCTTAGGTCAAAACTCTTTTTCACATTACTAATGTCCTTTTGAGGTTTCACTAGTTTTCTTTGACAGGATCTTCCGAAGCTATTCACACTAGTGATTACTACTTTTTGACCTTCATTTTGAGCTGACTTTATCTTTTTCGTGCTTTGGATTAAAACTTGAAAAAGATTCCAAGTGACTTTTACATCCATGTTGTGATTGTCAAACTCAAGAAAACAGTGTCGAGCTTAGTCAACTTTACTCGTGCTCGTTAAACGATGAGGAAATTATTGTTTCGGTTGTATTTTATTCTTTTTTCGGACCGACACAATTAAAAAATTACGAAAAAGACCATCGGAGTTCCCTTGAAGCTCTTTTCAGACTCCCTCGTTTCGAAAACATTTCCAAGTGCACTTGTCTCTTTCACACTTGTAAAAGTATTCGAAAGGTCGTTTATTCGATGATAGGTTACCCCTTTTTCGGCCCGTTTAGACTAATTACGAGAAAGTTATACCTTAGTCAACTTTTGACTGGGAGAGTTCTCTCAGAAATTGTTTTACACTTTTTCAGGACTAGGGGACTAAATTTACGAAAACGTACACCCTGGAGCCTCCTTTAAAGTTTTTCAGGCTCTCTAAATGTGAAGAACTACCGAGTTTCCCTTCCTTGGACTCATTAAAATTTGACATCGAAGGACCCATCTTGGGAGGAACCCCTCCTTTCTCAGGTTCATAAAACAATATGAGATCGGACTCATCTATGAGATGAGCTATACTGAGCATCTATTATCCTCTTCAAGCCCGTAAAACAACAAAGAGGTACTTGTCTATCATGTCGGGGGAAATTGGGAAATGAGTCAAGTTTATTTTATTAGCAACTTGTCAGTCGTCACCTTTGAACATGGCATGCGTCTGTCCCTTGTCTACTTTTGGGTATTCATTATTATTGAGTTATGGTCATCATCTCGAGTTGTCTCTCCAGCCATGAGTCTACTCATCTTATGTCTATCCTCTGCTATCAATTATCCCCGCTGCCAGGTGCTACTTCATGTCGTTATATGTTCAAAGGGTTTGCATTGTTCCAAGTCATCCATTGTGTCAAGACTTCTGCTATGTCAGTACATGTTTGCATTGTTCCATTGTTTCACATCATCTCTCGTTCTGATTTCATGTCGATGATGTGGGAATCATCATAGCCCACCTTCGACGATTCTATTCCTGTCAATGCCAAATCACTATCCAGGAATTAGGCTTAGGAGTCAGCCACTAGTAACTTGGTACCTGCATGCCTCAATGGTAGGTTTCCTAATATTCAATAGTAGGTTTTCATCATTGACCTCTGCTTGAATGATCTCTTGGATGCTCGACATCAACTCCTTATTCGGATTTCGTTGAGATGTACTATAGATACATTGGGGATCATCGTCATCATTGGTGATTTCCCTCGCATTTCATAACGGTTCACATATTGACCGGTAATCAAATGGTTTCTACCATGTTCGACTTCAACACCTTGTAATCACATGGATAGATTCGTATAATTTGCGATCGGGTAGAAGACTCTGGACAACCTTATTATATTCTAATTGTGTTCAGGTTGCGATGGAAATTCCTTTTGTATTGTCACACAGATCCACTTGTGTATTGGTCATGGCTCTGTCATTGTTGTCTCATGGATCTACGCTTGTTCCTAGTAGCCATGATTTGTCTACAGTCTATATCATCTCAGTACTCATGGATCTGCAATGTATTGGTCGGAAGCGATGATTTTAAGTCAATTGTGTCCGAGCATGGGGATGCCCACCTCGGTGGTATATCTGACCTTTTGTTTCTGTTTCAGCTCGTTGTTGCTCCCCTCGATGCTAACTCTGCACACTATTTGTAAAGTCTTTCGGCCATCAGTCCCTTCTGACCTCACACTTTAGGGGGCATCTGTTATACCTCAATATCGCACCTTACAACCTAGAATGTCGCATATTTACACCAAACACATCGACGACACTTCCCCCTACTGATTAAACATCCAGAAAATATTAATGATTGACCACTGAAGACAAACCCTTTCATTTTCCATCCCAACCCAATCATCTTTGCCAACACTACCGCGTGTTGCACACTTGATGCTGTGCGGTAGTCCTCACTACCGCGTAATGCTCCTTTACTGCTGCGCGGTACTACCGCATTATGCTCAATTGTAGAGGCACGGTAGTCCAGTTATAGCCCTTTTTCCATGGATGTTGGGATCTCAACCTTCTAGATATTTTGATGGGATTGACTACCTATGATTCGATCCTAAATCTCTCCCTGTTTGGATGGCTTGATCCACTAAACACTCCATAGATCCACATTTCTCTCTTGTTGGTTAACCTTCCCACATGCTATAAGAGAGAGATCCTCCATGAGCCCAAGAGAAAAATTTTGGGGCATCAAACCTATGATCACAAACCTTTTGTGGAGATAGCTAGAGGTGGAAGCAATTGGAGCTGGAAGATTGGCTTGGACATCAAGCAACCTTTGTAAGCACTTTTCAAGCTTCTCAATAATATAACTTTCCTTGTTTCCTAGTTCGTGTGTATTGATTATGTTTCAATTTCATGAATTATGTCTATATAGATTGTGGATCTAACTTGTAATTCAAAGACATTGGAAGATTGCATATGCTTGCGTATTGTTTTGTCTCCACAGATCTATCGCGATGATTTCGAGATCAAAACCACAAGCAGGACAAACGTTGAGAATCGAGGTGAGTTATTTTCTTCCTTTCCTTCTAATGTAAAATCTCTGAAGTACTAGTTTAATCCAGGATTCAAGATTACATTTGTTTCATTTTTGTCTTAGCTTAGAGATATATTAATCTATTTTATCCTAAGAGAATTTCTCTTTATCCGTAGGGAGAAATATCTACAACACTATCTTTCAATAGCTTCATACTTTGGGGGGCATTCTGT
Organism: Larix kaempferi; assembly: GCA_027924585.1. Lineage (NCBI taxonomy): Eukaryota > Viridiplantae > Streptophyta > Pinopsida > Pinales > Pinaceae > Larix > Larix kaempferi. The sequence continues at coordinate 1,183,505 of BSBM01001500.1, read as the reverse complement.
TACACCTAAAATCTTCCCATCATGAGATTCAGTGTATACACCTCTGGAGTTACCTTGATTGAGTGATTGACTTGGAAGGATTTATTTCTATTTTATACTAGGTTTTGAGAGGTCATCGCAGGTTGCACTCTGGCAACATGCGACGTCGCACCTTGCTCCATTATAGGGTGCAATGAAGTCAGTTAGAAGGAAAAAATAGCTTCTTAGAGCTCCTTCTCAAAGCTTGCTAACTTGGAACCTTATATCTGACCTCTTGGGAGAGTTGGTACTCGATTCCTAACACCTTGGAAAGATCCTTTAATTCTCTCGTATCATCTCTCAACCTATCCTATCCATACCCTATCCACTTAGTCCTATTTAAATGAATCTCACTCCCATTCTAAGAGGGGGAACTCTATGGTATTCTTATGCTGGTGAAATTGAGCCCAATACATCTAACATTCTAGCTTGGGGAACCTTCACTTCTCTCAAAGAGATTTGGCATGGCTTGTCGGAAGGATCTTGCAGCGTTAAGGCAATGGTTGTAACCTTCTTCTCTATTGTACTCCTCCACTTTTCAATACAGTTAATATAATTGCTTTCCATAAATGTTGTCTCTTTGATAATGTTTAGAATTTTCCTCCTTAACTGTTAACTTAGATCTGTCATATGAGATAGATGCTTTCACTTCTCGTGGTCTGTTACATGTTCAACAAGGTTTAGCTACTTGCAATCTAGCAGTGCTGGAGCATTGGATCAACGAAGGAGAAATGGATCTACAAATCTAACGTAAGTGATCTACTTTTATTTTTTTACTTCTACATGATCTATGAAAGTAGTCTATGTTCTATCCTATTTGTTCTAGACTTACGTTAAGCTAGGGAAATCAGGCCTTGAGTCTACTCTCGGTAGATTTCCCGCGAAACAAACACACACACACACATGGATATGAGGGGCACAATTGATATCTGTGGTTCATGGGTACATGTCAGTGGTCCGAGGATCCAAAGATGATGATCGGGATGGAGTAGATTAGTGAGTTTTTCTCCCTTCTTTCATCCTCCCCTTCCATATGTAATATCCTAAAAGTTTACCCATATGTAAATAAGTCAAAAAGGATTGGTTATAATTATGTTTTAATACTTGGACCTATGTATGATGCAAGGCATCATGGAAAAATAACACTTTATGTGATTAAAGTGATGGTTTACTTTTAAAAATTTCTACCTACTTGCTATGGGACAACTTGTTGAAAATAGTGGCCAGGCTTACTAGGGAATTATGACTTGAGTGAGTAATTAAATTTAAATAAGGGAAAGATAAATAAGATGAGAAGAATAATAATTATGAATTTCAAGAAATGTGAAGAAACTAAAATAAACCCTAATTACTCCTCCAAAACAACAAAAGATAAAAATAAAAAGAAAGAAAGGGGAAGGTTGCTCTTACTTCTTTTCCCTCAATATTTTCTAATGCTGCTAACTTTTCATGAATCCTAAAATAAAGAGAAAATCCATTTATGTAAAATGGGTAGAGAAGTTAAGAATGAAAAGTAGATAAGGGAGATTGCAGAGGAAATTCTTTCCATTTCCAAAGTACAGGTCTAGCCTTTGAGTGCTCAGTGTAGTTGGTCCAAGCTTATGATATTTGGAGTGTGCAATCATTGAAGGAAAAATAAAATTTTTACAAGAACCAGAGAACTCATTAAAGTGATATTATTGGAAAGTCTACTTAAGAAAGAATTCATCTCAAACATCCCTAGGTCTTAGTTTTCTAGTAAGCTTGTCGTCACTCAGGGGTGATCTCTGCAAAAGTTGAGAGGTTATGAACTGTTGCATAAATCTATGGTAGGGTGGAACGGGATTGTTCCATAGAAAGTTGGTAGAAAAGTACATATAAGTTATTTAAGTTTTATCTTATTAATTTCAGCTTCATTATTACTATTCAGATACAATGTATATTTTTATAAATTGGTTGGTTAAGCTAGGGTTTAGAATAATTTGCTATCATTCTTTCTATTTGAGATATATTTGAGAATTTATCTTATACAATTGATATTTTACTCTTCTTTATATTTAAAAGTGAAGGAATAACTTTATATTGAATTGATGGCTTTACACAGAACTATGAAACAGTTCTTTAATTCCAAGAAAGTATTTCTCATTTGAACATTATTGTATTTACAGAAGTAAGTAGCTATTTATTTATTAATAGTTAGGTATAATATTAATATTAGTTGTTTATGATAGTTTTGTTTATGTTATCCTTGACCATTTATTTATACTGAAATTACATGTAGCAATAATTAAATGTTTATGTTTAATTTTTTTCATTTTATATAGAAGAACTAACCCTCGTATTCTTGTTATTATTTATAGAATATTAAGAATAGTAATAAATACATAGGGAGAAAAATCATATACCATATCCCTTATCACGATAAGGAAAGAGAATATCCCTTGACTAGTCACAAATAATTATGTGCACGACAGGCTAGAAATATCAAGTAATATTTGGTGTAAATATTATATACAATATAGAAAATCAAACTATAGACTAGGTATTCCAAACTAGAGCCATACCAATATCATATAAACAATTTATTTGCAAGAATCGAAACCTGAACAAGAACTTAGGTTTTAAATAAATAAAATTATTTCTATAGAGAAGGAATGAAATCCATACAAAAGAACTATCGAAATCGATATAGTCCATAAGATAATATAAACAAGACATATAGTATATTGGTTTACACAACATGATAAGGTTGATCCCAAGAGGTGTAAGCATAAAAAACATCACATATAAATATGCAATACAAACCATTTGCATATACAGTATAGTGAACAATATTGTATAAATGTGAATGTCAAACAAGAGTTTAACATGAACATGAAGGGTTCACGATACATCCTACATGAACATAAACATGGGCATTAAAGAAAATACCAAGAATTGATCAATACAATAGAGTCTTAGATTTGCAATCACACGCAGAGGCATAGTATCTATTTAAACTCATTGTGCATGAATGTAAAAGTTAAATGCATAATGTGAGCTATCGTGTGAAGGATGGATTTTCTCAACAAGTTTAAGACGAGATTTCAAACTCGATAAATACATATCATTCACAAAATTATTTACAACCAATTCAATAGTAAAGAGTTGAAAGAGAATGACGACTCTATTTTCAAATAGAGCCAAATCGAAATGGCTTATTTAACTCATGCTTAGATAATTAAAAGTTAGGGTCAAACCCTAATAATATTATATAAAAAAAGAGAAACAAACTCAAGCGTAATTAACAAAAAGCTAGAGGGTTTAACCTGTGGTATTACAAATGAATATTTATACACATTTATAGTCACGACAGTCTGTAAACAAATACCTATATAGGGGCGAAGTCCCTATACAAACATAGAACCAAATGAGGCTTCTCTATTATTTTCCCAAGTCAAAAGGAAACAACCAGTATCATAAAAAGAAACAAAATCATGGCTAAGACATTTCAAGATTAGCTTAGGGATATATATTAAAACAAATATAATAATATAGTACTCACATAAACCCAAAATTGGGATGCCTATGGCAGTCCCGTGCCTTTATTATTCGTGAATGATAATATCAGGTTATGTAAAATACCTACATATCTAAGTATGGTGTTCAAACCCTTAAAGAAAAACTATATATCACATATGTGCCTCGGGTCTGAGGTCATTTAGCTTCACCTGAGATAACCCTTTGAGACCAAACAGAAACCATGTACAAACTCTTTATGGGATGAATATCCCTACAAAACTCTTCCATGGAGCCATGAGCCGAGGAAGGGGAGATAAACGGGGTCAAACGCCATTGTCTTTCCTTAGGTAAGAACACCCCTTGAACAAATAATTAACATTCACCTACATCAACAAAGAAAAACTGTATTAGCATTATTTTTATACAAAGAATAATGATAAACAAAAAAAAGAACAAGACAAAGTTAAATGATATGTACATTTCCTTGTACCAGAAATGTTGAAAGAACCACAACACCCACAAATTGATGACAAAGACAACAACTAAACCCCAAATAAATAGAGGCGTTAACATGGATAATGTGCTTGAAGCTAGCTCACAAACATTAAACCGTGAGCTATATATAGAGCATGGAAACCATAAGAATGAACCCAGACTCTGCTATGTTTGCACAAAGCAGATCCGAACCACAGAACAAGACCAAATGAGTATTTGAGACTCTTCCCACCAATGTAAACCCCTGCTCACATCAAAATCGAAAATAAGTACACGGTATTAAAGGAACGAGCCCAGGTGGATCTTCGTATGCATAATTAAGTCTTGATCCCGAGAGTGTATGGTTATTCATTACTTTCTAGGACAAATTCCTTACGACATGGAATGGGATAGCCCTGCTAACAATAAGATGTGTTAGCACATGGTGCTAAGAAAGCCACCCTTCACATGGCTCAATTGCTGTTAATAAGATTAAGCCATAACATAAGCAATAATTAAGACAAGCAAGCCTGAGTTAAAAACAATAATGCAATCAACGTGGAAATGGTAGGGATAATAAATAAACAAATATGTGTAGAGCTCAAACAAAAGACATATAGTTTATATATGTATTGAAGAATGATGAAATTAAATAAAAAATCTAAAGGAGTTCACAAATAAGCCCATCTTAGAAGTAAGTAAATTATAGGCAGTTGCATAATTAAATTGTCAAGGTCAAGATTCTTCTTACAGTCATACGTTTTAATATTTAACGATTATTCTAATACCCCTATTTTGACCTTTATGGTTTATTGGATTCAATGTAAATATTGTACAAATGCATGTTTGTTTACCCTAGTGTGAATCTCAAGGACGAGGCCCCAATAGAGGATGTTTGGGTTTAATTGCATAAATAAGTATTTGACAGTTGATTATCCATGAGTTGTTAAGCCATGAAGAATTGTAAATGATGTAATTATTGATTATTGCAATAAAAATACCCAAGAAGATGGATAAGGAGGAAACCAATGCGAAAGGGCCGTGTGTATCCACTAGGGAGAGGTGATGAGGTTATGGGATTGGTGCCCATGCTGCCACATGTCCAATTGTGAACCCATTCAACTCCCCATGATGACATTAATGCAATTGTAAGAGGGTGGTTGAGAAAACCAGACCATGAATTTGATTGAGTATGGGGAAGCCTATGAATCCATATGGAAAGGTATGGACCCATGTTTAGCTTGTCCCTTAAGCCACTCCACACCTGGAAATTCACTCACCTTGATCTTTATACCCTTGGTTGACCCCCGATCTGAGTAATTTACGCATTGTAGAGCCCAGCTGTGAAGAAAACAAGAGAAAACACGACTTGTGTGTGTGCGAATTTGCAGAGCCAAGAACACCTAAGGAAACCCTGTGTAAGAATTGAACCAGTTGGGACAACCCTAGATTAGACCGTGGGATGAATTGCAAAGCTTGAATGGATTAGAGAAACCTTGAGAACCCTGAGATCTATTTTGCAAAGGATCGATTCACGTGGCAGAGTCTAGGCCGCAACCCTATGATGAATTAGCTTGTATAACAAGGAATAAGGTCGACTTAGGGTTGGATATACTTGATAAACCTAGTGAAGGATGAAATCTTATGAAGAACAACAGTTGGACCTTTCTATGCCCACCATGAATAACAATGGATGGAATGGGCCTTCAGGGATTGTGCAATAGAGACGAGGGCCTTCCTTATGTTGGGTGAGGTAGGTAATGTGGCTGCCATGTTTTCTGAGTGATCTGAGATGCCTGCAGCTCTGTGGTTGAGCTCAGTAGCTTAGCAACATCCTCCTTGTTCCCTGGAATGCTTGAGAAACCCAACTGTAGGTTGGATTAGCATTGGAATGAGACCCTGACTAAGAGAGATTCCATTATCCCTCCCTAGTGAATACACATCCCAGATCGGGGGTGGTATCTCAGCTAAAAGAGTATAGGCTGGACAGATACCTAAGGTTGGGTGGAAAGTTGTCCTCACTTAGCCAGTTGCTTGGGGAAGCTTCAGTTCCAAATATAAGTTCCCTTGTGGTGTTTAAATTATGTTATGTAATATTTTATGTTATGCTTATTATGTTCAAGTTATAGATTGAATAATTACATGGTATTGGATCAATAGGGAATTGTATGTGAGCTTAAATATGAGATTGAATGCATGTTTGAATGCTTCATCCTTTACATGAATGTTATGTGTTGCTAACCTTGCAGGTTTTTGATGTGTTAACTAGATTAGCCTCATTATATGTGTTGATTTATGCATTGCATTCACCCTTGAGAATGGATGGCTTGAATTCACCTGGACTTGGGGAAGGAAGGGGATAACCCCCTGATGTGTTTCCGAACCCCTATGTGGGTCAGGTGAAGGGAAAATTCATGGAAGGAAGGAGGAAGAGTCCCTTGTAGAAGGATAAAGGAACTTAGGTGAGGTTATGGACAAAGTTTCAATTGGAAAATTGGTAGGGTTTGAGTTCTCAGATGGGGTGGGGATTACACCATTAGATAGAGATCTCTACGAGCTTTCCAACGGTACCATACTTGTCGAATTTGGACCAAGGATGAGGGATTTATGACCCTATGAATTTTTCCTTAGAAGCTTGCTAGAGCAAGGGTCTGTGGTCCAGACCTTTCCGCATCTGCAAGGACCTTTCCACATCTTCAATGAGGATCGTGGATTGTGTAGGTCCAGTATCATTCATTGGAGCAATGTGCTTGGACTTCCTCCTTTCCGCATCCGCAAAGTGGGTTGTGGGTTGCGGGAGTCGAAAGGACGAGCCCAACGGAAAGGGCGTGTGGGAGTTCCGCATTTTTGCATCTGTAAGGCGGGATGTAGATTGTGGATGTCGGAAGGCCAACTTCCATAGAGCTGGCGAATTATACTTCTGCATTTCTACATCCGCAAGTGGGTTGCAGAGTGCGTATTGCAGGAGGTAAATTTCCCCAGGGTTATGATTATGGTTATTAGAATTTCGAAATCCGCAACATGGGTTGCAGATTGTGGAATTGAGGAGGAGGAAACTCTCTGGGAGGAGGAGGAAACTCTCTGGGATGGTGAAAGGAGGACTCTTAATCCCGAGTTTCGCATGCGGAATGCAGAACTATCGAGGGCGGATGAGTAAATTTGAAGGACGAGAATTGGCTTCCGGCTTCCGACTTCCGCATTGTGGATTGTGGAATTCGGTAGAGCCAATTCATCGAGGATGTGGATTTGGAAATCCAATTTCCAAATATCGACTGCTAGTTGCGGAAATGAGGCTTCGGATTGCGGAAAGGAGCTTGTGATTTGCGTATCCATGCTAATTGTGGCTATGTGTGAATATGTAAGAAATTGGAAGAAAATGTACAGAGGGTTTCCCATGGCCTTTGAAGGCCACCAGGGAGGTCAAGGAATGCGACAAAGTGGTATCAAAGCTTCAGTTGTAGGGAGTTGTTTGGGCCGAGCTGTGAATGAATTTATGGGCAAGGAATGCACCCATGGCACAGGTTTGATACACGTTTATTGATTGATTGATTGTCCAATGAATGATTGCATATTTGTATGGATGTGTTAGGGTTTATGTACATTCTTGTAATTTCTAATAGATGCCTCTATTATGCACAGTGACTACAACAGTGGTAAGTTAAAACGTGCAGTAGGTCAGCGTAGAGAGAAGCAGGAAAATGGTTACTCTTAACGACGCACAAGATCCGTTTGAGCATGATGAAGACGTGCTGGGTGAGAACGTGCAAGAAGCACACACTGAAGACGAGTCTGATGGAACAAGGGCACAAGTGATGCCCCAAAAATTGGCTGAGACCATGGTGAGCTTCAACGAGTGGTTGATGAAGGCGCAGGAAGAGCAGCACTAGCTCAATGCGGCCATCCTGCAGAGCCTCACCGATATGCACCAAAGGATAAATGGTGGGTCTAACCCAAGCAATGAGAGAAAAGAAGGAAGATATAAAAAAATCCACTCTAGAGGTCGTTCTAAGAGAAAGACTCCAAGCCTTAGAAGGAGTTTTGTGAGTAGAAAGCACAGAACACCCTCTTCAAGGCCTTCTTCTAGTTGGTTATATGACTTCAAGGGTTCTCAAGGAATCCCAAGACATACTCCTAGTAGAAGTAAGGACAGGAAGAAGCAAAGATGTATCCCACAGGGTGAATTTAGGAAGGAAAGGCCTCCCACTTTTGATGGAGAAAGAAAAGCAGGTCAAAAGGTAGAGGCATGGCTTCTTGGAATTAAAAAGTATTTCAGAATGCTTGAGTATTCAGAGAATAAGAAGGCTAGGGTTTCCATCTATAACCTAACTGGTAGGGATTCATTTTGGTTGGAACACCTCATGCAAGTAAAAGGAATCAGTGAAAGAAGAATCAGCTCAGAAAGGTTTAGAAGGTACTTCTAGGAGAAATAACTATCAGCTAGGTATTATGATAGCAAAAGAAAAGAGTTCAATGAACTCAAATTAGGGAAGAATACTATGGATGAGCATGTCCACAATTTTTTGGAGCTGCTGAGGTATGTAGACTACATCAAGGATGAAAGAGTGAATATCCAATGTTTCATTTGTAGTCTACCACAGAATTATAGATATAGGATTGAGTTTGTCAATCCACCAAGCTTGGATGAAGCCATCAGAAAGGAAGAGCATTGCTATGAGCACAATAAAGGTAAAATAAAAGTGCAACCAGCATGGAAAGGAAATCCTAGAGGAAGGTTTGAAAAAAAATAAAAATGGATTCAATCCACCATTCAGAAATCATCCCATAAATATTCCATAGGGCCAGAAAGAAAGAAGAGAATTCAAGCCAGTTGTAGCAGCAGAAAGGGCACCAAAAGGGCCACTTCAATGTTGGGGATGCAAAGGAAACCATGTGCTTAAATATTTCCCACATCGGAGGGAAAATACCAGGAGCTTGCACAACCTAGAAGGAGAAATTATAGTGGGATATATGACAAGGGAAACACCTAGGATTTATGCAACACTGGATCATCACCAAGAAGACCATCAATCTGCAGTGGTGTATATGGAAGGTAAGATTGCTAAGCAATCCATTTCTGTTTTGATTGATCTAGGATCTACTCATAGTTATGTGTTTCCTAAGGTGGTTGAAATTTCTTCTCTTTGTAAGGTAAAGCATGGAAAATCTTGACTAGCTCAATTAGCCATAAAGACCAAGAGAAAGGTAAGTGAGGTAGTGATGGAGTTCCCCATAGAATTGAATGGACTCCTTGTTGGCTCGGTTTTGCAACCAAGCTTAGTGCTATGGGCACCTACTAACTAGTAGTAGCAGTTTCAATAGAAATAAAAACAATAAACTAAATAAACAATACTTTTCATGGATCTAAGCAAGAGTCTAAGCAAATAATTTGAATATTTCAAAAATCAAGAACAAGAAACATAAGAAATAATTTTTGTATTGAAAAGTGGGGGGCAAGCAAGTGCTTGCGATATTACCTTCAATGGTGAAGGTTGATGTTGAGCAACTCCCAAGATGAGTAGCTCCAAACTCCAATAGGTCTCTTTCTCCAAGGTTGCTTCAATGGCTAAAAGTGCTCAGGGGAGATTTCAGCAGCATAAGGATGAGATAATGGAAGGATGTGAAATGAGGAGCCCCTACCACCTTTTTATAGGTTCTGGTGGTGAGGAATACCATTTGTGGTTTTGTGGAAACCAATGGTATTGACCAACATAGTTTAGGTATTTTTCCCTCCTTTTTCCTTTTTTGAATAAAAATAATATTTTAATTCCCTTTTTAATATTTTTGGGAATTTGGACCCTTTTTGAGGGTTTTTTATGATTTTCTTGGAAAAATAATCTTTTTTAATGGAAAAAGGGGTGTACTAAGGTCTTTTGGTGACCTTTTGTTGGTTTCAGAGGCTCAGATGGTGGAAAAGTGGACAAATGGGTCATGTGAGTAAGGGAATGAGCTAGTGAGCACTTTTTAGGTGTTAACAGATTGCCCCCTGATGTGTGAGGGCAGGAGCTCATCGTATGGCCGATAGACATCATAGTTCTTTTGTCCTTTTTCTGGGTTTTAGGGGAGAGAAGAGACCGGTTGGAGATTGGAGCCACGGCCCTTGGAAGCTGCAAAAACAAAAAATATTACATTGCCTCAATATGAATGAGGTATAATTTCTGATAAAGGACGAGGCGGGCATTCCCATGCTCATATCAAGACATATACAAAACAATTAGTCCCAAGAAGGGGGATCTAATACGTAAAGAGATATACTGGTACATCATAATGGTCCAGAGGGGACATGATTGTGGGATATTCTCATGATCATGGCTGATCTCAATAACTGATACACTGGAATAACTGTTGAACTGCTGAAACTGAAGGTGTCCAACATCTGTATGGACTCAATGACTGTGAGCCATCTCTAGGCAGTATTGTAACTGTATACTCAAGGGAGTATGGAACCTGGGTAAATCTGAATACTGTCGCCATGCGCAGCCCGGATATCTATAGAAAAAGTGTAATTGGTGTTATCCATAGGAAGACTCTCAAATGTGGAGGAGTCAGGAGGTATCCGGGGTCTTCGACTAATAACTGAACGGACCAATACCCTGTGCGAGTCTCAACGATGCGATCAAGGTGTTGAAGTCGAGCATGTGAGAAACAACCATTGGGAGAGGTACTGAGGATTTCTCTCGAAATGATTCGTAGGCACTCATCATAAATGGTAATGAGTCCAAGACACAGGGGCCTCTAGGTCTATCCTCTGGAATCAATGTGGTTGTCGTCGACAGAGGGAGACCAGCAACTAACAAGGCAATGATGTTTCCTTGCTGGGAGCGCGAGGTGTAAACTGAAGTGATGTAGTACTGCTGGTAGGACTGACATACTTGTGGGGATGGGAAATAACTGGGTCAAAAAAATGGGTAGACTCAAACTTCCTTTGTTCAGAGCATGATGACATGGTTGACCTGGCAGCGTAGGGAACTGACTTGTAGGTGTGGGGATCATCTTTTAGGGACTGAAGGGTATGTACTGACTCTGGGGGGGTGAAGCTGATGGTAGCTGTCGAGGGAGTTTCCGGGTGACATACTGCAGAATACCTTGAACAAAGGCGACCAGAATGGGGAAGCTGCTATGTGAGTAGATATGATCTGTCGTGGCGCCAAGAGGTACCATTGATTCCTTCTTCGTAGTTTTAATGAGCTCCAAGAAGGGATAAAAGTGTGCTCTGAAATGGTATGGTCCTATGGATTGTGTGAGCCCAAGACGGCTCATGCTCATGGTTGTTTTCATGTTTAGAGAGTCTGAAAACGGTAAGTGGACACTGTTGGTGTTTCTTTTTCGTGGTTTAGTCTCCAAGGCCCAAAAAAGCATAAAATGATGCGGATGGAGAACTCTTCTAGCCGATGTGACTAGAGTATACCTTTTTCGTAATTAGTCTACGAGGTCCGGAAAAGGGGTAAACTTATACCAGGTAGACGCCCTTTCAGATACGTTTAGCGAGCATGAAAGGAAGCAAGATTGCTCGGCGATCTTTTCATTGTTTTAGGAGTCAGAAAAGAGCATAACAGAAACTCCCTAAGTGCCTTTTTCGTAAGAGGGGTTGCTCGGCCCGAAAAAGGGATAAAATTATACCGAACAAAAATGGATTGATGAGGGAGAGAAAAGGTCTCAAGCATCGTCATCTATTTGGAAAACTGGATCCGGTGACATAAGGATTGTCGAAAACGGAGAACGGCCGATGTGGCACGCAAACCGAGGTGACGAGGGGGCATGGAAAAAATGCCCGGAAAATCTAAAGGTGAGGGCGAGAAATGATCTCTAGCATCATCAAGAGCGCGGAAAACTGAATCCGGCGATATAAGACACATCGAAAACGGAGAACGGCCGATGTGGCACGTAAACCGAGGTGACGAGGGGGCGTGGAAAAAATGTCCGAAAAATCTAAAGGTGAGAGCGAGAAATGATCTCTAGCATCATCAAGAGCGCGGAAAACTGAATCCGGCGATATAAGACACATCGAAAACGGTGAACGGCCGATGTGGCACGCAAACCGAGGCCACGAGAGGGGCTAAAAAATGGTCAAAAAATGACCCCGTTAAAAAGGGGAAACGGAAGGAACCTTTATGAAGTTCTTGCTGTGCTGATCCCAACGGTACCAACGGTTTGAGAAATGGACTTCGTATGACACCGTAATGGTTGTTTGAAATTTGTGGAATTTCTATAAATAGGACGTGGGGCCCAATATGACTTGTCATTGTCACGTGCGAGTTTGATAGAGCAGTCAGAGCTATTTCTCGATTTCTGGGAGATTTCACCGTTGGTTTTCGATTTAGCGAGTTGCAGGTAACTCTATTTGCCTTAACCTAGTCAATTATGTCTTTTTTATTTGGCGGTGGGCCCCCGAAGGCCGCGAAACTCCACGTTGACTCTCCAACGTGGAACCGCGCGGGTTTCGGGGCGGAACCCGCGATGAACCGCGCGGGTTTCAGGATCATAGTCGCGATGATCATCGCGACTGTGAGGTCGGAACCCGCGATGTTCATCGCGTGTTCATGGGTGACAGTCGCGATGTTCATCGCGACTGTCTGGACGAAACTCGCGATGTTCATCGCGAGTTTTTTCATGGAACCCGCGATGGTCATCGCGGCTTTTGTGGAAAAGCCGCGATGGTCATCGCGGCTTTTTGTGAAAAAGCCGCGATGGGATTTTTTTCTAAAATTTTTATGCTGGGGCTAAAATTTTCTGTGTTTTCTTGGCAGGATGTTGCGGAGGGCTCAGTCCGTATGGCGGGAGAGAGATATTGATGCCGAGATTGTGGCGAGGATCGAGAATGATGGGGGGGTGAGACAGACCCTAGCCATGAGCGGACTCTTGAAGTTCGCTCAGATACCTTATATCCGTTCAGTGAGGAGACTCCTGAACAAGCTCGTGCAGTGGTGGGTGCCGGCAGAGGGTGCCTTTATTATTGGTGGTGAGAGGTTGGAGATTACTCTCACTGATGTATATTTTTTGACCGGTTTGCCTCGCTTGGGTGAGGTGGGTGATATCTCTCCGAGGTTGCCTCCAGGCGTGGATATGGAGGACCTTTTACAGACCTTTTGTGGGGATGACGCTGTTTTGGTAAACAGCTCTATCAGTCTGAAGTTCCTACGTGAGTGGGATATGCGGGCCGTTGGTGCCTGTGTTCTGAGGGTTTTGGGTGCTGCTGCACCACATCGTATGTCTGGGGGCCAGACGGTGATGGTGGACTCCGTTCTACGGGGTACTTACTATGCTTGGGCTCAGATGTTCTTGGCCGGTGTCCGGAGAGATCTGGACAAGGCCGTGAGAGAGGGAGGTGAGTTCTGTTACGCCTCTTTTTTATGTTGTTTTTTCTTTGAGCGGGTGCCGACCTTACGGCCACACGTACCCGTTCGTGCTGGTCTTCCTAGCGAGCCTCGTATGATGAGGTGGGGGAAGATGATGCCCCGTGCTGGCGGTGGTATCCGTGGCTTCTTCACAGAGGATTTTTTTCAGCAGTGGGAGCAGATGCCACTGGTGATCGAGGACTATCCATACGCCGGCATGGACTACCGGGGAGACCCAGAGATGCCACGTGCCCCAGGACAGGCCTGGAGCTTAGACGGTATGTTTTTGTGCCTTATGTGATGTTTATACCATATGTATTATGATTGATCATGATGATATCTGTTGTATAGTATCTGATGGTTGTACTTGCTTTGTGCAGATATTGGTCCGGTACCACCACCTGACTATGTGGCTCGGCAGGGGCGGGCGATGGTGGTTGCTCGTCCCCCAGTACCTGTACGTCCTCCTCGTGGTGGAGGATATGGAGCCCGTGGGCGAGGGGTTGGCCCTCAGGACGATGCTATAGATGGTGTTCGACGGACTTTAGCCCGGATCGTAGCTAGACTTCCGGAGGATGGCTGGAGGGACCTTGATCGGGACATTTTGCAGGGATGTCTCGGTGCACCGCCTGAGTGGCAGTCACTGTTGTTGAGGGCAGCGGTGCTTGCTGCGAGACACGGGGGTGGTGGAGGAGATGCTCCGGCAGAGCCGGCACCGGGGAGGATACGTCTGAGGGACGACCCAGCAGGGCCAGCCGAGCGGCGAGTTCGGGGTCGTCCTGACCCGGCTGGGCCAGCGGAGGTGGAGTCGGAGGAGGAGCCGGAGGAGGAGCCTGAGGATCCGGAGGATCCTGATGATTAGACGTCATTGTACTTGCCCCCAAATGCTCATGAGCATATGGGGAAGCATTTTTTGTATGACAGATGTATTTTGTGTATATCGAGTGCTGAGGGCACTTATGACATGTGGACTATTTGGTTCGTATATATATGTGGATATATATTTTGGATATTTTGTTGTGTATGCACGTGGATGCACTTTGTCTTTTGTATATGCCCATGGAGGCACATGTTATGCACGTGGATGCAGTGTGTTTGTAGATTTATATATGCCCGTGGAGGCACATGCTATGCACATGGATGCATTATTTTGGTTTGTTTGTTTTTATGCCCGTGGAGGCACATGTTATGCACGTGGATGCAATATTGGTTTTTTGTATATGCCCGTGGAGGCACATGTTTTGCACCTGGATGCATGTTTGTTTATGGATATGACATGATGTGATTGGTGTGCCAGTCGAGGACACTGTTGGCCATATTATCTGCTACACTATTGAGGTGTCTTGGGACATGTGTGAATGTAATGGATTCAAACTGTCTAACCATTTGTTTAGTGCGCAGGAATTTTCTGAACAGACAGGGATCGCGTACCTGGTAATCATTGTTGAGCTGGGAAACTAGGAGCTGTGAGTCCAAGAAAACGTTGAGGTGACGTATGCTCATCTGGAGAGCAGCGGCCAGGAGACCGGTCACGGCATCGTATTCAGCTTGATTATTGGTGGTGGCACCTAAACATACTCCATCAATGTGAATTAAATCATGTGAAGGGGAGTATATTACCCAAGCTGCGGAGGCGAGATTGGGAGACCAACGGCTTGCACCATCAGCGAAACCGATATGGCAGAGTGGAAGAGGCTCCATCTGTGGTCATGCAGGGAAAACAAATATTTAGGTTTTTTGAAAAAATTTTGTGAACGAAAAAACGTATGCCTATACTAAAAAATGGACGATGGTGTCCATGAGATTTTCTATGGGTAAAATCTTTTAAGGTACAACCCGTTGCGTGGGTTGCGTAAGGTGTTGCCTTCTGAATCGGTCAGAATGTATGCCCCCTGCCCGAGGCAGGTGTGTTTGATGTAGGGGCCTTGCCACATAGACACGAACTTTCCTTTGCCGGTTTTATCATGAGCTTGATCGTAAGTGAGGACAAGGTCTCCCTCCGAAAAGGTTCTTGGGTGGACGCGTTTGTCGTAACTTAGTTTCGATCGTTGTTTAGCAGCTTCCATGTTTTGAATGGTTGTGCGCCGATCTTCATCGGCCTGCTCTAGGAGCAGTAAACGTTGCTCGATCGGGGAAGTATCCGGTAGGAGCTCAACGGCGATGTGTAAAGCTGGGATCTGGCACTCAATAGGGAGGACAGATTCGACACCGTGAACTAAATGGAAAGGGGTAAAGCCGGTGGCGGTTTTGGTTGATGTGCGGTAAGCCCAGAGTGCTGGGAAAAGCATGTGATGCCAATTGGATTTGTGCTTGTCTACAGTGCGTTGGAGAATGGTCTTCAAGATTTTATTGATCGCTTCGACTTGGCCGTTTCCTTGGGGGTAGTAAGCGGAAGAGAAATGGTGTTCGAATTTCAACATGGTTGATAATTCCTTCCAGACGGCATCTTCGAAGTGAGAGCCGTGGTCAGAGACTAACTGTTGTGGTACTCCGAAACGAGCGATGACGTGGTTGAAGAAAAACCGCGCTGCAGTGTCGGCTTTGCAGTTATAGGTCGGCATGGCTTCTGCCCACTTGGTGAAATAATCTACGGCCACGATTATATGTTTGTGACCGCCGGCTGACGGGGGGTTGCAGTCGAGGAAATCTATGGCCCATTTGCAGAATGGTCCAACAGTGATAACTGGATGAAGGGGGGCAGGGGGGGTTCTTGCTTTGGGGGCAAAGAGCTGGCAGTTTTGGCAATGCTTGACTGCGGTGATGCAATCAGTAAACAACGATGGCCAAAAATAACCTGCCCGAATGATTTTCTGGGCGGTAGCCATGCCGGAGAAATGGCCTCCACAGGCACCGCTATGACAATCATTGAGGACTTGTTCTGCCTCACTATGGGATAGGCAGCGGCGTAAGATAGTATCAACGCCGCGTCGGTAAAGTACATCTCCAATAAGTAGGTATCGGGGTGCGTGGTGTCGTATGCGACGGCGTCCATCACGATCGATGTGTGGTCGGAATTTTTGCGTACGAAGGTAAGTCAAAATGTCTCCGTACCAAGGGTCGTCCGACGAAATGACGAAGATCTGCTCGTCAATCAGGTCCGTATGGATAACGGGTGATGTCGAAGAGGACGGGAGATCTGTAATTAGGTGAGCAAGCGCGAGGGCTTTGGTGCTTTTGGGAGTCTTGAAAGTGAGGTCATATTCCTGGAGGATAATGACCCATTTAGCGACACGACCCTGCAGGAGCCTCCTGGTGAGGAGGTAGACCATGGGGTTGGAGTCGGCCACGACCGTGGTATGACTAAGCAAAATGTAGTGTCGTAGTTTTTGTACGGAAAAGACTACAGCTAGGGCTAATCTTTCCTCGTATGGGTAACGTAGCGGTGGGCCAGACAAGGTCTGGCTGACGTAATAAATTACATGCTCTTTGTGGGAAGCATCTTCTTGGACCAAAACTCCGGATACGGCATATTCGGATGCCGAGACGTAAAGGGTGAAGTCTTGGGAGAAATCCGGTGGGGATATCAAGGGGGCTTGTGTGAGAGCCTTCTTGAGGGCTTCAAATGCCGTGTCTGCTTGTTCGTCCCAAACAAAGGGTATGTGGGTACGAAGCAAGTGTAAGAACCCGTGGACTTTGGTGGCATAATCAGGGACAAAGCGCCTAAGAAAATTGGACCGCCGTTGCAAGCTCTGAAGCTGTCGAAGCGTGCGAGGAGGGGGGAGTTCTAAGATGGCTTTGACCTTCAGGGGGTCGACAGTGATCCCATCTTGGGAAACAATGAAACCCAACAACCGGCCCGCTGGGACGCAAAAGACACACTTGTGTGGGTTCAAGCGGATTTTATATTTGCGACAACGCAGGAAAACTTGCCGGAGGTCGTTAAGATGGTCTGATCGTTTTCGGGAACGCGCTGTGAGGTCGTCAAGATAGACCCGCAGGATATGGACCAAGTCGTGAAAGCAATAGGTCATGGCTCGCTGGAAAGTGGCACCAGCATTTTTAAGGCCAAATGGCATGACGCGATAGGCAAAGGTGCCCCATGGGGTGGTAAAGGCAGTCTTGTACTGATCCTCCTTGCGGATGTGGATCTGGTTATATCCGGAAAAACCGTCCATGGAGGATAGGACCTCATGGCCCGCACACTCATCAATGAGTTGGTCAATGAATGGCGTGGGGAAATTGTCTTTTGGACAAGCGTGGTTTAGATCGCGGAAATCAGTGCATACTCTAAGGGTGCCTTGTTTTTTGTTGACAGGAACGGGGTTCGACACCCATGTGGTGTACGGGATAGGGTAGATGAAACCTGCTTTTCGAAGTTTTTCGACTTCAGCCTTAACAGCGGGGAGCTTGGCAGGGTGAATAGGTCGCTGTTTCTGACGAACAGGGGGTACTTCGGGCCATGTATCGATGTGGTGTTCAATAATGGCGGGGTCGAGACCAGGCATCTCGGTATAGGACCAGGCGAAGACATCGCGGAACTCCTGAAAGAGCTTTCTGTACGCCTGAGTTTCTGCTTGAGTGCAAGATGCGCCCAGCGAGATGAGCTCAGGTTTCCCTGGTGTTGTGGAAATGTCTATCTGGATAGTGGGGGAAATGTTGGACATGTTCCCTTCTTCAAAGGCATCTGGTGCTGGGATGGGGTCCTTTAACCAATCGACCTTAGCAGGTATGAAGTCTTTCGACTCGACTGATAGCTGGTCGGATGCGGTGGAGGTAGATGTCTCCGGTAGGAAGTACGAGCGATGATGCATGTCATCCCAAGGGTAGTCGGGTGCAGTGAGTGTCTCCAAAATCTGCTCGTCAGTACTGAAGTAATCAGACCATAAATCGAGGGGTTCTGGTTTGAAGGTTGTCGAAATCATATATATCGTATTGACTTCTTATGACGAGGATGATGGTGGAGGGTGAATCTCCTCGATAAGGGGAGGAGAGATCTCTAAGTCGGCATTGTTTAACTCGTACAACGCTGCTCTATAGTCAGGTAGATCAGGGCAATGGTGAGAGTAGTGGCCGTAAACACTGCATATAGCACAAGGATGGTTAGTGCGCAGTGATTTGTCGCGAGGCTGTAGAGGTGGCTCTAATTTGACTACTGGGATTCCTATGTCATCGTCCAACATATTCATATGTTCTTGGAGTGCCGGTAAATGTGGGCATTGGTGAGTTGGATGGCCAATTTCATCGCATAATGAACATTTGGGGGGAGCTCGAAATACCGGTGGGGGTTTGGCTGCCTTAGGAGGTGGTATGGCAGTGTAGGGTTGTGGACCTCTGCCCCCAGTGGGCTTAGGCAGGAGAGGGGGATCGTTTGACGCCGAAGCAATCGTGAGACCGGGAGGAGGTTTCATTGACGACGAAGGAATATTGAGGTTAGGAGGGGGTGTCGTTGCCGACGAAGGGATCACGACGCCAGGAGGAGGCTGATTTGTGGTAACAATAGGTTGTACCGGTTGGAGGATGACGTCTGGTGTCGGTAATCGAACGGGAGGCGGAATATACCACACGGGTAATCCCAATGTTAGCCCGGGTAGGCTAAGGGTAGCCATAACCGGGGCGCTTACTACACCCGAAGGAGGAAATAGGAAGGGGATGGTGTGGATGGGTGTAACACCAATGTGACTGGGGATCAATGGTGGTTGACCGCCGGATGTTTGCGTATTCTACGAAACAGTACAGAGATTTGCGACCTGGGTCTCCGGTGACGGTGGTGGGATGGCCTGGAATGTAGAGGTCATTGGTGTATCCGAATACAGTCCGGGTGCCACAGAAGACACAAAGGAGGTATCTGCACTAGAAGCGGGTTGTTCAATCATGGGGAGAACATTCTCCGGTGCTGCAGGGGCGTTGGGGTCATAGTAGGTGAGTTGGTCAATTTTGACCACGCGGCCCTCATGGGGGAACATCATGGTGCGGAAGACGGAGGAGGCGACCGCTTTCATGGCATACATGTAACTGCGGCCAAGTAAAAGGTTATAGTCCAGCTGGGCGTTAATGACCTCTATGTCGATGAGCACAGTCTTCCCACCTAATTGGACGGGTACCTTGGGTAACAAACCTTGAGGTTGAGCTGACCGGCCGTCGTAGGCCCGCAATGCAGTGGTGGATTGCTGGAGAGCAGGGGAGCCCAACTTTTGCCAAACAAAAGTGGACATGACGCATGTGGAGGCACCCTCGTCGATGATACATCGATGGATGACAAGATTCCGAATAGAAACGGAAACTTGGACTGCTATGGTAGAAGGCAGCCATGGTTCAGATTGGTCTAAATCAAAGGTCATCAAGTTCGAATCATTTGGGTCAATCGCCCCAATGGCGGAAAGTAAAGTCTTGCACTGAGTAGGACAGGTTTTTAAGACTTCTAACGCAGACATGGCTGCGGGGGATTGAGCTAAGTCATCTACGATGTTGTAATTGGACGCAGCCCGTGCATTGGGGTTGTTGTTGATTCGGCGAAGGGGAAAGCGAGGTGCTTTAGAAGCGCCATCGAGTGGAAGCTGAGGTATACGCAATGTCTGATCAGTGGGATGAGCATTAGTATCCTTCTCAGCGGGGGAGGCTTCAGTAGTCGGTCCGTATTGATTTCGACGGGTTTGGATATTGACGTCAGCGGTGGACATCATCAATAAGTGGTGGGTGCCTGAATCAAACATGGGTTGATCAGGAGCTGTGTAAGTTATTTGTTGTGGTTGCACGTTGCCCTGTTGGGGGGCTAACGGCTGGGTGTTTACCACTCCCTGTGTTGGAAAGGGGTTTTGGAGAACCAGAGGTTGTTGTGGAGGTGGTGGGGGGTTGGGTGGTGGCTGAGGAGCCGCCTGCCCTTGACGATGGGCGTCATTTGTCCATAGTTGTCGAGCTCGCTCGAGATGTGGGCAAGCGTGGGTATAGTGGCCATAGACACCGCAAATGGAACAAGGATGGTTTGTCCGTAAATTAGCATTTTTAGGTTGCTTAGGTGGCCGATCAGGATTCTGATGAGCGGGCGCCGCGTTATTGTTTTGCGGGGGCTGGGTAGGCTGTGGAGCTTGGTTGCGGTTTTGATTGTTTCCACGGTTGCGTCCTCTTCCGCGGTTGGGTTGTCCACCCTGGTTGCGTTGGTTATTTTGATATTGGGGCTGCTGTTGTTGTGCGTACACATGCCCTTGAGCATTGGGGGGATTCTGAGGAGCCGCAGGTGCGGGAGCAGGTTGCGGTGGATAGTATGCAGGTGGAGCTGGAGGTGGTCCAGTTGCCTGTTGGGGTTGTTGGTACCCCTGAGCTGGTGGAGGTGTGAGGTTAGCCGGTGCAACCGGTTGTGGGTAATGCATGGGCTGTTGTGGAAACTGCATGGGGTTTTGTACCGTAGGTTGAGCATAGTATGTAGGAGGTACATATGCTGATGGCGCTTGGCCATAACAATGTTGTGGACAAGAGGGTCCATGAACATGATGGGTCTGGTTTGTTGGAGCATAAGAAGTTGTCGCTCCGGAACTGGATGTAGCCCTAGAAAGGTATGGGGCGGGCATGGTGCTCACCATACTGAAAGGTTTTGCTTGCGGTGTAATTTGGCCAATAATGCCATCAGCGGCATGGGATGCCCCCGGTGTGTCACCGCGTGCAGAGTCACCTCGTGGGGCGTCAGGTATGATGGTGTATAGGTAACCTGACTGGGCATAGATAAGGTCAAACTGTTGGGCCTTAAGGATGGCCTCCTCTTCAGACTGGGGTCTTTCGGATGCTACATCCTTCGCAATGAGAGGAAGGAGGGATTTAAGGAACCAGTCTAAAAAGATTCGGTCGTCTAATTTGATCTTGCATAGGCTTCGGCGCCGACGCCAATCATGGATATGGTCAGTGATGTGCGTGGCCGTGTTCTGTCTGCAAGACAGTAGGATTTCGACGCCCGCATCATAGCGGACCGGTAGCTGAAAGAACTGCAGGAAGGTCGAGGCAAGGGAGGTAAATGTGGAATGCGTCCCATGGGGTTGCTCGATATACCATTTGGCTGCAGAGCCAGTGAAGGTGCGCTGTAATAAACGGAGGCGGACAGAGTCGTCCACTATGGAGTTGGAGGAACACCATAAGTGGAAAGACATGATGTGGTTCTGGGGGTCTTCTCCGGCCTTTCCCTCAAACTTAGGGATGTCAGAGGGAAGCTTAGTTGGCATATGGGGCCAAGCAGGGTCATGCCTGATGGGGTCATTTGTGAGCCTAGCTAAATCTGGCAGGTTGAGACTTGCCATGTATGGTAGACTAGCGGATGTGGTGACCGGAACTGGGACCTGCCTAGCCATTGTGGTATGGTGTAGGGGTCCAGTAGCGCCTATAGGTATGCTAGGTATGGAGGGTATGTGCCCTCCAAAAGGTGTGGCCTGATATGGGTTAGCACTCCCAAGTGCAACTTGGGTTACACTTGGGTTAGGAATCGCACTAGGGATTCCTGGTATAGCACTACCGAGTGCAATATGGGTTACACTTGGGTTAGGAATCGCACTAGGGATTCCTGGGATAGCATTCCCAAGTGCAACAGGAGTTACACTTGGGTTAGGAATCGTACTAGGGATTCCTGGGATAGGGTTTGTGGAAACCGAAGGGGGTATGACCCCCATGTTGGGCATGCCCATGACAGGTGGTGGTCCTGTGTTAGGCATTCCTGAATGTGGAGTGGTACCCATATTGGGCATACCCAAGGGGGTGGATGTTGTCATGGATGGTATTCCCGCAGAAAGGTCTGCTGATGTCTGACCTATGGTTAATGTAAATTGTGGATCATCTGGTGTTCCAGACATAATTGTGGTTGGTGGTAACTCTGTGGGGTTTTCGGATTCTACCTCCAAATCAAAGGTGAAGTGGGGTATGTCAGAATCGGATGACCGTCTAGATGATCGACGATGTGTCGAATCAAGGGATAATGCTCTTCGTCCGTGACGTGGAGAGCCAAGTGGACTAAACTCTGGGAGTTCGCCCTGTAGACGACGAGAACGTCTAGAATTCTCAATGGTGAGAAAATGTTTTTTATGTAAAAATTTGTTTTAAGTATCAGGTGGTGATATATATGTAAAAGACTCAAAACCCTAATGCAACCAAGGGTGCAAAAAGGGGAGTGACAAAAAGAAGGCTCACAGGCCAAAAAATCAATCCTCAAAAAATGCACTTATTCTAGCAGCTGTGCTACAATAAGTGGAGGAATGCAACAACCGGTCAGAATACCAACATGCAAGCGGCTCCTAGAAAAAATAGGTGTAACTAGACTCAAAAGGTGGTAAAGATCATGCAAACACCTAATCTAAAAGTATTGTGACTCAAACAGACGATATCCCCTGCAAGGTGATGAAATCCAAGTCAGACAATATGAATGTAGAGACAACGGCTAGATATCCCCCTACCGGGAGGGACACCGGGTAATCAATCCTAAAAAGACAGGCTACTAGGATACTCCGTTCATGACGCGTCGAGAAAAGGTAAATCTGCCGTTTGGTCCTTTGATCGCAATATCCCAATACAGGGATATCCCGAGAACTGCGAATGGTAGCCCTTCGGTTACTGAATGGGTTTCGGTATCCCACTCAGGCTTCCGGAACCATCCTCGCGACTTCAACCCTCCTAGGGGAGAGGCCTTCCCACAAACCGGTTGTGACCGCGCCAAAAAGTACTAAGAGATTTTAGCTCCCTAATTGGACAACTTCTATGTCTCAGATGTATGAACTGAGGGGTGTTATTGGAACACCTATCCCCCCAATACTACCTAGCTACAAGAATTCTTTTCGTGTTCCCCAAGTGGGGTTAAGAGTGTGTTCAAATTAGGGTAAGTTTTAAGTCTTAGTTCAATTAAGTGATCGTGTGAGTGCACGTGAGGTGTTGTAAACTGAACTTGAAAAAATTAAATGCTTTAAGGGAAATTTTCAAAAAATAAAGGACTTTTCGAAAATACAAAGCAAATATTTAAGACTTTTTTTTTCACTAAAAGGAATTAATGTGCTTTTCAAAAAATAACTCAAAAAATAAAGGATTTCTTGGATTTATGAAAGCAAATAATAAACTCCTTTTTAAAAGAAATAAATGGATTTCTTCGTTTCAATAAAAAATTGCTAAGGGCGAGATTCTAAAGAAGTAAACAAGAAAAAATTTGAATCTAGATAAAGAATGCAAAATGAGTCTTTCTTTCACTTTCTTGAAAATTTTTAAAAAGATTTCTAGGTATGCACTTTTTAAATAGTAAATTTTTTTTTAAATCTGTAAACTATGCAGAATTTAGTACTGTAAAAAATGTGCTATGGGCAGAAAGTACAGTAAAAAATATTTTTCAAAATCGGGATGGCCGAATGAAAAAATTCAGCCGCGCGGGTTTTGGACGAACAGCCGCGATGGGCCGCGCGGGTTTTTGGCCGAACAGTCGCGATGGACCGCGCGGGTTTTGGACGCACAGTCGCGATGGACCGCGCAGGTTTTGGGCGCACAGTCGCGATGGACCGCGCAGGCTTTGGGCGCACAGTCGCGATGGACCGCGCAGGTTTTGGGCGCACAGTCGCGATGGACCGCGCAGGTTTTGGGCGCACAGTCGCGATGGACCGCGCAGGTTTTGGGCGCACAGTCGCGATGGACAGCGCGGAAAAAGGCCGCGAAGCCGCGGTGTGCAGCGCGGAAAAACACAGAAAAGTCGCGATGGACCGCGCGACTGTCTGGAAAAAGGCCGCGATGGACCGCGCGGAAAACTGCAGAAAAGTCGCGATGGACCGCGCGACTGTCTGGCAAAAAGCCGCGAGGCGGAAGCCGTGCACGGAAACCGAGAAACGACCGCGAAAATTTAAAATTTAGGGCTGTTTTTTGGGGCCAAATCTCAGAACAGCAATGGATCTGCTGTCTAAGATGGCAGATCTATGGATCTAATGGTTAAAAACTCATAAAAACTAAGATTTAATGGCAAAGCTAGAGATCTAAAGTTCAAACCAAAGCGGAGTCGCCAAAAACTGTTGGCTCGGTTTTGCAACCAAGCTTAGTGCTATGGGCACCTGCTAACTAGTAGCAGCAGTTTCAATAGAAATAAAAACAATAAACTAAATAAACAATACTTTTCATGGATCTAAGCAAGAATCTAAGCAAATAATTTGAATATTTCAAAAATCAAGAACAAGAAACATAAGAAATAATTTTTGTATTGAAAAGTGGGGGGCAAGCAAGTGCTTGCGATATTACCTTCAATGGTGAAGGTTGATGTTGAGCAACTCCCAAGATGAGTAGCTCCAAACTCCAATAGGTCTCTTTCTCCAAGGTTGCTTCAATGGCTAAAAGTGCTCAGGGGAGATTTCAGCAGCATAAGGATGAGATAATGGAAGGATGTGAAATGAGGAGCCCCTACCACCTTTTTATAGGTTCTGGTGGTGAGGAATACCATTTGTGGTTTTGTGGAAACCAATGGTATTGACCAACATAGTTTAGGTATTTTTCCCTCCTTTTTCCTTTTTTGAATAAAAATAATATTTTAATTCCCTTTTTAATATTTTTGGGAATTTGGACCCTTTTTGAGGGTTTTTTATGATTTTCTTGGAAAAATAATCTTTTTTAATGGAAAAAGGGGTGTACTAAGGTCTTTTGGTGACCTTTTGTTGGTTTCAGAGGCTCAGATGGTGGAAAAGTGGACAAATGGGTCATGTGAGTAAGGGAATGAGCTAGTGAGCACTTTTTAGGTGTTAACACTCCTCACACATGGATATTTAAATGTCTTACCATTAGGACCTTATGATGCCCTAATTGGTATGGATTGGTTGGAAAGACATAGAGCCAAATTAGAATGTTATGAGAAATCACTTGAATGTATTGATGAGGGAGGAAGGCTAATGTTGGTGAGAGGAATTCCCAAGCAAGTTTCAGTAAAGTAGATTTCATCCTTACAGCTGAGAAAGTTTCATAAAAAGGGTTTCCAATTATATGTTGTGCATATATCAGATTCAACAGAGGATAAGGGGCCAAGGTTAGAAGACTTTCAGTTGTTGCAATAGTTCCAATATGTATTCCCATACTAAGTGCCAGGGCTGCCACCCAAGAGAGATACTGACTTTTGCATTAATCGTGTTCTGGGGGGAAGCACCAATTTCCAAATCTCCTTATAGAATGAGCACACCAGAATTGGTAGAATTGAAGATGCAGCTGCAAGATTTAATGCACAAGGAATATATCAGACCTAATGTATATCCTTGGGGTGCACTAGTGCTATTTTTCAAGAAGAAGGATGGGACATTGAGGTTGTGTATTGATTACATGTAGCTCAATAAAGTGACAGTTAAGAACAAGTATCCATTTCCAAGGATTGATGACTTGTTTGATAAAATGAAGGAAGCCAGAGTGTTTTCAAATATTGACTTGAGGTTTGGGTACCATCAACTGAGGATAAAGGAACAATACATTCATAATACAACTTTCAGAACAAGGTATGGCCATTATGAATTCACAGTGGTGTCATTCAGTCTTACCAATGCACCTGCTACATTCATGTGTCTCATGAATAGTGTCTTCAACAAATATTTGGATAAGTTTGTGATTGTGTTCTTGGATGGGATGAAATTATTGTTTATTAAAAGAATTAAGAAGAGCATAAGGAGCATTTAGGAATGGTGTTGCAATTCCTTAGATAACATCAACTATATACAAAGCTAAGTAAGTGTGATTTCTATCAGTAGAAGTTATAGTATTTGGGCCATGTCGTATCAGCAGAAAGAATTGAAGTTGATCCAGAAAAGATTGAATCCATAATGGATTGGCCTACTCCAAGGAATGTTGTTGATGTTAGATATTTTATGGGTCTTTCAAGCTACTACAAAATATGCATTGAAGGATTATCCAAGATAGATCACTCAATCAATTCATTGCAAAGGAAAAATATCAATTTTGTATGGTCTAAAAAACGTGAGAAGAGATTTCAACAGTTGAATAAGTTGCTTACCAGTGCTCCTATTCTGAATATTGTAGATCCAAAGAAAGACTTTGTGGCATGCATAGATGCTTGCATTGAAGGGCTCAGTGGAGTACATATGCAAGAAGGATTTGTAATCTGCTATGCCTCCAGAAAGTTAAAAGAGCATGAAAGGAACTATGCCAAACATGACTTAGAGCTAGCAACAATAGTTCATACTCTCAAGAGATGGAGACATTATCTCTTGGGGAGAATATTTGAGCTTAGGATAGACCACATGCGTTTAAAATATTTAACTGAATAGCCAAATCTGAATGCTATTCAAACTAGATGGATGGAGTTTCTTTGTGAGTTTGATTTGGAGATTAAGCATCTCAAAGGTAAGGAGAATAAGGTTGCGGATGCACTCAACAAAAAATTCCATATTGCAGTAGTAAGTATGTGTAAATCATATTTGAAGGAAAGAATTCTAGAAGCTCAAACCAGTGATGAAGCTTACCTTCAAGTTAAGGAAAAATTGCAACAGGGAATTGTGGAGGAAAAGTATGCAAGATATCAGCTAGGTGATGATGATGTGCTCATTTATTAGGATACTAGATGGAAAACTCCAAATAGTGCATATTTGAAGAAGCTTGTGATGGATGAGATACATCAAATGTCATATTCTGGACACCCAGGATATCAAAAAACTATAACAGCAACAAGAAAGAAGTACCTTTGGCATGGGATGGAGAAGAACAAAGATGAGTACATTGCTAGGTGTCAAAAGTGCCAACAATTCAAGGAAGATCATCAACATCCAGCAGGATTGTTGCATCCATTGCCCATTCTAGAATGGAAGTGGGAAGTAATCGCTATCGGTTTTATAACAAGTTTTCCAATGATAGTAAATAATCATCACTCAATCATGGTAGTGGTGGACAAGATATCAAAGGTAGCTCACTTTATTCGAGTCAAGTCCACTCACAAGGTCAATGACATTTAAAATATCATCATGAGAGAGATATTCAGATTGCATGGATTTCCCAAGATAATAATTTCAGATCATGATACAAAGTTCACATCCAATTTTTGGAAAGGATTTTTCTAGGAATTAGGAACTCAGCTGAAGTTTAGTACAACATATCATCCTCAAATAGATGGTCATACTGAGAGAGTAAATAAGATTCTTGAAGACATGCTGAGTATGTATGTAATGGATAAACCATCAAAGTGGGAAGACTATCTACATTTGGTAGAGTTTTCATACAACAATGGACATCAAGCATCATTGAGGATGAGTCCTTTTGAGGTATTGTATGGAAACGGATGCAGAACTCCAGTGAATTGGGACAGCCCTGTCAATAGGGTAGTACTTGGACCATAAATGATCAAGGATATGAAGTAGGATATTTTTAAGATCAGACAGAATTTGAAGGAAGCACGGGACAGGCAAAAGAGTTATGCATATCTTAAAAGATTGCACAAGAAATTTCAAATTGGGGATCATGTTTACTTGAGAGTGAAACCAAGGAAAAGTTCCATGAAGTTGGGGAGTTGTGCCAAGTTGGCACCAAGATATTGTGGTCCATTTGAAGTCCTTGATAGGATAGGACCAGTTGAATATAGGATTGTGTTTCCTACTAACATGAAATCTCATAATTTTTTCCATGTCTCTTTACTTAAGAACTATGCACATGATCCTAATCACATAATTGATTGGACTGTGATACAGGTGGAACCAGAGGGAGAGTTCCAAGTGGAGCCTATATGCATCCTCAACAAGAAGGTAATTTTTCTCTAGAACAAGTCCATCGGGTAGCTAAAGGTTCAATAGAGGCACCTTAGTCCCGAAGAATCTACATGGGAGCTGGAGGATGCCATGAGAGAGGCATTCCTATATTTGTTCAGTTTTGAGAACACCGAGGATGGTGTTATTTTAAGGGAGAGGGAATTGTAATACCCCTATTTTGACCCTTATGGTTTATTGGATTCAATGTAAATATTGTACAAATGCATGTTTATTTACCCTAGTGTGGAGCTCAAGGCCAAGGCCCCACTAGAGGATATTCAGGTTTAATTGCATAGGCACGTATTTTACATTTGATTATACATGAGCTGTTAAGCCATGAATAATTGTAAATGACATAATTATTAATTATTGCAATAAAAATACCCAAGAAGATGGATAAGGAGGGAACCAATGAGAAAGGGCCATGTGTATCCACTAGGAAGAGGTGAGGGAGTTATGGGATTGTTTCCCATGTTGCCACATGTCCAATTGTGCACCCATTTGACTCCCCATGTTGACATTAATGCAACTATAATAGGGTGGTTGAGAAAACAAGAACATGAATTCGATTGAGTATGGGGAAGCCTGCGAATCCGTATGGCAGGGTATGGCCCTGTGTTTTGCTTGTCCCTTAAGCCACTCCACACCTGGGCATTTGCTCACCTTGATCGCTATCCCCTTGGTTGACCCAATATCTAAGTAATTTATGCATTGAAGAGCCTAGCCATGAAGAAAACAAGAGAAAACATGACCTGTGTGCATGCAAATTTACAGAGCTGAGAACACCCAAGGAAACCCTATGTAAGAATTGAATCAGTTGGGACAACCCTAAATCAGACCATCGAATGAATTGCAAAGCTTGAATGGCTTAGAGAAACCATGAGAACGCTGAGATCTTTTTTGCAGAGGATCGAGTCACATGGCAGAGTTTAGGCCGTGGCCCTATGAATATATAGCTTGTATAACAGTGAAGAAGGTCGACTTAGGCTTCAATCTGCTTGATAAACCTAGTGAAGGATGGAATATCATGAAGAACTGCAGTTGGACCTTTCTATGCCCACCTTGAATAGCACTGGAGGGAATGGGACTTGAGGGATTGTACAATAGAGAAGAGGTACTTCCTTGTGTTGGGTGAGGTAGGTAATGTAGGTGCCATGTTTGCTGGGTGATCTGAGATTCCTGCAACTCTGTGGTTGAGGTCAGTAGCTTAGCAACATCCTCCTTGTTCCCTGTAATTCTTGAGAAACCCAACTGTCAGTTGGCTTAGCATTGGGATGAGATCTTGACTGTGAGAGAGTCCACTATCCCTCCTTAGTGAATACACATCCTAGCTCGTGGGTGGTCTCTCAGCTGAAAGAGTATAGGTTGGACAGACACCTAAGGTTGGGTGGAATGTTGTCCTCACTTAGCCAGTTGCTTGGGGCAGCTTCAGTTCAAAAGATAAGTTCCCTTGTGGTGTTTAAATGATGTTATTTCATGCTTATTATGTTCAAGTTATAGATTGAATAATTACATGAGATTGGATCAATAGGGAATTATATGCGAGCTTAATTATGAGGTTGAATGCATGTTTGAATGCTTCACCCTTTACATGAATGTTATGTGTTTCTAACCTTGCAAGTTGTTGATGTGTTAAGTAGCTTATCCTGATTATATGTGTTGATTTATGCATTGCATTCACCCTTGAGAACGGATGGATTGAATTCACCTAGACTTGGGGAAGGAAGGGAATAACCCCCTGATGTGTTGCAAAACCCCTCCGTGGGTCAGGTGAAGGGAGAAGTCATGGTAGGAAGGAGGCAGAGTCCCTTGCAGAAGGATAAAGGCACTAAGGAAATGTTATGGATAGAGTTTAAAATGGAAAATGGTAGGTTTGGAGTATTCATGTGGGGTGGGGATTACACTATTGGATAGAGATTGTCGAGATATTTCCAACGATACAACCCTTGTCGAATTTGGACGAAGGATGAGGGAGTTATGACCCTTAGAAGTTTTCCTTAGAAGCTTGTTGGAGCAGGGGTGTGTGGTCCAAAACTTTTTGCATCCGTAATGCGGATCGTGGATTGCTGCGGTTGGGGACCATTCATTGGAGTGATGTGGATGGAATTATTCCTTTCCGCATCGACAAAGCGGGTTGCGGGTTGAGGGATTCAGAAGGACGAGCCCAACAAAAAGGGTGCGAAAAGGGCACGTTGGAGTTCCACATTCCGCATCTGCAAGGAAGAATGCAGATTGTGGATGTCGGAAGGCCGACTTCCACATAGCTGGCGAATTGGACTTCCGCATTTCCACATCCACAAGTGGGTTGTGGAGTGCGGATTACGGGAGTTAAATTTCCTTGGGGTTACGAATATGGTTTTCTGAATTCCTACATTTGCAATGCGCATTGTGGATTGGGGAATTGCGGAGGAGGAAACTCTCCGGGACGACGAAAGGAGGACTCCAAATCTCGATTTCTGCATGCGGAATGCGCAAATGCAAAGGGAAGATGGGTAAATTTCAAGGCCGATAATTGGATTCTGGCTTTCGACACCCACATTGTGGATTACGGAAGTCGGTAGAGCCAATTCAACGGGGAGGCGGATTTGGTAATCCGATTTCCGAATCCCTACTATGGGTTGCGTAAATGAGGCTGCAGATTGCAGGAAGGAGGATGTAGGTTGCAGATATGATCCCATTGCGTATGTGTGTGAAAAAGGAAGAAATTGGAAAAAAAATGTACAGAGGGTCTCCCATGGCCTCTGAAGGCCACCAGGGAGGTCAAGGAACGTGACAATTATGATGAACAAGAATTTGAATGACAATACTAAGGTTTATAAAAAATAAATTCTGTGTAATTTTGAGTAATAATTTGAGTTGTTAAAATTGGTATCAAAGCCTAGGTTGCAGCATTGTGCGACCTATGGGCTTGTCCACATATACTATAGATTTATTTTTTACGTATATATATATGTGTGTATATATATATATATATATATATATATATATATATAAACTAATAAATTTTTTATTTCTACACATAAAGGTAGTTGATGACACTGGCAGAAGCAACAAAACGAAATCTTTCTGTTCAATTCTATATATATCATATTTTTAGAGTCAAATGTTTTATTTGTTGCTCAAATTTTGGTTGATATCGACCTCTATGATAATCTAGCTGAAGAGATAATCTTTGAAAAGGGCCCATTTTCTCATTTTCAGACTTTGGATTATGTAGGTATTCCTTTTTTCTATGCTAAATATTACATGCATGGAAATCTAGCAGTATACTATGAGATCAAATTTAGTAAGAAATTATGGGTTTAAAAACCACAGAGAATATCATGGAGCAAGGATCTCAAGGAAATCCTCAAGAATATATGGGTAAAGTGAGTAATGAGGAAAAACAATGATATGGAAGATCATGGTCAATTTCCTTTGAATGGGATATGTGGATTTCAAGTGTAGATGAGAGGGAAGAAATGGACAATGTTAGGATTCTAGATCCATCTCCATGGGGTACTCACCTTGTAGTTGGAAATGGAGGGTTTGCGCAAATCCTAGAAGCCAAGATGATGAACCTCATTAGATTTAAACTATGGAATAAATGGGTAAGTTCAAATTTGTCTCTCCTTCTTTTTAATTGCATAATGAGATATATTAGGGTTTAAATTTAAAACATTAGTAGATTTAGGACTATATAATTATGGTGGGACCTTAGGTAAGAAGAGAAGACCATGGGGTATTATGGTTGTTACACCTAAATATTACCATCATAAGACTCAATGTATACATCCCTAAAGTTTCCTTAGCTAAGTCATTAACTTGGAAGAGATACATACCCATTCATACTAGGTTTTGAGAGGTCATCGCAGACTACCCTCATGCAACCTGCGATGTCGCATCTTGCTTTCTTGTAGGGTGCGACAATGTTAGTTAATGGATAAAAATAGTTCCTTCGACCTCATTCTCGAAGCTAGCTGACATGGATCCCTATCTCTGACCTTTTGGGAGAGCTGGCACTTAGTTACTAACCTCTTAGAAGGATCCCCTATCTCTCTGCTACCATATCTCAACCTACCCTATCCATACCCTATCCACTTAGTCCTATATAAGTGAATCTCACTCCCATTCCAAAGGGGAGGAAGTCTATAGTGTCTACATGCCGGTGAAATCATCTTAGAGAGATCTCTACTCATCCATTCAGAGACTCACACTTCCTTGGGAGGATATGGAATTGGCTTGGATGGAGAAGGATTACTTCGTTAAGCTCTGGTTGTAGTCATTCTCTTCTCTATAATTTCCCTATTTTTATAGTAATATAAACGCTTTCCACAAATATTGTTGTGTTGATTATATTGTGTAGTTTACTTGCTTAACTATTTACATAGATCTGTTATCGTTTAGATGCTTTTTAGTTGTTTGTCTTGTTCTATGTGTATTGGCAAGTCTTGCAGCTGATATCTGACGACCGCAAGGCGTGGAACAACATCCAGGAGAAAGGGCTACAAACTTAAGGTAAGACATTTGATTACTTGATCCTTAACTAGTTCTAGGAAAGTGGTTTACGTTCTGTTCTATTTGTTCTAGACTCACATTGAGCTAGGGAGATCTGGCTCGCGTCCACTCGAGTGGATTTTCTGTCATACAAATCTGGCGACCATACCCGAGAAGAACATTGTTTTGTAGTTGTCAATTTGAATGTCATTTTTGGATTGATTTCTTGTTACAAGCCATTTTATTTGTCATTTGCCTCTTAAACTGGTTTCACCATCAGATCTTCACTTTGAAGAGTGTATTCCTCCTATGAGTTTGTACTCATTATTTTCAAACCATTTCATTGCTCATTGTTTGGAGAATTGGTTCATTTTTGAACTTGGATCTCTCCTATCGCACCTGGTCAGTGGACTCAGAGCAACACAATGTCATTTTTTATCTTTGTTCTCTGTCTGTTAGCCTGTCGCTGCAACCCTTTCATTGGTCTACTACGACATAATTGCACTTCCCACGTTGGTAAACTGTGACGTCGCATGGTGTACAAACCGAGACTGCACCGATCTGTCAAAATTGCCATACAGACACCCCTTCTCGATTTCTGATTTGAGTTTTGGTTTGTGTGCAAACTCCCTCTATATTGTAAGATGCATTCAGAGGCCCCATTTTGATTTGTGTGTTGAGTTGTTTGGTTTCATTTGGATTTGTTTTGGGTTCCATCTTAGACAAGTCTGAGATTTGGTACTGGTGGACACCCTTGTCTCCCCCACCTGCATCCACTGACCGTTGCATTCCCCCCTCTCCCTGTCGGATCTGGTCATTGTATTAGATCGGTTTTCCAGACCTCATTTGCATACATTTTTGAGCTTTGCTTGCTTTAGTGCCACTTGTTACTAATTGATTTTGAGTGTTTGTGTGTACTTTCAGTCCATTGAGTGCTAGTCATTTTCTTGAGATTTTCTCAATTATTAGAGTGCTGCAAGTAATCTTTTCATTTTAGTATGTGTGATTAAAAGCATCGTTGTTATCAAATTGTTATTTTGATACATCCATTGAAAAATCAAAATTACTTTATTTCCATTATTTTTCAAGATCATTTGAAGAATTGTACATGCATTGGAATGTCTCATTTGTAGATATTTTGGAAAATTTGAAAGAGAATTGGATTATTTGTGTTTTTCACGAATTATGAATTGCTCAATTTCTTGAAAAATTCGAATAGATATCAAGTTTTGCAAAAGTAGTTCCATGCGTGGAAAGTTACATGCATCTTTTGGTTTTTATGCTTTTAGGCCATTATAGTG
Organism: Larix kaempferi; assembly: GCA_027924585.1. Taxonomy (NCBI): domain Eukaryota; kingdom Viridiplantae; phylum Streptophyta; class Pinopsida; order Pinales; family Pinaceae; genus Larix; species Larix kaempferi. The sequence goes on along the minus strand of BSBM01001500.1, from coordinate 1,149,770 downwards.
AAAGTGAAAAACTTGCATACTCTACTTAGAAACTCTCTCTTTTCATCACTTAGCATCATTTTTGTTTTTGAAAATATAAAAGAAAAAGAAAAAACATGCTTTGATTTGGCTTAGTAGTGTCGTGTTATTTTTTGTGTTACGCTTGAAAAGGAAAAGAATACTTCATAGTCATTTTTTGGTAGATTTCGGATTGCATTGCATTGTGTTGCTTTGGTAAAATCATTAGAACGAAATTTCTCCCTGCCATATATAGAGTTCATGAAAAGAAAAGTGTATTTTTTGCATGTAGTTGGGGCCTGCATTATGTTTACGATTATGTACTCACGTCATGCATTCACCTAACCATCCAGATAAAATTAACGGCAGAACTAGGGTAAAATTTTTAGTAACTTTTCTGTAAGTTAGAGACGTGTTCCGATGTCGTTAAGCATGGCAGCTGTCGTTATTTGCCAGCATTGTATCCCGGGGGTATTGTAGTCTTCCACGTACTTATCGGTATATCGAACTCTTTCACGTACCCACCAAGTACCACACGTACTTGGCATATATTGAAAGGTGTTTCATGTACTCGGTAGTATATCAGAAGGCCTCATGCCGTACGGTTGTGCATTAGACAGCACCACTATAGATATCGGGAGACACCACTAGGAGTCCTGAAACCAACTAAGTTAACATTTTGGCCATCTTGGCAAAGCAATACAACGAGAACAGCACTCGGTGAGATTACTACGCATGTAACATCCAGGTAATCGGGTATTCAGGCAAGGGTACGGTCCCAATCCTCCTTGTCGCATTGTACTGTTGGACCCTGCGGTATATAGCGATTTGCGAATCCTTGACAATACTGTGAGGTTCCAGACCTCTGAATCCACTCTTATCACATAATTTTTCTTATGGCCTTAGTTTGTGTAGGGTTTTTTCTGGTCTGCTTTTCTTTTGTTTAGCTTGCCTTAGGAGAAACTTTTGTTTCAGTCACTCTGGCTGACTTTCCTTGGAGAAGGTCCCGTAGGATTCAGAACTTTCCACCCGAATATCCCCTTAACCAGGAGGTAATTTTGAGGGTGAGAATGGACCCACAAGCCATGATCGTGTCACCTAAAGTGGAAAAAACCACATTGAATGTTGGAGCGCATATGTTTCCTTCAGATTCACCTGCCTCTCATCCCCCGCAGGGTGAAGAAGCACAAACTTCTACTTCACAAGACCTACCTCCCATTTTTCCAGGAGAGCCTGGATCATTGGAATGGATAAATTCACCCCAGGATGGCCCTTCAGCAACTGCTAGTCCTTCATCGGCTTATTGGACATCTTCTCTAGGCCACCTAGTGGCCCATTTTTCCGTTGCATCCCTGCCTAACTGGACCACTCCAGAAGGCACTCCACAAACTAACTGGCCCAGTTCTTCCAAGCTTTTCGCACCTTTTTGTGAGTGCTTGGATCATTTACATTCCTTGGGAGATGAAGCTCGACGATGACATCTGGCATATAGGGCCAAGTTTAGAGAAATTTTGATTCACACAGTATCTTTTGATTCACCGGAAGCATCCATCCACAACCTGACCATCAGTGAGACTAGGAAACCCTCATAGGAGCCCATCCCTACTACCCAACTTGTTGAAGGAAAACAGTCCAACACACCTGTAACCACCACGGTTATATCACCTGCTCCTCCCCCACCCCAAACTTCGAGGGGAGGATACTCTTTACCCCCTACCTTCTTTATAGGTAATGGTAATCCTACGGTTAATAATCAAGAACCAGTGTTGGGTCAAACTTTACCTAGTGGTCAACAAGTTGTTCCTGGGGGGAAACCCCCGTCTCTTAACCATAATACTGTAGTTGGAGTTCCCATCGGTCCTTCTGTTGAAAATTCCTTACCTCCCAGACCTTCCACAGCGGGACTAACCCATGTTGGGGGACCGTCCAACATAATTCAATCACCATAGAGTCAAGTGTATCTAGGTCATCCTAACCCTGTGCTGGGTCAACTTAATCCCGGAAATGAACTCTACGGGGTACCCTACCCCGGATATCCTTACACCATATGGGGACAGCAGAATTTTTTACAACATGGACCCCCAGTTACAGTCCCTCAAGTCCTTCTACCCCCACCTGCCATCGGAGTTGGACCTCTACCTTCTGGCAGAGGACCACCTCATTTTGGTCATCCTGGCCCACCCCCCTTAGTAGTGGTGGTGGAGGACCATCCCATCCTGGTGGTGGTGGTGGAGGACCATCCCATCCTGGTGGTGGTGGTGGAGGACCTTCTCATCCTGGTGGCAGTGGTGGTGGACCACCACCCTACTATGGTGGAGGTGGAAGAGGAGGATCTTACCCTTCCAGTGGTAGTGGTGACCCACCACCCCCTCCCGGTGGAGGTGGTGGAGGCCCACCCTATTGCAGTGGTGGTAGCGGACCACCGCCTCCTCCCAGTGGAGGAGGTGGCAGCCCATCCTACCCTGGCGGTGGTGGTGGACCCCCACCATTTGGAGGTGGCCCACCCCCTCCCGACGGTGGAGGTGGGCCCCCACCTTATGGTAATGGACCACCTTATTATGGTAATGGACCACCTTATTATGGTAATGGAACACCTTACTATGGCGGTGGACCTACGTTTGGTCCGGACGGCCCATACCCCTATGGCCATTTTCCTCCTGGAACACCTTATGGTCAGTCGATACAAGGTCCCACCGGTCCTTACACGCCTTATCAATACTATCAGTACCCGTAGCCTAATCCGCAGCTGCCCTTTTTGGCTACTTTGGACCTACCCGATCTATCTTGCTTGACCAATGACCCCATCTACCACAAAACTAATTGGCCACCCATTCCGATGAAACTTCCATCAGATATCCCAAAATTTGATGGCAAGCTGGGTGAGGATCCAAAAAACCATGTTATGACATACCACTTGTGGTGTTCATCCAACTCCTTGATGGACGACTTGATCCGTATTAAGTTATTTCAACAGACTCACACTGGTTCGGCTGCCAAGTGTTATATCAAACTACCACCCCATTCTTTTCCCGATTTTGGTTCTCTTGCTATGAATTTTTTGACTCATTTTCAGCTGCCTATACGGTATGAAAGTGGTATAGATATTTTAACCTCGCTCCGTCAAAATACCGCTACTTACATCTCATATCATATACATGAGTGGCAGAGGAGACGATGTCTCATTAAGGATCCTATTCCAGACCAACTCCTAGAAGGTTGGTTTAGGAAGTCTCTCATTCCTACCATAGCACGAGATGTTTCCATGGGAGGTGCTATCACTGAGGAACAAGCCATCGCCCATGCCCATTTGCTAGACTTAGTCTATGATCAATTCGATACATTGTTTGATATTCTTCTTGACGTGCCCTGTAACACGTATGACCCTGCGAAACCACCCAAGGGACCCTAAACTGATGGAGTCATCGGATCCCTTAACACCCAACCTTCTTCTCAAACTGTTGGTTTTCGAACCCCCAAGGTTCTTCCCCATCACCAACACAGGATGGTCATGGCACCACTAAATCATCCACTCCTGCTGTCACCGAAGAAATGAATTTTGTTTCATTAGCTTCACCTCAAAAGTCTGGTGGTAAGAAGAAGAACAAAGGGAAACCTAAGAAATATTCCACCCAGCAGGAACATAAGAGCACCCCTGATGACACCAAACTGAAAAGGAAGTTGAAATATCCTTGTCTACTGTGTGGTGATGATCACTTTTCTAAAGAGTGCCCCCATAGAGATGAAGTTCAAAATATTCTTAAGGGAGAACCCACACCCGCAGTTCTCAACAATCCCTTCCCTGCTCAAAATCAGCAGTTGATTGCTCACACTTCTCCTTCCCAAGGAAAAGCATCCACCACCGTACATGTTCTCATGATGCGTAGCGAGACCATCAAATTGAACACCCGTTCTCATTCATATGACTCGGTTCCGGCCAAGGAACATGTTGGACGAATGTGCCTCTAATTCAGTCATGTCGATCTCATGCTAGAGAGCCATTGGCTCTCCCGAGTTGAACCGTTCTCCTACCACTTTGAGAGCTTTCGTCGGACATGGCTTTCAACCTCATGGACTGTTACAAGCTTTTGTAGTCGAGATGGGGGGAAAGACTACAACGATGAACGTGGAAGTGGTCGTTGCCCCATTATATTATAAAATTTTGCTTGGTCATAATTGGTTTTCCGCCATGACTATGGTCACATCATCTGTCTTCTGCAGAGTACAATACCCCCATCAAGGCCGAATCGTTACTGTCGACCAACTGGATTTCTGCACACCTGACACTGCTACTCACCCAAGCGATAATGTTCCTTCGATTGGACAATCTTCGCATTAGTATGAGAGCGTGGGGGTCGGCCTCCTTAAGGATTCATCCCTTATGGGCGTCTTTCCTACTTCGGATCCCCCAAATCATGTTGCCACAGTGAACATGATCTCCTCACAGATTTCATCTATCCCCAACTCCTATGATTCCTGGCTTGTACCTAATGAAGCCACCACACACCTGATTGGAAACACTATGCCTCTGTCGCCCACCGAACTCAGCTATGAGGCTATCCAGTCAATACCGGAGGACCACATAGCTGTGGCCTCCACCTCTTGTTCTCCACAATGGACATCATCCGATCCTCTGCTTTGGACTTTTCATTCTAACGAGTCCATTATGGAAATCATGAGTGCAGATGATCCTCCATGGGAAGACCTCCATCATTGTTCGTCTTTCCTTCCCTCTTTGGATTTTGTGGAGAATAGCATTAACACCATCTTTACACTGGATGTCTACTCTGGTTCTCAGTCCTCGATACTTACGTTTCAAACGAACTCCGAAGGAAACTTAGCCAACATTGAACCCACCACTTTGATAGACATTTTGGTTACTCTTGGTGTAGTGGAACACATTCATTTAGGCCAGAAGTGCTCCCCTGAAGAAGTAATTGCTTATACGGCATTATTCAAGCGATTCCGAGATGTGTTCGCTTGGACCTACAAGGAGATGCTTGGGATAGACCCCACCATTGTTTTACATGAAATCAAAACCTATCCTGACATCAAACTTGTCCACCAAAAGTTGCGACCGATACAATCTCGGAAGACTGCGGTAATCAAGGGAGAGATTCAGAAACTCTTGAGTTCGTCTTCATCTACCCTGTCCCATTGATAGAATGGGTCTCAAACGTCATCCCTGTTACTAAAAAATAGGGTACCATTCGTGTCTGTGTCGATTATCAGGATCTCAACAAGGCTTGTCATCGCCGTACAGAAGTTCCAACATTACATTTTGCTCCGCGCCACCACCATCATCGCCGATTCGAACCCCATGTACCACGTTCTAACACGCCAAGTACTTGGGGAAAAGTATTCATGCTGGATCTTGATACTGCAATAATTTTATCTTCTTTTCGAAAAGGCTAAGTTTAAAAAGTCTTTGGTGTTTGTTGAGCTCATCTGCGACCTTCCCCGTGCTGATGTAGAATCTAATCCCAATGACACTTTTCCGGATGAGTCGTTGTTTCTTATCAGAATGTTTGATCCGTGGTATGGAGATATCACTTTGTATCTTCAAACCCAACATTTCAGCCCTCAATTTCCTCACGATGACCATCGTCGGATACGCCACCATGCGAAGTATTACCTGATTATCAATGATACTTTGTACCACCGTGGCATCGATTCCATTCTTCGACGTTGTCTGAATCATGACGAGATTGAACACATCCTAAATCACTGTCACATTGGGGCTTGTGGCGGTCATCTCTCTGGGATGGCTACAACCCAAAAGATTCTGTGTGTAGGATGTTATTCGCCATCTATCTTCAAAGATTGTATCGAGGTCGCAAAACAATTTCCTCCTTGTCAACATTTTCATATGAAAAAGCGCACCCATCCTACCCTGTTACACCCGGTTATTGTCGTTGGCCCCTTCGCTAAATGGGGCATTGACTTCATGCATTGTAAGCCTACCTCGGCCAAGGGGCATAGTTATGTCATTGTAGCTATGGACTACATTACAAAGTGGTCCGAGGCAATGCCTACATACATGAACAACGGCAAGAGCGCCACACTCTTCATGTTTAATCATGTAATAGCGTGGTTTGGAGTTCGTCAAGCGATAGTTACTGACCATGGTTCTCACTTTATGAACCACATGCTTGACGAATTGAGCGATAGATTGGGTTTCGTCTTGAAAACTCAACATCGTACTATCCACAGTCAAACAAACAAGTAGAGACCATCAACAAGGTCTTGAAAACCATGGTTCAATGCATGGTGGGTACGCACAAGTCCAATTGGCATAACATGCTCTTTTCCACACTATGGCCTTATTGAACTTCCGTTAAAACCGCCACTGTATTTACTCCCTTCCAACTAGTGTACGGATTGGAGTCGGTCCTCCCTATTGAGTGCGAGATTTCATCCCTCAAGCTCGCCATCGAACTTCTCCCCAACACTACTGCCGAGGAAGAACTCTTCCTCTACCTAGCTAAGCTCAATGAGACTTGCCAATATGCCACTCTTGCCAACAAGGCTCATAAAAGACATATCAAAGCACAGTATGACAATTTGGTAGAACCTCACGCCTATAGCGAAGGAGATTTGGTCCTCACATATGACCAAAAACATGATAAGCTGGGGGTAGGAAAGTTTGAGTCCATGTGGCATGGACCTTACATAGTGAAACGCGACTTAGAGAAGGGAGCTTATGAGCTTGAAGACTACGACGGGATATCTTTAGGTGAGTCTCGCAATGGGATCTACCTGAAGAGGTACTATGCCTGAGTCTTTCATGCATAAGTACTTTTGTATATACTATACATGGCATCTATGTGTTTTTTTGTGTGGTGTGATGCTTTGATTTTTTGTGTGCTTAGGTCTTGTGTTGGAGCATAGGCCGCAGCTATGGCAAAGCTACCAAGTTTTAGGAAAAAGCACTAATTTTTGAAGGAAAAGTGCTAACTTTGAGGAAAAGCACCATTTTTGCGAAGAAATGAACAGTGCGCAGTACGGCGCCAGATGGACGAGCTCACCGCAGATTACGAGCCGAAAATCGTGGAGCTCGCATGCACAAGTCAAAGGAAAGAGTAAATAAGGTGGCCGAGTAGAAAGCTCAACCACCACAGTAAATGAAGCGACGGAATAGAGGGCTCAGCTGCCCTCATTAAGGCAAAGTACAGGAGTTATGGTTTCTCAGACGAAGGAAGAGCAACGGGCCGAAGCATTGAAGGCGAAGGACAAAGAGCGAAGAACGATGAAGTGGCGCCCATACCCAAGATCTGCGCCGGAAATCGCGGAGTCTGTAGGAAGCTGCGACGTGACTGCAAGAGGTGCCTACAGTACACCTAGCCATGTCCGCGGTTAGGGTTTTTGGGGATCACTGTTGGGAAAGGCCCACAGTTTTGTAAAGGTGCGACCCTCAAGGCCACCTATATATGTGTACTTGAAAAGGGGAAAAGGGTTAGATAGTTACTGAGTTACACGGAAAGTCTAAGTTGATGTCTAAGTCATTTGTATTGCTGTATCTTTTAAGCTGTTAATGATCATTTTGTGCATGTAAGAAGGCCGCGATCCCGCAGGAAGACCGCTTGGCGTAAGGGCCATTGCATGTATCGACCAGTCACAAGAGGACTGAGAGGGGAATGTAATTGTATGTCTTTGTCATGGTAATATCTGTAGAAGAAGAGAATAGATTTAAGAGAAGGGCTCCCAGCTGTGTGCGTGGAGTTTCCCAGAAAGATCTAAGGCTGCAGCTGTGTGCGCAGCGGAACTGTGTTATCCCCATCTCAAGATAATATAAAACACAGTTCCTGTGGACGTAGCTTCCCTCCTGGAAGTGAACCATGTAATTCTTGTTGTTGTGGTGATGCTTTATGTGATTGCATTTCTTTTCTTTACTGTCTATGTTTCTATGAATGGTTCGCTATCTTTATGAATGATTATGTAAAGTAAATCCTGGAAGCTCCCTTAGAAGTTGTACTTGTGCATTGTCGAAGGAGTCTGTAAGAACACTGTTGCCGCAACACTAAAGGAGTGTGTTACTGCGCTGTGGCGCAAGGGAAGAGATGATACATAGTGTATCGGAGGTAGCGAGGTAAAAGACTTGTGCGCAGGTGCGGAGCTACCGCGCAGCTTGGCTGAGAAGAGTGAGTTCCAGCGCTGTAGCGCTGGGAGACCTGTGAAAGAGTAAGACACTCTGTTCAGGGGTTCCCTCCAAGAAGGAAAGAGAGAAGACTGTAGACTCCACACCACCTAGGTTAAGGAAACCTGATTCCTTACCCCCCCCATAGCCACTTCGGGGTGAGACTTTGGGGCTGCTGCGCAGCTCGTTGCCAAAAGGGCCAGTGCACCAAAGGGGTGTTTGTTGCTGCGCATCCTGAAAACCCGGGTCTATCCAGAAAGCAGCCAACATCTTGTTTCGTTTCTTATACCATGTTCTATCTGTGTGTGTAGATGGAAACTTGTTGCGGATTCGCGGACGGCGCCAGCCGGCATACCCGCAGCCTTGCTTCGGCATCCTGGGTACTCTATTCACCTACTGGAGAGCTCATCAGCTTAGGGGGAATGTGTCTAGGTTTCGTGACCAACAATGCTACAAAATATCAAGAAGTCATTGGAACCCTAACTGACTCTATTTCTTTGGGTATGGACCACGTTTTCATCCACTTGGATTCTCAACTAGTGGTCTCTCATCTTAACCGAGTCTACACCATCCACGATCCTACCTTACTCTGTCTCTATAGATGAGTCCATCTTCTGGGAAGGTCCTTAGAATCCATTCAGTACCTACACATTCCACAAGATGTCAACATAATTGCCAACTCCATGGCCAACTTCATCTTAGATTCGTACATTATACACACATAAGCATATTCTTGAATTGTTAAAAGTAGACATAACATGTAAATAACTCATTTTATAAGCGAACACATAAACAAGATCACATCATTCATCCATTTAAAACACATAATGTATAAAACTTCCAAAATGTTTGTATATATATATCATCATAAGAAGTAGTGCTGGTACAAAATATGAAGCACGACGGCTTTCAGTGAGTCTATACAAAATCTGAAGCTTCGTAGCTTTCAGTAGTACAAAATCTGAGGCCTCTAAGCTCTCAGTACATACATAATAACAACATAAGGTCTAACACCTAGCCCATACACCACTAGGTCTAACAGCTCTAGCATGCTGAGTATGGAAGTAGTCAATTGCTCTCGTGACCTTGCGGAGCAGCGCATTGAAGCGCACAGACGCTCCCACCGTATACCCTTGCATAGGCCGCGGTAACTCATCCACTATCGGCTCTGGAACATCTAACGTCAACCTGCTCAGGTTCATGTAGATGTCCTCCATCTATGCGATGGTAGCATGTACGGCTGGAGCCATGACTACTCCCTCTCCTCTCTCTCTCTCCTCGCAAGAAGAGAGACTCCCACCAGTTGTATGGGTCCCACATCTGCACACAGATGTTATTAACTTGTCAGCACTATAAAAAAAAAAAATAGATATACAAAACTAAAAAGTACAAGGGTTTTTTTTTCTTATCTATATCTCCCCATACTGCTCCCTCAGGCAGTGCCAAGTCTGGGTCATCTCTGTAATCCATACCACTGTACAGGTAGTCCTCTACCATGTGCAACTGGCCCTCTAGCCTAGTGAAGAACTCAACACCATAACCAATGATGGGGCCCCCACCATGGCGGGCCATCACCTTTGTATATTTGGCCATGTGAGGATCCTTGGGATCCCTGTCATCCAATGGTACCTATGGGCACAAGAGGGGAACCCACTCCAATAGGAATGAAATCACTATTGACCCGTATCCAAACTGTTTGATCTCTCCACTCCAACACTTGGTCAGCTGAGCTCGAATGTTCACGAGGAGTCCCTCGCACCAGTTGAATATCTTTGGAGACATGCAGTCCTCCGCATATAACATCTGAGACCTAGTAGCTAAGTGAGGAGCTTGACTACCTGCTATCCTCATGATGGTAAAAAGTATGGCACGTAGTGGACATTCCCGTACTTCTTTGATGGGAATCTTCCCACTAGAAGCACGGGTATGAGGAGTACAATGTTGTAGGATCATTTCATCCACGTTCTAATCACTCCCCTATGATCCGATGAGAGATACCTTGTCCCCTCTTCGGGACAATCCAGTCAAAAAGTAGATGTCCTCGACATCCATAGTAAGTATATGCTCACCGATCACAAAATATTGTTGAGTCGCATCCCAACATCGAAGCATATGTGTCAGCAATGGGATTTGGGCCCTCATGACCTGGATCTGGAAGAACTTTAAGATACCATAGTTCCTCAGTGCTTCTACACATAATGGGTCACTTGCAGATTGCACGTCATCTACCTTGTGTTTTCTCTCACGCCACTCTAAGACCATGGTGGCTGCTACTAACCTGCCAAAACGGGCATTTTAACATCATTAGGAGTCACTTCAACCACTGAAAGTTCATCTCTTGGGATAGGTTTATGTTTGGGGTTGGACGTTTCCACCATCGCACCCGATCAATATAGACAGTGTGACACTGTCGCAACCCGACTTTGTGAGATTTCCGACGACCCGGGTTCGTCGCAGGTCTCGAAAGGGTGACCTACGACGACCCGAGGACACAATAGCCCTCCACAAACCAACTAAAAACCCAAAAAAATGAACTAAGATAAAAAATGTAAACCACTGGAAATATGCTGGATAAATTTTAGAGTTACCTACTTCGAACGGTTGGTGAAATGGTTGCTCGCAGCTCCTGGAATCGACAAGTGAAATTTTGGCTCCAAATGGCACTTCTTCTCCCCAATTTGGCAAATGAACAATTGTGACTATATTTGGTTTTTTGTTTCTATTTATAAACAAAAGGGATATTCTTTTTCAAATTTTTGATGCTTTTTAGGTAATTTGCTATACTTTTTGAATACGTGGTTGACTTTTTGACCTAGTTTTCAAGTGTGCATGAGTTGTTAAGTGTTCTTTGCGCACCATTCTCGCATTGTAACGATCCTTTCAGGTATGAACAATCCCTTGAATGTTTTGTCGTTATTTTGTATCTGTTAGATTGTAATTATTTTATGATGACGAGCTTACTCTTTGCTCTTTCTCGTGCTCTTGAAACCATGAGAATAAGTTACTGAGCTACGATTTATCACTTTTTCGGGCTCGTTAAACTCCTATGGAAAGGAACTTCCCCCGGAGTCTATCTTTAATCTCTTTTCAGGCTCTCGAAATACGAAAATATTGCTAAGCGAACTTGTTGGTTCATGCTTGTTAAAGAATGTGAATGGTCGTCTTCCTGGTGATAGTTTACCCCTTTTTCTGACTAGGGGGAACTACTTACGAAAAAGGTATACTCTAGCCAATCATGACTGGAAGAGTCCTCTCCCGCGTTGTTTTACCCTTTTTCGGGCGATGAGGCTAACTTTATGAAAAAGGACCTTTGGAGTCTTCTTTAGTTCTTTTCAGACTCTCTAAACATGAAATGACGACTGAGTTTTACCTTCTATGGACTTGTTAAACTTTAACATTGAAAGGCCCGTCATTGGACGAACCCCTCCTATCCCAAGTTCAAAAAATATTTGGGATTGGACTCATCTATGAGATGAGCTATACCGAGCATCTGGTTACCCTCATCAAGCTCGTCAAAAAACACATGAGGCACTCATCGTTCATGATGGGGAAAAAGGAAAGATTTTATGTTACACCCTTTATCAGTGGTAGTACCTAGTCATTTCTTGAACATGGCACTCAATTTCATTTGCATACTGCACTTGGATCATCCATTTTTCCTCGAGTTTCGCCTACTTCCTAAGTCTTGTCACTCCTTTGAGTCATTCAAAGAACGCTTCCATACTCAATTGCATTAGGAGTTCGTATCATAACTCGTCAAGTCAATACTGCCAAGGCACACCATGCCCATGTTCAAGAATATTATCACTACTCATTATTTGTAGTCAGTACACCTTCCATCGTGTTGGTTTACTCTGAGTCAGTCTTGCATGTTACTGTACCATCCGATCTGCTCTACACATCGTTTTTCATGTTTCGTGTCGATGATGGCGGATTCATCATGGCCCTCCTTCGACGGATTCATCCTTGTCGACTTCAACACATCATCCGAGGATTGAATCTAGAAACCAACCAAATACCTTGGCCCTACATGCCTCAATGGCAGGTTACCTCGCTTTCAACATGAGTTTACATCATTGACTCTTGATTGAAACATTTCATCTTGTGTTCGAATTCAACTCATTTATTCACGCTTGATGATATGTAATATGATACCTTAGGAATCATTGACATCAATGGTGATTTATGTCGCTCTTGTTAACGGTATACATCAATGACCGGTAATCAAGTGGTTTCTACCATGTTTGACGTCAAGACATTTGTAATCACATGGATAGATTCGTATCATTGTGGGTTTGACTTGAACACCTTGGGGAGTCATGTTTTACCCCGGTTGCGATGGAGCTTGTATTGAGTCATATTACACGAATCCACATTTGTATTGGTCGTGGCTGTGTTATCATCTCATCATGGATCTATGCTTGTGTCTAGTAGCCATAATTGTGTTCAATCGGTCATTACTACCATGTATCTGCAATGTATTGGTTGGAATCCATGTTGTATGTCATATGATACTGTGTACTCAGAGTCAGTTGTATTGCAGCAGCATCCTTCGTCCAATGAGCCATTGCCATTCCTTCTATCAAAGCATTTCACCTATCCAATTTTCAAACAGCTTCATGCTTTGGGAGGCATTCTGTTACACCTAAATCTTACCATCATAAGACTCAGTGTATACATCCCTAAAGTTTCCTTAGCTAAGTCATTAAATTGGAAGAGATACATACCCATTCATAATAAGTTTTGAGAGGTCGTCACAGGCTTCCCTCATGCAACCTACGACGTTGCAGCTTGCTCTCTTGTAGGGTGGGACGATGTCAGTTAATGGATAAAAATAGTTCCTTCGAGCTCATTCTTGAAGCTAGCTGACATGGATCCCTATCCCTGGCCTTTTGGGAGAGCTGGCACTCGGTTCCTAACCTCTTGGAAGGATTGCCTATCTCTCTCCTACCATATCTCAACCTACCCTATCCATACCTTATCCACTTAGTCCTATCTAAGTGAAGCTCACTCCCATTCCAAAGGAGAGGAAGTCTATAGTGTCTACATGCTGGTGAAATCATCTTAGAGAGATCTCTACTCATCCATTGAGAGACTCACACTTCCTTAGGAGGATATGGCATTGGCTTGGATGGAGAAGGATTAATTCGTTAAGCTTTGATTGTAGTCATTCTCTTCTATGTACTTTCCCTATTTTTACAGTAATATAAATGCTTTCCACCAATATTGTTGTGTTGATGATATTGTGTAGTTTACCTACTTAACTGTTTACGTAGATCTGTTATCGTTTAGATTCTTTTTACTTTCTTGTCTTGTTCTATGTGTCGTGGCAGGTCTTGCAGCTGAGATCTGATGACCGCGAGGCGTGGAACAACATCCAGGAGAAAGGGCTACAAACTTAAGGTAATAAATCTGATTACTTGATCCTTAACTAGATCTAGGAAAGTGGTCTATGTTCTGTTCTATTTGTTCTAGACTCACATTGAGCTAGGGAGATCCGGCTCGCGTCCGCTCGAGTGGATTGTCCGTCAAACAGGGGTGCCTTTTCTATGTCTTTTTTTTAGGAAGGAATTAGGAGATGTGTCTATATCAAACCTAACCGAGTTGAAAAATGGAATTCGGTATCCTTAGATGAACATAGTTCCTTCATTGGAGAGTGATATAATGTCTCTATGGGACATTCGAGGTGCCCATTAAGGTCTAGTAAAATTACTTTTACGTATTTAGATCCTGGGGTTGAAGGAGGCTTGTGTATGGAGGATGTCAATGGGGGTATAGGTTCATGGAGAGAAATGAATCTCATTTTACTATTGCTCAAGCAAAGGAAAGGAAGAAAATTGAGCCCAAGAAACAAAATTCTATCATGGGGTTATTAGAGAAAATCAAGCCCATGAGGAGGGTAGGTCATGAATTTTATGTCTTTGAATATATGATGACTGGGTAGTACCTTAGAAAAATAGACCTTAAAAAGGACTGTGGTTATCTATAGGTCCATTGTTATTTTACTTTGAGAAACTATAGGAGAGGGAGTAAATTTTATTGGCAATTCAAGGAAGGTTTCGGAGGATTTGGAGTTTATTTCAATTGACTCTATGGGTTGTTCTAGGGGTCTAATTATAATGTGGAGAAGAGGGTTTTAAATTTTTTTAACTATGTGTCTATTGAATCAAGTTTAGGTATTGTCTTATATTCTTACGATATGGATAAGAAATTTACAATTTTGAATATTTATGGGCCATATGTAGATAGAGTGTCATAGTGGGACAATTTTTTTTCATTGGATTTTATTAAAAAAAATAAGATTATTGTATGAGGGGATCTAAATTTCACCTAGGGTGGAACTAGAATCTAGGGTCATGTGGTTCATCAAGATCCTTTGTCATATTATTTATTTTAAAAACTAGAAGATGTTTAACCTGCCAAACTTTCTCCTATTTGGAGGAATATGAGAGATGAAACTAATAGAATTGCTAAGAGACTTGATACATTTTTATTGGTTGAATCTATTATGGTTGATTAAGATAGGTTTATACATTGTGTTGGTAAGGGGGGGGTATCTGACCATATACTAGCTTTTATGGAACTAGCAATGGAAGGAAGAAAACCACCTAGTCCTTTCAATTATAATCCAACTTGATTGAAGGAGGATTTTACCAAACTAATGAAGAATAAATGGGTTCCATTTGTTCGTGCACTTAGGGAATCAACAAGTATTCAATTTGGATCAAATTTGAAACAGATAAATTGCAAGTAGTTTAAGAATCGGCACACTAAAAGAGGGTTAATGATGATCCAAAACTTGTCTCTTTAGAGAGCCAATTAGAGTTTCTATATAATAGGGAGTTAGTAGGACTTCTAGATGAATCTTTTAAAGAACAAGTGAATACCTTGAATCCATAAAAAATAAATCTTCTACCTTATAGGGAGAATACTTGGACACTTGAGATAATGGCTTTATGGCTCTCAAAAGGGGTCGATAATAATTTTTTATCCATCAACATGTTAATCACATAAAAATGTCAATACTATTTGGAATATCATAAGAAGAAAAATCTTACCCAAACCATATTTCTACCTAAACATATGCATATGAGTATTGTAATTAAATAAAATAATATAGCAAATCAAGCTTTGGATCAACCAACAAAGCTCCATATATTAAGCAGCAGATCATGGGGAGTTTCCAGATGTCAGATTCATTTTTAATTATTAAAGCGGTGATTTTCTACATCCCACATGTTCTAAATCATTTTTCGAGTAGAGTCAGAGACGTTTTGATAGCTATAGGCTATGTGGTGGAAATTATTCGTAAAAAATAAGACATTCTAGTTGTCCCATAACCTATTTCACCTTGGATAACAACTACAAGATCATTTTTCTCACAGCATACAACTTATTACTTTTGCATGTAGCATGGAGACAATGTTCTTGTTCCAAGGAGGGCTTGGCTTCTTCTTTTCTTGCAAAATCTGGAGCATCAATGCTATTCTCTTCAAGTACCTTGGTCATGATGTCCAACTTCTTTCTGAAACAATATTTTTCATTATGAAAACCTTTGCAATAACCACACTTGGGCTTCTCTTTCTTGATCTTCATCTTCTTGACTTTTGAATCTTCATCACTTGAACTTGAGTTCTCATCATTTGACTTCTTCTTCTCCTTCATATTCTTCTCTTGTGGTTTCGATTTGGGATTTTTCTTGTCTCTAGCTTGCTTCGAATCTCCAGTTGCAAGTACTTGATATTTTTGCTTAATGGAACCCATCAAGACCAACTTGTCTTGCTCTTGAGTTAGAATCTCCATGAAATCAGCCAAACATGGCATCTTCCAATTTCTAACTATGAGCTTTGTGGAGTGAAATGTAGAGACAAAAACTGAGTACTCAAGACCCAATTTCAAAAGAATAAACAAAACCAATTGTTCTTCCTTCTTGTCAATTCCACACTGTTTGATTTGCAATACCAAGATTTTGAACTTGGTGAAGAAATCCTGGATGGATTCGAAGTTGCTTGGACTCAGTGATATCAACTCATTCTCAAGTTGATGGCCCCTCATTTCATCAATCTTTCCAAACAAAGACTCAAGCTTGAGCCATACTTCATTTCGTGTAGCTAGACTTTCAACATGAAATAGGAGGTCTCTCGAATTACTGAGACAAAGGAGGCCAAATGCCTCATCCATTCTATTGAAGAATTGCGACTTCTCCACAGCAGAGTTTGGCTCAACCTCAATGCCCATGGTGACCTTGAAAAGACCCTTGGATCTCAAATGAATTACCATTCCAGCCTTCCGTTCGAAATAGTTGAATGGAGAGAGCAAATTTGGATGAGATTTCTCCATCTTCTACTGCTACTTGCGCACTTGGTGACAATGGTGCACTTCAATACCTGCAAGAAAAATCTCAATACTCAGGAGGGGATCTACACCAACATATTCGAACCCTGCTTGATAGTAGGTGCATTCGGGAGAGAATCACACCTTGGATAGACTCCAATGGATTTCTCCAATGGCTTCAATGCAATAGTTCGAGGGACTTCTATGGTTTCTCCATTGCTTTTGGAGCACCACTAAAACAGTCTATTTGTTCGAATAATAGCTCCAAGAGCTCTGATACCATGTAAAATATCTATCACAGTTGGATCTAGCTACTATGGATACCTCACAATTGAAAGATTTAACTTATTATGCAATAAACAAGTGCATATACATTTTTGGAAAACAAATGATAAAAAACTAGGCATAAATGATCAAATATCAGAACAAATGATCAAAAACCTGGAAACAAAAATGATCAAATATCAAATTCTATTAGTAGTCCCATATTACAATGAGTTTGGATCATCCTTGTATAGAAATAGGATGCACTTGGAGTGTCCACACTTAGCTAGCTTAGATTGAGCCACAATACCCCTTAGGTTGACCAAATGGTTCCCAAATATCCCAAACAAGTCCAAAATGTGCATGTGAACATTGGGTGAGAATGGGGGACCAAGATGGATCTCACACATGTGGAGGAGGTGGTTGGTTGGAATTTAGGTAGGCTAGGGTAGGCCAAAATAGCCAAAAGAGGGGCAAAAGACTAGGTTCAATGCATGGGCGCCCTTGGTCAGACCCAGATCCATAAAAAAGAGGAAGGAAGGTGCCTTAGGCATGATGGTGGTAATAAATTCATGTGGTGGTCTCAAGGAGAGCACACAACAGCTATATTTGACCACCCTTTGGCCCATACAAAGGCAGATATGTTCACACTTGCCCCAACAACTTCTAGACAACTTATAACAACTTCCTAATAACCTAGGGATGTAATTATTAACCATTTTAGCACCTAATAACCATCAATTAATTAATGATTAAGGTACTAAGGTATAATATTGTTCTAACAGTTTTTATTTTCCATATGTTGTTGGCAATAGGATCTTGCAGCCTACTATGTTGTTCTTCTTTCCTACTAAATAGTTCACAAATTTCTTGTTGGTTGGCCAGCATTGCCACAGTGTGTGATTTGCATTTTTGTTGTTGTTTTAATGATTTTTTGTTTTTAATAATTTTTGGCTTTATTTTAACTTTCACAAGTATGATGATGTTGGGGTATTTTTTTCAATAGAGCAATGCCATGGTGTGAAATAGACTAAGATGACGTAGAGGATGAAGTAGGGTATATATGGTTCATTTATTTGCATGTATGGGTTTCATATTATTGTATTTATTTGTGTGTAATTGCAATCACCATGAATTCACCATAAATATGCTGACAAATGTTGTGACTAATGTTGTTATTCATGGAACTAGATTTATAATGGGGTCACGGCCATTTTGTACCAAGTTTCATTTTTTTCTTTTTAACAGGCACATAAGGAATCCAACATTGAAATGTATCTATTTGCGAGGAATTTCAAAATATTTTGATGTTTGTAATATGGGAGTTGAACTTCTGCATATAGACCTAATATAGATTCATATTCATCATGTGCTTGAATGTTGGAGGAAGTTGCAAGTTAATTTACAACCATAATTGTATACAAGTAGCTGTTGAAGAAGGCATTGTTGTTGGTGGTAGGTGTAGTCTATTGAGGCTTGCTTCAAAGGTCGATGTTATAAGAGATTCCCTTTAAAATGATGAGAAAATGGTATGTTATTTATCTCTATCATTCAAAAGTGAGTTCAATCAGGGTGGCCTAGAACCTTGTTTTATAGTAGAATTAGAATGAGACGTTAGTTATTGAAAGTAGAAATTGTATATGTACACAAAATTCCAATTTTTATCTTTTGCAACTTGTTATTACACTAGCTTTAAATTGTGTTAGCCTCTTTGGTGCTCACAGATTGGTGTAGGCATTGTTAAATGAGCTTTGAGATACCCATTGAAATTAATTGAAAAGAATGCTGGTGTGAATGGAAGTGTTGCGGCTGAAAAGGTGAGGACAAAAACTTCCATAATTGCCAATTATTTTCGTGCTTATTTGATTGATGATCCTTTTTAATGCATGAAAACTAACTTTTGTCGAGTGTCATCATAATTGAAGATGGCTTTATTTGTCTATTGACTTCACTTTTTATTGTATGATAGATTTAAATTATATCATTGATTTCTTGGCTTCTCCAAGTTCTTTCCAGTGATAATCCCAAATATGGTAACAATGCTGCTACAGGAAAGTATGAAGATTTGATGGAAGCTGGAATAATTGATCCAACTAAGGTAAGATATTGGATCCTTTTTGTTCCCGATATGTGGAGTTGTAATAGCATTTACATAAATATATTTGTCAGGATGTCTAGGTTATATTTAGCTTTTACAGTTTCGTGGATTTTATTTTTCATTTTTTAGTCTTTTAATAATTTGTGTTTCTGATATATATGAAATTTAACATAAATGGCTTCTGTGAAAGTGAACTATTCAAATCTTAGTGGCAATACGATGCACTGAAACAGAATTAACCATGATCTTAAACCTCAACACACATTAAAGCATAATTATATATTTTTTATGCATGTTGTTAGCCATCATTTCTCTTTCTTTGGCCATTTGTTGGTATATTATACTTGGTATGGCTATATGTTGTTTTCTAGTGTGTTGTTAACTGCATATATGCCAAACTATGTAGTAACTTTGTTGCAAAACATTCTCAAATGTTGTGCTTGAAAGCAGGTGGTTAGGTGTTTCTTGCAGCATGCAGAATCCATGGAAAATACCTTCCTAACATCGGATGTTGTTGTGGTTGACATAAAGGAACCGAAACATGCTACTTCTCCAAACCCCATCGAGAAATCAGGTCTAGCATAAGAAAAATTTGATTTTCTGTCTGTTTTTTCAATTATTATTTCTTCAAATGAAGGGATTCCATGGGTTTAGCTGTGACTTTTTTCTAATAGTTAGAATATGATTTTGTTGTAGGTTATGGGTACTAGATACAAATATGACCAATAAGCGGAAGAAACTGATTTTTTGATGTTTTTGTTTGGAGATGAGCCCTTATTGAAGGGGGTTCTTTAATTACACAGTGAATGATGTACATTACAAACATGATAGGAACTATATTTCATCCAAAAGAGCTGAAAATTGACATTTTGTAGAAAGAGGATGGGTAGAGTATGGCTCCTTGCATTTATTTTGAAAGTGCTTTCTATTTGAATGGAAATTGTATGGTTATAATATAGTTGGGGTATGATACTTGTGAGTTGCATTGTCAAATGGAGTGTGGTTCTATTGGTTTTGATACTTGACCTCTTTGCTTGTACCACTGAGTAGGTTTATTTTGATTATGACCATAGATATGGTTGAAATTTTTTTTCTGACTCTATCCATCTTTCATCGTGGTACCTTAGTTCATCTCCATAACTCTACAAGTGATCACAGTGTTATTGTGGTGTCCTCGTAGATCATCATACAACTTATTAATGGTTCTTTAGTTTTTGAGAGATTTAAAAAAATTATAACGACTCAGGGAGAGGAATAAGAGCAGTTGTGATAAAGTATATGAGATAGGTGATGGCCGTTTAAGCAATATCGTGCAACTTTGTGTCTAGGTGTTTAATTATTAGGATAAAACAAAATGCATGATGCATTTAGTTAAATTTCAGTGGAATAGGACACTTAGGATTGATTTCTTTTATTAGATTTCACAATATAATCAAGGAAAAATATGTCCAAGACCTAAAATATGTAATTCTTGTTGGTCTCATTGTCATCTAACTAGCCCCTCCACCCCCTTGGTTTAAAGTCCCTTCTTGCACTTGTTTTCAACTTTCTCAATTCCATCTGGAAATAAAGAAATAACTGAAAGCAGTTTAGAAAACCACAAGGAAATTACATCCATTTTGGTGGGGAGGTATTTAGTATAGTAGTGAGGGGGTGTCGATTTCGAGGATTATATGCAAACCAAGGAAGGCATTGTTAATCAATTATTCATGAAGAACATTTATGAATAGTTTACAAAAAATTCTGGGTGAGACAAATGATGAATATTTTGAAAGCTACGAATTTGGATAGGTGATAAAGAAGGAATACCAGGTTTAGGGGAATAAATGTACGTGATCACGTATTTTCGGGTGTTTAAGTATGTGTGAAGATTAGATTTCATAGTCCTAATTCTTGGGAAAAGATCACATTATCCATCCTCTTTAATGTTCACTTCGGTGGCTAGAATAATCTCTACTTATCTCTAAGGGGCATACAACATGAATGTATGAATTCAGGGACTTTTGACCCATCATGGTTAGTGAATAAATTTTTTTGGAGACATAGATACCATGTTACAAAAGCTTACTTGCACTAGGCTCATCTATACTTTTTAGCTAATATAGCCAAGTTAGATACTGAATGGCCTTATGTCCAAGCTAACAACTTTCAATGGAATCCAAATAATATATTGTCCCCTAAATGGTCTATTTTAAATGTTTCTAGTGTTGAACGAGATTATTACTCAACTCTCCATAAGACACAAGGAAGAAATCAATTCTCACAGTAAGAATGGGAAAGTTTCATTAGAGAATCTACAAGGTAAGCGATGTGTGAGTTGGTTTCAGAGCCTGAGTTTTCTGATTGGGTATTTACACAAATAGATCAAATAATGTGGCTCTAGATTAGGTAATTTTTCTACTAAAAAGGAGCAACATTTGGCTCCTTCGGTGATTTTTGTTTTGGAAGAGACAAGTGACACGTTTGATACAAAAGGTTAGTCAAGAATCCTGGGTTTCTTTAAGTGGAATTAAAATGACCCATACCAAGAAAAAATCAAGCTGCTTCATCTACATTTGATGACATGAAAAATGGGAATTCGACAATCAAACCATTAAGAAATGTTGTATTTAATCCCACATAAATGGAAACCGAAATCGATGCTAAAGAGAATGGATGTTTTTTCATCCATCTAATATAAGTGCCAACCAAAATTGATGTTAAATATATAATACGCTTGAGGTAAGTACCCTTGGCCATTAGAGAAAAGGTCTCCTCATAGCCAGCTCCATCTCTTTGAGAGAATCCTCTTTCTATGCACTAAGCCTTTTACTTTAGTTTGCTCTATGTTTCATACCTTGTACAACCATTTGGTATCAATAATTAAATTTCTCTTGATCTCAACACAATCTCCCAAACTTCATTATTCATGATGAAGTTATACTCCATTGCACCTTGCAATATCTCTTCACTTATTTCCTCATAATTGGATGGATTCACACCAATGATGGAAGACATCAATGCAAGATAATTCAAAGACATTTTAAGAGGATGATCACCTTAAAAAGATGCCTTTGGAAGTCTAACTTGCTCTTGACAATTTCGTAATGTTTGGCTCAACCATATAGTCTACTTAATTGAACTATAAGGTATCAAAGCATTGATTCCACCTCCAAAGGCTTGCAGATTTGGTTATGAAATCTTTGATTTATTTGAATCAACATTTGTGACGTGAAGTGTTTCTTCCTCAATATCATATTAACATCGATTTTATTTGTCACGGCGATGCGAAATTTCATTTTTTTTTTCAAGAATATTCCGAGAGTATGGTGAATTTCTATGTACTGTGATAGTTAGAGTAAGGTACCAAACTACCACCAAAAGAGGGCTTGTTATGTTATGATTTATTAATATTTATCTCCTATTTAGTATTTTTTAAATATGTTTTCCTATTACTATATATGGTTTTAAACTTTATCAAAAAATCTGCCAAGACTTCACAATATTTTATAATTTAGTAAAATATTTGCCAAGTCTTTATAACGTTTTATGATTTTGTGAAAGATTCACCAAGACTTTACAAGGATTTATAATTTAGTGAAATATTTTCCAAGATTTTACAAGATTATATAATTCAATGAGAGATTCTCCAAAAAATTATATATACATAATATAACATTGATAAAATAGCCTTCATATTTTCTTATATATCATGGGGATTCGCCCAATTGTTATATATAGAAATTTAGGGGGGTTCCTAAAAATTTCCCTGGCCCAAAGTTTACAAATCATCCAAATGACATATTTTATTGTATTGTATTGATTAAATAGGTTTATGGGGCTCATCAATCGCCAATGAGTTGTAGGAATTGAGTTCCAACATTTGGAAGAAGGAAAAATGGTTTCGTCTTGTGGGTCCCACCTTGGGTGAAATTGAGTTTTTAGGTATAAAAGGTAATTCAGGTATAATGAATGGCTAAGATGGGGTTTTTGAGGTCACTGATCATGCTTAATTGACATAATCAATTCTGAGTTATAGAAATAGGAAAACATAGTGGGGCCCACATTTGGAAAAAATGGACATACATAAAGAATGGTTCATCTGAAAGCAAGGACTAGTTTAGACATGTTTATTGGATTCAATGAACATAATGGAACTGGAAAGATTCAATTTTGATGTTTGGGAGTGCTAAATATTGCAATAAAAAGTTCCCGCAAAAGTGTAAGTTGTTCTTATCCATTTAAACTTACGTATAGCAATAAGGTGTTAGAAGTGTCATGTAAACACTCATTGAAGTGTTCTTCTCATTTCCTATGACACCACATCATTTTGACTCTGTATGAAAAAGATACATCATTATTACTCTCAAAAACCAAAGGAATGCAATCTTTATGGTTTGATCAAGGTTTCTTATGAAAATTGTGATTCATAGTGCCACTTCTTTGGCACACCATTCTATGTGAAATTTTAGAAGGGTATTGATGAGGCTCATGATGAGGCATGGAAAAAAATCACCTCTTGAGGTAGACAATAGATCTAGCAATAGCCAAGCTCTTGAGGTAGGTGGTAAATCCAAGAATTGCCAAGCTCACTATGATCCAAATTTATTAGCCTCTATAACAATGCATTTACAAATGTTCCTTACTTTGATTAACATTTACTATAGTTTCTATTTCCATTTTAGTGTTGAGATCTCTATTAAAAATTAAAGCATTTTTTCTTGGCACAAAAACAAGCCCATATAATGATCACCACCATATTTTGAAAGAGATAGCAATCAATGCCTCCATGCGAATTATACAAAAGACATCCAACTTAAATTATAAAAGACATAATTAATCTAAAATCAAAAGAAAATAGTAGGGGTGTATTTAAATAAAAGATTGAGAAAGTAGTAGGACTGTATTTAAATAAAATATTATCATATGCACATTCATATTTCTATTATAAATACTTTTTAATGATATAAATCGATCAAAAGAAAAATAGAGAATGATAATGCATATTTTTAGTAATATATCGTTAATAAAGTTATGGTGAAGAATACCTCTTTATTCAATATACTTTTATGCCATTTGTTGATGTCAATATCCACCCATTAAAATAGAAAATAGCTCTTTTGCATAATTTATAATGTAAAATCTCTCTTCAAATTAAGGATTAAGACAATGCACTAACAAATCTAGAGAATTCAACAAATAATGCTATTCTATCAAATGTAATAGAAATCACTTTCAATGCACAAGATGCATCACAACAAACTAGAACTTCTAACCTAACAACACCATCTTTAAAAAAAAAACTTTGAACACTAGCATCCCTTTGTTAGTTTATGGAATTCCCAAATGAAGTTCCTAATATAAACCATATAATAGAATATGAATTCAATATAGAAATATAAATATCCACCATTGTCCACATTTACTAGCACTTATAGTGATCATGTTCCACATGAAACTAAGTTGTTTAACTCTACTGCATTCATGTCAAGGCACAATATCTTGAATGGTGAGGAGGTGAGTTTCACACTACGTCTAGTAGATTTAAATCCTTCGTGATACCTTAGGATGATGTGATAAGGTTCGAAGGGTACATGTCCAAGACTATGATAACCCATGAAACTATGAACACACACCAATTGTCCATGAAATCATGGAATATAAAGTATATAAAACCATGGAAGGAAAATATACCATCGAGAACACAATGACCACCCACAATATGAATAACCATAACCATATTAATCTAATAACCCTTTTAAAAGATATAACGTTGTAGAGAATCCAACTAAAACATAAAGCATACAATCGCCATCCAAAACTTGAGCATACAATCATTGAATAAATGATGACCAAACATTATAATCATCAAAGAAATAGACATGAATCTAAAAACAAACATCCACTCTACCAATAAGAAAGCACAGAAGCCGACTAAAATGTAGATGTGCCTATCATCAATTCATTCCATGATAACATTTTACTAGTACACATGCTTGGAATGTAAAAAAAAATCTTACTCATTGAAATTTAAATTCCATAATACAACCTTGACTTGTAGGAATATAATGTATTGCTCAACCACTAGACAACCCAAAATACAATGACACTAGCACTATATTGCAATTACGGAAAATGTTTAAATTTTTATTTTATAAGATGTGTGTGATATTTTCCTAGATACATTTAGTTGGAATCAAATGTATTTACTTTACAAGAAATAAAATTATTTAAAAAATTAAGAAAATAATTTATATGTTTTCTAATCCACAAGTGATTTGAGAATAATCAAACTTATTAAAAAGCTTACAACCATGCAATAATAAAGAACGGTGTAATCCAGAAATTTAAAATCTATATTAAAATTTAATTATCCAAAATGCAATGAATTAAAATTTAAAAAAAAAACATATTAAATTTAAATTCAAATTTCATTTACATATAAATCACTCAAACAAATGTACATGCATAATATTATGTCATTTGATTTTTTTTCAAAGCTGCAGTCATCAAGATTGCATCATTTTTAAAAAGAAATATTTTCAATTTAGTAGAGCTTATATATATATATATATGAAATATTTAATAAATAGCAAATGCATTCGTGGTTATGAATGTGATAAATAATGAAATTGCCAATCTCAATATTTTTTTATGCCCTAAGCAAAAAGTAACCAAATAAAACTAATAGCTCGGGATTAAAATATCAGGTGACAACCATCTCCAAATAGGGAAGCTCATCAGAAGTGACATTTCACATCTCGACAGAAAGATAGAAAAAAATAGTCAGGTAGAAAGTAAGTAACATTCAACCTGTTTTTTTTAAACATTATGAGAACTAGAACCCAAGAAGAATCAAGATAAAATTTAATGAAAATCTGCTTTATCATATATATCAAGTAATGCCTCTTTCTTCAATATACTTCGATGCCATCATTTGATGTCAAAATACACCCATTAAAATAGCTCGTGTGCATTATTTATAATGTAAAATTTCTCTTCAAATTAATCATTAAGATAACACACTAATAAATCTACAATATTCAACAAATAATGCTATTCTATCTCATGTAATAGACATCACTTGCAATGCACAATATGCACCACAACAAACTAGAACTTCTAACCTAACAACATCATCTTTTAACATAAAAAAAATGAGCACTAGCATCCCTTTGTTAGTTTAGGGAATTACCAAATGTAGTTCCTAACATAAACCAAATAATAGAAGATGAATTAAATATATAAATATAAATATCCACCATTGTCCACATTTACTAGCACTTATAGTGATCACGTCAAGGCATAATAGCTCGAATGGGGAGGAGGTAAGTTTCACACTACCTCTAGCATATTCAAATCCTTCATGAGACCTTCGCATGATGTGGTAAGGTTATAAGGGTAGGTATCCAAGATGATGAGAACCCATGAAATCATGAACACACACCAATTGTCCATTAAACTATGAAACATAAAGCATATCAAACCATGGAAGGAAAATCTATCATCAAGAACACAATGTCCACCCACAATATGAATAACCATAACTACGTTAATATAATATCCCCTTTAAAAGATATAAAGTTGTAGAGAATCTAACCAAAACATAAAGGATACAATCACCATCCAAAACTTGAGCATACAATAATTGAATAAATGATAACCAAACATTATAATCATCAAATAAATAGGCATGAATCTAAAAACAAACATCCACTCTACCAACAAAAAAGCACAAAATCCAACTAAAATGTGGATGTACATATGATCAATTCACTCTATACTAACATTTACTATAACAAATGCTTGGAATGCGGACAAATTACTTACTCATTGAAATTTAAATTCCATAATACAATCTTTCCTTGTAGGAATATAGTGTAATTGCTCAACCACTAGACAAGACAAAATACAATGACACTAGCACTATATTGCAATTAGGGAAAATCTCCAAATTAATATGATGACACTAGCACTATATTGCAATTAGGGAAAATCTCCAAATTTTTATTTTACATGATGTGTGTGATATTGTCCTAGATGCATTTAGTCGGAATCAAATGTACTTACTTTACAAGGAATAAAATTATTTAAAAAATTAAGAAAATAATATATGTGTTGTTAATCCACAAGTGATTTGAAAATAATCAAAATTATTAAAAAAATTACAACCATGCAACAATAAATAAATAAATAACCCTGCAATCTAGAAATTTAAAATCTATATTAAAATTTAATTTTCCAAAATGTAATGAATTAAATTAACAAAAACATAAAAACATATTAAATTCAAATTCAAATTTCATTTACATATAAATTACTCGAACAATTTACATGAATGAATTATATTATGTCATTCATAAAGTATTAATTTTTTTAAAGGTGTCTCATCCACATTGCATCATTTTTAAAAGAAATATTTTCAATTTAGTAGAGATTATAATATCAAGTGAAAACCATCACTGAAGTGGCCACCATCTCCAAATTGGGAAGCTCGTAGAAAGTGGACATTTCACCACAAGTGTCACGAGAAGTGGACATTTCACATATGCACATAAATATAGAAAAAACAGTCACGTAGAAACTAAGTAACATTTAACTTGTTTTTTTAAACATTATGAGAACTAGAACCCAAGAAGAATCAAGATAAAATTTAATGAAAATTTGAGTTATCATATATACCAAGTAATGCCTCTTTCTTTGATATACTTCGATTCCATGATTTGATGTCAAAATCCACTCATTAAAATAGCTCTTGTGCATTATTTATAATGTAAAATATCTCTTGAAATTAAGGATTAAGATAATGCACTAACAAATCTACATGATTCAACAAATAATGCTATTGTATCTAATGTAATAGACATGGCTTTCAATGCACAAGATGCACCACAACAAACTAGAACATTTAACCTAACGATACCATCTTTAACATAAAAAAATTAACACTAGCATCCCTTTGTTAGTTTAGGGAATTACCAAATGTAGTTCCTAACATAACCCAAATAATAGAAGATAAATTAAATATATAAATATAAATATCCACCATTGTGCACATTTACTAGCACTTATAGTGATCATGTCAAGGCACAATAGCTCGAATGTTGAGGGGGTAAGTTTCACATTACCTCTAGCATATTGAAATCCTTCATGAGACCTTTGCATGATGTGGTAAGGTTAGAAGGGTAGGTGTCCAAGATTATGAGAACCCATGAAATCATGAACACACACCAATTTTCCATGAAACTATGAAATATAAAGCATATCAAACCATGGAAGGAAAATATACCATCAAGAACACAATGACCACCCACAATATGAATAACCATAACCACATTAATCTAATAACCCCTTTAAAAGATATAAAATTCTAGAGAATCCAATTTAAAAGATATAAAGTGATAGAGAATCCAACCAAAACATAAAGGATACAATCACCATCCAAAACTTGAACACACAATCATTAAATAAATGATAACCAAACATTATAATCATCGGAAAAATAGGCATGAATCTAAAAACAAACATCCACTCTACCAACAAAAAACACAAAAGCCAACTAAAATGTGGATGTACCTATGGTCAATTCACTCCATGATAACATTTACTAGCACACATGCTTGGAATATAAAAAAATTACTTACTCATTGAAATTTAAATTCCTTAATACAACCTTTCCTTGTAGGAATATAGTGTAATTGTTCAACCGCTAGACAATCCAAAATACACTCACAGTGGCACTATATTGCAATTATGGAAAATTTCCAAATTTTTATTTTACAAGATGTGTGTGATATTGTCCTAAATGCATTTAGTTAGAATCAAATGTACTTACTTTACAAGGAATAAAATTATTTAAAAAATTAAGAAAATATTTTATGTGTTGCTAATTCACAAGTGATTTAAAAATAATCAAAATTATTATAAAACTTACATCCATGCAACAATAAAAAAAACATGCAATCTAGAAATTTAAAATCTATATTAAAATTTAATTTTCCAAAATGTAATGAATTAAATTAACAAAAACATAAAAACATACTAAACTTAAATTCAAATTCCATTTACATATAAATTACTCAAACAATTTACATACATTATATTATGTCATTCATAAACTATTGTTTTTTTAAAGCTGTTTCATCCACATTGGATCATTTTTAAAAGAAAGATTTTCAATTTAATAGAGATTATATATATATATATATGAAATATTCAATAAATATCCAATGCATTCATGGCAATGTCATAAATAATGAAATTGTCAATCTCCATGTTTTTGTTTTATGCCATGAGCAAAAAGTAACCCAATAAAACTAACAGGCAGGGAATGAAATATCAAGTTACAACGGACAGTTCAACAAAAGTGAACATTTCAGATCTGTACAAAAAGATAGAAAAAAACAGTCAGGTAGAAAGTAAGTAACATTCAACCTGTGTTTTTTGAAACATTATGAGAACTGGAACCCAAGAAGATTCAAGAAAATCTATTTCATTATGAGAACTTGAACCCAAGAAAATTCAAGATAAAATTTAATGAAAATCTGCTTTATCATATATACCTAGTAATACCTCGTCATTTATACCAGGTAATACGTAGCTCCATGCTGAAGTCCTTGCATTGTGAATCCCCCTTCATTGATTAGCATTGGCACACCAGAGGAGTTTATCAAAATTACATTTTCTCCGAAGAAAGCCTTGACATTTATAGGTCCCATTGGGACTTCAACCTTGCTGTTATTTATGAACACAGTTATTGGACGGTTGTATATCGAGTCTTGGCCTGTTCAAACATAATATACTAGTAGGCATAAGGAGATATATGTAGTCACAGATATAGTGGAAGGAGTAAAAAGAGGAATGACAAAACACACAATTAATAGGATTCTGGTCGACATAAAAATGCTTAAAAAACTTTCATGTTAGAGTTTCAATGGGCAAAATTGTAAGCTAAGCGCTTAGCAGATCAAACTCTAGACAGCATGTGTGGTGTCAGCATGTGTACCTTTATCAATTATGACTCCTGTACCTAGTGTCAGTGTAAGATTGATTTCCGTTCCTTCATTTCTTTGAGCACCATAAAAATGGTGGTCTTGATGGGTGGACAATGAAGCGGGCGGCATAGCTGAAGAGGAGGATTCGGAATCAATTGTGGTAGTGGCCGGGAAAGCTTTGTACTGATCAGTGGTAGTCCTCTCTATGGTAGATTTAGACCTTTCTGCAGCATCATGGCTTTGCTTTTTCTTAGTTCTGGACTTCCTGTTCTGGAACCAGTAATAGATACTGGCCTCACCAACCTCTCCGAATTCTTGCAGCTGAATGGTGATTTTTGCAATTTCATCAGGTGGAGGGTTAGTCATACCCGAATTGAATATGTCTTCCAAAATGTGGATCTGTTCGGGCTTGGGTATCCATCTTCGCTTTCGATCTGGGGAGTTACTCTCGTCATAGTGTGATGATGTACCTGTAATACATATTGATCTTCTCATTTTCATTTTAAGATGGAATTTTCTCCGATTAATTTAGTTTTAAATTAAGTTACAAATTACATATTGGCTTTAATAGCCAAAAAAAACAAAATTATGGAGTGTGTTCCTTGATCCAAACGTTGTAAATATTATCGTTATAAATATATGTTAATTAAAAACTTATTTCTAAACATAAAAATATATTTACATCAGAAAACAGTTTCCGATCAAAGCAAAGGGTCTCTGTCATGATAAAAAACAACAGCCCAGGAGGACAATCACCATCAACCAGAAACTCCTAAAGCCTCTAACATGCTCAAACACCCCACAAACTGCACTCTCCAACAGGAATTCAGAAAACATTCCAAGCCCAAACCCGTAACAATATCTATGAGACAAATAGTTTTTCAACAAGCAGAATAAGAGCCCCTGGATTCCATTTTAGGGAGGGCGTCACCTTATCCTTTGTGACCCTTAAAGCATCTCCACTTCCTCGTGAGCTTAAATCATTTTTTTTCCAGAAAAAACTAATTTTGAATCTCTGTCAAGAACAAAAAGAAACACCCCACCAAGAGTGTCACATTTCAACAAAAATACCTATATATGATAACACACCTTCACCATCTACCAAAACCTGGGAAAGTTGGCTTTGACAGGCTAAAACATTCCATTAAAAAACATATCCAACCATTCATTCTCCAAGATAAAGAGTTCAAAATACATAAAAGCATTAAATAAACTTATAAAGAGTGCTAAGTGGATTTATTAAAAAAGCATGAGAAATCTGTACTGTACTAATGTGGCATGGGTGAAAAACAGTGGAAAACCTATCATATTTAAATAAAAGAGTAACTTGAGCTCTAAATGAATAGTTCACAAGTCACAATGATTGCTAAAGTTTTGCAAAAGGGGTAGCAAGCTAAGTGGGTTTGGAGTAAAGGGAGCTAAGATTTTACAAATCCGGTATCAAGCTAAGTGTGCTTCATTGTGGGGAAAACTCAAATGCCAAAGGAGTGTTGGGCTGGGTGACCTTCTAGGAAGCCTCACTAGGTGTGTTTGATTGTGGTTAAAATTGAATACTTCACAAGGCACAATACTTTCTAAGATTTTGAAAACAGGGTAGCAAGCTAAGTGTTCTTGACTGTTGTGAAAACTCTGTAGTTAAGCTTGATTGATCCGAAGGATTCTGGGATGGATGACCTCCCGGAATTCATGGTTATAGAGTGCAAACCCACTAAATCATTTAAGCGTGCTTGAGCTTATTGGGTGTGGATGCAAGTGGGAGAGGTGATGGTTGATGTTTTCCAA
This sequence comes from Larix kaempferi, assembly GCA_027924585.1. Taxonomy (NCBI): domain Eukaryota; kingdom Viridiplantae; phylum Streptophyta; class Pinopsida; order Pinales; family Pinaceae; genus Larix; species Larix kaempferi. The sequence continues at coordinate 1,118,188 of BSBM01001500.1, read as the reverse complement.
TTATTTTCCCTAGTCTCAATCTCACTTCTTCTTCTTCTTCACCAATGTGACCATCACCCATTGCAATGAGTGATAAATTTGTGAGTTGATTGCTAAGTGGACTATAAAAAAAATGAGAAATTGGTGAGTTGCTACTATACTCATGAGACATGATTTATAGATTCATGAATTACACTATGCACATAATCCCAAAAAGAATATATCATACATAACCTTTATCAACTATAGAAATTACAAGGAATAAACATGTAATAAACATATTTAAAACATGTAATAAACATATTTTAGACAACTAATTTAAAAACAAAAAACATAATAAGATTCCCTAGAGACCATAGTTACTTAATCCCACTCTTCATAAACTATGAACCCTTCATGCACTATAAGGGTTCTCGTTGAGAGAATAACAACTTGAGAATTGAATTCCTTGAAACCCTCATAATAATGTAAGTTAGGAAATGCTTCCTAAATATGTTGAGTCCTTCTATGGCACTACCCAATATTAAGGGCATTAAGGGCATTGACTTTGCCTTCCCCCCTATCTAGTCAATTATGTTTTTTGAGTCACCATGAATCATCAAGGAGAGAAACCCTTTGGATTTTCCAAAAAACAAGAAACCCCACCCACAAAGATAAGAGCTTATCACGAGTGTTTGTTCCTACACCACAGCCCATCCTTATGTTAAAAAAATGACTTTCTCAAAGGTGAAGACACATTATTTCTCCACATAAACCTGCATTTCCTTCACATGCACCATCAAAATAACCCCAAGAGTACCTTATGTTATGTCTAGTCCTTACAACCCAGTAATTTTAAATATTCACACCATCATAAATTTCTCTAAAAGCCCCTAGAACTCTCACAACTATAGAAAAGAAAAAAATTGGTTTGAAGTCCTCGAAAACGACCTTATTCCAATGAAGTCACAATTTCCAATAAATAAAACTAGGTAACTCCTTAAAAGGGTTGTTTTTGCTTGAAGGGGCGGTTCCACTACCATAAAGTTGAGTGCCACGAATATTTTTCAAGCTCAACATTTGAATTTATTACTTCGTAATCCATTTTTGCACTTACCTTCACAAAGATTCCAACTACACATGAAATTTTCCTCCTCATTTGAGACTCTCATCCCACAATGATTTAGGCCTAAAATGTATGATTTTCATTCATATGCTAAGGGCCCTAGAGGCCTAAAATGTATGAATTTCATTCATATGCTAAGGGCCCTACCAGACCTAAGTATACAGCTATATACCAGACTTGACCACTTCCATAATGACTACCAATTTGAGCTACAGTAAATAGTTCAATATTCCTCAGCATTGTTACCAAAGTGTGAGAAAAATTGTATCTATAATCCCCTCTTACCTAGGGATCCTCCCAAAGTAAAACATTGCATCCATTTTGAAATGATAGACATAGCCTTAACAAGCCCATTCGAGAAATTAGAGACATTTGCCACCCTTTTGGTTCTATCTTGAGCGAGTCTTCCACATACTTCCCTCTTAAATATTTATCTTCTTCTACCAAACTCCACAAACTAGAACAAAAAAAAATCTTCCCAATACTCTTTTTTTGAGTGAAATTGAAAATATTTTTCAATCCCCACCCACTTAGTTTTTTTAGTCTAGTAATCTTTTCATACTTAACCAAATAAAAACTATAATTTTCCTTCTTCCTAGTCCACAATAACTTGAATCACTTTTGTATTATTTTTTCTAGAATGAATTTTGGAATTTTCCCCAAAGATATCCAATATATTGGTAAACTTTCCAACACATATTTTACTAAAATTAGCCTCCCTGCCAAAGTTAGCGACATGTGGCATCAATGTTCTACCATTTTCTCAACTTTGTTTATCAACAACATCCACTCATATTTCGTGCAATAGAAAAAACCCAAGTACTTCATCCCCACTTCAAAATCCTCCACTTGAAAATGCAGTAAATTATGAAGCCTACCCATAGTGAGATCATCTATCCCATTCTGCAACAAAACATATTTTAGGATGCTTACCTCCATACCTAAAACATGAAAAATAGTATTGATAAAATATTGATATATTGTGAGTTCTTCCACCATACATCTACTAAACATAAGTAAATCATCAACAAAAAGAAAATGTGTCAAATTGTAGTGAACTTACACTTTTTACACTTCCATTCATCCTTAATCTCATAATTAGGGGACTCAATCCTTCCACTATTAACATGAACAATAAATCCAAAAAGAATTCCATAGTCCATTCCTTTTAAGTGTGGATTCTTCCACCACTTTGAGAAGACCATGCCCACTAAATGAAATAAATCCAAAAAGAATTCCATAGTCCATCCGTAAGGTCTTTTGCATAGTCCATCAGTAAGGTCTTTTGCTTTTTTTAAGTCATTTTAATTTTAAAGTCTTTTGCATTCACAAAGAAGAAAAATAGGAGGAAAAATGTATTGAGGAATGAAGACGCTAGAAATGTGGGATTGTGAAATATTGATATGATATCCATAGATTCATCTACATCAAGATTCATTGGAAAATATCGATTCTATTTTTATCTCCTCTACAACGTCCATGGATCTAAGTATGGGCCACAAACCTGCAATGTGATGGTTTTACCATTTCATGCAGGGTAAACAAAAAAATTCTTGGATTATAACAATAATAATCCAATAAAAATATTGAAATATTGAAGTGTAGAGTGTATCCTTACCTTCTTCATAAGATGCAGTTTGTCCTGGTTTTCGTAGGAAGATTCCTGACCAATTTTTGTTACCAGTCATTTTGACAGCAAGTGAATTGTAACAATGTCGAAATTCCGATCTAAAAATATTAGGCGCTCCTCTCGCAAGTTATAACGAAGCTAATGAAACCCAAAAGAATAAATTGCAATCATTTATAGAGTGTACAGAAATAGTGCAAATGTGAACATTCCATTTTGGCATTCCTGGTTCCAAAGAATATTTAATGAATTTATGTAAAAAGAAAATTAGTTAGATAATTACGTGGACTGGTAAAGGATAGTTATTGCGGTAAAGGATAGTTATTGCGCTGACTGAACTGTTCATTTTTTTATGTTTTCCAAAATTACATTCTATACACATTCTAAGACGGAACTCAAGCATATATTTTGTTCATAACTCTTCTCACAGACTTATACCCATTTTACTATTTGATTTACTCTATCAATATGAATAGTTTGAAAAAACATTAAAAAAAAAGAGAGTTAATGCGTTTTGACAAGTTATTGTTGCAACCCTTCTGGTTTGACTATTCCATAATATTAAATGTTTCCTACTTAACATCTCACCCAAACTGATAAAGTCACGGCACATGAAATGGCATGGATATCAGTAATCATTAATAAAGACAGCACCGTAAATGACATGGATATCAGTCATTAATAAACACACCGCACCGGGAATGATATTAATTTTGATGTTTGTTTTTAAAATGATAAAACATTAAATCGACAGTGTGGAAAGACGGTGTGAATTGCTGTAAAGATGTAGGAACCTCCTAATTCGGGTGTATGCACTCAAGAAACTTTACTTTAATACATTTCATGGTTACTATGGTCGTAATCATGAAAAATAATCAGCAACTAAAATTACTTTATGTTTTTTATTTTAATTTTTTAAATTTATTTCAGATGAAAATCACCCATATTGACTAATAAAATTATTTTTAATGATGGTTATTATATTGTTTTGAACTAAGATAATTGTTAACTTTATAATAATAATAATTATTAACTTAATTTTATACATTAAAATATATATTATTTGATTAAAAGCTTTTCCTATCTAATTATATATACTTTAATCTAATCTAATATATTTATATTCATTTATTTATTAATTATTAATTTCAACTTAAAATATTATAATTATTTTAAAAATATAATAAACTAAATAAGTAAACTGAACAAATGATTTACTTAATCAATATAATAACATATATTTTAAGAAACTCATAATTAACTTATATTTAGAAAATTAGGGACACAAGAGATTATCTTTTGCCTTTACTTTAAAGAGAGAAACACATCATTTAATTAAAAATTGTAAACAAAGTATATCAATAGTTGAAAAATAAAATTGGTTACAAGGAAGCCACTAAGAGTTAATGGTTAAAATGATGTTCTCACTTTTAAATTTGTTTTTAGAAATGTGTATTCAACCATTTTTAATAGCTTTTTTTATTATTATTAATGTGTAAGTTTATATTATTTTATTTTTTATTATATAAATTTATAAGATTTTATTTGTTTTTTTAAATTTTTATAGTGAATTGAAGTTTAGCAAAAAAAAATTTATATATTAATTTGCTAAATCATCGAGAGATAATTTTAAGAACATCCCCAAAATTTATATGTATAATAAATGGGTGAATATCCCTAATATATAGGAAAATTTGAAGGTTTTTTTTTTCCAACAGAAAAGAAAAAATTTGAAGGTTATTTAATGAATGATATAATATGTATATATAATTTTTTGGTTAATATTTCATTCTATTATAGAATCTTGTAAAATATTGGCGAATCTTTCACTAAATTATAAGATATTGTAAAATCTTTGCGAATATTTCACTAATTTATAAAATATTGTAAAAACTTGGTGAATCTTTCATCAAATTATAAAACCCTATAACGTCTTGGTGAATCTTTTGCTAGGAAGACTCAGCTTTTGATTCTACAAATTACTAAGGTAGTGCAATAGAAGGCCATATACCAGAGCTTGACTCTCTCTACTCCTTGTTGATGTATATGTAACTTCGGAATGTATTTCATGTGTGTATTATATATATATTTATTGTACCCTTATAAGAGATGTGTTATTCCTCTATAAGGAAGTGTCGTCATGTGGATTGACAAGTCTCGCAAGTGTGTGTACTTGCTGATGGGTTATTAGACCACCATCTGGGGTCGGCCCGGAATTATATATAATATAATGTGGATGTATCTAACTAGACAAGTCGGCCCCATAAGGTCACTCGGCAAAAAGGTGAGTATAAATAGAGATAGGAGATCTCTATTTTACTCACTCGAAAAAGTAACTCACTCTCACTCTCAAAAGTGGCGCACTAGTGAGGAAGAGGAGGATCATCTGCTAGGAGACTATCTCAGTGTTATTTGGTTGTATTTTGGTTGAGCCATTGCTCTCTCTATCTCCGAGGAAGTTGTGGGGTTTTTCACCTTAGGGTTTTCCCTACGGAAACTCTGTGTCTCTTGTCTTTATGCTTTTGATTCTTGTGATGCTTGTCATATTGTGATTGTCATGCATTGTTATACTATAGATGTTATTCTCTCAGCAAAGATCCTAGAGTATTGTGAATTAATGCTCAAAATTTAACATGGTATCAGAGCTAACCTGAGAAGAAGACATTTTGCAGTGACGGAAGACTTGAGTTCCTTGTTTGTTGGGTTTCTCTCCACAGATCTTTGCAAATCAGTATAATAGATTGACTCTACTCATCAAGGCGCACCTATCTGTCCAATCAGAATTCAATTCCGAGCATTTTCAGATTTGGCCCTAAAAATTAGGGTTTCCACAAAAATAGGAATTTCTGGAATCAAAAGACACAGTTGGAAGCTCCTTGCAAAAATTGAAGGTTAGAGCTTTGGATCGAGATTTTGGGCTGGGTAGATCTCCAGGAAACTCAAACCCTAATTCAGGGCTCTCTCTAGTGAACCCGGGAGGACAAAAAGGCAATTCTGAAGGGAAAGAATTTGCTGATCTCAAATTCTGAATGCACCAGACTGATCAGCTCATCAAAGCGCATCTTTCTGTCCTTTCAGAAATTTGAAATTCACATTTTGAATTTTTAGGGTTTCTTTGACAAACCCTAAGGCGGGACGAGATCCAGTTTTCAGCATTTCAAGTGGTAAGACCTACATCTTTTCTATTTCCATTTGAAGTACTCTTTAAGATGTCTCTCCACACCAAGCTTGAGGATAAGCTTGAAGGGGCTGATAACTTCCGAGCCTGGAAGTATAGGATTGGATTAATCCTGGAAGAAAATGAGTTGGACTCTTATGTGAAAGAAGACATCTCTATCCCAGAGGATGAAGAGGCCAAGGTATTGCATAAGAAGAACTTGGTCAAGGAAAAGAGGATCATTACTAATTCTATCAAAGACCATCTCATACCCCATGTGTCTTCTCTTAAGACACCCAAGGAGATGTTTGAATCTTTGACCAAGCTATTTGAAGGAAATAACATAAATCAAAAGATGACCCTGCGGAACCAATTGAAAGGAGTGAAGTTTCATAATGGAGAAACCATTCAATCTTTTTTTCAAGGGTCCCCCAGATCAAGGAACAACTAGAAGCAGTAGATGAAATGGTGGAGAATGGTGAAGTAGTAATGACCACTCTAAATGGCTTACCCAGGTCATGGGATTCCTTCATTCAAGGAATTTGTGCAAGGAAGAAGTTGATATCCTTCAATAGATTGTAGGAAGAATGTTCTCAAGAAGAAGCTAGACTTATAGCTCGTGAGGAAAAGATGGGACGTGAAGATCAAGCACTTGCAGCTCACACCAAAAGAAGTAAAACCAAGAAGGAGCACTCTCGCCACAATAGATCCTATCAAAAGAGTAAGAAGGACCTAAGATGCTTCACATGCAATGAGAAGGGTCACTTTGCTTCAGATTGTCCCAAGAAGAAAAGGGATAATAACAACAACTCCAGTAAGAAGAAGAAGGGCAGCAAAAGAAGGTTTCATGCTCATGCTGCCGAAGATGATGAACCCCCAAAGAAGAAGTCTAGGGAAGAAAGTGATAGTGATGATGACTCATCAACTGAAGAAGAGTATGTTCTGATCTCTTCTCTCACAGGTACAATCTCCCATGGTTGTAATGATTGGTTGATTGATAGTGGCGCTTCCAAACACATGACTGGGTTTAAGGAATCTTTTGTGAACCTATCTGAACATGAATCACCCCATAAGGTGAAACTTGGGGATGACTATCAATACCCAATCAAAGGAAGTGGTGAAGCCTCCTACAACCTAGATTCTGGAAAATCTTTGAAGATGAAAGAAGTCCTGTATGTACCTGGGCTCAAGAAGAACTTACTCTCCATCTCTGCATTGGATGCAAAAGGTATGAGGATTGCATTTGTGGATGGCCAAGTTCTAATGTGGCCAAAGGGAAAGAACATAGATGATGCAGTAGTGATTGGAGAGCAAGAGGTAGGTTTGTATAAATTGAAGGGACAACCTGAACATGCCATGGTGCATGAATCCATGGGGCGAAGTGAACTTTGGCATAAAAGACTTGCTCATATGCACTATAGAGCACTTTCAATTGCAAGCAAGGCAGTAAAGGGTCTTCCTGAAATCAAGACCAAACATGAAGGTGTTTGCAAAGGATGTGCAAAAGGTAAGAATATTAAGAAGGCTTTCCCAAGCAGTGAAAGCAAGGCAAAAGACATCCTCGAAATCATCCACTCAGATGTATGTGGTCCTATGTCATCCAGTTCCCTGAGTGGGTATGTTTACTATGTCTCATTTATTGATGACTTCTCCAGGAAGACTTGGGTATACTTCTTGAAGGACAAAGATGAGGTGTTTGATAAGTTCAAGGAATTCAAAACCTTGATGGAGAATCAAACTGACAAGAAGATCAAAACATTCAGATCCGACAATGGTGGAGAATTCACCTCAGGTGACTTCAAGAAGCTTTGCAGTGATTCATGGATTAAGAGGGAGTTGACTGCTCCTTATAATCCTCAACAGAATGGAGTTGCAGAAAGAAAGAACAGAACTATCATGGAAGCAGCAAGGGCAATGCTGCATGACCAGGATCTACCTATGCATCTATGGACAGAAGCAGCTATAATAGTTGTTTATGTGCATAACAGAACACCCCACAAGATATTGGACAACAAGACACCAGAAGAGGTCTTTTCTGGTAAGAAACCTGAAGTCAGCCATCTCAGAATATTTGGTTTTCCAGTATACACTCATGTCCCAAAGGAAAACAGGACTAAACTAGATCCTTCAGGAAAGAAGGGTATCTTTGTGGGTTACAGTGAAAGTTTGAAGGCTTACAGAATATACTTTCCAGGGTTCAAGAAGATTGATGTCAGCAGGGATGTAACATTTGATGAAAACTCAGCATTCATCAAATCAAGGAAAGCACCTATTGAAGTTTATGAAAAACCTAAGGAAACTAGATTTCAAGACACTACCATGACTGAAGCAGTTCCAGAAGTTGTTCGTGAGTTTGAAGATCCGCAAGAACCTGTAGATCCACCCCGTGAGGATAACTCTCACAAGAGGAAACCTGCATGGGATAGAGAGCTCATTCAAGATGCAGAAAGATTTGGCATTCCAGAAGAAGAACACAGAGCAAAGAAGAGAACCAGATCACATACCAGTTATGTTGCTTTACTCTGTGACATTATGAACAAAGAGCCTTCCAGTTATGAAGAGGCAGCGGAAAAGAAAGAATGAAAGGATGCTATGGTTGAGGAATACCAATCAATAATGAAGAATGATGTTTGGGATGTTGTCCCAAGACCTAAAGAGAAGTCTGTTGTGACTTCCAAGTGGATCTACAAAATCAAGCATGCTGCAAATGGCAGTGTGGAGAAATACAAAGCAAGATTCGTAGCTCGTGGATTCTCTCAGAAAGAGGGAATAGATTATGAAGAAATTTTTTGCACCTGTAGCCAGGTATACTTCCATCAGATCAGTACTTGCCCTGGCTGTAGCTATGAAATGGAAAATACAACAGATGGATGTCAAGACTGCCTTCTTGAATGGTGTAGTTGAAGAGGAAGTATATGTGGAACAGCCACTCGGTTTTGAAATACATGACAGGGAGTCATATGTGTGCAAATTAAAGAAAGCTTTGGATGGCTTGAAACAAGCTCCCAGAATTTGGTATGGTAGGATGGACAGTTTCCTATCTAGTTTGGGCTTTACCAAGAGTAAAGCGGATTCTAACCTTTACTACAAGGTTGAGGAAGGGAATCCTGTGATTCTGCTCCTGTATGTGGATGACTTATTTGTAACAGGAGATGACAGACTGATTGCAGATACTAAGAGGAAGCTTGCTGCTGAATTCGATATGAAAGATTTGGGAATGATGCACTATTTCCTAGGGATGGAGATGTGGCAGAGTGCAGGTGGGATCTTCCTTGGTCAAGGGAAGTACATAGTAGATATCCTGAAGAGATTTGGGATGATGGATTGCAAGGCCATGGCCATAACTATGGCATCGAATCTGAATCTTCTATGTGATGCTTCATCTGAGCCAGTTGATGTCTCTATGTATTGTCAAATGATTGGGTCCTTGATGTACCTGACGAACACGAGAGCAGACATTTACTTTGCTGTGAACACATTGAGCCAGTTCCTGATGAATCCGAGGAGTGTTCACCTGGTTGCTGTAAAGCATGTTCTGAGGTACCTGAAGGGTACAGTGGATTATGGGCTCAATTATGAAGTGAATCAAAAGTTTAACCTGCAGGGTTATGTTGATTCAGATTGGGCTGGCAGTGCTGCAGATAGGAAGAGCAAATCTGGGTGCTGCTTCAGTATGGGATCAGGTGTGATCTATTGGTTTAGCAGGAAGCAGTCCTGCGTAGCACTGAGTACAGCTGAGGCTGAGTATGTTGTAGCCTGTTCAGCTAGTTGTAAGGCAGTATGGCTACGGAAGCTACTGTCTGAGTTATTTAATCTCCCGTTGGAGGCTACTAGTATCTTCTGTGATAACTAGAGTTGTGTGAAGCTGTTTGAGAACCCAGTGTTTCATGACAGGTCGAAACACATAGAGATCAAATATCACTATATCAGGGATATGATGCAGAGAGGAGCTGTGAAGCTCCTGTATGTTGCGACGGACGAGCAGATTGCAGATGTGCTGACGAAGCCACTAGCCAGGGTGAAGTTCGAGTACTTTAGAGAGAGGCTTGGCATTCTTCAGATCAAGGACACTTCGAGGAAGAAGTGATGGACACATTTGTTGAAGCCGTTCCAAGCATGTTGGAAGGAGGATCCTTCACATGGCTATGGATGTAAGCGCTGGATAATGAGCATCAGGATGATGTTCTGGTTTCTGTTTGGATATGATCAGTTGGATCATTTTTATGCTGGATATGATCAGTTGGATCATTTATATGTATGCATCATGTTGGATGCTGGATATGATTAGTTGGATCATTTTTATGTATGTATGTATGCATCATGTTGGATACTGGATATGATCAATTGGATCATTTATTTGTATGCATCATGTTGGATGCTTGGACCATGTATATGTATATGTATCAGGTGGATACATTGTATGATTAGGTGGATCATGTATGGTGATATGTATCATGTATTTGTATTTGTATCAGGTTGTGCAGATGAGCATGTAATCCGGCGCCCTGGGAGATTTGCAGATAGTCTTTCGAGGTTTTGCCTATGGCATGTAATTCGGTGCCCTGGGATATCTAGCAAATGCTCTTTCGAGGTTTTGCTCTGGAAGGACATATAATTCGGTGCCCTAGGAGATCTGCAGATAGTCTTTCGAGTTTTTTCCTATGGCATGTAATTCGGTGCCCTGGGATATCTGGCAGATGCTCTTTTGAGGTTTTGTCCTATGGCATATAATTCGGTTCCCTGGGAGATCCGATAGGTTGGGCTGTGTGCCCGTAACCAATCCTGGGATGCTCTTGCAAGGTTCTTCCATGACCACATGTAATTCGTTTCCCTGGGATATCCTATAGGTAGAGCTGTGTACTCGTAACAGCCTGGGATGCTCTTGCGAGGTTTTGTGGTGAGGTCACATGTAATTCGGTGCCCTGGGAGATCCTATAGGTAGAGTTGTGTGCTCGTAACATCCTAGGATGGTCTTTCGAGGTTTTGTGACGCACATAATAAGTCCTGAGGATTCCACGGTATGGCTAGTGATGATGAAGACCTGCAGGTGGTGGGCCTACATCTAGTATGAAAAAGGACTGGCTCTGTAGAACTTCCTATGACGAGTAGAGTCAGAGATTGGTTGAGATAGAAGCAGCAGTGACGATGATGATGACGATGATATAGAGAAGAAGACTTGTCTAGCAGATCTGTGTCGAGAAATACCTTCCTAGTTAAGAGAGAGTGTTGATGTATATGTAACTTCGGAATGTATTTCATCTGTGTATTATATATATATTTATTGTACCCTTATAAGAGATGTGTTATTCTCTATAAGGAAGTGTCGTCATGTGGATTGACAAGTGTCGCAAGTGTGTGCACTTGCCGATGGGTTACTAGACCACCATGTGGGGTCAGCCCAAAATTATATATAATATAATGTGGATGTATCTAACTAGACAAGTCGGCCCCATAAGGTCACTCGGTAAAAAGGTGAGTATAAATAGAGATAGGAGATCTCTATTTTACTCACTCGGAAAAGTAACTCACTCTCACTCTCAAAAGTGGCGCACTAGTGAGGAAGAGGAGGATCATCTGCTAGGAGACTATCTCAGTGTTATTTGGTTGTATTTTGGTTGAGCCATTGCTCTCTCTATCTCTGAAGAAGTTGTGGGGTTTTCACCTTAGGGTTTTCCCCACGGAAACTCTGTGTCTCTTGTCTTTATGCTTTTCATTCTTGTGATGCTTGTCATATTGTGATTGTCATGCATTGATATACTGTAGATGTTATTCTCTCAGCAAAGATCCTAGAGTATTGTGAATTAATGCTCAAAATTTAACACTCCTATACGCTCAAATGGATAAATGCATGAATGAGGAGAGGAGGGATTTATGTATACATTTCACAAGCCGTATTGGGTCACTCACAACTAGAGGTGTTGGTGAAACACAACTACACTAGCTAGATTCAATTCAAGTGGAGAATCCACTTTTTATCTCGTCCCTTAATGGTCCAACGTACATTTTAGGACCCAAATCTTGACATACCAACAAACTGATATAGTTGAACACTTTACACTATGGAGCGATTATGGCACCCACGAACCATTATTACAACATGGATTATTATAGAGACCCATAACCTTAATATAGTGTATGAATTCCCAATTAGCTTATTTTCCAAATCTCTCATTTTTAAGCTATCCTCTAAGAAAAAAATAACCTGCTTATATGTTTATAGATGCAAATGCCACTTTTTCCTTTCTTTTGTTGACAATCAAAATATGAATTATGTCATTTGATTTAGAATTTTTAGATTTAGTTTGAAACTTGTAATGGTTATTAGAAATAAGAACGTACACTAACAAGAATAGAAAGCATAATAATGCATCACCACGCATATCATTATAACTACTATGTTAAAGACTACTTTTTCTCAGATAAACTGAGGAGGTGTTTGTATCCATGTCCTTGAAAAATTTGAAAGCATGCAAAATGTGGTAAAATTGTTTTAGAACCCTCATTGAATGCAAAATACTAGATATCAAATAGCATAATGTCTTCATCTCATGTCAAACATTCCCTATACATAGTATATACAATCATGATGGAAATGAGGTATAGTGTTCCAACTAAATCATATATTTATCATACATAACTAGATCCATTTCTGGATGATGATAACAATTACACATAAAAAAAAAATCACCAAAAAAATCTTACTTATGAATGACCCTTACAAAAAACAAAATATCATAAAATAATTACCGAACCCAACAAATTTAGGTCGCAAATAAAATTGACGAACTTGGAAACACGAATAAAAAATATAATAGTCACGAACCTCTCAATACAAATAAAAGAATATACCAGAACGCTTTGGACAACTCTATAAGAATGCAACCAAAATAATGACAATTCCACTGTAGCCCCACCATTTTAATTAGTGTGTGCATTCATTTATATTACAAACATACCAAACATCGACAATAATAGACATAAAATATGAGCATATACACTCTCATTAACACCTTAGAATGAGCCCTAAGAATCAAGAATACCATAGAATTCAACATGCCTAAAAAAGCATCCATGATAAAAAGCATGATAAAAGGTAAATATACAATATAATAATATATTGTAACTATGGATAAAAAGTATAAAATACATACCATGTTAATTATTGGATAAAAAGCATGATACGAGTTTGTATTCTCTGATAAATTGCATTTGCGACATGCCCCTTCAAGACGTAATCTTTCTGGAATGGATATGTTATGTGAAGATTAAAATGTCGAGAAAACTAAGAATGAATAGTGGAATTGCATCAACAAGAACCTTGATCCTGCAAGAGCAATCTGATGTGGGTAAACCATGAATCACTGTAGCCTTTATATAGAACAAAATAGCCCCTGATTTTCCCTCCAATATTGGAAATCGAGGGCTCAAAGAAGGTATCACATCAAATTGACTACAAATACAGGCGAATGCAACCATATTCTTGAATTACAAGGAAAATGGAGGGAGTAATAACCCTTGGGAGCCTCCTTTACTGAAAAATGGGGGCGGATGAATGGTTTCAATAGAATTTCTCTAGAAATTAAGGGTGAAAGATAGATTGGAGGGAGATTGTGTTAGGGCAAAAACAATTTTTTAATTTTCCTCATTATTATACGGGAGTCTATTCACTTCATATTTATTCTTTTTCTAATAAATATTGTGCAAATAAGTTTTAGCTAAAAAATCCCTTTCCATATACTAAAATAGCCCACTAAATTTTTGTAACCCCCTTAATATAGCCCATGGGCTATATATAGCCCCTAAAATTATCCATGGGGGAGATGCATCATGCATCAAAGAGTGTGTTACTACCTTGTTTGTAAATTTTTTAAAATTATGATTCCCTGGTTTACTAAGTACCAGGTCTGTCCATGTGTAGAGAATAACTTTTTTTTCCTTCTTTGTCCCTAAATTTCATCTATATCCATTTAAAAATTTCAAATTTTTTATACATAAACATAAAAAATAACAAGGATGGATATCTAAATCTCTTGAGAGAAAGGAAATATGCTATCTAGTTGTGTATTTTCTTAACCAGGTGATTACAGAGGTCAAATATGGGGGCCATAACCCTTGTTGATGGAGTCAAGAAGGTTAATATTCCAACGATGGTTTCACCTACAACCTTATGATCATGATACCCCAAGATGATACATGTTAGGCGCATGGATTCTTTTGATTTATCTGAGAAGTTGGCAATTGCATAAGGAGGATGGACAGTTGGGACAAGGGAACCTTATTTCATATGATGAGCTAGGGGTATATCTATTTTCACAGGTTTCAATGCTTGATAGGATGAGGGTAGGGATTCTCCATTAAAAAATTGCAGGGCTCGTAAATACGAGAAACATAGTATTTTAGATAGGGCATCTGTAGACACGATGCATAAGGTCTTGGTTTGGTCTAAGGACAAAATAACTCATTTATTAGAGGAGTATATAATATATCACCAACAAATGAATCCTAGGAAATGTACATCTTATGGATAGACTACATGGGCTACTTTTGTTTCCCACAATTGGAAAGGGTCATGCTTCACAAAAAAATTAGATTAATTTTTAAGGATGATTCTATGGATGTCTTATGGTTAAGACATTGTTGAAGACATCATCATCATGGTCATATAGGTTCTCATCATCCAAGCTCATAAGTTTTGGGGGTTTATCTTTTGACAAGGTGGCCATGGTTAAAATTATTGTTTATGCTAAGATAAAATGATGGAGGTAAAAAATGGAAAATTACACGGAGGGTAAAAATTTCCTGGAAGATGGCTTCATGTACTCTGCAACGATGTTGATTTGACTACAAGGTTTGCACAAGTGGAATTATTTTCCTCCATAGCAGAGCTGAATGAATAACAATTTAAATACTCCCCCCTTTTAATGGTCTATCCAATTTGAATTTTGACTTATGTTGCACAATTATTGGATGACTTTAGGATGATGTCATATAATTTCATTGGGCCTACCTGACATGCGTCCTTTCCTAAGTGGTACACATGGGTTCTGTCTCACTTTACCTTTCATTTGTATAGGCCCCCATTTATTCTTTCATATCCATAGGTGAAAAACTACCCTTTAGTAAACAAGAGTGGTAATGTCTCAGGCCTGGAGTGGTTTTAAAAATGATTTCAGAGAGCCATTACCAATCAAAATTCTCCATGCATCCTAGTTATTTTGGGCCACCGGATCCTCGAGGTAGCGTTATCCTACTTGCATACTCATGATGCGTTATTTCTTCTTACAATCAATATGTCAGGCCTCCACCACAATCTACTCAGTCCTGTTATAATTCCTTTTTGTTTTGGTCCCTCAATCACTCTCTCAGTTATGTGACCCACTTTGATTTAGCACCTAGTCACTTCTTCTTGTATATCTTGGTCCTCAACAACTAGTTATTTCGATCAACTCCTACCATTATTTCCATATACATTGGTCCCTTGAGTGCTTACACCAACTATCCCGAACCCTTCTACTTGGATTTTGACATTTCTCTATACGTTTTGGATTTGGGAGGTTTTGAGTGTTAACGAGTCCTTTGGACAATCAAACTCTAATCTGTCTCGAAAATGTTGAGGTGAACAACATATGAGTCTCTTAATTTTAATTTTCTACTCTTTAATGTATTTTACATAAAACAAAAGTTATATAAATTTGTTAATCAAATCATCCATATTTAGTTGTCCCATCTTGAGTTCATGCAACTCTTTATTTTATGTCTGCAAATATTTATGACAAGTATTTCTTTCATAAGTATTCCTTGAATTCCTTCTAGTTGAAATATTTTACTTAATACTTTTAGTGGCCTTTATATCTTTCCACCAAATGGATTCCTTGGGAGCGATATTAAACAAATCCAATCTATCTTTCATGTTCCTACAATAGTTGTAGATTTGAAAGTACTTCTTCATTGCAAGAAACTATGATTTAGCCTCTTCAATTGTCTTCACAATGCCAATAAATGTAGGTGGTTTGATCTTCTTGAACTCCCTGTGATGTTCATTGGAGATTTTTTTGTTAATGATTTTTCATGGGAGGTGATATCATTGTAATTTCACTGTATGAGTTGTCTGATACAACCTCTTCGCTAGTAGTTTATTTTTCATCTTCCTTTGGTGGATGTTTTGACTTTGGTTCCTTGCTTCTAGAATGTTTTTCTTGTGAATCCTTCTTTCCTCCATTTCTAATGGTAGGAGCAATATGTGTTGGATTTCTGATTTTAGTTAGGTTATACAATATGATAGTGTTGATCTCACATTGTTCCTCGAAGGATTTTATGTTGTTATCCTTGAAACTCTATAATTCTTCATGCAATATTTTCATTGTTTCTAACATCACTGTAGGAGTTGTTTTTATTTGGTCTGAGTTCAACTTCACCCATACATTTTCTTTAGGTGGGATCTTTTTCACACCCCAAATTGATTGGGTACCTCACTCATCCTTTTTAGGTGTTTCTAGATTTTTGAGTTACCTATATTTTTTTCAAATATGTCTTCTTCTTGTTTCTTGAAATTCAAATAGTTTATTAGTTTCATGTTTAAAATCTCAGCATAGAAACTGAGTCCATAATGTCCAAGTGTTGTAACCTTCACTCTGATACAACTTTGTAATGTACCCAGTATACTAAAAGTTTGTTTCTACTATGTGATGATATAACAATAAATGATATTGGGTGAGTGCTCACCTTCACTCGGTAGTGGAATTACATAGCTGTGACCAAGCATATATATTATCATCTTTGTGAGATATACATACTTGAGCAATTACCTTTGCTCAACAGGGTGTTGGTACTACTACAACTAAACCTACAACTTAGCCAACTCTATTCTTACCATTTAACAAGATTAGTCACAACATTTAAAGTACTTATACTCCTTATTCATAGAAATCATATACTTAATCATTATATGTAACTAGGCCTTTCTATGAGTAGGAATGCCCAATCCTGTCTCGACCAAAACTGAGGCACTCTAGTCTCTCATATGAGGGGCTATATAAACACTGCCATTAATCCGGAGAATATAATTATAGATATTAGTAACTAAATGCATTCTTATATTTATGTGTAAGACTGATATAATAATTATAGGCTATTTATTTTTCTTCCTTTCTAACTAGCTTACCAGACATACGACTGATCCGGATTTTATGAGCAGAACGAAATGAATATAGATTATTATCATATGCTTAACACAAAATAAAAGAGATACAGTAAAACTGGTTTTCTATTCAATAAGGAAATAAGCTAGAACTGTAAAATGCAACGGAAAACAAGCTTGCTGGAATGGTGGCGGCTTATCTCTGAGAAGAGATGTGACGGCTGCGCTCATTTCGCAAGAAGATGGTTACAATGAGGCTCTCAAGGCCTTTTACAATAAACAGGAATGTCAAAAACCCTAGATATCCAAAAACCTAACCCTAGGAGATGAAGCGCCAAAAGTCATGTGGGCCCCGTTTGGGTAAGTTAGTACATCAACTTCCTGGGGTCGTAACTTTTGCATACGATCTCCGTTTGGGGCGCTCGGTAGCCCGTTGGAAAGGTCTATCCGAGATTTACAACTTTCGATTGGGGCCAAATGTATGGCAAAGGCAACCATCTGGCCCACCAAATTGCCAAAAATGGTCGTTTAGGGCCTCAAAATGGCCCCGGAAGTTCAGGACCTGAAAAACTGCTAAAAATAGTACAATACCAAAATTGCCATAAAACTGTTTTGAGCCAGTTGGAAAGGTGGGTGGCCACCAATATCCACCTGGATCAATCCTTCCTCCTTAGGAAGCAATGGTCTCCATTGCGTTGAGTTCCCCCATCAGATGAGGAAATTTCTGCTGAATTTGGGCTCGGGTGAGCCACTTGCCTTGGTGCAGGAGCTGCCCTGCTTTGACAACTCGATAAAGCTGGATCCTTTGATGTCGAGTGCCCTTGATCTGTGTGTCTGCAATATGATCACTGGATGCTTGTTGTAGGCAGTCAGGGTTGAGCTCTGTTGGTGTCAACTTCTCTGCTATCTCTGAGGTGTCTACTGTGGTGGGAAATATGGCCGAAGGAGAGCCACGTTGAAGACTGGATGCAGACCTAGGAAGGGGGGAATGTTGAGCTCATAAGCATTGTCACCCACCGCCTTGGTGATGGTGTATGGCCCATAACGGAGTGGGCGAAGCTTTCGATGGGGCCCTGTAAGGCGTTCTTTCTGCAAATGCAACCAAACTTTGTCGCCTACCTGAAACTTATGTGGCACCCGATGTTGATCATGGCGCTGCTTGTACTTGGCATTAGACTTATGTAGAATATCCTGAACCTGTTAGCGGATATGCTAGATCCGTTCAATGAACCAGACGGCTTTGTCAGCCTCTGGGGACGAGTCGGCCGAGGTGGTCGCAAGGGGAAGTGCAACATCCATGGGGCCCAATGGTTGGAATCCCAACCCCACCTGAAAGGGGCTGTGGCCAGTTGAGCTATGCAGGGCTCGGTTGTAGCTATGTTGGACATAGGGGAGACTCTCATCCCATGTGCGGGGGTGTGTTGAATTGTACATGCGCAGGATATGTACGACCATCCGGTTGACGACCTCCGTTTGTCCATCGGTCTGGGGGTGGAAGGCAGTGGATTTGGTGATCTTGGTATCCAGCAGTGACCAGAGGCTTGACCAGAATGAGCTGAGGAACCGACTGTCACAGTCTGAGATAATGGTCTGTGGGATCCCAAAATGTACCCATACTTGTTCAAAGAAGAGCTTGGCAGTGGCTTCTGCTGTGATGTTCTTCTTGTAAGCGGCTAGAATCGCCATCTTGGAAAAGCGATCAACAACCACGAAAACACAGTCGTTTCCCCTCTTGGTGGATGGGAGGCCTGACATGTAGTCCATTGAGATGGATTCCCACGGCCTGTCAGGAGTAGGCAGAGGGGTGTATAGGCCCTGTTTCTTAGTGGTCGGTTTGGCAATAGCACAAGCGGTGCAGGACCTGATATACTTGCCGACATCCTGTCGAAGTTTCGGCCAGTAGAAATGTTTCTGCAACACTGCCACTGTCTTTTCGACACCAAAGTGTCCTTCCACCCGACTATAGTGAGATTCCCAAATCAGCTTCGCACGCTCGCTTGATGGAACGCAGAGATGGCCCAGATGACACAGCAACCCGTCCTGAAGATGGAAATTAGCAACCACTGAGTTGGTGCCCAACATTTGATAGGTGGCGGAGAAGTCAGGGTCTGTCTCATAGAGGTGAGGCCATCCAGAGGTCTCATGGCCACAAGAGTCTAGCACCGTGGTAAGTGCTGCGACTGGAGGTCGACTGAGGCAGTCAGCAACTCGGTTGGTACTCCCTGTTTTATATTTGATGTTGAGGTGGAACTGCTGTAAATATGTTTACCACTTCTGATGGCGGTCATTTTGCAACTTTCCTTGGGTCTGCATGAACTGTAGTGGCTAGTGATCAGTGTGGATGACTCTCTCCTTCCCAAGAATGTAATGTCTCCACTGGCGGCAGGCTTGTACAATGGAGTACATTTCTTTGTCATAGGTAGGGTACTTGCGGACAACGACACCCACAGCATAATCTGAAGCATCTGTCTCGATCTCAAAGGGATGTTGCAGGTTCGGTAATGAGAGTACCGGCGATGAGCACAAACGCTTCTTCAAGTCATCGAAGGCTTGTTGTTGGGACAACCCCACACAAATTTTGCCTTACCACCACCCCTGGTCACTTGGCTGAGGGCCCATGCGATATGAGAGAATCCCAGCACGAACCGGCGATAGAAATTAGCGAGGCCCAAGAAGCTCCGAAGTTCAGTGAGTGTGGTTGGGGCTGGCCAGTCACGGATGACCTGGATCTTGGCTGGATCCACATGCACACCATGTCGATCAATGATGTAGCCTAAGTAATGGACCCTGTCCATGCCGAAGGAGCATTTTTCCAAGTTTGCATATAGTTTGTGCTTCCGTAGGGTGTGCAGAACCTGCTGAATATGCTGCAAGTGTTCCTCCCAAGTCTTGCTGTAGATGAGGATGTCATCCAGATACACCACTACAAAATTGTTGGTGAAAGGTCGTAGGATATTGTCCATCATCCTCATAAAAGTTGCTGGAGCATTTGTCAAACCAAAAGGCATGACCAGCCATTCAAAAAGACCTTCTTTTGACTTGAAGGCAGTCTTCCATACATCTATCTATTCTATTGGGACCTGGTGGTAGCCAGACTTCAGATCAATCTTACTAAAGTATTTGGCCCCCGTGAGCTGATCAAAGAGGTCGTCGATTCGGGGAATTGGGTACCGGTTACGGACTGTGATTTTATTCAGGGCCCGGTAATCAATGCAGAGTCGCCAGGTCCCATCTTTCTTCTACACCAGCATGATTGGGCTCGCACAAGGTGATGAACTGGGACGGATGTGCCCCTTGTGGAGCAATTCTTGGATCTGCCTCTTGATCTCCTCGTTTTCCAACAGAGAGCGACGATAGACTGGCCCATTGGGTAGCGGTGCGCCTGGGGTCAGATCGATGGGATGCTTGACCTGGCAGTGCAGAGGTACCCCAGTCGGAGAGGAGAAGATATCTGAGTATCCTTCCACCACCTTATCCACTTGCTTCTGTTGTGTGGATAGATTGGTCGTGGAAGCCCGGGATGTGGCTGCGATCTTTCTTTCACTCTGAGAGCGAATCACGAAGAAGACAAATTTCCCGGTCTGAGAGATGACCTTCCTGCATTGCTTGACAGAGATCAAGGAAATAGCACTAGGAGGGACTGCCTCGGGTATCCTGTACAATTTCCTGTTCCAAGAAATAATAACACTACGAGGCCTAGACTCATATACAGCATGACGTTTCCATAAATAAGGTTGGCCCAAAAGAACATCTGAAACTTCGAGAGGAGCAACATCACACAATACCTCATCCTCGAAGGGCTTGATGCCGTATGGCAGTCGGCACTGTTGGCTGACGCGGAGATCGCTTCCTTTGCAGAGCCATCCAATGGTGTAGGGTTGTGGGTGCGGCGTTGTCGGCAGGGCCAGGCGCTTGACGACCTCTGCTGAGATGAGATTCTTCTGGCTGCCGCTATCAACGATGAAATGCAGCGGGGTGCCTTTTACCCACATCTGTGAATGGAAGAGGCGTTCTCCTTCTTCTGGCTCGTCTGGTTCATCAGGTTGGAGCTTGGTGGTGGCAACGATGGCACTGGGTTCCGCGTCAATGATCCGTCTTCCCCTTTCTGGTTCGGACTCAGAGTCAGAACCCGCATCTGATTCAGATGCTTTCACTTCGGCCACCAGCGACTGCTTTGAGCGGCAATCAGCAGTGTTATGCCAAGGGCTCTTATGGAAGTCGCACCACTTCCCGGTATCTTTCTTTGTTTTTCCGGTGTCCTTCTTTGCTTGCAGCTTGGACTAGTTGTCCTGATGTTGTCCATCTTTGCTCTGTCCTTTATTCTGTGGGTTGGTGTTGGCCCGGTTTTGCAACCAGGCTTAGTGCTATGGGCACCTGCTAACTAGTAGCAGCAGTTTCAATAGAAATAAAAACAATAAACTAAATAAACAATACTTTTCATGAATCTAAGCAAGAATCTAAGCAAATAATGTAAACATGTCAAAATCAAGAACAAGAAACATAAGAAATAATTTTTTGTATTGAAAAATGGGTGGGCAAGCAAGTGCTTGCGATATTACCTTCAATGGTGAAGGTTGATGTTGAGCAACTCCCAAGATGAGTAGCTCCAAACTCCAAGAGGTATCCTTCTCCAAGGTTGCTTCAATGGCTAAAAGTGCTCAGGGGAGATTTCAGCAGCATAAGGATGAGATAATGGAAGGATGTGAAATGAGGAGCCCCTACCACCTTTTTATAGGTTTTGGTGGTGAGGAATACCATTTGTGGTTTTGTGGACACCAAATGGTATTGACCAACATGGTTTAGGTACTTTTCCCTCCTTTTTCCTTTTTTGAATAAAAATAATATTTTAATTCCCTTTTTAATATTTTTGGGAATTTGGACCCTTTTTGAGGGTTTTTTATGATTTTCTTGGAAAAATAATCTTTTTTAATGGAAAAAGGGGTGTACTAAGGTCTTTTGGTGACCTTTTGTTGGTTTCGGAGGCTCAGATGGTGAAAAAGTGGACAAATGGGTCATGTGAATAGGGAAATGAGCTAGTGAGCACTTTTTGGGTGTTAACAGATTGCCCCCTGATGTGTGAGGGCAGGAGCTCATCGTATGGCCGATAGACATCATAGTTCTTTTGTCCTTTTTTCTGGGAGTAGGGGAGAGAAGAGACCGGTTGGAGACTGGAGCCACGGCCCTTGGAAGCTGCAAAAACAAAAAAATATTACATGGCCTCAATATGAATGAGGTATAATCTCTGATAAAGGACGAGGCGGGCATTCCCATGCTCGTATCAAGACATATACAAAACAATTAGTCCCAAGACGGGGGATCTAATACTTAAAGAAATATACTGGTACATCATAATGGTCCAGAGGGGACATTATTGTGGGATATACTCATGATCATGACTGATCTCAATAACTGATACACTGGAATAACTGTTGAACTGCTGAAACTGAAGGTGTCCAACATCTGTATTGACTCAATGACTGTGAGTCATCTCTGAGAAATATTGTAACTGTATACTCAAGGGAGTATGAAACTGGGGTAAACCTGAATACTGTCGCCATACGCAACCCGGATATCTATAGAAAAAATGTAACTGGTTGTATCCATAGGTAGACCCTCAAATGTGGAGGAGTCAGGTGGTATCCGGGGTCTTCGACTAATAACTGAACGGACCAATACCCTGTGCGAGTCGCAACGATGGGATCAAGGTGTTGAAGTCGAGCATGTGAGAAACAACCATTCGGAGAGGCACTGAGGATTCCTCTCGAAATGATCGTAGGCACTCATCATAAATGGTAATGAGTCCAAGACACAGGGACCTCTAGGTCTATCCTCTGGAATCAATGTGGTTGTCGTCGATAGAGGGAGACCAGCAACTAACAAGGCAATGATGTTTCCTTGATAGGAGTACGAGGTGTAGAACTGAAGTGATGTAGTACTGATGGTAGGACTGACATACTTGTGGGGAAGGGAAATAACTGGGTCCAAAAAAATGGGTAGAATCAAACTTCCTTTGTTCAGAGCATGATGACATGGTTGACCTGGCAGCGTAGGGAACTGACTTGTAGGTGTGGGGATCATTGCTTTGACTGAATGGTATATATTGACTCTGGGGGGGAGGACGAGCTGATAGGTGCTGTCGAGGGATTATCAAGGTGATATACTGCAAAATACTCTGAACAAAGGCGACCAAAATGGGGAAGCTGCCATATGAGTAGATGTGATCTGTCGTGGCGCCAAGAGGCACCATTGATTCCTTCTTTGTAGTTTGAATGAGCTTCAAGAAGGGATAAAAGTGTGCTCTGAAATGGTACGGTCCTGTGGATTTTGTGAGCCCAGGACGGCTCATGCTCATGGTTGCTTTCATGTTTAGAGAGTCTGAAAGCGGTAAGTGGACTCTATTGGTGTTTCTTTTTCGTAAGTTTAGTCTCCAAGGCCCGAAAAAGCATAAAATGATGCGAATGGAGAACTCTTCTAGCCGGTGTGACTAGAGTATACCTTTTTCGTAATTAGTCTACAAGGTCCGGAAAAGGGGTAAACTTATACCAGGTAGACGCCCTTTCAGATACATTTAGAGAGCATGAAAGGAAGCAAGATTGCTCAGCGATCTTTTCATTGTTTTAGGAGTCAGAAAAGAGCTTAACAGAAACTCCCTAAGTGTCTTTTTCGTAAAGAGGGGTTGCTCGGCCCGAAAAAGGGATAAAATTATACCAAACAAAAATGTATTGATGAGGGCGAGGAAAGGTTTCAAGCATCGTCATCAACGCGGAAAACTGGATCCGGTGACATAAGGATTGTCGAAAACGAAGAACGGCCGATGTGGCACGCAAACCGAGGTGATGAGGGGGCGTGGAAAAAATGCCCGAAAAATATAAAGGTGAGAGCGAGAAATGGTCTCAAGCATCATCACGAGCGCGGAAAACTGAATCCGGCTATATAAGGCACGTCTAAAACGGAGAACGGCCGATGTGGCACGCAAACCGAGGCGACGAGGGGGCGTGTAAAAAATGCCCAAAAAATCTAAAGGTGAGAGCGAGAAATGATCTCAAGCATCATCACGAGTGCGGAAAACTGAATCCGGCGATATAAGACACATCGAAAACGGAGAACGGCCGATGTGGCACGCAAACCGAGGTGACGAGGGGGCGTGGAACAAACGCCCGGAAAATCTAAAGGTGAGAGCGAGAAATGATCTCAAGCATCATCACGAGCGCGGAAAGCTGAATCCGGCGATATAAGACACATCGAAAACGGAGAACGGCCGATGTGGCATGCAAACCGAGGTGACGAGGGGGGCGTGGAAAAAAACGCCCGGAAAATCTAAAGGTGAGAGCGAGAAATGATCTCAAGCATCATCACGGGCATGGAAATATGAATCCGGCAGTGCAAATGGTGCGAAAAACGGAGGTCATAAGGACTCCGGAATGGTTAAAGGAAAGAACTAGGTTAAAAAATGGCTACAAATAAAGGTGATCCCACCAAGCGAAGGATGCAGTGGTGGGGAGAAATGATGACCTGTGGGGGCAAAATACTGGGTGTATCAAATCAACTGAAATATACAAGTGACACATGACCTCAAAAATGGTTGAGATCACGAATATGAAAAAGTGAGCAGGGTTAATGACCTGCCCCCATGCTATGTGCATGGGGTTTGTGATTGTGGATCACATATGTGTTGGTTTGAACGATGGGCTCATTGAGGTGTTGAGATAGAGATGATGGGGAAGGTTCAAAATGATTGATCATGCCCCCTATCCCGGGGTCGAGGTAATCTATTATGCCCCCTAACTCAGAGGTGTCAATGTGGTGCAGATGTTGTCTCATAGAGAGATCAATAGGGCATTGAGCAACTGCTGGCGGGGTGTTATACCATGAGGCTGTGGGTCGTGGTGGCATACTGAAGTGATGATATGATGATGGGGGATTCCCTTTGTGGTGTGGATGCCCCCAGTATCTCCGACGAGGATCACGGTGATGATGAGTAGGCAAGGTTTTGGGCATGCCCCCATGTTGTGGACATGTGGTTTCCTGGTTGATTTGAAAGGGTTCAACCTGTGTGTCAAAGGGATCAATGGAAGGGGCCGACCGGACAGAGGGGTATCCAGTGGAGATCATATAAATGGCGGGGTCAAGGCCAGGCATTTCGGTATCTGACCAACTAAAGACATCAGTGAATTCTTGGAACAGTTGTTGGTATTCTCCGATCTCATGCTCACTGTGGGAGGTTCCTAATGTGATGGTATGAAGGGCACCAAGTGGGTCAGAGATGTCAATGTGGATGAAGGGAGAAATATCGGCCATGGGATCCGTTAACCAATCGATTTTAGTAGGAAGGAAATCCTTGGACTCAACCGCGGATTGGGTAGCGGTGGTGGATGAAGTCTCTTCCAGGAGGAAGTATGGACGATGGTGCATGTCTTCCCCGGGATAATCAAAGGTAGTAGGAGTCTCGAGAACCTCTTCATCATTGCGGGACCTTTGAGTGGTCAAATCGAGTGATGAGGTAGTGGTAGTCGAAGAGATCATATAGATGGTGTTAATCTCTCCGGATGAGGATGATGCGGGAGGGTAGATCTCCTCGATAGTAGAGGGTGCCGTCTCTAGGTCCAAATTGTTCATCTCGTAGAGAGCTGCTCTGTAGTCTGGGATGTCAGGACAGTTATGCGAGTAGTGGCCATAAATACCGCATATCGCACATGGGTGGTTGGTACGCAGTGATTTATCACGAGGCATAGGGTTTGGATCTAGTTTGACCACCGGGATGTTGGGGTCGTCGTCCAACATTTGCATGTGTTCCTGCAATGCAGGTAACTGTGGGCACTGATGGGTTGGATGGCCTAACTCATCACACAGCGAGCATTTTGGAGGAGCACGAAATATGGGGGGAGGTTTAACTGCCTTGGGTGGGGGAACCGCAGTGTATGGTTGTGGGCCTCTGCCCCCAGTGGGCCTGACGAATGGAGGGGGATTCGTCGACGACGAAGGAGTCGTGATACCGGGAGGTGGTTGGGTAGAAGTAACAATGGGTTGCACCGGTTGTAGGATGACATTTGGTGTCAGTGGAGGAATGGGAGGCGTAATATACCACACGGGTAATCCTAATGTTAACCCGGGGAGACTAAGGGTAGCCATAAACGGGGCGCTTACTACACCCGAAGGAGGAAATAGAAAGGGGATTGTGTGGATAGGTGTAACACCGATGTGACTAGGGACCAATGGTGGTTTGGGTAACAAGGAGGGTTGATTACCGGGTGTTTGTGAAAGAGTGCAGAGGTTAGCGACCTGGGTCTCCGGTGACGGTGGTGGAATGGCCTGGAATGTAGAGGTTATCGACGCCTCGGAGTAAAGTCTGGGTCCTACTGAGGAAATGAATGAGGTAGTTGCACCACAAACAGGTTGTTCAACCATGGTGAGACCATTTTTAGGTGTGGTAGGGGCCTTGGGATCGTAATAGGTGAGCTGGTCGACCTTGACCACGCGTCCCTCATGGGGGAACATCATGGTACGAAAAACAGATGAGGCAACCGCTTTCATGGCGTACATGTAGTTGCGACCAAGTAAAAGGTTATAGTCTAGTGGGGCATTGATGACCTCAATGTCAATGAGCATGGTTTTACCCGCCAGCTGGACAGGGACATTGGCTAACAGACCTAGGGGTTGAGCCGAACGGCCGTCATAAGCTCGTAATGCAGTGGTGGACTGGTGGAGAGTAGGGGATCCCAACTTCTGCCAAACAAATGTGGACATGACGCATGTGGAGGCCCCTTCATCGATAATGGACCGATGGATGACAAGATTCCGAACAGAAACGGAAACTTGGAATGCTAAAGAGGAAGGCAGGC
Source organism: Larix kaempferi (assembly GCA_027924585.1). Taxonomy (NCBI): domain Eukaryota; kingdom Viridiplantae; phylum Streptophyta; class Pinopsida; order Pinales; family Pinaceae; genus Larix; species Larix kaempferi. Next base: position 1,091,344 of record BSBM01001500.1, on the reverse strand, counting down.
GGGGTTCAGACTGGTCTGAATCGAATGCGATCAACTGTGAATCATTGGGGTCAATGGCGCCAATGGCAGAGAGCAAAGTTTTGCGCTGCGAAGGACAGTTTTGCAAAACTTCTAAAGCAGACATGGCTGCAGGAGACTGGGCTAAGTCGTCTAGGATGTTGTAATTCGACGCAGCGCGAGCATTGGGATTACTGTTGATGCGACAAAGTGGGAAGCGAGGTGCTTTGGAAGCGCCATCAAGTGAAGCCGGAGGTATACGTAACGTTTGATCTGTGGGATTAACGTTAGTGTTCTTGTCGGCGGGAGGGGCTTCATAGGTGGAACCATATTGGTTCCAACGAGTTTGGAGGTTAGCATCGGCAGTCGACATCATCAACAAATGGTGAGTACCTGAATCGAACATGGGTTGATCAAGGGCTGCATAAGTGATCTGCTGTGGTGGCACGTTTCCCTGAGGGGGGGCTAACGGCTGAGTGTTCACTACACCCTGGTTTGGAAAGGGGTTTTGCAGCACCAAAGGTTGATGTTGAGGTGGTGGAGGGTTGGGTGGTGGCTGAGGAACCGCTTGCCCTTGACGATGGGCATCGTTGGTCCAGAGTTGCCGAGCTCGCTCCAAATGTGGGCAAGAATGCGTGTAATGACCATAGACCCCGCAAATAGAACAAGGGTGGTTTGTTCTGAGGTTATTATTTCTAGGCTGCTTAGGATTCCGATCCGGATTGCGGTTGGGAGGAGCAGCATTGTTATTTTGCGGAGGATTGGGAGGTGGAGGACCTTGCTGATGTTGTTGGTTATTACCATGGTTATGACCTCTACCACGGTTCTGTTGCGCACCTTGGTTGCGCTGGTTGTTTTGGTATTGGGGCTGATGTTGTTGTGCGTACACGTGCCCTTGAGCATTGGGGGGATTTTGGGGAGCCGCAGGTGCGGGAGCAGGTTGCGGTAGATAGTATGCAGGTGGAGGTGGAGGTGGTCCAGTTGCCTGTTGGGGTTGTTGGTACCCCTGAGCTGGTGGAGGTGTGAGGTTAGCTGGTGCAACCGGTTGTGGGTAATGCATGGGCTGTTGTGGGAACTGCATGGGGTTTTGTACCGTAGGTTGAGCATAGTATGTAGGGGGTACATATGCCGATGGCGCTTGGCCATAACAATGTTGTGGACAAGAGGGTCCATGAACGTGATGGGTCTGGTTTGTTGGAGCATAAGAAGTTGTCACCCCGGAACTAGATGTAGCCCTAGAAAGGTCTGGGGCGGGCATGGTGCTCACCATACTGAAAGGTTTTGCTTGCGGTGTAATTTGGCCAATAATGCCATCAGCGGCATGTGATGCCCCCGGTGTGTCACCGCGTGCAGAGTCACCTCGTGGGGCATCAGGTATGATCGTGTATAGGTAACCTGACTGGGCATAGATAAGATCAAACTGTTGGGCCTTAAGGATGGCCTCCTCCTCAGACTGGGGTCTTTCAGATGCTACATCCTTCGCAATGAGAGGAAGGAGGGATTTAAGGAACCAGTCTAAAAAGATTCGGTCGTCTAATTTGATCTTGCATAGGCTTCGGCGCCGACGCCAATCATGAATATGGTCAGTGATATGCGTGGCCGTGTTCTGTCTGCAAGACAGTAGGATCTCGACGCCCGCATCGTAGCGTACAGGTAGCTGGAAGAATTGTAGAAAGGTCGAGGCAAGGGAGGTAAATGTGGAATGCGTCCCATGGGGTTGCTCGATATACCATTTGGCTGCGGAGCCAGTGAAGGTGCGTTGTAAAAGCCGTAGGCGGATTGAGTCATCCACTATGGAGTTTGAGGAACACCATAAATGGAAGGACATGATGTGATTTTGGGGGTCTTCTCCAGCCTTACCCTCGAACTTAGGGATGTCAGAGGGAAGCTTAGTGGGCATATGGGGCCAAGCAGGATCATGTCTGATGGGGTCATTTGTGAGCCTAGCTAAATCTGGCAGGTTGAGACTTGCCATGTATGGTAGACTAGCGGATGTGGTGACCGGAACCGGGACCTGCCTAGCCATTGTGGTATGGTGTAGGGGTCCAGTAGCGCCTATAGGTATGCTAGGTATGGAGGGTATGTGCCCTCCAAAAGGTGTGGCATAATATGGGTTAGCGCTCCCAAGTGCAACTTGGGTTACACTTGGGTTAGGAATCGCACCAGGGATTCCTGGTATAGAACTGCCAAGTGCAACATGAGTTACACTTGGGTTAGGAATTGCACTGGGGATTCCTGGGATAGGGTTTGTGGAAACTGAAGGGGGTATGACCCCCATATTGGGCATGCCCATGACAGGTGGTGGTCCTGTGCTAGGCATTCCTGAATGTGGAGTGTTACCCATATTGGGCATACCCAAGGGGGTGGTTGTTGCCATGGATGGTACTGCCGCAGAAGGGTCTGCGGATGTCTGACCTATGGTTAATGTAAATTGTGGATCAACTGGTGTTTCAGACATATTTGTGGTTGGTGGTAACTCGGTGGGGTTTTCGGATTCTACCTCCAAATCAAAGGTGAAGTGGGGTATGTCAGAATCGGATGACCGTCTAATTGATTGACGATGTGTCGAATCAAGGGACAATGCTCTGCGTCCGTGACGTGGAGAGCCAAGTGGACTAAACTCTGGGAGTTCGCCCTGTAGACGACGAGAACGTCTAGAATTCTCAATGGTGAGAATATGTTTTTGTATGTAAAAAATGTGTTTTAAATATCAGGTGGTGATATATATGTAAAAGACTCAAAACCCTAATGCAACCAAGGGTGCAAGAAGGGGAGTGAAAAAAGAAGGCTCACAGGCCAAAAAATCAATCCTCAAAAAATGCACTTATTCTAGCAGCTGTGCTACAATAAGTGGAGGAATGCAACAACTGGTCAGAATACCAACATGCAAGCGGCTCCTAGAAAAAATAGGTGTAACTAGACTCAAAAGGTGGTAAAGATCATGCAAACACCTAATCTAAAAGTATTGTGACTCAAACAGACGATATCCTCTGCAAGGTGATGAAATCCAAGTCAGACAATATGAATGTTGAGACAACGGCTAGATATCCCCCTACCGGGAGGGACACCGGGTAATCAATCCTAAAAATACAGGCTACTAGGATACTCCGTTCATGACGCGTCGAGAAAAGGTAAATCTGCCGTTTGGTCCTTTGATCGCAATATCCCAATACAGGGATATCCCGAGAACTGCGAATGGTAGCCCTTCGGTTACTGAATCGGTTTCGGTATCCCACTCAGGCTTCCGGAACCATCCTCGCGACTTCAACCCTCCTAAGGGAGAGGCCTTCCCACAAACCGGTTGTGACCGCGCCAAAAAGTACTAAGAGATTTTAGCTCCCTAATTGGACAACTTCTATGTCTCAGATGTATGAACTGAGGGGTGTTATTGGAACACCTATCCCCCCAATACTACCTAGCTACAAGAATTCTTTTAGTGTTCCCCAAGTGGGGTTAAAAGTGTGTTCAAATTAAGGTACGTTTTAAGGCTTAGTTCAATTAAGTGATCGTGTGAGTGCACGTGAGGTGTTGTAAACTGAACTTTGAAAAAATTAAATGCTTTAAGGGAAATTTTCAAAAAATAAAGGATTTTTCGAAAATAAAAAGCAAATATTTAAGACTTTTTTCACTAAAAGGAATTAATATGCTTTTCAAAAGATAACTCAAAAAATAAAGGATTTCTTGGATTTATGAAAGCAAATGATAAACTCCTTTCTAAAAGAAATAAATGGATTTCTTCGTTTCAAGAAAAATTGCTAAGGGCAAGATTTCAAAGAAGTAAACAAGAAAAAATTTGAATCTACATGAAAATACAAAATGAGTCTTTCTTTCACTTTCTTGAAAATTTTGAAAAAGATTTCTAAATATGCACTTTTAAATAGTAAAATTTTTTTCAAAGCTGTAAAATATGCAGAATGCAAATACTGTAAAAAATGTGCTATGGGTAGAAAGTACAGTAAAAAATACTTTTCAAAATCGTGATGGCCGAATGAAAAAATTCAGCCGCGCGGGTTTTGGACGAACAACCGCGATGGGCCGCGCGGGTTTTGGCCGCACAGTCGCGATGGACCGCGCGGGTTTTGGACGAACAGTCGCGATGGACCACGCGGGTTTTGGGCGCACAGTCGCGATGGACCGCGCGGGTTTTGGGCGCACAGTCGCGATGGACAGCGCGGAAATAGGCCGCGAAGCCGCGGTGTGCAGCGCAGAAAAACACAGAAAAGTCGCGATGGACCGCGCGACTGTCTGGAAAAAGGCCGCGATGGACCGCGCGGAAAAACCCAGAAAAGTCGCGATGGACCGCGCGACTGTCTGGCAAAAAGCCGCGAGGCGGAAGCCGTGCACGGAAACCAAGAAACGAACCCGAAAAATGAAAATTTCGGGCTGTTTATGGGGCCAAATCTCAGAACAGCAATGGATCTGTTGTCTAAGATGGCAGATCTATGGATCTAAAGGTTAAAAACTCATAAAAACTAAGATTTAAAGGCAAAACTAGAGATCTAAAGTTCAAACCAAAGCGGAGTCGCCAAAACTGTTGGCCCGGTTTTGCAACCAGGCTTAGTGCTATGGGCACCTGCTAACTAGTAGCAGCAGTTTCAATAGAAATAAAAACAATAAACTAAATAAACAATACTTTTCATGAATCTAAGCAAGAATCTAAGCAAATAATGTAAACATGTCAAAATCAAGAACAAGAAACATAAGAAATAATTTTTTGTATTGAAAAATGGGTGGGCAAGCAAGTGCTTGCGATATTACCTTCAATGGTGAAGGTTGATGTTGAGCAACTCCCAAGATGAGTAGCTCCAAACTCCAAGAGGTCTCCTTCTCCAAGGTTGCTTCAATGGCTAAAAGTGCTCAGGGGAGATTTCAGCAGCATAAGGATGAGATAATGGAAGGATGTGAAATGAGGAGCCCCTACCACCTTTTTATAGGTTTTGGTGGTGAGGAATACCATTTGTGGTTTTGTGGACACCAAATGGTATTGACCAACATGGTTTAGGTACTTTTCCCTCCTTTTTCCTTTTTTGAATAAAAATAATATTTTAATTCCCTTTTTAATATTTTTGGGAATTTGGACCCTTTTTGAGGGTTTTTTATGATTTTCTTGGAAAAATAATCTTTTTTAATGGAAAAAGGGGTGTACTAAGGTCTTTTGGTGACCTTTTGTTGGTTTCGGAGGCTCAGATGGTGAAAAAGTGGACAAATGGGTCATGTGAATAGGGAAATGAGCTAGTGAGCACTTTTTGGGTGTTAACAGTTGGGGCTGCCCTTTCCTGTCTTTTGCTGTGAAGGGTTCCCAGGCCCAAATTGCCGTGTCTTTTGTTTGAGCTTCTGCTCGATTTTGACGCCATATCGGTAGGATGTGCCCAAGGAAGAGATGTCCAGAAATTCCATTTCGGTCTGGATGTATCTATGCAAACCACCGCGATACTTGAGCACCAGATGTCGCTCTGAATCTTTGATGCCCAGCTTGGTGCGCAAGGTATGGAAGATATTTGTGAACTCTGGCACTGCTTGGTCTCTTTCTTGTCGCAGTGTGGTCCATTTGGTATACAAATCGTCATAACTTCCAACAGGGTAGTATTGTTCCTTAATAGCATCCCTAAAGGATTCCCAGGTGGCCGTGACTGAAAATAATGAGGCTTCTTCTGTGTCCTTTTGCTCGCAGAATGTTTCCCACCAATCTTTGACATGGGGAACGGCTTTGAGGAGCGCAAAAGTAATCTTTTCTTTATTCGAAAAGTTATGGACAGAAAAATACCCTTCTAGTAGATTCAACCACTTATCTACAGCATCTGCGTCTATCTGTCCTTCAAATATAGGGATATCAAAGTTGATTTGTACCTTGAAGGTGGCGGCGCTTCCGCTCGAGGAAGATGCGTCGCTTGTTGGTAGTCGCCGAAGGATTTGCGCGAAATTATCCATCATATCGTTCCTCTGCTGCGTGAGGGCTTCCTCAAGCAACATTTTGATAGGATATCCTGTCCCGTCATCTTTCTTTTCTCCTGCCATGAGAGGTCGCTTGGGCGTGCGAGAGCTTTTGTCCTCAAGAGAAACAAGCTCGAGACCCAATTCTTTGTACCCTGACCTCGTTGGGGACATGCATTAAGACGACAAGGAGCAGACCGCTCTGATACCACTGATCCGGATTTTATGAGCAGAACGAAATGAATACAGATTATTATCAGATGCTTAACACAAAATAACAGAGATACAGTAAAACTGGTTTTCTATTCAATAAGGAAATAAGCTAGAACTGTAAAATGCAGCGGAAAACAAGCTTGTTGGAATGGTGGCGGCTTATCTCTGAGAAGAGATGTGACGGCTGCGCTCATTTCGCAAGAAGATGGTTACAATGAGGCTCTCAAGGCCTTTTAAAATAAACAGAAATGTCAAAAACCCTAGACATCCAAAAACCTAACCCTAAGAGATGAAGCGCCAAAAGTCATGTGGGCCCCGTTTGGGTAACTTAGTACATCAACTTCCTGGGGTCGTAACTTTTGCATACGATCTCCGTTTGGGGCGCTCGGTAGCCCGTTGGAAAGGTCTATCCGAGATTTACAACTTTCAACTGGGACCAAATGCATGCCGAAGGCAACCATTTGGCCCCCCAAATTGCCAAAAATGGTCGTTTAGGGCCTCAAAATGGCCCCGGAAGTTCAGGACCCGAAAAACTGCTAAAAATAGTACAATACCAAAATTGCCATAAAACTGTTTTGAGCCAGTTGGAAAGGTGGGTGGCCACCAATATCCACCTGGATCAACGACTATATGTTAACACACACAAACATTAACATAATCAATTAATATGTTTTACACATTTAAAAAACACAAAAGGGAACACCTAGAAAAAAGGACAGGCCAATCCTTCCAAGTCTTAAAACATACCAATTATTAGATAAAATGTAGGGTTAATTCTTGCATACGTTTTCCCCTACCGCATGTCTAGCTAAGAGGGAGTGGGGTCAATTCCCATGCATGCCAAATTAGTAACTATTTACTTAGCCCCAATTATGATGGTGTTAATGCAAATAATTATTGAGAGAGAGTGTTTTTCATGGTACTTTTAGCCTATCACAGGCCATCCGTCACACCTATCATTTTGGCTATCAAATCCTTTCTCTTCTCCACATGTCAAGGGAAACATCATGCCTCACTTCCCAATTGTTTTATAAGGTTGATTTTCTCTCAAACCTCCATTTATTCTCTTCCTTCATGACCCTATGGGTCGATATCTTATGCCACCTGAGTTAGATTTGTGAGGTTGCATCCCAAGTGTGGGATTGATACCCCACTGTAAAGAGCATGCGTGAAACCTTTGGGGATGGTTGTGATTGTGGTGAGAATGAGATCATTGCATAGGGATAGAATACCAATCCATGGCCTATATGTTATTCCATAGATGTGATTCATAATGGTGTTCACATTTTGTAGATGGGCAAGGGAGCACCCCCTTTTCCATGAATCTTCTCAATGAGGAGATTCATGATCTATGCATTCTTACCAAGGTGATTCCACAGAACCTCTTCGTCCCTCTTTCATTTGTAGGATAGTCATTTACAATTGTTGATTAAGCTTTTCTAACTATCAGTTGAGGTTATCGTTGCTTCAAGTTAGGAGCCTATATTTTATATCTCTTTAAGAATAGATTTATGCTTTTTTAAGGTTGGATGTTAATTCACTTGTTTTCTCCTTTTTCTATGCTATATGTATTCGACTTGTCCCACACTAAACATTTATTACTTGGTTCACTTGCTTGAATTGAACTTTTGTTCACTACTTTTGATCTCTTTAGATCCAAGTGGGTATCCACTTTAACATTTGCATTAATATATATTGATATTGGTACACACACACACACACACATATATACTTCTACCTTCAAATATGTAAATATAAATAGAGATTCATCTTAAACCTAGATCTATCAAGCACCGAGAGGAATCCAATTACTTGAGGTGTAATTTTTTTCTTCTTAAAATTTTACACATTAAGAAAATGTTTACACCTTAATATTTTTTATTTGGATCGATGCTTGATATATCTAAGTTTAAAATGAAATCAATATAATTTATATTTTTTTGTATAAGCCAACATCATTTGCATTTTTTTATGGGATGTCACAACCTCAATTTACTCAATTTAAAAAATATATATATGTACACGTTGACGATATTAATTCTTATGTCGCACGTATGAAATACAAAGAGGATGCAGTTGTGACTCCGCATCATCTATTCATAAGGTATAATTTTTATTTATGTCCTATACATGTGTAAATATTTATTACAATTTTGTTTGCAGAAACGAGCCAGTCTTAGCTTAGCGAATACATATCGTGTAATGCTAACATTTGACTTTGTTACTATCGTAACCCATTCAGAATGATGCTTACTTCTTATGTAGCTTTTATTATGATACTTCTGAGTTGTTCATGTTTAAGAATAGTGCCATAAACCAATTTATGCTATTAAGCATGCTATGTTGTTATCACTCCATATTAAGTGGAGAGTCTTAATTATTGGTATTTCTACCATAAGTGGACTTCGTCCATGGTTTATATGAATTATGCTCGTCGAGCTTCAATATTATAAACCTAAGTGATTGTACACTGATGCAGGAGCATTGGGGCCTAGGCAAAATATTCGAAGATGATTGACATAAGGGAGGCCGACCAGAGGGAGTGCCAATGACCACTAGTGCGGAAAAGAAGATTGGCTGTCAAAGTCAATGAGTCGAGCAGGAACAGTTGATGCACAGATCAACAGAAGAAGCAGAAGGTTGGAAGTCGACATGTCAATGGTCGACAGACAACAGGGTAGCAACGAAGACATCGAGGTTCGACATGTGGTCGAATTGAGACTCCGACAGGTTTGTATTAACGAAGCTTGAGAGTATGAAGGGAAGCTGACAGGTTATGTCGAAGGCTGAAAGAAGACAGTATGGTCGAGGTGATAAGACTAATTACTGTAGCAGTGTCAGAAGGGTGCGCAGAAAGTCAAGGAGAGTGCTTGGAAATAGTTCGGGGTTGCTAAGAAAGTTATTGGCAGTTATTGTAGGTGGGTAAAGACATGAAAGATGTCGTCACAGGAAGGGATTGTGCAGCATGGAAGGGACTCTGAAAGTTATAGGTATGCAAGATCTGAGGAGATCGATGGATAGAGGAAGTGTGTCTCAGGGATCAGAGTGATCTCGGGAACAGCAGCAGCAGAGTAGAAGGTCAGGGAGTTGGGATCAATTGAACAACTTGCCACTTGGCAAAGTGGAAAAACTTGGCATGGAGGAGAGTCAAGTAGAGCGAGCAGAGCTCAAGAGAAGTTTTGTAGATTGGAGAGGAAAGTCACACATCTACAGAGCGCAAAGAAGATCGAGCCATAGCTCAGAGTTCCGTAGTGAACCAGGTGTTATAGCTTGAAATGACACCTCTCCGTCCGTGACGACACTTGTTTCCCTTGGTCGCATGACGACACTTCTTGAGATCAAGTTCAGTCACACAACAGGACAATTGTGGATGGAGGAGTCATTTGGGACACTAAAAATGATTGAAATTACCTCATTCTTGACCCATTTGATGTATATGACCCTTAGGAACATTTTTCCAGACCAAACTATCTCCTGAAAATGAGCAGAAAAGCCTGTTTTTGGCCATTTTTCACTATGAGCGCGACTCTACTGTTATAATAGTAGCGTGTGTACGCGACTTTGTCTCATTTAAAGTAGCGCCCATTGCCATATGTACGCGACTTTGTATACTGTAGACTAGGGTACACTCTTGTTTTGGTCAAAATCTCGAAATTCGAGTAAGTTAAGTTGGTTGGGAAACCTCTTGAGTGGTTATAACTTCTTTTCCTCTTCCTCATTGATTATATAAGGAGGGTAGAAGGGTCATGTGGGGGAGCAAGCCCAATTGCAAAGTTATGCTGGAGGAATGGAGACCCTCATCCCCCTCTCTTGTGCTTCAGTTTTGGTAAACCCTAGTACAATTGCTTAGAGGCTGGGATCCTTGGAGAACGGAAGCAGGAGACCTTGAATCTAGGTTTCGTGAAGTGCCAAGCTTGAAGGAAGGTATAATTGTATGTACTTGCTTTCATTCATTAATAAAGATCAGACGTTCTTCTCTTTCCAAATATGACCTATTAATGTGTCTTAAGATTTGATCACTGTTTGATTATAGTTTGATGTCTCTTTCCATTATAGATATCAGTATTATATATGTAGTCAAATGTATTTGAGAAAGGTATCAAGTTGTTTTGCAGGTCTGGGCATTGCGACACTGGATAAGCATTGAAGAGCGAGGGAGGAAAAGCTAGGATCAACCTTCTGAATAAGGTGCCTACATCTCTAAACCCTAATCTCTTCATTTATTAGTTATACTTGCAGAATGCTTGTAAGTCTATCTTTATCACCGTAAGTTGGTAGTTTCTCCCCTGAACTATAGGTGCATTTTCCCCACAACAGAATGGCGACTCCGCTGGGGAATAAGCCTAACTGCTTAGGGGTGTCCAAGGTCATTTATTCAGTCTTGTTTGATGGTCTTTGCTCATTTTCTTGATTAGGATCAGTTAGTAGGCTCTGTTTGACCCTCCTGGGCTTTTTACAGACCCTTCCCAATCCTTGCAAACCTTTGTGGACCCAGTTTGGGGGTTTTAACCCCGTTTTTTAGACTTTTTTTCTTGTACGCTACTGTTTGTACCACACAGTAGCGCTCATACGCTACTTTTCCTTTGCACAGTAGCGCCCATACTGCTATGAGCGCTAGTTTCCTTCATACACAGTAGCGCTCAAAATCTGGGTTTGAAATTTTTTGAGTTTTTGGGTTGTGGACCCAAATCTGGGGGCTGTGGCTGCATTTTTTGGGGTCCCTGATGACCTTAGGTCTGTGTTAAACCCCTGTAAGTGGTCTCCCATCCTTGTACTGATCCTACATTCATGATTTGAACCTCTTTTGATCATTTTGGGCTTGCTTGGAAAGTTTTGGAGCTTGTTGACCCAAGTTGGGGGGTTTTTGGACCTGTTTGGTGTTTTGTACCCTAATTTGAGTCTGATTGAACTTGCTTGCACCATTTACACTGGATTTGAAACCTCTTGAGTCTTTTTGACCCTGTTTGTATCTATTTGAGTGAAATTTCTCTTTTAGGTTGGTTTCTTGTCCTCCCTTATGCTTTTAGTTTTTCTTTTGTAGTGAAAGCTCAAGTGTTTTGGCTGTTGTTCAAGACCTTGTTTGCATTGTTTACGTGCAGACCTGACTTTACCAAACCATACTTCTTCGTAGGTCATTCGCTTCGTTTGGGTCTAAAAGTAGTTTTTGTACTCTTTTCCCAATGTTTGGCATGCTTACATCAATAAGAATTTGAAAGTCATATTGGTAGCTTTTACTGTTTCATAAAGAGAACCTGAAAGTTTCTTTGCTTTGCTTTGATAGTAGGTTAGTTTCAGTTTTTGTTTCTTACCTTTGAAAAGCATAAAGAATTTTGATTTATCTTATAAATAGAGTACCTTGCAAGTGGCTTAAAATATTTTAGAGTGCTTTGCATCAAAAAGAACAAGTTTTCTTTTGCATACCTAGTTGTTTGAGTAGCTGCATTCTTAGGTTTTGAGTTTAATTTTTTACATTTAGACGTTATTTTTACCTTTTTTGCATTCAAAAGATTAAAAAATTGCATTTGCACATGCATTCTAGATCAGAATTTTAAGACTTGCATTGAAAAGAAAAAGATTTGTTTGGTGGTAAATATTTCATTTTCAGTACTCTATTTCTATTATAACCACTCTCACACATCCACTACCTTTTTGAGTAATCAAGTAACCTTTAAAATGAACTCTAATAAAATGAACTAGCAACATTTTATTTTCTAGGTTACACTACACCAACTAGTCTTGGTTAGGATCTTGGGTTTAAAACACCTTAAACCACCCAAGATCACACATTGCGCAAAAATCGTAGTGAGACTATCATTAGGCAAACCCACCTCACTCAAAATTTGCCTGGGAGCATATGCAGTAGGTCAATGTGAGATCAGTTTGTGGGAATACCCCTCCTACTTTCTGTTCGAGCATATGCCAGGATCGGATTGCGTATTGGGGACTCTTTCGAGTTTCGGGCTTAGCTACCCTGCCCACGCTTTCTGATTCGACCGGTGACTGTTCCCCCAGGAGTTTTCGGTGTTGTGGTATCCTTAGTATCAGACTCTAGGTTCATACACAGGTGACAGTGGAGGGTATATCTGCTGCACCTAGGACAGACGTGGGGGGAAATCCCTTGCAGGTCTTTGGGAGGGCGGTTGGGTGATTCCAGCGCTTGCACCCTTAGTCATTGTATTGTGGACCCCGGGTAACTGTCCTTCATCCTTCGTTGATCTATTCTGGGCCCTCATCATCCCAGACTCTTCTCCGGAAGGCATCTGTTTGCCTGGTTTGATTTACTTAGGACCTTTTTTTTAGTGCTGTGCTCTTTGTGCTACTTTTTTTTTTAGTTTGCCTTAGAGAACTTCTTGTTCATTTGAGCAGGAAACTATGTCTAGCATTCCGGCGAGTGCCAATCAAGGTACCCCTGTTCCGGGGGATCCTTGTGCTGTTCCATTCATTGGAAACATTGGTGCTCCCTTAATGGCTACTCTGAATCTTCCTGGATTCACTATTGGGCTGCCGGTTTGGTTGTTTTCCACTCCGAATGCCTTGCATGCTCCTGACGCTTCTTTTGTGAGCACCTCAAATCAAGAGCATCAGAACCCTGTGCCTCCTTTTCCAGTAACATCTTGTCCTCCTACTTCTACCTCATGTGGCGAAAGTAGCAATACTAGTAACGAGCAGTCTAAAAGGAATAGACGGGGGAAGAATAGGAAGAAGATGCCAAAACAAGGGGGCAAGCACCCTGCCTCTGCAAATCATGCAGGGGGCACCCACCCAGCCTCTGGAGGTCATGCTGGGAGAAAACTTTTAGTCACTGAAAATCATACTGAAAGTTTGTCTTCAACCACTGTCAGTCATGTTGAGGACACGTCATTGATCACTGCTAGCCATATTAATGACAAGTCACCAGTTCCTGTGAGTCATACTGGAGACACCAGATCATCCACTGCAAGTCATGCTGAGGGAGTTGACATTGTCGACAAACCCAACAAACAGAAGCTTAAGTTCCCTTGTAAGTTTTGCGAGGGAGACCACCTTACTTACTTGTGCCCTGTACTTCCAGAAGTGCAAAAAGTGTGGTCCTTAGTTCAAAAGTCTTCTGCTTCTGAGCAACCAGCCTCTGTGAGTCATGCTGGGGGCAAGCTGTCAGCCAATGCTAGTCATGCTGAGAGTACTGACGTTGTAAAGGAGTCTAAACCTATAGGACGGAAACCAAAGTTCCCTTGTAAACTTTGTAAGGGAGATCACCTTACTCACCGATGCCCTGCCATTCCAAAGGCACGAAGAGTGTGGTCCATGTCTGAAGGAACCTCTGTTCCTGAGTTGTCTATAGATTCCCTGCAGTCAGATCAACCTTTGGTTGATAAAGTGGTTGAACCAATGCAATCTTTGGTCGACCCCACTCTTCCTTCGGAGAGTGAAGTGATTGAATCGATGCAATCTTCGACCGATCCCATCAGTCCTTCAGAGATTGATGCACCTACTACTGAAGTCTTCTGCATTTCCAGTTTGGATGTTCCTGAAAAAGGGAGCACTTCATCTGTGCCATGTGAACCCCTACCAAGCCCTAGGATTGTTTCCTTTGATTGGAATAGTCTAGCCGAGCCTCGCCTTCCTTCTTCGACACCTTTCCAGATAAAGGTTGATATCGGGAACCATACGGTTGATCGATGCATTGTTGATGAAGGTGCTTCTGTTAGTATCTTATCCGCTTATGCTTGGAGAGATTTGGGTTTCCCTAATATTATTTCAGCTCTTAATTGGCCGTTGACCTTCGATAGAAGACCTAGTGAACCGATCGGATTCCTCCGTCAGGCACCTGTTACCTTGGGTGGAAAAATAGTCTTAGTTGATTTTATGGTTCTAAAGGACCCTATGGACTTTGATATGATCCTCGGGCGTGATTACGTTTATGCTATGCATGCTGTGGTGTCTACGCTTTTTCGTGTGATGCATTTCCCTCATAACGAAAACATTGTCACCATCGACCAGCTTGCATTCGTTGATCCTCCTTATTACCCAACTGTAGACCAGTCTGATCCCTCGTCATTAGGCACTACTATGTCACATGCACCTCATGTGGGATATTGTTCCTTGAGTTCAACTGCTACTGAGAAGAAGTCTCTGAGTTCATGCTTACCTTCTCGGGACTTGGTCCCAGCTTTTGACCTAGTGACATCTCCATCTGAATGTTTAGATATGTATTCTATCTGGGATGATATACTTCCTTCCGATGAAGTTTTCCTAGAGTCTATGGTACAGTCTGCCATTCACTTGGATGTTGATCCAGTCACAGTTATGTCCAGCCCCGGTTTGACCTTAAAGTCTGATCTTCCTACTGTTAAGTCTTTGGACTCTCCTATAGATCAGCAAATCGGTGTTCCTGCTGAGTTTGATTATGCTTCTAGAATTTTCAACTCCCGTGATGATGAATTTGTTTCTGCAGATTCCATCATGTCCTTCAACTTTGATCTTCATCCTGAATTTGATCTTGTTGATTGTAAGTCCTCGGTCTTGGGTACCATAGAGTCTTCATTCGAAGACCCTGCCTTGTTTATGCCTGTTGTTGATGATAGTGAAGTTGAAATTATTTCTACCACAGTGACTTGTATCGGGTCTTCCTTTACATATGTTTTAGATATGATCCCGGTACTAATGTTTCTTGGAGACAGGATTCTTAGCTGGATGTATACTTGCTTACTGGTCCTTTTCGACACCTTGTGCGACCATGTCAGGTATATTCAGAACCTTGCATATAGGTTTAGGCTTCCCCGCTGTTATGTTGCATTTGAACCTTTTGCCATCCGAATTCGCCATAGGGTCGAACCTGTTGGATATTGGTGTGATAGCCATCTCTTTATGCATTGTGCACCAGTCCGACAGCAGAACCTACCTAACATGGGTCATCCTAGTCAGCACCCTTATGCCATTCTGGTGCCCATGCTGAGTTTTTCTCATAGGTTCGGGAGCCTTTTTAGATTCACCATGACTTTGAGAAGAAGCCTCATATCTTTCTTCCTCATATATTTCTGGCCATCCCTGATAAGGTTCCCATCTTTGTGTTCAAATTGCATATGCATCTATTATGATCCCGCTTGCGCTAATGAGCCTGAAGCCGGCTTCCACGCTTTTAGCCCGTTGTATAAGCCTCCATCTCTGATCTCATTTCCGCTAAGCCCTGTATCATTTTGCCTTTTCAATTTGACACCTTTTACCTGGAGGAGACACACCCTGAGTGTCCTTATCTTGCCCATGTTCCTTGCATTAGGCATAGCTTTGTTCCATGCGCTTGGAGCTAGTTTTGCATGTCCCTGACACTCGTCTCTTCCCACATCGAGCATTCTTCTGCCTTCACTTCGAGCTCATTAAAAACAGTAAGTAGGTTACGAGCAGTCTTCCACCTTTCCTTCGAGCTCGTTAAAAACAGTAAGGAGGCTACGAGCATTCTTCTACCTTCACTTCGAGCTCGTTAAAAACAGTAAGTAGGTTATGAGCATTTCTTTCATCTTCACTTCGAGCTCGTTAAAAACAGTAAGGAAGTTGTGAGCATTTTCCTATCTCCTTTGAGCTCGTTAAAAACAGTAAGGAGGTCATGAGTTTACTTTTCCGGACTCGTTAAACCTTTACGGAAAAGATCCCTATGGAGTTCTTTTAAGCCCTTTTCAGACTCCTTAAATAGGAAAAGTTTGCCGAGCATAGTTGTCTTTTCGGGCTCGTTAAAATAACTGAACCGACATCCACTTAGGTATAGAATTACCCCTTTTCCGGGCCTTGGTGGATAATTTACGGAAAAGGTATACTCTAGGTATACTCTTGTATGCGCTAGAAGAGTTCTTCTTCCATCATTTTACACTTTTTCGGGGAAGGAGACTAACTTTACGAAAAAGGACCTTTGGAGTCGTCTTTAGGGTTTTCAGACTCTCGAAATGTGAAAACACCAAGCGAGCACATACCAATCCGGGCTCGATATAAAATCCACGGATAAGTGTATAGAGGACTGTTTAAGTTTTTCAACTCTATAAGCAAGAAAACACCGCCGAGCACAGACCAATCCGGGCTCGATATAAAATCCACGGATAGGTGTATGGAGTTTTCTTCTAGGTTTTTCAGACTCCTTAAATATGAAAATACCGTCGAGCATGCTTTAGTTCTTTGTCAAGCTCGTTAAAAAATGAAAAAGGAAAGGGAAGGGAAGAATGTCAAAATATATTTCAATATGATGGCAGCAAGTCAACTATCTCCTTGAACAAAGCACATGTTTTGAGTCTATCAAACAAGTTGGGTTCTAGTATTGACCTTAGGGTAAACTTGATCTCAGAGTTCCTACTCCTCCGTTTGGTTAGCCTTCCAATCATTTGGAGAATCTGTTAATGTCTCCTACATTGAAGATATGTATCATGGTCTCTTTGTGTTCAAAGCTGCCTAAGTCACTCTTGTGTCGTGCTCACTGTTCAAGGATACAACCTGTGTCGGCCATTCTGCAGTTGCCTTGACCTCATGTGTCGGCCATTCCTTGGTGTCAGTATGTTTCATCCTGTGTTCCGTCCTACTCCAAATAAGCTCATACCTTTTGAGTGTCCCTCATGTTGGATGATGGAGGATGCATTAAGGCCTCCCTTCCAACGGACTTCTTCCCATCGACTTCAACTCATTGTGCTCTGGGAATGAAGTTTAGAGTTTCGGTTAGTACCTTGGGGATTGCAGTCATTAGTGGTAGTTTCCCTCGCTATTGGATAGATGGGAATACATCAATGTCTCCTATCCGATGGATTCTTCAAGTGTTCGATGACAAGACCATCTATTCGCACTTGCTTGAATGTACTAGGTACCTTGGGTTCCATTTTCATTATTGGTGGACACCCTCGCGTTTGTTAACGGTATACATCAATGACCGGTAATCAAACGATACCTCCCATGTTCGACAACAGCTCATTTATTCGCATGGATAGGTTTGTACCTTGGGTTGTTTTTGGATGAAGACCTTGGGATCCTCGATAGCATCACCTCATTTATGTTATCGCCCAAGTTGCGCAAGACTGAGCCCCACTCCTTTTGGCTCTTGATGAGACATAGATCCAGCTTGTTCTCTATGGCTATGTTCTCCAGTTTTGACATAGATCCACCTTGTATTTATGTGGCTATGTTTCGACTTATGTTCCTCATGGATCCACGCTTGTATTTTAGTGGCCATGATATATGCATCAGTATTTTGGATCATTATTGTATCCTCTTGGAGATCATGTTCCACCATTTGAACATGGACAGTTACCCCATGGATAAGTTTGTCTGACTTTGCCTTTGCTTTCAAGTACTTCATTTGAGCCTATGATTCTTGGTTTCTCCGTTCCTCCACGATTCAACTCTTTTTTATTTTTTATAATGTATTTCGGCCATCGTTTCCCGTACTCCCTCTGACCTCATACATTAGGGGGCATCTGTTATAGCTTGAAATGACACCTCTCCGTCCGTGACGACACTTGTTTCCCTTGGTCGCATGACGACACTTCTTGAGATCAAGTTCAGTCACACAACAGGACAATTGTGGATGGAGGAGTCATTTGGGACACTAAAAATGGTTGAAATTACCTCATTCTTGACCCATTTGATGTATATGACCCTTAGGAACATTTTTCCAGACCAAACTATCTCCTGAAAATGAGCAGAAAAGCCTGTTTTTGGCCATTTTTCACTATGAGCGCGACTCTACTGTTATAATAGTAGCGTGTGTACGCGACTTTGTCTCATTTAAAGTAGCGCCCATTGCCATATGTATGCAAATTTCTATACTGTAGAGTAGGGTACACTCTTGTTTTGGTCAAAATCTCGAAATTCGAGTAAGTTAAGTTGGTTGGGAAACCTCTTGAGTGGTTATAACTTCTTTTCCTCTTCCTCATTGATTATATAAGGAGGGTAGAAGGGTCATGTGGGGGAGCAAGCCCAATTGCAAAGTTATGCTGGAGGAATGGAGACCCTCATCCCCCTCTCTTGTGCTTCAGTTTTGGTAAACCCTAGTACAATTGCTTAGAGGCTGGGATCCTTGGAGAACGGAAGCAGGAGACCTTGAATCTAGGTTTCGTGAAGTGCCAAGCTTGAAGGAAGGTATAATTGTATGTACTTGCTTTCATTCATTAATAAAGATCAGACGTTCTTCTCTTTCCAAATATGACCTATTAATGTGTCTTAAGATTTGATCACTGTTTGATTATAGTTTGATGTCTCTTTCCATTATAGATATCAGTATTATATATGTAGTCAAATGTATTTGAGAAAGGTATCAAGTTGTTTTGCAGGTCTGGGCATTGCGACACTGGATAAGCATTGAAGAGCGAGGGAGGAAAAGCTAGGATCAACCTTCTGAATAAGGTGCCTACATCTCTAAACCCTAATCTCTTCATTTATTATTTATACTTGCAGAATGCTTGTAAGTCTATCTTTATCACCGTAAGTTGGTAGTTTCTCCCCTGAACTATAGGTGCATTTTCCCCACAACAGAATGGCGACTCCGCTGGGGAATAAGCCTAACTGCTTAGGGGTGTCCAAGGTCATTTATTCAGTCTTGTTTGATGGTCTTTGTTCATTTTCTTGATTAGGATCAGTTAGTAGGCTCTGTTTGACCCTCCTGGGCTTTTTACAGACCCTTCCCAATCCTTGCAAACCTTTGTGGACCCAGTTTGGGGGTTTTAACCCCGTTTTTTAGACTTTTTTTCTTGTACGCTACTGTTTGTACCACACAGTAGCGCTCATACGCTACTTTTCCTTTGCACAGTAGCGCCCATACTTCTATGAGCGCTAGTTTCCTTCATACACAGTAGCGCTCAAAATCTGGGTTTGAAATTTTTTGAGTTTTTGGGTTGTGGACCCAAATCTGGGGGCTGTGGCTGCATTTTTTGGGGTCCCTGATGACCTTAGGTCTGTGTTAAACCCCTGTAAGTGGTCTCCCATCCTTGTACTGATCCTACATTCATGATTTGAACCTCTTTTGATCATTTTGGGCTTGTTTGGAAAGTTTTGGAGCTTGTTGACCCAAGTTGGGGGGTTTTTGGACCTGTTTGGTGTTTTGTACCCTAATTTGAGTCTGATTGAACTTGCTTGCACCATTTCCACTGGATTTGAAACCTCTTGAGTCTTTTTGACCCTGTTTGTATCTATTTGAGTGAAATTTCTCTTTTAGGTTGGTTTCTTGTCCTCCCTTATGCTTTTAGTTTTTCTTTTGTAGTGAAAGCTCAAGTGTTTTGGCTGTTGTTCAAGACCTTGTTTGCATTGTTTACGTGCAGACCTGACTTTACCAAACCATACTTCTTCGTAGGTCATTCGCTTCGTTTGGGTCTAAAAGTAGTTTTTGTACTCTTTTCCCAATGTTTGGCATGCTTACATCAATAAGAATTTGAAAGTCATATTGGTAGCTTTTACTGTTTCATAAAGAGAACCTGAAAGTTTCTTTGCTTTGCTTTGATAGTAGGTTAGTTTCAGTTTTTTTTTCTTACCTTTGAAAAGCATAAAGAATTTTGATTTATCTTATAAATAGAGTACCTTGCAAGTGGCTTAAAAGATTTTAGAGTGCTTTGCATAAAAAAGAACAAGTTTTCTTTTGCATACCTAGTTGTTTGAGTAGCTGCATTCTTAGGTTTTGAGTTTAATTTTTTACATTTAGACTTTATTTTTACCTTTTTTGCATTCAAAAGATTAAAAAATTGCATTTGCACATGCATTCTAGATCAGAATTTTAAGACTTGCATTGAAAAGAAAAAGATTTGTTTGGTGGTAAATATTTCATTTTCAGTACTCTATTTCTATTATAACCACTCTCACACACCCACTACCTTTTTGAGTAATCAAGTAACCTTTAAAATGAACTCTAATAAAATGAACTAGCAACATTTTCTTTTCTAGGTTACACTACACCAACTAGTCTTGGTTAGGATCTTGGGTTTAAAACACCTTAAACCACCCAAGATCACACATTGCGCAAAAATCGTAGTGAGACTATCATTAGGCAAACCCACCTAACTCAAAATTTGCCTGGGAGCATATGCAGTAGGTCAATGTGAGATCAGTTTGTGGGAATACCCCTCCTACTTTCTGTTCGAGCATACGCCAGGATCGGATTGCGTATTGGGGACTCTTTCGAGTTTCGGGCTTAGCTACCCTGCCCACGCTTTCTGATTCGACCGGTGACTGTTCCCCCAGGAGTTTTCGGTGTTGTGGTATCCTTAGTATCAGACTCTAGGTTCATACATAGGTGACAGCGGAGGGTATATCTGCTGTACCTAGGACAGACGTGGGAGGAAATCCCTTGCAGGTCTTTGGGAGGGCGGTTGGGTGATTCCAGCGCTTGCACCCTTAGTCATTGTATTGTGGACCCCGGGTAACTGTCCTTCATCCTTCGTTGATCTGTTCTGGGCCCTCATCATCCCAGACTCTTCTCCGGAAGGCATCTGTTTGCCTGGTTTGATTTACTTAGGACCTTTTTTTTAGTGGTGTGCTCTTTGTGCTACTTTTTTTTTTAGTTTGCCTTAGAGAACTTCTTGTTCATTTGAGCAGGAAACTATGTCTAGCATTCCGGCGAGTGCCAATCAAGGTACCCCTGTTCCGGGGGATCCTTGTGCTGTTCCATTCATTGGAAACATTGGTGCTCCCTTAATGGCTACTCTGAATCTTCCTGGATTCACTATTGGGCTGCCGGTTTGGTTGTTTTCCACTCCGAATGCCTTGCATGCTCCTGACGCTTCTTTTGTGAGCACCTCAAATCAAGAGCATCAGAACCCTGTGCCTCCTTTGACAGTAACATCTTCTCCTCCTCCTTCTACCTCATGTGGCGAAAGTAGCAATACTAGTAACCAGCAGTCTAAAAGGAATAGACGGGGGAAGAATAGGAAGAAGATGCCAAAACAAGGGGGAAAGCACCCTGCCTCTGCAAATCATGCAGGGGGCACCCACCGAGCCTCTGGAGGTCATGCTGGGAGAAAACTTTTAGTCACTGAAAATCATACTGAAAGTTTGTCTTCAACCACTGTCAGTCATGTTGAGGACACGTCATTGATCACTGGTATCCATATTAATGACAAGTCACCAGTTCCTGTGAGTCATACTGGAGACACCAGATCAGCCACTGCAAGTCATGCTGAGGGAGTTGACATTGTCGACAAACCCAACAAACAGAAGCTTAAGTTCCCTTGTAAGTTTTGCGAGGGAGACCACCTTACTTACTTGTGCCCTGTACTTCTAGGAGTGCAAAAAGTGTGGTCCTTAGTTCAAAAGTATTCTGCTTCTGAGCAACCAGCCTCTGTGAGTCATGCTGGGGGCAAGCTGTCAGCCAATGCTAGTCATGCTGAGAGTACTGACGTTGTAAAGGAGTCTAAACCTATAGGACGGAAACCAAAGTTCCCTTGTAAACTTTGTAAGGGAGATCACCTTACTCACCGATGCCCTGCCATTCCAGAGGCACGAAGAGTGTGGTCCATGTCTGAAGGAACCTCTGTTCCTGAGTTGTCTATAGATTCCCTGCAGTCAGATCAACCTTTGGTTGATAAAGTGGTTGAACCAATGCAATCTTTGGTCGACCCCACTCTTCCTTCGGAGAGTGAAGTGATTGAATCGATGCAATCTTCGACCGATCCCATCAGTCCTTCAGAGATTGATGCACCTACTACTGAAGTCTTCTGCATTTCCAGTTTGGATGTTCCTGAAAAAGGGGGCACTTCATCTGTGCCATGTGAACCCCTACCAAGCCCTAGGATTGTTTCCTTTGATTGGAATAGTCTAGCCGAGCCTCGCCTTCCTTCTTCGACACCTTTCCAGATAAAGGTTGATATCGGGAACCATACGGTTGATCGATGCATTGTTGATGAAGGTGCTTCTGTTAGTATCTTATCCGCTTATGCTTGGAGAGATTTGGGTTTCCCTAATATTATTCCAGCTGTTAATTGGCCGTTGACCTTCGATAGAAGACCTAGTGAACCGATCGGATTCCTCCGTCAGGCACCTGTTACCTTGGGTGGAAAAACAGTCTTAGTTGATTTTATGGTTCTAAAGGACCCTATGGACTTTGATATGATCCTCGGGCGTGATTACGTTTATGCTATGCATGCTGTGGTGTCTACGCTTTTTCGTGTGATGCATTTCCCTCATAACGAAAACATTGTCACCATCGACCAGCTTGCATTCGTTGATCCTCCTTATTACCCAACTGTAGACCAGTCTGATCCCTCGTCATTAGGCACTACTATGTCACATGCGCCTCATGTGGCATATTGTTCCTTGAGTTCAACTGCTACTGAGAAGAAGTCTCTGAGTTCATGCTTACCTTCTCGGGACTTGGTCCCAGCTTTTGACCAAGTGACATCTCCATCTGAATGTTTAGATATGTATTCTATCTGGGATGATATACTTCCTTCCGATGAAGTTTTCCTAGAGTCTATGGTACAGTCTGCCATTCACTTGGATGTTGATCCAGTCACAGTTATGTCCAGCCCCGGTTTGACCTTAAAGTCTGATCTTCCTACTGTTAAGTCTTTGGACTCTCCTATAGATCAGCAAATCGGTGTTCCTGCTGAGTTTGATTATGCTTCTAGAATTTTCAACTCCCGTGATGATGAATTTGTTTCTGCAGATTCCATCATGTCCTTCAACTTTGATCTTCATCCTGAATTTGATCTTGTTGATTGTAAGTCCTCGGGCTTGGGTACCATAGAGTCTTCATTCGAAGACTCTGCCTTGTTTATGCCTGTTGTTGATGATAGTGAAGTTGAAAGTATTTCTACCACAGTGACTTGTATCGGGTCTTCCTTTACATATGTTTTAGATATGATCTCGGTACTAATGTTTCTTGGAGACAGGATTCTTAGCTGGATGTATACTTGCTTACTGGTCCTTTTCGACACCTTGTGCGACCATGTCAGGTATATTCAGAACCTTGCATATAGGTTTAGGCTTCCCCGCTGTTATGTTTCATTTGAACCTTTTGCCATCCGAATTCGCCATAGGGTCGAACCTGTTGGATATTGGTGTGATAGCCATCTCTTTATGCATTGTGCACCAGTCCGACAACAGAACCTACCTAACATGGGTCATCCTAGTCAGCACCCTTATGCCATTCTGGTGCCCATGCTGAGTTTTTCTCATAGGTTCGGGAGCCTTTTTAGATTCACCATGACTTTGAGAAGAAGCCTCATATCTTTCTTCCTCATATATTTCTGGCCATCCCTGATAAGGTTCCCATCTTTGTGTTCAAATTGCATATGCATCTATTATGATCCCGCTTGCGCTAATGAGCCTGAAGCCGGCTTCCACGCTTTTAGCCCGTTGTATAAGCCTCCATCTCTGATCTCATTTCCGCTAAGACCTGTATCATTTTGCCTTTTCAATTTGACACGTTTTACCTGGAGGAGACACACCCTGAGTGTCCTTATCTTGCCCATGTTCCTTGCATTAGGCATAGCTTTGTTCCATGCGCTTGGAGCTAGTTTTGCATGTCCCTGACACTCGTCTCTTCCCACATCCAGCATTCTTCTGCCTTCACTTCGAGCTCGTTAAAAACAGTAAGTAGGTTACGAGCAGTCTTCCACCTTTCCTTCGAGCTCGTTAAAAACAGTAAGGAGGCTACGAGCATTCTTCTACCTTCACTTCGAGCTTGTTAAAAACAGTAAGTAGGTTATGAGCATTTCTTTCATCTTCACTTCGAGCTCGTTAAAAACAGTAAGGAAGTTGTGAGCATTTTCCTATCTCCTTTGAGCTCGTTAAAAACAGTAAGGAGGTCATGAGTTTACTTTTCCGGACTCGTTAAACCTTTACGGAAAAGATCCCTATGGAGTTCTTTTAAGCCCTTTTCAGACTCCTTAAATAGGAAAAGTTTGCCGAGCATAGTTGTCTTTTCGGGCTCGTTAAAATAACTGAACCGACATCCACTTAGGTATAGAATTACCCCTTTTCCGGGCCTTGGTGGATAATTTACGGAAAAGGTATACTCTAGGTATACTCTTGTATGCGCTAGAAGAGTTCTTCTTCCATCATTTTACACTTTTTCGGGGAAGGAGACTAACTTTACGAAAAAGGACCTTTGGAGTCGTCTTTAGGGTTTTCAGACTCTCGAAATGTGAAAACACCAAGCGAGCACATACCAATCCGGGCTCGATATAAAATCCACGGATAAGTGTATAGAGGACTGTTTAAGTTTTTCAACTCTATAAGCAAGAAAACACCGCCGAGCACAGACCAATCCGGGCTCGATATAAAATCCACGGATAGGTGTATGGAGTTTTCTTCTAGGTTTTTCAGACTCCTTAAATATGAAAATACCGTCGAGCATGCTTTAGTTCTTTGTCAAGCTCGTTAAAAAATGAAAAAGGAAAGGGAAGGGAAGAATGTCAAAATATCTTTCAATATGATGGCAGCAAGTCAACTATCTCCTTGAACAAAGCACCTGTTTTGAGTCTATCAAACAAGTTGGGTTCTAATATTGACCTTAGGGTAAACTTGATCTCAGAGTTCCTACTCCTCCGTTTGGTTAGTCTTCCAATCATTTGGAGAATCTGTTAATGTCTCCTACATTGCAGATATGTATCGTGGTCTCTTTGTGTTCAAAGATGCCTAAGTCACTCTTGTGTCGTGCTCACTGTTCAAGGATACAACCTGTGTCGGCCATTCTGCAGTTGCCTTGACCTCATGTGTCGGCCATTCCTTGGTGTCAGTATGTTTCATCCTGTGTTCCGTCCTACTCCAAATAAGCTCATACCTTTTGAGTGTCCCTCATGTTGGATGATGGAGGATGCATTAAGGCCTCCCTTCCAATGGACTTCTTCCCATCGACTTCAACTCATTGTGCTCTGGGAATGAAGTTTAGAGTTTCGGTTAGTGCCTTGGGGATTGCAGTCATTAGTGGCAGTTTCCCTCGCTATTGGATAGATGGGAATACATCAATGTCTCCTATCCGATGGATTCTTCAAGTGTTCGACGACAAGACCATCTATTCGCACTTGCTTGAATGTACTAGGTACCTTGGGTTCCATTTTCATTATTGGTGGACACCCTCGCGTTTGTTAACGGTATACATCAATGACCGGTAATCAAACGATACCTCCCATGTTCGACAACAGCTCATTTATTCGCATGGATAGGTTTGTACCTTGGGTTGTTTTTGGATGAAGACCTTGGGATCCTCGATAGCATCACCTCATTTATGTTATCGCCCAAGTTGCGCAAGACTGATCCCCACTCCTTTTGGCTCTTGATGAGACATAGATCCAGCTTGTTCTCTATGGCTATGTTCTCCAGTTTTGACATAGATCCACCTTGTATTTATGTGGCTATGTTTCGACTTATGTTCCTCATGGATCCACGCTTGTATTTTAGTGGCCATGATATATGCATCAGTATTTTGGATCATTATTGTATCCTCTTGGAGATCATGTTCCACCATTTCAACATGGACAGTTACCCCATGGATAAGTTTGTCTGACTTTGCCTTTGCTTTCAGGTACTTCATTTGAGCCTATGATTCTTGGTTTCTCCGTTCCTCCACGATTCAACTCTTTTTTATTTTTTATAATGTATTTCGGCCATCGTTTCCCGTACTCCCTCTGACCTCATACATTAGGGGGCATCTGTTATAGCTTGAAATGACACCTCTCCGTCCGTGACGACACTTGTTTCCCTTGGTCGCATGATGACACTTCTTGAGATCAAGTTCAGTCACACAACAGGACAATTGTGGATGGAGGAGTCATTTGGGACACTAAAAATGGTTGAAATTACCTCATTCTTGACCCATTTGATGTATATGACCCTTAGGAACATTTTTCCAGACCAAACTATCTCCTGAAAATGAGTAGAAAAGCCTGTTTTTGGCCATTTTTCACTATGAGCGCGACTCTACTGTTATAATAGTAGCGTGTGTACGCGACTTTGTCTCATTTAAAGTAGCGCCCATTGCCATATGTATGCGACTTTGTATACTGTAGAGTAGGGTACACTCTTGTTTTGGTCAAAATCTCGAAATTCGAGTAAGTTAAGTTGGTTGGGAAACCTCTTGAGTGGTTATAACTTCTTTTCCTCTTCCTCATTGATTATATAAGGAGGGTAGAAGGGTCATGTGGGGGAGCAAGCCCAATTGCAAAGTTATGCTGGAGGAATGGAGACCCTCATCCCCCTCTCTTGTGCTTCAGTTTTGGTAAACCCTAGTACAATTGCTTAGAGGCTGGGATCCTTGGAGAACGGAAGCAAGAGACCTTGAATCTAGGT
This sequence comes from Larix kaempferi, assembly GCA_027924585.1. NCBI lineage: Eukaryota > Viridiplantae > Streptophyta > Pinopsida > Pinales > Pinaceae > Larix > Larix kaempferi. Next base: position 1,064,980 of record BSBM01001500.1, on the reverse strand, counting down.
TTCGTGAAGTGCCAAGCTTGAAGGAAGGTATAATTGTATGTACTTGCTTTCATTCATTAATAAAGATCAGACGTTCTTCTCTTTCCAAATATGACCTATTAATGTGTCTTAAGATTTGATCACTGTTTGATTATAGTTTGATGTCTCTTTCCATTATAGATATCAGTATTATATATGTAGTCAAATGTATTTGAGAAAGGTATCAAGTTGTTTTGCAGGTCTGGGCATTGCGACACTGGATAAGCATTGAAGAGCGAGGGAGGAAAAGCTAGGATCAACCTTCTGAATAAGGTGCCTACATCTCTAAACCCTAATCTCTTCATTTATTAGTTATACTTGCAGAATGCTTGTAAGTCTATCTTTATCACCGTAAGTTGGTAGTTTCTCCCCTGAACTATAGGTGCATTTTCCCCACAACACCAGGAGAGGGTGATGGTTGACACTCTAAGATAGCACTCAGTTACTTCTGTATTGTAATAGGCTGAGGCCGATAATAGTTAGTTATTTCCATTCCTTACAGTTTGCATTGTAACCGTTTCAGTAGAAGTAATATAAGCCAACTTCTAGAATCTGTTGAGCCTAGAATTGGCCCCTTTTAATCATCCTTGATCACCTTTTCTTCCCCTGTCCTACACCATTTAGCATGCTAATCAGACCTGTTGTCCTCACTTTATTCCCCCAAGCTGCCAAGGTATGACTGATCATTGCTTTATCTTATTAATGCTTATGATTGTGATAATTAAGGCTGTGTATCTCTCAATTGTGCTAACATGTTTTGATTTATGAAGGTAGTTTGAGATAAGTGGACTGCAGGAAGGTGGGGCTGAACGAGTCTTGAAAGGAGGGATGCTCGCTGCTTAAAGGGATCCTCGAGGTTCCAATCATCAATTAATGCACATGGTTCTAATGCAACATTCTAGACAGAGCTGTGACAGGGTAGCTGTAACAGAATGCGCCATAATTGGAGATCTTTTAGTTGTTTGCTGCTCGAGTTAATTGTGATCTGGAAAGATAGCCACTCCTGGGCCAATCAACAGCTTTCTCATATTTTTCTATATCCTTACTATGCCACGTTTGTAATAGCTTGTATCATTTAGGGCGCCTGAAGATCAGAGATCTTCATGGCTTCCTGTTAATAGGATTGGATGTTATGATCTGCATGTATAAATATGGGGAGCTGCCTCGACCCAGGGGGTTGAACAATGCAAAATTCATTCATTGTATTAGCAATGAGATCAAATTGTGTAATCTTCCTTTCGTTAATACAAAGAGTTGCCTTTGAGCTAAAAGAAGCTTTACGTTGTTCAGCCAGCATCTCTATGTGAAGGATGGGCCCGTCTTCCACAGAGATTGCTGAGTTAAAATAGGATTTCGAATTTGTTGTTGTGTGATGTTTTGTTCATGATATTTCCCTTGTACGCAGCAGTAGTAAGTGTGGTGTGGATTTTTGGTATAATTAAGATTATATTTCCTTGAGATTGGTAATTGGTGCAGAGCAACAGTCTACTGAGTAGGAACTTTCTTTATGCATTTCATATGATAGTTGTACACAGCTTTGTTCATCCTGCAGTTGAATATTGTTATTCCATGAACCCTTGCAAGTTATCTTTCCTGTTATGATTGTTGATTTTCATTCCTGTAAATCAAACTCTTAGAGCAGTTGAACTCAACCTTTGCAATTGAATTTCTAGATTAATATTTAGTTTATGTTTGTGATTTTCAAGAGTGAACAGATTGAAGAGGTGATTGTTCTAGGATGTGAGTGAGATTTCTTTCCTGCAATTGTTGTTAAATCTTATATTATTTCTTATTGATGCATAGTAGAAAGGAATTGAAATTGTAGCATTTAGAAGGCAATTGGGATTACACAGATTCTTGGGATGAACATGGTTGTTAGAGGATAAAAGTATTCAATTATAATGATTTGGTGTTTAAGCATAGACTGTGCATTTATCCTTTGAAATAAAAAGACTTTCTCGGGTTGACAATAAATCTCGTATGCTCTGTGTGTTGGTAATAATCTATCTGCATATAGGGTGCTCGACATTTTGGCGCCGCTGCCGGGGAAGGATAAAAATTAAACACTAATCATTAGTTGCATCTGGTAATTGTTTCTAGTCAGTCTTTTTCTTTGCTGAAATGATTTGGTTCGCATGAGTATGAGGAGGATAAAACGCGATTACCTCCCAACTCCCAAAACCCCACAAAATACTAAAAGCGCAGGTGGTTTGGGTCATGGTCGAGGACCACCATTGGGCAGAAGGACATTCATCAACGATCTTGTTGATAGAACTGATTCATCCACCAGGGCTCGTCATCAAGAAACTCCTATCAAAAGAAACCCTGCTGATCCTGCGGGGCCAGCGTCCACGATGGAGAATACACGAGCAGTCGTGACTCCCTTGTATATCCCTGTCGAGGAGGACACAGCTGTTACAACTAAGGAAGACGCAGCTGTTACAACTGAGGAAGACGCAGCTATTACAAACAAGGAAAAGAACGCAGGAACGAACGAAGAAGAGGAAATAGAAGAGAAGATGAGTAACAGACACGAGACCGACGAGGAAGAGGCAATGGTGGAAAACTATCATCATGAAAATTACTCCCTGCCAGAAGGAACAACATCTACATTACAATTTCCGATTCAGCAGCCAGAAGGGACAGCCCCTATGAAGAACATCTCACCATCGGTGTTGCCTCGCTTCCATGGAAGGGCAACAAAAGTTCCAGATGAATTCCTTTTTGAATTCGATATCCTCTGTCACAGCTATGATTATGTCACCGATGCCCAAAAGCTAAAACTTTTTCCCGCCACCGTGAAGGACAATGCATTATGATGGTTCATGAGCCTTGGGGGAGGAACTGTTGCTAATTGGGATAAGATGAAACAAGTGTTCCTGGAGAAATATCAGGAATATTGCAACATCAAGGACAAAAGAGAGGAATTATTCAAAATGGTGCAGAAGGAGGACGAAAGTTTGGAGGATTTTGTAGAAAGGATGATGTACAATGTGCAAAGACCTGGGCAGACGAACATGGGGCTGGATGTGCTTAAGATAATCTTGCTTCGTGGGATCAGGGATGATTGTTTAGACATGTTAAATCTGCTAGGAAGGGGAGAAATCTCCAAAGAACCTTTTGGGAAGATTGTGGAACTATGTAAGAGATACTCCAGGGGATCTTCCAGGAACAATAAGCGGGACAAACGGGATAAGCTGGAACGTGATGTCTTCGACAGGACTCTGAAGTCATCCAACGGAGGAGCTATCCGTGCATAGATAGGCAATCTCCTTGAAAATTTTAAAATAGAAATGATGAGCTCCATCTCTTCGGAGATTGATGTCCTGAAGGCAAAACAAAAAAAGGCAGTGGAGGATATCACACTAGGTGTGTTCTGTCCCCGATGTAGAAAGAATCATCTGTTGAAAGAATGCCCACTTGACAAGGTAGAAGTATGTCAGTTGTGTGAGCTGAATCATGACATGAAAGAATGCCCTTCACTTCCTCAAGTGAAGGTTGTTCTGCAGGAATCAACTCCAGAAGTGGAATCAACCTATTTCATTGCACAAAAGAAACCTTGGCAGCCTCGAAATCAAGGTATGCCTCTGGACTCGTTTCCATTTTTGAATAATATGAGCAATTGGAATAATAACATGCAAAATGTGAATACACAATTCCCTTCAAATTATGCTCAATGGAATCCTTCCTAACCTGCAATGCAAAATTATAACTCGTGGAGTCCTTGGACACAGCCACCACATCAACCTACATCGTGGTCTCCTGGATGGAGGAACTTCCATCTTGGGAACCAGTTTCCTCCGCCACCTCCACCTCAATAGTCACCATATTCTCCTCCATACCCTCAATTTTCTCAATATCCTCAGTACCCACCTCAGCAGTCGCAGCTGTAGCTGCAGAATAATTATGTCCCTAATATACCAATACGGCCTCAACTGCCTGCCCAACCTAATCCTAACCCAAATAATAAAACAGTCCATCAATTGGAAACTATCAATATGTTAGCCTACTCTCTTTCCCCTGTACCTTGTAATGATATTCGTCTACAATCTGGGAAGATAATAGAACCCGTAATTACAGAAGATACTCCACCTTCTGTGCATGAAGAAGGAGAGAATTCACAGCATCCATCCGATACAGTTCCTATCACTGAAGGTGCTGAGCATCCCTTGGATGGGACGACTGAAACATCAAACAATAAATTGGAAAATATGCAGCCTACCCAGTTGACAGGGAAACCACCATACCCAGAGAGGCTAATGCTACCAAAAATAGGGGGGCAACCTCAGTTTAAGCTCTTCAAGACGTGCCTATTTATTCTAAAACCATTTGGGACCTGTGCACCAGGAAACCAGGGAGGAAACCTAAAGATCCTCCCACTTTTCATGTCATAGGGAATTTATCCACTTTGATAATAGGAAAAACCCCTGTGACCAAGTATGACGACCCTGGCAATCCTACTGTCACTGTGCATGTAGGACAGATGCAGATACCCAATGTGCTAGTTGATTTAGGAGCAACGATCAATGTCATAACAATTGAGACTATCAAGAAGCTTGGGCTCACTAATTTTAGACCGACCCCTAGCATTTTAGAATTGGCAGACAGATCCACCATTAGACCCAAAGGGATTCTGGACGACCTTGTCATCTCAGTAGATTCATGGGAGTACCCTGCTGACTTTTTGATATTACAACCAAAATCACAGCTGGGGGGACACCCATTGATCCTGGGGAGGCCGTGGTTGGCCACAGCTGACGCTTGCATCAGCTGTCGATCAGGGTCCATGACTATATCTGATGGTACGGAGACTAAAAACCTCACCCTGTATCCTCCAGCTCAGCCAAGTCTAGAAGCTGAAACTTCCCTTTGGATAGAGCAGGAGGAGGAGGAGGATGTTCATCCACTATTAACTATAGGGAAGGCCTTAACTTTTAAAAACGAAACAGAAGATGATGCTATTAGTAATTTTATTAGTGAACCTGCTTCAGTGGATAAAGAGGTCTATCAAATCCTGAACATTACCCTTGGTAAGGAAGAACAAGAAAATCTTACTGAAGAAGCACTAGTTGGTGACACAAACATAATCCCAGTTTTGCAAAATTCAAAAAGTATTCCTATTGAGGTAGATCCTGGAAGGACTTTGAATATCAACCCTGGTCTCTCCTTAGAGGAACAGAGGCGTCTAATCAGTCTCTTGAAGGAACATAAGGGGGCATTCGCCTGGGAGTATACAGACATGAGTGGTATTCCCTCTAATCTGTGCAGCCATCATATTTATATTAAAAGTGACTCCCGGCCTGTGTGTCAACCCCAACGACGCATGAATCCCAATCTGAGGGATATAGTGAAAGAGGAAATCCATAAACTTTTGGAAGTAGGATTTATATATCCCATTTCAGATAGTGAGTGGGTTTCCCCACTCGTAATTGTGCCCAAGAAAAATGGTAAATGGAGGGTTTGTGTCGATTATAGGGAACTGAACAAAGCCACACAAAAGGATCATTTCCCTTTGCCCTTTATTGACCAAGTACTTGATACCTTATCAGGGAAGAAGTTCTTCTCCTTCCTAGATGGGTTCAGTGGGTACAACCAAATTCAAATTGCTCCTGAGGACCAGGATAAAACCACCTTCACTTTCCCCTGGGGAACGTTTGCCTACAGAGTGCTTCCCTTTGGTTTATGTAATGCACCAGCAACGTTCCAAAGAGCTGTAATTGGCATATTCACTGAACTAGTTAATGATAGTATGGAAGTCTTTATGGATGATTTTACTCCCTATGGCAAGGATTTTGAGGAAGCACTGGAAAATTTAGAGAAGTTTTTAATTCGTTGCGAACAGACTCGCCTCTCATTAAGCACTGAAAAGTGCCATATGATGATGAGTAAGGGGGTGGTATTAGGGCATTTCATCTCTACCAATGGCATTCAGGTGGATCCTTAAAAAATTAAGGTGATAAAAAATATACCGACTCCTTCAACTCAGAAAGAGGTGCGAAGTTTTCTGGGACATGCTGGGTATTACCGTAGGTTTATAGAAAACTTGCTTCTCCTTTTTTTTTTTTGTTAATGAAGGATGCACAGTTTGTGTGGAGTAAAGCATGCCAGACAACGTTTGATAAGATTAAGGAGAAGCTATCCACAACTCCTATCCTAAGGGGACCTAATTGGACCCTACCCTTTCACATTTCTTCAGATGCCTCTGATGCAGCAATTGGAGCAGTATTAGGACAGCAGGATGGTCAAGTACTTTATGCCATCTATTATGTTAGTAGAAACTTAGCCCCTGCTGAACTTAATTATACTGTTACTGAAAAAGAATTTCTTGCTATTGTTTACTCTATTAATAAATTTTGGCATTACATTACTGGGTATCCTACGTTTGTGCACACTGATCACTCTGCCATTAAATATTTAATGAACAAACCTGTCACCAATTCCAGAGTGACTAGGTGGCTCTTATTATTGCAGGAATTTGATATTACCATTATAGATAAACCCGGAAAAGAAAATGTTGTTGCTGATTTTTTATCTTGTTTTACTAACAATGATGATAATTTTCCTGTTGAGGACTCTTTTCCAGATGAACATCTATTCGCACTTTCAGCTCATTCCCCCTGGTATGCAGACGTCGCTAATTATTTGGTTGCAGGAAAGCTCCCGCCACACATGTCTAAATGAGAAAAGAGAAAAATTGTCCAGCAAAGTGCTAGGTATTGTTGGCTCAATGGTCATCTCTTCTACATAGGACCCAATCTTGAGATTAGGAGATGTGTAAGGGAAGATGAGATCTTTCACATACTGAAGGCCTATCATGATGGACCTTGTGGGGGACACTTTGCAGACAAAAGAACAGGGCATAAAGCACTGCGGATGGGCTACTATTGGCCGACTCTGTTTAGGGACGCTAAAAGGTATGTTCAGTCCTGTGACAACTGCCAAAGGATGGGCTAGCCTAATAAAACAGATCAGATGCCTCTACAACCTCAAGTAGTAGTTGAACCATTTGATAGATGGGCACTGGATTTTGTTGGCCCTATCAGCCCTCCTTCCAGACAGAAAGTTTACATTCTGGTTTGTACTGATTATATGACCAAGTGGGTAGAAGTTGTAGCTCTGACTAAGGCTAATGACTAGGCGGTGATTGATTTTCTGTATAGTGAAATATTTACCCGCTTTGGGGTACCGAAGGAAGTAGTTACCGATGGGGGACCGTAATTCATCTCACACCAATTTGAATCCTTGCTCCGGAAGTATCATGTGCAGCATAGGGTGGCTTCACCTTACCACCCCCAGGCCAATGTTGAGGTGGAAAGTACTAATAAAGTTATTGAAGCAATCCTTACTAAAATAGTTAAGAGCCATCGAAAGGATTGGGTTGACAGGCTTCCGGAAGCATTGTGGGCATATCGCACAACTTGGCGCAACACCACAGGGTTTTCTGCCTATGATTTAGTGTATGGGAAGAGTGCCATCTTTCTAATTGAGTTTGAGATCAAAACCCTGAAAACAACCACCGAGATGAATCTGGATGTAACAGAAGCCCAAAAGAGAAGATTGAATCAACTAAATGAATTGGATGAGAAACGGTTAGCTACAGTAGACCAGACTGTGTTGCTTCAGCAACAGAGATCCAACTGGCATGACCGATTTATTAAAAAGAAAATCTTCTGTGAGGGAGACTGGGCACTACTATATGACTCCATGTTCAAGAGGGATTTTAAAGGTAAATTATGTACAAGATGGCTGGGGCCATATTTGGTCGATAGGGTATTTGACAACGGCACTGTCCGTCTGGTGACCATCGATGAAAACCGTATACCATTACTTGCTAATGGCCACAGACTGCGACTATATCGTAAACCTATTTCGAAAGATGCATTCATTTCACAAATTGCCACTGATCCAGATTATCAGCTGGCACCAGAGCAGGAATTTCTCTCTGCCCTTGCCAATCCTTAAACTGAAAATCGCATTTTAAATTACTGTACATAAATAAGTTTCTGCTGTAGCGTATAATTGTTTTTTTTCTTCTCTTTGCATTTGATCTTTTCGTTTGATATTGTTTTTCAAACATTTCCAGGGAAGCGCCAGGAGAACGACCAAATTGGGCCTGTCAAACAAGAGTCGCCCTGTGCCGTCCTATGCTGTATTTCCCTTTTTCCTTAAAAAAAAAAAAAAAAATTCCGGCAGCTGCAACATATTTTCCGGCAGCTGCGACATATTTTCCGGTAGCTGTAATATCTTTTCCGTCAACCGCGATATATTTCCTGACAGACATAAAATACCTTTTTCCCAGCAGCCGTGAACAACTTTTCTAGCAGCTGCAACAACCTTTCCCGGCAGCCATGAACCATTCCCAGCGGCTGCAACATCATATTCCAGCGGCTGCAACATCATTTCCCAGTGGCTGCAATATCGTTTCCCGTCAACCCTAAAATCATTTTTCCGGCAGTCGTAAACCCTTTTTCCCGGTAGCTGTGAACCATTCCCAGCGGCTGCAACATCATTCCCAGCGGTTGCAACATCATGTCCCAGCGGCTGCAACATCATTTCCCAGCGGCTGCAATATCGTTTCCCGTCAACCCTAAAATCATTTTCTCGGTGGCCATAAACACTTTTTCCCGGTAGCTGTGAACCATTCCCAGCGGCTGCAACATCATGTCCCAGCGGCTGCAACATCATTTCCCAGCGGATGCAATATCATTTCCCGTCAACCCTAAAATCGTTTTCCCAGTGGCCGTAAACCCTTTTTCCCGGCAGCTCTGAACCATTCCCAGCAGCTGCAACATCTTTCCCAGTGGCTGTGACATCTTTTCCCGGCAGCCGTGAACCATTTCCCAGTGGCTACAATATCGTTTCCCGATAGCCGTAAAATCTTTTTCCCAGCAGTTGTGAACCATTTCCCGGCAGTTGCAACAACTTTTCCAGCGGCTGCAACATCTTTTCCCGGTAGTCATGAACCATTTCCCAGTGGCTGCAATATCGTTTTTCCGACGGTCGTAAAACCTCTTTCCCGTCTGCCGTGAACCATTTTCTGGTAGTTGCAACATATCTTCTGACGACTGCAACTTATTTCCTGGCGACTGCGACATATCTCCCGTCGCCGTAAAAATTTTCCCTGGCAGCCGTGACTTTTTTTATTCCGATAGCCGTAAAACCTTTTTCCCGACTGTCGTGAACCATTTTCCGGTAGCTGCAACATATCTTCCGACGGCTGCAACATAATTCTCGACGACTGCGACATATCTCCCGCCGCCGTAAAACTTTTCCCTGACAGCCGTAATTTCGTCCGATCCCATAAATCCTTTTCCCGGTGGCCGTGAATCTTTTCTGGTAGCTGCAACATCTTTTTCGTCAGCCGTGATATCATTTCTGGCAACTTGCATTGGTAACTCCTGTGTTAACGGAAGAATTGCTCCGACACTGCTAAGCTATGGCTTTGATTCATCTTAGTCGTGCCGGCGAACTCATCATTCTGACCCCGAGGATGCGATGGTTTGTGTTTCACTGGCAGAAGGAATTATTGCATTATTTATGATTGTGCACGAGTCTGGTTCCGCAATGTCACCAACTGCATGCTCCACCATTCTCTGCAGGATATTTGACGCACAGTCTTATGAGGTATGGCTTTCATTTATCACGTGATTAAGTGTTGATATAATTGAACAATATCAGTCGTACCTTTATACGTATCGCCATTATGCCTAATGAGACCTTTCCCTCGTACGACATAAAAATTAATAACTTCCACCTTCCCCAATTCGCAATGGAAATTTCAAACGTTTTTCTGTGCTCAACTTTCCAAATTTATCCATCTCTTCAACATCTCCGCTCAGCGATTCGTGCATCCTCTGTGCTGCAACTTCTATTCTCGGATTCTGTCATCTGTGGGATAGAAACTTTAGCTTGCAGCCAGGACCATGGGGATTCCAGTTCGTCATGAACCTGTGAATACACAGGAACTCAGGAAAAATCTTCAAGTTCTTGCCATCTTTCAAGCCACTGGCTGGCTCGAATTTTTTGAGCGACTAGATGGATTCAATCGGGAAGCAGCCTTGCAATTTGCTTTAAACCTCACCAAAAATCACTCCATGGTGTGGGGGCTGCGCATAGAAGTCTCCGAGGCCATTATATCTGAGGTTACTACCATCCCGCTGGTGGGAAAGCCATGGTTTAACCGACGAGTCCCCACAACGACTGCACGGGAAGCATTTTTACTGGAGGGGGAGCAAGTAGAATCATCAAGAAGAGGGATCACACTGCACTCATTGTCGCGGCCATGGGACCAGGTTGCTGTCTTTCTCAAGAAGTACATCACTTGTGAAGGTAGATATCAAACTGTGTATAATTTTGAACTCCCTTTACTTTCTCATCTCCGCCATGGCATTTTAATAAACATTCCATATTATCTACTGCATGACTTGCGTCATATGGTGGCATTTGTCCAGTCTGCTAAGCACCCACTTTCCTCCCTCACCCACCATGGCCTTATCAAATTAATAATTGTAAGAACCCTTTCCCATCATCATATAACCTGGGAACAATTCACATCTCGAGCTCAGCAACCCGCCCCCTTCCGGGTTGTTCCATTACAGCAGATACGAGTTCCACCACAACAGGAGGACCGGAGTCCCTCCACTGAATTTGGGGGGGGGGATGAAATTGAAGAAGAACAACAACTGGGGTCACAAGAAGACCCATCTAGGGGGGATGAAACTGTATTAGAAGAAGAGCAATTGGGGGCACAAGCAGAGCCATTTGGGGGGGATGAAACTCCATTAGAAGTGTTAACACCTAAAAAGTGCTCACTAGCTCATTCCCTTATTCACATGACCCATTTGTCCACTTTTCCACCATCTGAGCCTCTGAAACCAACAAAAGGTCACCAAAAGACCTTAGTACACCCCTTTTTCCCACTCAAAAATATTATTTTTCCTGAAAAGCATAAAAAACCCTCAAAAAGGGTCCAAATTCCCAAAAATATTAAAAAGGGAATTAAAATATTAATTTTATTCAAAAAAAGGAAAAAGGAGGGAAAAGTACCTAAGCCATGTTGGTCAATACCATTTGGTTTCCACAAAACCACAAATGGTATTCCCCACTACCAAAACCTATAAAAAGGTGGTAGGGGCTCCTCATTTCACATCCATCCATTATCTCATCCTCATTCTGCCGAAATCTCCCCTGAGCATTTTGGCCATTATAAGCAACCTTGGAGAAGGAGACCTCTTGGAGCTTGGAGCTACTTATCTTGGGAGTTTCTCTACATCAACCTTCACCATTGAAGGTATTATTATTGCAAGCATTAGCTTGCCCCATTTTTTAATACAAATTTATTCTTTCATATTTTCTTGTTCTTGTTTTTAAAATATTTCCATTATTTGTTTATATTCTTGCATATCTCCATGATTAGTTTTGTTTAGATTAGTTTTTTGTTTAATTCTATTGAAACTGCTGCTACTAGTTAGCAGGTGCCCATAGCACTAAGCCTGGTTGCAAAACCGGGCCAACAGTTTTTGGCGACTCCGCTGGCTTTGAACAATAGATCTCAAGTTTTGCTTTCAATCTTAATTTTTTATTAGTTTTTAGCCTTCAGATCCATAGATCTGCCATCCTAGATAGCAGATCCATTGCTGCTCTAGTTTTTGGCCCCATCTATTGCCATTAACAGCCCAGAATTATCAATTTTCGGGTTCATTTTTCACAATCCGTGCACGGCTTGCGGCTCGCGGTTTTTAGCCTGACAGTCGCGCAGTCCATCGCGGCTTTTGGGATTTTTTCCACGCGGTTCCCCGCGGCTTCGCGGCCTATTTGCACGCTGCACATCGCAGCTTCACGGTATTTTGCCACACTACACATCGCGACTGCGCATCTCTTTTCTGCACGGTCCCCCGCGGCTTCGCGGCCTATTTGCGCGCTGCACATCGCGGCTTCGCGGACGTTCTCCGCGCTGCACATCGCGACAGTGCGCCAAAATCCCGCGCGGTCCATCGCGACTGTGCGACAGAAACCCGCGCGGTCCATCGCGACTTTCCTGTCAAAACCCGCGATGCTAATTTTTTCATTCGGCCATTCCGATTTAAAAAATTAATTCTTACTATATTTTCTGCCCACATAGCACATTTTTACAGTAATAAATTCTGCATATTTTACAGATATAGAAATTTTTTTTACTATTTAAATGCACATCTAGAAAGTCTTTTTAAAAAGAAAAAATTGTCAAGAAAGTGAAAGAAAGACTTATTTTGCAGTTTATCTAGGTTAAAAAAATTTCCTGTTTACTTCTTTAAAAATCTTGCCCTTAGCAATTTCCTTGAAAAGAAAACCATTTATTTCTTTAAAAAAGTCTATTATTTGCTTTCACGATTCAAAAGATCCTTTGTTTTTGAGTTAATTTTTCAAAGCATTTAAATTTCCATTTATTGAAAAAAGTCATAAATATTTGCTTTTTTATTTTCAAAAGATCCTTTGTTTTTTGAAAATTTTCTATAAAGCATTTACTTCTTTCAAGTTCAGTTTACAATACCACACGTGCACCCACTCAAACACTTAATTGAACTGAGCTTTAAAACTTACCCTAATTTCAACACACTTTTAACCCCACTTGGGGAACACTAAAAGAACTTTGTAGCTAGGTAGTATTGGGGGGATAGGTGTTCCAATAACACCCCTCAGTTATTGCACCTGAGACATAGAAGTTGTCCATTTAGGGAGCTAAAATCTCTTAGTATTTATTGGCGCGGTCAGAACCGGTTTGTGGGAAGGCCTCTCCCCTAGGAGGGTTGAAGTCACGAGGATGGTTCCGGAAGCCTGAGTGGAATACCGAAATCCATTCAGTAACCGAAGGGCTACCATTCGCAGTTCTCGGGATATCCCTGTATTGGGGTATTGCGATCAAGGACCAAACGGCAGATTTACCTTTTCTCGACGCGTCATGAATGGAGTATCCTAGTAGCCATTCTTTAGGATTGATTACCCGGTGTCCCTCCCGGTAGGGGGATATCTAGCTGTGGACTTAACACTCAATATTGTCTGACTTGGATTTCATCACCTTGCAGAGAATATAGTTTGTTGATTCACAATACTTTTAGTTAGTTGTTTGCATGATTCAACCCACCTTTGGTCTAGTTACACCTATTTTTTCTAGAAGCTGTTTGCATGTTGGTACTTTGACCATTTGTTGCATCCCTCCACTTATTGTAGCACAGCTGCTAGAATAAGTGCCTTTTTTGAGGTTGATTTTTTGGCCTGAGAGCCTTCATTTTCACTCCCCTTCTTGCACCCTTGGTCGCATTAGGGTTTTGAGTTTTTTATACATTACCATTTTACACATACAGATTTTTCCAAAAAAACTTATTTTCTCACCATTGAGAATTTTAGACGCTCTCATCATCTACAGGGCGAACTCCCAGAGTTCAGTCTACTTGGCTCGCCACGTCACCTACGCCGAGCCTTATCCCTTGACTCGACACATCGTCGGTCAACTAGATAGTCATCCGATTCTGACACGCCTCACTTCACGTCTGATTCTGAGGCAAAATTAAAAAACCCCACTGCGTTATTCCCAACCAACATTATGTCTGGAACACCATTTGATCCACTCTTTACCAGCACCATGGGAGAGACGTCTACAGACCCTTCTACTGCAGTGCCATCCATGGCAACAACCACCCCCCTAGGTATGCCCAATATGGGCAACACTCCACATTTAGGAATGCCCAACACAGGGCCACCTCCTGTTATAGGAATTCCCAACACAGGGCCACCACCTGTTATGGGTATGCCGAACATAGGGGTCACACCCCCTCTGGTTTCCACAAACCCTATCCCAAGAATCACCACTACTATTCCTAACCCTGGTGTAACCCATGTTGCACTAGGAAGCGCTGGCCCTTACAAGACCACACCTATTGGAGGACATATACCTTCAATACCTAGCATACCTTTAGGTGCTACTGGACCCCATACCAGCATGACTAGGCATGTCCCAGTCCCAGTCACTACATCTGCTAGCTTACCGTATATGGCAAGTCTGAACTTGTCATATTTAGCCAGGCTCACCAATGACCCTATCAGACACGATCCTGCGTGGCCTCACATGCCCACCAAACTCCCCTCCGACATCCCTAAGTTTGAGGGTAAGGCAGGTGAGGACCCCCAGAACCATATCATGTCCTTCCATCTATGGTGTTCCTCCAACTCCATAGTGGATGACTCTGTCCACCTCCGTCTATTATAGCGCAACTTCACTGGCTCTGCAGCCAAGTGGTATATCGAGCAGCCCCATGAGACGCATGCCACCTTTACCTCCCTTGCCTTGAGCTTCCTGCAGTTCTTTCAGTTACTAGTCCGCTATGATGCGGGCGTCGAGATCCTACTGTCTTGCAGACAAAACACGGCCACCCACATCACTGACCACATTCATGAGTGGCGTCGACGCCGAAGCCCTTGCAAAATCAAATTAGACGACCGTATCTTCCTAGATTGGTTTCTAAAATCCCTTCTCCCTCTCATTGCGAAAGATGTGGCATCCGAAAGACCCCAGTCTGAAGAAGAGGCCATCCTCAAAGCCCAACAGTTTGATCTCATTTACACCCAGTCGGGTTATCTATACACAATCATACCGGACACCCCACGAGGTGACTCTTCACGCGGTGACGCACCGGGGGCATCACATGCCGCTGATGGCATTATTGGCCAAATCACACCGCAAGCTAAACCTTTCAGCATGGTAAGCACCATACACGCCCCAGACCTTTCTAGGGTTACATCCAATTCCGGAGCGACAACTTCTTACACTCCTACAAACCAGACCCATCACACTCATGGACCCTCTTGTCCACAACATTGCTATGGGAAAGCGCCATTAGCATATGTACCTCCTACATACTATAATCAACCTGCCACACAGAACCCCATTCAGTTCCCACAACAACAGATGCATTACCCACAGCCAACTGCACCAGCTAATCTCACACCTCCAACAGCTCAGGGGTACCAACAACCCCAATAGGCAGCTGGACCACCTCCAGCTCCACTAGCATATTATCCACCGCAAACTGCTCCTACACCTACGGCTCCCCAAAATCCCCCTAATGTTCAAGGGCAGGTATATGCACAACAAAATCAGCCCCAATACCAAAATAACCAACGCAACTAGGGTGGGCAACAAAACCGTGGAAGAGGACGTAACCGCGGCAATAACCAACACAATAACCAAGGTCCACAACCTCCCCATCCTCCACAAAATAATAACGCGGCACCTGCTCATCAGAACCCTGATCGGCCGCCCAAGCAAGCCAAAAACCCTAGTTTGCGAACAAACCATCCTTGTTCTATTTGCGGGGTCTATGGCCACTATACACACGCTTGCCCACATTTGGAGCGAGCTCGACAACTCTAGACTGACGATGCCCATCGTCAAGGACAAGCGGCTCCTCAGCCACCACCCAACCCTCCACCACCACAAAATCAACCTTTGGTGTTACAAAACCCTTTTCCAACACAAGCAGTGGTGAACACTCAGCCATTAGCTCCCCCACAGGGCAACGTGCCACCACAACAAATCACTTATGCCGCACCTGATCAACAAATGTTTGATTCAGGTACACACCACTTGTTGATGATGTCAACTGCCAATGTCAACATCCAAACCCGTCGAAACCAGTATGGCTCTACCTCCGAAGCCCCCCCCGCTGATAAAGATACTAACGCTCATCCCATAGATGAGACGTTACGCATACCCCCGCTTCCACTCAATGGCGCCTCTAAAGCACCTCGCTTCCCACTTCATCGTATCAACAACAACCCCAATGCACGGGATGCATCAAATTACAACATCGTCGATGACTTAGCTCAGTCTCCCGCAGCCATGTCTGCGTTAGAAGTCTTAAAAAACTATCCTACGCAGCGCAAGACTTTACTTTCCGCGATTGGGGCGATTGACCCAAATGATTCAAAATTGATGAACTTTGATTTGGACCAGTCCGAACCACGTCTTCCTTCCACCATAGCAGTCCAAGTTTCCGTTTCCATTCAGAATATTGTCATCCATCGATGTATCATCGATGAGGGTGCCTCTACATGCGTCATGTCCACATTCGTTTGGCAAAAGTTGGGATCCCCTACTCTCCAGCAATCCACCACTGCATTGCGGGCCTACGACGGCCGGTCAGCACAACCCCAAGGTCTACTACCCAATGTCCCCGTCCAGTTGGGTGGTAAAACTGTGCTCATCGATATAGAGGTCATTAATGCCCAACTCGATTATAACCTCTTACTCGGCCACAGCTACATGTACGCCATGAAAGCAGTTTCCTCATCCATTTTTCGTACCATGATGTTACCCCATGAGGGATGCATGATCAAAATCGACCAACTCACCTACTATGATCCCAATGCCCCTGCAGCACCCGAAAATGTTCTCCCCATGGTTGAACAACCCGTTTCTAGTGCAACCACTTCCTTTGTTTCTTCTATGGGACCCGGACTTTACTCAGATACGCCAATGACCTCAACCTTTCAATCTATTTCACCTCCGCCAGCCGCGACCGTCGTATCTGACCTATGTACTCTTTCCCACAATCTACAAACATCCAACAATCAACCGCCTTTGTTTCCTAAACCACCATTGGTACCTAGTCACATTGGCGTTACACCTATTCACACTATCCCCTTCCTATTCCCTCCCTCGGGCGTGTTAAGTTCCCCGGTTATGGCTACCCTTAGTCTCCCCGGTTTAACCTTGGGATTACTCGTGTGGTACATTCCCTCTCCCGTTCCACCTCTGACACCAAACGTCATCCTCCAACCGGTACAACCTATTGTTACCACTATGCAACCTCCTCCTAGTGTCACAATCCCTTCGGCGTCAACGAAACCTTCTCCTGGTGTCACAATCCCTTCATCGTCAATGAATCCTCCTCCTCTCGTCAAGCCCACTGGGGGCAGAGGTCCACAACCGTACACTGCTATACCACCTCCTAAGGCAGTCAAACCCCCACCCATGTTTCGAGCTCCTCCTAAATGCTCGTTGTGCGATGAGATAGGCCATCCAACTCATCAATGCCCACAGTTACCGGCACTCCAGGAGCATATGAATATGTTAGATGATGACATCAGCATCCCAGTAGTTAGACTAGAGCCACCTCCTCAGCCTCGTGACAGATCACTACGCACCAACCATCCTTGTGCCATATGTAGTGTGTACGGCCACTACTCTCACCATTGTCCTGATCTCTCGGACTATAGAGCAGCATTGTACGAGTTAAACAACATCGATTTGGAGATATCTCCTCCTTTCATCGAGGAGATCTACCCCCCGCCATCATCCTCGTCGGAAGAAGTCAATACCATCTATATGATTTCAACAACTTTCAAACCAGAACCCCTTGATTTATGGTCTGACTACTTCAATACTGATGAGCAAATTTTGGAGACACTTACTGAACCCGACTACCCTTGGGATGATATGCATCATCGCTCGTACTTCCTCCCGGAAGCATCCACATCCACCGCGTCCAACTAGCTATCGGTCGAATCAAAAGACTTCATACCCACTAAGGTCGATTGGTTAAAGGACCCCATCCCAGCACCGGATGCCTTCGAAGAAGGGAACATGTCCAACATTTCCCCCATTATACAAATAGATATTTCCACAACACCGGGGAAACTTGAGCTCATCTCACTGGGCGCATCTTGCACTCAAGCAGAAACTCAGGCGTACAAAAAGCTTTTTCAAGAATTCCAGGATGTTTTCGCTTGGTCCTATATCGAAATGCCTGGTCTTGACCCCACCATTATAGAGCACCACATTGATACATGGCCTAAGGTACCCCCTGTTCGTCAGAAACAGTGACCCATTCATCCTTCCAAACTCCCCGCTGTTAAAGCTGAGATCGAGAAACTTCGCAAAGCAGGATTCATTTATCCTATTCCGTACACCACCTGGGTGTCGAACCCCGTTCCCGTAAACAAAAAGCAAGGCACCCTTAGAGTATGCACTGACTTCCGTGATTTAAACCACGCTTGTCCAAAAGACAATTTCCCCACGCCATTCATTGACCAACTCATTGATGAGTGTGCGGGCCATGAAGTCCTATCTTTCATGGACGGGTTTTCCGGATACAACCAGATTCACATCCGCAAGGAGGATCAGTACAAGACTGCCTTCACCACCCCATGGGGCACCTTTTCCTATCGCGTCATGCCATTCAGCCTTAAAAATGCTGGTGCCACTTTCCAGCGAGCTATGACCTATTGCTTTCACGACTTGGTCCATATCCTACAAGTCTATCTTGATGACCTTACAGCTCATTCCCGAAAACGATCAGACCACCTTAACAACCTCCGGCAAGTTTTCTTGCATTGTCGCAAATATAAAATCCGCTTGAACCCACACAAGTGTGTCTTTTGTGTTCCGGCATGCTGGTTGTTGGGTTTCATTGTTTCCCAAGACAGAATTATTGTTGATCCCCTAAAAGTCAAAGCCATCTTAGAACTTCCCCCTCCTCGCACGCTTTGGCAGCTCCAAAGTCTACAAGGGTGATCCAATTTCCTTAGGCGCTTCATTCCTGATTACGCCACCAAAGTCCACGGATTCTTACGCTTACTTCGTACCCACATACCCTTTTTTTGGGATGAACAAGCAGACACGGCATTCGAAGCCCTCAAGAAAGCTCTCACACAAGCCCCCTTGATATCCCCTCCAGATTTCTCTAAGAACTTCACCCTTTATGTCCCGGCATCTGAACATGCCGTGTCAGGAGTCTTTGTCCGAGAAGATGCCTCTCACCAAGAGCATGTGATCTATTACGTCAGCCAGACCTTGTCTAGCCCACCCCTATGTTACCCATATGAGGAAAGATTATTCCTAGCTGTAGTGTTTTCCGTACAAAAATTGCGGCACTACATTCTACTCAGTCATACCACAGTTGTGGCCGATTCCAACCCTATGGTCTATCTCCTAACCCGGCGGCTCCTACAAGGTCGGGTTGCTAAATGGGTCATTATCCTCCAGGAATATGACCTTACTTTCAAAACTCCTAAAAGCACCAAAGGCCTCGCGCTTGCTCACCTCATCACCGACTTCCCGTCCTCTTCATCATCACCCGCTATCCAAACGGATCTGATTGACGAACAAATCTTCATCATTTCGTCTGACGACCCATGGTACAGAGACATTTTGATTTACCTGCGCACGCAAAATTTTTGACCAAACATCAATCGTGACGGATGCCGTCGCATATGACACCATGCCCCCAGATACCTCTTTTTAGGGGATGTACTTTACCGACGCGGCGTTGATACCATTCTACGCCGCTGCCTATCCCATGGTGAGGCAGAACAAGTCCTCAATGATTGTCATAGTGGTGCCTACGGAGGCCATTTTTCTGGCATGGCCACCGCCCAGAAGATCATTCGGGCAGGTTACTTTTGGCCATCATTGTTTACTGATTGTATTACTGCAGTCAAGCATTGCCAGAACTGCCAACTCTTTGCTCCCAAAGCAAGAACCCCCCCCCCCGCCCCCCTTCATCCAGTCATCACTGTTGGACCATTCTGCAAATGGGCCATCGACTTCCTCAATTGCAACCCCACGTCAGCCGGCGGCCACAAACACATCGTTGTGGCCGTAGATTATTTCACCAAGTGGGCGGAAGCCATGCTGACTTACAATTGCAAGGCCGACACTGCAGCACGGTTTTTCTTCAACCATGTTATCACTCGTTTCGGAGTGCCAAAGCAACTAGTCTCTGACCACGGCTCTCACTTCGAAGATGCCGTCTGGAAAGAATTATCAACCATGTTGAAAATTGACCACCATTTCTCTTCCGCCTATTATCCCCAAGGAAATGGCCAAGTCAAAGCGATCAATAAAATTTTGAAGACCATTCTCCAACGCACTGTAGACAAACACAAATCCAATTGGCACCACATGCTTTTCCCGGCACTATGGGCTTACCGCACCTCAACCAAAACCGCCACCGGTTTTACCCCTTTCCATTTAGTTCACAGTGTCGAATCCGTCCTCCCTATCGAGTGTCAGACTCCAGCCTTACATATCGTTGTTGAACTCCTACCAGACACTTCCCCGATTAAGCAACGTTTAATACTCCTAGAGCAGGCCGATGAAGATCGGCGCACAGCTATTCAAAACATGGAAGCAGCCAAACAACGATCAAAACAAAGTTACGACAAAGACGTCAACCCTAGAACCTTTTCTGAGGGAGACCTTGTCCTCACTTATGATCAAGCCCACGACAAAACCGGAAAGGGAAAATTTGTATCTATGTGGCAAGGCCCCTAGATCGTACACACTTGCCTCGGGCAGGGGGCATACATTCTGACCGATTCAGAAGGAAATCCCCTACGCAACCCATGCAACGGGTTGTACCTTAAACGTTTTTACCCATAGAGAATCTGATGGACACCACCGTCCATTCTAGTATAAGCTTCCTTTCTTTTTTTTTTTACAAAAAATTCAAAAAACCTAAATATTTGTTTTTCTCTGCATGACCACAGATGGATCCTCTTCCACTCTGCTATATCGGTTTCGCTGATGGTGCAATCCGTTGGTCTCCCAATCTCGCCTCCGCGGCTTGGGTAATATACTCCCCTTCACATGAGTTAATTCACATTGACGGAATATGTTTAGGTGCCACCACCAATAACCAAGCTGAATACGATGTCGTGACCGGTCTCTTGGCCGCAGCTCTCCAAATGAGCATCCATCCTCTTCATGGCTGCCCGTTAATAGGATTGGATGTTATAATCTGCATGTATAAATATGGGGAGCTGCCTCGACCCAGGGTGTTGAAAAACGCAGAATTCATTCATTGTATTAGCAGTGAGATCAATTTGTGTAATATTCCTTTCGTTAATACAAAGAGTTTCCTTTGAGCTAAAAGAATCTTTACGTTGTTCAACCAGCATCTCTGTGTGAAGGCTGGGCCTGTCTTCCACAGAGATTGCTAAGTTAAAATAGGATTTTGAATTTATTGTTGTGTGATGTTTTGTTCATGATATTTCCCTTGTACGCAGCAGTAGTAAGTGTGGTGTGGATTTTCGGTATAATTAAGATTATATTTCCTTGAGATTGGTAATTGGTGCAGAGCAACAGTCGACTGAGTAGGAACTTTCTTTATGCATTTCATATGATAGTTGTACACAACTTTGTTCATCCTGCAGTTGAATATTGTTATTCCATGAATCCTTGCAAGTTATCTTTCCTGTTATGATTGTTGATTTTCATTCATGTAAATCAAACTCTTAGAGCAGTTGAACTCAACCTTTGCAATTGAATTTCTAGATTAATATTTAGTTTATGTTTGTGATTTTCAAGAGTGAACAGATTGAAGAGGTGATTGTTCTAGGATATGAGTGAGATTTCTTTCCTGCAATTGTTGTTAAATCTTATATTATTTCTTATTGATGCATAGTAGAAAGGAATTGAAATTGTAGCATTTAGAAGGCAATTGGGATTACACAGATTCTTGGGATGAACATGGTTGTTAGAGGATAAAAGTATTCAATTATAATGATTTGGTGTTTAAGCATAGACTGTGCATTTATCCTTTGAAATAAAAAGACTTTCTCGGGTTGACAATAAATCTCGTATGCTCTGTGTGTTGGTAATAATCTATCTTCATATAGGGTGCTCGACAACATCCTGTTTACATCTTGTTTATGTGAATGCATGTGTTGTGTGTAATTGTTAAGCAAGAACATTTTGTCATAAGGTGACTTGCGTCAGTTGGTATCAGAGCGGGAAAGAATCCTGTGAGAAGGAAAACGTCAAGTGGTATCAACATTGTAAGTGAATCCAGTGAGAAAGTGCATTGAACAGCTCCAACTGCGGTTGGGTAGTGTTTTGCACGACTTGTGAAAGTCCGGTTGCGATTGGACACAGTGGGAGTTGCAGCCGAGGTTGAAAATGGCTCACATAGGTGTTAATTTCTGAGGAGTTGGATGGAGAGGGTGTGGTAGAGCAATCACAGTTGATCGTGAGATGTTCGACGAGTGCCTCCGAACAATACGAACTTTGAAAAATGAATTCACATCGATCAAATAAATCCAAAGGTGTGGTTGTATTCCTGATGCGTTAGACCACAACGACGAGGAGGTTGAAGAAGTGGAAGCACGGGAAGCAGTAGGAGAAGAACCAAAAGACAAACTGATCAAACTTCTGAAAGATATGAGAGGACAGACAAAGATAGATGTACGTACCTACTCAGGAAGTCTGGATCCAGAAGACTTGATCGACTGGTTTAGAGAAATGGAGAAATACTTTGACATAGAGTAAATCAAGGATCCTAAACAGGTTAAGACAGCATGTCTGAGATTGACGGGTCATGCCTCATTGTGGTGGGACAATGTGCAGGCTGACAGTGTCAAGAAGGGAAAGGAGAAAATCAAATCTTTGGATAGGATGGTTTCCAAGCTGAAGGGGAAGTTCTTTCCAAATGACTATGTGATTTCCTTGTTCTGGAAGTTGCAGAAATTTCGACAAAAAGAGATGACCATGAAAGAATACACGAAAGAGTTCTACAGATTGTCGATAAGGTCGGGATAGACCGACGAAGGAGAAGAAGTTGTCGCTAGGTACATGAACATCTTGAAATATGCCATTCAGGATGAATTGAGCATGTCAAGATTCAGAGAGGTCGGTGAGATCTACCAGTTAGATCTGAAGGCAGAAGAGAAATTGTCGAGGAAATAAGCAGTGACCAGAGGTAGGATGACTGGTCGGGATGCGAAGACTATTTCCATGAAAGGCCAAAGTAGTGGTTACAGAAGAGAAGCCGTCGAAGAAAATCGACGAGTGGAAGGGACATCGACAAGGGAGAAAGAGCATGAAGGCTGATGTGATGGTCGATAAACATGTGCTCGAGGTGCGTATGGTTGAAGTGGTCCATCTGATAGAAAAGGAGCCGACATACCATCCATATTCGGTTACAAGTGTCGAGGAGCGGGGCACAAGGAATATGAATGCCTAGAGAACCTTCATGCTGTAGAGGAGTCGAAGCCCAGATGCCAAAGAGATGAGCAAGTTGATGAGAGGAGATAATCAACATCTGACAGCAACGACGACGAGAAGAAGAAAAATTGAAACCTGACAATCAAGAGAACATTGGTTCAAGAAGACCAACGCGACAAGAAAGATCCGACACAGCGGAAGGCTATCTTTCGAACCAAAGTGTGAATCGGTGAATGGCATTGCAAGACCATAGTTGATGGTGGAATCACTAAGAATATTGTGTCGATAGAGGTCATCGAGAGGATAGGGTTGAAGTGTTGAGAACATCCACACCCATATAAGATCTCATGGTTGCAAAAGGGACACCATGTGAATGTGACAAGACAGTGCCTAATTAACTTCAAAGTCGAGGGATTTGAAGACAATGTACTGTGTGACGTAATCCCAATGGATGCGTGCCATATGTTGTTAGGAAGACCATGGAAATATGATTGGAAGATGATCTATGATGGTAGAGTAAACACAGTCACAGTGTGGAAGAATGGCGTACAAAGGACTCTTAAGCTGAAGCTGGAGGATCCAGCCAACGGTAAGCAAGGCGAGAGCAACTTTTGGGAGAAGCGAGTGCTGATGTGTTCAGCGAAAGAAATCCTCGCGGGAGAGTGAAAGCATTCGGGGTGTTTTGCTGTCATTCCGAAGGGACCATGTGTCGAGAGGTCGATAATGGAGAAGATTTCGGTTGAGGTCGAAAATATGCTTGAAGAGTTTCGAAGCATAGTAGTCGACGACACACCAACGGGATTGCCGCTGATGAGAAGAATATCCCATCAGATTGACTTGATTCCAGGGTCGAGTCTCCCAAACAAGGAACCACATAAGATGTCTCCGACAGAAGGTCAGGAAATCAATCAATAGGTCAATGATTTGTTGGATAAGGGATTGATCAGATAAAGTCTGATTCCGTGCACGGTACCAGCAGTATTAGTGCCGAAGAAAGGTGGAGAATGGAGGATGTGCATAGACTCCATAGCTATCAACAAAATCACAATCAAGTACCGGTTTCCATTGTTGAGGATGGATGACTTGATGGATTGCTTCAGTGGAGTGAAGTACTTCACGAAGATTGACCTGAAGAGAGGTTATCACCAGATTTTGGTTAGAGAAGGAGATGAATGGAAAACAACATTCAAGAAAAAGGAAGGGTTGTATGAGTGGTTAGTCATGCCACTCGGATTGAATAATGCACCCAGTACATTCATGTGATTGTTGAATGAGGTACTGAAACCATTCTTGGGTAAGTTCGTCGTAGTGTATCTAGACGACATCCTGATATTTAGTCGAACCAAGACAGAACACTTGGGGCACATTCGACAAGTATTGCAGAAGTTGCAGGAAGAGAAGCTAATGGTGAACCTCCAAAAGTGTTTCTTCATGAAGCAAGAACTGGTGCACTTGGGATTTGTAATCTCGAGTAAAGGGTTGGTGATGGACCTAGAAAAGGTGAAGGCAATATTGGATTGGCCGGAACCGACAAGTACAACTGGAGTAAGGATTTTCCATGGACTTGCCAGTTTCTACAGGAAGTTCATTAGGGGATTTAGTCGAATGTGTGCACCTTTGACAGAGTGCATGAGAAAAGGGGAGTTCAAGTGGACGGAAGCTACCCAGCAATATTTCAACAAGTTGAAGGAAAATGTCACTGAGAGCCTGGTGTTAGCACTCCTAGATTTCGACAAAGTTTTCCATGTCGATTGTTACGCAAGTGGAATGGTAATTGGAGCAGTGTTGAGCCAGGAGTGCCGACCAATCGCATTCTTCAATGAGAATTTGGATGATGCGAAGTGGAAATATTCGGTCTATGACTAGTAATTTTATGCTATTGTCCAAGAATTGAAGAAGTAGAGGCATTATTTGTTTCCCAAGGAGTTTGTGTTATACATGGATCACCAAGCACTAAGGTATCTGAATTCCCAGTCGAATTTGAATCAACGACACATGAAATGGGTCGAATTCTTGCAGGGATATACTTTCATGTTGCGACATAAGTCGGGCAAGTCAAACAAGGTTGGCGACGCGCTCAGTCGAAGAGTTGCATTGTTGAGCACGATGATAGTTTAGGCAATAGGAATAGAGTCAGTGAAGGTAGAGTATGCGACCGACGAAGATTTTGCGAAAGCATGGGAGGCTTGTCGTGAACCGTGGAGCGTCAACAAGACTCCATACTTGGATTTTTTTATCCAATAGGAATACCTATTCAAGGGAAAAAAATTGTATATTCCTAGAGGATCCATAAGAGAGAACCTAATCCGAGAGTCACATAGCGGCGGATTAGCAGGTAATTTTGGTATCGACAAGGCCAGGGCATTGCTCGAAGAAAAGTATTATTGGCCAGGAATGACGATAGATGTCGGGAAGTGGGTACGATAGTGTAGAGTTTTCCAGTTGGCGAAAGTGGGAATTCAAAATACGGGGTTGTATACACCATTACCTGTACCGGAAACCCGAGGGGAGCACTTGAGCCTGGATTTTGTGCTAGGATTTCCAAAGAAACAGCAAGGGAGCAACTCAATCTTTGTTGTAGTCGACATATTTTCGAAGATGGCACACTTTATTCCTTGTCGGAATACAAGTGACGCCACAAGCATTGTTGTACTATTCTTCAAGGAGGTAGTCATATTACATGGGTTTCCAAAGAGTATCACTTTGGACAGAGATACCAAGTTCATGGGAAATTTGTGGAGAACCCTATGGAAGAAACTAGACATGAGGTTGCAGTTTAGCTTGACATATCTTCCACAGAAAGATAGACAGACTGAGGTGGTGAATAGAAGTTTGGGAAACCTTCTAAGGTGTTTGACGACCGACAGACCCAAGAAGTGGGAGAACGTGTTGGGGCAAGCATAGTTTGCATATAACAATTCATTGAATCGGTCGACCGGTTTGATCCCATTCCAAATTGTTTAGGGAAGAATCCCACATGTGGTGGTGGATTTTGTCGAGTTACCGATAGAAACCAAGAAAAGCACGGATGCAAAATCATTCGCAGAGCATATGAAAGAAGTGCATGAAGATGTGTGAAAGTGCATAGAAAAGAGTAACGCGACAAATAAGTTGAGAGCCGGCAGGAAGAAGAGGCTACAGTCGTTGAGTGAAGGAGACTTGGTTTATGCACCTTTGCGGAAGGAAATATTTCCGACAGGGACATATAAGAAGTTGAAGCTGAAGAAGATTGGACCATGTAAGATTTTGAAGAAGATTTTGGACAATGCTTATGTGCTGTAGCTATCGAATGACTTGAGCATTTCACCAATGTTCAATGTCTCATATCTGTACATGTTTGAAGAAGGTTCAAGAAGCAGATGTGAGGAAGTGTCAAACATTGACTAGACAGTGTAGATTCCAGATCGACAAAAAGAAGAAATCACAGAAGTAATAGAGGAACATGAAGTCGGGCATATGCGCAGTTCGCAAAAGAAGGAATACTTAGTGCAATGGAAAGATGATGAGTTGTAGGAGGAGACATGGATTTTCGGAGAAGAGTTCAGGAGAGTGATGGAGTAGTCGAGTTATTTTTCACATGGGAAGTCTGATGCAGGTGCATCGAGGCCTAGGCAGAATAGTCGAAGATGATCGACATAAGGGAGGCCGACCA
Organism: Larix kaempferi; assembly: GCA_027924585.1. Lineage (NCBI taxonomy): Eukaryota > Viridiplantae > Streptophyta > Pinopsida > Pinales > Pinaceae > Larix > Larix kaempferi. The sequence goes on along the minus strand of BSBM01001500.1, from coordinate 1,038,329 downwards.
GAGCGAGTGCCAATGACCACTGGTGCGGAAGAGCAGACTGGCTGTCGAAGTCAATGAGTCGAGCAGGAACAGTCGATACACAGATCAACAGACGAAGTGGAAGGTCGAGAGTCCACATGTCAATGATCAACAAATGACAAGGTAGCAACGGAGACGTCGAGGTTCAAGATGTGGTTGAACCAAGACTCCGATAGGTTTGGATTGGAGAATCCTAAGAGTGAGAAGGGAAGCCAACAGGTTATGTCGAAGGCTGACGAAAGACTGTATGGTCGAGGTGATAAGACCGACTAATGTAGCAGTGTCATAAGGACGTGCAGAAAGTCAAGGAGAGTACTTGGCAATAGTTCGGGGTTGCTAAGGAAGTTATTGGCAGTTATTGCAGGTCGGTGAAAACATGACAGATGTCATCATAGGCAGGGATTGTGCAGCATGACAAGGACGCTGACAGTTGTAGGTCTGCAGGATTTGAGGAGATCGACGGACAAGGGAAGCGTGTCTCAGGGATCAAAGTGATATCGGGAACAATAGCATCATAGCAGAAGGTCAAGGAGTTGGGATTAGTTGAACAACTTGGCACTTGGAAGAGTGGAAAAACTTGGCACGGAGGAGAGTCAAGCAGAGCGAGTAGAGCTCAAGAGAAGTTTTGTAGATTGGAGAGGAAAGTCACACATCTACAAGGCACAAAGAATATCGAGCCATAGCTAAGAGTTTCGCAGTAAACCAGGAGAGGGTGATGGTCGACACGCTAAGATAGCACACAATTAATTATGTATTGTAATAGGCTAAGGCCAACAATAGTTAGTTATTTCCATTCCTTGCAGTTTGCATTGTAACAGTTTCGGTAGAAGTAATATAAGCCAGCTTCTAGCCTCCTGTTTACATCTTATTTAGGTGAACGAATGCATTGTGTGTAATTGTTAAAAAAAAACCTTTTTCCATAAGGTGACTTGCGTCATACACCAATTATTTATAAACCCATAATATTCATATGGGAATGCCATAGTTTATATATGAACTAGTCATACTTTAAATAATATATACCATAGTATATATAACTATTCACACTTTATATAACCTATACCAATATGTATAACATATATATTAATATAATGAATTATAAACAAACCAATGTATAAACTATACATATAGCTTACCTATGCTCCTTCGAGATTTCCAACCAAAGGTTAAGAGCTTCATAAATATGCGAGCTATATTATGCATGCTCTCACGAGCCATGCTAACCAAGGTTATGAGTTGAAGCTTAAGCATTACATGTTATAACATGGTATGAAAACGACTATATGCTAAGTAATGAAATCATATGATTTAAAACATAGTGTTGATTATTTGATTTACCAACCAGATGTGAATGCGACCATATAAAATTTGGTTTTCCAAGGTAGAAGATATGGTTACATGATTCATTTATGCGATTCAAATCTCGAGATCATAGTTGTAATGCATAGCTAGGATTCGAATACCGTTCAATAAGATCTTGTATTAATTCTAACTCTTTGTGTATTAAATTTGATATGAGTTTTGTATTAATGCGTGGCCTACCTTGGTTATCGCAGGAACACTGGAGACTGCTAGTTTGACTGAAGGATGGTGAATCCATGTGATGGTTTGATCAATGTATCCTATACTGGCTCAACTCCTAATGCCTGGCAAAGATATGATCATTGATCACGATCCTAGGGATTGTAATTGATTTTCCTCCAGAGCTTAGACAAGATACGAGGTAACGTAGTGTTCATTTGATTTTCGACAATGCAACATTATGCTACTACAATAAAGAGTGTCTCTATGTAGATGTTTCCCATACTACTATCGCCATGGTGAAATGTTACAACCTCTCATTCTCAGGAGTGCTTACGAGGGTTTCCCTCGAGACCATAAGGTCTTTAATGCTCATAGTTAAACTATGTTGAAATATTGTAACTTCAAAGAATATTATATTTGTACTTTATTATTCCGGAGATGTTTCATTCCTCCGTGAAGATATTATTGTATATCCGGATATGTTTATTCCCTCGTCGGAATGTGGTAACTTGGGTTATTAGACTTCCCTAGTGGGGGTCGGCCCTGTATGTGTTATGTGCGTCAAAGGGTTGTTAGACCACCCTAGTGGGGTCTACCCAGTTAGTTGTAATGGGGTATTTTACCCAATGGTTAAATACGAGCCTACATGATTTGTGTAAAAGAAAAGTCGGAGTAGTGTCTAAATAGAGGAGGTGTATTCCTCATTCAACACACACTCACTCACTTGAGAGTGGCGCACTTATGAGAGAGAGGTATTCTATGGAGAAGGAGGAGCTTATACTCAGAGTTACATCTTTTGTATTTTCTGGTCATCTATATTGAGGAATCTTTGCTGGGTTTTCTACCCCATGAGGGTTTCCCAGGATAAATCTGTGTCTCTTGTGTTTATGCTGTGCTTGTTGTTTCTTCAGTGATCTTGTATATGCTATTATTGTGAAATGGAATGTAATTGCTATTTTCTATCTTAGCATATTAAATCTTAACATGGTATCAGAGCTATCCTGAAGGAAGGCAAGGTATGGCAGTTACGACACTTGCTTCACTTGCGACAATTTGAAGGTTTGGGTTTTACATAGAAAAAACCAGTCATCGTGGAACTTTCACTATAAATACATTTTGGCGAAGGTTCAGGATTGGAAACCATTACAGGTCGTAAATAACATCCCCAGGTACCTTGTGTCCAAAGGGAACCCTCAAATTCATTGTACTTTGCGAGTTATGATCAGTACAAGTTAGGGTTTCTGCCTCTTCCAGATCTCAGTCAAAATCAGGTGACCTAGGAAAAAAGGACATAACTTGGGATAGGAATCTCCAAATGAAATTTAGTAAAAAGTGATACGTAGTACATAGACTGTACTATCTCAATAAAGTTTTTTAGAGGCTGAAGCTGAACCAGTGACACGTGGCACGCCGTACAAGTTCGCTCTCCTGTTTTATCCCATAAACAGGTCACGTTGCGACACTTGGCATAAATCTCTATTAGAAAATCCAATTGAGGTCAGATCTATCGAGATGGAAAGCGGACAGGTTAGGCTACCACAAAAAAAGTTTTCAGATCCTGCGGAGCAAAAATTTTGGAGTCACAATAGAAACAATCAGGTACATATTTATGTCAAAACATAATTATTTTTGGAGCACCTTCATTCATGGCTTCCGGAATTTAGGGTTTCGGAGAAAGTTAGAATTTTTGGAATCAGAACCCATGGCTGAATGCTACTCATGAAAATTGAAATTTAGAGACCAAGATCAAATTTTTTGGTTGGGTAGAATACCGGGCTTGATCAAACCCCAGTTCAGGATTTTGATCGGAAAGATGGAAAATTAGGACTTCAGCAAAAGTTGGAATTTTTTAAGTCTGTAACCACGACTGGAAGCTCCTCAGAAAAATAAGAGTTTAGAGCCTTGGTTCGAACCCTTTGATTGGGAAGAAGGGTGGGCTTCATCAAACCCTAGTTCGGGATCCTGTCCAGAAGATATTGAAGTTTCAAAGGCAAATTTTGGGGGGTCAAATTTTGGAAATTTCAAAATTGAAGTATGCTAGTTTGATCAGCTCAGGAAGACACATCCTTCCATCCATACAGAAGTGTGAAAGTTAAAAATTGAATTTTTAGGGTTTCTCTAGCAAACCCTAATCAAGCTCCAGATCAAGTTTCAGGGGGAGTTGAGGCTAAGACCTTACATAAGAAGACTACAAGAAGTCTCGACAGGTATGTCTTAAGGAGATACAGGTATGTCTTGAAATCTGATTCCTGATTAAGTTCATAATATGTCTGTCTTCATATTATTTATTAGTACAATCTTGATTAATGTTAGAATTGTCTTATCACGCTAGTAATAGTATGAATGCATGTGAATGATAGAAGACATTCATTGATTAGGGCTATATGATTGTACTAATGCACTGTGGTGTTGTATGAGGTTAATGTTGTCTGCTAACAAGATACAGGTACATCACGAACGACAAATCAAGTTCCATGACCATGATAACATGAACACAAAGACTCATCCATAATCTTTGATCACATAGAAGTTCTACTTACGAGGTATGTATGACTTTGTTCTATTATGCTTAACCTATGAGATATGCAGGTTCCAACATAGGATCTCTAAATCATTGAAGAGAACAAAGAAGATATTGATTAGGTATGTTAGACATAACTAAGCAGGTATACTAATCCAGGTATGTTTTCCTATGTCATGTTAGAATCTTACCTTGTGTTATGATCCCTTATATAAGTATACTTGGTATGATTGGTTATGCTTATTCATAAAGTTAGTAATCAAGGGTTTATGCATATTATGTCTCTTATCTTGGTTGATGATTTAACTAACCAGATCAAACAAGAATATGTATGAGTAAAAGAAGACTTCCCTGAAACCTTGAATATTACCATGACTATACATATTCAAGATTATTTAGAACTATAATGTTTTGATAACATTGAAATATACTAATGAATGTATATTTGTGTATGATATCATGAGGATGACACTTGAGCATGCACAGTGGTACACAATGAATAGAAGTTCAAAAGACATATAGAAGATCAAGCGGGAGGCAACCACACAAACATAAAAGATAGGTATTTAAGTTGTTATTTGAAATAGTAAATGATATTGTCTGTAATAGGTTGTATGCATATTTGTATTCCTATAATATATCATGCTGAGTGTAAACATTCATAGAGCATTGAAACAATATACTACTAATATGCATATGATTGGTAAGTTGGACAAACATTCCATTGTTGCTTGTCTAGAGTGAAACCTCTTTGCTGACATGCTGAGAGCTGTGCACACTCTCGATAGTATGTTCTGGTAGAAATGGAAGGCATATAGATAGCCACTGTATGCATACAGGATATGGAAAAGTGTTGTGCCAAAGTATTGGTCAAGATAGTTGCATAACTATGTAAATGATATCTATATGCATAATAGGTTACCATGATTTCATGATTATGAAGCATTACTAATCATGTACTTAATTTTGATTTGTAGGAAAGATCATGAAGAATGATGAACACCGAACAAGTGATGGATGTTCAACAAGAATATTTACAAATTAAACAAAATATAGAAGGCTCGTGGCTAGAAGATTCTCTTAGAAAGAAGAAGAGAATCATGACGGGATGTTTGCTCCAAGTGGTAGATAAGACCATTCTCTTAATGGTGTAATTAAAGAAGAAGTGTGAATCAGGTCCTGTATGGGTACCCAGGATCGATAGTCAATTGATGAGATTAATGATCATCATGGGTGATGTGGATCACAACCTTTGCTACAAGGTTGAATATGGTTTCTATACAAAGATGAACTGGATGCAAGAAGGAACTCACCACAGAGTTCGAATGATGTTGAGGCTTATATCAGTAGACCCATTTGACGAGAGATGGCACAGATAGATGGCTGCAGAAATGAAAATGAAAGATCTCATATCGATGCATTACTTCGTAGGTCTGGAACTATGGCAAGGATCAAAAGGAATCTTTCTCAACCAGGGAAAGTATGCTGAGAAATATTAAAAGGACTTGAGGTGTTGGAATGGCCACTCTTATGGATTCCAACTTGAAGCTGTTAGGGGATGACTCATCAGAGTTAGTGGATATAACTCTGTACAGTCAATTTATTGGGTCATTGATGTATCTAACATATACTAGGTTAGATATATGCTTTGTTGTGAACACCTTGAGTTAGTATCTAGTGGAAACTAGATGTGTTCACCTGATAGTTGCAAAGCATGTGATGAGGCACCTAAAGGATACGATGGACTTTGATCTATGCTATCTTGGAGATCATGATTTCAGATGGCTACTCAGATGTTGATTGGGCAGAAAGTGTATCAGACAGGAAGAACACATCGAGAGGATGTTATTTTCTAGGATTAGCCATGATCTCGTGGTTTAGTTGGAAGCAGTCTAGTGTGGCTCTCAGCACAAGTGGAATATATGGCTGCTTGCTCTGCTAGTTGTGAAGAAGTTTGGCTTCAGGATTGTTTGACTTAGAGATAGAACCAACTGTGAACCTATGTGACAAATAGAGTTGTATCAAGATGACAAAGAATCCAGTGTTCCATGAAAAGTCAAAGAACATAGGGATCTAACAAGATATGATGCAGAAAGGAACTATAAAGTTTGAATTTGTAATAGGTTACCGATGTACTAACCAAACCTCTATCTCAAGTGAACAAGTTACCAACATACTAACCAAACCTCTACCTCAAGAAAGATTTGAGTATTTTCGAGACAAGCTTGGAAGGACCGTCCTCGAAAGGGGGAGTGATGTGGTCACTAATGATGAGATTGCCTCATCGACAGCAAGGTCGATAATGTGGATACTTGTTTACTACACTTGGATACTTAGATCATTTAGACTTAGGACTCTTATACTTAGAATATTTTTTTACTTGCTTTCACTTTGATGATATATGTATCGATGAGGATACATGTTTTGTTGATGTATCGATGAGGATACATGTGTGGTTGATGTATCGATGAGGATACATGTTTTGTTGATGTATCGATGAGGATACATGTGTTGTTGATGTATCGATGAGGATACATGTTTTGATGATATCCGCATTGATAAGTGGACAGGTGGGGATTGTATCATCCCCGGACTTCGGTCCCTTGAATTGATCCGTAGACGTATGGTCTCCGAGAATGAAGTCCTTAGTGGACAGGTGGGGATTGTATCATCCCCGGACTTCGGTCCCTTGGATTGATCCGTAGACGTATGGTCTCCGAGAATGAAGACCTTAGTGGACAGGTGGGGATTGTATCATCCCCGGACTTCGGTCCCTTGAATTGATCCGTAGACGTATGGTCTCCGAGAATAAAGTCCTTAGTGGACAGATGGGGATTGTATCATCCCTGAACCTTGGTCCCTAAATTGATCCGTAGATGTATGGTCTTCGAGAATGAAGTGATGGGGATTGCATCATCCCGGAACCACTAGTTCAAAATGTACGTGATGGGGATTGCATCATCCCAGAACCACTAGTTCAAAATGTACGTGATGGGGATTGCATCATCCCAGAACCACTAGTTCAAAATGTACATGATGGGGATTGTATCATCCCCGGACTTCGGTCCCTAAATTGACCCGTAGACAGATGTCTCCGAGAAGTGGTCCCTAGTGGACGAGAGGGGATTGCATCATCCCTGGACTTTGGTACCTGAATTGACCCATAGACAGATGTCTCCGAGAAGTGGTCCCTAGTGGACAAGAGGGGATTGTATCATCCCCGGACTTTGGTCCCTGAATTGACCCGTAGACATATGTCTCCGAGAAGTGGTCCCTAGTGGACGAGAGGGGATTGTATCATCCCTGGACTTTGGTCCCTGAATTGATCCGTAGACATATGTCTCCGAGAAAGTGGTCCTTAGATTTTGTCTAAGTTGACAAGTGGACTGTATCGTCCCTAGACATGTTATGGTGTCTTAAATAATGATGTGTATACTTGTATTGGTATGGATACTTGTATTGATGATGTGTATACTTGTATTGGTATGGATACTTGTATTGATGATGTGTATACTTGTATTGGTATGGATACTTGTATTAATGATGTGTATACTTGTATTGGTGTGGATACTTGTATTGATGATGTGTATACTTGTATTGGTGTGGATACTTGTATTGATGATATACTTGTATTGGTGTGGATACTTGTATTGATGATGTGTATACTTGTATTGGTGTGGATACTTGTATTGGTGATGTGTATACTTGTATTGACAATGTTGTTGATTGTTATGGTCTAGATGACGATGATGTTGATCGTGATGATCTAGATGACGATGCTATTGATCGTGATGATCTAGATGACGACGTTGATGATCGTGTGATGATGATGATGATGACGATGCTGATGATTGTGTGATGATGATGCTGATGATCGTGAGGATCCAGATTATGATATTGTTGTAGCTGTTCAAGTGCTACAGAAGATAAAGACTCAGTACTGAAGATGTTGATGTTCTAGTATTGAAGATGTTCCAGTAACTGCTTGAGTTACTGATGATGTTGAGAAAGCTTCCAGTGATTTATAGATGTATCATGTATGATGTTGATGACTCCATGCTTGTGAAAATGCTGTTATAATATCCTTCTCGTTAAGGGGGAGTGTTGAAATATTGTAACTTCAAAGAATATTATATTTGTACTTTATTATTCTGGAGATGTTTCATTCCTCCGTGAAGATATTATTGTATATCCGGAGATGTTTATTCCTCCGTCGGAATGTGGTAACTTGGGTTATTAGACTTCCCTAGTGGGGGTCGGCCCTGTATGTGTTATGTGGGTCAAAGGGTTGTTAGACCACCCTAGTGGGGTCGAACCAGTTAGTTGTAATGGGGTATTTAACCCAATGGTTAAATACGAGCCTACATGATTTGTGTAAAAGAAAAGTCGGAGTAGTGTATAAATAGAGGAGGTGTATTCGTCATTCAACACACACTCACTCACTTGAGAGTGGCGCACTTATGAGAGAGAGGTCTGCTATGGATAAGGAGGAGCTTATGCTCAGGGTTACATCTTTTGTATTTGTTGGTCATCTATATTGAGGAAGCTTTGCTGGGTTTTCTACCCCATGAGGGTTTCCCAGGATAAATCTGTGTCTCTTGTGTTTATGTTGTGCTTGTTGTTTCTTCAGTGATCCTGTATATGCTATTATTGTGAAATGGAATGTAATTGCTATTTTCTGTCTTAGCATATTAAATCATAACAAACTCTATGATTCCTTTGCTTGTTAAAGTGTTGGATGATATGGGGTATGTCATGACGAGTTGAGGGTCACAAGGTTGGGATCCCACTATTGACAGAGAGCGATGGAGGTTCGACATCTCTTTTCATTCTACAAGGTAAGTATCAAAATAATAAACCCTACTATCTTTCTATCTGATTTCACAGAGGTTCCTTTTAGAGTTCTTGTTTGTTATTAATGGTAACCCAGACTCATAATACTTGCTATGTATGCTTTGTAGGGATATACCATCTACACCAATGCTTCAGGAACATGCTGGTTGCCATAACTCTTGGTAAGCCATTTATCGTTAGTAGTTTGATTCTTATGTTATGGTTTAACTGTTACCCATTATGTTAACCCTAACTTACTATTTTTTCTCTACTTGCAGGAGGTCTCGTGGACACACGTTGGGTATGTGAAAATGGTGCCACTACCCTTCGGTGGTTTAAACCGGTAGCACTACCTGGAACATGTCTTCAATCTTGAGTATGTTATTTGTTTCCTCATTCTGGATTTCTTGCAAGCTGAGACAACCACTACGACTACATTAAAGGTTTTCTCATTAAATACTGAGCCTATCAGCTTACTTACTCTGTTACGAACAGGATCACGAAAATCCCTGATGACTGCTTCCATAGTTCATTCATTCATGCATTTATTTAACTCTTTATGTAACTGAGATAATATTTGTTTTGTTACCAGAATGTTTATGGTTCTGTTGAATCCATGTAATTAATTTTGTAAAGCCTTTATGGCTCTGTATTTAACTTTTTTTTTATGCTATACATTTTCAATGCATATGTATTGAGCTATTTGGCACTATTTGAACCAGTTGATTTTTACAAGGATTAATCGTTACCTGTTACCTCTTGTTGTCTGGTCTCATGGCTTGTAAATCCTCTGTAATGTTTTCAATGCATCTACTATGAAGTGTTCGAGCCTCACAACCTTATCTGAATGCTTATCAATTAATGTGCATCAAGCCTTTTGGCCAGCTTATGCTGTGTGTCTAATCACGAAGGCCTTGAAATAGCCATACGAGTCTGTATGTGGTTGGACTCCAGATATGTTTTTGTATGAATGATTTGTTATTAAAACAACTTCCCGATTAAATGGTTTGCGACCTGAGTATTCTTATGGCCTTACAGCTATGTTATAGTTGGTTATCCTTACTTACTAGTCGAACAAGCCTCACGGCTTTGTTCTGAACCCTACGATGATGGAGCAATCGCATTTTAAGGTGAAACTTAAGAGTCATACAACTCTGTTTAAACAATGAACACTTACAGAGATGAAATCATGACCAAATACTTACATGTTTAAACTTTATTTATCATCTTTTATATGCCTTATGGCTCTGTCATTTATCCATGGAATATAGTCAAGCCTCTCGGCTCTATACTTTGTTTTGCTTGATAATGTGTTTGAAATAAAACCCTAAGAGTCTTACGACTCTGTAATAACACTTTCTTGTTTCATTTTTAACTTGATACTATTGTATGAGATCGTTTATATGAGAATCGTATTGAGGTAGTGATGTATTCAAGCTTCGCATTAGTATAATTCTGATACTGTGTGTTTATTGAACAATCAATGGATACTATGAAACACTGATAATACTAACTCTATATGAATGAGTATAATAACACTTATTATTATACAAACCCTAGTTATGTTTTGACAAATTACTTGTAGATATTTATAACAAATATAAAGTATTATTCTACAGTAACATAATAAAATACTAGATGTAAATAGCATTGATAACAGAATATAAGATACTTTTAATTTTATAAGCTTTAATCCTATCTGTAGCATTATGAAATAGAAATAGAAGATAGCATAAACTTAGTAAACCTAAATACATATAATTCTCAGCAATGAAATCATTAGCAGAACATTCAAACAATATAAAATACAGTTCATCATTTGCTACTAATTTTACACAGTACATACTAAACAGATAGAGAAATAAATGTATAGAATACTACTAAACAGTAATAGAACCTGACTGAAAGAATAGACCGAATACGATCTGAAGTTCGTTGTTCCTGCCAACCAATCTTCCAGAACAACCAAGCTTGCTTGTTCTAAAACCCCCAAGCCTGTTTGCTAGACCAAAGGGATATAGACAATTGAAGCAACCCAGAACTATCACTCAGTTCTCATTCTCATCTCAACCAAACAATTTCCCTCTTCCATCCAAGCCTCCTTCTTGTTTGATGGGAATATCTTGATAAAGCTTTTCCTGGGAACTAGGTCTATCATGAGCCTCCTGCTCTAGAACCTCCATATGGAGTTCTAACCTTAAAAATAGGGATGATGCCTCCCGCACCTGTTTAGGTATTAATTAGTGGTTTTCACCACTATGGGAAAACTCCCGAACACATGTCATTCCTCATTATGGGCCAGCAAACACACTTTCAACAGCTACTTCAGATTGGATTCTCCTATTTTATTTGTTAAATGATATAAATAATACAATATCCTCAAGAAGTGTCTTTGACCACACTTGCTCAAATAGTTGTTCAACAATAATGAAAAACATTATTACAAAGTATTTAAACTTTAACTAAGGTTCTAGGGGTATTACATACACCCCCCCTTTGAGATAACACCGTCCTCGGTGTTATTCAATCTTCCATTGTTTTTATCTTGAAACATAATTGGATATGCCTCCTGCATTTTACTTTCCAATTCCCAAATAGCCTCTTCTGAGCTAAGGTGCATCCATTGCACGTTCACTTGCTTAATAATGAGGTTCTGAAGGATAAGCTCCCTCCTATCGAGGATGCATTCTAGTTCCACTTTGAATTCTCCTTTCGGTTCTACCTGAATAACATTCCAATCCACAACATGAGTAGCATCATGTATGTATTTCGTTAACAAAGAAATGTGAAAAAAATTATGTACTTTTACAGTAGGCGGTAATGCCAACCAATAAGCTACTGGTCTAACCTGGTCTAGTATTTCAAAAGGACCACAATACCTAGGTGCTCGTTTAGGACACTTTCCCAACCTCACGGAACTTTTTCTTGGATTTACCTTTACATAAACATGGTCTCCAACCTGGAGCTCTTTATGAGTTCTTTTTAAATAATCATAGCTCTTTTTTCTATCTGAGCTACCTTCAAATTTTGCTGAACCTGTTTCACGGTTAGCTCCATATCTTTTAACAATTCAGGTGCTAACATTAGTCTATCAACTAGACTACTCCATGAGACAGGAGTGTTTCACTTACGTCCATAAAGTATTTCAAATGGACTCATTTTAGCAGAAGTTTGAAAATGATTATTATAAGCAAACTCAACTAAGTGTAAATAGTCTTCAAATTTTCTAGGTTTGTCCATAATATGCATTATAATCATGTCTTCTAAAATATGATTAAATCTTTCTATTTGACCATCAGTTTGAGGGTGAAATTATGTACTAAATTCAGTTTAGTATCTAACCCTTTAAACAAATATTTCCATAAATTTCCTATAAACTTTGTATCTCTATCAGAAACAATTATTGTAGGCACACCATGCAATCTGAAATTTTCTTTCATAAATATTTCAGCAATATTAATAGCCTTATATGTAGATTTAAGAGGAATAAAATGTGTCACTTTACTTAACTTGTCAACCACAACCATTATAGAATCATTATGTTTAGAGTTTCTAGGAAAACTGGTTATGAAATCCATGTTAATGACTTCCCATTTCCATTCTGGAATAGGTAAATGATGCAATAAACCTGTTGGATGTTGATGTTCAGTTTTAACTTGTTGGCACTCCATACATCTAGCTATATAATCAGCAACATCATTTTTCATGTTAGGCCAATAAAATTCTTTCTTCAACATAGTAATCATTTTCTGGTATCCAGGGTGTCCTGAATAAGGTGTTTTATGCCTTTCATTCATAATTAACGGATTTACTTCTGCAGAATTAGGTACATACAACATGTCTTTATACATTAATAATGCATTTCTGCTAAATTTAAAATCTATTTTTACTTTCCGTTCTTCATTTTCTGTCGTTTTTACTTTTATTTTCTAATATTCTTCATCATTTCTTGCCGATGTTTGTATTTTATGTTTGTATTTTAACTTCTAAATCAGTTCCATAACTTCTACTTATAGTAAACAACATGTTAGCATGATGACTCAAAGCGTATGCTGCCTTATTTTCCTTTCCTTTAATATGGTTTATCTCAAAATCATATTCGCTTATAAAATAAAGCTGTCTCCCTTGTCTTGCATTCAAATTTTGCTCATCAAAAAGATATTTTAAACTTACATTATCTATTTTTAGTAAGAAATGTCTACCAATCAAATAACGATGCCACATTTTTAATGCATGAATTATAGCAACCAAATCCCAATCATGAGTTGCATAGTTTCTTTCATGTTCTTTTAATTTTCTTGACTCATAAGATACAACATAAGTATCTTGCATTAATACTCCTCCTAAACCTTCCTTGCATGCATCTGTGCAAATGGTAAATTCCTTACAGGGATATGCCATATTAAGGATAGGAGCTGTTGTTAACAAATTTTTTAGTTTGTTAAAACTTTCTTCACACTTAGTATTCCATTCAAATTTCTTTCCTTTCTTTTGTAAAGAAGTTATAGGATAAGCAATTCTTGAAAATCCTTCAATAAATTTTCTGTAGTAACCGGTTATTCCCATAAATGATCTTATATTAGATACGTCTTTAGGAACAGGCCACTGCGTTATAGCTTTTACTTTATCAGGATCAACTGATATGCCTTCCTTAGTTATTACATGTCCTAAGTACTGTATTCTATCTTTAAAGAAATCACATTTACTGAACTTTGCATAAATTTCTTGTTCCCTTAAAACTTCTAGTACAGTTCCTAAGTGTTCTTCATGTTCTTGTTCGTTCTTAGAATAAATTAATATATCGTCGATACATATGACTACAAATTTATCTAAGAATTTAGTTAACACATTGTTCATTAAACACATAAATATTGCTGGGGTGTTTGTAAACCCAAAAGGAATCAGAAAAAAATTCATAGTGACCATACCTGGTCCTAAATGTAGTTTTATAAATGTCTTCATCTTTTATTCTTACTTGCGGATCTATCTCGATCGCAAATCTATCTTAGAAAAGATAGTTGCTCCTCTGAATTTATCAAATAGATCATCAATTCAGGGTAGTGGGTATCTATTTTTAATTTTCATCTTGTTTAATTGTCTATAGTCAATACACAACCTTAAGGTGCCATCTTTCTTTTTAACAAAAATGAAAGGTGCTCCCCAAGGGGGCACACTTGGTTGTATATACTTTTTGTCAATTAATTCTTGAATTTGAGCTTTTAATTCATTTAATTCCAAGATGTTCATTCTATAAGGATCCTTCAAAGCTGGTATTGCTCCCGGTATGAGATCAATTGAGAAATCTATCTTTCTTTTAGGAGGCACTCCTGGAACTTCTTCCAGAAATACATCCTTAAATTATTTTAATATTGGAATGTCATTTATATCATTTTTATCACTTGTATCTCTGTTATCTAATATGTTAACAGCAAATACTTTACAACCTTTCCTAACATATCTTTTTATTTGTAAAGCAAAGATTTCCCTTATCGTAACTTTTCTAGGAATTTCTTTCACTATAACATATTTATTTCCTTCATCTTTGCAAGTAAAAGATTTTTCATAACAATTAAAATCACTTTATGTTTCTCTAACCAATCCATTCCTATTATCATGTCATAAGATCCTAAAGGTAAAACATTTAAATCTGCATGTGTTTTCATGTCATTCATGTAAAATTCACAGTTTTCAACAAAACTAGTTACTTTCCTTTTATGCCTATAGCTAACTGAACTAACCATGATTTCTCAAATTTACTTTGCCAAAGTTTACATTAATCTACCATTCTAGGATATATATAACTTATACTTGCACCTGGATCTATCAACATAGAAATAGACTTTTCATTTAACATACCTTCTATTTCGACCATTGTTGATTGATGATCTTCCTGTCGATTCTCTAATGTTCCGTTGATCCTTGGTATACTTCTAGCCATATCACCTACAGTAACATCTTCTTGTATAGAATGTATATTATTAAGAATATTTGTATTCTTTTGACAGTCTTTAAAGTAGTGTGGTTCACCACACCCATCATTGTAAAGGACCTCTTGGATTATTAACTTTATAATTAGCAGGTGTATCTCTTATTTGATAATTTGCTGCATTTGAGGTTTGTTTCTAAAATTATTATTTTGATAATTTATATGGTTATTTATAGCACTTCTAAAAAATTTATTAACTCTTTTCTTTGGATCAAAGTTCTTCCCTTTCCATGCTGGTAAATTATCTCTCTTGTTTTTATTTTGATCAAAATAGAAATTAGCTTTCCTCATTGCTTCCTCTAAATTTTTAGGATTATCATAATCAATCCTCTCTTTATACATAATAGGAAATCAACTTAGAAATATTTGTACTTTTGGTTTCTCTTTTGCAATGTAAGGTACATATCGCAATAAACTTAGAAACTTGCAGCACATTTCTTTCATAGTTAATGTTCCAAGTTTCAGATCATAGAATTCTTTGGCTTTCTCTTCATAATATTGTTCAGAAAGATATTTTCTTTTAAATAATTTCTTGAATGAGATCCATGTAATATTACGTTCTCTTATGTTCTTTACTCTTTTGATATCTTGCCACCATATATCTACCTTTCCATGAAGATTATAGATATCCATTCTTTCCTTAAGTTCTGTGTAGTAGTTATAAATCTGAAAATATTTACGCATTTCGGACAGCCATGCTTCGGCTTCCTCCCTGGTTTCTACTTCACCATTGAACAGTGGGGGTTTTATTTTCTTGAACTCTCCAGAAATATCCTCATAATGTTTACTCTTTTTAATAATTTGTTCATTAGCACTACTATCCCTTGTATCATGTTTCTATTTATGTTCTCTTACTGAAATACCACTTGATGAATCATTTTTATTATCAACAAAAGTTAACTTTCTTCCCTTACATTTATATGATGTATTTTTTACATTTTGTTCATCTAACGATTTATCCTCTATTGTTTCTTGCTCGAGTAATTTAGTAAGCAGAACATTATTTAACTCTTCCTGAGCTTTCAAGATACGTTCGTTATCTTTCTTCACACTTAATATTTATTCTCTTAACTCTTTCACAGTTTGTAAATGTAGGGTCCTCGCGAACTAAACTTGAAACTTAAAAACTTAATACAAAAAATATTAGATACCATCATTGATAGAGAAATAAAATAAAATAACTAAATAACTTAGCAAATATAGACAAAACCATAACCTGTCAAATGTAGGTCGTGACCATTGTCGAAGAAGAATTTGTCATTAATCCGATCCATCTTGTGCATTTCCTTCCACGTCTTCCATAGGATCCCTCCATAAAAGCTTGATTAACAATAGGCGAAGAAACCGTTAGCTTCACCACCCAACCATAGGATTATGCTTTCAGCCGCACAGCCACCGCCGAGCTTCAAGGTCATAGATCTGTTAGGAACCCATGTCTTTACTTTGTTAGTATGTTGTTGTTGGACGCATATGCTTTGTAAGTCGTCCCGTAGTATTTGTTGATCAATAGTTTGTGTTATTGTTGTTGGCGCATATACTTTGTAAGTCGCCGTAGTATTGTTGATCCATAGTTTGTAACGGTCCATGGTTTCGACCCATAGTATTGGCGGCTAGAATTAGTATATAAGTGTGTGTTGAGACCTATGAAGGCACCGTGAAGTTATTTGTATTGAGCTTTCTCATAGGAGGTTGCCCCCTCGAAGTGGCCTGTGATCAATATAAAAGTGATTCTGAGTTCTGTCATTTCTACTATTTCGCATTCATATTAATTAATTGTTGCAGGTGCCTCACATCTAGTATCAGAGCACTTTCTTGGGCTCGCTGGGTGAAATTTCTGCCAAATTTTTTTTTCACATCTGTTGCTGGTTCAAATTTGGGAATAATCCCTATCCGCTTAACTGTGGGAAGTACTTGGGCATAAGCCCTAAAATGCATTGTGAGGAGTACCATAGGAACCCCGAAGTAGCTGGCCCATTGAGAGGACCTGCCAGCGAAAAGGGAAACGACCCCTACCTGATTGACTAGTTCCCACCTGTGAGGTAAACCAAGAGCTGTCGTTTGTGGCAAAGCATTTATCAGTTTTACCTGAGCCGTGGAGTGAGGGGTACTGCCCCAATACGCAAGCCGTCAGACAGCATTGGTGGCCAAGTGAAACCCTTGAACTGTTAGGAAGCCGCACATACCTGGGGTCCATATCTAATTTCAGCAGAACTGTCGTCGATCATTGCTGCACCGTTTTACATTCAGTCGTTCAAGTCCATTTTGCAAGCCGTTCCAGATCTAGCCATTTTCAATCCATTCAGAGCCATTTCAGATCCCTTTCAAGCCGTAGCCGCTCCAGTCCGAATTTTAAAAAAAAAAAGGTATAAAATTGAGTTTTTTGTCCATATCTCCCTTGTTTTCACTCTGTTTCCCTTGAAATTTTCGGGGAACTCCTGTCACCCCATTCTGCATATTTCATTCCTAAGGACCCTATCCACAATTCCCCTTCCCAAAGCCCGAAATCCCACATTTGTCTATTTTTAGGGTTTGCCATAACTTTCTCAGATTTCACCCAATCACCCTCATATTTTACCACAGAGTTCACTTCTGAATTCCGCTTCTTTGTTCCCCTCTGCCAAATTTTCCCATTCTTTCACCCCGCTTCTGGAATCCTCATTTCTGTTTCCCTGTCTATTCAACAATGTCCAAAACCTAGTCAAACCCCAATTACCCTTCAGATTTTTTCCCTAGTCCAGATTTTCCCTTACTGAAGTAGTTTCTGTTTTTGTTTTCCTACCCAGTCAACCGAAAAAAAAAATAAATAAATAAATAAATAAAAAAAATTAAAAAAAAAAAAAAAATCCTGGTTATGGTTGTCACCCGTGCAGGAGCAAAAACCATGGAGGAAGCACTTGCAGCCATCCAAGCCAAACTCCAGGATCTGGATGAAAAATTTCTCGGCCTCCATCTTGAACATTCAGTTATGAATAACAAACGGCAGTCCGAGTCTTCATCAGACAATGGGTTCTCCTCTTCTAGCAATTTCCGTGGTCTGAAGCTTGATTTTCCTCGCTTCAATGGTACTGATCCAACTGGATGGATCTATCATGCAGAACAATATTTCAATCTACATAACACTTTTGATGTCAACAAAGTTCCGCTGGCATCCTTTCACTTGGAACATGAAGCTCTTCAATGGTACCGTTGGTACATCAAGGCTCATCCAGAGCCCAAATGGCCAGACTTTTGCCAGCTCCTTTTGCAACGATTTGGTCCTAGTGCTTTTGATGACTTCACAGGAACCCTCACTAAACTTCGCCAAATTGGCATGGTGAGAGAGTATCAAACCGAATTTGAGAATCTAGCCAACCACACCGAAGGATTATCTGATGACTTTTACCAGAGTTGTTTTATCAGTGGTCTAAAGGATGCCATCCGCTCTGAGGTCAAAATGTTCTGTCCCAACACAATGATGGAATCCCTAGGGTTGGCTAAGTTGGCAGAAGACAAGATTGCAGCCCAACAATGCTCCAAGCCCACTTTTTTTCCCTTCCAAAATATGGGTTCTCAGCGACCACCTATACCGTAGGCTCCTCGACTGAATCCTATCAAACGTTTGTCTGAAACAGAGATGCAAGGACGCAAAGAAAAGGGGATTTGCTATAATTGTGATGAGAAATTCACTCGGGGACATAGATGTGTTCAACAAAAGCTCTATCTCTTGGATGTGGAGTTTCTGCCTGCCTCTGAAATTGGTGACGAAGATCCAGAAACACTGGATGCTCCGGTCGACATTCAGGAACCGCCTATTGACCCTCCATCTCAGGATGACCAACCAGAGATATCTCTCCATGCTTTAGCTGGAATCACCACGCCCCAAACAATGCGGGTCAGGGGTTACTTCAAGAAGCTTCCTCTTACAATACTCATTGATTCTGGTAGCACTCATAATTTCATTGACCCTCGGATCGCCAAACAAGTTGATTGTTTTATCCATCCTTGCTCCAACTTTGAATTCATGGTTGCCAATGGGGGCACCTTACCTTGCAAAGGGAAGTGTCAAAATGTGCGTATCTCTATGGGATATTATACCTTGCGCTCTGACATGTTTGCCTTGCCCTTAGGCGGATGTGATGTGGTTTTGGGCGCTCAATGGCTACGCACACTTGGCCCTATCTTATGGGATTTTGCTGAACTTTGGATGCAGTTTTCCCTCAATGGACAAAAACACACATTGACAGGATTACAACCAGGTTCTCTCAGCATCATCAGTTCACATCGCATGGAAAAACTCCTCAAGAAGAATTCACATGGTGTCATCACTCAGATCCATTCTGTTAGGCGAAATATATGTCGTAATAATTATGTTGCAGTACAGTTGCCCAACCATTTACTTGTCAACCCGGGGTACGTGAACTGACGAAGCATGTGCACTGTCTGTGCAGGACTGAAGTAGATCTAATCTAACTTAATCTAATTTGCTAAAATCAAATTAATCTAGGAAAGCATTGAAACACTAACTAGGAAAGCATGGAATTGCGTAAGATAAATACAACATGTGAAGAGTTAACAACAATGACATAAGTGAGCTCACATCTATAAATCAATAATCAAATGACAAACATGAAAGCATAACAATGAAAGCTTAAATCAAATTAAGAATCTCAAATCAAAGACTAATCTAACAAGTACAAAATCCAATCCAATCCAACTTCATTACAACCCTCTTACAAGCTTAATCTAACTTAATTACAACTTAATGGAATGGAGAGGGAGCACTCTCCTTTATACATGAGAGTCCTTAAGAAAAAGATAAGAATGCATTAATTACAGATCCATTATTCTCTCAACTACTCTCAACCATTTTCCTATTATTACAAGATATGGTTCCTTCAAATCCTCCACATGTCTCTCATGAATCCTAGATAAGATATGCCAACCAAATCTTCCATGATCTTCTCCTTAAGAATAGGCTTGAATAACTATCTCCTTTGGAATGGTGTAAGAGATATTTGAGAAGTCTCTTTGATTTAATCATTCACATATTCCTACACATTACAAAGCTCACACATAATTGAGATATATATGGAAACATGTATATTTTCTAATATTTAATCATAAATTCACTCTTAATACTAAAATGAATAAAGTGGAAAATAATAATGTGAAACCCAAATGTATTTATGCAAATGATATGATGAAGGTTTAATAGGGCAATGAAATGTAAGGAATAGTGAAGGGAAAGGTGGATGAAAATACGACATTTCTGAGTCCTAACACATTCCATCCAGATGCAACCATCAGCGGTTTCCACTACTCCTTTGGATCTACAACAAATTCTGGATCGATATACAGGTGCCTTTGCTAAACCAGTGGGATTGCCACCTTCCAGGCCAGAAGACCATCATATTCAGCTCCTTCCTGGCAGCATTTATCCCAACATCGGGCCCTATCGCTACCCATTTCACCAAAAAACAGAGATTGAAATGCTCGTTCAGGACTTATTGAAGCAAGGTATTATTCTCCCAAGCACTACTTCTTTTTCTTCTCCAGTTATTCTTGTCCGCAAAAAAGATGGGTCATGGCGCCTCTGCATTGACTTCCGAGCACTTAATCACCTCACCATCAAGGATAAGTTTCCAATTCCTGTTGTTGATGAGCTTCTTGATGAGCTTCATGGGGCTCACTTTTTCTCCAAGTTGGATCTTCGTTCTGGGTATCATCAAATTTGGGTTCATGAGGATGATATTTCTAAAACAACTTTCCGCACACATGATGGCCATTATGAGTTTTTGGTCATGCCCTTTGGTCTCACTAATGCTCCTTCTACATTCCAGGCCTTAATGAATAAAATATTTCGAACCTACTTGCGGAAATTCATTCTGGTATTCTTTGATGATATCCTCATCTACAGTAAAACATGGGATGAACATCTCTAGCATCTGGATGTTGTCATGCAACTTTTCTCTGACCATCATCTCCATGCCAAGCAGTCTAAATGTGTTTTTGGACAGAAGAAAGTTGAGTATCTCGGGCACATTATCTCAGCACAAGGGATTCGCGTGGATCCTGCCAAAATCGATGCCATGAACAATTGGCCGCATCCTCAGACACTCAAGAGCCTTCGTGGTTTTTTGGGATTGACTCGCTACTACCGCAAGTTTGTCAAGGATTATGGGAAGATTGCAGCTCCATTAACTGCTCTATTGAAAAAGGATGCTTTTACATGGACACCTGCTGCTCAGTGTGCATTTGACAAACTAAAACAAGCTATGTGTACTACACCTATGCTAGCTATGCCCGATTTTTCCAAGCCCTTCACTATTGAGAGTGATGCTTGCGGCAATGGACTTGGTGCTATTCTCCTTCAAGATGAACACCCCATTGCGTTCACCAGCAAAGCCCTTTCAGGTAAGAATTTAGGTGCCTCTACCTATGAGAAGGAAATGATGGCTATTTTGCATGTAGTACAGAATTGGCGGCCATACCTATTAGGGAATCATTTCTGCATCAAGACTGATCACCAGAGTCTGAAATATTTCTTGGACCAGCGTGTCTCCTCCCCGACACAACAGAAATGGGTTAGCAAACTCATGGGTTATGACTATGAGATCACTTACAAGAAGGGTAAAGACAATATTGTGGCAGATGCTCTTTCTCGCACATTTGATGCCCAAGGTTCGCTTTCAGCTATTTCTATGCCTATTCCAAATTGGTTGCAATCTGTTCAATAGGGTTATGTCAATGACTCTTCCTTATCTCAAATCATCCAACGCTTGACCATCAACCCTTCTACTGTACCACATTACTCTTGGGATGGTGCTTCTCTGCGATACAAGGGTCATCTGGTGCTTCCCCAGAGCACAGATCTTCCACAGGCTGTCTTCTATGAACTCCTTGCTTCTCCATCGGTAGGGCACTCTGGGTTCCTCAAAACGTATGAATGAGCACGTCGTAACTTCTTTTGGCAGGGCATGAAAAGGACAATTCAACAGATGGTGGCTGAATGTGATACCTGCCAGTGCAATAAGGGTGAAACAACACTCCTTCCAGGATTGCTTGAACCCTTTCCCATACCTACACAGATTTGGACATATATTTCTATGGATTTCATTGAAGGGATCCCTAAATCTAGCGGGAAGATAGTGATTCTCGTTGTGGTTGATCGCCTCTCCAAATATAGTCATTTTTGTGCTCTTAACCATCCCTATACAGCCTCCTCCGTCGCTCAAATTTTTTTGGACCAGATCTTTCGTCTTCATGGCATCCCTTCTTCCATTGTCTTGGATCGTGATGCGACTTTCACCAGTCATTTTTGGACAGAACTATTTCTCCACATTGGCACCAAACTGAAGATGAGTTCAATGTATCACCCACAAACAGATGGTCAGACTGAAATTGTCAATAAATGCTTGGAAACTTATCTTCGTTGCTTCACCTTGGAACAACAACATCAATGAGCAAAGTGGCTCCCTCTCGCTGAATGGTGGTACAATACCTCTTACCACACTACTTCTAAAATGACCCCATATGAAGCAGTCTATGGTCAGGCACCTCCAGCTCTTCTTCCATACACCCCCACTAGTTCATCAGTTCAGGACGTTGACACGGTCCTTCAAAACCGCGATCAGATTCTTCGCATTTTGCGGGACAATCTTCACATGGCAAGAAATTGCATGAAGCAACAAGCTGATCAGCACCGTTCGGAGTGCACTTTTAAAGTCGGCGATATGGTTTTTCTTCGTCTCCAGCCGTACAAACAATCCTCCTTGAAACTCAAAGGGCGTCATAAGCTCGCTCCAAAGTTCTATGGGCCATATCGGATTCTTCAGAAGATTGGGTACGTTGCTTATAAATTGGAACTTCCTCCTTCTTCCCGCATTCATCCAGTCTTTCATGTCTCTTGTCTGAAGAAAGTTCTTATCACCAACATCAGCGGACAAACGATTTTACCTGAAATGGATAATGAAGGATCCATCCTTTTGGAGCCAGAGGCCATCCTCAATTAGCGCACACGTCAGCTTCGCTCTCGCTCTATCACAGAGGTCTTAATTCAGTGGCACGGCATGCAACCAGAGGATGCTACATGGGAACCACTCCTTCAGATTCAAATACAATTTCCACATCTAAAGCTTTGAGGACAAAGCTTTTTTTTAAGGGGGAGGGGATGTTAGGAACCCATGTCTTTACTTTGTTAGTATGTTGTTGTTGGACGCATATGCTTTGTAAGTCGTCCCATAGTATTTGTTGATCAATAGTTTGTGTTATTGTTGTTGGCGCATATGCTTTGTAAGTCACCGTAGTATTGTTGATCCATAGTTTGTAACGGCCCATGGTTTCGACCCATAGTATTGGTGCCTAGAATTAGTACATAAGTGTGTGTTGAGACCTATGAAGGCACCGTGAAGTTATTTGTATTGAGCTTGCTCATAGGAGGTTGCCCCCTCGAAGTGGCCTGTGATCAATATAAAAGTGATTATGAGTTCTGTCATTTCTGCTATTTCGCATATTCGTATTAATTAATTGTTGCAGGTGCCTCACAAGATCTCACACACACAATCTAGAGACTCAAAAATGGGTTTCCCCCCCACCAAAATCCCTTTCCAAACTCCAATAGCAACAAGTCACTCTCTTACCAAAAATGACGATAACCATCCAAACTATGGGTCGTCGCAACCACCATTTACGTTTCTCGCAAGGTACCACATCGTCGGGTACTTGCGTCCATTATTTACGTATCTCTATAAGGTACCACATCGTCAGGGCCTTGCATCCGGTATTTCCGTTTCTTAGCAAGGTACCACATTGTCGGGTCCTTCTACCGATATCCTTTCCTTTGACTTGCAGGAACTTCATGTAGGGATTTAGGACCTATTACCTTCAATCCTCCGTCTACACGCTATTGGAGACTAATGGATCTGAGGAGTAAGTCCGTTCTTACTGTGCGCCCCCCAAATCGTACGTGGCCAACTTCTCCATGGTCCACATCGCACGACCTCACACTTCCCCTGAGTAAGCAAATCAATGCTTCTCTACTCATGCGTGGAATTCCGTCGAAATTCGACATCGTCATCGTTCTCCCCATGTGTGATTTATCCGTACTCTACGATCCCTTTATTTCCTTTATGAGTCCATCAGTGAATTGTTTCACCTGTCACTACACACATGCTCAAAAGTACACATTAATAGTCTTGTCCTCATTCATCATAATTCAATTCATAAACCCGCTAATTGTTAAGCAATTACAGTTTACTCATAACATGATAAATTCCATTAATCAATAAGGAATTACGTCAATATGTAGTTCTTTTGTTCTCATCACATAGTCCATCATACTGCTAATCGTTAAGCATCATATCCATGTACACATAACACATTTTTCACAATCGTAGCTAATCATTAAGCCACATGCAATCATTTATTTAGATAAACTATCCAATTCTACAATGTCATTAAAATTCATTGTTTTCATTCATCAATTGTTGTCATGCATACCTTCAAGTGCTTCTCGATCATTAAGACATATCAGGACCCAAAAGAGCACTTTATCAAATTCTGTTCAGCTGGGTCGCTCAACAGGTTCCCTTAATGTCCACAGTCAATCTAGGGGCATTACATACACCCCATCTTGTATAGAACCTCATCCTATAGTTAAATTTTGTTCTTGTACTTTCGATATTAGGCTTTACTTTAACTTCCTATTTTCATTTTCTTGTCATTCTCTACTATTTTGTTTTTCTCAACCAATCATGGCCATAAGCACGAGTGGTTCTAATCATTATTTTTTTTTTTCATCCAACATGGTTCCAATACATCCTCATGAACTCATTCGAAAAATCGTATAATATAAATCTAATAATAGATTCAAATAATTGCCACTCCCAACTAGATTTCCTATATCTCTTATTCATTCACGAAGGTCTACAATGTCCAAATTATCTGTAGATGCATTGCATCAAAAGCCACCCAATAGTTTATATCCAAGCAAGGGTTCAAATCTATTTGGTTATCCTCCCTCCAAGTCGAGAAGGTAAACATATTTAGTCAAATATATATCAGTAAGTCATAATCATGGATCTAACAAATAAAGAGAGACCCTCAAATAGTAAAAAAAAAAATCAATTCCATAAGATTATTTCTAAAACCCCTAAATGTTTTGATAATGTTGGTTCTCAATTCGATAAGATTTTAGGCATCGAAGCTTAGTGTTACATAGTTGAATTCATTAAAATTTATCATCACTAACACCATGATGAATATAAATCATCACTATTTAAAAGTGTTAAGTATGGATCTAAGACATGAGTCATCTTGGTATTATGCAACATTTTATTTTTGTAAAAAAAAATACATTTTAGGTATATGATGGTTTCGTCAAGAATGGAAAAGCGATCTTGTCGTAGATACTTACCATACCTAAATTTATTAGCAGGACTTTTGACAGATGACACAGTGTTAGTTTACATAAAAGTCTTCCATGAACTTTACTCACGCTAAAATGGAAACATACCATCCCTAGCTTCGTGGCACTCTTCATCCGATTAAGGGTAAGTTGGACAATCCACCTGTCAATTGTTCCATCAAGAGTGGAGGTGAACGACCAGAGTTGACTACTCTTGAGATGACGCATGATGTGATTCACTCAGTCCGTGGATGAGTTCGCTTGAAAGCAGATAGGTCGCATCAACGTGGATGATTTGCAGAGTCATCTGTTGGACTGCATTATACTCAGATGACTGACGCCATAGGAAAGACAATGTCTTCTGATGGTTAACTGGATTATCGAGGCAAGAATTTTTGCACGATTTAAATTGAATTGGAATTTCGAAAAAGTTTGTGGATGTTTCAATAATTAATTCGTAATTTCTGCTGTGGTGCAGTACACAGTCTCGTATCAGCTTCAGTAGGAAATACTCTTCTTAAGAACGAATTTACTAGGCAGATTTTCTATTGACCCTTATTCAAATTTGACAAAAAATTATCAAAATACTTCAAATTGAAAACATAGTATACCTTTCACTCATCCATGGAGAGCATTGTCTCTGTATCTAAGAGTTATTCTTCACTTCATCGATCTCCCAAATGATGATCTGGTTTTAAAATGCAGATTCAACCATTTAAATGACTATGCTCCACAGCAACACCCAGGAAGTAATGCCCCTAGAATAACTGTGGACTTTAACGACACATGTCGAGTGACTCGGTTGAACAAACTTCAATAAAGTGTCCCTTCGAGTTAGGATGTGTCTTAACAATTTAGAAACACTTGATGATGTGCATGACGACAATCGATCAATGAATTTATGAATTAAATGACATATGTGGAGTTGGATAGTTGAATTAATTGATGAAATTACTTATTACTTAATAATAGGCCGCGTTATGAAAATTAGGCTATGTGTACATAAATATGATCCTTAATTATTAGATGTATGATAAATTATAAGATGTGAACGAAAGAAATACATGTTGACGAAATGGCTTACTGATTTATGAAATATAGGATATTATGAGTAAACTATAATTGCTTAATGATTAGCGGGTTTATGAAATGAATTATGAAAAATGAGAACATGACTATTAATATGTGCTTTTGAGAATGTGTGTAGCGACAAGTGAAACGGTTCACCGACGAAGAAACAAAGGAATTGAAGGGTCATAGAGTACGGATAAATCACACATGGGGAGAACGACGACAATGTCGACTTTCGACGGAATTCCATGCATGAGTAGAGAAGCATTGATCCACTTACCCACGGGAAGCATGAGGTCATGCGATGTGGACCACGATGGAGTTGGTCACGTACCAGTTGGGGGGCGCATAGGAAGAACCGACTTACTCCTTAGCGCCATTAGTCTTCAATAACGTGTAGACAGAGGATTGAAGGTAACAAGTCCTAAATCCCTACATGAAGTTCCCTCAAGTCAAACGAAAGGATATCGGCATAAGGACCCGAAATTGTGGTACCTTTCCGAGAAACGAAAATAACGGACGCAAGGACCCGACGATGTGGTACCTTGCCCAGAAATGGAAATAACGAACGAAAGGGCCCGACGATGTGGTACCTTGCCGAGAAATGGAAATGACGGATGATTGGACCCAACAAAGTGGTACCATGTCGAAAGATGAGCATAAAGGATTGATGAGCCCAATGGTGTGGTACCTAGGTCCTAGAAGGGATTAATTATTAAACATTATGCATAAAAACGTGTAAAATTGCATTTAGAACATTTTCTCAGGAAAATGCATTTTACTATTTAAAATAATAGAAATTATTATTTTAGACATTTGCACATGGAAATACTTTTTAGTATTTAAAATAATAGAAATCATTATTTTAAGAGCAAAATAGAATCCTAGGCTTGAGCATTTAGTTAACACCACTTGCACCCACAAATATAGAGATTAGAAGGAACATCATGGAGACAAACTTGAGTAAACTTAGGAAAGTTGGTGCAGTCTCTAGAAAACTTGACACATGGATAAGTGAGAAAAATTACTTTTTAATAAAAAATATTAAATATCTTTGCGCGAAGCGACATGTGTCACAATGGATTTTCCTATTTAAGGAAGGCTTTGGGAAAGGGTAAGGGACCCAATGTTTGGATGGTTATTGTAATTTTTGTAAGAGACTAACTTGCTGCTAGTGGAGTTGGCAAGGGATTCTAGTGGGGGGGGAACCCATAGATTTTATTTTGTGTGTGAGCTCTATGACCCTGAAGCTCGGAGGTGGCTATGCGACTGAAAGCATATGCCTACGGTTAGGTGGAGAAGCTAACGGTTGCTTCTCCTATGATTAAACGAGCTTTGCTGGAGGGATCCTACGGAAGACGCAGACGACAATGGTCAAGCTGGATCAGATTGATCACAACTCCTCCTTCGACATGAGTCACGACCTACAGTTGACAAGTTCTATTCGTGAGGACCCTACAAGAGGGGCTCGACATTTGGTATCAGAGACGGTCGAGCCGTGAGGGCATCAGACTCATAATTTTTTTTAGGGGTTCGTCGGTGACAGTGGTGAACAACGGCGGAATGGAGTTGCGACATTCGAGGAATTTCACCTCCAACCGGAGCAGCTACTCCTACAGGTTTTATTTGTTTTAATATTTCATATCCATTTTTTGTTTTATTAAAGGTTATGGATCTTGGGTTGAGTATGAATTATTAGATCTCTCTGAAATCAATTATGATCTATTCAAATTTTATTTCTATTAGTAATGTTCAAATCTATCATTTTATATTAGATCTATGTAGAAAAATTTATGGTCTATTTAATTATATTCCTGCTGTGAAAGTTCAGATCTGTTTTTGAATTCTGTCAGATATTATATTTCTGAGAAATTTCAGTCTACTTCTGTTTACCACACCAAAAATTTAGCGAGGGATTAGATTTCTGAAATTTATTTCCGTTTTCTGTTTCGATCACGAAATATAGAAGTAGACGATTATACTGCATCTCTGTAGATTATTTCTTTATCTCTGTTCTACCTATAGAAAACGTAAACGATGTTACTGCTTAAAAAAAACTCTGTTGATGTCTTGTGTGAGTCGAATCTCTTATCTGTTTTTAAGATCTCTACTCTGGCTTTGGTTATACTCTGTATGAGTGAGACCCAGAGAAATCCATTTTAGCATGGTCTGCAAATCGATCCTCACACGTATTAATAGACCCCGACCATTATCGCTCATGAGACGTCCGTCGAAATCTCTCACGCGCGGCTTACTACGCAAGTTATACACGGAGTTCTAGATGATCTCTTAAATTCAAACGGTTAGTAAACAACTGGTGGAAGTACGTCTGCCCTATTTATGCACCTCAGGAAATTCCCAAATTTGCAGAATTCGATGGATAGACTTCATTTCTTCTCGATTATCTCGTTTTGGTATGTCACTTTGCATTTCTCAGCGATCATCTCTCAATAATGACCGCCGGAAGTTTTTCGTTTGGGTGAATTTCACATTCTTTTCCATGGAGTCTGTTCTTTAATGTTCCCAAATTTCTATTTCATGAATCTCTTGTTAAAGAACAACGCGCCTGAACTCGGAGGGAAAAAATGTATTCCCTTAATTTGCGATGAATTTGTCGGATGTTAATTGTATTCGTAATTATCGCATCTTTGAAGTTAGAAAATATGTTCGAATCTTTGACCTTAAAACATGAATTATGTACAGATTTGGTAATGTTGATGCGTAGAATGGTGAGGGAGTTCATCGATCTGTGTAGGTTCTATGGCGCTAACTTATGCTTTAAACCTCTGTATTTCGGTTCCTGTGTTTGCAATTGATCTCTGTGGAAGTAGCTGTACTCTGCGTATAGTCAGATCTGAAGTGAAATCGTGTGATAGATTCAAACATGCTCTTTTTTTTATAGCTTGGAATTATTACGGTTTCGATCATCAAGATCGAATTCGATTCCAGTATTTAATTTACGATGAAGACGCCCTGATCGCCAGATCTAACCGTATTCTATATTTATCATTTAATCTAATTTACTGTGACAATGCTTTGCGGCTGCGTCCCACTCGTGAAGTCAATCTTGATTTTACCCTTAAATTCCAGATCTCTGTTTGTAATAAATGCAAGAAAACGGTTAGTTAATGCGTTTTTGCCAAGTTTGAAAATGAATTGATCTCTGCGCCTTTACCCACCTTCTGAATCTTGATAACCGTTCTTTCTACTCTCGGCGCACAACTCAGTTCGGACTCCCGGAGTCCCGTGCATCTAGCTCGTGTTGTCGATCTCCAGTTTTGGTTGAGATCTGAGTTGGCAATTTTCAGAGTTTAGTTCCACCAGCAAGCACGTGGATGAAGCAAGCAAGTAGCTGTCCAGTCTAGGAGGAGACCCTTGTAACCAATCGCTTGTTTTTAAGTGATTTCCTTGAACGAAGAATTAATATTATGTATTCCTTTTATGTTTAAATCCCCAATTGTATTACTGCGTAGATATTTTAGTCATGCAGATTTTGATAGATTTTGAGTATAGTTACGGTTGTATAAAAATTGTGTAAGAATATTCATCCTTTCGAATGAACCATTAATATCCCTTGAAAAGGTTTAGGAATTTAATTATCCACTTTTGAATTTTGATGATGGAATTGGAAATAAAATCAATATCAAATTAGGTAAATTATATTTGTTCATGAAATTTATGACTTTACTAAATTTACATAATGTTCTTGAAAGAGTGAAACTATGTATAGATTTTG
Source organism: Larix kaempferi (assembly GCA_027924585.1). Classification (NCBI taxonomy): domain Eukaryota; kingdom Viridiplantae; phylum Streptophyta; class Pinopsida; order Pinales; family Pinaceae; genus Larix; species Larix kaempferi. Next base: position 1,008,256 of record BSBM01001500.1, on the reverse strand, counting down.
TAATGGAATAATCATATTCTTAGAATAATTTGTATGTTGGTCATTGTACATATACAATGCCCTGAATAAAAGAAGAACATACATACTTTAATAATTTGGGAACATTGTATCGGAAATGATGTTAATATTGAATTAACTGAGTTGCTTAGTGTTCATGAATACATAGCTTAAATGTAATTATTTATGCCCTAAAATTAGAATAAGAACATACATAGCCTTTAATGAGTTGTATTTTGAAATGTATTATAAAATAAGTGCATAACATGTTTAAAAGGAATATTAGTAAACGAATATATACATGCTAAATTGAAAAGCAAATGGAGTTTTAGTTAATTATAAATATATATATATATATATATGAATAATAGTGAACGAATATATACATGTCAAATTGAAAAGCAAAATTGAGTCTTAGTTAATTATATATTCGCATATATATATATAGATATATCTCATTTCATATAAAATACGATGTTTTGAAAAAGTATATATGTCAAATTATAATTACAACTATAGAGGAATTGGAGTGCTAGTTAAGTAATATATTTCTTATTCCTTTAGGATACATAAAAATTGAAATGTTCGTGTGTTGAAATAAATATACTTGATAATGTGCATGTTAAGTTTAATATGTTCGACTAAGTCATTACGTTTCGACACGGAATTGGAGTAGTCTTATGGGAATCAATTTTTGGACTATTTTGACAAACGCTCATGATTTGTCAAACTTGTGATTATAACTTACCATCAGTATTTTACTGAATATGGTATGACCTTACCTTCTCATCTTGGAGGAAGTGATAACCACTGGATTTGGATTCTTGTTCGGATTTGTTATGCAAAAGCTGATTTGATAACTTTTGGGTGACTATTGACGCAACATAACTAGTAAATAAATTGGGTACCATGGATCTTTGCAGATGAATATGAGATATAAGAAATCTAAAGTTAAGGACTAACAATTATGAAGGTATTATTGGATTTGCATTCTGCGAAATTATGATTGAGTTCCTGGGGATGTATTGGAACCATGCTGATGAAATAGAAAACTAATAACTAGAACCACTAGCACTTATGGCCACGAGTGTTTGTGAAAAATAGAAGAGAATGACAAGAAGATGAGAATAAGAAATTAAATTAAGCCTAGTGTTGGAAGTACGAGAACAAAATTTAACTTTGGGACGAAGTTCTATACAAGAGGGGGTGTCTGTAATGCCCCTAGAATGAGTCTGGACTTTAAGGGAACCTATCGAGTGACATGGCTGAACAAACTTCAATAAAGTGGCCCTTCGAGTTAGGATGTGTCTTAATAATTGAGAAACACCTGATGATGTGCATGACGACAATCGATAAATGAATTTATGAATTAAATGACATATGTGGAGTTGGATAGTTGAATTAACTAATGAAATTGCTTATTGCTTAATAATTGGCCGCATTATGAAAATTATGTTATGTGTACATAAATATGATGCTTAATTATTAGATGTATGATAAATTATAAGATGTGAACGAAAGAAATACATGTTGACGAAATGGCTTACTGATTTATGAAATATAGGATATTATGAGTAAACTGTAATTGCTTAACGATTAGCGGGTTTATGAAATGAATTATGACAAATGAGGACAAGACTATTAATATGTGCTTTTGAGAATGTGTGTAGCGACAGGTGAAACGGTTCACCGACGGAAACACAAAGGAATTGAAGGGTAGTAGAGTACGGATAAATCACACACTAGGAGAATGACAACGATGGCGACTTCCAATGGAATTCCACGCATGAGTAGAGAAGCACTGATCCACTTACTTAGGGGAAGCGTGAGGTCATGCGATGTGGACCACGACAGAGTTGGTCATGTACGATTTGGGGGGGCGCAGTAAGAACAGACTTACTCCTCAGAGCCATTAGTCTTCAATAGTGTGTTGATGGAGGATTGAAGGTAACGGGTCCTAAATACCTACATCAAGTTCCCGCTATTCAAACGAAAGGATATCGGCAGAAGGACCTGACGATGTGGTACGTTTCAGAGAAACGGAAATACCAGACGCAAGGACTCAACGATGTGGTACCTTGCCGAGAAATGGAAATAACAGACGAAAGGGCCCGACGATTTGGTATACCTTGTCAAGAAATGGAAATGACAGATGATTGGACCCAACAGAGTGGTACCATGTCGAAAGATGAGCATAAAGGATGGATGGGCCCAACGTCGTGGTACCTAGTTCCTAGAAGGGATTAATTATTAAACTTTTTGCATAAAAACGTATAAAATTGCATTTAGAACATTTGCTCAGGAAAATGCATTTTACTATTTAAAATAATATAAATTATTATTTTAGACATTTGCACATAGAAATACTTTTTTAGTATTTAAAATAATAGAAATCATTATTTTAGGAGCAAAATGGAATCCTAGGCTTGATCATTTAGTTAACACCACTTGCACCCACAAATATAGAGATTAGAAGGAACATCATGGAGACAAACTTGAGTAAACTTAAGAAAGTTGGTGCACTCTCTAGAAAACTTGACACATGGATAAGTGAGCAAAATTACTTTTTAATAAAAATATATTAAATATTTTTGCATGAACCGACATTTGTCGCAATAGATTTTCCTATTTAAGGAAGGATTTGGGAATGGGTAAGGGACCCAATGTTTGGATGGTTATCATAATTTTTGTAAGAGAGTGACTTGCTGCTATTGGAGTTTGGCAAGGGATTCTGGTGGGGGGGAAACCCATTTCTGAGTCTCTAGATTTGATTTTGTGTGTGAGCTCTATGACCCTGAAGCTCAGGGGTGGCTATGTGACTGAAAGCATATTCCTACGGTTGGGTGGCGAATCTAACAGTTGCTTCACCTATGATTAAACAAGCATTGCTGGAGGGATCCTACGGAAGATGTGGACGACAATGGACAAGTTGGATCGGATTGATCACAACTCCTCCTTCGACATCGGTCATGACCTACAGTTGAGAGGTTCTTTTCATGAGGACCCTACAGGAGGGGATCTACACAAGAAACCTTAAACATAAACTATTTGCAACGAATAACTGCATCTTGGAATTAATCATTGAAATGTTTTTATTTTTTAAAATATTTCTACTGAAATCCTATTCAAATACCCAAGAAAGCATTAATATTTCATCTACAGAGCTATATTGTTCTACTTTGATGAACCATCATTGGCACTCATCAATTAGGAATTTTAATATGAACTGAGAGTTATGTTTTAGTTGTCTTCCTATAATTAAGCCGACAAAAAGGGAACTCGTTTACATAACCGTAATTTGCAGTAACTTAGTATAACACACGTTTACCAATAGTAATATCCATGTACTACGGGTGTCGTAATTCTTAAGGGTCGGGTTTTGAAACAGGATTGAATCACAATTATTCATGCCACAACATTCAAATTCTCACTGTGGGAGTAGCTGCTCTTAAATCATCAGATGGAGATACAAGCATTAAGCTAATAAAAACCTATAGATCACATGCTCTGTGGGATTGCATACGTAGATATATACATAATAAATGTTTTAAAAATGAGGGGATAACAATGATTTTAATGACTATTGGAGAGAGAAAAGAGTCGATGCTCTTAGGGTTAGGTTATCGTATACTAAGCAAATCGGATCTCAGGAAAAGAAAACCGAACCATAAGTTTTCAGGATTATACTGCGTAATGAAATAAATAAAATAATAGAGTATGGGCAAGGCTTATCTCATATACGCAGAGTTCAAGGGGCACAATAATCAGAGTTATGGATTCTACGACTAAGCGTGCTATAGTTTCTCCATTCGGGAAAGTATGAGGTTTGGTCGAAAACTCAGAACAATGGTGCAATCTCTAAGGGTAGGGTGCGATATGATTTAGAAATCGAAACAATTGACTCTCCTACCACAAATTACGATAACCATCCAAACAATGGATCCTTGCATCCGTCATTTCCATTTCTCGGCAAGGTACCACATTGTTGGGTACTTGCGTCCGTTATTTCCATTTCTTGGCAAGGTATCACATCATCGGGCCCTTACATCCATTATTTCCGTTTCTCGGCAAGGTACCACATCGTCGGGTCCTTCCGTCCGTTATTTCTGTTTTTCAGCAAGGTACCACATCATCGGGTCCTTCTACCGATATCCTTTCGTTTGACTTGCGAGAACTTCATGTAGGGATTTAGGACCCGTTATCTTCAATCCTATGTCTACACGATATTGGAGACTAATGGATATGAGGAGTAATTTTGTTCTTACGGCATGCCCCCCAACTCTGTCGTGGTCAACATCGCACGACCTCATGCTTCCCCTGAGTAAGCGTATCAATGATTCTCTACTCATGCGTGGAATTCCGTCGAAATCCGACATCGTCGTCGTTCTCCCCGTGTGTGATTTATTCGTACTCCACAACTATTGTGAGGGAAATACACCTATAGTTCAGGGAGAAACTACCAACTTACAGGGATGAAAGATAGACCTACAAATGTTCTGCAAGTACAACTAGTAAGCAAAGAAATAAAGGTTAAAGAGGATGTGTACCTTATTAAGAAGGATGATCATAGCCTTTCTCTTCCTTGCTCTTCAATGCTATTCAATGTCACAAGGCCCACACCTGCAAAACAACTTCATACCTTTCTCAAATATGTTTGACTACATATATAAGATTGATATTCATGACAGTAAAAGACATCAAACTATAAGCAAATTGTAATCAAATCTAAGACACACATAAATAAGTCATATTTGGAAAGGCAAGAACGTCTGATCTTTATTAATGAATGAAGCAAGTACACAAAGTTATACCTTCCTTCAAGCTTGGCACTTCACGAAACCTAGATTCAAGGTCTCCTACTTCTGTTCTCCAAGGATCCCAACCTCTAATCAGTTGTGCTAGGGTTTATCAGAAGCTGAGGCACAAGAGAGGGGGATGAGGGTCTCCATTCCTCCAGCAAAAAATTGTTATGGGCTTGGTCCCTTCTCATGGCCCTTCTACCTTCTTTATATAGTCAATGAAGGAGAGGAAAAACAATTATAACTGATCAGGAAGTTCCCAAACCTACTTAGTTTGACCAAAAATTGAGATTTTGACTGTTTCAGGAAAGTGCCCTACTCTTCCTACTACAAGCCTGCGCATTTTTCAAGGTGGGATGTTAACACTCAAAAAGTGCTCACTACCTCATCTCCCTCATTACATGACTCATTTGTCCATATTTCCTACCATATTTTCCTCCAAAACTTCAAAAACCCATTAAAAAGCCTCCAAAAAGCCAAAAAACAATTAAAAAAGCCTCCAAAAGGCCAAAAAACCCCTTTTCCCCCCAAAATAATCCAAAATTCCTCCAAAATAGCAAAAACCCTCTAAAAAGGAAATAAAAAATACAAAAAAGAGGAAAAAGAGGGAAAAAAGGAAGCAAAAACCCTATACAGCTGACCTAAACCATATGGTGCCCAAAACCATGGGTCAACACTCCACCACTAAAAACCTATAAATAGGTGATGGAGGCTCCCCATTTTTCATCCACAGTCATCCATATCTTTACTCTACCAAAATCACTCCTAAAACCCTAGCTCACCCATGAGCTACTTTCACATTTGAGTGCCCCTTTGGCCCATTTCCAAAACCCTTTGGAGAAAGAGAAAGGAACAACACTGGAGCTTGGAAGCAACCCTCTTGGACTACTGCAAAGGCTTCATCAACCTTCACATTGGAGGTATAATCAATACAAAAACCGCTTTTGTTATCTTTCTGTTATTTTATGCACATGCTTATAGTAGTTACTGTTTTATTTACTGTCTTTTATTTACTATTTTTACTGAATTGCTATTAAGGAGGCCCTTCTCCTTAATAGGTGCTCATTTGCACAAGCTAGGGTGAAAACCCTAGCTACAATTTTGGCAACTCGCCTTGTGTTCCTTTGAATTTCTTGTTATAGTTTTAAACGTTTTTAATTTTCTGCAATATTTTTTTTGTTTTTTCTTTTCGGCTGTCCCTTTGGGTTGCCGTAAACTGCGTCTTTCGTCCCCGTAGTTGCGATTTGACTGTGTCTTTCAGATTGTTACCTGCGATCCGACCGCGGCTCTCAGACTGTTTCCGACGATCTACCGACAGTTTTCAGTCTGTTACCTATGATCTGACCACGGCTCTCAACCTGTTTCGTGCGGTCCGACCACGGCTGTTCACCCTATTTCCCGCGGTCTGCCTGCGGCTTTCAGCCATTTTTCTGTTATCCGCCTGTGACTTTCGGCCTTTTTCTCGCAGTCCGCCTGCGTCTTTCAACCACATTCCCGCAATCTGCTCGCGACTATCGACCTGTTTCCCGCGGTGCGATCGCGCAGATTTGCCACAGACCCGCGGTCTTCTGCATTTTTTACCTGTTTGAACCCAGCACTTTGCTGCAATATTTTCTGCACCTGCACAACCATCTATCCTATCTACAACCATACTTCCCTACATCCTTTTTTCTGCAGTATTATTTCTGTTCCATTTACAGAATTATTTTTAAATTTCAGCATTTTAATTTCAAAGAGAAAATTTTGCATTTCAAAGTTTAATTTCTGCATTGTTATTTTTAGTTAGAAAGTTGCCCACCCCATGGCACTTTTACTTGGGTTCATCATCTCACACGCACACACTTTGTCACCTAATTCAAGTGAGCCCTAAAATACTACTTAACGCAACCAACATTCTAACCCCACTTGGGGAACACATAAGAATCTTGTAGTTAGGTAGGATCAGGGGGATAGGCATATAAATAAGACCCCTCGGTTGCTTACACTTGAGACATAGTTGTTGTCCATTAGGGAACCAAAATACCCTAGTATTTTTTAGCACGGTCACAACCAGTTTATCAGAGGGCCTCTCCCCTAGGAGGGTTGAAGTAGCCAGACTGGTTCTGGAAGCCTGAGTGGAATACCGCACTCCATTTAGTAACCGAAGGATACCTTTCATAGTTCTCAGTGTATCACCCGTATGGGGATACAACGACGATAGAACCAAACTGCAGATTCATCTTTTATGGATGTGTCATGAACTAGGTATCTTAGTTACTTTTCTTTTAGGATTGACTACCCGGTGTCCCTCCCGGTAGGGGGATATCTTTAGCCACTTGGCTCTACTATCCATATTGTCTAACTTGGATTTCATCACCTTGCAGAGGATATGTCTGGTTGAGTCAGAATACTATTTAGCTAGGTGCTTGCATGCTCCCTTACCTCCCTTTGGTCTAGTGAGTCCACCATTTTTTATTTTTTAGGAAGCCTGCTGCTTGTTGGTATTCTGACCATTTCTGTTGATACTCCCCTTATTGTAGCACAAATGTTACAGTAAGTGTTTTGAGTTGGTTGTTAGCCTGAGTGCCATAATTTTTGCGCTCTCATTCTGCACACTCGGTTGCATTAGGGTTTTTGAGTTGTTTTCACTCAACACAACCCCCAGATACTTGACACCATCTGTCACCATTAAGTCCCCGAGACATTCTTGGTGCCTCTGGGGTGAGCCCCCGCAGCACGGTTCACTTGACATCACCCGTCATAGACGTATATCTTCATCACTTCATACCACTCATCATAGATCTCGAGCTTTCTCACTTGACTCCACTCGTCAACGGCATAGAACTCCGTCACCCAATCTAGATGCCCCTTATTTTACCTCTAATTCTGAGGTAGAGTCCGAGAACCCCACTTACACTGCACCAACTAGCCCCATGGCTGGCATGACATCCAACCCTTTCTTTGTAGGGACCGTTGGTGGAGCATCCACCACCACACCAGCTACCACACCTGCTTTGGGTATGCCCTTGATGGGGTATACATCTACCATTCCGATCACTGTACCCATTCCAGTAGCTAGCATACCCATCCCCACTCCATCAGTGACTCACACTACCCTTGGTGGTGCAGGACCGTCCCATACCACATTCGTTCCTCCACCTGGGGGCAACATCCCAAACCCAACCCCTCCACTCGGGGGCATTAGCCCCAACATGGTCACAACCACTAGTATGTCACATCCTTCTACTAGTTTTCCATTCATGGCTAGTCTCAACCTTCCTGACCTGGCCAGACTGACTAACGATCCCATCAGACACGATCCTGCGTGGCCTCACATGCCCACCAAACTCCCCTCCGACATCCCTAAGTTTGAGGGAAAGGTAGGTGAGGACCCCCAGAACCATATTATGTCCTTCCATCTATGGTGTTCCTCCAACTCCATAGTGGATGACTGTGTCCACCTCCATCTGTTACAGTGCACCCTCACTGGCTCTGCAGCTAAGTGGTACATTGAGTAGCCCCGTGGGACACATGCCACCTTTACTTCCCTTGCCTCGACTTTCCTGCAGTTCTTTCAGTTACCTATCCGCTATGACGCGAGAGTTGAAATCCTACTGTCTTGCAGACAGAACACGGCTACCCACATCACTGACCACATTCATGAGTGGCATCGACGCTGCAGCCTCTGCAAAATGAAGTTAGACGACCGTATCTTCTTAGAGTGGTTTCTAAAATCTCTCCTTCCTGTCGTTTCCAAGGATGTGGCATCCGAGCGGCCCCAGTCCGAAGAAGAGGCCATCCTCAAAACCCAGCAATTTGATCTTATTTACGCCCAGTTTGGTTACCTATATTCCATCATCCCTGATGCCCCCCACAGCGAGTCCTCCCAACACGATGCACCAGGGGCATCCCATGCTACAGATGGAATCATTGGACGTATAGCCTCACATAATCAACCCTTTTCCATAGCATGGCCCCAACCTTTCGCAGGCTACATCTCAGTCCGGAGCAACCAATTCATATGCTCCGATGGCACATCACCATCATTCCCATGGACCCTCGTGTCCACCTCAGTGCTTTGGCCATACCGCCCCCACTTACGCTCAACTAGTCACACCTCAACCATATTACCACCCACAGGTGGCACCAGTCCCTGTATCCTCTCAAGCCCAAGCTGCTTATTACCCACCACAGGCATCCCCTGCAGAAAATCCACAACCCATTCTGCAGACATATCAACAACCCCCACAAGGTTCAACACCCGCACCGCTTCCACTTACTTATTATCCACCGCAGCCTTCTCCCGCACCTACACAACCCCAGAACCCACCTGCTGCCCAACGGCAAGTGTATGCCCAACAGAATCCGTAGCAGAACCAAAATAACCAGTGCCAATAGGGCCAGTAAAATTGTGGCAAAGGCCGTAACCGTGGGAACAACCCCCCTCCAAACCAAGGCGGTAAACCTGCCAATCCCCCAAACAACAATAACGCGGCACATGCCAACTAGAACCCTGATTGGCCGCCTAAAGAAGCCAAAAATCCTAATTTGCAAACAAACCATGCTTGTTCTATTTGCAGGGTCTATGGCCACTACACACATGCTTTCCCACATTTGGAGCGAGCTCGACAACTCTGGACCGATGATTCCCACCGCCAAGGGCACGTGGCTCCTCAGGCACCGCCCAACCCCCCACCACCTCAGAATCCACCGTTGGTGTTACAAAACCCTTTACCAACCCAAGGCATAGTGAACACTCAGTCGTTGGCTCCCCCTCAAGGAAATGCGCCACCACAACAACAAATCACTTATGCTGCTCCTGATCAACCCATGTTAGACTTAGGTACCCATCACTTGTTAATGATGTCATCGGCCGATGTCAACCTTCAAACCCATTGGAACCAATATGGCTCCGCCACTGAAGCCCCTCCCACCGACAAAAACACTAAATCTCATCCCACTGATTAGTCGTTACGTATACCTCCGGATCCACTAGATGGCACCTCCAAAGCACTTCACTTCCCACTTTGTCGCATCAACAACAATCCCAATGCTCGCGTTGCGTCTAATTACAACATTGTAGATGACTTAGCCCAGTCCCTCGCAACCATGTCTGTGTTAGAGGTCTTAAAAAACTATCATTCACAGCGCAAGACTTTCCTCTCCACCATTGGTGCTATTGACCCAAATGATTCACAACTGATGGCCTTCGATTTGGACCAATCCGAACCATGCCTGCCTTCCACTTTAGTATTCCAAGTTTCTATATCCGTTCGGAATCTTGTCATCCATCGGTGCATTATCGATGAAGGTGACTCTACATGCATTATGTCCATGTTCGTTTGGCAGAAGTTGGGATCCCCTACTCTCCAGCAGTCCACCATTGCGCTGCAAGCCTACGATGATCGTTCGGCTCAACACCAAGGTCTCTTAGCTAATGTCCCCATCTAGTTGGTTGGTAAAACAATGCTCATTGACATAGAGGTCATCAATGTCCAACTTGATTATAACCTCTTACTTGGCCGCAGTTACATGTATGCCATGCGGGCGGTTTCCTCATCCATTTTTCGTACCATGATGTTCCCCCATGACGGACACGTGGTTTGGGTCGATCAACTCACCTATTACGATCCCAATGCCCCCGCTGCACCCGAAAATGTTCTCCCCATGGTTGAACAACCTGTTTGTGGTGCAACTACCTCATTGGTTTCCTCAGTGGGACCCAGAGTTTACTTAGATATGCCGATGACATCAACATTCCAATCCATTCCACCCCCATCACCAGCAACCGAAATATCTAACCTATGTACCCTTTCCCACAATACACAAACACCCAACAATCAACTGCCCTTGTTACCCAAACCACCATTGGTACCTAGTCATATTGGTGTTACACCCATCCACACAATCCCCTTCCTATTCCCTCCCTCAGGGGTAGTAAGCGCCCCAGTTATGGCTACTCTCAGCCTCTTCGGGTTAACCTTAGGACTATCCATGTGGTATATTTCGCCTCCCGTTCCCCCACCAACACCAAATGTCATCCTTCAACCAATGCAACCCATCGCCACTACTAGTCAACCACCCCCTAGTGTCACTACCCCTTCGTTATCTACCAATCCACCCCCTCTTATCAAGCACACTGGGGGTAGAGATCCACAACCATACACTACTGTACCCCCGCCCAAAACAGTTAAAAACCCCCCCGTGTTTCGTGCTCCTCCCAAATGCTCGTTGTGTGATGAGTTAGGCCATCTGACTCATCAATGTACACAATTACCTGCATTACAGGAACACATGCAAATGCTTGATGATGACCCTAACATCCCAGTTGTCCAACTCGACCCCGCCCCTAAGCCTCGTGATAAATCACTGTGTACCAACCACCCTTGTGCAATATGCGGTGTTTACGACCATTACTCACATCACTGTCCTGATCTCCCATATTACAGAGAAGCTCTCTATGAGATGCATAATTTGGACCTTGAGACGGCACCCCCCACAATTGAGGAGATCCACCCCCCAGTATCATCCTCATCCGACGAGATTAATACCATTTATATGATCTCTTCTACTAGTGCTCCCTTGTCAACCGATTTGACAACTCAAATTTTTTGCAATGATGAGGAGATTCTAGAGGCTCTCACTGCCCCGGATTACACCTGGGAAGACATGCACCATCATTCCTACTTCCTCCTAGAAGAGTCCTCCTCCACCACAGCCACGCAATTTGTAGTTGAGTCCAAAGATTTCCTCCCCACCAAAGTCGATTGGTTTAAGGATCCCATTCCTGCTCTTGATGCCTTTGAGGAAGGTAACATGGCCAACATCTCCCCCATCATCCACATCGATATCTCTGACCCACCCGGTGCTCTTGAAATCATTACCTTAGGAGCCTCTTGAAGTGGGTATGAGATCGGAGAGGACAAAAAACTTTTCCAAGAGTTCCATGATGTCTTTTCCTGGTCCTATACCGAAATGCCTGGTCTTGACCCCGCTATTATAGCACACCACATTGACACATGGCCAGATGTACCCCTTGTTCGCCAGAAACAGCACCCCATTCATCCCTCCAAGCTCCCCACCGTTAAAGCAGAGATTGAGAAACTTCGCAAAGCAGGATTCATTTATCCTATCACATATACCACTTGGGTTTCTAACCTCATCCCTGTTAACAAGAAATAAGGCACCATCAGAGTATGTAATGACTTCCACAATTTAAACCGAGCTTGTCCCAAAGACAACTTCCCCACACCATTTATTGACCAACTCATCGATGTGTATACGGGGCATGAAGTCCTATCTTTCATGGACGGTTTTTCCGGATACAACCAGATTCAAATCCCCAAAGAGGATCAATACAAGACTGCTTTTACTACCCCATGGGGCACCTTTGCCTATCATGTCATGCCTTTCAGCCTCAAAAATGTCGGTGCCACCTTCCATCGGGCCATGACCTATTGTTTTCACGACTTGGTTCATATTCTATTAGTCTATCTCGACGACCTTACAGCTTGTTCCCGAAAATGATCAGACTACCTTAACGACCTCCGGCAAATCTTTCTACATTGTTACAAATATCAAATCCGCTTGAACCCACACAAGTGTGTCTTTTGCGTTCCAGCAGGCCGGTTGTTGGGTTTCATTGTTTCCCATAAAGGAATCGCTGTTGATCCCCTGAAATTCCAAGCCATCATAGACCTTCCCACTCATCGCACGCTCTGGTAGCTCCAGAGTCTACAGGGGCGATCTAATTTCCTACGTCGCTTCGTTCCTGATTATGCCACTACCATTCATGGTTTTTTACGCCTGCTTCGTACCCACATACCCTTTGTTTGGGATGACTAGGCGCAAGCTGCATTCGAAGCCCTTAAGAAAGCTCTCATGCAAGCGCCTCTGATCTCCCCTCCGGATTTCTCTCAAGATGTCACGTCCCCTCCCATCATACCAGTTAGATGGAGGGGATCGTGAGGCTATGACCGGGCATCTAGCCCCATAAAATTTTTAACCAAGCATTCACATAATATAAAAGAGATATGGGGTGTAAAATTATAAGCAAAACACAGTGGAAATAATCAATTACACACCCATTATACAGTCAGTATATTCATGTCATTCAACAATCTAAACGATATCAATTAGCAAATGATAATACTTATCTTAAACCAAGTAATCCCCGAGCAACCAGCTACGCTTCTGCAACGTTCCACCCAACCATAGGCCAGTGAGCTCCTTAATCTCTCAGCACCACTGCCACCCCCGAGCTGGGCATGATCTCCACAAGGAACTAGGGAACCACAGGGTCTCACATAACCATAGATACACTAGAGTCAGCCATACCAACCAGCAGTCAGGTTTCTTGGGCTGCTAGGAGATGGATTCATTTAACAGCGAAAACTGTAAGTGCTGGGCATGAGAGAGACGTTTCAACAGGGGGACGCACGAGATGGGGTTTCTTGAGCTTCAGAAAAAACGTGGGTAGGCTCAAACGAATTGGCAGACTGGGAAAATCTGACTGGGAGAGCAACCCATTTCATAAAAACGCCCCAAGGGAAAAAACGACCTCTCCCTCAGCCCAAAGTCGCGTCCCTCCTTTCCCAGCTACTTCACAATACCAAAAATGAGTTCCTGGACATGGAAAAATGCAGGGTTATGGTGAAAAACGTGAGGATAAACTCTAACAAGTTCAGACTGCGTGAGAGAGAGAATGCCATGGGTGAAGAATGGCTTTTGGGCCAATTTCGTGGGGGTTTTCTTGCCCAACAAGCAAAAAACACGTTTTTCCAAGTTGATGGCTTGCCCATGCACGAAAATTGACAGCCATACCTCTCCCATCCCAAGGCATTTATTGTCTCAACCAATTCTTGGAAGAATTAAATGATTGGGTGCATGAGACCAAGTGGGTAGTGGAGAGTTCATGGGTTTCCTCAATGAAATGGCTTAACACCATGGCTCAAGGGTTTGGTTATTTCCCCCCCCTATTCCTTGTAAAGATCATGCCCCCATCTCTTTGTTGCATTGCGTAGCTGGTTGTGGGTATCTTTCATTAAATTCGTATTTACATGATGTCTTATTTACATCGTGCCCTTCTAGCACAAGAACCATAGGCATCTATCTCTTAATTTTCGGTACATAAAATGATAAATCAATGGCGGGGCCTTGGCCTTGAGCTCCTCACCATGATTAAGTTACAATAATTACATCATTTACGATTTAGTGAAAAAGGGGGTCAAAATGGGGACGTGACACAAGACTTCATCCTTTACGTCTCGGCATCCGATCCTGCCGTGTCCGGAGTCCTTGTTCAAGAAGATGCTGCTCACCAGGAGCATGTCATTTATTATGTTAGCCAGACCTTATCTGGACCACCCCTCCATTACCCATATGAAGAGAGGCTGGCCCTCGCTGTCATATTTTCTGTCCAAAAGTTGTGACATACATTTTACTCAGTCATACCACGGTTGTCACCGACTCCAACCCCATGGTCTATCTCTTGAACTGGCGCCTCCTGCAAGGTCGCGTTGCTAAATGGGTAATTATCCTCCAAGAATATGACCTCACTTTCAAAACCCCTAAGAGCACTGAATCCCTCGCACTTGCCCAGCTCATCACCGATCTCCCATCCCTTTTGCCATCCCCACAAATCTCCGATGAGTTACCCGACAGTCACTTGTTCATCATCTCGTCTGATGACCCATGGTACGGTGATATTTTGTTATACCTTTGCACACAGAACTTCTGACCCAACATAAATCGAGATGGACGCCATCGCATCCGTCACCAGGCCTCTCGATATCTCCTCTTAGGCAATATCCTTTACCGGCGAGGGGCTGACACGATTCTCCGTCATTGTCTTACACACGAGGAAGCCGAACAAGTCCTCAATGGCTGTCATAGCAGTGCCTACAGAGGACATTTCTCTAGAATGGCCACTGCCCAAAAGGTCATCCGCGTTGGATACGTCTGGCCCACACTCTTTACCGACTACATCACAGTGGTCAAACATTGCCATAATTGCCAACTTTTTGCCCCTAAGGCTCGGACACTACCCGCTCCGTTACACCCAGTCATCAACATTGGTTCCTTTTGTAAATGGGCCATTGACTTCATGGAATGCAAGCCCTCATCCGCCAACGACCATAAGTACATCATTGTTGCCGTCGACTACTTCACCAAATGGCCTGAAGCCATGCCCACCTTCAATTGTATAGCTGACACCGCTGCCCGTTTCTTTTTTAACCATGTTATCACATGATTCGAGGTCCCCAAACAACTGGTCTCAGACCATGGTTCACATTTTTAAGATTCCATTTGGCATGAGTTATCCACCCTACTGAAGTTTGAACATCAGTATTCCTCTGCTTACTACCCCCAAGGGAACGACCAAGTAGAGGCCATTAAAAATTTTTTAAAAACCATCCTCCAACCCACTGTTGACCGACATAAGTCCAATTGGCATCACATGTTGTTACCTGCATTATGGGCTTACCGTACATCAACTAAGACCGCCACCGGTTTTACCCCGTTTCACTTAGTTCACAGTGTAGAGTCTATCCTCCCCATTGAGTGTCAGATACCTACCTTACACATCGCCATTGAGCTTCTCCCAAACACCTCCCCACTCGAGCAACATCTGCTATAACTGGAGCAAGCTGACGAAGACCGTCGTGCCACCCTCAAAACCATTGAAGCTGCCAAGAACCGCTCCAAAGCTGGTTACGACAAACATGTCCACCCTCGAACCTTCCGTGAAGGGGACCTCGTCCTCGCCTATGACCAAGCCCACAACAAGACTGGTAAAGGAAAGTTTGAATCCATGTGGCAAGGCCCTTACATCGTGCAAACCTTCCTCGGAAATGGGGCATACATTTGAACTGACTCAGAAGGTCACCCTTTGCACAACCCGCGTAACAGGTTGTATCTTAAACGTTTTTATCCTTAAACAAACCCGCGACCCCATTGGTCCATATTGTACAGTTTGATTTCTTTTTGTTTTTCACCTTTTTTACCGCAACCTTACATTCATCATTTTTTGCATGATCACAGATGGACCATCTTCCACCTCATTACATTGGCTTCACTGATAGAGCAAGCCGCTGGTCTCCAAACCTGGCTTTTGCAGCATGGGTCTTATATTCCCCTTCACATGAGTTGATTCACCTTGACGGAATATGTATAGGTGCTACTACCAATAACCAGGCAAAGTTCGATGTTGTGATCGGTCTCCTGACTACTGCCCTTCATATGAGCATATGTCACCTTCATGTGTTCCTTGACTCCCAGCTCAACAACTGCTACCAGGTGCGTGATCCCTGCCATTTTAGAAAATTCTTGTGCACAAAACAACTCAGCCGACAATTTGAATCCATAACATTCACCCATGTCCCAAGAGCTCATAATAGTGTTGCAGATCAAATGGCTAACAACATCCTAGATTGGCATATCAATCACACCATGTAAAACATCCATCATGCATCATCATCCCATATCATCTCATCAAAAATATATAAAAACCCAAAAAGATTGCATTTACAACCAAGGGCATCCACATGCCTATCATCACATAAATATTTGCATCCATGTGGAATAACATAAACACATTACTATACAAGGGCATCCATGTGCCTATCCTACATACATAATGTTGCATCCATGTGCAATACATAACATCAAATACACAAGGGGCATCCACATGCCCATCATCCTAAACTACTTGCATCCACGTGCAGTAGAAACATATAACAAACCATAAGCTCATCCACGTGCATACACTAAATCATCATCGCAAAAAGGTGCATCCATGTGCATATATATATATCAAAAAATAAACGTGTCCTGAGTACTCCCGTACTCAGCTATACAAAAAATATCTATACATCAATAAGCCTCATAGAATACATGCCGTAGATACAAAATTGGGTGGGAGTCCTCTGCACTCCCTACTAAGAATCATACCCTCCATCACTGCCTGCATCAGCTGCCTTCGAGTCCTCACCCCGCTCCTCCTCTGGCAGCTCCTCATCCCCTGCAAGCTCCTGTGCCTGACCCCTATCCACCAAAATGGCCACCTGGATCGCGATCGATCGGAAATCCTGTGGTGCCCTTAGACAATCCTGAATCACCTCTGGATCCAAGTCCCGCTACCCATCATCAGTCACTCCAACTAGCAAATGATCAATAAGGATCCGTACAGCATCCAGAGTCCCCTTAGTGTCCCATTGATGCACCTACCCTTGTCCCGGCAGGGCTAGTATCGCCACATGCTCCCTGCGATCTACTTGTCCTGGTGGTGGTCTCGAGCCAACATCTGCAGATCATCCATTAGTTAGTAACATCATATCAATATCTCAAACCTATCATACACAAAACCTGACATCAACAACAATCAAGCAAATCAATACATACCATTTGGTCCTCATGCCTGCCCTGGCGGCCGTGGAGCCTCCGGATCCCCTGTGTAGTCCATCTCTCTGTATGGATAATCATCTAGTGTCAGCGGCATTTGCAACCACTGTAGGTACTGCTCTTGGGTGAAATACCTGCCAACCTCACCGCCACCTTGTCGTCGCATCATCTCTTTCCACCACACCATATGCGGCTCCATAGGTCCTTCTACCCTGATCGGCACCCATGGCTGCAATGTAGGTACCCTCTCCATGAAGAAGGCACACAGAAAGGATCCATAATAGAACCCTTTGCCAGATTCCTTCACCAACGTCAGCTTCCACTGAACACTGGTGAGGAACATCTGGCCCCAGGAATAGTATACGCCATCCAGCACCCGCTCCACCAGCCGCATCTGGCACCCCGACACCTGCTTGGACGACTGGGACCCCAAAACCCAAACCACGCACGCCACGATCTCCCGTACTAATGGCTCTTGTAGGTCCACAATCCGGAGTGCATTCCTCTGCACTCTAGCCTCTGGAATGTAGTATCGCTCCAACATATCCTCGATATCCACATCTGCGGATACTCGTGGCTATGTATCAGCCACCCTACCCAGACAGGGAAACCCTGTCAAGAAATATACATCTGCGAGGGTGAGATCCACCCTCTCTCACTGCACCCTGAAGGCATGAATGTCGGGCTCCCAAAATCTCACTAACCTATTCAGCAGTAGCCCTACTAAACGCATCATGGGCACCTGTGCGAACTTCAGCAGCCTGCAAAACCCCAAAGTTGACCGCACATGCCGATCCCTATAGATGATATCCACTATGTCATCCGGGACCTCTCGCTCTCGCCACAGCACCAATGGCATCTTGTCAATAACACAATGCACACTCATTAGACTCATGTCAAAGAAATAACCCCCCCCGGGAAAACCCTAAAGCTCGATCCCAATCGCGGCTTTAGCACCACTTGTCGCGGTCTAGGACTGCGGCTGTCAGGGATACAGTCGCGCTCCGGGACCAAGCCTGTAGGAGCTGAACTCACGGTCCCGAACCGCGAGTCCAGCCTCTGAACTCGTGGTCCAGACCCGTGTGTTCTGACCCAGAACTCGTGGCCCTGAACCCGTGGTCCTTGACCGCAGTTCCACCCCAAAAACCCACGGTCCACCCCACGTGGACCGTACAAAAAACCCCCTAGGACCCACTACCCCCCTGAACGCAATGAAAAATGTAGGTATGAGTTTATCAAAATACCTGTAACTCCCGGATCCGAAAATAGTCGGTCGGATCGTCCAGAAACACCACCTAAGCTCTGGTCCACTCTGATCTCTAGTCAAAGTCAACAAGTCCAAATGACACTTGTCATGTTGGACCCACTTACTATTTATAGTCCATTGACTTTTTCTTGTTTTGGCCATTCTGAACCCATACGGAGTCCATTTTTTGAACCGTTTCCACCACTGGAATCAGCACGACGAGACTGTCATGATGGTTGACTCGTTTTCTTATTTTTTCCACATTACTTTTTGAGCATTTTTCTAGACACCAATCATTGCCTCGGTTTGTGTGCCACTTCGGCTACTCTCCATTTTTGATACATTTTATATCATCGAAATCATTTTTTCGAGCTCGTGATGATTCTTGAGATCATTTCTCGCTCTCACCCCCATATTTTTTGGGTATTTTTTCCAAAACGCCCCCCGTCGCCTCGGTTTTCCTGCCACATCGGTCGTTATCCATTTTTGACACTTTTTATATCGCCAGATTCATTTTTCTGAGCTCGTGATGATGCTTGAGATCATTTCTCGCTCTCACCAAGTACAATTTCGACATTGTGTCCTGACACCTTGCTTCCTCGGTTTGCGCACCACATCGGCTGCTATCGAATTGTTCCACATTTTTACATGAGCCATTCACTCCTTTCATACTGCAATTATTTCTTGATTTTTCCACCATACATTATCCCGTAAGGAGGCCCATTAGTGTTCCCCCCTACCCTCGTTCTTGGTCATCATCAATATTCCTTGATTAAACACTTCCTCCTTGCCTGACCATTCCTTTTGTTCAATATAATTTTATCCCTTTTTTGGACTAGACAAGTCCTTTATGAAAAAGGCACTTAGGGAGTTTCTGTTAAGCTCTTTTCTGACTCCTAAAACAATGAAAAGATCGCCAAGCAATCTTGCTTCCTTTGATGCTCGTTAAAGTACATGAAAGGGCGTCTATCTGGTATAAGTTTAACCCTTTTCCGGACCTGGTAGACTAATTACAAAAAATGAATACTCTAGTCACACCGGCTAGAAGAGTTCTTCATTGCATCCTTTTATACTTCTTCGGGCCTTGGAGACTAACACACGAAAAAGAAACCCCCTAGAGTCTTCTTATCGCTTTTAGACTCTCTAAAATTGAAAGCAACCATGAGCATGAACTGTCCTGGGCTCGTACAAATCCACACAACAGTACAATTCCATTATTTCATAGTCTTCTTATCGCTTTCAGACTCCTTAAAATTGAAAGCAATCACAAGCATGAACTCTCCTAGGCTCATATAAATCCACACGATAGTACCATTTTGAACACACTTCTTCTAGTTCCTTAAACCCTTGAAGAAGTTCCCCCCGTGCCTCTTGGCACTACGATCGATCATCTCGGCAGCACCCCCAATCAGGCGCCTTTGTTCAGAGTATTCTGCAGTCTCCTACCATCTTACACCACCTTGATTATCACTCATCCCAGTCACTATCCTTGATCCATTATAGCTATGATCCCTTTCCCACCAGTCAATTTCATATGCTGCCCGATCATCCCCGCCATCATACTCTGAACAAAGGAAGTTTTAGTCCACCCACTCTACTTGCCCAGTTATTCCCTACCCCCACAGTATGTCAGTCCTACCATCAATACTCTCACTTCGGTTCTCCACCTCGTGCTCCTATCAAGGAAACCTCATTGCCTTGCTAGTTACAGGTCTCCCTCTGTCGACGACAACCCATCTATTCTAGAGGATAGACCCAGACGTCCATGTTCCTTGGACTCATCACCATCTGTGGTGTGTGCCTACGGACCATTTTGAGAGGAGTCATCATTGCCTCTTCGAGTGGTTGTTCTCACATGCTCGGCTTCAACACCTTCATCGCATCGTTGAGAATCACGCAGGGTTTATATCCGTTCAGTTATTGGTCAAAGACCCCGGATTTCCCCCAACTCTAGCACATTGGTGAGTCACTTCGGAACGCCCAATTATATGTTCCCGTGGATGTACGGGTTGCGTAGGCAATTGTATTCAAAATCCATGCAATTATATGCTTCATTGAGTACCGAGTTTAGTTCCAGTTCAGTGTACCATTGAGGGTATGACTCCTCGTCACTATGATCCAGCAGCTCATCAGTTCCTTTGGTACCACACTCCGCAACACTATTTTTATTCTAGTGTATCAGTTCTTCAGCTCAGACATGGTCAGCTGAGCAGTATGTCCTAGATTTGTGTCCCCTCTGGACCCTTATGATGTACACAGTGGTTCTCTATGTATCTTACAAGTCCCCCTTTTCGGGCTTCATTCTTATATTTTATATATCTTCATATGAGCATGCGTATGCCCGCCTTGTCCATATATTGAGATTCTTCCTCCTTTGAGGCCATATATATTTTAAGTCCCCATTTATTGGACCCCCTTGTTATTGTTCTATATCTTGATACAAGCATGGGAATGTCCGCCTCGTCCATATGTTCAGAGTATTCCTCATTCATTATTGAGGTCATGTATTTTCAGTTTGTGCAGTTTGTTCGGGACCGTTGTTCTGGGCTCTAGTTCATTTCTTCTCCTCTCCACACCCCAGGAAAGCCATAAAATACTTATGATGTCTATCGGCCATACGATGAGCTCCTGCCCTCACACATCAGGGGGCAATCTGTTAACACTCAAAAAGTGCTCACTACCTCTGTAATGTGCCCTCCCATCATACCAGCATGATAGAGAGAACGTGATGCTAAAGTTGGGCATCTAGCCCCATGAACTTTTAAATAAGCATTCACATAATATAAAAAGACATATGGAAGTGTATAATTATAAGAAAACACAGCGGAAATAATTACAATAACACATCCATCATACATTCACGATATTCATCAAATAAATAATTGCAAAGTTAACACAAGAGAGTACTTATCTTATAACAAAATAGCCCCGAGCAACTGGCTATGCAACTGCAACGTTCCACCCAACCATAGGCCAGTTGTGATCATCAATATCTCAACACACTACCACTCCCGAGCTGGGCATGATCTCTACAAGGAATTAGGGAACAACAGACTCACACATAGCCCAAAGATACACCAAATTAGCCAAGCCAATCTACAGTTGGGTTTATCAGGTTGTTAGGCAATGGAAGGAATAATTGCTAAGCTAGTGGGATCATCCATAGAGATATGGGTACCCTCTGCAAGATCTATCTAGCTTGGCTCCCACAATACCTACACACCTGTCACATGGAAGTACTCCCTTCACTACTACACAATCCCTCAGGCCATACCTTCTAGTCTAATATTGTTCAAGGTGTGCATAGAAGAGTATCCAGCCCTCTTGATCTTCTTGAGAGGTTATCCCCCTCACTAGGTTTATCAAGCCAATTCAGGTCCACTTCCACTCCTAATTTCTTGTTCACAGTTCAAACCAATGCAGGGATGCACCCAACAACAAAAATACAAGTGCTGAAGAACGTGGGCAACCAAAACGAACTGGTAGATGGGGAAATAAACCCTGGGAGAGCAAATTTGTTTTCATAAAACGTTTTTCTCCATTTCTGGGGCAAAAACGACCTCTATAAACCCCCAAAACGTGACTCCCTTTCTCCCAGCCACTGTACAACACAAAAATGAGCTCCCAGCTATGGAAAAATGCAGGAAATTGGTAAAAAAACGTGATGGGGAAATCCCAACTAGCTCAGATTGCATGAGAGAGGAAAGACTATGGGTTCAGAATGGCTTTGGGCACCATTTCGTGGGTGTTTTCTTGCCCCAGAAGCAAAAGTACATTTTTCTAGGTTGATGGCTGGCCCATGCACAAAATTGGCTGCCATACCTCTTCATTCCCAAGGCATTAACTACCTCAACCAATTTCTGGAAGAATTAAATGATTGGGTCCATAACCCAAAATGGGTAGTTAGTGGTTTATGGGTTTTCTCATTGACACATGGATTAACACCATTGGCTCAAGGGTTTGAATAATTCCCCTCCCTATTCCTTGTAGAATTATGCCCCCGTCTCTTTGTTGCATTGCATAGCCAGTTGTGGGTTTTTCATTAAAATTCGT
Source organism: Larix kaempferi (assembly GCA_027924585.1). Classification (NCBI taxonomy): domain Eukaryota; kingdom Viridiplantae; phylum Streptophyta; class Pinopsida; order Pinales; family Pinaceae; genus Larix; species Larix kaempferi. Next base: position 985,780 of record BSBM01001500.1, on the reverse strand, counting down.
ATTTACATGATGTCTTAATTTACATTGTGCCTATCTAGCACAAGAACCATAGGCATCTTTTTTTTTAATTGCCGATACATAAAATTCTAAATCAATGGTGGGGCCTTGGCCTTGAGCTCCTCACCATGATTAAATAACAATATTTACATCATTTACGATTTAATGTAAAGGGGGTCAAAATTAGGACATTACAACCTCATCTCCCTCATTACATGACTCATTTGTCCATATTTCCTACCATATTTGCCTCCAAAACCTCAAAAACCCATTAAAAAGCCTCCAAGAGGCCAAAAAAACCATTAAAAAAGCTTCCAAAAGGCCAAAAAACCCATTTTTTCCCCAAAATTCCTCCAAAATAGCAAAAACCCTCTAAAAAGGGAATACAAAATACAAAAAAAAGGAAAAAGAGGAAAAAAAGGAAGCAAAAACCCTATACAGTTGACCTAAACCATATGGTGCCCAAAACCATGGATCGACACTCCACCACTAAAAACCTATAAATAGGTGATGGAGGTTCCCCATTTTTCATCCACAGTCATCCATATCCTTACTCTGCCAAAATCACTCCTGAAACCCTAGCTCACCCTTAAGCTACTTTCACATTTGAGTGCCCCTTTGGCCCATTTCCAAAACCCTTTGGAGAAAGAGAAAGGAACAACACTGGAGCTTGGAAGCAACCCTCTTGGACTGCTGCAAAGGCTTCATCAACCTTCACATTGGAGGCATAATCAATACAAAAACCACTTTTGTTATCTTTCTGTTATTTTATGCACATGCTTAGAGTAGTTACTGTTTTATTTACTGTCTTTTATTTAATGTTTTTACTGAACTGCTACTAAGGAGGCCCTTCTCCTTAGTAGGTGCTCATTTGCACAAAATAGGGTGAAAACCCTAGCTACATGGGCGCTACTCTAGTGAAGCAGAGTTGCATATTTTTGAAAGCAAATGCTACTATCATGCTTAGATACCATCATTTTTGGTGAATAATGGCCAAAAACAAGGTTTTCTAATGATTTTTTGGAGATGGTTTGGTCTGGAAAAGTGTTCCTAAGGGTTATAGCCATCAAATGGGCCAAGAGTGAGGTAATTTCAACCATATTTAGTGTCCCTAATGACCCTTCAATCCACAAGTGTCCCGTTGTGTGACTAAACTTGATCTCAAAAAATGTCGTCATGCGACCAAGCAATACAAGTGTTGTCACGGGCGGAGAAGTGTCATTTTAAGCTATAACAACGACCCCTTTATTTCCTTTGTGAGTTTGTTGGTGAATCATTTCACCTGTCGTTACACACATGCTCAAAAGTACACATTAATAGTCTTGTTCTCATTCATCCTAATTCAATTCATAAACCCGATAATCGTTAAGCAATTACAGTTCACTCATAACATCATACATTCCATTAATCAGTAAGGAATTACATCAATATGTACTTCCTCCATTCTTATCACATAGTCCATCATACTACTAATCGTTAAGCATCATATTCATGTACACATAACACATTTTTCACAATCATAGCTAATCATTAAGCAACATTCAATCATTCATTTAGATAAACTATCCAATGCTACAATGTCATTAAAATTCATTGTTTTCGTTCGTCAATTGTCATCATGCATATCTTCAACTGCTTCTCAATCATTAAGACATATGAAGACCCAAAGACCACTTTATCAAAGTCTATTCAGCCGGGTCACTCGACAGGTGCCCTTAATGTCCACATTCAATCTAGGGGTATTATAGTAAAATTCCAGATTGATTATCATTTCTGTTATCGTTCAGGTCAACCCATAAATTATCATTATTTATATTTTGTTCTTGATTATTCTGTACATGATTTTCTTGTTCACTGTGAGGTGACCCATCTTCAACATATGTCTCTACGCTTTCCATTTTCCTGCAAAACAATGATTATATTTATGTTCCAGAAAGATCATAAGAAAAACATAAGTCAATTTTTGTTTTTTGTTTTATGATATTTATGGGTGTTTGAGCCAATTTTCAAGCCTAGTGTTTGTAAGCATGATCTGATACCAATATGTCACAACCCCAATTTAGTCAATTTAAAAAAAAATTATATGTACATGTTGACGGCATTGATTCTTATGTCGCATGTATGAAATACTAAGAGGATGCATTTGTGACTCCGCATCATCTATTGATAAGGTATAATTTGTATTTCTGTCTTATACATGCATTAAATATTTATTACAGTTTTGTTTGCAGAAACGAGCCAGCCTTATCTTGGCGAATACATATCATGTAATGTTAATGTCTAACTTTGTTACTGTCGTAACCCATTCAGAATGTTTTTTACTTCTTATGTAGCTTTTATGATGATACTTTTGAGTTGTTCATGTTTAACAACAGCCCCATAAACCAATTTATGCTATTAAGCATGCTATGTTGTTATCACGCCATATTAAGTGGAGAGTCTTATTGGTATTTCTACCATAAGTCGACTTCATCCATGGCTTATATGAATTATGCTCATCGAGCTTCAATATTATAAACCAAAGTGATTGTACACCAATTATTTATAAGCCCATTATGTTCATATGGAAATGCCATAGTATACATATGAATGGGTCATACTTTAAATAATATATACCATATTATATATAACTATTAACACTTTATATAACCTATACCAATATATATAACATATATATTAATATAATGAATTATAAACAAACCATTGTATAAAAACTATGCATATATATGAATATATTGAAATCTATGAAAATAATGTATAAACTATACATACAACCTATCTATGCTCCTTCGAGCTTAACAACCAAAGGTTAAGAGCTTCATAAATATGCGAGCTATATTATGCATGTTCTCACGAGCCATGCTAACCAAAGTTATGAGCTTAAGATTAAGCGTTACATGTTATAACATGGTATGAAAACGACTATATGCTAAGTAATGAAATCATATGATTTAAAACATAGTGCTGATTATTCGATTTACCAACTAGATGTGAATGCGACCATATAAAACTCGGTTTTCCAAGGTATAATCTATGGTTACGGGATTCATTTATCCGATTCAAATCTCTAGATCACAGTTGTAATGCATAGTCAGTATTCGAATACCGTTCAATAAGATCTTGTATTAATTCTAACTCTTTGTGTATTAAATTTGATATGAGTTTTGTATTAATGTGTGGCCTGCCTTGGTTATTGTAGGACCACTGGAGACTACTAGCTCAACTGAAGGATGGTGAATCCATGTGATGGATTGATCACCGTATCCTGTATTGGTTCATCTCCTAATGCATGGCAAAGATATGATCGTTGATCACGATCCTCGAGATTATAACTGATTTTCCTCCAGGGTTTAGTCAAGCTACGAGGTATGCTTGACTAAACCCTGGAGAAAAATCAGTTACGATCCCGAGGATCGTGATCAATGATCATATCTTTTCCATTCATTAGGAGATGAACCAATACAGGATACGGTGATCAATCCATCACATGGCTTCACCATCCTTCAGCCGAGCTAGTAGTCTCAAGTGGTACTGCGATAACCAAGGAAGACCACACATTAATACAAAACTCATATCAAATGTAATACACAGAGAGTTAGAATTAATACAAAATCTTATTGAATGGTATTCGAATCCTGACTATGCATTACAACTATGATCTAGAGATTTGAATCACATAAATGAATCCCGTAACCATCGCTTATACCTTGGAAAACCGAGTTTTATATGGTCGCATTCACATCTGGTTGGTAAATCGAATAATCAACACTATGTTTTAAATTGTATGATTTCATTACTTAGCATCTAGTCATTTTCATACCATGTTATAACATGTAACGCTTAATCTTAAGCTCATAACCTTGGTTAGCATGGCTCGTGAGAGCATGCATAATATAGCTCGCATATTTATGAAGCTCTTAACCTTTGGTTGTTAAGCTTGAAGGAGCATAGGTAGGTTGTATGTATAGTTTATACATTGTTTTCATAGATTTCAATATATTGATATATATGCATAGTTTTTATACAATGGTTTGTTTATAATTCATTATATTAATATATATGTTATATATATTGGTATAGGTTATATAAAGTGTTAATAGTTATATATAATATGGTATATATTATTTAAAGTATGACCAGTTCATATATATACTATGGAATTGCCATATGAATATTATGGGTTTATAAATAATTGGTGTACAATCACTTTGGTTTATAATATTGAAGCTCGACGAGCGTAATTCATATAAGCCATGGATGAAGTCAACTTATGGTAGCAATACCAATAAGTAAGACTCTCCAGTTAATATGGAGTGATAACAACATAGCATGCTTAATAGCATAAATTGGTTTATGGGGCTCCTGTTAAATGTGAACTCAGAAGTATCATAATAAAAGATACATAAGAAGTAAACAACATTCTGAATGGGTTACGACAATAACAAAGTTAGATGTTAACATTACACGATATGTATTAGCCAAGCTAAGGCTGGCTCGTTTCAGCAAACAAAACTGTAATAAATGTTTAACGCATGTGTAAGACAAAAAATACAAATTATACCTTATCAATAGACGATGCAAAGTCAAAACTGCATCCTCTTAGTATTTCATACCTGCGACATAAGAATTAATGTCGTCAACATGTACATATAATTTTTTTGTTAAAATTGAGTAAATTGGGGTTGTGACATATTGGTATCAGATCACGGTTACAAACACTAGGATTGAAAATTGGCTCAAACACCCATGAATATCATAAAATAGAAAAATAATATAATCATTGTTTTTGGAACATAAATATAATACCATTGAATATCTTATGATATTTCTGGAACATAAATATAATCATTGTTTTGCAGGAAAATGGAAGGCATAGAGACATCTGTTGAAGATGGGTCACATCACAGTGAACATGAAAATCATCAATAGAATAATTATGACCAAAATATAAATAATGACAATTTATGGGTTGACCTGAATGATAACATAAATGATGATCAATCCTTAATTCTACTGTAATACCCCTGGATTGACTGTGGACGTTAAGGGCACTTGTTGAGTGACCCGGCTGAACAAACTTTGATAAAGCGGTCTTTTGGGTCTTGATATGTCTTAATGATCAAGAAACACTTGAAGATATGATGGAAGGCGCCTTATGCAATAAGGTTCTTTCTTAACAATTACACACAACACACACGTTCACATAGACAAGATGCAAACAACATGCTAAGAAGTTGGCTTATATTACTTCTACCGAATTGGTTACAATGCAAACTGCAAGGAATGAAAATAACTAACTAACTTTCATCCTCAGCCATTACAATATAGAAGTAACTGTGTGTTATCTCAGTGTGTCGACTGACACCCTCTCCTGGTTCACTGCGGAAATCTGAGCTGTGGCTCGATCTCTCTGCGTTTGGAAGCTATGTGATTGTTCTCTTCAATCTACAGAACTTATCCCCGAACTATACTCTGTGGAATGATCCAACTGATCTTCCTCCTCGGACATCTACTATGCTGTTGTTGTTCCCAATATAACTCTGATCCCTGAGACACGCATCCTCTGTCTGTCGATCTCCTCAGATCCTGCAGACCTACAACTGTCAGTGCCCCAACCATGCTTCACAATCTCTGCCTATGATGACATATGTCATGTCTTCACCCACCTGCAATAAATGCCATTAACTTCCTTAACAACCCCGAAATATTGCCAAGTACTCTCTTTGACTTCTATGCGTCCTTCTGATAGCCTACAGTAATACGTCAAGTGGACCATAAAGTCTGTCGACTTTGACTCACCCGTCGGCTTCCTTTCTCACTCTTCACACCTTTTAGGCTTCGCCAGTCCACCCCTTCCTCCTCACTTGGCTCATTCCCAAACCTGTCGGATTCATGGTTCAACGCATGTCGACCGTCGACTCTCTGCTACACTTCGTCATCTGTCGACTCCCAACATGTCGAATCTTACCTTCACTGCTTTTGTTGGTCACATATGGACTACTCTTCCTTGACTTATTGACTTGAGCAAGCCAATCTGCTCTTCCGCAGAAATGGTCGTCGACACTCCCTCTGGTCAGGATTCTTCATGTCAACTAACTTCGATTGATCTTCCTAGGACCCAATTCTCCTGCATCAAACTCCCCAAGTGGAAAATAACTCGAATCCTCTGTTAGTATCATAAAATATTCTTCGGAAATCCATGTTGCCTCCTACAACTCATCATTTTCCCATCGCACTAAGTATTCCTTCCTTCGCGAACTGCGTGTATGCCTGACTTCGCGTTCCTCTATTACTTCTGTGATTTCTTGTTTTTGTCGATCTGTAATCTATACTATCTAGTCAATCTTTGACATTTCCGCGTTTCAACTGCTTGAACCTTCTTCAAACTTGTACATATATTACACATTGAATGTTGGTGAAATGCTCAAGTCATTCGGCAGTTCCAACAAATAAGCGTTGTCCGAAATATTCCTCAAAATATTACATGGTCCAATCTTCTTCAGCTTCAGCTTGTTATATGTCCCTATCGAAAATCTCGCCTTCTGCAAATGTGCATAGACCAAGTCTCCATCACTGAATGACTGTAGTCTCTAATTCCTGTCGACTCTCAACTTGTATTTCACGTTACACTTTTCTATGCACTTTTGCAAATCTTCATTCACTTCTTTCATATGCTCTACGAATGATTCTGCATCCACGCTTTTCGTAATATTTGTCGGTAACTTGACCAAATCCACCACACCTTCTAGGATTCTTCCCTGAACAATCTATGGGATCAAACCTATCGACTGATTCATAGAATTTTTGTATGCAAACTCTGCTTGCGCCAACAAATTTTCCCACTACTGGGTCTGTCGGCCGTCAAACATATTAGAAGTTTTCCCAAACTTATGTTTACCACCTCGGTATGTTCATCTGTCTGTGGATGATATGTTGAGCTAAACTACACCTTTGTGTCAAGTTTCTTCCATAGGGTTCTCCAGAAATGTCCCATAAACTTGGTATCTCTGTCCTATGTGATACTCTTCGCAACCCATGCAATCTGACTACTTCCTTGAATAATAGTACAACAATTCTTGTGGCATCACTTGTCTTTCGACACAGAATAAAGTGTGCCATTTTCAAAAAATTGTCGACTACAACAAAGATTGGGTCGCTCCGATGCTGTGTCTTCAGCAATCCTAGCAAAATCCATGCTCAGGTGCTCCCATGTGGTATCCGGTATAGGTAATTGTGTATAAAACCCCATGTTCTGACTTCTTCCTTTTTCCAAATGACAAACTCTACATTGTTGACCCCACTTTCTGACATCTGTCATCATTCCTGGCCAATAATACTTCTCTTCGACCAATGCCCTGGTCTTGTCGATGCCAAAATGACCTGTTAATATGCTGCTATGCTACTCCCGGATTAAATTCTTCCTTATGGATCCTCTGGGAATACACAACTATTGTCCCTTGAACAAGTATCCCTTTTGGATAAAATAATCCAAGTATGGATTTCTGTCGAGACTCCAAGGTTCACGACAAGCTTTCCATGATTTTGCAAAATCCTCGTCGGTCTCATACTCTTTCTTCACCGACTCTATGCCTGTTTCCTGAACTGTCATCATGTTCAGCAATGCAACCCTTCAACTCAGCACGTCAACAACCTTGTTCGAATTTCCCAACATATGTCGCAACATGAAAGTATATCCTTGCAAGAATTCGACCCATTTCATGTGTCACTGATTCAACTTCGATTGAGTATTCATATATCTTAGTGCTTGATGATCTGTGTATAACACAAATTCCTTGGGGAACAAATAATGCCTCCACTTCTTCAATTGCTGGACAATAATGTAGAATTCCTGATCATAGACAAAATATTTATGCTTCACATCATCCAAATTCTCACTGAAGAATGCAATTGGTTGGCCCACCTGGCTCAACACTGCTCCAATTGTCGTTCCACTTGCGTCGCAATCAACCTAGAAAACTTTGTCAAAATCTGGGAGAGCTAACACCGACCTCTCAGTGACCTTTTCCTTCAACTTGTCGAAATCTCGCTGGGCAACTTTCGTCTACTTGAAGTCACCCTTTTTCATGCACTCTGTCAAAGGTGCACAAATCCGACTGAATCCCCGAATGAACTTCATTTAGAATCTAGCAAGTCCATGGGAACTCTTTAATCCAGTCATACTTGTCGGTTTTGGCCAATCCAATATTGCCTTATCCTTTTCTGGGTCCATCACCAACCCCTTACCTGATATTACAAATCCCAAGTACACCAGTTCTTCCTTCATGAAGAAACACTTTTGCAGGTTCATCATCAGCTTTTCTTCCTGCAACTTCTGCAATACCTTTCGAATATGCTCCAAGTATTCTATCTTGGTTCGACTGAAAATCACAATGTCATATAGATAGACTACGACAAAATTTCCCAAGAATGGATTCAGTACCTCATTCATCAATCGCATGAATGTACTAGGTGCATTATTCAATCCAAATGGCATGACTAACCATGCATACAACCCTTCCATTGTCTTGAATGCTCTCTTCCATTGATCTCCTTCTCTAACCCGAATCTGGTGATAACCACTCTTTAGATCTATCTTCGTGAAGTACTTCGCTCCACTCAAGCAATCCATCAAGTCATCCCTTCTCGGCAATGGAAACCAGTACTTGATCGTGATCGTTTTGATGGCTCTGGAGTCTGTACACATTCTCCATTCTCCACCTTTCTTCGGCGCTAATATGGCTGGTACCGCGCACGGACTCATACTCTCTCTAATCAATCCCCTCTCCAACAACTCTTGGACCTGTTGGTTCAGTTCCTGACCTTCTGTCGGACTCATCCTATGCGGTGCTTTGTTTGGCAGAATCGACCCTGGAATCAAGTTGATCTGATGGGATATGCTCCTTGTCAACGGAAATACTATCGGTGTCTCATCGATTACTATGCTTTGAAACTCAGCAAGCATCTATTCGACTTCTACCGGAATCTTCTCTATTGTCGACCTCTCAACACATGGTCCTTTCAGAATGATAGCTTTACACCCTGACTTCTTTTCCTCCTCCGCAAGGAATTCTTTCGCTGAGCACATCAACACTCACTTCTCCCAAAAGTTGCTCTCGCCATGCTTACAGTTGGCTCACTCCTCCGGCCTCGGCTTAAGAGTCCTTTGCATGCCATTTTTCCACACTGTGACTGTGTTGGCTCGACCATCATAGATTATTTTCCGATCATATTTCGATGGTCTTCCTAACAACAGATGGCACGCGTCCATTTGGATTACATCACACATTACGCTGCCTTCAAATCCTTTGACTCTGAAGTTAATCAAGCACTGTTTGGTCACCTTCACATGGTGTCCTTTCTACAACCATGAGATCTTGTATGGGTGTGGATTTTCCCAACGCTTCAACTTTTCCTTGTCGACACAAGATTCTCAGTGCTTCCACCATCAACTATGGTCTTGAAACGCTATTGGCCGATCCACACCTTGGTTTTGGACGACAGACGTGATGAGCAAGAGTCGGCATAGCGAAAGTTGATCTTGACACAAGGATCCTTATGCAATAAGGTTCTTTTTTAACAATTAAACAAAACACACACGTTCACATAGACAAGATGCAAACAACATGCCAGGAAGTTGGATTATATTACTTCTACCGAATCGGTTACAATGCAAAGTGAAAGAAATGAAAATAACTAACTAATTTTCGGCCTCATCCGTTACAATACAGAAGTAACCATGTGCTATCTTAGTGTGTTGACCATCACCCTCTCCTGGTTCACTGTGGAACTCTGAGCTATGGCTCAAATTCTCTGTGTTTGGAATCTATGTGACTATTCTCTTCAATCTACAGAACTTCTCCCCGAACTCTAAACTGTGGAATGATCCAACTGATCTTCCTCCTCAGCCTTCTACTCTAATGCTATTGTTCCCAAGATCACTTTGATGCCTGAGACACGCATCCTCTGTCTGTCGATGTCCTCAGATCCTATATACCTACACCTGTCAACACCCCATCCGTGTTGCACAATCGTTTCATGTGACGACATCTGTCATGTCTTCACCCACCTACAATAACTGCCATTAACTTCCTTAACAACACTGAACTATTGCCAAGTACTCTCTTTGACTTCTACGCGTCCTTCTAATAGGCTAGAGTAATCCGTCAAGTCGAGCATACTGTCTGTCATCTTCGACTCACCCGTTGGCTTCCTTTCGCACTCTTCACACCTTTTAGGCTTTGCCAGTTTTCCCCTTCCTCCTCACTTGGATGATTCCCAAACTTGTCGGAGTCGTGGTTTGACGTATGTCGACCATCGACACTCCGCTACACTTCGTCGTCTATCGACTCCCAACATGTCAACTATAGACCTTTGTTGCTTATGTTGGTCACATACCGACTTCTCCTGCTTGACTTATTGACTAGAACAAACCAATCTGCTCTTCCACACCAGTGGTCATCGACACTCCCTCTTGTTGGCCTTCTTCTTGTCGACTAACTTTAACTGATTTTCCTAGGCCCCGATGCTCCTGCATCAAGATATGCATGACAACAATTGATGAACGAAAACAATGAATTTTAATGACATTGTAGAATTGGATAGTCTATCTAAATGAAATGGATAGTTTATCTAAAACTTTGTATCTCTATCAGAAACAATTATTTTAGGCACACCATGCAATCTGAAATTTTCTTTCTTAAATATTTCAGCAATATTAATAGCCTTATATGTAGATTTAACAGGAATAAAATGTGTTGCTTTACTTAACTTGTCAACCACAACCATTATAGAATCATTATGTTTAGAGTTTCTAGGAAAACCAATTATGAAATCCATGTTAATGACTTCCCATTTCCATTTTGGAATAGGTAAATGATGAAATAAACCTAATGGATGTTGATGTTCAGTTTTAACTTGCTGGCACTCCATACATCTAGCTATATAATCAACAACATCATTTTTCATGTTAGGCCAATAAAATTCTTTCTTCAACATAGTAATCATTTTCTAGTATCCAGGGTGTCTTCAATAAGGTGTTTTATGCCTTTCATTCATAATTAACAGATTTACTTCTGCAGAATTAGGTACATACAACCTGTCTTTATACATTAATAATGCATTTCTGCTCAATTTAAAATCTAATTTTACTTGATGTTCTTGATTTTCGGTCGTTTTTACTTTTATTTTCTGATATTCTTCATCATTTGTTATTGCTGTTTGTATTTTAACTTATAAATCAGTTTCATAACTTCTACCTGTAGAAAACAACATGTTAGCATGACAACTCAAAGCATTTGGTGCCTTATTTTCCTTTCCTTTGATATGGTTTATCTAAAAATCATATTCGCTTATAAAAGAAAGCCATCTCCCTTGTCTTGCATTCAAATTTTGCTCATCAAAAATATATTTTAAACTTACATTATCTATTTTTAGTAAGAAATGTCTACCAATCAAATAACGACACCACATTTTTAATGCATGAACTATAGCCGCCAAATCCCAATCATGAGTTGCATAGTTTCTTTCATGTTCTTTTAATTTTATTGACCCATAAGCTACAACAAAAGTATCTTGCATTAATACTCCTCCTAAACCTTCCTTGCATGCATCTGTGCAAATGGTAAATTCCTTATGGGGATATGCAATATTAAGGATAGGAGCTGTTGTTAACAAATTTTTTAGTTTGTTAAAAATTTCTTCACACTAAGTATTCCATTCAAATTTCTTTGATCTCTTTTGTAAAGAAGTTATAGGATAAGCAATTCTTGAAAATCCTTCAATAAATTTTTTGTAGTAACCGGTTATTCCCATAAATGATCTTATATCAGATACGTCTTTAGGAATAGGCCACTCCGTTATGCCTTTTACTTTATCAAGATCAACTGATATGCCTTCCTTGGTTATTACATGTCCTAAGTATTGTATTCTATATTTAAAGAAATCACATTTACTGAACTTTGTATAAAGTTCTTGTTCCCTTAAAACTTGTAGTACAATTCTTAAGTGTTCTTCATGTTCTTGTTCGTTCTTAGAATAAATTAATATATCGTCGATACATACAACTAAAAATTTATCTAAGTATTTAGTTAACGCATTGTTCATTAAACACATAAATATTGTTGGTGCATTTGTCAACCTAAAAGGAATCACGACAAATTCATAGTGACCATACCTGGTCCTAAATGCAGTTTTATAAATGTCCTCATCTTTTACTCTTACTTGGTGATATCTCGATAGCAAATCTATCTTAGAAAAGGTAGTTGCTCCTCTAAATTTATCAAATAGATCATCAATCCAGGGTAGTGGATATTGTTGATGTATATGTAACTTCGGAATGTATTTCTTATATATATTTATCTGTACTCCTATAGAGATGTGTTATACCTCTATACAGAAGTGTCGTCATTTGTATTGACAATTGTCGCAAGTGGTTTAACTTGCCGATGGGTTATTAGATTACCTGATGTGGGTGTCGGCCCAGATTTAATGTAACTGGGGTTATTAGGCTGAGTTAGACAAGTTGGCCCCATAAGTATTTTAGGCATGTCGGACAAGTATAAATAGAGATTGGGAAATCTCTATTTAGATCGTCTCATTACTCACTCATCCTTCACTCGAAAAGTGGTGCACATGTGAGGAGGAGAATCAACACATAGAAGAAGTCTATCTCTTGTACTTGGGTTGTACTTTGGTTGTACTATTGCTCTATCTATCTTTGAGGAAGTTGTGGGGTTTTTCACCGTAGGGTTTTCCCCACGGAAACTCTGTGTGTCTATTGTCTCTTATGCTTTTGCTTCTTGTGCTGATTGACATGCTTGATATGCATTGATATACTACACATGTTATTCTCTCAGTGAAGATCCTATAGCATATTGAATTAATGCTTAAAATCTAACATGGTATCAGAGCTAACCTGAGAAGAAGACACTATGCAGTGATGAAAACCAAAGTTTCTTGTTTATTGGGTTTCTCTCCACAGATTTTGGAAAAGCAGTATAGTAGATTGACTCTACTAATCAAGGAGAATTTATCTGTCCAATCAAAATTTAGTTCTGAGTTGTTTCAGTTTTGGCCCTAAAATCTAGGGTTTCCACAAAAATAGGAATTTATGAAATCTAAAGACATAGCTGGAAGCTCCTTGGAAAAATCGAAATTTAGAGCTTTGGATCGAGATTTTTGGCTGGGTAGATCTCCGGGAAACTCATACCCTAATTCAGGGTTCTCCTTAGTGAATGCAGGAAGACTAAAGACATTTCTAGAGGGTGAAACTTTGCAGATCTGAATTTCTGAATATACCAGGCTGATCAGTTCATCAAGGTGCATCTTTCTATCCTTTAAGAAAGTTGAAATTCAAAGTTTGAAATTTTAGGGTTTCTCTCACAAACCCTAATCTAGCACGAGATCTAGTTTTCAGCAAATCAAGTGGTAAGACCTAAATCTTTTCTATTTCCATTTGAGGTACTCTTTAAGATGTCTCACCACACCAAGCTTGAGGATAAGCTTGAAGGGGCTGATAACTTCCAAGCATGGAAGTATAGGATTGGGTTAATCCTTGAAGAGAATGAGTTCGATACTTATATAAGTGAAGAGGTCCGTGTCCCAGAGGGAGAAGAGGATAAGGCTCTTCACAAGAGGAATTTGGTTAAGGAAAAGAGGATCATTGTTGATTCTATTAAAGATCATCTCATCCCCCATGTGTCATCCCTAAAGACACCAAAAAAGATATTTGATTCCTTCACCAAACTATTTGAAGGCAAGAACATAAATCAAAAGATGACCCTGAGGAATCAATTGAAGAATATCAAGATCCAGAATGTAGAGACTATGCAGTCATATTTCTCAAGGGTGTCCTAGATAAAAGAACAACTTGAAGCTGTGGGTGAAGATATAGAAAATGGAGAAGTGGTGATGACCACTCTTAATGGCCTTCCTAGGTCATGGGATTCCTTCATCCAAGGGATTTGTGCTAGGAAGAAACTTATCTCTTTCAGTAGATTGTGGGAAGAATGCTCAGAGGAAGAAGCTCGAATTGTAGCTAGAGAAGATAAGATGGGGAGTGAAGACCAAGCACTCACAGCTCACTCCAAAAGACATGGTGACAAGAAAGCTCGCCATCATGGCAGGAAAGAAAAACATCACCATCAGAATCAAAGAGGTAGTCCAAGACATCGAAGGAACATGTCCTATGTCCATTGCTTTACATGTGATGAAAAGGGACACTATGCCAGAGATTGTCCTAGAAATAAGAAAGAGTATCCTCACAAGAAGAAGAACCTCAAAAGAAGACATCATGCTCATGCTGCAAAGGATGATGAACCTCCCAGGAAGAGGGCTAGAGAAGATAGTGAAGATTCTTCAAGTAATGAAGAATATGTTTTGATTTCTACTCTCATTGGAACCATTACTCATGGAAGTAATGATTGGCTAATATATAGTGGGGCTTCCAAACATATGACAGGATTCAAAGAATCCTTTGTGAATCTATCTGAACATGATTCACCCCACAAGGTGAAACTTGGGGATGACTATTAGTATCCCATAAAAGGGAGTAGTGAAGCCTCCTATAAACTAGACTCTGGAAGGCATTTGCAAACGTTGTGCAAAGGGAAAGAATACAAAGAAGACATTTCCAAGCAGTGAAAGCAAGGAAAAAAGAATCTCAGAGATTATCCACTCTGATGTATGCGGTCCTATGTCATCCAGTTCTCTGAGTGGATCCGACAAATTCACTTCAGAAGATTTCAAGAAGCTATGCAGCGATTCAGGGATTAAGAGGGAGTTGTCCACTCTCTACATTCCACAACAGAAAGGTGTAGAAGAAGCTACTTCAGAATATGACTCCAACAGCTCCTGCAAGGAAGCAAAGATTCAGAGGGAGTCCACCCAACAAACAAACAAAGATAAGTATTTGAATTATAATTTCTTGTATATCTAATTGTTTAAATTCAATGATGTATATACTTATGTTCCTAGACTTAGGTTGTGTATCATGCATATTAGAATAATTGCATTAATGAACAATATACTACTAATATGCATGTGATGGGTAAGTGGCCTTTGGCACTGTACAAACATTCCATTGCTACTTATCTAGAATGAAACCTCTTTGGTGACATGTTGGGAGTTGTGCACACTCTTAACAATGTTCTGGTAGAGATTGGCAAGCATCTAGAAAGTTATGGGATATGGATAAATGTTGTATTGAAGCATTGGCTAAAATAATTGCATGACTGTATGACATATTTCTTTATGTATAAGAATTTGTTCTGTAAACTATGAGATGTTTCTAATCATGCAATTTAAATTGTCTTGTAGGAAAGATCGTATACCATCACGTACAAAAGAGGGACTAAAACATTTGTTCCAACAACACAGCTATCTATTGAAGATATTGAAGAATATGAAGTTCCCAGGATCCGGGATGCAGTATTGGAAGAATGCCATGATCCGTCGATCATGAAGAATGATGTGGTCCCAAGACCAAATGGGAAGTCTGTGGTGACTTCCAAATGGATCTATAAGATCAAGCATGCTGCAGATGGTAGCATCGAGAAACACAAATCTAGGTTTGTAGCTCATGGCTTCTCCCAGAAAGAAGGAATTGATTATGAAGAGAATTTTGCTCCTGTGGCCTGGTACACTTCCATTAGATCAGTACTTGCTATGAATGTAGTGATGAAATGGAAGATACACCAGATGGATGTTAAGACTTCCTTCTTGAATGGTGTAGTTGAAGAGAGAGTGTATGCGGAGCAACCACTCGGGTTTGAGACACATGACAGAGGAACACATGTGTGCAAATTGAAGAAAGCCCTTTATGGTTTGAAATAGGCACCCATGACCTAGTATGGCAGGATAGATGGCTTCCTATCCAGTTTGGACTTTACCAAGAGTAAAGCGGATTCCAACCTTTACTACAAGGTTGAGGAAGGCAATCCTGTGATTCTACTATTATATGTGGATGACCTGTTTGTAACAGGTGAGGATAGATTGATTGCCGATAGAAAGAGGAAGCTTGCTGCCGAGTTTGAGATGAAAGACTTGGGTATGATGCACTACTTTCTTGGTATGGAGGTGTGGCAGAGTGCAGATGGAATCTTCCTTGGACAGGGGAAGTATGCAGTAGATATCCTGAAGAGGTTCGGGATGATGGACTGCAAGGCCATGGCCACACCTATGGCATCGAACCTGAAGCTTCTGTGTGATGCTTCATCTGAGCCGGTTGATGCTACGATGTATCGTCAGATGATTGGGTCCTTGATGTACCTAATGAATACGAGGCCAGACATTTGCTTTGTGGTGAACACCTTGAGCTAGTATCTGACAGATCCGAGACATGTTCACCTGATAGCTGCAAAGCATGTTCTGAGGTACCTGAAGGGTATAGTGGATTATGGGCTCAAGTATGAGTCAAATCAAAAGTTTAACCTGGAGGGTTATGTTGATTCACATTGGGCAGGTAGTGCCATTGATCGGAAGAGCCCTTCGGGGTGTTGCTTCAGTATGGGATCAGGTGTGATCTCTTGGTTTAATAGGAAGCAGTCCTGTGTGGCACTGAGTACAGCTGAAGCAGAGTATGTTGCAGCTTGTTCAGCCAGTTGTGAGGCAGTATGGCTTAGGAAGCTACTGTCTGATTTGTTTGATCTCCAGTTGAGTGCTACTTGTATATATTGCAATAACCAGAGTTGTGTGAAGTTGTCAGAGAACCCAGTGTTCCATGACAAGTCAAAGCACATTGAGATCAAGTTCCACTATATTAGGGATATGGTGTAGAGAGGAGCATTGAAGCTCCTGTATGTTGCGACAGACGAGCAGATAGCCGATGTGTTGACCAAGCCGCTTTCCAGAGTGAAGTTTGAATACTTCAGAGGGAGACTTGGTGTACTTTAGATCGAGATGCCTTCCAGAAGGAAGTGATGAGTCCGGAGACATAGATGCACACCGAGCCATTCTTACATGGTGGTAGGTTGGTCCTCCCATGAAAAGATGTAAGGGATGAGCCATTCTCACATAGTGGTAGGTTGGTCCTCCTATGGTGAGATGTAAGGGCTGAGCCATTCTCACATAGTGGTAGGTTGGTCCTCCTATGGTGAGATGTAAGGGCTGGGCCATTCTCACATGGTGGTAAGTTGGTTTTCCCATGGTGAGTTGTAAGGGTTGATGGGATTTTCTGACATGGTAGTAGGTTGGTCCTCCCATGGTCATTGATGTAATTACCGAGATTTTCCGACATGGTAGTAGGTTGGTCCCCCCATGGTCGTTGATGTAATTGTTGTGCCATTCCGACATGTTGGTAGGTTGGTCCTCTCATGGTCATTGATGTAAGTGTTGTGCCATTCCGACATGGTGGTAGGTTGGTCCTCCCATGGTCGTTGATGTAAGTGTTGTGAGCCTTTCCCAGATGGTAGTAGGTTGGTCCTCCCATGCTGGTGAGTGTAAGTGCTATGTGTGTGCATCTGGGTTGTGCTCCGTGGACTATGTGGTGATCTGAAGACATTGATGTGACAGTTTGGTACACAAGTTTTGCAGAGACATCTGATCAGTCCTGAGATGCTCTTGTAGGTTTTGCAGTGGAAGTGTAATCAATCCTGAGATGCTCTTGCAGGTTTTGCAGAGGCAGTGTAATTAGTCCTGAGGTGTACCTAATTGTTGGATTGCTCGCAGAGATGATGATGATCAGGATGATCATGTGATGATATACATCAGGAAGATGTATGGTGAGTATCAGGTTGATACTCTATGGTCATGGATAGGTTGTGCAGTGGCATGTAAAAGATCCTGGGAGATTCGATAGGTTGAGCTGTGTGCTCGTAAAAGGCCTGGAATGCTCTTACGAGGTTTTGCAAACGCACATGATGAGTCCTGAGAATTCCACAGTATGACCAGTGATGATGAAGACCTACAGGTGGTGGGCCTACAACCAGTATGAAAAAGGACTGGCTCTATAGAACTTCCTATGATGAGTAGATTCAGAGATTGGATGAGATAGCTGCAGCTGCGACAATGATGATGATTCGATGATGATGCATCGATGACAATGATCCAGAGAAGAAGACTTGTGCCAGATGATCTGTGTCGAGAAATACCTTCCTAGTTAAGAGGGAGTGTTTATGTATATGTAACTTCGGAATGTATTTCTTATATATATTTATTTGTACTCCTATAGAGATGTGTTATACCTCTATACGGAAGTGTCGTCATCTGTATTGACAAGTGTCGCAAGTGGTTTAACTTGCCGATGGGTTATTAGATTACTTGATGTGGGTGTCGGCCCGGATTTAATCTAACTGGGGTTATTAGGCTGAGTTAGACAAGTCGGCCCCATAAGTATTTTGGGCATGTCGGACAAGTATAAATAGAGATCAGGAAATCTCTATTTAGATCATCTCATTACTCACTCATCCTTCACTCGGAAAGTGGTGCACATGTGAGGAGGAGAATCAACACATAGAAGAAGTCTATCTCTTGTACTTGGGTTGTACTTTGGTTGTACTATTTCTCTATCTATCTCTGAGGAAGTTGTGGGGTTTTTCACCTTAGGGTTTTCCCCACGGAAACTCTGTGTTTCTATTATCTCTTATGCTTTTGCTTCTTCTGACGACTGACATGCTTGATATGATTGATATGCATTGATATAATACACATGTTATTCTCTCAGTAAATATCCTATAGCATATTGAATTAATTCTTAAAATCTAACAGGTATCTATTTTTAATTGTCATCTTTTTTAATTGTCTATAGTCAATACACAACCTTAAGGTGCCATCTTTCTTTTTAACAAAAATTACTGGTGCTCCCCAAGGGGACACACTTGGTTGTATATTCTTTTTGTCAATTAATTCTTGAATTTGAGCTTTTAATTCATTTAATTCCAAGATGTTCATTCTATAAGGATCCTTCAAAGCTGGTATTTCTCCCGGTATGAGATCGATTGAGAAATCTATCTTTCTTTTAGGAGGCAGTCCTGGAACTTCTTCCGGAAATACATCCTTAAATTTTTTTAATATTGGAATGTCATTTATATCATTTTTATCACTTGTATATCTATTATCTAATATGTGAACATCAAATACTTTACAACCTTTCCTAACATATCTTTTTATTTGTAAAGCAAAGATTTCCCTTATCGTAACTTTTCTAGGAATTCCTTTCACTCTAACAGATTTATTTTCTTCAACTTTGCAAGTAAAATATTTTTCATAACAATTAAAATCACTTTATGTTTCTCTAAACAATCCATTCCTATTATCATGTCATAGGATCCTAAAGGTAACACATTTAAATCTGCATGTGTTTTCATGTCATTCATGTAAAATCCATAGTTTTCAACAAAACTAGCTACTTTCCTTTTTGTGCCTTTAGCTAACTGAACTAACCATGATTTCTCAAATTTACTTTGCTGAAGTTTACATGAATCTACCATTCTAGGATATATATAACTTATACTTGCAACTGGATCTATTAGCATAGAAATAGGCTTTTATTTTAACATACCTTCTATTTCGACCATTGTTAATTGATGATCTTCCTGTCGATTCTCCAATGTTGAATGTTGTGTTGATCCTTTGTATACTTCTATCCATATCACCTATAGTAACATATTCTTGTATATAATGTATATTATTAAGAATCTTTTTATTCTTTGGACAATCTTTAAAGTAGTGTGGTTCGCCACACCCATCATTGTAAAGGATCTCTTGGATTATTAACTTTATAATTAGCAGGTGTATCTCTTATTTGATAATTTGCTGCATCTTGAGGTTTGTTTCTAAACTTATTATTTTGATCATTTTTATGGTTATTTCTAGCACTTCTGAAAAATTTATTAACTCTTTTCTTTGGATCAAAGTTCTTCCCTTTCCATGCTGGTAAATTATCTCTCTTGTTTTTATTTTGATCAAAACAGAAATTAGCTTTCCTCATTGCTTCCTCTAAAGTTTTAGGATTATCATACTCAAAAATCTCTTTATACATAATAGGAAAATAACTTAGTAATATTTGTACTTTTGGTTTCTCTTTTGTAATGTAAGGTACATATCACAATAAAGTGAGAAACTTGAAGCACATTTCTTTCCTAGTTAAAGTTCCAAGTTTCAGATCATAGAATTCTTTGGCTTTCTCTTCATACTACTGTTCATAAAGATATTTTCTTTTAAATAATTTCTTGAACGAGATCCATGTAATATTACGTTCTTTTATGTTCTTTACTCTTTTGATATATTGCCACCATATATCTGCCTTTACAGGAAGATTATAGATAGCCATTCTTCCCTTAAGTTCTGTGGAGTAGTTATAAATATGAAAATATTTATGCATTCCGGACAGCCATGCTTCGACTTCCTCCCCAGTTTCTACTTCACCATTGAACAGTGGTGGTTTTATTTTCTTGAACTCTCTATAAATATCCTCATAATGTTTACTCTTTTTAGTAATTTGTTCATTAGTACTACTATCCCTTGTATCATGTTTCTGTTTATGTTCTTTTACTGAAATACCACTAGATGGATCACTTTTATTATCAACAAAAGTTAACTTTCTTCCCTTACGCTTATATGATGGATTTTTTACATTTTGTTCATCTAACGATTTATTCTTTACTATTTCTTGCTCAAGTAATTTAGTAAGTAGAACGTTATTTAACTCTTCCTGAGCTTTCAAGATACGTTCGTTATCTTCCTTCACACTTAAGATTTCTTCTCTTAACTCTTTCACAGTTTGTAAATGTAGGGCCCCTCTTATAGGGTACTCATGAACTGAACTTGAAATTTAATAACTTAATACAAAACAGATTAGATATCATCATTGATAGAGAAATAAAATAAATTAACTAAATAACTTAGCAAATATAGACAAAACCACAACCCGTCAACCGTAGCTCATGACCGTTGTCGAAGGAGAAGTTGTCCTTAATATGATCCATCTTGTGCATTTCCTTCCACGTCTTCCGTAGGATCCCTCCAGTAAATCTCGATTAACCATAGGCGAACCAACCGTTAGCTTCTCCACCCAACCATAGGATTATGCTTTCAGTCGCACAGCCATGCAATCTAGAGACTCAGAAATGGGTTCCCCCCCACCAAAATCCCTTGCCAAACTCCATTAGCAACAAGTCACTGTCTTACCAAAAATTACGATAACCATCTAAACAATGGGTCCTCGCGTCCGTCATTTCCGTTTCTTGCCAAGGTACCACATCGTCGGGTACTTGCGTCCGTTATTTCTATTTCTCGGCAAGGTACCACATCAAGAAGCCCTTGCATCTGTTATTTCCGTTTCTCAGCAAGGTACCACATCATCGGGTCCTTCTACCGATATCCTTTCGTTTGACTTGCGGGAAATTCATGTAGGTATTTAGGACCCATTACCTTCAATCCTCCATCTACACTGTATTGGAGACTAATGGAGATGAGGAGTAAGTCCGTTCTTACTGTGTGGCCCCCAAATCGTACGTGACCAACTTCACCGTGGTCCACATCGCACAACCTTGTGCTTCCCCTGAGTAAGTGTATCAATGCTTCTCTACTCATGTGTGGAATTCCGTCAGAAGTCGACATCATCATCGTTCTCCCCATGTGTGATTTATCCATACTCTACGAACCTTCAATTTCTTTGTATGTCCATCGGTGAACCATTTCACCTGTCGCTACACACATTCTCAAAATTACATATTAATAGTCTTGTCCTCATTTGTCATAATTCATTTCATAAACCCGCTAATCGGTAAGAAATTACATTTTACTCATAATATCCTATATTTCATAAACCAGTAAGCCATTTGGTCAACATGTATTTCTTTTGTTCACATCTTATAATCTATCTTACATCTAATAATTAAGCATCATATTTATGTACACATAACATAATTTTCATAACGCGGCCTATTATTAAGCAATAAGAAATTTCATCAATTAATTCAATTATCCAACTCCACATATGTCATTTAATTCATAAATTCATTTATCGATTGTCGTCATGCACATCATCAGGTGTTTCTAAATTATTAAGACACATCCTAACTCGAAGGGCCACTTTATTGAAGTTTGTTCAGCCGAGTCACTCAACAGGTGCCCTTAAAGTCCACAGTCATTCTAGGGGCATTACTTCCTGGGTGTGGATGTGGAGCACAGTCATTTAAATGGTTGAATCTGCATTTTAAGGCCAGATCGTGATTTGGGAGACCGATGAAGTGAAGAATAGCTCTTAGATACAGAGACAACACTCTCAATGGATGAGTGAAAGGTATACTATGTTTTCAATTTCAAGTATTTTGATAATTTGCTGTCAAATCTGAATAGGGGTCAATAGAAAATCTGCCTAGTAAATTCGTTCTTAAGAAGAGTATTTCCCACTGAAGCTGATACGAGACTGTGTACTGCACCACAGTAGAAATTATGAATTAATTATTGAGACATCCACATACTTTTTTGAAATTCCAATTCAATTTAAATAGTGCAAAAATTCTTGCCTCCATAATGCAATTAACCATCAGAAGACATTGTCTTTTGTTAGTTTTTCAGAATTTACTTCAATCTGATCTAGGATCTTAACTGAGAGAACAACATGTACAGCATATCTATAGCATATCAATCATGGACATAATAATGCAAGCACACAAGAGACACAGAGTTTCACTGGGGAAAACCAAGAAGGTGAAAAACCCCACAACTTCCTCAGAGATAGATAGACCAATTATACAACCCAAGCATAATAGATATACTCCTAGCAGCAGCTTCTCCTCCTCCACTTGTGCACCAATCACCAATGAGAGTAAGAGTGAGAATGTGAATGATCAAATAGAGTGCCTCCCGCACTCTATTTATACATGACTTGACTTGCCTATAATAACCTTTACTAGGTCGGCCTCAACTTAACCACATAGAATAATGCTGACAAGGCCAACCCCCAATAGGGTGGTCTAATAAACCTTTAACCCACATGACTTATACAGTTCCAACCCCATCAAGGTGGTCTAATAACCCATCAAGTATAAGTTACGACACTTCCATATAGAGGAACAATAACATCTCTACAGGAATACAATATACATATATGTGAAATACATTCCGAAGTTACAATTACATCAACACTCCCTCTTAACTAGGAAGGTATTTCTCGACACAGATCTGCTAGCACAAGTCTTCTTCTCCGGATCATCGTCACTCGATCATCAACATCGTCAGTGCTGCTGCTATCTCAATCAATATCTGATCTACTCATCATAGGAAGTTATATAGAGTGAGTCCTTTTTCATACCGGATGTAGGCCCACCACCTGTAGGTATTCATCATCAGTGGCCATACTGTGGAACCTAGGACTCATTACATGCGTCAACAAAACCTAGCATAGACTATAGGTTCTTTTACATGTTGACCTTCACAAAACCTACTCAGAGCATCCCAGGATGTTACGAGCACACCGCTCTACCTGTCTGGACCTCGATAGAGCATCCCAAGCTGTTACGAGCACACCACTCTACCTGTCTAGATTTTAAAGGATCTTTTCTATGTGAACTTTCGCAAAACCTACTCAGAGCATCCGAGGATGTTACGAGCACACCGCTCTACCTATATGGATCTCGATAGAGCATCCCAGGCTGTTACAAGCACATCGTTCTACCTGTCCGAATTTTAAAGGATTTTTCTATGTGAAACTATAGAAAAACCTACTTATAGCATCCCAATATGTTATGAGCACACTTCTCTACCTATCCGGATCTCGATAGAGCATCCTAGGCTGTTACGAGCACACCACCCTACCTGTCCAAATTTTCAAGGGTCTTTTCTATGCTACCTGCAAAACCTATCCACGGCCATAGAGTATCAACTTGATACTCACCATACATCATCCTGATGTACATCATCACATGATCAAACTGATCATCATCATAGCATCAACCTGATGCATATCATCTGGAGCAACATCCTGAAGCTCGTCATCTGTGATCATCCTGATCATCATCATAGCATCAACCTAGTGCACATCATTTGGAGCAACATCCTGAAGCTCATCGTCTGTGATCATCCTGATCACCATCATAGCATCAACCTAATGCATATCATTTGGAACAATGTCCTGAATCTCTTCATCTGTGATCATCCTGATCACCATCATATCATCAACCTAATGCATATCATCTAGAGAAACATCCTAAAGCTTGTCATCTATGATCATCCTGATCAAACAATATATCCATCTGATGCATATAAAGTATCTACCTGATACATATCATCATACATGATCTACTTGATCATACAATGCATCCACCTGATACATACATTAGTACTTGATCTACCTGATCATACAATGCATCCACCTGATACATACATAATTACATGATCTACCTGCATACAATGCATCCACCTGATGCATACATAAGTACATGATCTACCTGATCATACAATGCATCCACCTAATACATACATAAATACATTATCTACCTGATCATACAATGCATCCACTTGATACATACATAAGTACATGATCTACCTGATCATACAATGCATCCACCTAATACATACATAAGTAAATGATATACTTGATCATACAATGCATCCATAAGTACATGATCTACCTGATTATACAACGCATCCACCTGATACATACATAAGTACATGATCTACCTGGTCATATAATGCATCCACTTGATACATATACAGAGCAGTAACTCGAACATCGTCTTGATGCTCATCATCTAGCGCTTACATCCACATCCATGGGAAGGATCCTCCTCTCACCATGATTGGAATGGATCCTCCAAATGTGTCCATCACTTCTTCCTTGAAGTGTCATCAATATTAAGAACACCAAGCCTCTCTCTAAAGTACTCAAACTTCACTCTGGCTAGTGGTTTCGTCAACACATCTGCAACCTGCTCATCCATCACAACATACAGGAGCTTCACTGCTCCTCTCTACACCATATCCCTGATATAGTGATATTTGATCTCAATGTGCTTCGACCTGTCGTGGAACACCGGACTCTCAGACAGCTTCACACAACTCTGGTTGTCACAAAAGATACTAGTAACCTCTAGTGAGAGATCAAATAAATCAGACAGTAGCTTCCGGAGCCATACTTTCTCACAACTAGCCGAACAAGCTGCAATGTACTCTACCTCAGATGTACTCAGTGCTACGCAGGACTGCTTCCTGCTAAACCAAGAGATCACACCTGATCCCATACTAAAGCAGCACCTAGATGTGCTCTTCCTATCTGCAACACTACCTGCCCATTCTGAATCAACATAACCCAGTAGGTTAAAATTTTGATTCGCATCATACATGAGCCCATAATCAATTGTACCCTTCAGGTACCTCAGAATATGCTTTATAGTAACCAGGTGAACACCTCTGGGATCCGTCAGGAACTAGCTCAATGTGTTCACTGCAAACCAAATATCTGGTGCAGTGTTCATCAGGTACATCAAGGACCCAATCATCTCACGATACATAGTGACATCAACCGGCTCAGATGAAGCATCACATAGAAGCTTCAGGTTCGATGCCATAGGTGTGGCCATGGCCTTGTAGTCCATCATCCCGACCCTCTTCAGGATCTCTAGTGCATACTTCCCTTGTCCAAGGAAGATCCCATCTGCACTCTGTCACACCTACGTGCATAGAAAATAGTACATCATCCCCAAGTCCTTCATCTCGAACTCAACATCAAGCTTCCTCTTGGTATAGGCAATCAATCCATCCTCACCTGTAACACACAGGTCATCCACATACAGAAGTAGTATCATAGGACTGCCTTCCTCAACCTTGTAGTAAAGGTTGGAATCTGCTTTACTCTTGGTAAATCCCAAACTGGATAGAAAGTTGTCTACCCTACCATACCAAGTCCTAGGAGCTTGCTTCAATCCATACAAGGCTTTCTTCAACTTGCACACATATGACTCTGTTACAAATTCTAATTTTAAAGTATTAAGGTAGGTTAATTTTAGTAAATTAATGTAATTAAACTAAGAGGTGACTTGAAAAGTCACCTGTCTTCCCCATTTAGGGTATAAATTACCCGGGGCACGATCGTTGTAATCATCTTCTACATTATTCAATATACATTTTCTACATTTACGCCTTCTTCTCTTTCCATTGGTATCAGAGCTCCGGATGCCTGCTGCAAATCATCGTCACTGTCCGAACTACCGTGGAAGCCTCCTCTTCTCTTCGTTTTCGCTACCCACCACTTCCCATACGCCTTTGTGCTCCTCCACCTACATGTTGCTCGTTCTCCCACGCTTCCTGCCACTCCACCGACGTCCCATCTTCTACCCACCTCTACGCACAATTCCACTACGTCCTCCAACCACTGCGTCCTGTAACACCCCGTGTTGCTCCACTACCGCCTGCGACCACCACCTCCTGTGCCCTCTCCCCTACGACATCATGCCATCACCTGCTCCACACCCCCGCCATCACCCCCTGCTCCAACCCAGCTCCACGCTCCATGTCCCTACCATCCCTCCCCCTGCTCCACCGCAGCTCCATGCTCCACGTCCCTGCCATCCCCCCCCTGCTCCACCGCAGCTCCACACTCCCGCCATCGCTACTCCCACCCCTACATCCAACCTCCCTTCCACCTTTCTGCCTCCCTCCTCCCTATCGCCGCCTCCATCATCCACGGTCGGCTATTTAATTTTTTTTTTAATACTTTAATATTAATAATATTTATTAATATTATTATTAATAAAACAAATAAAAAAAACTATATTATAATAATAATAATAATTATTATTATAATTAGTTTAAAAAAAAAATCGTGGCGAGCTGGCTTCGTACAACAAATAAAAATAAATCCACGTTTAGCGCCAAGAAGATTCCACCAATCACTAGATCAATGAGTGAATTAAACGCCCGATTCGAGTCCATCAATGAGAAGATTAAGAAGAACTATGAGGAACTCCAAGCAAAGATCAATCAAACCAGTGACAATTTGGCAGCGACTTGGTCACAAATCACGTCACGAATAGAGAATTCCATTTTCACTCTACAAGACAACCAAAAGAAAAATGAGGCAGTTTTAAAAGCCATCTTGGAAAGATTACCAGCACCAAAAGATTCCAACTCTCCTAGAACACCAGAGCAGTCGGATCCTTTCAACATGTCGTCATAATTCTCATATACACAAGGACGCCAAATACGGGTGAAATTCGAGCTACCCAAATACGACGGGGACGAACGACAGTACACAGCGTGGATTAACAAAGCCGAGGAATACTTAGACATCCACAATATCCATTACAAAGAGGAGAAAGTTAAATATGCCGCCATGCATCTAGAAGGCAATGCTTACAACTGGTACTTATGGTGGAAGAAAACTGCAAGAATCTGTTCTCACAATAGGGTTAGTTTCAAGAACGACCTCATTAAAAGATTCCAATGCATTGAAGAAAAAGACTTCTTTGCCAAAATCACAAGGTTACAACAGAAAAGCAGTGTCGATGAGTACACCTGTGAGTGGGAAGCGCTATCGACTCGAGTTCTAGAGTTAACTGATGACCAATGCTTACAGACCTACATACACAGTCTTAAACAACACATACGTGATGAACTAGAGTTACATAACATCTCAACCATGGAGGAAGCCCGATGTAAAGCCAGGATCATTGAAAGCAAATTCAAGAAACCTGTTCATACAAAATTTGATAAGGACGACTAAAAAAGGAAGCCCTTCCAAACAACATACACCGGGAATCCAAGATATACACCGCCACAACTCAAGGAAGGAACAAAGCCTAGTTTAGAGGCCCAAGTTCTATGGAGACAAATAGGATCCTAAGCACAGATGCTTACAAAATAAATTGTATGCCTATGAAGCAGAAGAAGCAAAGTTGGAAGTCGAGGAACCAATTGAGAATGATATGAATAGTCAACCAGATTACCAAACAAAAGTCGAGGACGACACCCCAAAAATCTCATTAGCCGCTATTACCGGAATCGCCCAACCACAAACATTGAAGATTAAAGGACATATCAAAAAGAATAATGTCACAGTTCTCATCGACAGTGGCAGCACCGATAACTTCGTTAATGTCAACCTTGCTAAAGTATTTAACCTATATATCTTTCCAGTACCTAACATGAAGGTTATGGTAGCATATGGCAAGAAGATTGATAACGTGGGAAAATGTCACAAGGTCAAGTTACAATTGCAAGAGTACAACTTAGAATCAGATTTCTTTGCAGTACCTTTGGGAGGAGTTGATGTAGTATTAGGAATACATACAAGTTATACGGGTTCCAACCACCTCTGACATAGTTAGTTACATCACATCAGATGGAAAAGCTACTTCGGAAAGGTGCACCAGAGCGTACATACTTAAATCTCAAGAAATGGAGCTTCTAACATATGAGGGAGATATGGAAAAACAACCAAAGATACAAGATCTAATTCAAAAACATCACAAGGTGTTCCAAGAGCTTCTGATGGAGCTCCCACCAAACAGGAAGATTGAACACATAATTGAGATTGAACTAGGGTCAAAACATGTCAATAGCAAACCATACAGATATCCACATCACCATAAAACAGAGATTGAAAGGCTAACTCAAGATCTTCTAAAATGTGTTGTCATTTCAAAAAGCAGAAGCCAGTATGCAGCCCCAGTAGTGTTAGTACGAAAGAAGGATGGTTCGTTCAGATTATGCATAGATTATATAGGACTGAACAAAATAACTATCAAAAATAAATTTCCAATTCCGCTCATTGATGAGATGCTGGATGAACTTCATGGGGCCAATTATTTCTCAAAATTGGATCTCTGATTTGGCTATTACCAAATCAAAGTTAGAGTGGAAGACATAGCAAAAACTGCTTTTTGCACTCATGAAGGCCATTATGAGTGCAAAGTAATGCCCTTCGGTTTGACTAACGCTCCAGCTACGTTTCAAGCCGCAATGAATGAATTGTTCCAGCCATTTTTAAGAAAATTCGTACTAGTATTTTTCGATGACATCCTCATATATAGCAGAACATGGAAGGAGCATCTGGAACACTTAATTCAAGTACTTACCATTTTGGAAGAAAACCAATTCTATGCGAAAAGGTCTAAGTGCACCTTTGGAAAAGAGGAAGTGGACTACCTGGGCCATAAGACATCGAAGGAAGGAGTTAAAGTCGATCCAAGTAAAATCAAGGCAATCGTGGAATGGCTCAAACCCAATAAGATATCAAAACTAAGGGGATTCCTAGGCCTAATAGGATACTATCGAAGATTTGTAAAAAATTACGCCCATAAAACTGCCCCTCTCACAATTTATTAAAGAAGAATTCCTTCCAATGGAATAGTGAAGCAGAAAATTTTTTTGAAACATTAAAATGCATGATGTCTTCAACACCTGTATTAGCCACGCCTGACTTCACAAAACCTTTTGTAGTCAAATGCGACGCCTCAGGTTTCGAACTAGGAGTAGTTTAACGAATGCACAGGCCCGACGATGTGGTACCTTGCCCAGAAACAGAAATAACGGATGTAAGTACTGGACGATGTAGTACCTTGCCGAGAAACGGAAATGATGGACGCGAGGACCCATTGTTTGGATGGTTATCGTAATTTTTGGTAAGAGAGTGACTTGTTGCTATTGGAGTTTGGCAGGGGATTTTTGTGGTGGGGAAACCCATTTCTAAGTCTCTAGATTATGTGTGTGAGATCTACGACCTTGAAGCTCAGGGGTGGCTGTGCAACTGAAAGAATAATCCTATGGTTGGGTGGCGAAGCTAACGGTTGCTTTGCCTACGGTTAATCGAGCTTTACTGAAGAGATCCTATGGAAGACGTGGAAGGCAATGCACAAGATGGATCGGATTAACGACAACTTCTCCTTCAACAACGATCACGACCTACGGTTGACAGGTTATGGTTTTGTCTATATTTGCTAAGTTATTTAGTTAATTTATTTTATTTCTCCATCAATGATGGTATCTAATCTATTTTGTATTAAGTTGTTAAGTTTCAAGTTTATTTCACGAGGACCCTACAAGAGGGGCCCTACATTTACAAACTGTGAAAGAGTTAAGAGAAGAAACCTTAAGTGTGAAGGAAGATAATGAATGTATCTTGAAAGCCCAAGAAGAGTTAAATAACGTTCTACTTACTAAATTACTCGAGCAAGAAACAGTAAAGAATAAATCGTTAGATAACAAAATGTAAAAACTCCATCATATAAATGTAAGGGAAGAAAGTTAACTTTTGTTGATAATAAAGGTGATTTGTCTAGTGGTATTTCAATAAGAGAACATAAACAGAAACATGATACAAGGAATAGTAGTGCTAATCAACAAATTACTAAAAAGAGTAAACATTATGAGGATATTTCTGGAGAGTTCAAGAAAATAAAACCACCACTGTTCAATGGTGAAGTAGAAACTAGGGAGGAAGTCGAAGCATGTCTTTCCAGAATGCATAAATATTTTCATATTTATAACTACTCCACAGAACTTAAGGCAAGAATGGCTATCTATAATCTTCTTGGAAAGGAAAATATATGGTGGCAAGATATCAAAAGAGTAAAGAACATAAAAGAACGCAATATTACATGGATCTCATTCAATAAATTATTTAAAAGAAAATATCTTTATGAACAGTATTATGAAGAGAAAGCCAAAGAATTCTATGATCTGAAACTTGGAACTTTAACTATGAAAGAAAAGTGTTGCAAGTTTCTAATTTTATTGCGATATGTACCTTACATTACAAAAGAGAAACCAAAAGTACAAATGCTTCTAAGTTGTTTTCCTGTTATGTATAAAGAGAGGATTGAGTATGATAATCCTAAAACTTTAGAGGAAGCAATGAGGAAAGATAATTTTTGTTTTGATCAAAATAAAAACAAGAGAGATAATTTACCAGCATGGAAAGGGAAGAAATTTGATCCAAAGAAAAGAGTTAATAAATTTTTCAGAAGTGTTGGAAATAACAATAAAAATGATCAAAATAATAATTTTAGAAACAAACCTCAAAATACAGCAAATTATCAAATAAGAGATACACCTGCTAATTATAATTAAGTTAATAATCCAAGAGGTCCTTTACAATGGTGGGTGTGGTGAACCACACTACTTTAAAGACTGTCCAAAGAATAAAAAGATTCTTAATAATATACATTCTATACAAGAAGATGTTACTATAGGTGATATGGCTAGAAGTATACCAAGGATCAACGCAACATTGGAGAATCGACAGGAAGATCATCAATCAACAATTGTCAAAGTAGAAGGTATGTTAAAAGAAAAGTCTATTTCTATGTTGATAGATCCAGGTGCAAGTATAAGTTATATATCTTCTAGAATGGTAGATTCATGTAAACTTCAAAAAAGTAAATTTGAGAAATCGTGGTTACTTCAGTTAGCTACAGGCACAAAAAGGAAAGTAACTAGTTTTGTTGAAAACTGTGAATTTTACATGAATGACATGAAAACACATGCATATTTAAATGTTTTACCTTTAGGATCCTATGACACGATAATAGGAATGGATTGGTTAGAGAAACATAAATTGATTTCTATTGTTATGAAAAAGCTTTTACTTGCAAAGATGAAGAAAATAAATCTGTTATAGTGAAAGGAATTCCTAGGAAAGTTACGATAAGGGAAATCTTTGCTTTACAAATAAAAAGATCTGTTAGGAAAGGTTCTAAAGTATTTGCTGTTCACATATTAGATAACAGAGATACAAGTGATAAAAATTATATAAATGACATTCCAATATTAAAGAATTTAAGGATGTATTTCCAGAAGAAGTTCCAGGACTTCCTAAAAGAAAGATAGATTTCTCAATCGATCTCATACTAGGAGCAATACCAGCTTCGAAGGATCCTTATAGCATGAAAATCTTGGAATTAAATGAATTAAAAGCTCAAATTCAAGAATTAATTGACAAAAAGTATATACGACCAAGTGTGTCCCCTTGGGGATCACCAATAATTTTTGTTAAAAAGAAAGGTGGCACCTTAACGTTGTGTATTGACTATAGACAATTAAACAAGATGAAAATTAAAAATAGATACCCGCTACCCTGAATTGATGATCTATTTGATAAATTCGGAGGAGCAACTATCTTTTCTAAGATAGATTTGCGATCGAGATATCACCAAGTAAGAGTAAAAGATGAAGACATTTATAAAACTGTATTTAGGACCAGGTATGGTCACTATGAATTTGTTGTGATTCCTTTTGGGTTGACAAATGTACCCACAATATTTATGTGATTAATGAACAATTTGTTAACTAAATACTTAGATAAATTTGTAGTCATGTGTATCGACGATATATTAATTTATTCTAAGAACAAACAAGAACATGAAGAACACTTAAGAATTGTACTGCAAGTTTTAAGGGAACAAGAACTTTATGCAAAGTTCAGTAAATGTTATTTCTTTAAAGATAGAATACAGTACTTAGGACAAGTAATAACTAATAAAGGCATATCAGTTGATCTTGATAGAGTAAAATCCATAATGGAGTGGCATGTTCCTAAAGACGTATCTGATATAAGATCATTTATGGGAATAACCGGTTACTACAGAAAATTTTTTGAAGGATTTTCAAGAATTGCTTATCCTATAACTTCTTTACAAAAGAAATGAAATAAATTTGAATGGAATACCATGTGTGAAGAAAGTTTTAACAAACTGAAAAATTTGTTAACAACAGCTCCTATCCTTAATATTGCATATCCCCATAAGGAATTTACCATTTGCACAGATGCATGCAAGGAAGGTTTAGGAGGAGTATTAATGCAAGATAATTATGTTGTAGCTTATGAGTCAAGAAAATTAAAAGAACATGAAATAAACTATGCAACTCATGATTGGGATTTGGCTGCTATAATTCATGCATTAAAAATGCGGCGCTGTTATTTGATCGGTAGACGTTTCTTACTAAAAATAGATAATGTAAGTTTAAAATATCTTTTTGATGAGAAAAAATTGAATGCAAGACAAGGGAGATGGCTTTTTTTTATAAGCGAATATGATTTTGAGATAAACCATATTAAAGGGAAGGAAAATAAGGCAACAAATGCTTTGAGTCGTCATGCTAACATGTTGTTTGCTACAAGTAGAAGTTACAGAACTGATTTAGAAGTTAAAATACAAACAACAGCAAGAAATGATGAAGAATATCATAAAATAAAAGTAAAAACGACAAAAAATGAAGAACAACAAGTAAAAATAGATTTTAAAATTAGCAGAAATGCATTATTAATGTATACAGACAAGTTGTATGTACCTAATTCTGCAGAAGTAAATATGTTAATTATAAAACACCTTATTCATGACATCCTGGATACCAGAAAATGATTACTATGTTGAAGAAAGAATTTTATTGGCCTAACATGAAAAATGATGTTGTTGATTATATAGCTAGATGTATGGAGCTCCAGCAAGTTAAAATTGAACATCAACATCCAACAGGTTTATTGCATCATTTACCTATTCCACAATGGAAATGGGAAGTCATTAACATGGATTTCATAACTGGTTTTCTTGGAAACTCTAAACAGAATGATTCTATAATGGTTGTGGTTGACGAGTTAAGTAAAGTAACACATTTTATTCCTGTTAAATATACATATAAGGCTATTAATATTGCTGAAATATATATGAAAGAAAATTTCAGATTGCATGGCGTGCCTAAAATAATTGTTTGTGACAGAGATACAAACTTTAGAGGAAATTTATTGAAATCTTTGTTTATAGGGTTAGAAGACATGCTTAGAATGTATGTTATGGTCAAAACTGGAAAATTGGAAGACTATTTACACTTAGTTGAGTTTGCTTATAAAAATTGTTTTCAAACTTCTGCTAAAATGAGTCCATTTGAAATACTCTATGGACGTAAGTTAAACACTCCAGTCTCATGGAGTAGTCTAGTTGATAGACTAACGTTAGGACCTAAATTTTTAAAAGATATGGAACTAACCATGAAACATGTGCAACAAAATTTGAAGGTAGCTCAAGATAGAAAAAAGAGCTATGATGATTTAAAAAGAACTCATAAAGAGCTCCAGGTTGGAGACCATGTTTATGTATAGGTAAAGCCAAGAAAAATTTCCCTAAGGTTGGGAAAGTGTGCTAAAGTAGCACCCAGGTATTGCTGTCCTTTTGAAATACTATATCGGGTTGGACCGGTAACTTATCGGTTGGCATTACAACATACGGTAAAAGTACATAATTTTTTTCACATTTCTTTGTTAAATAAATACATACATGATGCTACTCATGTTGTGGATTGGAATTTTATTCAGGTGGAACCAGAAGGAGAATTCCAAGTGGAACTAGAATGCGTCCTCGACACGAGGGAGATTATCCTTCACAACTGCATTATTAAGCAAGTGAACATTCAGTGGATGCACCTTAGCCCAGAATAGGCTACTTCAGAATTGGAAAGTAAAATGCAAGAGGAATATCCATTTTTGTTTCAAGATAAAATGATGGAAGATTGAATAACACCAAGGACGGTGTTATCTCAAAGGGGGGGTGTATGTAATACCCCTAGAACCTTAGTTAAAGTTTGAATACTTTGTAATAATGTTTTTAATTATTGTTGAACAATTATTTGACCAAGTGTGGTCAAAGAAACTTCTTGAGGATATTGTATTATTTTTATTATTTAATAAATAAAACATGAGAATCCAATCTGAAGTAGCTATTGAAAGTGTGTTTGCTGGCCCACAAGGAGGAATGACATGTGTTGGGAATTTTTCCCATAGTGGTGAAAACCACTAATTAATACCTAAACATGTGCAGGAGGCATCATCCCTATTTTTAAGGTTAGAAATCCAGATGGAGGTTCTAGAGAAAGAGGCTCATGATAGACCTAAGTCCTAGGAAAAGCTTTATCAAGATATTCCCATCGAACAAGAAGGAGGCTTAGATGGAAGAGGGAAATTATTTTGTTGAGATGAGAATGAGAACTGAGTGATAGTTTTGGCCTGCTTCAACTGTCTTTGTCCTTGTGGTCCATCAAACAGGATCGGGGGTTTCAGAACAAGCAAGATTGGTTGTTCTAGAAGATTGGTTGGGAGGAACAACGAACTTCATATTGGATTCGGTCGGTTCTTTCAGTCAGGTTCTATTATTGTTTAGTAGTACTTTGTACATTTATTTCTCTATCTGTTTAGTATGTACTGTGTAAAATTAGTAGCAAATGATGAACTGTATTTTATATTGTTTTAATATTCTGCTAATGATTTTATTTCTGAGAATTATATGTATTTAGGTTTACTAAGTTTATGCTATCTACATTCTGTTATTTCTATTTCATAATGCTACAGATAGGATTAAAGCTTAGAAAATTAAAAGTATCTTATTATGTTCTGTTATCAATGCCATTTACATCTAGGATTTTATTATGTTACTATAGAATAATACTCTATCTCTGTTATAAATCTCTATCAGTAATTTGTCAAAATAGATCTAGGGTTTGTATAATAATAAGTATTATTATACTCATTATATAGCGTTAGTATTATCAATGTTTCATAGTATCCATTGATTGTTCAATAAACACACAGTATCAGAATTATACCAATGCAAAGCATGAATACATCGCTACCTAAATACAATAGTATCAAGTTAAAAAGAAAACAAGAAAGTGTTATTACAAAGTCATAAGACTCTTAGGGTTTTATTTAAAACACATTATCGTTATACATTATCAAGCAAAAAAAAGTATAGAGCTGAGAGTCTCGACTATATTCCATGGATAAATGACAGAGCCATAAGGCATATAAAAGATGATAAATAAACTTTAAACATGTAAGTATTTGGTCACGATTTCATCTCTGTAGATGTTCATTGTTTTAATAGAGTCGAATGACTCTTAAGTTTCACCTTACAATACGATTTCTCCATCATTGTAGGGTTCAGAACAAAGTCGTGAGGCTTGTTCGACTAGTAAGTAAGGATAACAAACTATAACAGATCCGTAAGGCCACAAGAATACTCAGGTCAAAACAAACCATTTAATCGGGAAGTTGTTTTAATAACATAGAATTCATACACAAATATATATGGAGTCCAACCACATACAGACTCGTATGGCTATTTCAAGGCTTTCGTGGTTAG
Source organism: Larix kaempferi (assembly GCA_027924585.1). Lineage (NCBI taxonomy): Eukaryota > Viridiplantae > Streptophyta > Pinopsida > Pinales > Pinaceae > Larix > Larix kaempferi. Next base: position 949,715 of record BSBM01001500.1, on the reverse strand, counting down.
ACGCACAACGTAAGCTGGCTGAAAGGATTCATGCACATTAATTGCTAAGCATTTACGTAAGGCCGTGAGGCTTGAACACTTCATAGTAGATGCATTGAAAATATTACAGAGGATTTACAAGCCGTGAGATCACACAAGAAGAGATAACAGTTAATGATTAATCTTTGTAAAAATCAACTGGTTCAAATAGTGCCAAAAGGCTCAATACATATGCATTGCAAATGTATAGCATAAAAACAAAGTTAAATATAGAGCCATAAAGGCTTTACGAACTTAATTGCATGCATTCAACAGAACCATAAACATTCTGGTAACAAAACAAATATTATCTCAGTTACATAAAGAGTTAAATAAATGCATGAATGAATGAACTATGGAAACAATCATCAGGAGTTTCCGTGATCATGTTCGTAACAGAGTAAGTAATCCAACAGGCTCAGTATTTAATGAGTAAACCTTTAATGTAGTCGTAGTGGTTTTCTCAGCCTGCGAGAAATCCAAAATGATGAAACAAATAACATACTCAAGATTGAAGACAGGTTCCAGGTAGTGCTACCAATTTAAACCACCGAAGGGTAGTGGCACCATTTTCGCATACCCAATGTGTGTCCACGAGACCTCCTGAAAGTAGAGAAAAAAGAGTAAGTTAGGGTTAACATAATCGGTAACATTTAAACCATAACATAAGAATCAAACTATTAACAATAAATGGCTTACCAAGAGTTATGGCGGCCAGCATGTTCCTGAAGCATTGGCGTAGCTAGTATATCCATACAAAGCATACACAGCAAGTATTATGAGTATGGGTTACCATTAATAACAAACAAGAACTCTAAAAGGAACCTCTATGAAATCAAATAGAAAGATAGTAGGTTTTATTATTTTGATACTTACCCTGTAGAATGAAAAGAGATGTCGAACCTCCATCACTCTCTGTCAATAGTGGGAGCCCAACCTTGCGACCCTCAACTCATCATGACAGAGCCCATATCACCCAATGCTTTAACAGGAAAAGGAATCACAGAGTTGAACTATGAGCACTAAAGACCTTATAGTTTGGAGGGAAACCCTCGTAAGCACTCCTGAGAATGAGAGGTTGCAACATTTCACCATGGCGATAGCCGTATGGGAAATATTTATACAGAGCCACCCTTTATTGCAGCAGCATAATGCTGCACTGTCGAAAATCAAATGAACACTACCTTACTTCGTAGCTTGACTAAACCGTGGAGGAAAATCAGTTACGATCCCAAGGATCGTGATCAATGATCATATCTTTGCCATGCATTAGGAGTTGAACCAGTACAGGATACGGTGATCAAACCATCACATGGATTCACCATCCTTCAGACGAGCTAGCAGTCTCCAGTGTTCCTGCGATAACCAAGGCAGGCCACACATTAATACAAAATTGATATTAAATTTAATACACAGAGAGCTAGAATTAATACAAGATCTTATTGAACGGTATTCGAATCCTAGCTATGCATTACAACTATGATCTCGATATTTGAATCCCGTAACCATATCTTCTACCTTGGCAAACCAATTTTTATATGGTCGCATTCACATCTGGTTGGTAAATTGAATAATCAACACTATGTTTTAAATCGTATGATTTCATTACTTAGCATATAGTCATTTTCATACCATGTTATAACATGTAACGCTTAAGCTTAAGCTCATAACCTTGGTTAGCATGGCTCGTGAGAGCATGCATAATATAGATCACATATTTATGAAGCTCTTAACCTTTGGTTTGTTGATGTATTTGTAACTTCGTAAGATATTCACTTGTATATTGTATTTGTACTTTATTGTATCCCCAACGGAGATGTATTATTCCTCTGATTGGAAGTGTCATCAGTTGTACTTGCAAGTGTCGCAAGTTATATTGTAAGTGTCGTAACTTATACTTGATGGGTTATTAGACCACCTTGATGGGGTCGGCCTTGTATGAGTCATGTGGATCAAAGGGTTATTCGACCACCCTAGTAGGGGTCAGCCCAGTCAGCATTATGTTAAGTAGTTAAGTTGAGGCCGACCTAGTTGAGTAAGGTCAAGTCAAGTTAGTGTATAAATAGAGAGTGTGTCTCTCTCATTTTACACATTCTATTATTCACTCACTCAGACTAGTAAGAGAAGAGAAGGGTGTGCACAAGTGGAGGAGGAGCATGTTGCTAAAGATATCTATCTCTTGGGTTTGATCATGGTGATCCTTGTACTAATTCGTATTCTATCTTTGGGGAAGTTGCAGGGTTTTTCAGCTTCATAGTTTTCCCCTATCAAATGTTTTGTGTCTCTTGTGTCTTGTCTCTTATGCTTGATATGTTGTACATATTGTTCTTTCAATTAAGATCCTAGATATATTGAATTTAATGATGAAAAAATAACATGGTATCAGAGCTATCCTGAAGGAAGGCATGATATGACATTTATGAAACTTGTTGCACTTGCGACAAATTGGAAGCTAGGGATTGATATAGCAAAAACCAGTGATTGTGGAACTTTCGCTATAAATCCATTTTGGACAAGGTTCTGCATCTAAAAATTTCACAAGTCATAGACAACTTCCCCATGTACCTTGTGTATGAAGCACAACATATAATTCGTTGTACTTTCTATTTTATGATCAGTACAATCTAGGGTTTCTGCCTCTTCCAGATCTCAGTCATAAACCGGTGACCTAGGAAAAAAGGTCCCAACTTGGGATAGGAAGTTCGAAATGAAAGTTCATAAAAATTCATAGGTAGAGAACGGACTGTAGTTTCTCAGGTAAGGTTTTGAGAGGCCAAAGTTTAACCAGTGACATGTGGCACGTCGTACAAGTTCGCTCTCTTGTTTTATCCCATAAACAGGTCACGTTCTGACACTTGGAATAACTCTCTCTCAGAGAATCAAATTGAGGTCAGACCTATGGGGTTGAAATATTATAGGTCAGGCTACCATAGGACTAAGTTTTAGACCCCGTGGATTCGTAATTTAAGATATGCACCAGAAACAATAAGGTGCATATTTCTGTCAAAAAAGAATTGGATTTTGAGCACCTTCACTCTTGGCTTGTCACTGCTGCAGGAATTTAGGGCTTCAGAGAAAGTTAGAATTTTTGGAATCGGATTCCACAGCTGAATTCTCCTCATCAAAATCAAAATTTAGAGACCAAGATCGAATTTTTTGGTTGGGCAGAAGGTCGAGCTTGATCAAACCCTAGTTCAGGATTTTGATCGAAAAGGTGGAATATTAGGGCTTCTGCAAAAGTTGGAATTTTTAAATCCGTGACCACGGCTGGAAACGCCTCAGAAAAATCAAAGTTTAGAACACAATATCGAACCTTTTGGATGGGTAGAAGATCAAGCTTTATCAAACCCTAGTTCGGGATCCTATCTAGAAGATCCATAAGTTTCAAAGGCAATTTTGAGGGGTCAAATTTTGCAGTTTTCAAAATTTAAGTATAACAGCTTGATCAGCTCAGGAAGGCGCATCTTTTTATCCAATCAAAAGTTTGGAATTCAAATTTTGAATTTTTAGTGTTTCTCTGACAAACCCTAATCCAACTCCAGATCCAATGGATTGGTTTAATCCTAGAAGAGAATGAATTGGACACCTGCATAAGTGAAGAAGTTCCAGTTCCAGAGGGAGATAAGGCTAAGGCCTTACATAACAAGACTACAAGAAATCTCGACAGGTATGACTGAAGGAGATACAGGTATGTGTTGAAATCTGTTCATGATTAAGTTTATGATATGTTTGTCTTCATATTATTAAGGTTAGTACAATCTTGATTAATCTTAGACTTGTTTTATCACCCTAGTAAAAGTATGAATGCATGTGAATGATAGAAGGCATTCATTGATTAGGGTTATAGCACTTATGATTGTACTAATGCACTATGGTGTTGTATGAGGTTGATGTTTTCTACTAACATGAAAGGTACAAATCAAGTTCTAGATCAAGAACATATGACCATGGTGACATGAAGACAAAGACTCATCCATAGTCATGGATCACATAGAAGCTCTACTTATGAGGTATGCATAACTTGGTTCTACAATTGTTAACTTATGTGATATGCAGGTTACTAGCACAAGTCATTGAAGAGAACAAGAAGACATTATGTGGGTATGTTAGACATAACTAGCAAACATCAGGGTATTTTTTAAGGATTATAAAAGTATGCTTAAGTGTAGTATTCTAGGCGATTATTTTGGATTGAAAAAAACATAAATATAGATTGGTAGGCGAATATTAAATATCAAACATACAATTTACTATTGAAACCTATAAATTTTGGCGAATATTATGATAAAAAAACATACTTTATGTAAATATAGGCGATATTAGAGACTAAAAATGACCAAATAGCGAATTTATTTTTTGAAAAAAGGCCCAAAAAATAGCCAATTGGCGAAATTTCGCCCCTAAAGTTTTCCCTGGCAAACATGATAACCAGGTATGTTTTTCCTATATCAAGTTAGAATCCTACCTTGTGTTAGGATCTTATACTTTTATATGAATGACAATGATCATTCTTGAAGTTAGAAGTTTAAGTAATCAAGGGTTTATGCATATTATGTTTCTTACTTTGATTGATGATATGACTAACCAGAAGAGTCCTATAGTCAAATAAGAATATGCATGAGTAAAAGAAGTCTTTCTAGAAACCTTGAATACTAACGCTTATTACCTATGTATGAAATGACCATGACAATACATGTTAAGTTTATTTAGGATCATAATGTTTTGACAGTATTGAGATTATACTAATGGATGTATGATCATGTATGAGATCTTGAGGATGACATTAGTGCACACTTAAGCATGCATAGTGGACCAGGATGAATATAAGTTCAAGGACAGGTAATCCAGGAAGCAAAGATCAAGAGGGAGCACACTCCAGTAGTTCCTGCAAGGAAGCAAAGATTGAGAGGGAGTCCACCCTACAACTAAACAAAGATAAGTATTTGAATTGTCATTTATTACTTAAATGATGTTGTCCAGTCATGTACATACTTATGTTCCTATATTTAGGATGTAAATTTTGCATTTTAGAAAAGTTGCATTAATGAACAAGATACTGCTAATATGCAAGTAATGGGTAAGTGGCCTATGGTACTGTACAACATTCCATTGCTACTTATCTAGTATGGAACATTTTTGCTGACATGTTGGGAGTTGTGCACACTCTTAACAATGTTCTGGTGGAGATGGAAGGCATCTAGAAAGTTACGGGATATTGATAAATGTTGTATTGAAGCATTGGATAAGATAATTGCATGACTATATGACATATGTCTTTATGCATAAGAATGTGTTTTTGAAAAACTATGAGAAGTTTCTAATCATGCAATTGACTTTGACTTGTAGGAAAGATCGTGTACAATCACCTACAAAAGAAGGACAACAACATTTGTTCTAGCAATAAAGTTCAAGAAAACTATCTATTGAAGATATTGAAGAATCTAAAGTTCCCAGGATCCAAGATGCAGTAATGGAAGGATGCCTTGATCAAGAAGTACCAGTCGATCATGAAGAATGATGATTGGGATGTCGTCTCGAGACCAGATGGGAAGTCTGTTGTGACTTCCAAGTAGATCTATAATATCAAGCATGTTGCAGATGGTAGCATAGAGAAATTCAAGGCAAGGTTTGTGGCTCGTGGCTTCTCCCAGAAAGAGGGGATAGATTATGAAGAGACTTTTGCTCCTATAGCCAGATACAATTCCATCAGAACAATACTTTCTCTGGTTGTAATGATGAAGTGGAAGATACACCATATGGATATGGTGTAGTTGAAGAGGAAGTGTATATGGAGCAGCCACTCGGTTTTGAGACACATGACAAGGAGTCATATGTGTGCAGATTGAAGAAATCCTTGTATGGCTTGAAGCAAGCTCCTAGGACTTGGTATGGTAGGATAGACAGCTTTCTATCTAGTTTGGGCTTTACCAAGAGTAAAGTGGATTCCAACCTTTACTACAAGGTTGAGGAAGGAAATCCTGTGATACTACTACTATATGTAGATGACATGTTTGAGATAGGTGAGGATGGGTTGATTGCCGACATGAAGAGGAAGCTCGCTGCTGAGTTCGAGATGAAGGACTTGGGAATGATGCATTACTTTCTAGGCATGGAGGTTTGGCAGAGTTTAGATGGAATATTCCTTGGACAGGGGAAGTATGCAGTAGATATCTTGAAGCGGTTCGGGATGATGGACTGCAAGGCCATGACCACACCTATGGCATCGAATCTGAAGCTTCTATGTGATGCTTCATATGATCCAGTTGATGTCACGGTATATCATCAGATGATTGGGTCCTTGATGTATTTGACAAACAAAAGACCATATATTTGCTTTGAGATGAACACATTGAGCCAGTTCCTAACGAATCCCAGAGGTGTTCGCCTGGTTGCTGTAAAGCATATTCTGAGGTACCTGAAGGGTACAATCAATTATGGGCTCAAGTATCATGCAAATCAAAAGTTTAACCTGGAGGGTTATGTTGATTCAGATTGGGTAGGTAGTGTTGCAGATAGGAAGAGCACTTTTGGGTGCTACTTCAATATGGGATCAGGTGTCATCTCTTGGTTTAGCAGGAAGAAGTCCTGCATAACACTCAGTACAGCTGAAGCAGAGTATGTCACAGCTTGTTCGGCTAGTTGTGAGGCAGTATGGCTTAGGAAGCTACTGTCTGAGTTATTTGATCTCTCGCTGGATGCTACTGGTATCTTTTGTGACGACCAGAGTTGTGTGAAGCTGTCTGAGAACCTGGGGTTCCATAACAGGTCGAAGCACATCGAGATCAAATATCACTATATCAGGGATATGGTGCAGAGAGGAGTAGTGAAGCTCCTGTATGTTGTGATGGATGAGCAGGTTGCAGATGTGTTGACAAAACCACTAGCCAGAGTGAAGTTTGAGTACTTCAGAGAGAGGCTTGGTGCTCTTCAATTTGATGGTACTTTGAGGAAGAAGTGATGGGACACATTTGCAGGAGCCATTCCAAGCATGGTGATAGGAGGATCCTTCACATGGCTATGGATGTAAGCGCTATGTGATGAGCATCAGGACGATGCAGTGACGATGATCAGGATGATATGTGAGATGAGTATCAGGATGATGCTCTGTATAATATGCATCAGGATGATGTACTGACGATGATGACATGCATCAAGACGATGAAGCGACGATGATAAGGATGATCATGTGATGATATACATCAGGATGATGTATGGTGAGTATCAGGTTGATACTCTATGGCCATGGACAAGTTGTGTAAATAAGCATGTAATAGCGTCCTGGGAGATTTGTAGATACTCTTGCTAGATTTTGTCGATGGCATATAATAGCTCCCTGGGAGATCTGGAAAATGCTCTTTCGAGGTTTTACTTGGAGGGACATATAATAGCGCCCTGGGAGGTTGCAGATGCTCTTGCCAGGTTTTGCCGATGGCATATAATAGCTCCCTCGGAGATCTGGAAAATACTCTTGCTAGGTTTTGTCCGTGGAATATAATTTCTCCTTGGGAGATCTTGCAGGTTGTGCTGGGCACATAATCAGTCCTGGGATGCTCTTGATAGGTTTTGCTTGGTCGCATATAATTTATCCCTGGGATATATTGCAGGTTGTGTTGGGAACCTAATTAGTCCTGGGATGCTCTTGCTAGGTTTTGCTTGGTCGCATTTAATTTCTCCCTAGGAGATCTTGTAGGTTGTGTTGGGCACGTAATCAGTCCTGGGATGCTATTGCTAGGTTTTCCTTGGTCACATGTAATATCTCCCTGGGATATCCTATAGGTTGATCAGTGAGCTCGTAATCAGTCCTTGGATACTCTTGCTAGGTTTTGTTGACGCACGTAATAAGTCGTGAGGATTCCACAGTATGGTTAGGGTTGATGAAGACCTACAGGAGGTAGGCCTACATCCATCATGAAAATGGTTTGTCTCTGTAGAGCTTCCTATGACGAAGAGAATTCAGAGATAGCCTAGTGACTGAGATGTCAAGTACAACAACAGTGATGATGATGATGCTCCGTGATCCAGTGTTGATGATCCAGCTCCATAATTGAATACTTGTGCCTATGTGTATTGAAGACTTGTGTCAAGAGAATACCTTCCTAGTTAAGAGGGAGTGTTGATGTATTTGTAACTTCGAGAGATATTCACTTGTATATTGTATTTGTACTTTATTGTATCCCCAATGGAGATGTATTATTCCTCTGATTGGAAGTGTCGTTAGTTGTACTTGCAAGTGTCGCAAGTTATATTGTAAGTGTTGTAACTTATACTTGATGGGTTATTAGACCACCTTGATGGGGTCGGCCCTGTATGAGTCATGTGGGTCAAAAAGTTATTAGAACTCCCTAGTAGGGGTCATCCCAGTCAGCATTATGTTAAGTGGTTAAGTTGAGGGAGACCTAGTTGAGTAAAGGTCAAGTCAAGTTAGTGTATAAATAGAGAGTGTGTCTCTCTCATTTTACACATTCTATTATTCACTCACTCACATTAGTGAGAGAAGAGAAGGGTGCGCACAAGTGGAGGAGGAGCATGTTGCTGAAGATATCCATCTCTTTGGTTTGATCATGGTGATCCTTGTATTGATGCTTATTCTATCTCTGAGGAAGTTGTGGGGTTTTTCACCTTCTTGGTTTTCCCCGGTGAAATGTTTTGTGTCTCTTGTCTCTTGTCTCTTATGCTTGATATGTTGTACATGTTGTTCTTTCAGTTAAGATCCTAGATCTATTGAATTAAATGATGAAAAACTAACATGGTTGAGAATCTCAAAGGAGCATAGGTAAGTTGTATGTATAGTTTATACATTGTTTTGATAGATTTCAATATATTGTTATATATGCATAGTTTTTATACATTGGTTTGTTTATAATTCATTATATTAATATATATGTTATATATATTGGTATAGGTTATATAAAGTGTGAATAGTTATATATACTATGGTATATATTATTTAAAGTATGACTAGTTCATATATAAACTATGGCATTGCCATATGAATATTATGGGTTTATAAATAATTGGTGTATGACACAAGTCGCCTTATGACAGAAGGTTCTTTCTTAAAAATTACACACAACACATGCGTGCACATAAATAAGATGTAAACAAGATTCCAGAAGCTGGCTTATATTACTTCTACCGAAATGGTTACAATGCAAACTGCAAGGAATGGAAATAACTAACTATTGTCGGCCTTAGCCTATTACAATACGTAAGCAACCGTGTGGTATCTTAGCTTTTTTACCATCACCCTCTCCTAGTTTACTATGGAACTCTGAGCTATGACTTGATCTTCTCTGCATCTTCTAGATGTGTGACTTTCCTTTCCAATCTACAAAACATCTCTTGAGCTCTTCTCGCTCTGCTTGACTCTCCTCCATGCCACGTTTTTCCACTCTTCCAAGTGATAAGTTTTTCAACTGATCCCAACTCCCAGACCTTCTACTATGTTCTATTGTTCCCGATATCACTCTGATCCCTGAGACATGCTTCCTCTGTCCATCGATCTCCTCAGATTGTGCAGACCTGCAACTGTCAGCGTCCCTGCCATGTTGTACAATCCCTGCATGTGACGGCATCTTTCATGTGTTCACCCACTTGCAATAACTGCCAATTAATTCCTTAGCAACCCCGAACTATTGCCAAGTACTCTCAATGACTTTCTGCGCATCCTTCTGACACTACTACAGTAGTTGGCCTTATCACCTCGACCATATTGTCTTCTGTCAGCCTTCGACATAACCTGCCAGCTTCCCTTTGCACTCTTAGGCTTCACCATTCCAAACCTGTCGGAGTCTCGGTTCAACCACATCTCGAACCTCGACGTCTCTGTTGCTATCTTGTCGTCTGTCAACCATTGACATGTCAAATCTCGACCTTTCGCTTCTTCTGTTGATCTGTGCATCGACTATTCCTGTTCGACTCATTGACTTTGACAACCAATCTGCTCTTCTGCACCAGTGGTCGTCGGCACTCCCTCTGGTCGGCCTCCCTTATGTCGATCATCTTTGACTATTCTTCCTAGGCCCCGATGCGCCTGCATCAGACTCCCTAGGTGAAAAAGAAATCGACTACTCCGTTAGTCTCCTAAACTCTTCTCCGAAAATCCATGTCTCCTCCTGCAACTCATCATCTTTCCATTGCACTAAGTATTCCTTCTTTCACGAAATACGCATACACCCGACTTCGCATTCCTCTATTACTTCTGTGATTTCTTCTTTTTTTCGATCTGGAATCTACATTGTCCAAACAATGTTCGACACTTCCTCACTTCTGCTTCTTGAACCTTCTTCAAACATCTACAGATCAGAGACATTGAACACTGATGAAATGCTCAAGTCATTCAGCAGCTCCAACACATAAGCGTTTTCCGCAATCTTCTTTAGAATATTACATGGTCCAATCTTCTCCATCTTCCACTTGTTATATGTCCTTGTCGGAAATATTTCCTTCCACAAATGTGCATAGACTAAGTATCCTTCACTGAATGACTGTAACCTCTTCTTCCTATCGGCTCTCAACTTGTATGCCGCGTTACTCTTTTCTATGCGCTTTCACATATCTTCATGCACTTCTTTCATATGCTCCACGAATGATTCTGCATCCGCGCGTTTCTTGGTTTCTGTCGGTAACTCGACAAAATCCACCACTCCATGTGGGATTCTTCCTTGAACAATCTGGAATGGGCTCAAACCTATCGACCGATTCATAGAATTGTTATATGCCAACTCTGCTTATGCCAACACGTTCTCCCACTGCTTGGGTCTGTCAGTCGTCAAACACCTTAAAAGGTTTCCCAAACTTCTATTCACCACCTCGGTCTGTCCGTCTGTCTGCGGATGATATGCTGAGCTAAAATGCAACCTCATGTCCAGTTTCCTCCATAGGGTTCTCCAGAAATGTCCCATGAACTTGGTATCTCTGTCCGATGTGATACTCTTCGGCAACCCATGTAATATGACTACCTCCTTGAAGAATAGTACAGCAATGCTTGTGGTGTCACTTGTATTCTGACAAGGAATAAAGTGTGCCATCTTCGAAAATATGTCGACTACAACAAAGATTGAGTTGCTCCCTTGCTGTTTCTTTGGAAATCCTAGCACAAAATCCATGCTCAGGTGCTCCCCTGGGGTATCCGGTACAGGTAATGGTGTATACAACCCCATATTCTGAATTCCCTCTTTTTCCAACTAGAAAACTCTACTTTGTTGTACCCATTTCCCGACATCTGTCGTCATTCCTGAGAAATAATACTTTTCTTTGACCAATGCCCTGGCCTTGTCGATGCCAAAATGACATGCTAATCCGCCACTATGCAACTCCCGTATTAGGTTCTCTCTTATGGATCCTCTGGGAATACACAATTGTTTTCCCTAGAATAGGTATTCTTCTTGGATAAAATAATCCAAGTATGGATTCTTGTCGACACTCCACGGTTCACGACAGGCCTCCCATGCTTTCACAAAATCTTCGTTGGTTGATACTCTTCCTTCACCAACTCTATTCCTCTTTCCTAAACTGTCGTCATGCTAAGTAATCCAACTCTTTGACTGAGCTCGTCAACAACCTTGTTTGACTTTCCCGACCTATGTCGCAACATGAAAGTATATCCCTACAAGAATTCAACCCATTTCATGTGCCACTGACTTAAATTCGACTGGGTATTCAAATACCTCAGTGCTTGGTGATCTTTGTATAACACAAACTCCTTGGGCAACAAACAATGCCTCCACATCTTCAATTATTGAACAATAGCATAAAATTCCTAGTCATAGACCGAATATTTTCGCTTCGCATCATCTAAATTCTCACTGAATAATGTGACTGGTTGGCCCTCCTGGCTCAACACTGCTCCAATTACCATTCCATTCGCGTCATAATCGACCTGGAAAAAATTGTCAAAATCTGGGAGTGCTAACACTGGGCTCTCAGTGACCTTTTCCTTCAACTTGTCGAAATATCGATGGGTAGCTTCCGTGCACTTAAACTCCCCTTTTCTCATGCACTTTGTCAAAGGTGCACAAATCCAACTGAATCCCCAAATGAATTTCCTGTAAAAACTGGCAAGTCCATGGAAACTCCTTACTCCGGTTGTACTTGTCGGTTCCGGCCAATCCAATATTGCCTTCACCTTTTCTGGGTCCATCACCAACCCTTTACCTGAGATTGCAAATCCCAAGTACACGAGTTCTTCCTTCATGAAGAAACACTTTTGCAGGTTCACCATCAGCTTCTCTTCCTGCAACTTCTGCAATACTTGTTGAATGTGCCCCAAGTGTTCTATCTTGGTTCGACTAAATATCAGGATGTCGTCTAGATACACTACGACGAACATACCCAAGAATGGTTTCAGTATCTCATTCATCAATCGCATGAATGTACTGGGTGCATTAGTCAATCCAAATGGCATGACTAACCACTCATACAACGCTTCCTTTGTCTTGAATGTTGTTTTCCATTCATCTCCTTCTCTAACCCAAATCTGGTAATAACGCTCTTCAGGTCAATCATCGTGAAGTACTTCGCTCCACTCAAGCAATCCATAAAGTCATCCATCCTCGATAATGGAAACCGGTACTTGATCGTGATCTTGTTGATAGCTCTAGAGTCTGTACACATACTCCATTCTCCACCTTTCTTTGGTGCTAATATTGTTTGTACCATGCACGGACTCAGACTTTATCTGATCAGTTTGTTGTCCAACAAATCCTTGACCTGTTGATTGATTTCTTGACGTTCTGTTAGACACATCTTATGTGGTGCCTTGTTTGGAAGACTCGACCTTGGAATCAAGTCGATCTGATGGGATATGTTTCTCGTTGGCGGCAATCTCGTTGGTGTCTCATCGACAACTATGCTTCAAAACTCTTCAAGCATCTTTCTGACCTTGATTGGAATCTTCTCCATTGTTGACCTCTTGACACATGGTCCCTTTAAAATGACAACAAAACACCCTGACTGCTTTCCGTCTCCCGTGAGGAATTCTTTCATTGAACACATCAACACTGGCTTCTCCCAAAAGTTTCTCTCGCCTTGCTTTCCGTCGGCTAGATCCTCCAGCTTTGGCTTAAGAGTCCTTTGCACACCATTCTTCCACACTGTGACTGTGTTTTCTCGACCATCATAGATCATCTTCCGATCATATTGCCATAATCTTCCTAACAATAGATGGCACATGTCCATTGGGATTACGTCACACAGTACACTGTCTTCAATCCCTCGACTCTAAAGTTAATCAGGCACTGTCTGGTCACATTCACATGGTGTCCCTTCTGCAACCATGAGATCTTGTATGGGTGTGGATGTTCTTGACACGTCAACCCTATCCTGATGATGACCTCTATCAATCAACTATGGTCTTGCAACACCATTAATCGATTCACACTTTGGTTCAAAAGATAGACTTCCGTTGTGTCGGCTCTTGCTCATCACATCGGCCTTGTTGAACCAATGTCCTCCTGACCGTCAGGTTTCAACTTTTCTTCTTCTCATCCTCATTGCTGTTGGATATTGATTCTTTCCTCTCGTCGACTTCCTCATCTCTTCGACATCTGGGCTTCGACTCCTCTGCAACATGAAGGTTCTTTAGGCATTCATATTCCTTGTGCCCTGCTACTCGACACTTGTAACAGATTATGGTTGGTCTATCGGCTCCTTTTCTGTCAGATGGACCACTTCGACCATACACACCTTGAGCGCGTGTTTCTCGACCATCGCATCGGCCTTCATGCTCTTTCTCCCTTGTCAATGTCCCTTCCGCTTATCGGTTTTCTTTGACAGTTTCTCTTCTGTAATCGCTACTTTGGCCTTTTGCAGAAACAGTATTCGCATCCCGACCAGTCATCCTACCTCTCGTCATTGCGGATTTCATCGATAGTTTCTCTTCTGCCTTCAGAGATAACTGGTAGGCTTCACCGACTGCTCTGAATCTTGACATGCTCAATTCATCCTGAATGGAATATTTCAAGTTTTTCACGTACCTAGCAATAACTTCTTCTCCTTCGTCTGTTTGTCCCGACCTTAATGACAATCTGTATAACTCTTCTGTGTATTCTTTCATGGTCATCTCTTTTTGTCGAAGGTTCTGCAACTTCTGGAACAAGGAAATCACATAATCATTTGGAAAGAACTTCCCCTTCATCTTGGAGACCATCCTATCCCAATATTTGATTTTCTCCTTTGCCTTATTGACACTGTCATCCTGCACATTGTCCCACCACAATGAGGCATGACCCATCAACCTCAAATATGCAGTCTTAACCTGTTTAGGATCTTGATTTGCTTTATGTAAAAGTATTTCTCCATTTCTCTGAACCAGTCGATCAAGTCTTCTGGATCCAGAATTCCTCAGTAGGTATGTACATCTATCTTTGTCTGTCCTCTCATATCCGTCAAAAGTTTGATCAGTTTGTCTTCTGGTTCTTCTCCTGCTGCTTCCTGCACTTCCACTTCTTCAACCTCCTCGTCATTATGGTCTAACCCATCAGGAATACAACCGTGCCTTTGGATTTCTTTGATCGATGCGACTTCATTTTTCAAAGTTTGCATTGTTTGGACACACTTGTCGAACATCTCACGATCAACTGTGACTACTCCACCATGCCCTCTTTGTCCAACTCCTCGAACATTAACGTCTCTGTGAGACATTTCAACCTTGGCTGAAATTCCCACTCCATCCAATCGCAATCGGACTTTCACAAGTCGTGCAAGACTCTACCCAACCCCAGTTGGAGTTGTTCAACGCACTTGCTCACTCGATTCACTTCCAATGCAAATACCACTTGACATTTTCCTGCTCACAGGATTCTTTCCTGCTCTGATACCAACTGACGCAAGTCACCTTATGACAAAAGGTTCTTTCTTAACAATTACACACAACACACGTGTTCACATAAACAAGATGTAAACAGGATGCCAGAAGCTGGCTTATATTACTTCTACCGAAACAGTTACAATGCAAACTGCAAGGAATGGAAATAACTAGCTATTGTCGACCTTAGCCTATTACAATATAGAAGTAACTATGTGCTATCTCAGCGTGTCAAGCGTCACCCTCTCTTGGTTCACTATGGAACTCTAAGCTATGGCTCGATCTTCTCTGCGCTCTATAGATGTGTGACTTTCCTCTTCAATCTACAAAAATTCTCTTGATCTCTACTCACTCTACTTGACTCTCTTCCATGCCAAGTTTTTGCACTCTGCCAAGTGTCAAGTTGTTCAACTAATCCCAAATCCTCGACCTTCTACTCTGCTGTTGTTGTTCCCGAGATCACTTTGATCCCCAAGACACGCTTCCTTTGTCCATCAATCTACTCAGATCCTGCAGACCTACAACTGTCAGCGTCCCTTCCATGTTGCACAATCCCTTCCTATGATGACATCTGTCATGTCGTCACCCACCTACAATACCTACCAATAAATTCCTTAGAAACCCCGAACTGTTTCCAAGCACTCTCCTTGACTTTCTGCGCATCCTTCTGATACTGCTACAGTAGTTAGTCTTATCACCTCGACCATACTATCTCCCTTCAGCCTTCGACATAACCTATTGGCTTCCCTTCGCACTCTCAGGCTTCGCCAATACAAACCTGTTGGAGTCTCAGTTAGACCACATGTCAAACCTCGATGTCTCCGTTGCTACCCTGTCATTTGTCGACCACTGACATGTCGACTCTCGAACTTATGCTTCTTTTGTCAATCTGTGCATCGATTGTTCCTGCTCGACTTATTGACTTCGACAACCAATATTCTCTTCCGCACTAGTGGTCATTGGCACTCCCTCTGGTCGGCCTCCCTTATTTCGATCATCTTCGACTATTCTGCCTAGGCCCCGATGCTCCTACATCAGTGTACAATCACTTTGGTTTATAATATTGAAGCTCGATAAGCATAATTCATATAAACCATGGATGAAGTCCACTCATGGTAGAAATACCAATAAGTAAGACTCTCCACCTAATAATGAGTGATAACAACATAGCATGCTTAATAGCATAAATTGGTTTATGGTGCTGTTGTTAAACATGAACAACTCAGAAGTATCATAATAAAAGCTACATAAGAAGTAAGCAACATTCTGAATGGGTTACGACAGTAACAAAGTCAGATGTTAGCATTACACGATATGTATTTGCCAAGCTAAGGTTGTCTCGCTTCCGCAAACAAAACTGTAATAAATATTTTCACATGTATAGGACATAAATACAAATTATACCTTATCAATAGATGATGCAGAGTCACAACTGCATCCTCTTAGTATTTCATACATGCGACATAAGAATTAATGTCGTCAACATGTACATGTAATTTTTTTTTAAAATTGAGTAAATTGCGGTTGTGACATCCCATAAAAAAATGCAAATGATGTTGGCTTATACAAAAAAATATAAATTATATTGATTTCATTTTAAACTTAGATATGTCAAGCATTGATCCAAATAAAAAATATTAAGGTGTAAACATTTTCTTAATGTGTAAAAAATTAAGAAAAACAAAATTACACCTCAAGTAATTGGATCCCTCTCGGTGCTTGATAGATCCAGGTTTAAGGTGAATCTCTGCTGATATTTACATATTTGTGTTGAGATATTGTAACTTCAAAGAATCTTATATTTGTACTTTATTATTCTGGAGATGTTTCATTCCTCCTTGAAGATCTTATTGTATATCCGGAGATGTTTATTCCTCTGTCAGATTGTGGTAACTTGGGTTATTAGACTTCCCTAGTGGGGGTCGGCCCTGTATGTGTTATGTAGGTCAAATGGTTATTAGACCACCCTAGAGCGGTTGACCCAGTCAGTTTTAGTGGGGTATTTAACCCAATGGTTAAATACGAGCCTACATGATTTGTGTAAAAGACAAGCCGGAGTAGTGTATAAATAGAGGAGGTGTATTCCTCATATTACACACACACTCACTCACTTGAGAGTAGCGCACTTGTGGAGGAGAGGTCTGCTATGGTGGTGGAGGAGATCATGTCTTTGGTTTGCATCTTTGTATATTGCTGGTCATCTATATTGAGGAAGCTTTGCTGGGTTTTCTACCCCATGAGGGTTTCCCAGGATAAATCTGTGTCTCTTGTGTTTATGATGTGCTTGTTGTTTCTTCAGTGATCCTGTATATGCTATTATTGTGAAATGGAATGCAATGCTACTATTTTCTGTCTTAGCATATTAAATCTTAACATGGTATTAGAGCTAACCTGAAGGAAGGCAATGTATGGCACTTACGACACTTGCTTCAGTTGCGACAATTTGAAGGTTTGGGTTTTACATATCAAAAAACAGTCATCGTGGAACGTTCGCTATAAATCCATTTATGCGAAGGTTCAGGATCTAAAAAGTTTACAGGACGTATATAACATCCCCAGGTACCTTGTGTCCAAAGACCACCCTCATATTCGTTATACTTTGTGAGTTATGATCAGTACAAGTTAGGATTTCTGCCTCTTCCAGATCTCAGTAAAAATCAGGTGACCTAGGAAAAAAGGTCATAACTTGGGCTAGGAAGCTCCAAATGAAATTTCATAAAATGTGACAGGTATTACACAGATTGAAATATCTCAAAAAACCTTTTTCATAGGCCGAATATGAGCCAGTGACACGTGGCACGCCGTACAAGTTCACTCTCCTGTTGTATCCCATAAACAAGTCACATTGCGACACTTGGCATAAATATCTCTCAGAAAATCCAATTGAGGTCAGACCTATCGGGATGGAAAGATGATAGGTCAAGATACCACAAAAAAAAATTTCAGACCCTATGGAGCAAAAAGTTCAGAGTTACAGCAGAAAAAATAGGTACATATTTCTGTCAAAACACAAATTATTTTTAGAGCACCTTCATTCATGGCTTCCGGAATTTAGGGTTTCGGAGAAAGTTAGAATTTTTGGAATCAGAATCCACGGCTGAATGCTACTCAAGAAAATCAAAATTTAGAGTCCAAGATCGAATTTTTTGGTTCGGTAGAAGACCGGGCTTGATCAAACCCCAGTTCGGGATTTTGATCGGAAAGATGGAAAATTAGGGCTTCAGCAAAAGTTGGAATTTTTTAAGTCTGTATCCATGGCTGGAAGCTCCTCAGAAAAATAAGAGTTTAGAGCCTTGGATCAAACCTTTTGATTGGGCAGAAGGGTGGGCTTCATCAAACCCTAGTTCAGGATACTGTCGAGAAGATCCAGAAGTTTCGAAGGCAATTTTGAGGGGTCAAATTTTGGAGATTTCAAAATTGAAGTATGCTAGTTTGATCAGCTCAGCAAGACACATCCTTCCATCCATTCAGAAGTGTGAAAGTCAAAGATTGAATTTTTAGGGTTTTTCTAGCAAACCCTAATCAAGCTCTAGATCAAGTTTCAGGGGGAGTTGAGGCTAAGGCCTTACATAAGAAGACTACAAGAAGTCTCAACAGGTATGAATTAAGGAGATACAGTTATGTCTTGAAATCTGATTCCTAATTAAGTTCATAATGTGTTTGTCTTAATATTATTTATTAGTACAATCTTGATTAATGTTAGAATTGTCTTATCACCCTAGTAACATTATGAATGCATGTGAATGATCGAAGACATTCATTGATTAGGGCTATATGATTGTACTAATGCATTATGGTATTGTATGAGGTTGATGTTGTCTGCTAACAAGATATAGGTACATCACGAAAGACAAATCAAGTTCCATGACCATGATAACATGAAGACAAAGACTCATCCATAATCTTTGATCACATAGAAGTTCTACTTACAAGGTATGTATGTCTTTGTTCTATTATGCTTAACCTAAGAGATATGCAGGTTCCAGCATAGGATCTCTAAATCATTGAAGAGAACAAAGAAGATATTGATTAGGTATGTTAGACATAACTAAGCAAGTATACTAATCCAGGTATGTTTTCCTATGTCATGTTAGAATCTTACCTTGTGTTAGGATCCCTTATATAAGTATACTTGGTATGATTGGTTATTCTTATTCATAAAGTTAGTAATCAATGGTTTATGCATATTATGTCTCTTATCTTGGTTGATGATTTAACTAACCAGATCGAACAAGAATATGCATGAGTAAAAGAAGACTTCCCTGAAACCTTGAATATTATCTATAATCATGACTATACATTTTCAAGATTATTTAGAACTATAATGTTTTGATAACATTGAGAATATACTAATGAATGTATGTTTGTGTATGAGATCATGAGGATGACACTTGAGCATGCACAGTGGTACAGAATGAATAGAAGTTCAAAAGACATATAGAAGATCAAGCGGGAGGCAACCACACAAACATAAAAGATAAGTATTTGAGTTGTTATTTGAAATAGCAAATGATATTGCCTATAACAGGTTGTATGCATATTTGTATTCCTAGAATATATCATGCTGAGTGTAAACATTCATAGAGCATTGAACAATATACTACTAATATGCATATGATTGGTAAGTTGGACAAACATTCCATTGTTGCTTGTCTAGATTGAAACCTCTTTATTGACTGCTGAGAGCTATGCACACTCTCGATAGTATGTTCTGGTAGAGATGGAAGGCATCTAGATAGCCACTGTATGCATACAGGATATGGAAAAGTGTTGTGCCAAAGTATTGGTCAAGATAGTTGCATAACTATGTAAATGATATCTGTATGCATAATAGGTTATCATGTCAACATGATTTCATGATTATGAAGTATTACTAATCATGTACTTAATTTTGATATGTAGGAAAGATCATGAAGAATGATGAACACCGAACAAGTGATGGATGTTCAACAAGAAGATTTAAAAATCAAACAAAATATAGAAGGCTCGTGGCTAGAAGATTCTCTTAGAAAAAGGAAGAGAATCATGACGAGATGTTTGCTCCAAGTGACTAGATAAGACCATTCTCTTAATGATGTAATTAAAGAAGAAGTGTGAATCAGGTTCTGTATGGGTACCCAGGATCGATAATCAATTGATGAGATTAATGATCACCATGGCTGATGTGGATCTCAACCTTTGCTACAAGGTTGAATATGGTTTCTAGACACAGATGACATGGATGAAAGAAGGAACTCACCACAAAGTTCGAATGATATTGAGGCCCATATCAGTAGACCCATCTAACAAGAGATGGCACAGATAGATATGCAGAAGATCATTCAATGCAGAGTGTGAATGATGTTCAGTCACAAAGGGAGAATTGACAGTTTCTTTAAAAGCTTGGGATTTACCAAAAGTAAAGTTGTTCCTAACCTTTACCTTAAGGTTGTGGATGATGAACCTACCATACCTTTATTGTATGACGATGATCTCTTTCTGACAAGGAATGAGAAACAGAAGAAGATGGCTGTAGAAATGAAAATGAAAGATCTCAGATTGATGCATTACTTCCTAGGTCTGGAAGTATGGCAAGGCTCAGAAGGAATCTTTCTCAACCAGGGAAAATATGTCGATAAATATTAAAAGGACTTGATGTGTTGGAATGACCATTGTCATGGATTCCAACTTGAAGCTATTAGTGGATGACTCATTAGAGTTAGTGGATATAACTCTGTATAGACAAATTATTTAGTCATTGATGTATCTAACGAATACTAGGTCAGATATATGCTTTGTTGTGAACACCTTGAGTCAGTATCTAGTGGAAACTAGATGTGTTCACCTGATAAGTTGCAAATCATTTGATGCGGTACCTAAAGGATACAATAGATTTTGATCTGTTCTATCTTGGAGATCATGACTTCATATGGCTACACAGATGTTGATTGGGCAGGAAGTGTATCATACATGAAGAGCACATAGAGAGGATGTTATTGTCTGGGATCAGCCATGATCTCATGGTTTAGCAGGAAACAATCTAGTGTGGATCTTAGCACAAGCAGAATATATGGCTGCTTGCTCTGCTAATTGTGAAGCGGTATGGCTTGAGAATTGTTTGACTTAGAGATGGACCCAACTATGATCCTATGTGACAAACAGAGTTGTACCAAAATGGCAAAGAATCCAGTGTTCCATGATAAGTCAAAAGCACATAGAGATCTGACATTTCTATATACGAGATATGGTGCAGAAAGGAATTAAAGTTCGAATTTGTAACAAGTTACCAATGTACTAACCAAACCTCTACCTCAGGTAAATTTTTCCAAGACAAACTTAATATAGTTTAGAAGGACCCTCCTCGAAAGGGGGAGTGATGTGATCACTTATGATGAGATTTCCCGCATCGACAGTGAGGTCAATGATGTGGATACCTATATTGGTGATGCCGACAGAGAGGTTGGTGGATGGTCCTTAGACAGGGTCTGTCACATACCCCAATTTTGTAAAAATAATGTAATTATTTTATTATATTCCTGAGACATTATGTTAAATTTAATGCTAAGTAGGAATTGATGACTCAGCAGAGTCATTAGAAATGGAATGTAATTCTGAATATTTTATTATTAATAAATAAATTATGGAGACAACAGCATGGGAGAGCTGTTAAAAAGAGGTTACTGGTCAAACTAGTGGATCGAACTAGGTGGAAAGGCAAATGACAAGTCGTAGCATCCTCAAACACTTCCTAAGTTGCAGGTGGCAACTTCCCTATATTTGGGGTCATGATTCCCCAAGAAAGTGGAATCTGAGCAGGTAGCTCATTAATTGACAGTTAACCCAACAAAGACCTAGGAAATCTTTTAAATAGTACTCAATGAACTGAGCTGGGGGCCCAGTTGTTCTAGAGGGAGAATATATTCAGGTGAATGTTATTCAGGAGTCCCATTGAGGAAGAGGAAAATATACAGTAAGGAAGTTGTTTGAGAGGATTGCTGCAGTAACTTGGTTCCAGTATAGCTGTTTGGGCTGAGTGAATTATTCTGCTGCACCTAGTTCCAGCAAGGGAGATCAGAGTAAGCTCGGGGGTCCTGAGAAGTGTTGTCTGGGCACTCTCCAGGAGTTGGTAGGGAGGAACAGCCTCCCATAGCTGTTGTTGTCCACAAATCAAGACATGTTCTGCTACTTACTCCTTTATGTTTATTAAGGATGAATGAATGCATGTTGTATTTATTGTTAATATGTCTAAGTAGTAATTAATTAGTTAGTAGATTGAATATCCCAGAATATCAGTAGTAAGATTGTTAAGAGTTACTGTGATTTTCTGTATTGTTAGTATGAGTTAATATCTCTGTTTTACTACTATTAATGTATTTATAATTTATACAGAAAACTATTCATACAGTATGTAATAATTTATAAGCTATAATTATAAACTTAGTTTATTTATGTTCGTTGAACCGACAAGCAGGGTTTGCATATAAAGTGATTGTACTTTGTATATATTATAAAATTAGATGAATAACAATAGGAACAATAGTAAACTAAGAACAATAAAAATTACAGTCTTAACACTCTGATAACTAATATTGCAGGAGAATGTCAGCTACGGTCAAGTTATCTATAACAGGATATAAACCCTAAGACAGAAACTTAACTAGTATCGTTCTGTTAATTAAATTAATAAACAAACCCTAGTTAAGTTTGAACAAGTCTTTTCATAACAATTAAACTGTTAGAGCAAAACCCTAGCAGGAAGTATCACAATTAATTTTTCATTGTTAAATAATATAGTTAAGGTTTTGAAACAAAAGAAACAGCAGAACCCTATTGTCGAGCTTAAACAGTATCATATTATCACTCACATGTCTCTCGTTTGTCAATCGAATCTTAATCATAGAACTTAGTTACTGTTTTACACTCAAAGCAACAACAGAGTCGAAATAAAAGTACCAGAAAGGACAACTAAACCACATCACAACTGTAGAATTCAGTTGAACCCTATCACCGTAGTTTTCACATTAAGAATTCTTCAGTAGAGAAATAACCTAGATATAAATTCCACAACAAAACGAAACAGACAGAATAGTTTTCCAGCTCATTGTCGAGCTTCATTATCATCACAATATCTTTCACTTATTTTCTCAAAAATACCAATAGGAGAAAATCGTAACTACAGAATCAGCATCTAAACAAAACCACCACTGTCGTATCAGATTGAACCTCCCATCTTTCCAAACCTTACAGGTAACCAAACATTGAAAACTCATTACCACGATTTCACCTACGGCCATAGCCATTTATTAATAGAAGCATTCTACATAAACATAGAAACTTGAAACACACACCATACACCGACTCCATCATACAGAATGACTGTAACAAGTCATTTTATAAGTTTAAATTATTCAGGAAAAACACAGGAGCAAAACCATTGCTAATACATTATTCAACCTACAGCCGAGTTCACAAACCCACTATACAGGTGGTTTTAAAAACTAAAGATTTACGTAATACTGTACATAGCATTGAATTAAAGGAAAACGCAGATATAAAACAAGCCATTATACAGACAACAAATTATATTAAGTTAATTTCCAAAACCCTGGGTAAAAACCCCAAGTAAGTACAGGTATAGTATTAAAACCTTGAGGCTGTAACCTCACCTACAGGACAGGCTCACAGCCTTGTTCCCATCGATTTTCACATTAAATCTTCTGTAGAAAAACCCTAGCTATCAAACGCAAGAATAATAGTTTACAAACAACTGAAGCCGTAACACCCTTTTACCACGCAGGGTCAAACCCTTAGGATTTCATTTAAAGCTACAGTTCAAAAATTTAGCAAGCCGCTGTAATTTTGGTGTCACTGTTCAGACCGAAAACCAAACCATACATACAACCAACAAGGAGGAACGCCATGGTGAAAACCAGGCTTACCCGGATAAGCAACCAACAGCCGTAGCATGAGTCACCCACATTGCGAATGGAGCCAGGGCCTGCAACAAAGGAGTAATATTAGTTATCACTTAAATATTGCATGAAGTTTAAAACAAAATTCTTGTATGCAGAGGACGAAGAGGAAACCTGTAACTTACCGGTAGATGAATGAAGTTCAAAATACAGAATATAGACAGGTAGCCACGAACCGAAGAAGGATAAGCTCCAGCTTACGCATCAGGGAACAAGTTACCCAGAAGCATTGAGTTATCATCCATCTGAGGAGCTTAAACAAAACCAATTTAAGAACATTGCAGACGAGGGAAGCCGAGCCAGGGTAATACGGGTAGCAAAAGATAAACCCTAGGTCATAACAAACCTCACAGCTGCCAAAACAGCAAAAACAATGAATCTCAGACAGTGCCATGAACAAATACGAAAGGTTGAGGCAATATGTAAGCTGCTGGCACACTGTAACAATGGAGACCAGACCAGTAAAGGAAGTCAAGGGGTAAACCCTAGGTATTATAACACTCTCATAACTGTCAAAAGCTAATTCTAAAGACTTCCAAACGATAACATTAAGCAAGGGAACTGTAACAACCTGGAAGCTGAATCAACAGCGCCACAACAAAGACTCAGACCTGGAGATGTTGCAGAAAGACCCGAGCCCGAAGGCGAAGGAAAATGACGAGGTAGGGTTAGGTCCAATGTTTTATATCGCCAAGCACTTGGCTCTCGATTAACCACGTAGCAGCTTAATATTTCCATGCAGTGGGTCGAGACTCCATAGTTCCAAGAGGACATCCCAATTATTGATAATCAATTAAAATCGTAGAAGGATATCCAATTGTGGTATTAAACCATAGTTCAAACTTGCCAAAATTCCCATGTTAACACATGCTTTAGATTGATGTATTGGAGAACATTAATGCTTGAACCTACAATCATTACAATAATGCTTTTGACAATAAAGTTCAAAGATCTCGATGATATCCTTATCATTGTTGCTAAATAAAACTCATAATATATATAGATAAAAGTTATTGCAAGGTCTTCATAATGGATAATTAATACATCATTTATATAATAATCAAACCTCTAGAATGATGTCTTTAATACCTTGTATCATATTCAACAAAAGCATGCTTGGTCAATAGCATTCGAGATTAAGACTTGGAGTCTGTTTCAAACATAGAGCGTATGATAAATTATTATAAACATTGCCAAGGAGATAGTTATCAAGTAAATCAAATGCTATTTGCAAACCGATCACTAAATTTTTATACCCTAGCCTAATGTGAAAGAATAAAAGATACTATATCTCTATCAAATCTCCAAGTTGTTGTAGAGATGTAGGGCATAAATATATGACGATACTATATTGAGATAACCTTGCACAGATGACCAGACTTGTCATTTCTTCTTGATGGAACTTTAACTGGTGGAAGTCAAGTTATGCAACTCATAAATATTGGCTTAAGAAAGAATAGACCTGTGTTATCCTTAATACATAACAAGTTCAATCAAATAAGATAATGAAGGACTATTTCCATAAGTGTTTATAGTTTTTGTTCAAGTATCATTTATGGAAACAAACAGTAGATTCCAAACAAGGCAAGTCCATAAATTTTAAACATTAGAATACAGGTTTTGACAGATAATATTTGCAATTGCTGATGATAAGAAAATTCCTTCGTAATTAAAATAAAAATCAAAACATAACCTGAATTTGAACTTGGCATAAATACAAGAAGAGTTCTACCTTTAGAAACTTGCTAAACCTGGTTAACATGCATAGATTTTTACTGAAGGAATTGGTACAGCTAACTGACTTTTAATACTTTAAAGATTTAAATGTAGTGACCTACACAGTACCTGTACATCTGTAAGAGAAAGACATTTTGATGCATTAGCTCGGAAGCTAAGTAAGCCCAGTTTGCTATGGCATTTTCCCCCTTGAGGTTGCAAAACAGAAAAACCATCAGTAACTGTAAATAAAACTCACATTTAAAATTGAAGTACAATAACATATTATTTCAGACATAATTATGATCATTTAACTAACACAAACAGATCAAGGAATGCATTTAATAACATTAATTGCTATGCTTAAAAATTTTAAATTTTCTGAAATTTTTGGGTCTTGACAGGGTCTAAGGTGACAAGGGGATTGCATCATCCTTGAACATATGTTCTAAAAGGAACCGTAGATAGGTGTCTCCGAGAAAGAAGAGGGATTGCATCATCCTTGAACACATGTTCTAAAAGGAGCCGTAGACGTATGTCTTCGAGAATGAAGTCCTTGGTGGACATGTGGGGATTGGATCATCCCTGGAATTCAGTCCTAAAGAGAGCCGTAGACGTATGTCTTCGAGAATGAAGTCCTTGGTGGACATGTGGGGATTGGATCATCCCTGGACTTCAGTCCTAAAGAGAGTCGTAGATGTATGTCTTCGAGAATGAAGTCCTTGGTGGACATGTGGGGATTGGATCATCCCTGGACTTCAGTCCTAAAGTGAGCCATAGACATATGTCTCCGAGAATGAAGTCCTTAGTGGACAAGTGGGGATTAAGTCATCCTTAAACATGGTCCTAAATGTATGGTTGAGGATTAAGTCATCCTTGGACATAGTCCTAAATGTACGGTGAGGATTAAGTCATCCTTGGACATGGTCCTAAATGTACGGTTGAGGATTAAGTCATCCTTGGACATGGTCCTAAATGTACGGTAAAGATTAAGTCATCCTTGGAAATGGTCCTAAATGTACGGTTGAGGATTAAGTCATCCTTGGACATAGTCCTAAATGTACGGTGAGGATTAAGTCATCCTTGGACATGGTCCTAAATGTACGATTGAGGATTAAGTCATCCTTGGACATGGTCCTAAATGTACGGTGAGGATTAAGTCATCGTTGGACATGGTCCTAAATGTACAGTTGAGGATTAATTCATCCTTAGACATAGTCCTAAATGTACGGTGGGGATTGGATCGTCCCCGGACTTTGGTCCTTTGAATTGAGCCGTAGGCATGAGGTCTCCAAAAATTGAATGGTAGGACTGGATCGTCCTTGGACCTCGGTTCAAAAGGTACATGAAAGGATTGCATCATCCATGGACCTATGTCCTAAAGAGAGCAGGATTGATCATCCTGTAATATGATCGTGTGATGACGATGCTAATGATCGTGTGATGACAATGCTGATGATCGTGTGATGATCCAGATGTTGTAGATCGAGATGATCCAGATGTTGTAGATCGAGATGATCCAGATGCTGTAGATCGAGATGATCCAGATGTTATAGATCGAGATGATCTAGATGCTATAGATCGAGATGATTCAGATGCTGTAGATCGAGATGATCCAGATGATATAGATCGAGATGATCTAGATGTTGTATATCGTGATGATCCAGATGCTGTAGATCGAGATGTTCCAGATGCAGTAGATCGTGATGATCCAGATGCTGTAGATCGAGATGATCCAAACGTTGTAGATCGTGATGATCCAGATGTTGTAGATCGTGATGATCCAGATGTTGTAGATCGAGATGATCCCAATGCTGATGATCGTATGATGATGATGCTGATGATCGTGAGGATCCAGATGTTGATGTTGTTGTAGCTGTTCGAGTGCTGCAGAAGATAAAGACTCAGTACTGAAGATGTTGATGTTCCAGTAACTGCTTGAGTTACTGATGATGTTGAGAAAGCTTCCAATGATTTATAGATGTATCATGTATGATGTTGATGACTCCTTGCTCATACAGATGCTGTTATAAGATCCTTCTCGTTAAGGGGGAGTGTTGAGATATTGTAACTTCAAAGAATATTATATTTGTACTTTATTATTTTGGAGATGTTTCATTCCTCCTTGAAGATCTTATTGTATATCCGGAGATGTTTATTCCTCCGTCAGATTGTGGTAACTTGGGTTATTAGACTTCCCTAGTGGGGGTCGTCCCTGTATGTGTTATGTGGGTCAAAGGGTTATTATACCACCCTAGAGGGGTCGGCCCAGTCAGTTGTAGTGGGGTATTTAACCCAATGGTTAAATACGAGCCTACATGATTTGTGTAAAAGACAAGCCGGAGTAGTGTATAAATAGAGGAGGTGTATTCCTCATATTACACACACACTCACTCACTTGAGAGTAGCGCACTTGTGGAGGAGAGGTCTTCTATGGTGGTGGAGGAGATCATGTCTTTGGTTTGCATCTTTGTATATTGTTGGTCATCTATATTGAGGAAGCTTTGTTGGGTTTTCTACCCCATGAGGGTTTCCCAGGATAAATCTGTGTCTCTTGTGTTTATGTTGTGCTTGTTGTTTCTTCAATGATCCTGTATATGCTATTATTGTGAAATGGAATGCAATGCTGCTATTTTCTGTCTTAGCATATTAAATCTTAACAATTTGAAGGTAGAAGTTTATATGTGTGTGTGTGTGTGTGTGTGTGTGTGTGTGCCAATATCAATATATATTAATGCAAATGTTAAAGTGGATACCCACTCGGATCTAAAGAGATCAAAAGTAGTGAACAAAATTTCAAGTCAAGCAAGTGAACCAAGTAATAAATATTTAGTGTGGGACAAGTCGAATACATATAGCATAGAAAAAGGAGAAAATAAGTGAATTAACATCCAACCTTAAAAAAGGAAAAATCTATTCTTAAAGAGATATAAAATATAGGCTCGTAACTTGAAGTGACGATAACCTCAACTGATAGTTAGAAAAGCTTAATCAACAATTGTAAATGAATATCCTACAAATGAAAGAGGGATGAAGAGGTTCCATGGAATCACCTTGGTAATAATGCATAGATCATGAATCTCCTCATTGAGAAGATTCATGGAAAAGGGGGTGCTCCCCTACCCATCTACAAAATGTGAACACCATTACGAATCGCATCTATGGAATAACAGATAGGCCATGGATTGGTATTCTATCCCTATGCAATGATCTCATTCTCACCAAAATCACAACCATCCTCAAAGGTTTCACCTATGCTCTTTACAGTGGGGTATCAATCCCACACTTGCGATGCAACCTCACAAATCTAACTCAAGTGGCATAAGATATCGACCCATAGGGTCATGAACGAAGAGAAGAAATGGAAGTTTGAGAGAAAATCAACCTTATAAAACAATTGGAAAGTGAGGCATGATTTTTCCCTTGACATGTGGAGAAGAGCAAGGATTTGATATCCAAAATGATAGGTGTGAGGGATGTCCTGTGATAGGATGAAAGTAACTTGAAAAACACCATCTCTCAATAATTATTTGCATTAACACCATCATAATTGGGGCTAAGTAAATAGTTACTAATTTGGCATGCATGGGAATCGACCCTACTCCCTCTTAGCTAGACATGGGGTAGGGGAAAATGTATGCAAGAATTAACCTTACATTTTATCTAATAATTGGTATGTTTTAAGACTTGTAAGGATTGGCCCATCTTTTTTTCTAGGTGTTCCCTTTGGTGTTTGTTAAATGTTTAAAACATATTAATTGGTTATGTTAATGTTTGTGTGTGTTAACATATAGTCATATGTTTGGTAAGCTAGTTAGAAAGGAAGAAAAATAAATAGCCTATAATTATTATATCAGTCTTACACATAAATATAAGTCTACATTTAGTTACTAATATCTATAATTATATTCTCTAGATTAATGTCAGTGTTTATATAGCCCCTTAGATGAGAGACTAGAGTGCCTTAGTTTTGGTCGAGACAGGATTGGGGATTCCTACTCATAGAAAGGCTTAGTTACATATAACTATTAAGTATATGATGTCTATGAATAAGGAGTATAAGTACTTTAAATGTTGTGACTAATATTGATAAATGGTAAGAATAAAGCTAGCTAAGTTGTCGGTTTAGTTGTAGTAGTACCAACACCATTTTGAGCAAAGGTAATTGCTCAAGTATGTATATCTCACAAACATGATAATATATATGCTTGGTCACAACTAGTTAATTCCACTACCGAGTGAAGGTGAGCACTCACCCAATATCATTTATTGTTATATCATGACATAGTAGAAACAAAATTTTAGTATAATGGGTACATTACAAAGTTGTATCAGAGCTAAGGTTACAACACTTGGACATTATGGACTTAGTTGCTATGCTGAGATTTTAAACATGCAACTAATAAACTGTTTGACTTTCAGGCAACAAGAAGAAGACATATTTGAAAAAAAATATGTAACTCAAAAATCTAGAAACACCTAAAAAAGATGAGTGAGGTGCCCAATCAATTTGGGGTGCAAAAAAGATCCCAGCTAAGGAAAATCCATGGGTCGATTTGAACTCAGACCAAATACAAACAACTCCTACAGTGATGTTAGAAATAATGAAAATCTTGCAGGAAGAATTATAGAGTTTCAAGGCTAACAGCATAAAAGACTTGGAGGAACAATGTGAGATCAACACTATCATATTGTAGAACCTAACTGAAATCAGAAATCCAACACATATTGCTCCTACCTTCAGAAATGGAGGAAAGAAGGAGTCACAAGAAAAAAATTCTAGAAGCAAGGAACCAAAGTCAAAACATCCACCAAAGGAAGATGAAAAATAAACTAGTAGCAAAGAGGTTGTATTAGACAACTCATATAGTGAAAGTACAATGATATCACCTCCCATGAAAGATCATTAACAAAAACATTTCCAACAAACATCACAGGGAGTTCAAGAAGATCAAACCACCTACCTTTATTGGCATTGTGAAGACAATTGAAGAGGCTAAATCACAGTTTCTTGGAATGAGGAAGTACTTTCAAATCTACAACTATCGTAGGAACATGAAAGATAGATTGGATTTGTTTAATATCGCTCCCAAGGAATCCATTTGGTGGAATGATATAAAGGCTACTAAAAGTATTAAGTAAAGTATTTCAACTAGAAGGAATTCAAGGAATACTTATGAAAGAAATACCTGTCATAAAGATTTGAAGACAAAAAATAAAGAGTTGCATGAACTCAAGATGGCACAGCTAAATATGGATGATTTGATTAAAAAAATTATAGAATTTTTGTTTTATGTACAATACATTAAAGAGTAGAAAATTAAAATTAAGAGACTCATATGTTGTTCACCTTAACATTTTCAAGACATATTAGAGTTTGATTGTCCAAAGGACTCATTAACACTCAAAACCTCCCAAATCCAAAACGTATAGAGAAATGTCAAAATCCAGGTAAAAGGGTTCAGGATAGTTGGTGTAAGCACTCAAGGGCCCAAAGTATATGGAAATAATGGTCGGGGTTGAGCGAAATAACTAGCTGTTGAGGACCAAGATATACAAGAAGAAGTGACTAGGTGCTAAATTAA
Source organism: Larix kaempferi (assembly GCA_027924585.1). Classification (NCBI taxonomy): domain Eukaryota; kingdom Viridiplantae; phylum Streptophyta; class Pinopsida; order Pinales; family Pinaceae; genus Larix; species Larix kaempferi. Next base: position 918,639 of record BSBM01001500.1, on the reverse strand, counting down.
AGTGGATCACATAACTGAGAGAGTGATTGAGGGACCAAAACAAAAAGGCGTTATAACAGGAGTGAGTAGATTGTGGTGGAGGCCTTGTTAACTCAAACCCTGTCGATAGGGGTTCCCATCACTGTCAACACCAACCCACCGCGATCTCCCTGAGCACCGGCCCAAACAGGTTTTACCCTGTCCAGCAACACTTGCAGAGCAGATGAGGTCTCACCCGAGGCGTTCAAGGGAGAGTGGATGAAACAATGTTTCTTCCGAATGAAGGAAGATGGTTGCAGCACCGATTACTTAACTTATCGCAACATTTAAGACAGATCTATGCATTCAATGTAACATCATTCATATTCATAGCATCATTCAACAGAAACATTCATCGTGACAAGTAAATCATTTAAAGTATTATCTGCATCAAGAAACCATAGCATCATTCATGAATCACAACATGCATTATCATAAAACATACACAAAGAATTTCATGAAATAGTTCCGTCATGTCATATTACTTCAGCAAAACCCTGATACAACATCTTTGCAAAACTAGATCTTAGCAATATATCTTGATCTCAGATACAGACTCAAAGATGCACACAACAACATCGAAGGATCTATACTAAGATGGTTCAACACTTACAACTTATGTATTTATATAGGCTTCCGCCTTTACAATGCTTGTCCACTTACTAACAAATTCCTAACTAACACTTGGACAAATGACACAAAATCAAACTGAAGCGGTCCAAATGACCCAAAAACCCACATACCGCATTACAAATGACTCAACAATACATACTATATGGTCCAAATGACCAAAAACCCGCAAACTGCGGTACAATTGACCCAAAAATGCATAAAATAATCCATCTTTTTGCCTTCTGCGACCTCTTTTGACATGTTGCAGCATCGACGATGCTACGATTCTTCCTTACCAAACTGCCTGCCAATAGGCCCCCAACACAATCTTATGGCTCACCCTCGATCCATATCAACTGGACATAGTGTACTCGGTGGTCTTGACTTTGAAATCCTCATACTGCTGCTTGACTGTCGTCACCATTTCCTTTGCTGGTGTCACCACCTCCTGACTATCGATGACATCCTAGGGTGATGGGTGCTTGGTCAGCTTCGCAACCACTTGTTGACAATGTACCTACACTTCCTGGAGAGCTTCACCAGCCTTTCCCAATAACTGGACGCCAACATACTGGAACTCCTCCAGCTACGTAGTGCGCTTCTTCTATCGCTCGTCGGCCTTGGAGACACGTTCCTGTAGGTCTTTTAAATCTGCTGATTTAGCAACCTGCTCCAAGGGTGGCATCACGTGCATCGTCGCTTTGAGTGTCGCCAACTGCCCCTTTGCTTCCTACCAAACCTTCATCAGTTGTTCAACCTGCTCATCTTGGACGATCCAGCCCCAAAACTGCACAGTGTCGGATATGAGCTTCGTTGCCGCCATTTCCATCTCCTCTAGCTGCATTGCTCTCTCCTCAATAGCTCATTTGCGGTCATCCAATTCTACTTGAGGGGTGCCGGGGTTCCTGGTTCTCGTGCTTCAACTGGACAATGACAGCCCCAATTTTCTGCACACGTTGAAGCATATCCACCTCTTTAGTGGGCTCCGACACATGGTGATAAGCCTCTGCAATGGCCCAGTCTACCCACACACTATCATCCCACATATGGGCCTTCTCCGTGATGAGGAGGTCCTATTCTTTCTTCAGTTCTTCAATCTCACTAACCTTCTCAACTCGTTCCTTCTTAATGTCTTCCTTGAGCGCATCCATAGACTGCCACGCTGCAACAGCCGTTCCTGTCAAATCCTCAATGGATTCTTGTGCAACTGCCTCATGCTCCTACAACCTCATGTACTGACCACTGAGATCATGCATTCTATCAGCTATTTCGCAGCTAGCGACTGTCTGCATAGTTGTCAATCCTTGCGCTGGCAATGCGTTAACATTGATGGTCACCTTCTTCAACTGTTGCAGTAAGGCATTCACAGCCTCATCCTCAGTCACAATCATAGTCGGGGGAATCTCCACATTCCTGACCCGCGACTCGGTGCTGATTGTGCTAACTTGTGGTGCCACTACCTCTTCAGGTGCCCTTCGCGAAACCATATCGTACAAATATTCCATGCAAGAAATGAGCGCATGGAATCCTTCGTCTGTCGTGCTTGTCATATTCTGAGCTGCTGTGGTGGATGCATCAGTGATTGCTTTTATGAGTCATCCCAACTGCGCTTCCATCGACAGCGGCAGCCCACTGATTGTCGCAGGGTCCTGGTGCCATTTTGTTCTGTTTTCTTCTAGGGCCTGGTCACTGTCGTCATCTATTGGTGTCTTTATGGATTCTCGGTTTGAATCATGATGACTGTGTTGGTCCTGTGCTGATGTACGATCATCTGGACCTTGTACCGGTTCCCCAGCCTCAATCTCGGCCGACCCCGTGGGTTTGCGCCATTCTGCTGGCCAGTCGTTCACGATAGCCTCCAACTCTGCCATCGTTACTTTATATGATGTCAGCAACCATTGCCTATCTAGGTCACAGTGGGCTTGGACATAAATGGAATGCGGTTGAATTGCAAACACCATGACTGGCTGGAACTGTGCTGCAGTCTCTTTGAAAAATCAAGGCACCTTTGTCGCAGGCACATAGAGCATCTCCCAATATAACCAGAACAACAATGTACATTCCCTATTCCATTCTTGTTCTCGAACAAACGACAGGATTTGATACCGCGCGCCGCGATGCTCTTTCATGGCATCAAACTCCATGCCCTGGTACACATCGGGCTCCTTATAGGCCACGAATGCAATCAATAGCAGAATCCAGCTATATGTGAATGAGCCCTTACCGGCTTGAACCGCCATAGTGTCCTCCATTAATTAATTCAGTAGAAACAGTGACTAGTTAATCTGCACCCCAGCTGCACACTGTTCAGCACACGCCAGAATTCTCGAATTCCACTGATTGGGTCTGCCACCCCGTACCACTTTGCAAGAAAGTATCTTGGTTCTGGTGAGCACCGCCTTATCATTGATGTTGCTCGTGCGGTAGCCCCGACCATCCTTCTCCAACTCATAGCGTGTGACCAACTGCGTGGCCAGCTTTTTGTCGTTCTCCTTTCCTCGCATATACTACAATGGGTCGACCCCATCCTTGGGCAACCTGGTAATCTCTACGATCAAGTGCATAGTGACAACAATTGCTTCGTCTAGCCATAATGTACCACTGTGAAAGTAGGCCAGCAGCTGCTTCACACATGCATTGACCTCCGAAAACCGTCCAAAATGGGGCATATTGATAAGGCCTAGCAGGCCTTCCTGTTTCAAACCCCGTGCCCAATCACGTGGAACCGGCTTACCACTCAATTGTGATCCTGGCTCATAAGGGTCCGACGCAATCTCCTTGTACACCACCATGTCATGGTCGTCGTATTTCAGCCGCATCAACGCCAACACAATGTCAAGAGAGAAGTCCATCTCGGTAGGGAGCACTGGCATCTTCAGTGGGTACTTTTGATTCCTCTGCACCTTTTGGGAAGGTACACTGAGCCGACTGGGGGGACATACCCTAGGATATCAGTGGCCAAGAGTCCTTCCCATGTATCGGACTCATCAACCCGGCAGCTAGATGGCCTCGCTTCCCCTTCAGCTTCCCCGGCCCCAGCAGGGGAGGACCAAATGCTGTCCTCCCCAACGTTTCTTGGCAATCATCGACGCTCCAACCAGCATGTTTGCAACTTCTACCTCAAGATTGACTTCTCCCGTAGACTTGAATTCTTCTTCAACAACAATCGAGATGAAGGGACACTCTACTTCACTGCTAATCTCAATGGTTTCCAGCATACCTCACACAACGTTCTCAATTGATCACCAACGTAATTGACAGACCCACTCAACACTCAGCAACGGAACTCTACAATTCCAACCGAACCTTTCCCAACTCACAACTGTGCTCACAAGGCAATACCAACACTCTGCAACACTTCACAATCTCACTTAACGACTGAATTCTCGGTGCCTTCCGACCAACTTCGACCCGTTCTTATAGCGTCCAACCCAACCCTTCCTAATCATTACTAAATCTGGCATTAACTCGACCAAAATTCTGTACTAATGACGTAAATCTGTCGTCGATCATGTCAATCGATCATCCGAATCCGCCATTAATTCCCATCATGCGAATCCACTTCGTTAATTAACTATCACTACTTTTTGCATTTATTACTGATTTGACCCGCTCGCAACGCTACCACTTGTCGCGGATCGCTCCTAACTTATGGCACAAGCCTCCTTGCCTGCACATTCTCATCTTGGTCGGTGCGCCATCCTGACACCGATCAACCTGCATTTTTTTTTTCCCGATGCAACTCAGGCCCATCGCGCTATTCCAAGCCCGACCGATAGGGCTTCAACGTGCTACTGTTAATTATCTTTGGGAGCATCACTTCGTCCAATTGCTACAACTGCACTATGCCTCTTGAAGTGATGCTACTGATGCGATACGGACCCAGTCAATACATCTACAATTTTCCTAGATGTTTCGTAAACTTCTCGTCATACAATAGCAACAAGTCACCCTACTGAAACTGTTTTTTTTTATGTTGAGATCATGCCAAGCCTTCTGAAGATCCTTCTCCACCCCTTGATGGAATCCCACGATAAAGCAATCTTCCTCTAGCTGGACTAATTGCGCTAGACGTTCTTCTAATACTGTTGCTTCATCCATACCTATCATTGCCGCTATGCACAGACTCGAAACGATGTGCTCCATTGGCATGATCGCTTCTTGTCCATACACTAACTTGACTGGTGTCTGACTCGTTAACCTTTTACATGTGGTGTGATATGCCCACAACATTGCTAGGATTTTCAGATCCCAGTCATCACGGTTCGCATTGCACACCTTTGTTAGCGCATGCTCCAATACTTTGTTGAAAGCTTCCACTATGCCATTTTCCTGTGGATGATATGGCATACTCTTCTTATGTTGTATCTGCAGTTCCTCCGTCAATGCGCTGATGGCGCAATTGAGAAAGTGGCTTCCTTGATCACTCAGCAATATCTTGGGGAAATCGAAGCAAGTGACAATGTTGTCAAACAAAAATCGCGCAACCGTGGCTGCGAAACAATCAACTACTGGTGCTACCTCCACCCATCTAGTTAAATATTCGGTCGCGGTAATGATGTATCTTGCACTAGTGCACTTCCCCGGTGGATTGATTGGTCCTACGAAATTCATTACTCATTTGTCGAATGGTTGAAGTGTTAACTGAGGCATCAGTGGCATCTCATCCCGCCTGGATGGCTTCCCAGTTCTCTGACAAACATCGTAGAACCGCGCATAGTCTGTCACATCATTACGCAGCTTGGGGCACTAAAGCCATGCATGAAGCACCTTCCTAGCAGTCGCCCGACCGCCATAGTGCCCTCCAGCCACTCCTCCATGTGCATCTTCCAATATCTGTGCTTGATCATGTGGCAAGACACACTGGCGCAATATCTCATCTGCGCCCATCTTATATAGCTCTCCTGCGATTAGCTAGAAATCGGCAGCCTTGACCACCAGCTGCTTCTTCTGCCTGGTAGTGAACTCTTCTGGTGCGGTACCTCTCACCAGAAACTGAATGATTTCTTCAAAATAACCATCAGCTACTCCAACCTTAAACAGTTGTGCATCAAGAAACCTGTCTTTAATGTTAGTTCACTCCTCTCTTGTTTCAATCCATGATAGATGATCAGGGCTAACATTCAACTGCCCTGGCTTCACAATTACTTCAAAATCAAACTCCTAAAATAGAAGTAACCATCAGAAGATCTTCCCCCCAACACAGGCTTATTGACCAGGTATGTCAATGCAGAGTGGTCTGTGAACATCTTAAAATGTCCGCCCAATAAGTAGTGTCAGAACTTCTGCAGCGCATAGACCATCGCCAAGACTTCCCTCTCGGTAGTGATGTAGTTCTTTTCTGCGGAAGACAGTTTATGACTAGCAAAAGCAATAGGGTGATCAAGATCCCCCTCTCCTAGTTGTGCTAGTACCACACCAAGTGTAATCGACGATGCATGAACATGGACATGGAATTCCTTACTCCAGTCCAGAAATACCAATATCGGTGCCGAAGCCATCTTAGCCTTCTGCTACTCAAAACTATCCTGACATTCCATGCTCCATTTAAATACTGCATCTTTCTTCAGTAGCTTCTCCATAGGGGCGGTGATCGCTGCATATCCCCTGATGAATTTGCGATAATACACAGTAAGCCCCAAATTCGCCCTCAACTGTTTAATGGTGGTCGATGGTGTCAAGCTCAAAATGAGCGCAATCTTTGTTGGATCGACTAACAACCCTTGTTTGCACACAATGTGACCCAGCAATATCCTGAATGGTGCACAAAAGATGCATTTCTTCAAATTCAGCGATATCTGATGATGTCGGCATCGCTCAAGCATCAACTGTAGATTGGCTAGATGATCGCGGATCAAACCATAGACTGTCCAATCATCTATGTATACTTGCAAAAACTTCTGAATAAAGTCCCGAAAAGCAGCAACAACAACCCACGAGAAGATCGCAGGTGCATTCATCAACCCAAATGGCATCACGGTATACTGAAAACAACCCCATTTTGTGACAAAAGTCATCTTGTGGCGGTCTTCCTTGGAAATTCGGATCTGATGATAGCCTGAGAACCCGTTCATGAAAGAATACATCTCCTGGCCACCCACACCTTCGATTACTTCATCAGTAAACGGGGGTCGAAAAGGGATCATGCAAGCAAGCATCGTTCAACATCCGCAAATCAACACAAATGCGCACCTCGCCAGTCTTCTTGTCTTGCACCACCATAGGACTGATCCATTCTAACTCTTAGACCAGTTCAATGATACCAGCATCCAACATGCGATCAAGTTCTTCCTTGAACTTCTCCTTATGTCGCGGATTTAGCCCGACAGGGTCACTGCCTGATCGGTTTAGCATCTAGTTTCAAGGGAATCTCCATCTCCCCTAAATCACCCAAAATGCCTTTCATTTCAGAAAACATTGTAGGAAAGAGGTCCTGGAATTCATGCAACAAGTCGATCACCTTTCCCATCATCTCATCATCCCAATAATCATTAACATTCGCAAACTTGGGAGTTGCCTCCATCCCAATATTGATCTTACGAAGCTTCAAGGGCTCACTAAACGGATCACTTAGCGCATCAGGTGGTACCACATCGTGACTTCCTTCAGACTCGGGAATATTGACATTCCACGGATTGTCACCGTCTTCAGGATTTCCAGTTATATTTTAACACCCATCAAGGATTGGATCTAGCAGTGCGCATGCATATTTGTTGGATATGCTATGGGGACAACCTTCAAAATGACATCGCGGATGAGTTGAAAATCATTATTGACATCAGGGTTGGCATCTGCGAAAGTAAACGTATGAGTGAAACAGACTGTCAACTCCACCCAAGTGGTAATTTCTCTACGCAACTTAGCTACAGTGTACCATGAGCACGGCATCTCATCTAAATTATGGATAAATGCATGGACCCACTCATCCCGCAGTCGCGATGCCCATAGTGTCTGACACTCGCTCAGATGACTTCCCAAGTTATTCCAACCATCATATTTCCTTGCATGGTAGACCTCGATATCGCCAAAATGAACCATCATCAATCTTCTACATTGCGACCATTCATTAATTGATTTCTTGTGTGTCACCCACTAGCATGTTGGAGCAGCCTTCAATGCTTCCTCCAACGCCAACAATTGTTGTGGTTCTGGAACTCGTTCCTCAAATTCTGTCAAAAAGTCGGTCAAGCCAGGAAACCCCTCATAGACTAGTAGTGTGACCGTTTCTGTCGCAATGCGGCATAAGGATTGCGTGACTAATCCACATTTACGGAGCGATAGCTCATGAAAGCAATTATGCCAGTGTTCTAACACATCATCAGATTCGAAAGACGCAGAGCTCCCACTATGCCATCCCAGCTCACCATTGGCAGTCAGGTGAATATAGTCTTCAGAAATGTTGAATGCATGGTCCCATCCACTGGTATCTTCATCCTTCACTGGATCAATGTATCGGCATCCTTCAGCCAGATCCAACAGGGCTATGACTCTGAGATCGCGATTTTCGAAAGTCATCATCCACTGCTTGAAGTTGATTACCACTCCACTGCCGTTAGCCCATCCGATCCCCAACAACATGAGATACGAACTTCCTCCTTCAACCACTTCGATGACATTGAAGTCAGCATAAGTATTCATGCCCTCAATGTCCACCACCAATCGTGGGACTCTCCCAATCGCCGTCACTTTAGCGTGATTAGCTAACTGGAGCTGTACATGAGACCAACTCAATGGGGGGATCCCCATTTTCTGCCATGCCTGCTTGGTTAAGATGTTGACATCCGAACCAAGATCCAAAATAACTGAATCAACATCATAATCCCCAATTTGGATATTCATGCGCATCTCCTTACCTGTCTTCCACCGCTGTAAGGAGTTTACCGTAGACTCCTTCCGTCCCCTAGCTAGACGCTGCAATAACCCTTCAATCTCAGCAAGGGCTGCAGGATCTCTCAACAACAATAAACAACTCTAAATAAACTTCTGCAAGGTTCCAGACTACGCTGATGGACCTGCCTCTGAAGTCGCATCAAAAACAGGGGGCATGTCGCAGATGATAGCTTTGCCGCAATCCTGGTCCAACGCATGGCATGCCTGAAAGAATGCATCATGCTCAGACTCAACATCAAATGATACCTTCTTCTGCTTGACCTTTTGAATGCCCCTCCTATTGCTGCGCCTCCCTGTGTAATAACTGCGACAGCTGCATATTGTGATCTTGGTTCCACAGAAATTGTCGCAACATTCGCGCCCTGATTCTGATTTGGTGTTGGATTTCCTTGTTGGTTCACATTTTGATTACCATTCTGAATTGGATGTTGGTTCTGGTTCTGCACCTGTTGCTGCACCTGATTTTGTACTAACTGCTGTGCCTGGTTTTGATTTTGTAAGTGTGGAACATTCCGTACCTTCCATCATGCAATCAACTGTGGGTAGTTCTCCACTATATGGTCTGTAACAAAGCAAGATGTGCACTGTGACTGTAATAATGGGAAATCACGCTAATAGTGTCCCCATACCACACAGTGATAGCATTGCATAGGTCCGCGACCTCCTCATCCTCCTCTGCGACCAAATTCTCCACCGCGTCCACCCCAGAATCCTCCATGGATTCCACCCTGCTGTTGGTACTGCAGTTGGTTGTACTACTGCTGCATCGGAGCTGGTTGCATGTTCTTCCTTTGTTGCGCATACTGCAGTTGCTGAACATACTCTGGTTACTATGGAGCCATTTGCATCGGATCATATTGCGGCACGAACTATTATGGTTGCTATTGCAATACAAATTGTACATGTGGTTGTGGTAGTGGCTGGGCTACCTGCAGTTGCGGTTGCTGTTTTTGTAAGGCACACTAGTCATCCTTTACGTAGAATGCGTCGTACGTTCTCTCATGAAGCAGCCTATATGCTCGAAAATATTTATCATCATGTCCCACCGATTTACAGAAAGTGCAATATAGGTTCATCGATTTAGTGACCATCTTCTGCATATATGGACATTCTTCATGGCGGTGTCCAAATACCTAACAAACGTGACACCATGGCATGCCACCACCATTCAACGGGTTTGGCGCTCCTGAAACTAAATAGTTGTGGAAGTCAAGGAAATTGTCCTTAGTATGCCCTTCCCCTCGACATTGAGTACACCTTACCTCTTCTCACTGCTTCTTGCCCTTCTTCAAATCTTGCAGCTGTATGGTCAAGTTAGCCAGCTGCATCTGTATCTGCGACATCCTAGCTACGTTTTCACCAATCGGAGATGCCTCCAATCGCATTGCAATCTCTAGAGATACACTGGGCATTGTGATGTTCTGTTGCATCAGTGGTAGCTGAATGTGCGGTAACAGTGCCATGATGAACCACTCTTTATGTTGGACAATGCTCATATCAAAACTAACCCTTGCCATCAGTGTCTTGAACCGCTGGTCAAAATCCCACACCGTCTCGTTGGGATACTACTTAATTTCTTTCAATTTTGTGATATATTGAGCCTCAGACTTGGGCTTCTTGAATTCTACAATCAACCCATCCCTTATGTCATCTAGTATTTTTTTTGGAGCTCCTGTAGGGACTAGAACAAACTTCATAAACCAATCTAATGCGCGACCTTGCAGAGTTGTCTCCAACTGTCCTTTCTTAGCGGCATCGTCAGTGATCTGTTTTACGGTCCATACCGCTTCACACAAAAACCAATGCTGCTCTGGGTTATCTGTCCCATTCCCATGGAATAGTGGCAACTTAGCATCATTGCCCACCATCCTGGGCTTCCTTCCTGCAGTCACTGAACTACTAGCAATTAAATTTTGTTGACCCGATGGAGTCGAAGTGGTGTTTCTTATTGGTTGACAGATAGTCAGCAGAGGTGTGGGTACGTTGCTGCTGGGGTTTGGTCCTGCCTCTATTCTGGGTGTAGATTGTGCATCCATGTCCAGACTGTGAGGTTGCTTCGTCCCATGTGGTATTTCTTCGTGAACTTGTGGTTCGATCGCAGCAGGACCTTCTCTTATCCTCTGCCTCTTTTCCTATCGAAACCTCTCTCCTCCCCTTGTAAGACCACTCTCTTCCTCGACTTTGTTAACAGTCACGTCATAACCTGCACCCATCGACCCCTTATCAGTCCATGTACTGCCCCCCAGCCATCGCGATACCCACGGACTCCAACCACCAGGCTGCTTACTAATCCAGATGCATCTTCAACATACCCTTCTTGCAAATAAGCATCTTAATGGACAGTTGAAGCGACAGCAGAAACCTTCCCCGGGGTTCACGGAAGAAACACTTTTTAGCTTCACTATAGGACTTATGTGTATCAACCGCGAATTCAGTGATATATCCTTCCAAGATGCTATCAAGCCACACTTCGACAGCCCGCAACGCTTTGTTGTTGACCTCCTGTAATTCTTGGATCAACTCCAGTGTCCAAGTCGTTAGCTCACCAGCTTGGTGGTTCCTTTTCTGAAATGTCAAATTTGCCAACCACTCGAACAAAAGGACCACGAATTCACAGAAAAACCATTCGTGCAGACCATCGTGAATATATCTCCCCCCCCATTGATCTACTGTCAGTCGAGTGTTCCGGCTTTCTTCTTCGGCAAACTCCTGTAACTTCTAATCAAACTAGCTTTGTATTTTCGGTTTCGTCAAATGCCACAACATGTCCTCCTTTCACTTTGCACACGGTCCCGGCAACGGAACCATTTGTTAACTCAAACCCTGTCGGCAGGAGTTCCCATTGCTATTGACACCAACCCACCGCGATCTCCCTGAGCACCGGCCCGGACAAGTTTTACCCCATCTAGCAACACCTGCAGAGCAGATGAAGTCTCACCCAAGGCGTTCAAGGGAGAGTTAATGGAACCATGTTTTCGCCAAATGAAGGAGGATGGTTGCAACACCGATTACTTAACTTATCGCAACATTTAAGACAAATCTATGCATTCAAAGTAACATCATTCATATTCATAACATCATTCAACAGAAACATTCATCGCGACAAGTAAATCATTTAAAGTATTATCTGCAGCAAGAAACCATAGCATCATTCATGAATCGCAGCATGCATTATCATAAAACATACACAGGGAATTTCACCAAATAGTTCCGTCATGTCATATTACTTCAGCAAAACCCCGATACAACATCTCCGCAAAACCATATCTCAGCAATATCTCTTGATCTCATATACAGACTCAAATATGCACACAACAACATCCAAGGATCCGTACTAAGATGATTCAACACTTACCACTTATGTCTTTATATAGGCTTCCACCTTTACAATGCTTGTCCACTTACTAACAACTTCCTAACCGACACTTAGACAAATGACCCAAAATCTAACTGACATGGTCCAAATGACCCAAAAAAAACCACATACCATGTTACAAATGACTCAAGAGTACATACTATACGGTCCAAATGACCGAAAACCTGCAAACTGCGGTACAATTGACCCAAAAATGCATAAAATAATCCAGCTTTCTTCCTTCCACGACCTCTTCTGATGTGTCGCAACATCGGTGATGCTCGATTCTTCCTTACCAAACCGCCTGCCAATAGGCCTAACATATTGATGGTAAGAAGAAATAGCTCATCATGAAGATGCAAGTAGGATAACGCTACCTCGAGGATCCATTGGCCCAAAATTACTAGGATGCATGGAGAATGTTGATTGGTAATGGCTCTCTAAAATCATTTTTAAAACCACTCTCGGCCTGATACATTACCACTCTTGTTTACCAAAGGGTAGTTTTCCACCTATGGATATGCAAGAATAAAGGGGGGCCTATACATATGAAAGGTAAAGTGAGACGGAACCCATGTGTACCACTTAGGAAAGGACGCATGTCAGGTAGGCCCAATGAAATTATATGACATCATCCTAAAGTCATCCAATAATTGTGCAACATATGTCAAAATTAAAATTGGATAGACCACTAAAGGGGGGAGTATTTAAATTGTTATTCATTCAGCTCTGCTATGGAGGAAAATAATTCCACTTGTGCAGACCTTGTAGTCAAATCAACATCATTGCAGAGTACATGAAGCCGTCTTCAAGGAAAATTTTTTCCCTTCGGGTAATTTTCCATTTTTTACCTCCATCATTTTACCTTAGCATAGACAATAATTTTAACCAGGGCCACCTCGTCAAAAGATAAACCCCCAAAAATTATGAGCTTGGATGATGAGAACCTATATGACCATGATGATGATGTCTTCAACAATGTCTTAACCATAAGACATCCATAGCATCATCCTTAAAAATTAATCTAATTTTTTTGCGAAGCATGACCCTTTCCAGTTGTGGGAAACAAAAGTAGCCAATGTATTCTATCCATAAGATGTACATTTCCCAGGATTTATTTGTTGGTGATATATTAGATACTCCTCCAATAAATGAGTTATTTTGTCCTTCGACCAAACCAAGACCTTGTGCATCGTGTCCATAGATTCCCTATCTAAAATACTATGTTTCTTGTATTTACGAGCCCTGCAATTTTTGAATGATGAAGCCCTACCCTCATCAAATCAGGCCTTGAAACCTGTGAAAATAGATATACCCCTAGCTCAGCATATGAAATAAGGTTCCCTTGTCCCAACCGTCCCTCTTCCTTATGCAATTGTCGACTTCTACGATAAATCAAAAGAATCCATATGCCTAATATGTATCATCTTGGGGTATCATGATCATAAGGTTGTAGGTGAAACCATCGTTGGAATATTAACCCTCTTTACTCCATCAACAAAGGTTATGCCCCCCATATTTGACCTCTGTAATCACCTGGTTGAGAAAATAGACAACTAGATAGCATATTTCCTTTCTCTCAAGAGATTTAGATATCCATCATTGTTATTTTTATGTTTATGTATAAAAAATTTGAAATTTTTAAATGGATAGAGATGAAAGTTAGGGACAAAGAAGGAAAAAAAATTATTGTCTACACATGGACAAACCTGGTACTCAGTAAACCAAGGAATCACAATTTTAAACAATTTACAAACAAGGTAGTAACACACTCTTTGATGCATGATGCATCTCCCCCATGGATAATTTTAGGGGCTATATATAGCCCATGGGCTATATTAAGGGGGTTACAAAATTTAGTGGGCTATTTTAGTATATGGAAAGGGTTTTTTTAGCTAAAACATATTCGCCCAATATTTATTAGAAAAAAAATAAATATGAAATGAATAGCTTCCCGTATATTAATGAGGAAAATTAAAAAACTATTTTTTCCCAAACAAAATTTCCCTCCAATCTATCTTTCGCCCTTAATTTCTAGAGAAATTCTACTGAAACCATTCATCTGCCCCCAATTTTTAGTAAAGGAGGCTCCCAAGGGTTATTCCTCCCTCCATTTTCCTTGTAATTCAGGCATATGGTTGCATTCGCCTATATTTTTAGTCAATTTCATGCGATACCTTCTTTGAGCCCTCGATTTCCAATATTGGAGGGAAAATCAGGGGCTATTTTGTTCTATATAAAGGCTATAGTGATTCATGGTTTACCCACATCAGATTGCTCTTGCAGGATGAAGGTTCTGGTTGATGCAATTCCACTTTTCATTCTTAGTTTTCTCGACATTTTAATCTTCACATAACATATCCATTGCTGAAAGATCACGTCTTGAAGGGGCATGTCGCACATGCAATTTAATAGAGAATACAAACTCATATCATGATTTTTATCCAATAATTAACGTGGTATGTTTTTTATGCTTTTTATCCATAGTTACAATAGATTATTATATTGTAAATTTACCTTTTATCATGCTTTTTATCATGGATGCTTTTTTACGCATGTTGAATTCTATGGCATTCTTGATTCTTAGGGCTCATTGAGTGTTATTAGGGTTTTATTCTATCCTAGGAGTATTGGTTCTGTGAAACTATTATACAACTCAAAATATATGATTTATTTTATTCCTTGTCATGTTTAAACTATCGGATGGCATTTATATGTTGTTAGTGGATGTTAATCTTGATGGAGAGACGCGACATGGTTTTTATATATTCTAACTGAATTTGACCCAATTGTTTAAAATGTTCTTTTATTAGGATCTTGCTCTACACTTATTATTGGATCTAAGGTGTTAATGAGAGTGTATATGTTTATATTTTATGTCTGTTATTGTCGATGTTTGGTATGTTTGTAATATAAATGAATGAACACACTAATTATAACAGTGGGGCTATAGTGGAATGGTCATTATTTTGGTTGTATTCTTATAAAGTTGTCCAAAGCATTTTGGTATATTCTTTTATTTGTATTAAGAAGTTCGTGACTCGTATATTTTTTATTCGTATTGCCAAGTTCGCCAATTTTATTTGCAACCTAAATTTGTTGGGTTCGGTAATTATTTTATGATATTTTATTTTTTGTAAGGGTCATTCATAAGTAAGATTTTTTTTGGTGATTTTTTTTTTTTATGTGTAATTGTTATCACCATCCAAAAATGGATCTAGTTATGTATGATAATTATATGATTTAGTTGGAACACTATACTTCATTTCCATCATGATTGTATATAATATGTATAGGGCATGTTTGATGTGAGATGAAGACATTATGCTATTTGATATCTAGTATTTTGCATTCAATGAGGGTGCTAAAGCAATTTTACCACATTTTGCATGCTTTCAAATTTTTCAAGGACATGGATACAAACACCTCCTCAATTTATCTGAAAAAAAAGTAGTCTTTAACATAGTAGTTATAATGATATGCGTGGTGACGCATTAATATGCTTTCTATTCTTGTTAGTGTATGTTCTTATTTCTAATAACCATTACAAGTTTCAAACTAAATCTAAAAATTCTAAATGAAATGACATAATTCATATTTTGATTGTCAACAAAAGAAAGGAAAAAGTGGCATTTGCATCTATAAACAAATAAGCAGGTTATTTTTTTCTTAGAGGGTAGCTTAAAAATGAGAGATTTGGAAAATAAGCTAATTGGGAATTCATACACTATATTAAGGTTATGGGTCTCTATAATACTCCATGTTGTAATAATGGTTCGTGGGTGCCATAATCGCTTCATAGTGTAAAGTGTTCAACTATATCATTTTGTTGGTATGTCAAGATTCGGGTCGTGAAATGTACGTTGGACCATTAAGGGACGAGATAAAAAGTGGAGTCTCCCCTTGAACTGAATCTAGTTAGTGTAGTTGTGTTTCACCAACACCTCTAGTTGTGAGTGACCCAATACTGCTTGTGAAATGTATAAATAAATCCTTCCTCTCCTCATTCATGCATTTATCCATTTGAGCATATAGGAGTCGAGAGAGTCGAGCTCTCGTATATGGTCTTCTATTGCACTACCTTAGTAATCTATAGAATCAAAAGCTGAGTCTTTCTCACAAAAGATTCACCAAGACATTACAAGGTTTTATAATTTGATGAAAGATTCACCAAGTTTTTACAATATTTTATAATTTAGTGAAATATTCGCCAAGATTTTACAATATCTTATAATTTAGTGAAAGATTCGCTAATATTTTACAAGATTCTATAATAAAATGAAATATTAACCAAAAAATTATATATAAATATTATATTAGTGATTAAATAGCCTTCGAATCTTCCTATATATTAGGGATATTCGCCCATTTATTATACATATAAATTTTGGAGGTGTTCTTAAAATTATCTCTTGATGATTTAGCAAATTAATATATGAATTTTTATTCTTTTACTAAACTCCAATTCACTATAAAAATTAAAAAACAAATAAAATTTTATAATAAAAAATAAATTAATATAAACTTACACATTAATAATAATAATAAAAGCTATTAAAAACGGTTGAATACACATTTCTAAAAACAAATTAAAAGTGAGAACATCATTTTAATCATTAACTCTTAGTGGCTTCCTTGTAACCAATTTTATTTTTCAATTATTGATATACTTTGTTTACAATTTTTAATTAAATGATGTGTTGCTTTCTTTAAAGTAAAGGCAAAAGATAATCTCTTGTGTCCCTAATTTTCTAAATATAAGTTAATTATGAGTTTCTTAAAATAAATGTTATTAAATTGATTAAGTAAACCATTTGCTCACTTTACTTATTTATTTTATTTTTAAAATAATTATAATGTTTTAAGTTGAAATTAATAATTAATAAATAGATAAATATAAATATACTATATTAAATTAAATTAAAGTATATATAATTAGATAGGAAAAGCTTCTAATCAAATAATATATATTTTAATGTACAAAATTAAGTTAATAATAATTATTAATATAAAGTTAACAATTATCTTAGTCAAAACAATATAATAACCATCATTAAAAATAATTTTATTGGTCAATATTGGTGATTTTCATCACAAATTAATTAAAAATAAAAAATAAAAAACATAAAGTAATTTTAGTTGCTGATTATTTTTCATGATTACGACCATAGTAACCATAACCCTAACCATGAAATGTATTAAAGTAAAGTTTTTTGAGTGCATACACCCGAATTAGGAGGTTATTACCTATTTCACTATGTTCCTACAGCTTTACAGCAATTCACACTGTCTTTCCACACTGTCGATTTAAGGTTTTATCATTTAAAAACAAACATCAAAATTAATATCATTTCCGATGCGGTCGGTGCTGTGTTTTTATTAATGACTGATATCCATGTCATTTCATGTGCCGTGACTTTATCGTTTTGGGTGAGATGTTAAGTAGGAAACATTTAATATTATGGAATAGTCAAACCAGAAGGATTGCAACAATAACTTGTCAAAACGCATTAACTCTCTTTTTTTTAATGTTTTTTCAAAAATTCACACCGTCTTTCCACACTGTCGATTTAAGGTTTTATCATTTTAAAAACAAACATCAAAATTAATATCATTCCCGGTGCCGTGTGTTTATTAATGACTGATATCCATGTCATTTCCGGTGCTGTCTTTATTAATGACTACTGATATCCATGCCATTTCATGTGCCGTGACTCTATCAGTTTGGGTGAGATGTTATGTAGGAAACATTTAATATTATGGAATAGTCAAACCAGAAGGATTGCAACAATAACTTGTCAAAACGCATTAACTTTTTTTTTTAAATGTGTTTGTCAGTCCAAAAAAACCATATTGTTGATATTGATATTGGTAGAGTAAATCTGTGAGAAGACTTATGATCAAAATATATGCTTGAGTTCAGTGTTAGAATGTGCATAGAATATAATTTT
Source organism: Larix kaempferi (assembly GCA_027924585.1). NCBI lineage: Eukaryota > Viridiplantae > Streptophyta > Pinopsida > Pinales > Pinaceae > Larix > Larix kaempferi. Next base: position 900,813 of record BSBM01001500.1, on the reverse strand, counting down.
GGAAAATATAAAAAAATGAAAAGTTGAGTCAGCGCAATAACTATCCTTTACCAGTCCACGTAATTATCTAACTAATTTTTGTTTTAAATAAATTCATTAAATATTCTTTGGAACAAGGAATGCCAAAATGGAACGACCCCATTTCTGGCCGACCCCATTTGCACTATTTGTGTACAGTATAAATGAACGACCCCATTTCTGGCCGCGGTTATATTCAGCTTTGAGTTTGCCTCTATATTCTGATTGTAATTTATTCTTTTGGGTTTCGTTATAACTTGCGAGAGGAGCGCCTGGCATACTGAATTTCGACATTGTTACAATTCACTTTGTATCAAAATGACTGGTAACAAGAATTGGCCGGGATTCTTCATACGAAAACCCGGACAAAGTGCATTTTATGAAGAAGGTAAGGATACACTCTACACTTCAACATTTCAATTTTTTTATTGCATTATTATTGTTACGATCCGCCCCTTGAAGCAAAAACTTTTCATCTCGCTAAGTTTAGCAAACAAAATCCTTGACATGGGATGACCATGTTGATGGAGGTGGGCAGGGGATTTGTTTGTGTTTTATCCTTACCCAATGGTGAGACAGTTGACCACCTATTGGTTCATTGTATGTTTACAAAGAAGGTATGGAGGGAACTAAGAATATTTTTGAATTTTTTTAGGCCACACGATAACTAGGTCATACTAGCATAACTAGTGAACTTGATTTCGTACAAAAAAAACAATCCTTTTAAGGAGTTACCTAGTTTTTTTGTTGGAAATTGTGACTTCATTAGAATAAGGTAGTTTTTGAGGACTTTAAACCAATTTTTTTCTTTTCTATAGTTGTGAGAGTTCTAGGGGCTTTTAGAGAAATCCATGATGGTGTGAATATTTAAGATTAGTGGGTTGTAAGGACTGGACAAAACATACAGTACTCTTAGGGTTATTTTGATGGTGCATGTGAAGGAAATGCAGGTTTATGTGGAGAAATAATGTGTCTTCACCTTTGAGAAAGTCATTTTTTAACATAAGGATGGGCTGTGGGGTAGGAACAAACACTTGTGATAAGCTATTATCTTTGTGGGTGGGGTTTCTTGTTTTTTGGAAAATCCAAAGGGTTTCTCTCCTTAATGATTCATGGTGACTCAAAAACCATAATTGACTAGGTAGGCGGAAGGTAGAGTCAATGCCCTTAATGCCCTTAATATTGGGTAGTGCCATAGAAGGACTCAACATATTTAGGAAGCATTTTCTAACTTACATTATTATCATGGTTTCAAGGTATTCAATTCTCAAGTGGATATTCTCTCAACAAGAACCCTTATATTGCATGAAGGGTTCATAGTTTATGAAGAGTGGGATTAAGGAACTATGGTCTCTAGGGAATCTGATTATGTTTTTTTTTTTTTAATCACTTGTCTAAAATATGTTTATTACATGTTTAAAATATGTTTATTACATGTTTATTCCTTGTAATTTTTATAGTTGATAAAGGTTATGTATGATATATTCTTTTGGGGATTATGTGCATAGTGTAATTCCTTAATCTATAAATGATGTCCCATGAGTATAGTAGCAACTCACCAATTTTTCATTTTTTTTATAGTCCACTTAGCAATCAACTCACCAATTTATCACTCATTGCAATGGGTGATGGTCACATTGGTGAAGAAGAAGAAGTGAGATTGAGACTAGGGAAAATAATTGGAAAACTTCAACCATCACCTCTCGTGCTTGCACCGGCACCCAATAAGCTCAAGCACGCTTAAATGATTTAGTGGGTTTGCACTCTATAATCATGAATTCTGAGAGGTCATCCATCCCAAGAATCCTTCAGATCAATCAAGCTTAACTATGGAGTTTACCCTGTTTGCAAAATCTTAGAAAGTATTGTGCCTTGTGAAGTATTCAATTTTAACCACAATCAAACACACCTAGTGAGGCTTCCTAGAAGGTCACCCATCCCAACACTCCTAAGTTTTCCCCACAATGAAGCACACTTAGCTTGAGACCAGATTTGTAAAATCTTAGCTCCCTTTACTCCAAGCCCACTTAGCTTGCTACCCCATTTGCAAAACTTTATCAATCATTGTGACTTGTGAACTATTCATTTAGAGCTCAATTGAGTCTTTTATTTAAATATGATAGGTTTTCCACTATTTTTCACCCATGCCACATTAGTACAGTACAGATTTCTCATGCTTTTTTAATAAATCCACTTAGCACTCTTTATAAGTTTATGTAATGCTTTTATGTACTTTGAACTCTTTATCTTGGAGAATTAATTGTTGTATATGTTTTTTTATGGAATGTTTTAGCTTGTCAAAGCCACCTTTCCCAGGTTTTGGTAGATGGTGAAGGTGTGTTATCATCTATAGGTATTTTTGTTGAAATGTGACACTCTTGGTGGGGTGTTTCTTTTTGTTCTTGACAGAGATTCAAAAATAGTTTTTCTGAAAGCTCACGAGGAAGTGGAGATGCTTTAAGGATGGAATCCACGGGCTCTTATTCTGCTTGTTGAAAAACTATTTGTCTCGTAGATATTATTACGGGTTTGGGCTTGTAATGTTTTCTGAACTCCTGTTGGAGAGTGCAGTTTGTGGGATGTTTGAGCTTGTTAGAGGATGTTTGAGCTTGTTAGAGGCTGTAGGAGTTTCTGGTTGATGGTGATTGTCCTCCTGGGCTGTTGTTTTTGTTCATGACAGAGATCCTTTGCAGCTTTGATCGGAAACTGTTTTCTGATGTAAATATATTTTTATGTTTAGAAATAAGTTTTTAATTAACATATATTTATAACGATAATATTTACAACGTTTGGATCAAGGAACACACTCCATAATTTTTTTTTGGCTATTAAAGCCAATATGTAATGTGTAACATAATTTAAAACTAAATTAATAGGAGAAAATTCCATCTTAAAATGAGAATGAGAAGATCAATATGTATTACAGGTACATCATCACACTATGACGAGAGTAACTCCCCAGATCGAAAGCGAAGATGGATACCCAAGCCCGAACAGATCCAGATTTTGGAAGACATATTCAATTCGGGTATGACTAACCCTCCACGTGATGAAATTGCAAAAATCACAATTCAGCTGCAAGAATTCGGAGAGGTTGGTGAGGCCAGTATCTATTACTGGTTCCAGAACAGGAAGTCCAGAACTAAGAAAAAGCAAAGCCATGATGCCGCAGAAAGGTCTAAATCTACCATAGAGAGGACTGCCACTGATCCGTACAAAGCTTTCCCGGCCACTACCACAACTGATTCCGAATCCTCCTCTTCAGCTATGCCGCCCGCTTCATTGTCGACCCATCAAGACCACCATTTTTATGGTGCTCAAACAAATGAAGGAACGGAGATCAATCTTACACTGGCATTAGGTACAGGAGTTATAATTGATAAAGGTACACATGCTGACACCACACATGCTGTCTAGAGTTTGATCTGCTAAGGGCTTAGCTTACAATTTTGCCCATTGAAACTCTAACATGAAAGTTCTTTTAAGCATTTTTATATCCACCAGAATCCTTTTAATTGTGTGTTGGGTTATTAATTGTGTGTTGGGTCATTCCTCTTTTTACTCCTTCCACTATATCTGTGACGACATATATCTCCTTATGTCTACTAGTATTTTCTGTTTGAACAGGCCAAGACTCGATATACAACCGTCCAATAACTGTGTTCATAAATAACAGCAAGGTTGAAGTCCCAATGGGACCTATAAATGTCAAGGCTTTCTTCGGAGAAAATGCAATTTTGATAAACTCCTCTGGTGTGCCAATGCCAATCAATGAAGGGGGATTCACAATGCAAGGACTTCAGCATGGAGCTACGTATTACCTGGTATAAATGACGAGGAATTACTAGGTATATATATGATAAAGCAGATTTTCATTAAATTTTTTCTTGATTTTTCTTGGGTTCTAGTTCTCATAATGAAGTGGATTTTCATTAAATTATCTTGATTCTTTATGGATTTTAGTTCTCATAATGTTTCAAAAAGCACAGGTTGAATGTTACTTACTTTCTACCTGACTGTTTATTTACTTCTTTTTGTGCAGATCTGAAATGTCCACTTCTGTTGAACTGTCCACTTTTGATGAGCTTCCCAATTTGGAGATGGTTGGCACTTGATATTTTATTCCCTGCCTCTTAGTTTTATTTGGTTACTTTTTGCTCATGGCATAAAACAAAAACATGGAGATTGACAATTTCATTATTTATGATATTTATAACCATGAATGCATTGGATATTTATTGAATATTTCATATATATATATACATATATATATAAATAAAAGCTCTATTAAATTGAAAATCTTTCTTTTAAAAATGATGCAATGTGGATGAAACAGTTTTAAAAAACAATAGTTTATGAATGACATAATATAATGTATGTAAATTGTTTGAGTAATTTATATGTAAATGGAATTTGAATTTAAGTTTAACATGTTTTTACATAATATAATGTATGTAAATTGTTTGAGTAATTTATATGTAAATGGAATTTGAATTTAAATTTAATATGTTTTTATGTTTTTGTTAATTTAATTCATTACATTTTGGAAAATTAAATTTTAATATAGATTTTAAATTTTTAGATGGCATGGTTTTTTATTGTTGCATGGATGTAAGTTTTATAATAATTTTGATTATTTTTAAATCACTTGTGAATTAATAATACATTAAATATTTTCTCAATTTTTTAAATAATTTTATTCCTTGTAAAGTAAGTACATTTGATTCTAACTAAATGCATCTAGAACAACACACATACTGTAAAATACAAATTTGGAGATTTTCCCTAATTGCAATATAGTGCTAGTGTCATCGTATTTTGGATTGTTTAGTGGTTGAGCAATTACACTATATTCCTACAAGAAAAGGTTGTATTATGGAATTTCAATTTCAATGAGTAAGTAATTATTTTGCATTCCAAGCATGTGTGCTAGTAAATGTTATCATGTAGTGAATTGATTATAGGTACATCCACATTTTAGTTGGCTTTTGTGCTTTTGTGTTGGTAGAGTGGATGTTTGTTTTTAGATTTATGACTATTTCTTCGATGATTATAATGTTTGGTTATCATTTATTCAATGATTGTATGTTCAAGTTTTGGATGGTGGTTGTATCTTTTATGTTTTGTTTGGATTCTCTACCACTTTATATCTTTTAAATTGGATTCTCTACAACTTTATATCTTTTAAAGGGGTTATTAGATTAATGTGGTGACGGTTATTCACATTATGGGTGGTCATTTTGTTATGGATGGTAGATTTTCATTCCATGGTTTGATATGCTTTATATTTCATAGTTTCATGGACAGTTGGTGTGTGTTCATGATTTCATGGGTTCTCATAATCTTGGCCACCTACCCTTCTAAGCTTACCACATCATGTGAAGGTCTCATAAAGGATTTGAATATGCTAGAGGTAGTGTGAAACTTACCTCCTCACCATTCGAGCTATTGTTCCTTGACATGATCACTATAAGTGCTAGTAAATGTGGACAATGGTGGATATTTATATTTATATATGTCATTCATCTTCTATTATTTGGTTTATGTTAGGAACTACATTTGGTAATTCCCTAAACTAACAAAGGGATGCTAGTGTTCAAAGTTTTTATGTTAAAAGATGGTGTTGTTAGGTTAGAAGTTCTAGTTTGTTGTGGTGCATCTTGTGCATTGAAAATGATTTCTATTACATTTGATAGAATAACATTATTTGTTGAATTCTCTAGATTTGTTAGTGAATTGACTTAATCCTTAATTTGAAGAGAGATTTTACATTATAAATTATGCAAAAGAGCTATTTTCTATTTTAATGGGTGGATATTGACATCAACTCATGACATAAAAGTATATTGAATAAAGAGGTATTCTTCACCATAACTTTATTAACAATATATTACTAAAAATATGCATTATCATTCTCTATTTTTCTTTTGATCGATTGATATTATTTAAAAGTACTTATAATAGAAATATGAATGTGCATATGATAATATTTTATTTAAATACACTCCTACTACTTTCTCAATCTTTTATTTAAATACACTCCTACTATTTTCTTTTGATTTTAGATTAATTATGTCTTTATAAGTTAAGGTGGATGTCTTTCGTAAAATTCACATGGAGGCATTGATTACTATTTCTTTCAAATTATGGTGTTGATCATTATATGGGCTATGTTTTTGTGCCATGAAAAATGCTTTAATTTTTAATAGAGATCTCAACACTAAAATGGAAATAGAAACTATAGTAAATATTAATCAAAGTAAGGAACATTTGTAAATGCATTGCTATAGAGGCTAATAAATTTGGATCATAGTGAGCTTGGCGATTCTTGGAGTTACGATCTACCTCAAGAGATTGGATGTTGCTAGATATATTGTCTGCCTCAAGAGGTGATTGTTTTCCATGCCTCATCGCAAGCCTCATCAATATCCTTCTAAAATTTCACATAGAATGGTGTGCAAGAGAAGGGGCACTATCAATCACAATTTGCATAAGAAACCTTGATCAAACCATAAAGATTGCATTCCTTTTGTTTTTGAGAGTAATAATGATGTATCTTTTTCATACAGAGTTAAAATGATGTGGTGTGAGAGGAAATGAAAACTAGACATAGAGGGTTTTTCAATGAGTGTTTACACGACACTTTTTAACACCTTATTGATATACGTAAGTTTAAATTGAAAATAACAACTTAGCACTTTTGCAGGAAATTTTTAATGCGAGATTTAGCACTCCCAAACATCAAAATTGAATCTTTCGAGTTCCATTATGTTCAGTGACCCTAATAAACATCTCTGAACTATTCCTTTCCTTCAGATGAGCCATCCTTTATGTATGTCCATTTTTTCCAAATGTGGGCCCCACTATGTTTTCCTATTTCTGCAACTCAAAATTGATTATGACAATCCAACATGATCAGTGACCTCAAAAACCCCATCTTACCCATTCACTATACGTGAATTACCTTTTATACCTAAAAACACATCAATTTCACCCAAGGTGGGACCCACGAGACGAAACCATTTTTCCTTCTTCCAAATGTTGGAACTCAATTCCTACAACTTATTGGTGATTGATGATCCCCATAAACCTATTTAATCAATAAAATACAATAAAATATGTCATTTGGATGATTTGTAAACTTTGGCGGAGGGAAATTTTTAAGAACCCCCCTAAATTTCTATATATCATAATTGGGTGAATCCCCATGATATAGGGGAAAATATGAAGGCTATTTTATCAATGTTATATTATGTATATATAATTTTTTGGAGAATATCTCATTGAATTATATAATCTTGTAAAATCTTGGAGAATCTTTCACTAAATTATAAATCCTTGTAAAGTCTTGGTGAATCTTTCACAAAATCATAAAACCTTATAAAGACTTGGAAAATATTTTACTAAATTATAAAATATTGTGAAGTCTTAGCGGATTTTTTGATAAAGTTTGAAACCATATATAGTAATAGGAAAACATATTTAAAAAATACTAAATAGGAGATAAATATTAATAAATCATCACTTAACAAGCCCTCTTTTGGTGGTAGTTTGGTACCTCACTCTAACTATCATAGTACATAGAAATTCACCATGCTCTCGGAATATTCTTGAAAAACAACAATGAAATTTTACATCTCCGCGACAAATAAAATCAATGTTAATACGAGATTGAGGAAGAAACACTTGACGTCACAAATGTTGATTCAAAGAAATCAAAGATTTCATAACCAATTCTGCAAGCCTTTGGAGGTGGAATCAATGCTTTGATACCTTATAGTTCAATTAAGTAGACTATATGGTTGATCCAAACATTATGAAATGATCAAGAGCAAGTTAGACTTTCAGAGGCATCTTTTAAGGTGATCATCCTCTTAAAATGTCTTTGAATTATCTTGCATTGATGTCTTCCATCACTAGTGCGAAGCCATCCAATTATGAGGAAATAAGTGAAGAGATATAGCAAGGTGCAATGGAGTATAACTTCATCATGAATAATGAAGTTTGGGAGATTGTGTTGAGATCAAGAGAAATTTAATTATTGATACCAAATGGTTGGACAAGGTATGCAACATAGAGCAAACTAAAGTGAAAGGCTTAGTGCATAGCAAGAGGATTCTCTGAAGGAGAGGGAGCTGGCTATGAGGAGACCTTTTCTCCAATGGCCAAGGGTACTTGCATCAAGTCTATTATATATTTAACATCAATTTTGGTTGGCATTTATATTAGATGGATGAAAAAACAACCATTCTCTTTAGCATCAATTTCGGTTTCCATTTATGTGGGATCAAATACAACATTTCTTAATGGTTTGATTGTCGAATTCCCAATTTTCATGTCATCAAATGTAGATGAAGCAACTTGATTTTTTCTTGGTATGGGTCATTTTAATTAAACTTAAAGAAACCTAGGCTTCTTGACTGACCTTTTGTATCAAACGTGTCACTTGTGTCTTTGTTACACCTAAATCTTACTACCCTAAGACTCAGTGTATACATCCCTAAAGTTTCCCATGACTGGAGGGATTAACTAACCTACTTTTCAAGGTCGTCGCAGTTCACCCTTGTGCAACCTGCGACGTCGTCGGTTTCCCTAATGAAGCCTGCAACGATGTTAGTTAGTTGGATAAAAGAGCATCTTCGAGCCGATTCTCGAAGGAGAGTGATGTGGATCCCTATCCCTAGCCTTTAGGGGAGCTAGAATTTGGTTCTCTATCCCTTGGGTGAGATCCCGTAACCCTCTCCTACCATATCTCAACCTATGCTATCCTCCTAGTCCTATATAAGTGAAGCTCATTCCCATTCCAAAGGGAGGAAGTGTTAAATTTTCTGAATTTACTTCAATATGATCTAGGATCTTAACTGAGAGAACAACATGTATAGCATATCTACAGCATATCAATCATGGAGACAATAATGCAAGCACACAAGAGACACAAAGATTTACTTGGAGAAAACCATAAAGGTGAAAAAATCCAATAACTTCCTCAGAGATAGATAGAGCAATGATACAACCAACCAAGAAAGATAGCCATAACCTAGTAGCAGATCCTCCTCCTCCATAAGTGCGCCACTCCTCCTTGAGTGCATGTGTAAGAAGTGAGTGAGCAAACAGAGTGCCTCCCGCACTCTATTTATACTTGACTTGACTTGCCTTTTTACCTAACTCATGTAGGCTCGAACTTAACCACATAACATAATGCTGACTGGGCCGACCCCTAATAGGGTGGTCTAATAACCCTTTGACCCACATGGCCGACCCCCAATAGGGTGGTCTAATAACCCTTTAACCCACATGGCCGACCCCCAATAGGGTGGTCTAATAACCCTTTGACCCACATGACTTATACAGGGCCGACCCCAAACCAGGTGGTCTAATAACCCATCAAGTATAAGTTACGACACTTACAATATAAATAACGACACTTCCTTATAGAGGAATAATACCATCTCTATAGGAATACAATATACATATATGTAAAATACATTCTGAAGTTACATATACATCAACACTCCCTCTTAACTAGGAAGGTATTTCTCAGCACAGTTCTTCTAGCACAAGTCATCTTCTCTGGATCATCGTCACTGGATAATCGTCATCGAGTCATCATCATCGTCACTTTGTTGCTATCTCAATCAATCTCTGAATCTACTCGTCATAGGAAGTTCTACAGAGCCAGTCCTTTTTCATACTGGATGTAGGCCCACCACCTGCAGGTCTTCATAATCACTGGCCATACTGTGGAATCCTCAGGACTTATTACGTGCGTCACAAAACCTCGAAAGAGCATCCTAGACTGTTACGAGCACACGGCTCTACCTATAGGATCTCCCAGGGCACAAATTACATGTGACCTCACCACAAAACCTCGAAAGAGAATCCCAAGACTGATTACGAGCACAAGGCTCAACCTATTGGATATCCCAGGGCACAAATTACATGTGGTCACCACAAAACCTCGAAAGAGCATCCCAGGACTAATTACGAGCACACAGCTCAACCTATTGGATCTCCCAGGGCACAAATTACATGTGGTCATGGAAAAACCTCGAAAGAGCATTTCAGGATGTTACGGGTACACAACTCCGACCTGAAATCTCCCAGGGCACAAATTACATGCCATAGGACAAAACCTCGAAAGAGCATCTGCCAGATATCCCAAGGCACAAATTACATGCCATAGGAAAAACCTCGAAAGACTATCTGCAGATCTCCCAGGGCACAAATTATATGTCCTCCCAAGCAAAACCTCGAAAGAGCATTTGCCAGATGTCCCAAGGCACCGAATTACATGCCATAGGCAAAACCTCGAAAGACCATCTGCAAATCTCCCAGGGCACAAATTACATGCTTATCTGCACAACCTGATCCACGGCCACAAAGTATCAACCTGATACTCACCATACATCATCCTGATGTATCCATGATCATCCTGATCATCATCACTGCAACGTCCTGCTGCATGTCATCTGGAGAAACATCCTGAAGCTCGTCATCTATGATCATCCTGATCATCACTGCAACATCCTGCTGCATGTCATCTGGAGCAACATCCTGAAGCTCGTCATCTATGATCATCCTGATCATCAATGCATCCATCTGATGCACACCACGTATCTACTTGATACATATCATCATCCATGATCCACCTGATCATACAATGTATCCACCTGATACAAATACATGATACATATCACCTCACATGATCCACCTGATCATACAATGTATCCACCTGATACATATACAGATACATGGTCCAAGCATCCAACATGATGCACATACAAAATACATACACATGATCCAACTGATCATATCCAGCATCCAACATGATGCGTACATATAAATGATCCAACTGATCATATCCAGCATCAACATGATGCGTACATACATACATAAAAATGATCCAACTGATCATATCCAAGCAGAAACCAGAACATCATCCTGATGCTCATCATCCAACGCTTACATCCACAGTCATGTGAAGGATCCTCCTTCCAACATGCTTGGAATGGCTTCAGCAAATGTGTCCATCACTTCTTCCTCGAAGTGTCCTCGATCTGAAGAATGCCAAGCCTCTCTCTAAAGTACTCGAACTTCACCCTGGCTAGTGGCTTCGTCAGCACATCTACAATCTGCTCATCTGTCGCAACATACAGGAGCTTCACCGCTCCTCTCTGCACCATATACCTGATATAGTGATACTTGATCTCTATGTGTTTCGACCTGTCATGAAACACTGGGCTCTCGGACAGCTTCACACAACTCTGGTTATCACAGAAGATACCAGTAGCCTCCAACGGGAGATCAAATAACTCAGACAGTATCTTCCGTAGCCATACTGCCTCACAACTAGCTGAACAGGCTGCAACATACTCTGCCTCAGTTGTACTCAGTGCTACGCAGGACTGCTTCCTGCTAAACCAAGAGATCACACCTGATCCCATACTGAAGCAACACCCAGATGTGCTCTTCCTGTCTGTAGCATTGCCAACCCAATCTGAATCAACATAACCCTGCAGGTTAAACTTTTGATTTGCTTCAAACTTGAGCCCATAATCCACTGTACCCTTCAGGTACCTCAGAACATGCTTTATAGCAACCAGGTGAACACTCCTCGGATCCGTCAGGAACTGGCTCAATGTGTTCACAGCAAAGCAAATATCTGGTCTCATGTTCGTCAGGTACATCAAGGACCCAATCATCTGACGATACAAAGAGACATCAACCGGCTCAGATGAAGCATCACATAGAAGCTTTAGATTCTATGCCATAGGTGTGGCCATGGTCTTGCAATCCATCATCCTGAACCTCTTCCCTTGTCCAAGGAAGATTCCATCACTCTGCCACACCTCCATGCCAAAAACAAATAGTGCATCATCCCCAAGTTCTTCATCTCGAACTTGGCAGCAAGCTTCCGCTGTGTGTCGGTAATCAATCTATCTTCACCTGTAACAAACAGGTTATCTACATACAAAAGTAGTATCATTGGATTGCCCTCCTCAACCTTCTAGTAAAGGTTGGAATTCGCTTAACTCTTGGTAAATCCCAATCTGGATAGAAAGCTGTCTATCCTACCATACCAAGTTCTGCACACATATATAACTACACCATGCTGTCTTGAAATCCATCTGGTGCATCTTCTATTTCATCACTTTTATATTTCTCAATGCTGCCATCTGCAGCATGCTTGATCTTGATAGATCCATATGGAAGTTATAACAAACTTCCCTTCAGGTCTTGGGACTACATCCCAAACATCATTCTTCATGATCGACGGATCATGGCATTCCATTTCTTCATCCCAGATCCTGGGAACTTCAATATCTTCAATAGATATCTTTGTTGCTGGAACAAATGTTGTAGTCCTTTTGTAGGTGAAGGTATACGGTCTTTCCTACAAAACAGGTTAAATTGCATGATTAGAAACATCTCATAATTTTCAGAACAAATTCTTACACATAAAGAAATATGTCATACAGTCATGCAATTATCTTAGCCAATGCTTCAATACAACATTTGTCCATATCCCGTAACTTTATAGATGCCTTCCAATCTCTACCAGAACATTGTTAAGAGTGTGCACAACTCCCAACATGTCAGCAAAGAGGTTTCATTCTAGATAAGTAGCAATGGAATGTTGTACAGTGCCATAGGCCACTTACCCATGTATATTAGTAGTATACTATTCATCAATGCAACTATTCTAATATGCACAATACATATCCTAAGTCTAGGAACATGAGCATATACATCATTGAACAATTTTATTTAAACAAACACATATGATAATTAAAATACTTATCTTTGTTTGTTCGTTGGGTGGACTCCCTCTGAGTCTTCACTTTCTTGCAGGAGCTGCTGGAGTCCTAATCTGCAGTAGCTTCTTCTACACCTTTCTGTTGTGGAATGTAGAGAGATGGTCAACGCCCTCTAAATATCTGCATCCTTTCATCAACCACTGGAGTGTACTCCCTCTTGATCTTTGCTCCCTGGAATACCTGTCCTTGAACTTATATACATTCTCGATCCCTATGCATGCTTGTTAGTATCATAATTGTGTTATCCTCTAGGTCTAATATAAAATCATACATTCATTAGTATACTATTAAAACACAATAATCTCAAGCATATATAGTCATGATCATTTCAAACAGAAATAATAAGCATTATCATTCAAGGTTTATGTGGGATTCTTATGGTTAGTCAAATCATAAGAAGCATAACATGTCTAAACCTGTAATTACTCAAACCTATGACTCTTCAGGTTAGTTGAATCATCAATCAAGATAAGAAACATAATATGCATACAACCATGATTATTCAAACTTATGACTTCATGAATAATTATTATCAACAACACAACAGTATAAGATCCTAAACCAAGGTAGGATTCTAGCTTGATATAGGAAAAACATACCTGGATTAGCATGCTAGCTAGTTTATGTCTAACATACCCGCATAATGTCTTTTGGTTCTCTTCAGTGACTTGTGCTAGTAACCTGCATGTCTCATATGTTAACCATTACAAAACCAAGTTATACATACCTCATAAATGGATCTTCTATGAGATCCATGACAATGGATAAATCTTTGTCCTCATGTTATCATGACCATATGTTCTTGAGCTGAAACATGATTTGTCTTTCTTGGTGTACCTTTCATGTTAGTAGACAACATAAACCTCATACAACACCAGAATGCATTAGTACAATCATAAGTGTCAACACCCTAACCAATGAATATCTTCTATCATGCATTCATAATTTTGTTAAGGTGATACTACAAATCTAAAATCAAGATTGTACTAACCGTAATAACATGAAGACAAACATACCATAAACTTAATCATGAAAAAATATCAAAACATACCTCGATGAGTCATGCCTGTCGAGATCGCTTGTAATCTCCTTATGTAAATCCTTAGCCTCATCTCCCTCTGAAACAAGAACTCCTTCACTTATGCAGGTGACCAATCCATCTTCTTCTAGGATTAACCCAATCCACTTGATTTGCAAGAACTGGACTTCGAGCTGGATATGGGTTTGTCAGAGAAAACCCAAAAATTCAAACTTTGAATTTCAACCTTCTGACAGGATAGAAATATGTGTCTTGATGAGCTGATCAAGCTGGTATATTCAAAATTTGAAAACTGCAAAGTTTCACTCCTCAATTTTGCCTTTGAAACTTCCGGATTCACTGGACGTGACCCTGAACTGGGGTTTGATGAAGCCCACTCTTTTGCCCAATCAAAATGTTTGATCCAAAGCTCTAAGCTTCTATTTCTCTGAGGAGCTTCCTGCCGTGGTCACAGATTTCAAAAATTCCCATTTTTACAGAAGCCCTAATTTTCCACTTTTGTGATCAAAGTCCCGAACTAGGGTCTAATCAAGCCCGGCCTTCTGCCCAACCAAAAATTCTGATCTTGGTCTCTAAATTTCTATTTTGATGAGTAGCATCCAGCCGTGGTCTCGGATTGCAAAAATTCCAACTTTCTACGAAGCCCTAAATTCTGGAAGCCATGAATGAAGGTACTCAAAAATAATTCTGTTTTGACAGAAATATGTACCTGATTGTTTCTGGTGTAACTCCAAAATTTTCGATCCACAGGGTCTGAAAATTTTTCCTGAGATAGCCTGACCTGTTATCTTTCCATCCTGATAGGTCTTGCCTCAATTGGATTCTCTGAGAGAGAGTTATGCCAAATGTCGCAACGTGACCTGTTTTGGGATAATACAGGAGATCTAACTTGTACAGCATGCCACGTGTCACTGTTTCAACTTCAGCCTCTAAAAACGTTTCTTGAGATAGCTCTACCTGTTACCTTTCCATCCTGACAGGTCTGACCTCAATTGGACTCTCTGAGAGAGAGTTATGCCAAATGTCGCAACGTGACCTGTTTATGGTATAATACAGGAGAGCGCAATTGTACGGAGTGCCACGTGTCACTGGTTCAACTTCGGCCTCTGAAAACATTTTCTGATATAGTACAGACTGTGTACTACCTGTGGATTTTTACGAAATTTTATTTGGATCTTCCTAGCCCAGGTTATGACCTTTTTTCCAAGGTCACCTGATTTTGACTCAGATCTGGAAGAGGCAAAAACCCTATATTGTACAGATCATAAATCACAAAGTACAATGAATTAGAGGTTTTCCTTTGGACACAAGGTACCTGGAGATTTATTCTTCGTCCTGTAACAATTTCAGATCCAAAAAAATTTTCAAAACGGATTTATAGTGAAAGTTCTACGATGACTGGTTTTTGCTATATCAAGCCCTAACATTGTAAGTGCAACAAGTGTGATACATGCCATATCATGCCTTCTTTCAGGCTAGCTCTGATACCATGTTAAATTTTCTGAATTTACTTCAATATGATCTAGGATCTTAACTGAGATAACAACATGTACAGCATATCTACAGCATATCAATCATGGAGACAATAATGCAAGCACACAAGAGACACAAAGATTTACTTGGGGAAAACCATAAAGGTGAAAAACCCCAATAACTTCCTCAGAGATAGATAGAGCAATGATACAACCAACCAAGAAAGATAGCCATAACCTAGCATCAGATCCTCCTCCTCCATAAGTGCGCCACTCCTCCTTGAGTGCATCTGTGAGAAGTGAGTGAGCAAATAGAGTGCCTCCCGCACTCTATTTATACTTGACTTGACTTGCCTTTTTACCTAACTCATGTAGGCTCGAACTTAACCACATAACATAATGCTGACTGGGCCGACCCCCAATAGGGTGGTCTAATAACCCTTTGAACCACATGGCCGACCCCCAATAGGGTGGTCTAATAACCCTTTGACCCACATGACTTATACAGGGCCGACCCCAAACAAGGTGGTCTAATAACCCATCAAGTATAAGTTACGACACTTACAATATAAATAACGACACTTCCTTATAGAGGAATAATACCATCTCTATAGGAATACAATATACATATATGTGAAATACATTCCGAAGTTACATATACATCAACAGGAAGTCGATAGTATCTATATGTGGTGAAATTAGCTTAGGAGAGATCTCTATTCATCCCTTGAGAGATCCATTATCCATTTGAAGGCTTTGGCATTGGCTTGGTTGGAGAAGGAGTGCTACATTAAGTCATTGGTTGTAATTACTTCCTTCTATGTACTTTCCCTTATTATATAGTAATATAAATGCTTTCCACCAAATCTCATTGCATTGATGATGTTTTGTGTATTTTTCCTACTTAACTGCTTACTTAGATCTATTATTATTTAGGTGCATTTTACTACTTGTTTTGTTTCTTGTGTTGTCTTGACCGGTTTTGCAGCTAAGATCTGAAGACCATCAAGCTTGGAGAAAACATCAAGGAGAAAGGATCAGCGATCTGAACAGGTAAAGAACCTATCTACTCAATCTCTAATTAGATCTAGGAAAGTATTCTATGTTCTGTCTTATTTGTTCTAGACTTACATTAAGCTAGGGAGATCAGGCCTCGAGTCTGCTCTTGGTATATTATCCATCAAACAGTCTTCCATAACAAAAATCACCGAAGGAGCCAAATGTTTCTCCTTTTTAGTAGACAACTTACCTAATCTAGAGCCACATTATTTGATCTGTTTGTGTAAATAGCCAATCAGAAAACTCGGGCTCTGAAACCAACTAACACATCGCTTACCTTGTAGATTCTCTAATAAAACTTTCCCATTCTTACTGTGAAAATTGCTTTCTTCCTCGTGTCTTATGGAGATTTGAGTAATAATCTCATTCTGTTCGGGTACACAGGGTACTACCAAAGGACCGAACACCAAGAGCAACCACTTCACACAAACAGATCACAGATCAACACACCGATGTTTTGACGTGGTTTAAACCCTCTTGAGGGAAACACTCCATGGCCCCGGCCAAATAGCTTCTACGGGACAATTTATTATGCAAAGAAAGAAAGTTACAAATGAGCTTCTCATAATCGATCAACTAAACAATGACCCTCCATGCTCTTTAAATAGAGATCATGGACCAATCGGGTGTTAAGCCACGGATCAAGGTTAGGTTTGATCTAAGAGAAGTTGAGCCGTCGGATCACTCTATGTCGGAAACATATCGTGACCATCAGATTAAGTATTTACAAATGCATACTAATGCATACTAAAGAAGCACACTATCCCTAACGGATATATTACACAAGTTGATCTTAACTAACTCCTAAGTGTCTAAATATCCTAACATCCCCCCTTAAGAACAACTTGGGATAGGATTGAAGGATTTACAAAAGTGACACTATTAGGAGAAGGAAGGAGGCATTAGAGCCTATCCCCCCTTGATGACAAGTTCCTGAACTCCTAACATAGATTGAAGTTTAGAAATCTTCGCTTCTGTAAGAGACTTGGTGAAGATGTCTGCAACTTGATCATCTGTAGGGCTAAAGAGCACTTCGAGAACACGATCATGAACAAGATTTCTGATGAAGTGCATATGTAGCTCAATGTGTTTGCTGCGTTGATGTAGAACTGGATCTTTGGCAAGCTTGATGGCACTTTGATTGTCACACCAAAGTGGAGTAGGCTGCTGCTGCTCGAATCCAAACTCTGAAAGGATCTGTCGAAGCCATAAAGCTTCCTGACTGGCATTAACTACTGCTCGATATTCTGCCTCTGCTGAAGAAAGAGCAAGAGCTTGTTGTTTCTTACAAGCCCAAGTAATAGGTCCAGATCCCAGACTGAAAACATAACCTGCAGTAGACTTTCGATCATCAGGATCGCCGGCCCAATCTGAATCAGTGAAACCAACCAACAAAGGTTTCCCCCCTGTACTGTAATGAATCCCAAACTGAACTGTACCTCGAATATATCGAAGTATTCTTTTAGCTGCTTTCCAGTGACTTTCATGAGGTGTCTGCATATAACGGGAAACTCGACCAATGGCAAAGGGGTCAGGACGGGAATGAGTCAAGTATAAAAGACTACCAACAAGCTGACGATACAAGGTGGCATCTACTTCAGGTGAAGTACAAGTGGCAGAAAGTTTGACTCCAGACTGGAAGGGAGAAGGGTCTGGTGTACAATCTTCCATGTGAAAGCGACGAAGAAGGTCACAAGCATACTTAGACTGAGAAAGAAAGATTCCTTCTTTGGTTTGCAGAACTTGGAGACCAAGAAAATAATGCAAATGTCCTAAATATGACATTTCAAAAGTTTGTTTAAGACTGGATTTCACATGGGTTATAAGCTTAGGGTCACTACCAGTAAGAATAAGGTCATCAACATATAGAACAAGTATGATGAGATGGTTTCCTACTTTCTTGGTATAGACATTGGGGTCAGAATGGCATCTAGAAAAACCAGTGTCAAGGAGAAAGTTATCCATTTTGGCATACCAAGCTCTAGGAGCTTGCTTAAGGCCATATAAGGATTTCTTAAGGCGGCAGACAAGGCTAGAGTTATTCTGAACATAGCCAGGAGGTTGTTCCATGTAAATTTCCTCCTGTAAATCACCATGTAAGAAGGTAGACTTGACATCCATTTGATGGACTTCCCAGTTGTGTAAGGCTGCAAGGGAAAGAACAAGGCGGATGGAGTTCATTTTGGCGACGGGAGCAAAGGTTTCATTGTAGTCAATCCCTTCAACTTGGGAAAAACCTTTGGCAACTAACCTTGCCTTAAGTCTTTCAACACTTCCATCTGATGCATACTTAGTTCTGTAGACCCATTTACATCTGACAAGTTTTCTTCCTTTTGGAAGAGGTACAAGATCCCAAGTATCGTTCACCATTAAGGAACGATATTCTTCATCCATGGATGCATCCCAATCTGGATTCCCTGAAGCTTCTGCAAAATTTTCTAGATCATGATTCTCAGAAACTTGAGCCAAAAGAGAAGAGGCTCGCTGAAACTGAGAACGTGTTCGACGCTGATCTCTAGGATCACCGTCAAGATCACCAGCTGCCTCACATGTTGAACGGACCCATCGAGGAAGCACTTGTGTTGGTGCAACTGGAGGAACATGAGCAGGCGGAGGTGGATTTTCATCCTCACTGTCATCATCAGAAACTGGAGTTGGAAACCTGTCAAGGAAGTTGGAAGAAGAAGAAGAAGGCACAAACGCCGAATCAGGCTCGCAGGCCAAAGATGGCACACTCGCCGAGTTAGGCTCGCAGGCCAAGATATTTTCATCAAATTTAACATCTCTTCTAATGATTATAGCATGAGAATGTGGTTGAAGAAGTCTATAACCTTTTACATCTTTAGAATATCCAACAAATATGCACTTTTCACTTTTAGGCTGCAATGCTTTCCGTTTTTCATCCGGAATGTGAGCCCATGCTTCACTACCAAACACACGAAAGTGACTTACATCAGGTTTAACTTTACTCCATGCTTCTTGCGGTGTTATACCTTGTAATGATTTTGTGGGGGTGCGATTAACTATGTAATTTGCACAATTTATGGCTTCAGCCCAAAATTGAAGACTTAGTCCCTTAGATTGGATCATACAATTAGCCATTTCTTTTAAAGTGCGGTTCTTCTGCTCAGCTACACCATTTTGTTGAGGTGTATATGGAACAATGTGTTGTTGTTGGATGCCTTGTTCAGTGCAGAAAGTAGTGAACTGTTTGTTAACATATTCTCCTCCATTGTCAGATCTTAACTTGATAATTTGATGACCAGATTGTTTTTCAACAAGGGCCTTGTAGGCCAAGAACATGTTAAATACTTCGCTCTTAAGTTTTAGGAAATAAACCCAAGTGCGTCTGGTGTAATCATCAATGAAAGTTAAGAAATATTTGAAACCAGAAAAGGAAGCAGATGGAAGAGGACCACACAAGTCACTATGCACAAGCTCCAAGGGAACCGAGGCGTGCCAAGAGGCACGTTTGTCAAAACTGTCCCGATGATGTTTTCCGAGTACACAACCGGAACAAACACCATCTCTGCAAGATACCATCGGAAGACCTGTCACCATATTTTCTTTACATAGTTGTTGCAATGAGCGATAATTTAAGTGACCAAATCGCTCATGCCAAAGTTTGCTCAAGTTATCACTATGAGCAACAAAAACTGAAGGGAAAGGTGATGACCCAAAGTTGTTAAACTTGTACAACCTGGTAATATCATCAACAATTCCGGTAGCTAGAACCTGTTGAGGATCTTTAAAATCCTTGATTACAACTTGGTGAGGTGTAAAGGTCACAGTTTTACCTTCACCAGAATGAGTGATCTAATAGACTGATAACAAATTGCAGGAAATTCTTGGAACACATAGTACATCACTAAAATGACCATTATCTACTGGAACTGTTCCAGTTCCTACAACACTTAGATATCTATCATCACCAACAAATATTTGTTTGGTGTTACATTCATGCATAGTATAAAAGATGGCTTGATCCTTAGCCATATGATAAGATGCTCCAGAATCAATGAGCCATTCATTTGAAGTAGAAGAAGAAGATGCATTATAAGAATAACCAGAAGCACAAAGTGCATGTCCATGAGAGACAGATTTTGAAGGCGAATCTAGGCTGATGTGGTGCTTCTTCATTGCTGCTTCCAAGGCTGCCATCTTCTTGAAACACTTAGATTCATCATGATTATCTTTCCCGCAATAGTTGCAATGACGCTCAGTCTTCTTTCCTTTTGGCTTGGATCCTTTGTCATTTTTTAAAGAAGGAGATGACTGAGAGGGTTTTGGACTCTTGTTTGATTTATTATTGCGAAAATTTTGTTTCTTGGGAGGCTTGGACTTTTCTTTCTGTTGGGACAATAAGGCTTTCCCAGATGTATCTGCATTGTTGATTATTCTAAGATGAATGAGTTTATCTTGTTCCCTAATCAAGGAATCACAAAAGGATCCAAGACTAGGCTCTTGATAGCTAGCTGCATTCAATGATGCTTTCATGGAGTAAAATGTAGATACAAAAACAAAATATGCAGGTCCAAGTTTGGAAAGAATATGATAAATGCACTGTTTGTCTTCCTTCTCAATCTTACATTCTGCACATAAGAGCTTAAGAGTTTTGTACTTAGATAAATAATCTTGAATGCATGAAAAGTCACTTGGATTTAAAGAAATCAACTCATTTTCGAGTTGGTGACCTCGAATTTCATTGTGTTTACCAAACACAGATTCCAACTTGTCCCAAGCAGCATTAGGTTCATCAATTCCAGATATGTGGAATCACAAATCAGTAGAGATTGACATCCCAATCAATCCACGAGCTTCATCACATCTATTTGCCCATTTTATTTTCTTATCATCATCAATGGGTTCTTTTTCTTTCCCTGTTGTAATTCTGAAAAGTCCCCTACTTCGTAGAACATCCTCCATACGAGATTTCCATGAAAAATAGTTGGAACTGTTAAGTAGAATATCACAAAGGGCGGCCATATTTGTAAATTAATGGCTATAAAAGCAGAAACCAATAGTATGGATGTGAAGAGCTCGAAAAAATAGGCGGTTTCAAAAAAATGGCACTGAAAACGAACTCTGTATGATGAAGTTATGCTTGAACAAAGAAACTATTGAAGATGTCCCCAATAGTGACGTGGCAGCTAGAGAATGTCCAGCAAAAGAAAAGAACCCCCCTCTTCCCAAGATGAACCTTTTGACAATCACTTTACAAAAAAGTTTCTTTTAAGTGAATCACTTTTGTAAAATAAGTGATTTCACTTTTACAATGATATTACTTTTAAATAGTGCAACAATAAATAAAAAGCTTAAGTGACTCACTTGTATTTTTATTTTTTATTATTTAAGTGAGATGCACTTTTACAATAAGGTAACTTGAAAATAGAAATTGCATGCACTTTTCTTTTTAAAAGTAACTTCCTAAGACTTGAACTCAAGACCTATTAAGGAATAAAGCAACTTTGAACCAAGTGAGCTAGATTAAAAGGTATGTAAAATATGGGAATGGGGAAGGGGGCTTTTTATTTTTTTTTATTTTTTTACTCTTCTTGCTCGGTTTGCGTGCTTGCCCTTTTTCCTGCAAAACAAACCACAAAACGAAACCAAAAAAAACTTTTCCACACTCGTGGGGTTAGATCTTGATAGCTTTCTCGGAAATTCTACGTTTTCTCTCTGTTTCATATTTGCCGAGATCGCGCAAAGTGCACGGCAAAGAGCATACGCAGCCGAGAAAAACCCTTTCCCTTTCTGTTTCTGATTTGCCGAGATCGCTCAAGGTGCACGGCAAAGAGAATACGCAGACGGGAAAGCAACAATCCGAAACCAAAAAAAATCTAGCAGTAAAAAAAAAATGAAATATGAGATTTTTTTTCTTTTCAAAAAACGAAATAAAAAAATGCGTCACTGTAACAATATACCTTCAGATCTGATGAAAAACGCGTTTCTGGAGCAACCGGGAACCGTTTTTGATCAAACGAGAACTATTTCCCAATTGAAACAACGTTCTGGACGCAATGGAATACCTCCCACAGCCCAGAAATGCACAGAAATACAAGAACTAGAAACCCTTTCGAGTTTCGGCAACAACAGTTCAAGATCTAGATCATAACCGGAAGCGGCACTTCATAAAAGCTCTGATACCATGTTTGGGTACACAGGGTACTACCAAAGGACCGAACACCAAGAGAAACCACTTCACACAAACAGATCACAGATCAACACACCGATGTTTTGACGTGGTTTAAACCCTCTTGAGGGAAACACTCCACGGCCCCGGCCAAATAGCTTCTACGGGACAATTTATTATGCAAAAAAAGAAAGTTACAAATGAGCTTCTCATAATCGATCAACTAAACAATGACCCTCCATGCTCTTTAAATAGATATCATGGACCAATCGGGTGTTAAGCCACGGATCAAGGTTAGGTTTGATCTAAGAGAAGTTGAGCCGTCGGATCACTCTATGTCGGAAACATATTGTGACTGTCGGATTAAGTATTTACAAATGCATACTAATGCATACTAAAGAAACACACTATCCCTAACGGATATATTACACAACTTGATCTTAACTAACTCCTAAGTGTCTAAATATCCTAACATGTTCAGGTACACAGGGTACTACCAAAGGACCGAACACCAAGAGCAACCACTTCACACAAACAGATCACAGATCAACACACCGATGTTTTGACGTGGTTTAAACCCTCTTGAGGGAAACACTCCACGGCCCCGGCCAAATAGCTTCTACGGGACAATTTATTATGCAAAGAAAGAAAGTTACAAATGAGCTTCTCATAATCGATCAACTAAACAATGACCCTCCATGCTCTTTAAATAGAGATCATGGACCAATCGGGTGTTAAGCCACGGATCAAGGTTAGGTTTGATCTAAGAGAAGTTGAGCCGTCGGATCACTCTATGTCGGAAACATATCGTGACTATCGGATTAAGTATTTACAAATGCATACTAAAGAAACACACTATCCCTAACGGATATATTACACAAGTTGATCTTAACTAACTCCTAAGTGTCTAAATATCCTAACATCCCCCCTTAAGAACAACTTGGGATAGGATTGAAGGATTTACAAAAGTGACACTATTAGGAGAAGGAAGGAGGCATTAGAGCCTATCCCCCTGTAATGTCCCTTATTAGGAATTTTATTAAAATTGCAATTTTTCACTTTTTTCCTTGGTTCGACCTTGGACTAGTTTCGATCTCTAGGTCCCAAATTTGCCCCAAATGATCCCAAATATTCTGAGAAGGTATATGAATGATATTAGAACATAAATATGTGTTTCAGGGATCCCTTTGTACCTTTAAAACACTTCTGCAAATACTCTTTCAATTCTGGTCAATGTAGGTAACTTTACTAGTGATTTCCCTTTGACTAGTATTGGTCTCTAGGTCTCAAATTGACTCCAAATGCCTTCAAATCTTCAAGGAAGGTTTATGAATGATATTAGGAATTGAATATGATGTTCAGGGATAACATATGGCCACCAAAAGACCTCTGCAAACTCTCTTAAGATTCTGGACCAAGTATGCAATTTTACTAGTAATTTGGGGTTCAAATCCCCCTGAGGTAAGTACTGAAAATGGCTTCCCAAATGCCTCCAAACCCACTCAAATTTATGAACAGAGGTATGTAATGTGTTAAGTATGTTATTAAGGTCTCATATGCACCATTAATGGTGTATTAAAATTGTTATCACCCTATCCCATTCAACTGCAAAAATCCCCAATTCGACCCTTGGGGAAATGGCACTATTTCACCTCCCAATACAACTAAACTGAGTAAAAATGCTTCAAATGCTCAAGTACAGTACATGAAACTTGTAGAATACATCCATGGCAGTATATTGATCACAAATATATCAGAGAATCATCCATTCATTCGAAATCATCATCAATACATTGGTTCACAACAAGGTAGTGGGGAAATGGCATTGTTCTTCCATTAAAAATGAGATTTATACATTTCTACTTGAAATTTCGACCTGAAACTTTCTGGAGATGAAGAACAGAGTATTTAATTCATATTACAAAAGAAATGGGGCATTAGAAGCTCCCCCAAAGAGTACAATAGCTCACCAAAAACGCCCTCCCTCAAGGATCAAGAATATGCCATCAAAACTGGAAATGGTTGAAGGAGCGAGCTGCAATAGAAGAAACCATGAGCTGCCCTGTAGCTTAAACCTGCAAATAAAGACTCCATTAAAGCTCCAAATGAAAGGTCTGAATGGCCTTTCCAATTGCCAACTTGGATGGGAATCTTTCACCCTCGAAATTGGCTAAGGCAAGAAACTAGTCATCCACTAGCTCTCCCTCTTCACAAATGCAATTGCAAATTCTACAAATGATCAAAATATGGTTTCCTTCTTTGTTATTGACATTTATAAACTTCTAATGTCCTCCATGGGTCGAATTCCTTCCAAGAGACTCATGCCAACTCATGTTGGGAAGAGATTCCAAAGAACACCACTTGTACAACAATTCCTAGTCTCTCACTTCCACCAAATCACATGTGGAAGCATCTTAGCTGCCCTAACACCCTTGAGCACCCTCTTGGAGTCTATTTTTAGCCCTGACATGTCATATATGTCATATGTCAGCCTTCAGGTCTGATTTGTGTCATAGGTGTCATAGCATCTTCATCATTGTTGTCATAGAGCTAGGGAATCTAGCCCAAGTGTCTCACTAACTCCAAATTGCCTCTTCCTCTTCCATGGGAGTTACTCTTCCTCTATATTTCGACCTTGGATGAGTCATGCCATGAATAATACCTTTTGGAATCCCCCAAGTATGTTACCATTCACCTTGAATTCGAATTGGTGAGAGAATGATGCCAAGTGTAGTGGGGAAATCTAGCCATATGTGGGTCCCTCTTCCTCCATGTGTCTTCATGATCAAATGCCACTTTGATTTTCATTTGTATATATTTATTTAGATCCTTTATTAAATATTTATGCCACTCTAATGTTCAAACATCATTTATTATCCCCATTATTCCAAATCCCAAAGCTTCCACCCCAAACCTAGAAAACTAGTAATTTTCCTCCTTGGAAATTATTTGACCTTTAACGTCAATTTTACAAACTCTAATGAATATTGCCAATGTGATTAGGCCATTGTGACCCAATTCCAAATTTGGTACATGACACCCCCCTTAATGACAAGTTCCTGAACTCCTAACATAGATCGAAGTTTAGAAAACTTCGCTTCTGTAAGAGACTTGGTGAAGATGTCTGCAACTTGATCATCTGTAGGGCAAAAGAGCACTTCGAGAACACGATCATGAACAAGATTTCTGATGAAGTGCATATGTAGCTCAATGTTTTTGCTGCGTTGATGTAGAACTGGATCTTTGGCAAGCTTGATGGCACTTTGATTGTCGCACCAAAGTGGAGTAGGCTGCTGCTGCTCGAATCCAAACTCTGAAAGGATCTGTCGAAGCCATAAAGCTTCCTGACTGGCATTAACTGATACTCGATATTATGCCTCTGTTGAAGAAAGAGCAAGAGCTTGTTGTTTCTTACAAGCACAAGTAATAGGTCCAGATCCCAGACTGAAAACATAACCTGCAGTAGACTTTCGATCATCAAGATCGCCGGCCCAATCTGAATCAGTGAAACCAACCAACAAAGGTTTCCCCCCTATACTGTAATGAATCCCAAACTGAACTGTACCTCGAATATATCGAAGTATTCTTCTAGCTGCTTTCCATTGACTTTCATGAGGTGTCTGCATATAACGGGAAACTCGACCAACGGCAAAGGAAAGGTCAGGATGGGAATGAGTCAAGTATAAAAGACTACCAACAAGCTGACGATACAAGGTGGCATCTACTTCATGTGAAGTACAAGTGGCAGAAAGTTTGACTCCAGACTGGAAGGGAGAAGGGGCTGGTGTACAATCTTCCATGTGAAAGCGACGAAGAAGGTCACAAGCATACTTAGACTGAGAAAGAAAGATTCCTTCTTTGGTTTGCAGAACTTGGAGACCAAGAAAATAATGCAAATGTCCTAAGTCTGACATTTCAAAAGTTTGTTTAAGACTGTATTTCACATGGGTTATAAGCTTAGGGTCACTACCAGTAAGAATAAGGTCATCAACATATAGAACAAGTATGATGAGATGGTTTCCTACTTTCTTGGTATAGACATTGGGGTCAGAATGGCATCTAGAAAAACCAGTGTCAAGGAGAAAGTTATCCATTTTGGCATACCAAGCTCTAGGAGCTTGCTTAAGGCCATATAAGGATTTCTTAAGGCGGCAGACAAGGCTAGAGTTATTCTGAACATAGCCAGGAGGTTGTTCCATGTAAATTTCCTCCTGTAAATCACCATGTAAGAAGGCAGACTTGACATCCATTTGATGGACTTCCCAGTTGTGTAAGGCTGCAAGGGAAAGAACAAGGCGAATGGAGTTCATTTTGGCGACGGGAGCAAAGGTTTCATTGTAGTCAATCCCTTCAACTTGGGAAAAACCTTTGGCAACTAACCTTGCCTTAAGTCTTTCAACACTTCCATCTGATGCATACTTAGTTCTGTAGACCCATTTACATCTGACAAGTTTTCTTCCTTTTGGAAGAGGTACAAGATCCCAAGTATCGTTCTCCATTAAGGAACGATATTCTTCATCCATGGCTGCATCCCAATCTGGATTCCCTAAAGCTTCTGCAAAATTTTCGCAATAATAAGTCAAACAAGGGTCCAAAACCCTCTCAGTCAGCTCCTTCTTTAAAAAATGACAAAGGATCCAAGCCAAAAATGACAAAGGATCCAAGCCAAAAATCAGCTCCTTCTTGGTATATTATCCATCAAACAGTCTTCCATAACAAAAATCACCGAAGGAGCCAAATGTTGCTCCTTTTTAGTAGACAACTTACCTAATCTAGAGCCACATTATTTGATATGTTTGTGTAAATAGCCAATCAGAAAACTCGGGCTCTGAAACCAACTCACACATCGCTTACCTTGTAGATTCTCTAATAAAACTTTCCCATTCTTACTGTGAGAATTGCTTTCTTCCTCGTGTCTTATGGAGATTTGAGTAATAATCTCAATCAACAGTAGAAACATTTAAAAATAGAGCATTTAGGGGACAATATATTATTTGGATTCCATTGAAAGTTGTTAGCTTGGACATAAGGCCATTCAGTAACTAACTTGGGTATAGTAGCTAAAAACAAGAGCTGAGCCTAGTGCAAGTAAGCTTTTGCAACCTCGTATCCATGTCTCCAAAAATTTTGATTCACTGACCATGATGGGTCAGAAGGCCTTGAATTCATACATTCATGTTGTATTCCCCTTAGAGATAAGTAGATATTGTTCCAGCCACCGAAGTGAACATTACAGAGGATGGATAATGTGAGCTTTT
Organism: Larix kaempferi; assembly: GCA_027924585.1. Lineage (NCBI taxonomy): Eukaryota > Viridiplantae > Streptophyta > Pinopsida > Pinales > Pinaceae > Larix > Larix kaempferi. The sequence continues at coordinate 873,016 of BSBM01001500.1, read as the reverse complement.
CCCAAGAATTAGAACTATGAAATATGATATTCACACATACTGAAACACCCAAAAATTCGTGATCATATACATTTCTTCCCCTAAACCTGGTATTCCTTCTTTATCACCTATCCAAATTCATAGCTTTCATAATATTCATCATTTGACTCACCGAGAATTCTCTGTAAACTATTCATAAATGTTGTTCATGAATAATTGATTAGCAATTCCTTCCTTGGTTTGCAAATAATCCTCGAAATCGACACCCCCTCACTACTATACTAAATACCTCCACACCAAAATGGATGTAATTTCATTGTGGTTTTCTAAACTGCTTTCAGTTATTTCTTTATTTCTAGATGGAATTGAGAAAGTTGAAAACAAGTGCAAGAAGGGACTTTCAGCCAAGGGGGTGGAGGGGCTAGTTAGATGACGATGAGACCAATAAGAATTACATATTTTAGGTCTTGGACATATTTTTCCCTGATTATATTGTGAAATCTAATAAAAGAACTCAATCCCAAGTGTCCTATTCCACTGAAATTTAACTAAATGCATCATGCATGTTGTTGTATCCTAATAATTAAACAACTAGACACAAAGCTGCACGATATTTCGTAAACAACCATCACCTATCTCGTATACTTTATCACAACTGCTCTTATTCCTCTCCCTGAGTCGTTATAATTTTTTTAAATCTCTCAAAAACTAAAGAACCATTAATAAGTCGTATGATGATCTACGACGACACCAAAATAACACGGTAATCACTTGTAGAGTTATGGAGATGAACTAAGGTACCCCGATGAAATATGGATAGAGTCATAACAAAAGTTTCAACCATATCTATGATCATAATCCAAATAAACCTACTCAATGGTACAAGAAAAGAGGTCAAGTATCAAAACCAATAGAACCATACTCCATTTGACAATGCATCTGACAAGTATCATACGCCAACTATATTATAACCATACAATTTCCATTCAAATAGAAAGAACTTGCCAAATAAATGCAAGGAGCCATACTCTACCCATCCCCTTTCTATAAAATGTCATTTTCATCTCTTTTGGCTGAAATACAATTCCTATCATGTTTGTAATGTACATCATTCACTGTGTAATTAAAGAACCCCCTTCAGTAAGGGCTCATCTCCAAAAAAAAATCAAAAAATAAGTTTCTTCGGCTTATTGGTCATATTTGTATCTAGTACCCATAACGTGCAACAAAATCATATTCTAACTATTAGAAAAAAGTTACAGCTAAACCCATGGAATCCCTTCACTCAAAGAAATAATAATTGAAAAAAAAAATACAAAATCAAATGTTTCTTATGCTAGACCTGAGTTCTCCATGGGGTTTGGAGAAGGAGCATTTTTTGGTTCCTTTATGTCAACCACAACAACATTCGATGTAAGGAAGGTATTTTCCATGGATTCTGCATGTTCCAAGAAACACCTAACCACCTGCTTTAAAGCACAACAATTGAGAATGTTTTGTAGCAAAGTCACTGCATAATTTGGCATATATGCAATTAACAACACACCAGAAAACAACATATAGCCATACCAAGTATAAAATACCAACTCGTGGCCAAAGAAAGAGAAATGATAGCTAACAACATGCACAGGCAATAGATAATTATTCTTTAATGTATGTTAAGGTTTAATATCATGGTTAATTCTGTTTCAGTGCATCGTATTGTGACTAAAATTTGAACAATTCACTTTCACATAAGCCATTTATGTTAAATTTCATATATATCAGAAGCACAAATTATTAAAAGACCAAAAAATTCAAAATAAAATCCACAAAACTATAAAAGTTAAATATAACTTAGACATCCTGACAAATATATTTATGTAAATGATAGTACAACTCCACATACCGGGAACAAAAAGGATCCAATATCTTACCTTAGTTGGATCAATTATTCTAGCTTCCATCAAATATTCATACTTGCTTGTAGCAGCATTGTAACCATATTTGGGATTATCACTGGAAAGAACTTGGAGAAGCCAAGAAATCAATGATATAATTTAAATCTATCATACATTAAAAATTGAAGTCAATAGACAAATAAAACCATCTACAATTATGATGACACTCAACAAAAGTTAGTTTTCTTGCATTAAAAAGGAGCATCAATCTAATAAGCACAAAAGTAATTGGCAATTATGGCATTTTTTGTCCTCACCTTTTTAGCCACAATACTTCCATTCACTCCAGCATTCTTTGCAATTAATTTCAATGGGTATCTCAAAGCTCATTTAACAATGCTTGCACCAATCTGCGAGCACTAAAGAAGCTAACACAATTTAAAGCTAGTGTAATAACAAGTTGCAAAAGATAAAAATTGGAATTTTGTGTACATATACAATTTCTACTTTCAATAAATAATGTCTCATTCTAATTCTACTATAAAACAAGGTTCTAGGCCACCCCGATTGAACTCACTTCTGAATGATAGAGACAAATAACATACCATTTTCTCATAATTTTCAAGGGCATCTCTTATAACATCGACATTTGAAGCAAGCCTCAATAGACTACACCTACCACCAACAACAATGCCTTCTTCAACATCTACCTGTATACAACTATGGCTATAAATTAACTTGCAACTTCCTCCAACATTTAAGCACATGATGAATATGAATCTATATTAGGTCTATATGTAGAAGTTCAACTCCCATATTACAAACATCAAAGTATTTTGAAATTCCTCGCAAGTAGATACATTTAAATGTTGGATTCCTTATGTGCCAGTTAAAAATAAAAAATGAAAGTTGGTACAAAATGGTGGTGACCCCATTATACATCTACTTCCATGAATAAAAACATTAGTCACAACACATGTTAGCATATTTATGGTGTATTCATGGTGACTGCAATTACACACAAATAAATACAATAATATGAAACCCATACATGCAAATAAATGAATCATATATACCCTACTTCATCCTCTATGTCATCTTAGTCTACTTCACACCATGGCATTGCTCTATTGAAAAAAATACCCCAACATCATCATACTTGTGAAAGTTAAAATAAAGCCAAAAATTATTAGAAACAAAAACTCATTAAAACAACAACAAAAATGCAAATCACACACTGTGGCAATGCTGGCCAACCAACAAGAAATTTGTGAACTATTTAGTAGGAAAGAAGAACAACATAGGAGGCTCCAAGCTCCTATTTCCAACAACATATGAAAAATATAAATTTTTAGAACAATATTATAGCTTAGTACCTTAATCATTAATTAATTGATGGTTATTAGGTGCTAAAATGGTTAATAATTACATCCCTAGGTTATTATGAAGTTGTTATAAGTTGTCTAGAAGTTATTAGGGCAAGTGTGAACATATACACCCTTGTATGAATTAAAGGGTAGTCAAATATAGCTGTTGGGCGCTCTCCTTGAGACCACCACATGAATTTATTATCACTAGCATGCCTAAGGCACCTTCCTTTCCCTATTTTATGGATCTAGGTTTGACCAAGGCCGCCCATGCATTGAACCTAGTCTTTTGCCCCTCTTTTGGCTATTTTGGACTACCCTAGCCTACCTAAATTCCAACCAACCACCTCCTCCACATGTGTGAGCTCCATCTTGGTCCCCCATTCTCACCCAATGTTCACATGCACATTTTGGACCTGTTTGGGAAATTTGGTAACCATTTGGTCAACCTAGGGGGGATTGTCGCTCAATCTAAGCTAGCTAAGTGTGGACACTCCAAGTGCATCCTATTTATTAATATTTCTATATAAGGATGATCCAAACTCATTATAATATGGGATTGTTAATAGAATCTGATATTTGATCATTTTTGTTTCCTAATTTTTTATCATTTGTTTTGATATTTGATCATTTATGCCTGGTTTTTTATCATTTGTTTTCCAAAAATGTATATGCACTTGTTTCTTGCATAATAAGTTAAATATTTCAATTGTGAGGTATCTATAGTAGCTATATCCTAATGGGATATATATTTTACATGGTATCAAAGCTCTTGGAGCTATTATTCAAACAAATAGACAGTTTTAGTGGTGTTCCAAAAGCAATGGAGAAACCACAGAAGTCCCCGGAACTATTGCATTGAAGGCATTGAATAAATCCATTGGATTCTATCCAGGGTGTGATGCTCTCCCGAATGCACCTACTATCAAGCAGGGTTCGAATCTGTTAGTGTAGATCCCCTCCTGAGTATTGAGAGTTTTCTTGCATGTATTGAAGTGCACCATTGTCACCAAGTGTGCAAGTAGCAGTAGAAGTTTGAGAAAACTCATCCAAATTTTCTCACTCCATTCAACTATTTAGAATGGAAGGATGAAATGGTCATTCATTTGATATCCAAGGGTCTTTTCAGGGTCACCATGGGCATTGAGGTTGAGCCAAACTCTGCTATGGAGAAGTCAAAATTCTTTAATAGAATGGATGAGGCATTCGGCCTCCTTTGTCTCAGTATTTCAAGAGACTTCCTGTTTCATGTTGAAAGTCTAGCTACACCAAATTAAGTGTGTCTCACACTTGAGTCTTTGTTTGGAAAGAATGATGAAATGAGGGGCCATCAACTTGAGAATGAGTTGATCTCACTGATTCCAAGCAACTTCGAATCCATCCAGGATTTCTTCACCAAGTTCAAAATCTTGGTCTTGCAAATCAAATAGTGTGGCATTGAAAAGAAGGAAGAACAATTGGTTTTGTCCATTCTTTCGAAATTGGGTCTTGAGTACTCAGTTTTTGTCTCTACATTTCACTCCACAAGGCTCATAGTTAGAAATTGGACGATGCCATCTTTGGATGATTTAATGGAGATTGTAACTCAAGAGAAAGACAAGTTGGTCTTGATGGGTTCCATTAAGAAAAAATATCAAGTAATTGCAGCTGGAGATTCGAAGCAAGCTAGAGACAAGAAAAATCCCAAATCAAAACCACAAGAGAAGAAGATGAAGGAGAAGAAGCAATCAGATGAGGAGAACTCAAGTTCAAGTGATGAAGATTCAAAATTCAAGAAGATGAAGAGCAAGAAAGAGAATCCAAAGTGTGGTTATTTCAAAGGTTTTCATAATGAAAAATCTTGTTTCAGAAATAATTTGGACATCATGACCAAGCTACTTGAAGAGAATAACATTGATGTTCCATATTTTGCAATAAAAGAAGAAGCCAAGCTCTCTTTGGAACAAGAACATTGTCTCCATGCTACCTGCAAAAGTAATAAGTTGTATGTTTTGAGTGCTAAAGTTAAATCTCTTTCTGATGTCTCTATTTTTTATTTACATTCTGATAAATCATATTCAGAAACTTCTATCCCTTCCTTGAAAGGATCTCCATCCAGTTCACCAAAGTTTCCTCCCAATACTAGTCATTTTTCACTAGTTTTTGACATGCCTTCTAGAAGCTCTTTCCAACTCCATTCAGATCCTTCACATTCTGATATGTAAGCTTATATGTAGGCTGATATGAAGGTTATGATAGCCTTCAAACCATTTTCCCAACCATTGGATTCCCAAAATACCATACAACCCCCAAGTTCTCCAATTGGAAAATCTCACAATTTCATTGTTTCCAATACTATGTCACTTATCTATGTTGTCTTTATGTCTTTCATATCATTCCTTGGCTGGAAATACATGTCATTGGATATCTGTAATGCCCCTAGAATGACTGTGGACCTTAAGGGCACCTGTCGAGTGACCTGACTGAACAACTTCGATATAATGGTCTCTTGAGCCTTGTTATGTCTTAAATGACTGAGGAAAACCTAAAGATGGGAATGACAACAATAATTGATAAATGAATTAAAGAATTAAATTATATGTGTGGAGTGGTATAATTGATTGGTTATTTCTTGCTTAATGATTAGCCTGGATTGATCAAGTCAAAGTGCAGTAGGACAGTTACAGTCCTAGCTCTGCAACTTGGGAGGACGCTACTGAGATGCGTCATAGCTTTCCATTTTTATTCTGAACTTCGGGACGAAGTTATAAATACGTAGGGGTGTATGTAGTGCCCCTAGACTACTATAGACATTGAGGGCACCTGCTGAGTCACCTAACTATTTGAAACATTAATAAAATAACCCTATGATGTTATTTTGAGTATATTTATGATTACGATTGATTGATATATGTGCATTTGGGTAGTTATTGTGAATGGACAATTTCATGTTGTTTAACGATTAACTTTGATATGAAAACTGTACATATGAATAATGCTTAACGACTAGCTGTGCAATTGATTATGTGATTAGACGAAAGAGTAATGATTAAGTAAATTATAGATGCTTAATGAAGCAACAGATTTATAAACCAAATTGTGATTATTGAGGACAATGCTACTAATTTACGTTTGTGAGAAATGTGTGTAGCGACAGGTGAAACGGTTCACCAACGGACACACAAAGGAATATGAAGGGTCGTAAAGTACGAGTAAATCACACATAGGGAGAGCGACGACGATGTCGACTTCCGACGGAATACCATGCTTGAGCAGATAAGCACTGATCCGCTTGCTCAAGAGGAAAGCGTGAGGGCGTATGAGGTGGGCCACGACGGAGCTGGTCACATACGAGTTGGGGGGCGCGCAGTGAGAACGGACTCACTCCTCAATGCCATTAGTCCCTAATAGCGTGTATACGGAGGATGGAAGGTAACGGCTCCTGAAATCCCTACATGAAGTTCCCGCAAGTCAAAACGGAAGGATGACGGCAGAAGGGCCCAACGGTGTGGTACCCTACCGAGAACAGAAAGAGTGAATGCAAGGACCCAACGATGTGGTGCCTTGCCGAGGAATGGAAACTATGAATGACTGGACTCGACGGAGTGGTGCCATGTCAGAGAAATTAAATTAAGGAATAAGGAGGCCCAACGACACGACACCGAGTCCCTAGTAAAAGTTGATTGCTAAACTTAACTGCGTTGAAACATATAATTTTGCACCTAGAACTTTACTTAGAAATGCATTTTAGTACTTTAGGCATTTGCACATAAATGATTACTTTGGCATTTAAATAATATTAAGTGTTATTTAGGCATTGCACATGAAAGTATATTCCTTATTACTTAAAAATATTATAAATATTTATTTAGGAGCAAAATGGAATCCTAGGCATGGACACCTAGTCAACTCCACCTACACCACAAATCTAGGAGTTAAGTGAAATATCTAGGGGACAAACATGATCAAACTTAGGGATGTTGGTGCATCTCCTAGAGAAACTGACACTTGGATGGGTGAGTTGTTTTTCATTAAATAATTATTTTTGCATGAAGCGACATGTGTCATAGGGGATTTTCCTTTAAAGGGGAGACTTTGGGGATGGGTAAAGGACCCAGACCCTGGATGACTATCGTAATATTGAGTTACCTCATGACTTGCTACTATTGAGGGTTTGGCTGGAAATATTGGTGGGGGGGAAACCCAAGCTGGGTTTCTTGAGAATTGTGTGTGAACTTTACGACCCAAAGCTCGGGGGAGGCCATGCGACTGAAAGCATGAGCCTATGGTTGGGTGGCGAAGCTAACGGTTGCTTCGCCAATGGTTAAACGAGATTTGCTGGAGGGATCCTATGGAAGACGCAGATGACAATGGACCAGCTGGATCGGGTTGACAGGTTAAGGTTTTGCTTATTTTTGTTAAGTTATTCACTCTTTTATTTTTATTTTTTTATAACTATAATGGCTAATTTGTTTGTATGAAGTTGTTAAAGTTTCAGGTTCAGTTCAAGGGGACCCTAAAGGAGGGGTCCTACATTTGGTATCAGAGCCGGTCGAGCCTTGAGGACAACGAAATCATATTTTCTATCAGGGGTTTGCGGTAAAATCGAGAAGGCTTGGGAGAGATCGACGACAACGACAAGATAGAAAAATAGTCGGTGGACGCTGGACCAACCGTCGAAACAGGTTATCCCTCTTAAATTACTGTTTAAAATATTTTATAGATCATTAATCTCCGGTGAAGAGAGGCGATCTGCACTCTGCCCTATAATTTACTGTACACTCTTATAAATATATTAAATAGTTACGCTGTTTCTGTATCTTTAAAACTTGGTATGGGTTTTCCTTTTATATAAATAATAGATTGCAATACTACCGAGAGTCTATGTTAATTAACAGACCTGAATCGATTGAGTAACTATATCATGTTCCTAACCAACACTTCATCTCTGTCGATGCCACAATAATCGACTCAGAGATTGAATCAAGAATTTGCCGAGAGGACTCTTATTTGACTACTCATCTCAGTCGGTTTAGAATTAAGCGACCAAGGGTTAAATTTTATTAATTTACAGAGTGTTCAAATCCATTGAACATCTCTGATAAATGGTTTAAATTGAATTTATGTTTAATGTATAGAAGCACTCAGGAATATCATTCATCTCTGTTAGATGTTTGGGGTGAACTACAATAAATCCTCAGAGTGTTCAAATCCATTGAGCATCACTGAGACTGGTTTAGATTGAATTTATAATCAACGTGCAGAAGCGTTCAGGCATATTGATCGCCTCTGTCTGTGGTTGGATCGAATTTAAATTAATAATCGGAGTGATCAGATCCATTGATCACCTTTGTCTACTGCTCAGGCTAATTCCTATACTCCTAGATCGTATAAATTCCTATCAATTTTACCCTGCATAGGAAACAGTGATATTCTCGGTCGATTAACAATATTTTGTTAGATTATGGATCTTTACCTTGTACCCATTTCAAATCGATCCATTTAACCTCCGATTAGAAGTTTATTCGAAGTTTTGTAACCACCTAGTGCCTGTACTATGAGCCAATGCATACGAATTGCGGTTTCCAAGTTAGATCAACCTCTTCCTGTTTAACCACTTGCGTAGAGCAAGATGCCCAGAAACTTGTAATCGGCCTCTACCTTAAATTAAGATTTCATGTGCTGGTGGTATCCGACCTACAGTATTCTAAGCAGTTTACGATCCTTTTTTTATTTTTTTATTAACTTGATATTTTAGATTTATCTGTATAATCTATAAGCATACCGGCATTGCTAAACGGCGGAGAGTATCAGAATTGTTAATCGATTTGGTACCTTCGAGCAGTACTCCATGATCCCCGTAAAGCATTGATCTACTAGCAGTTGATTAAAATTCTTATAGACCCGGCGACCAGTTGATCTATCGGATCTTGGCTTGTTGTTGATATTATTTCTTTTACCTTGGAGAATCCTTGCATTAGGTTCGCCTTGTACAGGCCCATGTCGGTTGTTGGATTGGTGAAGTTCACTTAAACGCCCTGTCCAGTCACCACCCCTATTGCCATGGAACACATCAGCCCTTAGGTAGTTAATTGGGGTAGTTCAGTTAGCATAGCATTCAGTAGGAATGAAACGATTATAATTTTAATTCCTTGCTTATGTTTAAGAAATTAGTTATGAGTCTGCCTGTGCATGAGATGTCGCGCAGTTATTATATGAGATTTTATTATTCGAATATATGCAAAGCATTAATTCTTCAGTGTACAATACTATCGCGAAGGTTAGGGAAATGATAGTGTTGTGATCCTTCCGATTATTACACTCGGCAACATCGAAGAAAAGCCCGGTACCCTAAAGTGAATTACTTGCATTATTGTTTTTCCCTTTAAGAAAGTATTAAATTTAAGTAATGTTGTAGTATTCTTCTGCCAACAAATCCTCAAAGGAATCGGTTATGGAATTGTAGTAACTATCTATCTGGAGTCTTGCTGAGAATACGACTATTTGATATCTACTATTTACTACTTTAAATAGCCTTGCATTTATCACATTGATAGGCGGTTCTCGAAAGCATGAGTTTAGTTTAACTAAAGAAACCACCCGAGTTGTGAACTTCCAAGTACATTCTTCTTGAGTTAAGAGAAAACGCTAGTTGTATTACACCTGTATATAACCGTGACTATGCAGAAAGAGTTTTTATTTATTGCTGCAAGATCGCTCGGCATCCCACTCGGCTGATGAGGAGAACGCTGCGATCTTCACGAGCTGAGTTGGCCTCTGTTTCTTTAAACGCACTTATGTACCCTGGACTACCTGGACTACTTGCTGTCGAGTATTTGACAGATCCAATAGATGTTAACTTAGGAACCGTTGGGGCCAACCAAAGATTAACTAGAATTAACTAGATTAGTGCCACGCGTCGCTTTAAGATATCAGAGGATAATGCTGGTGAGATTGTGAGGTCAGTTCATTTATGAAGCCGATCGTGGGCAGTTCGGTATAAATGGAAAATTTTTAGTTCAGTTTAAAATTTACAGCTGTGTGTACATCCTTGTTAAGTGAGGTTTTGGTAGGGACACGAACGCTTCACTCTATCAATATCATAAGAATATTGAAACCGAAATCGTTTGATAGAATTTGGCATTCGTTTTATATTAATATCATAAGTATATTCAAACGGACTTGTTAATTAGATGTTGATATTCATTTGCTCCATTATATATGTTTTTTATTCAAATTGGATCGTTTTAACAGAATTAAATAATCGATATGCTCCCTTTATATACCATATGTATATTCATTTGAATTCTTTAGTTAGAAATAGATATTCGATCTGCATATCGCATGAGTATTCAAAAAGTGAAATGGTTAAGTAGAATTTGATATTTACTTGTTCCATTATATATCATAAGTTTGTTCCTACTGAATGGTGAACTAGAACTTAATATTCGTTCTGTCCCATTATACATCATTTGTATATTAAAAAAAAAAAAAAAAAATAATATAATTAGCATTTGATATTCCTATGCTTCATTATGTGTCAAAAGTATAATCCGGTTGGATTGTATAATTAGAGAATGATGTTCAGTAATGATGGCATAGATATATATTATAGATAAAACTCTAAAGATATGTTGAGATCCCGAAATGTACAATTTAATTATACTCATTTATATTTAAAAGGATAGAGGTGGACTACTTATGGGCATATCTCTTATATTATTTTGATAGAAGTGGGATATTTAAAATTATATTAATTATATTGAAAAAGGTAGAAGTGAAATTGCATATGGTTGTATTTTTAATATTCTTAAATAGAAGGGGAAGAAAGAGGAAAATTATCCTAATGACTCAAGTTAGAAAAATTACATATAGTTGTGTGATACAATGCTTTTATGTGAATGTCAAGAAATAGTTGAAAAGAAGATTAAACATATTACCCAAATTAAATATGTAATTAACTTCTAGCCTTTATGTAATAATGACTTGAATTAGGTGAAAAAAGTAAATACCTTAAATCTATATCTCTTGAATCATAAGTTATACCATATTTCATTGTGGAATGGTATGAATTGAATGAGATATAATATGAAGGTATAGTTAGATGTAGAAGAATTCTTAAAGCATTCTTATTATCCCATAACATAGTATAAGGAGATAAGATTCATATATTTATATTGTGTAATGTAATTTATGAGATGATATGAACTATAGGGGGAGATCGTAGAGTCTTGCATTCCAAGAGGTGACAACTTGAATAGGGAAAAAGGTTAATGCTTAATTATTTTATTCCATAATTCATTAATGGGGCAACTAAGAACAAGTGAAAAGTTAAACGGTCTTTATTCATTAATTTTCTCCATGGGATAATATGAAGGGCACACCGATATGAAATGAAACTATATATAAAGTATACCATTATACATTTATAAGGAAGGACATGACCTTTTACTATGTCTTGCGATGAGGTTTTAATGACGAGAGGATGGAAGAACAAAGTGTAAATTGATGGATAAGATTGAGATGCCTACAATTTAATTGGGTGGAATATAACACAACACAAGAATGATCCATAGCAAACAAACCAATGAGGAATTCAATTTGAAAATCGAGAACAAGGAGATTGAAGAAAGCTATAATGGGAATTAGAAGTGTTGGAAAGCTTTTGAATTAATTGAAAAGGAATATCTTAATCATGTATAGGGGAAAATTGAAGTAGGTGATGCATAATGGCATGGTAATGATGAAGTGTGACTTGGAAGACCTACCCAGCGGACACACGTAAATGATTATGATGAAGGGTAGCGATCATCATACTATAAATTAAATAATGACGACTAGAACTATGAGGAGATTTATTAGACACATTACAAGCAACTTTTGTGCATGTTGCTTTGAGATCGAAGGACCCCGTGAAAAGTAAAGGAAAGCATGAATCTAGGATAGGACATTTTAAAATAACAACGATAAGAAGACAAGTGGACGAATTTATTGGTGGATTTATTAAATGACGGGAAAATGATAAATTTGACTAAAAAATACAACATATACTCAGATTGACGATACTTTAAGAGATTGTCAAGGCAACGAAACGAACTTAAAATTTGAAAACGAGATATCAGTGTGATCAGTATGATGAGTTGAACTCAACGACATGCATTTTGCATTATGACAAAAGCACGTATGAAAACTCAGGACTACAAACTTGAAATTTAACCATAGTATCGAAATGGTCAAATGAAGACAATGTTTCGTAAAAAGAAGTATGGAGACAGGTAGTATATTAAACCGAACACAATGAAGCTAACCTTAGGTCATGATGAAACATGATGAAACGACAACTAACCCTCGAGATGGAACTCGATGGGGTTAAGAAAACACACGTTGTACGACTTGATGAGTTTGTCGAAGTGGTCCTATGACAACAAAAATGATGAAATAAGGTAAGGATGTGATAAGCTCATTGATCTGGACATAATGTTATCAATAAAAGGACTAGGAGTTAAAGAGTAATATGTTCGACTAAGTCGCTATTTCTCGACACTTGGAATCCTATCGAATTGAGAACTGACATGTAAGGATTTGGAAGTAGTCTTATGGGAATGGGATTTAGGACTATTTGATAGACACTCTTAACTTATTTATCTGTCAATATAACTTACCCATATGTATTTTACTTAATACTGTATGGTGTTTACCTTCTCGTTTTGAAGGAACGGATAGCCAATGAATTTGAATTCATGATTGGATTTGATGTGCAAATTGGTGATTAGGTAACTATGGTGGCTATGGATGAAATATAACCTGCATTTAATTTGGATATCACGGATCTTCCCAGATGAATAGAAGATATAGGAGATCTAGTTGGTACTAGCAACTATTAAATGTATTATTGGATTTGCATTGCGTGAAATTACGATTAATTCCCGAGGGTGCATTGGAACCATGTTGGATGAAAAAGAAAACTAATGATTAGAACCACTTGTGTGTGTGGCCATGATTGCTGGAGAAAAATAGAAGGGAATGGAAATAAGATGATAATAGGAAATTAAGGTAAAGCCTAGCATTGAAATTACGAGAACAAAAATTAACTTCGAGACGAAGTTCTATTTATGAGGGGGTGTATGTAATGCCCCTAGAATGACTGTGGACCTTAAGGGCACCTGTCGAGTGACCTGACTGAACAACTTCGATATAATGGTCTCTTGAGCCTTGTTATGTCTTAAATGACTGAGGAAAACCTAAAGATGGGAATGACAACAATAATTGATAAATGAATTAAAGAATTAAATTATATGTGTGGAGTGGTATAATTGATTGGTTATTTCTTGCTTAATGATTAGCCTGGATTGATCAAGTCAAAGTGCAGTAGGACAGTTACAGTCCTAGCTCTGCAACTTGGGAGGACGCTACTGAGATGCGTCATAGCTTTCCATTTTTATTCTGAACTTCGGGACGAAGTTCTAAATACGTAGGGGTGTATGTAGTGCCCCTAGACTACTATAGACATTGAGGGCACCTGCTGAGTCACCTAACTGTTTGAAACATTAATAAAATAACCCTATGATGTTATTTTGAGTATATTTATGATTACGATTGATTGATATATGTGCATTTGGGTAGTTATTGTGAATGGACAATTTCATGTTGTTTAACGATTAACTTTGATATGAAAACTGTACATATGAATAATGCTTAACGACTAGCTGTGCAATTGATTATGTGATTAGACGAAAGAGTAATGATTAAGTAAATTATAGATGCTTAATGAAGCAACAGATTTATAAACCAAATTGTGATTATTGAGGACAATGCTACTAATTTACGTTTGTGAGAAATGTGTGTAGCGACAGGTGAAACGGTTCACCAACGGACACACAAAGGAATATGAAGGGTCGTAGAGTACGAGTAAATCACACATAGGGAGAGCGACGACGATGTCGACTTCCGACGGAATACCATGCTTGAGCAGATAAGCACTGATCCGCTTTCTCAAGAGGAAAGCGTGAGGGCGTATGAGGTGGGCCACGACGGAGCTGGTCACATACGAGTTGGGGGGCGCGCAGTGAGAACGGACTCACTCCTCAATGCCATTAGTCCCTAATAGCATGTATACGGAGGATGGAAGGTAACGGCTCCTGAAATCCCTACATGAAGTTCCCGCAAGTCAAAACGGAAGGATGACGGCAGAAGGGCCCAACGGTGTGGTACCCTACCGAGAACGGAAAGAGTGAATGCAAGGACCCAACGATGTGGTGCCTTGCCGAGGAATGGAAACTATGGATGACTGGACTCGACGGAATGGTGCCATGTCAGAGAAATTAAATTAAGGAATAAGGAGGCCCAACGACACGACACCGAGTCCCTAGTAAAAGTTGATTGCTAAACTTAACTGCGTTGAAACATATAATTTTGCACCTAGAACTTTACTTAGAAATGCATTTTAGTACTTTAGGCATTTGCACATAAATGATTACTTTGGCATTTAAATAATATTAAGTGTTATTTAGGCATTGCACATGAAAGTATATTCCTTATTACTTAAAAATATTATAAATATTTATTTAGGAGCAAAATGGAATCCTAGGCATGGACACCTAGTCAACTCCACCTACACCACAAATCTAGGAGTTAAGTGAAATATCTAGGGGACAAACATGATCAAACTTAGGGATGTTGGTGCATCTCCTAGAGAAACTGACACTTGGATGGGTGAGTTGTTTTTCATTAAATAATTATTTATGCATGAAGCGACATGTGTCATAGGGGATTTTCCTTTAAAAGGGAGACTTTGGGGATGGGTAAAGGACCCAGACCCTGGATGACTATCGTAATATTGAGTTACCTCATGACTTGCTACTATTGAGGGTTTGGCTGGAAATCTTGGTGGGGGGGAAACCCAAGCTGGGTTTCTTGAGAATTGTGTGTGAACTTTACGACCCAAAGCTCGGGGGAGGCCATGCGACTGAAAGCATGAGCCTATGGTTGGGTGGCGAAGCTAACGGTTGCTTCGCCAATGGTTAAACGAGCTTTGCTGGAGGGATCCTATGGAAGACGCAGATGACAATGGACCAGCTGGATCGGGTTGATAGGTTAAGGTTTTGCTTATTTTTGTTAAGTTATTCACTCTTTTATTTTTATTTTTTTATAACTATAATGGCTAATTTGTTTGTATGAAGTTGTTAAAGTTTCAGGTTCAGTTCAAGGGGACCCTAAAGGAGGGGTCCTACAATATCATGGGAATGTTGTTCCACATGTATGTACTTGATCTCACCACCTATGGTTCAAAACTCAAGTCTCCATACCCTTCAAGTTCGCTCAACTGTCAGTTGGATCTAGTTGCACACTCCTTTCTTACTATAAAGCCATTTGCTCATGGAGACACTATACCTCTATTGTTTGCTTCTCCATATGACTTCTATTCTGATATTTCAGAGCCTCATAAGCTCTATTGCATAGTTTGGAAGGTGTTACATCAATTTGTAAGGAAGATACATGTCTTTATCTGCCATATGGCAGTTGCTCAACAAGTTGATTTTGTTGAGTCTTTCAATGTTCTTTGGGAAGGATTTTGCAGAGATATATTTTCCATTATTGATTATGTATTCAGATCAGAGTATGTATGCAGAAATAAGCATTCTTATGATTCTCCTCCATCATCAAATGATGAGTGTGAAGGGGCCTCTCAACATGTTTTTTGTCTACACAACATTGATGCATTGGTGCATGATCATGGAATCCACAACATATTCACCAAGTCTTTCACCAAGAAGTTGTTCATTCAACTCATTCAAGTGAAGACAAATACCTGTTGAAGAAATTGTGTTCATCTCTGTGTTATGTCCATTCTTGAGGGAGGATTTTCCCCATGTGGCATTAGAGGAAATTTCAATTTAAATGGGCCTTCCAAAAATAATACAAATTCCATGTCATCATGTATTAGCCAATCAAAATGCTTTAAAATTAAAAAAGGGAGCACCTAAAAAAATTGGAGGGGAAAAATAAAAACTACTTTTTTGGATCGTATTTTCAACTTATCTCCTTGTAGGTTTACTCAAATTTCAAGCGGGAGGACTCGTTGGATGCATAATTTAATTATGCATCCAACGAGTCCTCCCGCTTGAAATTTGAGTAAACCTACAAGGAGATAAGTTGAAAATACGATCCAAAAAAGTAGTTTTTTACTCTCTCTTTCTCTACTATTATTTTCTTATTTTCTTATTATTTTCCTTAGGAGGCCCAGTTTTTACCCAAATTTCCACTAATGTTTTTCCTCTTTCCTCTTTTTACATGAACAAATAAATTTTATGTTGTAAAAGGTGACTTGAGCCTTAGTTTCCAAGCCCTTATTTTTTATAATCCACTAAGTCTAGCTTATGGGGGGATGTTATAACAATATTATACCTTAGTACCTTAATCATTAATTAATTGATGGTTATTAGGTGCTAAAATGGTTAATAATTACATCCCTAGGTTATTAGGAAGTTGTTATAAGTTGTCTAGATGTTGTTGGGGCAAGTGTGAACATATTCAACTTTGTATGGGCCAAAGGGTGGTCAAATATAGTTGTTTGGCGCTCTCCTTGAGACCACCACATGCATTTATTACCACCATCATGCCTAAGGCACCTTCCTTTCCCTGTTTTATGGATCTGGGTTTGACCAAAGGAACCCATGCATTGAACCTAGTCTTTTTCCCCTCTTTTGTCTATTTTGGCCTACTCTATCCTACCTAACTTCCAACCAACCACCTCCTCCACATGTGTGAGCTCCATCTTGGTCCCCCATTCTCACCCAATGTTCACATGCACATTTTGGACCTATTTGGGATGTTTGGGAACCATTTGGTCAACCTAGGGGGGATTGTGGCTCAATCTAAAAGTGCATCCTATTTCTATATAAGGATGGTCCAAACTCATTCTAATATGGGACTGTTAATAGAATATGATATTTGATCATTTTTTTTCCTGGTTTTTTATCATTTGTTCTGATATTTGATCATTTATGAGTGGTTTTTTATCATTTGTTCTGATACTTGATCATTTACGCCTGGTTTTTGATCATTTGTTTTCCAGAAATGTATATGCACTTGTATCTATAGTAGCTAGATCCTACTGTGATAGATATTTTACATAAACCCATTACATTAAATGGATACAACAAGTAAACAATTTAAATATTAATTTATAATTTACAGAGATAACACCAAACAAAACATATGGAAAATATAAGCTCATTGCATTAAATGGATACAACGAGTAAAAAATCTATATCATAATTTAAAACTCTATGAAGTTATTCTTTTCAAACACTGATACAAACTACACAACATTTATTTTTAGTTCTAGCTACAATGCATTCTATCCTTAACTGCTAGACTGCTATGACGACTTGAGCACCAGATGAGGATTAATCATTGAGCATTGCATGCCCATGGTCTGCCACAAATTAGTAAGCTAATCCAAGGTTCATATTGTGCATGTGCAAGCCATCCACCCCTGATGAACTGATGTAGTTGCATCTATGAATTTCAGATTAGGATCACTTTATAGGTTTTGTTCCATACTAACCAGGGAAAGTTTTAAGGATCCGTCCTCTATGAGTCTTACTAATTGTTGAAATTCCAACTATAAATGTTCGAGGTATTTTTGTTAAAATTTGAAGATTTATAGAGTTTACCCTAATCTATAGAAAAATTTGGCAGTTTTTAAAGTTAAATAGAGAAATCTGAGCCTCACAAACCCTTTTTGGAAAAAAAAATGAAAATTGACAAAATGGTGAAATTTAACCCTTAATATTTTCTCCAACTCTCATGTAGGATGTTTGATCCAAGATGTTATCAAAGTTTTAGAGATTTTGAAATATAGAGAAAAACTAGAATGCAAACCACAATGCAATAACTAGATAATCTCATATATCAAATAATTTAATCAATGGCACAATACCTGAATTATTGGATACAACATAAATTCAAAAAAATCGAGACTATTTTAAAAACAAATCTAGGTTCATTCCATGCATCCCTCATTCCATGTTGTTTTGCGAAAGTATACATCTGTGATATCATCCCATTAAATAGGAATTTCCCAAATTTTTCATGCATGCCCTTAAAAATAGTTCCCTAATAGAAACACCACATATAAAATAATGCTTTTATCTACATATCAAAAGCATATCTGCATAAAGGTTTATAGTTTTTTTGTTGCATCAATTTGGCATTTCAAGTTTCAACAGTTGTGCATTTTAGGATTAGCCATAAGAATGTGAACATCTTTGTCGTATCTGAGAATTAGATGGATTTTGAATACTTTTGAGATGTATATTGTCTATCTGCAAAATCCCACAGCAAGATGCATAAAAATAATTTTTGATCTACAGCTGCTAAAATACGAAGCTAGAAAATATGCAAATATGTTCCATATTGAGAAAAATGATCTTGTTGTTATCCAAGGTGAAATAGGTTATGGGACAACTAGAATGTCTTGTTTTTTACAAAGAATTGCCACCACATAACCTATAGCTATCAAAACGTCTCTAGCTCTACTTGAAAAATGATTTTGAACATGTGGGATGTAGAAAATCGCCACTTTAATAATTAAAAATGAATCTGACATCTAGAAACTCCCCATGATCTGTTGCTTAGTATCTAGAGCATTGCTGGCTGATCCAAAGCTTGATTTGCTAGATTATTTTATCTAATTACAACACTCATATGCATATGTTTAGGTAGAAATATGGATTGGGTAAGATTTTTCTTCTTATGATATTCCAAATAGTATTCACATTTTTATGTGATTAGCATGTTGATGGATACAAAATTATTATCGATCCCTTTTGAGAGCCATAAAGCCATGATCTCAAGTGTCCAAGTATTCTACCTATAAGGTAGAAGATTTATTTTTTATGGCTTCAAGGTATTCACTTGTTCTTTAAAAGATTCATCTAGAAGTCCTACTAACTCCCTATTATATAGAAAATCTAACTGCCTCTCTAAAGAGACAAGTTCTCGATCATCCTTAACCCTCTTCTAGTGTGCCCATTCTTAAACTACTTGCAATTTATTTGTTTCAAATTTGATCCAAATTGAATACTTGTTGATTCCCTAAGTGCACCAACAAATGGAACCCATTTATTATTCATTAATTTGGTAAACTCCTCCTTCAATCAAGTTGGATTATAATTGAAACTTGGACTAGGTGGTTTTTTTCCTTCCATAGCTAGTTCCATAAAAAACTAGTATCTGGTCAGATACCCCCCGCTTACCAACACAATGTATAAACCTATCTTAATCAACCATAATAGATTCAACCAATAAAACCATATAGTGTCTCTTAGCAATTATATTAGTTGCATCTCTCATATTCCTCCAAATAGGAGAAAGTTTGACAGGTTATACATCTTCTAGTGTTTAAAATAAATAATATGACAAAGGATCTTTATGAACCACATGACCCTAGATTCGAGTTCCACCCTAGGTGAAATTTAGATCCCGTCAGAAGAAAATCTTAATTTTTTTTATAAAATCCGATGAAAAAAAATTGTCCCACTATGACACTCTATCTACATAGGGCCCATAAATATTCAAAATTGTAAATTTCTTATCCATATCGTAAGAATATAAGACAATACCTATACTTGATTCAATAGACACATAGTTAAAAAAAATTAAAACCCTCTTTCTCCACACTATAATTAGACCCCTAGAACAACCCATAGAGTCAATTGAAATAAAATCCAAATCCTCGGAAACCTTGCTTGAATTGCCAATAAACTTTATGCCCTCTCCTATAGTTTCTCAAAGTAAAATAACAATGGACCTGTAGATAAACACAATCCTTTTTAAGGTCTATTTTTCTAAGGTAATTCCTAGTCATCATATATTCAAAGACATAAAATTCATAACCTAACCTCGTCACAGGCTTGATTTTCTCTAATAACCCCATGATAGAATTTTGTTTCTTGGGCTCAATTTCCTTCCTTGCCTTTGCTTGAGTAATAGTAAAATGAGATTCATTTCTCTCCATGGACCTATACCCCCATTGACATCCTCCATACACAAACCTCCTTCAACCCTAGGATCTAAATACGTAAAAGTAATTTTACTAGACCTTAATGGGCACCTTGAATGTCCCTTAGAGACACTATATCACAGTGCAATGAAGGAACTATGTTCATCTAAGGATACCGAATTCCGTTTTTCAACTTGGTTAGGTTTGATATAGACCCATATCCTAATTCCTTCCTTAAAACAAGACATAGAAAAGGCACCCCAATACCCCATGGTCTTCTCTTCTTACCTAAGGTCCCACCAAATTTATATACTCCTAAATCTACTAATGTTTTAAATTTAAACCCTAATATATCTCATTATGCAGTTAAAAAGAAGGAGAGACAACTTTGAACTTACCCATTTATTCCATAGTTTAAATCTAATTAGGTTCATCATCTTGGCTTCTAGGATTTGCGCAAACCCTTCATTTCCAACTACAAGGTGAGTACCCCATGGAGATGGATCTAGAATCCTAACATTGTCCATTTCTTCCCTCTCATCTACACTTGAAATCCACATATCCCATTCAAAGGAAATTGACCATGATCTTCCATATCATTGTTTTTCCTCATTACTCACTTTACTCATATCTTCTTGAGGATTTCCTTGAGATCCTTGCTCGATGATATTCTTTGTGGTTTTTAAACCCATAATTTCTTACTAAATTTTATCTCATAGTACACTACTAGATTTCCATACCTGTAATATTTAGCATATAAAAAAAGAATACCTACATAATCCAAAGTCTAAAAAATGAGAAAATGGGCCCTTTTCAAAGATTATCTCTTCAGCTAGATTATCATAGAGGTCAATATCCACCAAAATTTGAGCAACAAATAAAACATTTGACTCTAAAAATATGATATATATACGGGTGAATCCACAAAATTGGTTCATGATTTTTGGCAAGAAAAACCCAAAAAAATTGTTTTCATACCCTTGATTGAGGTATTATCAAGCCCTCGATCGAGGGTTTTTAAATACCTCGATCTATGGTTGAAACAAGACCTCGATATAGCTTTTAAAAGCTCGATCTAGCTTTTGAAAAAAATAAAAAAAAAGCCCCTCAACCTGTTTTTAAGGCCCTCGATCGAACAATTTGCTCAATCGAGGGTTTTAAAATACCTCGATCGAGGTTTCATTTAGCCCTTGAGAAAGGTATTTCAAATACCTCGATCAAGGGCCTAAAAATAGGCCGAGAGCCCTTTTCACTGAAGAAATAAAGTTTTGTCTGCCTTTCAGAGGCTTAAACTATGCCATAAAATGCACATTAATGGGCGGAATTGATACCATTGGATTTGTCAATGAATCCTCTATCCATATACATAAAATTTACGAAATTTTATCTTCGTATGTCTTTTGTTTTTAAATTTCTACTAAAACTTGCCCTAAAAAACCTTGCTGACAACTTCGATTTAGCTCAAAGATAAATCACAACATTCAAAATACACATCCAAAAAATTTGAAAAACTACACAAGCACTAGATAAGTGCGTCCTCTTCAAAATGGTATTTTTAGTTTTGCAAATTATGTAAACAATCAAAATATTTGGTGCACACATACACATGTGTGCAAAATGCGACCGAAATATTCATTGGTCAATTTCGAAAAATAATAATAAATATAATTTTTTCGAGAAAAATTAAAAGAAAATTATGTAAGAACTAGTGGATTCTGTCTAGATCATGTTCACATATTTCATTTTTTAAAATTATTACTTTAACATTAAATTATTGTGCACACACACAAACCACTTGTTAATTGCTCATCAAATTTTTAAGTACACACGTTTCATTAAATGAAAATTTGACACGATAAATGACATTGGTATATTTCGAAAAAAATATCATTGGAAAGCCAACATAATTCTCTACATTTCGTTTTTTAACCGCATGTTGAAATTCATGTGGAAAATATGAGTTTCGAGGGCTTCAATTTAATACATGGGTAAAATTTAAGTTTTTCATCGCCATATTCAGCCAAAAATAGTTACCCATCTTCATGGAATCGCCCAAATTGAGCAGAAAGATTTCGTTGTGTTGCTTCTGCCAGTGTCATCAACTACCTTTATGTGCAGAAATAAAAAATTTATTAGTTTATATATATATATATATATATATATATATATATATATATATGTAAAAAATAAATCTGCAGTATAAGTTGACAAGCCCATAGGTCACACAGTGTTGCAACCTAGGCTTTGATACCAATTGTAACAACTCAAATTATTACTCAAAATTACACATAGAATTTATTTTTTTATAAAACTTAGGATCGTCTTTCAAATTCTTGTTCGTCATAATTGTAACATTCCCTGACCTCCTTGGTGGCCTTCAAATGCCATGGGAGACCCTTTGTACATTTTATTCCCAATTTCTTCCCTTTTCACACACATCCGTAATGGGATCAAATCCGCAACACGCATCCTCTTCCCGCAATCCACATCCTCATTTCCACAACCCATAGTCGGCATTCGAAAATTGGATTGCCAAATCCGCCTCCCCGGCGAATTGGCTCTGCCGACTTCCGCAATGCGGAAGCCAGAAGCCAATTCTCGGCCTTGAAATTTATCCATCCGCCCTTCACATTTACACATTCCGCATGCAGAAATCGGGATTCGGAGTCCTCCTTTCATCTTCCCGAAGATTTTCCTCCTCCGCAATTCTCCAATCCGCAATGCACGTTGTGGATGTAGGAATTCAGAAAACCATATTCGTAACCCTGAGGAAATTTACCTCTCATAATCCACACTCCACAACCCGCTTGCGGATGTGGAAATGCGAAAGTCCAATTCGCCAGCTCCGTGGAAGTCAGCCTTTGGACATCCACAATCTGCATCCTGCCTTGTGGATACGAAATGTGGAACTCCCACGTGCCCTTTTCATTGGGTTCATCCTTTCGAATCCCACAACCCGCTTTGTGGATGCCGAAAGGAATAATTCCATCCATGTCGCTCCAACGAACGGTCCCCAACCGCCGCAATCTGTGATCCACATTGCGGATGCAGAAAGCTTTGGACCACAGACCCCTGCTCCAACAAGCTTCTCAGGAAAATTTCCAAGGGTCATAACTCCCTCATCCTTGGTCCAAATTGGACAAGGTTGGTACCGTTGGAAATCTCTTAGTGAGATATATCCAATGGTGTAATACCCACCCCATAAGAAGATTCCAACCCTGCTATTTTTCCAATTGAAACTCTATCCATAACGTTTCCTAAGTTCCTATATCCTTCTACAAGGGACTCTACCGCCTTTATGCCATGACTTCTCCCTTCACCTAACCCACGAAGGGGTTTTGCACAACATTAGGGGGTTATTCCCTTCCTTCCCCAAGTCCAGGTGAAGTCAAGCCATTCGTTCTCAAGAGTGAATGCAATGCATAAATCAACACATATAATTAGGATAAGCTAGTTAACACATCAACAACTTGCAAGGTTAGCAACACATAACATTCATGTAAAGGGTGAAGCATTCAAACATGCATTCAATCTCATAATTAAGCTCATATACAATTCCCTATTGATCCAATCTCACGTAATTATTCAATCTATCTTAAACATAATAAGCATAGCATAACACATGAAATAAAATCATTTAAACACAACAATGGAACTTATCTTTGGAACTGAAGCTACCCCAAGCAACTGGCTAAGTGAGGACAAATTTCCACCCAACCTTAGGTTTCTGTCCATCCTATACTCTTTCAGCTTAGAGACCACCCCCTAGCTGGGTTGTGTATTCAGTAAGGACGGATAATGGACTCTCTTATAGTCAAGGTCTCATCCAAATGCTAAGCCAACCTACAGTTGGGTTTCTCAAGAATTACAGGGACCAAGGAGGATGTTGCTAATCTAGTGACCTCAACCACAGAGCTGCAGGAACCTCAGATCACACAGCAAACATGGCACCCACATTACCTACCTCACCCAACACAAGGAAGGACCTCTTCTCTGTTGTACAATCCCTCAAGGCCCTTTCGCTCCAATGCTATTCAAGGTGGGCATAGAAAGGTCCAACTGTGGTTCTTTATGATATTTTAGCCTTGTTGTAGGTACAACAGATCCCATGCTTCATTTGATCATGGGAGCCCCATTTTTTCTAAATGTAAAGGTATTTGGGTAAGCTTCTTATCCAAATGAGTTTTCTCTTAAACTTTGTTTGTATGATCTCATGACTTTGCTTATGGTTTGTACAGTTATCATTTTTTCCTCTGAAAATTTCTGAGTTTTTGGGTTGTTTTCTTGGCTTGCGTAAAGCCTTCATTTTTTCTAAAAACGTAATTTTCTTTCTTAAACCCGAAATCCCATAAATTGTGAGTTGCGGGAAATTGTTTGTTTGTTCTTTTCGAATTTCGTCAACCCAAAACCCACAACCTTAAATTGTGGATTGCGGAAAGTCGTTTTCTCAAAATCGCCTTGTGTGTTCCCGAAACCTGCAACCCGCAAATTGCGGATTGCGGGATGCGGAAAAAGTTATTTCATTTTTTAACGTTGTTTTCATTCCCAAATCCCGAAACCCGCAATTTCGGGTTGCGGATTTTGGAAACACATTTGTTCGTTGTTTTGCAATTTGTAAACCCGCAACCTGCAAATTGTGGATTGCGGATTGCAGGAATTTTGAATAAAGTTTGAAAATAAAACTTGTGAACCCGATCCCGCATCCCACAGGGGGTAATCTCAACCGTTCTTTTCTTTTAATCCCACGGTCCAAGTTTGATCCGACTAGAAATTGATAAATACACGATTTTTCCTATTTTTTTTATCATTTTTATTGTCAAAAATTCACTCTGCTACGTGGATTTTACTGTCGATTTCTTACAACGGTCACCCACACGATTTTGTAGTAATTTTCAGGTTGGTTTGTTGTTATTTTTGCATTTTCTATTTACAGTTTTCCTGTTTATGCTTTAGTTTTGATTTTCATTTTATTTATTTACCAGAAATTCCATACTTCACCAAAATGTCTCGAAATAATCGGTGTAAGACACTTCACAGGAATTTACTGACCAAAGACCCCAATTTCGGCATCTTCTCAGACACCAGCGAGAGGGTCACTGAAACCTACCAAATGGACTGGTCCAAAATCTATTCAATTTTTTATAACAATGACCTTTCTGACATTAAGGAAAACATACCTGCATATGAGAAGATTAGGGCTTCTCAAATCCATTCCATTTCTGCCCGGCCTGCTGTCCTTCCTTACATTGACCCGGTTAAATGGATTGTGGAAAACACTAACCCTATAGACCGGTCATTCAATGATAGCATGAGGTCACAACTGACAACCTTCCAGCCTGAAGTTTTTATCAGAGATTTTTCTCTTAAACCAGTTGTGCAAACCCTTAGCCGTGAGTTCATACAATCCTCCAAAACTAGGTATAATTTCGAAGAGATGATGAAATCATGGATGATTAAACCTAGCAGCTTTGTGCTGAAGGCGAATAACCTAAACCCAATTGCTTGGTTTAGAGAACCTTACTCTTTATTGGCAGCCATGCTCTGTATGCTCTTTGGCCTTCCCAATTGTTTAGTTTTCAAAGCCGAATGGGCTCCAATAGCTCATCATGTTTTAACAACTGGTGAATCCTTTCCTTGGGCATCTATCCTGTCTTCAAAACTTATAACAGCAATCCAAGATTATCAGAAGGCCCCTGCCTTGAGAAAGCCACACTTCTTCTTGTCATCTTTCATCCTTGAAGTCTTTTGCTCTGAGTTCCAATATCCTAACTTGGGATGGAATTGGACCCCTGAAGCTCCACCAGTTCATATATATCATGATGCATTGTGGGAAATTAATTATGTGCCCCTGCTCTATGACATTTGTGACCATTTAATGGACACTATTTATTTCAAGATATTCAAACAGGAATCTCCCGCCTTTTCAGTTGATGCCAAGACCTTCATCACTATAATTGGTGATTGGTATGTTTATGAGTCCTTTTCATATATCAGATTCTGGGGAAGTGACATTGTTCACCTTCTTCCTAGAATAGTTCCTGATAGGTTGGTCATTCAATAAGTTTCCTATCAGACTATCACTGATGGTGTCTACAAGAAGCTCACTGGTCCCAAAAAGAGGGGTTGGCCTAAATTCTCTTTAAATCTTGGGCCATTAGTCATCCCTACCTCAACTTGGGCTACAGTGCTTGGTGATCAGATGGCTCATTTGAAGTTGGGTAAAGCTCCCAAAAGGAAACATGATCCTAAGAAATTCCTTAATGCACATTTTAAAGAAATATCGTATGAATATGGATTATTTCCATGAGGAACTCCCAGATGATTCTATCTACCAAGGAGTGAATACATTTTCTAAGGTCCTAGATAGGGCCAAGAGCATAGAAGAACAACATCAGATTATGGCATATCATAAAGAAATTAAAATGTAAGATCTATAGGAAAAGAACAATGGAGATGAATCTAATTGAGCAAGTGAGGAGAGATAAAGAACAAAAGCTACTCCAGCAGGCTAATGCCCCTCTAATGCTAACTTATACATATGGAGATAAAGGTAAAGCTCCGATGGAGAATACTCCTCAGGTGAAAACAACTGAGCAGGTTAAAGCTTTGTTGCAGACCTCTCATAATTTCCAGTAGCAGTTAGAAAAATTGACTTCGGTATTGGACACTCAGGCAGTTGAACCTCCTAAGATTACTATGGATGTTCAAGTGACCGCTGTAGCTGCACATGTATGTGATGACCTAATAATAATTGGGGTCCACTGAGTTAAGAAATAGAAAATTCAGACTTCTACATCACAGGTCCCTATTGTTGATCTCATTTAAAGTGATGTTGATGATGGACCCAATCCTCTAGTATCAATCACTCAAAAAGTAACTGAAGGAGCAAATGAAGGAGTAAATCAAGAAGTAACTAAAGGAGAAACTGAAGAAGTGATTGAGAAAGTGACTAAACAGATAACTACAGATTCACAAGCAGTTACAGATTTACTAGATACTATTGAGATCGATCATTCTTTTTCAGATCAACAGGTATTGGAGGTTACTTCTGCCCCTCACATCACAACTTCATCATTTTTTTGGTCATCTATTCATGATCTTTCTTCTTTGGCCCTAGGGGTTATCCCACCATTTTCTATATCACAAATTTTTCATACTTTGACTTCCAGAGCCACCCCATTTTCAGACAACTCTGTTCCTTTTTCCATTCCCCTATCTATTATTGCAGAAATCCAGTCTTTGACTGTCCCCCTGCAATTACCCATATCTACTTTATCATTACCCACTTTGGAATAACCACCCTCAATTCCCTCCTCATCGTCACTTGCCAAGGATGATCAGGTTCCACTTTCTAAAGCCTTCACTTCAATCCCTTCACCAACCCCTGTCTCATTAGTTCCTCTGATTGTCTCTAACCCTTTGACTACTCCTCAGGTTACCATGCCTATACCCAATCCCATGGTCACTCAAACACATTCATTGATTTCAACAGAGAATGTTATTTCAGTTACTTCTAAAGTAATAACTGAATATGAAGATGATGCGGTAGTCCCTCTTGGACATTATTTCTACAGTAAGGAAACTCAGGCAGCGGTAAAAAGGGGAAAGAAGAGGAGTAGGGATCAAGGTGGATTATAGGTACCTGTTCCTAATCAAATAGTATGGGATCAAAAAACAAATGACCCTCAGATAGGAAAAATTGAGATAGCCACAACCTTAGGATCATTTGCTAGTGCAAACCTTGATTCAGTCCAGATACTGAATAGGGAAATTGATCAGAAGAAAGAAGAATTGGAAAGGCTAGAACAAGAGTTGGTAAAGACCAAAGAGGAAGATGAAAATTATGTTGCTGATATTAGCAGGATATGGGAAGATAGGTTAGAAGATTTGGAGTGAAGCAATAGCTCTCTTCAAGCTGAACTCCGTAATGTACAAGCTGAGAATTCTACCAATACACAGAAGATAGCCTTACTGGAAAAGAGATGTGAGGATGCAACTGCAAGTGTAGCCTCTTCTACTTTCTTTAAGTTCTCATCCCAGGAATTTAAGGATTTGGCCCTCCAGGTCAATGAAGAACATCATAAATTGCTGGAGAAGCTATTTTTCACCCTGGATGAGATCAGGGAGACTCATATAATTTTTGGTAAGATGTATGGTGCCCTTGAAGAGTAGAAAGACAAAAGGCTGCAAGCTTCGTAGGAAAGTCAAAATATTGGTGAGTGGCAAAGATATATCAAGGACACACTAGAAGGCTTCCCTATTCTTAACAGTTTTTAGTTTAAGAAAATTATAGCTGCGTTGAACACTTGGCAAGATTTGAACGAGTCAGTTGAAGATATTCTGAAGAAAGCACAGGCTATATGCAGTAGGCGATGGTATGCAGTAGATAACATCATGGAGATTATACATTTTGATGCTATGGAGCTCATTGAAGATTCTTGCTCGCCTAATTTGAAGGTTTAGTAAGTCGAACGTAGGTTTGAAGAGGCCAAGGAGAAAATTCAGCATCTTGAGCAGGTCAACATTGATGATGTGGAACAACTCATTAGGAAACTAGACAGCATTGAAGGAAAAATCCACATTTACATTGGCATCTGGCATAAGTTAGCTAAGAATGAGATGGAAACATTCGAATGTAATGGCCAGCTGGGGTTAGAGTTATCTAACTATCCGAATGTGGATGAGTTGTTAGAAATTTGGGACAAATGGCAAGCTTTTCTAGGCCATTAGTTTATTTTTGGTTTTGTAATCCCGGTTTGTGGGAATTTAATCCTTGTATTGTTATTTTGTAACTCTTATTTAAAGAGATGATCTCTCATAGGGAAGGATGATGGAATTTGGAGGAAAAAATCTACAGGAGAGACGGGAGATGCCCTGTTTTGATACAAGCTTGTAATTTCTTATAGACTGTCATTGAATATAGTAAAGTTATTTTCAGATCTTCTTTTGTTTATTTATCAAGTTTATTTGATGAATGTTATTTTTCTCCAAATTGCTTATCTAATGTTGTTTTAACCTTTTGCAATACACTAAGCACTGTGATCTGTAGTTCTGGTTTATCATTGCTTATGATCTGTGTGTTCATAAAGTTTTAAAAGAGTTTGTTCAGTTAAAACTTTTATCGATTTCTGCAAATGGTTATTCTCAGTCAATCATAATTGATGTTAATTTTTCAATTAACATATCAATTACAGGTTAGGTCTTGAATACATAACAACCCTCAATTTTCCATTGGTTAATTTTAATTGATTAATTGTAACTTGAGCAGTTAAGTCATTGATCTATTTCACATTTATGTTTAATTGATGAATGTGCTTATCCATTCACATATCAAGTTGACCTGCACCTACCTCAAAACACTTTCTTAGGATAGATCTAACCTAGTTTAGATTCTTTTAAGTAGATTTTTGTTTACAGACCTTTTACACTTTATTTTTTCATTTGAAAACAGATCCTTTGGATAAAAACTCATCAACTCATAGAGTGCCAGCAAAGGCCGAATATCCGTGGGAGATTACTGTATATACCAAACAGGTTGGGGATAGAACTGTACTTGTGTAGGACCTTTTGAATCCTTTTAGTCTGGGATTTCCCCCTTTGTTGAGAGCTTATGAACCCATTCCAGCACTTTGCACACCCTGCACACCCGAGGCCTCAACAAATGGTGCTAGAAGGAGGGCTAGTACTAAGATATGCCTAAACAGAATAATCAGAAACCTCCTTTAGCAAGAATACCAATTGTCACCTGTAGCCACACACAAGCATCTACTTTTGTTGAGCAACTGGTGCAACATCCTAATCCTATCCCTACTATCCGTACAACTCACGGAGATCCTAGAACATGGGATGTCATCATTATATCACCCACTAGAGGACCTATCTCACTTGAATAGATACTCAAAAGTTCTAGTGATACTGCTACCAGGTTACAGCAAAAGATCTCTGTAGAAATAAATCAAGGACTAGCAGCAATTCACCAAGAAAATACTAATCCATAGGCAAATATTCAAGATAATCAATATTATCAAAATTCAGTTGAGTACAATATTGAGAAAAATAATTCATCAAACCAACAACAATCCCTTGAATTTGATCTTGATTTATTATTTCGTGAAACTGAACAAGTCTCACACACTACTGCTTTAGGTGGGCCACCACCCTCTCCTCCTTCATCATCATCCTTCTCATCTGAAAGTGAGCATTCTTCTAGCTCTTTATCTGAAGAAGAAGAAGAACAACCTATGGCTGGGGAAGGCTAGAATAGACCTTGGCTTGACCAAGATGTTGTATTCATACTTGGGGATCAACATAGATTTCCCAAAAACCTTGAGAAGTGGCTTCCCAAATTCAACGCAGATGACAAGTCACCTGCATTAGATCACATTAAAACCTTTATGCATGCCATTAGACTTAGGAGTGTTGTTCATGAAGATGTGGTTTGCATAT
Source organism: Larix kaempferi (assembly GCA_027924585.1). NCBI lineage: Eukaryota > Viridiplantae > Streptophyta > Pinopsida > Pinales > Pinaceae > Larix > Larix kaempferi. Next base: position 842,357 of record BSBM01001500.1, on the reverse strand, counting down.
TATTCCCATACACATTTGAAGGAAAGGAATCCACATGGTATTTTTCCTTAGAAGCTAGCACTATAACTTCATTGGATGAGTTTGAAAAATTGTTTATCCAGAAGTTTGGGGATGACAAAACACCATAGGATTTATTTTTGGAATTATATTCCATGAAAATGAAAGGTAAAGAAAGGGTCAAAGATTACAATCAAATATTTTCTTATCTAAATAATAGGATCCCTCCCACTGTTCTTCCAGCAGAACAACGTTTGGTTGCCTATTATGAAAAGGGTCTTTCTATTCCTATTACAATGTGGGTCAAAAAGGCACACAAAGAAAACTTGTTTGAAGATTATGTTGAAGCTATTCAAGTTGAAAAGGATATCTATTGCTTAAAATACAATCCTAAAGCTTTAGAAGAACAACCTTCTACATCCAGGAAGAAAACTGATAATGCTCCCAAGCCCACTACCCAAAACAAAGATCCCTTTGAAATGACTGACATTAAGAAGTTTCTCCAGAAAATGTCAAATGAGATGGTGGATCTAAAAAGGAATAATAATGAGAATCAAAATAATAACAGAGGTTTTGTAAGGCCATCATTTAGGAGACCTTATCAACCTCCCAAAAATCCACCACCTCCTAATCCTAATGAAGCACTAACTTTCGAAGAGATCTATTCCATTTTCAAAGATCTTGCTACTGAATCACAAAATGTCCCTAAACCTTCTGATGATCAAATAGACCAAGATTCACAGTTACTAGGAGGAGGAGATGAAGAAGAAGACCCACGGATTAATACTATTAGCTATTTCTCTGAACTATCAATGAATAAAGAAGAAGAAGAACCTGAGACAGTGTTCAATGTTCAAAGTCCTTACAATACTAGATCAAGACCACAACCTGCTCAGGAACCTTCATCTTCAACAAAACCTCCCAACAAAAACAAAACTGTTCCTCAAAAGGATATAGTTATTCCTGAATTGGAATACAGTTTGGCTGAAGATTTGAAAATAGTTAAATCAAACATTTCCTTGTTTGAACTTCTGAAAATCCCCTCTATGAGGGATTCTCTTCCTAAAAGCATGATAATCAAACAACCAATAGAGTCACAAAACAATAACTTAGACTCTTTCACCAAACCACAAGATTAGAAATCTAGAAGCAAGAGGACACCTCCTTTCTTGCTTACATTTGAAATCTTCAACAGAAATGTACACAACTGCATGATAGACTCTGGGACTTCTCCCAATGTGATTGTAACATCCCCAAAAATTCACTAAAATTTAAAAAATTTCAAGTAGCAGTAAATGCTTGTGTTTGATATGCGGAAATAAGAAGTGTTAACTTAAACACAACTTAAACACTAAACAAAGTGTCTTAAAATGTTGTAACATCATTATTGTCAAAACAATCGTCACGATGTTTAAATATTTCAAATGTTTACATTATGTACTTTATTCTTTTGATTACATATCGTCACTGTTATTCTAGTTTATAAATTTGATTCTAGAGACTAACTGATTGTCTCAATGTATTGAAGGGGTCCTTATGTACACCCCGAGGCTTACTTAGCTATTGCTAGCTAATGCTCCTGAATTCTATTTGCGGAATACAGGTAAGGAAGAGAACTTCCAACGGATACAAAAATATGTAATTCAAATATTACTTGCTGTACAAAGTTAGCCTTTAAGATTGAGGTATAAATGTTTAGAGTAATTACCTTCCCTGCAACTTACTCAAGTATTTATTGTAATCGGATCGATTGCCTCTGTATACTTTGTTTAGCTAGAGAATTCATTGTTTTAATTATTGAAATTCAATTACCAACCTACTCTAGTCGAAAACTATGGCGATACACACATTTTTTTATACATACTATTATCCAAACTATGGGATAGTCATTGTATTACATTATATATTATTTCATCCAAAGCTATAGAAAATGCATGGTAATACATTTTAATTACCATAATTATAAAAATGCTACTTAAGTTTTTACGCTGTGGATAAAGTATAGATTGGAAACACGGTGTGTTATGGTTATGTTTTAATGTGCATATCCTTTATGTATAAGCCATATGTATAAACTTATATGCATGAAACTATATCCAATAGATTAAATGTATGAAACTATATGCGTGAACTCAATGTATAAACGATGTATATAAAAACCATTATCCATAAACTAAATGGACATAACGCTTGAAGTCTATAATGTTACAATCCTAACTTTTATGCTTATACACTAAACCACGAGAATGATCAAGGTATTAATATTGTAGTGGGGTATGCGTTGGCAGGAATATTCGACGTTAGTGACGGTGGTGATTAATGAGATTTAATGTAGTTGGTGGTCGTAAGTTTGTATTCCTTAGTGGTTGGATTTGCACCGTTGATCTCGTAGGTGTTCTCAAGTTTTCAGATAAACACTAACTCCTCAATACACTACCACTGAGGCCAAGATTGGAGCATTTATTTTGCATGAACGAGTGGGGAAGGAAGCCAACCGGCCCTCTTAATCTCAAGGTTTGTAAACCTTACTTGTATTTTCCTCCCATGGTTTCGATGGCATGACCATGCAACATGCACACTGTTCATAAGAGTATTGCAAGTGAAAGTGTAATGTACAGGGTTGAAACCAAAATGTAATGCATCCGGGGTTTTGATACCGCGACCAATTGCTGGTAGGCATTATTGGGGTTTTTTATGGTCTTTGCAATATTTTGCAATCAAAACCTTTTATGAGTGTATCGTTGTTGAACCCATGTTGTAACACTGTGAACGTTTGATGAGGCTGATGTGAAACTTCATGCACCTATTGTATGCGTTGAAGAATTCAGAAAAACTTAGTTTGTGCTTATAGTGCAAAACCAAGTGAAGTAAAAATTTGCATTTGCGTTTTCTTCCTTTTCTTTTCATCAAAGTTGTTTTGGACAAAGTCTTTTGTGTAACATTCAATTCCAGTTTTAACCCTGAGTTGTAATGCAATGCTTGGTAGGTTGTGTTTCTTGGGAAAGGTGTTGATGTTAGCCTGTAAAGAAATGGATGCTTTGATGTCCTGGGAAGCCTTAGTGACATCCTCCAAGGGTTTCCAACAATTGCGAAGGTTTTTGTTTTTTTTTGGTTTCGTCAGGATTTGAAGGCACAATACTTGGTTGTACAGTTGGCATAATGTCAAACTTTTAAGCTGTGAGGCATTTGTTTATGAGATATTTTCCCTTTGAGTTGTAGCTCACGACTCTTCACAATGTTTTCGCCTCAGCTACTATTTATGGTGTTTTGTTGAAATAATTAATACAAAGACTGAAATTGAAAAACACATGTTGATCTATTTGTTCCGAGTTATTCATTCTGTATAAATAAGAATCGTTTTGTTGAATATTTTGATGATTAGATTTAAAACCCATGCTGGTTTAAATTGTGATGTGAAAGGTTTGAACCTTCGACTTGCACTTGGTTTGTTTATTTTTCGTAACTGCATGCATTTGACTTCTAACGAAAGGTAAAGTCTATTTGTGTATTTAAAAAGTTAGGGCCTTGCCCAAAAGCTGTGTTTGGAAGTTTAGGTTTTGTTTTCGACAAAGCCGTAAGGTTGGGTTTGAAACCCTATCGTGGATATTCGTCAATGTATAAGTTTCGTTTATAAGGAATGTTTGAGGGTTTACTTAAGGGTTTCGAACCCAGATATAGTACCCTTCTTGTCTTTGATTTTCAAATGTACAGTGCTTCTTATAATATCTACATGGAATTTATACTCAAGGTTTTAAACCCTGGATAATCAATAGATTTATATAATGCTATAAACCTATACTAGATTCAAATTCTAAGGTAGATACAGTAATAAATGTTTTATTTAATGAGTGTGAAATTAATATTTCTCTGCTGCAATACTAGACTTAGTTTTGGTTAAATGCTTGCACTCTGAAATGTTTTAAGAGTATAATCGACGACTATAATGTTACTAATATATATAATTAGTAGGATTAGTATCTAAATAGTTTTCTGTAATTGTGTACAATTTATCTGATTATGATAATTGTTTTTATTTTGGCTTAGTATCCATAATGGAAACTTAGTATATAAAACTGTCGTGATTGAGAATCGAGGATTTTTACTACTAAACCCTTGCATGATAAATACTTGTACAGAAAAGAATGAAGTAGATTTATTTAAGCCTTCAATACTACAAAATTGTTTACAGTATTATCATTTGAATCTAAAATAATTCTATCTTCCCTGTACTAGAGTACGGCATTTTAAAACAATGTGTGGAAAAATGCACGGAAGAAATTTTATTCTATTTCTCTTTAAACAAATCTTAACTAGTCATTTATCAAAATAAATCTAGCAACCGTTAAGTCTTTCAGAATAGATAAATTGCAGAAATGAACCATTTGTGGACAAATTAGAACATCTAAGATAAGATAGGAAAAATGATAACATAATAACATTTGATACATAGTAATATTTTGATAGAAGTAAATAAGATAACACAAAATGAACTTGGTAACTTGTAGAAGAAACAAATAGCCAAAGGAGCCCGTTCCACCCAACCTGCTCCTGAACACAGCCAAGTTACTTTCCTTAGGACCTCTGAGCCTATTCACTGAACCACCACGACGAAAATGCTGTGTGGAGTAATGGAATAAATGCCCTTGCAACTCAGAAGTAGCACTTCATGCTTTTAGCAATATTGAACTCAACAATGTGGTTGCATTAGTTCAGAATGCAGTGTTAGTTCACTCAATCACTTCTAAATTTCCCCTCATCGAATCTCCTGTGCTCAGAAATTATCACAAGGTAAGAATGAATAGACCCTGCTGAATTTGATGGGTAGATAAGTAGCATGCCTAGGTCTATTGGTCAATTTATTTCAATAAATGAGCTACCTGCTCAGTTCCACTTTCTTGGGGAACATGACCATAAAAGTAGGGAAGTTGCCCCCTGCAACAGTTAGAAGTGAGTTGAGGATGCTACCAAGTCACAGTTTGCTCTCCACCGCAGTCCATTCCTCCTAGTGGGCCAGTGAACACTCATTCAACAATCTCCTTTGGATGTTTGTCTCCACTTTTATTTATTTATAATAAAATATTCAAATTAATTAATTACAGTCATCCTTGACCCCACTTGGTCAATAGTAATAAAACTTTACAATAAAAATAAAGCATAATGTTTTCTGCATAACATAAAATGTCTAGAGTTTGGGTATGTGACAATGATGCCCCTGTCTGTCTGCAGAAAACTTAATGCCACATGGGAACCCTGTCCTACTCAGATTGTCCAGCTTGACAGATCCAAAGTAAGAGTAGTAGGGAGATTAAGAAATGTGTTGTTGACATTATCTGTTGATCCTCGGATTCATCAGACCATTGATATTGTTATAGCTGACATTCCTGAAGCCTACAAGATGTGGTTGAGTAGAGACTGGTCAGAGAAGCTCAAGGGCTACTTTTCCACTGATTGGTATCACCTGTGGTTACCCTACAATGGACAAACAAATAAGATTAATATCAGTAGGGAGCCATTTATGAAGAAAACAGTCACTAACCTTAATGATTCAAGTGAACCTGCATGTTATCACAGCTCACATATTGAGCATTTTACATCCGATACCTTTTTTGGAGATTTTACAACTGATTCTTCACCAGAGAAGGTGCAAAATGAATCTCAAATTGCTAATGTTACCACTCTGCCATTCTCTGGAACTATTGTACATAATGTGTACAATGTTAATACAAATTTTAGGATTGATCCCATTGCATGGACTTTATTCTTTGATGGATCTAGATCCAAGGATGGAGCTGGTGTAGGTTGTGTCCTTATTGATCCAAAAGGGACTAAAACCATGATTGCTTGTAGACTTGAATTTGAATGTACAAATAATGTAGATGAATATGAGGCTCTGGTACAGGGACTCAAAAAAGCTATTGATATGGGTGTACAAGTGATAGAATATTATGGTGATTCAGAAATCATAGTTAAATAGGTGAGGAACAAGATACACTGTCTGTCTCCTCATTTAACTAATTTTCAAAAGATGGTAATAGAGATCACCAATTATTTCACTACATTCAACATCAAGTTTGTCCCTACGTCACAGAACTTTGATGCTGACCTTTTAGCAAATACAACATCTAGGCTGATTCCACCAGAAGGATTGTCACCTAAAACCTTTTCAATTGAACTTATGTACAGGCCTTCCATTCCTGATAATGTAACTAGTTAGAAAGTGTTTGATGATGGCCAACAGATCCTGGACTTTCTATCAACTCAAGATACCTTTCAAGATATGGCGATAGATGAAGCTGAGCATGAAAATTATTTTACTGATCCCTCCAACATTATTCCAAAATTAGTGATCAACCTAGAGAAGTTCTATGACTTGCAAGATAAGTTTAAATACAAGACCAACTGTAAGACACAGAGTTCATCACTAAATTAAGAACCAGTCAACATTGGTACTAAACAGAATCCCCGATTTATTAAGCTTGGAATTGACTGCTCTATAGAATAAAGAAGAGCTTTCATCAGACTGTGTAAAGAATACAAGGATGTTTTTGCATGGATCTATGACCAACTGAAAACCTTTGATACTAGCATCATGCATCATAAAATGCCGATGAATCCAGAAGTGAAACCCTACCAACAGAAACTAAGGAAAATGAATCATAGTTCGGAACCCTCTTTCAAGAAAGAACTTGAAAAGTTACTAATAGCTAGAATCATATTCCCTGTCAGACACACACAATGGATAGCCAATCTAGTACCTGTCCGAAAAAAGAATGGTGACATTAGACTTTGTGTTGATTTTAGAAATTTGAACAGAGCTTCCAAAAAGGATAACTACCATGTTCCTCCCATGGAACATATTCTACAAAAGGTAGCTGGGTCAGAGATGTTCTCTCTCCTGGATGGTTTTTCGAGATACAACCAAGTCATGGTTACCCCCGATGACCAACTGAAAACAACTTTCAGAACCCCCTCGGTACCTTCTCCTATAGGTGAATGCCCTTTGGACTAATTAATGCAGGAGCCACATTTTAGAGAGCTATGGATATAGCTTTCAGAGGTTTAATGCATAATTCTGTTGTAGTATATCTATATGACATCACTATCTATTCAAAGAAACAACATGAACATTTATTTTCTTTGAAATAAGTTTTTGAACACTACAGGAAGTACGGAATCTCTCTGAACCCCAAGAAGTCCGTCTTTGTAGTGACAGATTGGGTTTCATTGTTTCCAAGGAAGGTACGATAATTGATCCTGAATGCACTGATGCTATTTCAAAGATCAGTTTTCCTGGTTCATGCAAATCCATGCAATCATTCCTCTGTAAGATCAATTTTGTATGTAGGTTTGTTCCAAATTTTGCACAAATGGTTAAGCCTTTGCAACAGCTAGTTAAAAAAGATGTACAGTTTAGTTGGTCACAGGAACAGAAAGATGCATTTGTTGAAATTCGAAGGGCCATTACAGAATCTCCTGCCATGATGTCCCCAGATTTCGACAAGGATTTTATTCTATATACTTTCACTACTGATTTTTCTTATGCAGTTGTTTTGACACAGAAGCATGACAGTGATACTGAGATTCCAATTTCATTCAGGAGCTCAACATTTAAGGGAGCAGAACTTAACTACTCCCAAATTGACAAGCAAGCCTATGCAGTTTACAAGTCTATGAAGCATTACAGGCCCTAGTTATTGAAATATCAAACGAAGATAATTGTACCATACACTGCTATCAACAATGTGCTGGTCCAGAAAGAACTAGGCGAGAAAAGAGCCCATTGGATGACATCTTTGCAGGAATATGACCTGGAAATCAGGCCAATGAAGATTGTAAAAGGGCAAGGTTTGTGCCTACTTACCACCTAGTCAAATGATCCTGTTCAGCAACAAACTGAATGGGAACATGAAGAAAACGTTCCTACAGGTTCTGTCAATGCCATAGATACTCCAGCATCTGACTAGTATGATCATATCAAGTTTTTTTCTGAACCATGGGTTTGCTCCTAAAACCCTTGACTTAAAAAAGCGTAGAGCTTTGAGATTAAAATCTGCTCATTATCAATTTATTAATGGAGTTCTGTTTATTAAAAATTATGATGGAGTTTTCCTTAGGTGTTTGGAGAAAAATGAGACTGATGACATTCTTTTTCAATTTCATGCAGGACCTGTTGGAGGCCATTTTTCAAGTGAAACCACATCACACAAGATTCTCAGAGCTAGATATTATTGGCCTACTCTGTTTAAGGATTCTTACGCTCATGTTAGAAGGTGTGAACCCTGTCAAAAGTGTGCAGGGAAATTCAAAAAACCTGCTTTTCCTCTGCAGCCAGTAACAATTCAGTTTCCATTTCAGCAATGGGGACTGGATTTTGTTGGACCAATTAATCCCACCTCCTCCCTTCAACATAGGTATATCCTCACAGCAACTGACTACTTTAGTAGATGGGTAGAGGCAATCCCCCTTAGGCAGTGTAACACAAACCAAGTAATATCTTTCCTTGACAGCCATATAGTTACAAGGTTTGGTGGGTGCTCCAGAATATCTTGTCTTTGATAATGCATCCTACTTTTTCTCAATTGAATTGACACAGTATGCCCTTGAAAAAGGGATTAAACTGAAATTTTCTGCCAATTATTACCCACAGGGTAATGGGCTTATTGAATCTTCTAACAAGAACTCGATAAATATTTTGAAGAAGACAGTATTGTATCATCACAAATTTTAGCACACACAGCTCTATAATGCTCTTTGGGCAGATCAAATCACCCTAAAGGAAGCTATTGGAAACTCTCCCTATTGTCTAGTCTATGGAAAGGAAGCTATCTTGCCATCTAACCTTACCATTCCTTCATTACACCTAGCGCAATCCATTCAAGAAGATGATTCCTCCCCTCTTCAGTAGAGAATTGATACCTTGCTTATGTTGGAGGAAGACAGGGAAGTGTCTAAAAATAAATTATATCATCATCAACAGATGGTTAAGAGATGGTTTGATGAGAAGTCCTCTTCTGATAGAGAATTTTCAGTAGGAGATTTGGTATTGAGATGGGATAAGCAGCATAAGGATAAAAATGATTATACCAAATTTCAGCGCCTTTGGCAAGGACCTTTCATTATTACAGAAAATATTGGTCCTTGTACTGTTCGATTACAGAATTGGAAGGGGTCATTGACACTTATCCAGTGAATGTTTCCCTACTCAAGAAGTATTTTGTCTGAACATTTTGATGCACCTTGTATATAAGTTTGTTGTGTTTTGCATTTTTTTGTTTTGATTGAGTTTCTTTTATTTTGTTTTTCATTTAATAAACTCCACACATTTGCCAATGGTTGATGGTCAGCTTGTCTCAAAATAATTTGAACTGAAGTTTTGGAATGCTCTGTCAATCTTGGTTGTTTTCAACCTATGTCAGAATTTGTTTTACAAAGAGTAGACAGTCATTAATTGCAAAATTTAGATTGATACCTTTCCACCATGGTCATTATCTTACACATGATTTATTTGTTTAACTGAGGTTGTGGAAAGTGACTAACTTTCTTGTCTTTTGTTTCATTAGTATAGTGCAACATATCTCAATAAACTAGTCAATTTTTATCTGCTCTGGATCCTATCACAGTCACCTTGAAAAATAATATTACTTAATAATTGTGGATTATAGGATGGGGGGTCTTATTTCAAGCCATCCCATTAGGTTCATAGATGTGAATGGAATTCCATCTTTACACCAAGCCACCAAACTTGGAAGATGATTTTCAGTTTACTGAAAGTTGGAAGATCCTATCACAGGTCGTTCCATTCATGATCTACAAAGCATCAGTGAGTAACACCACTATCATATGGTCACCATGCCATGGTGGTGTCCTGTAATTCACACCTTAATATAATTTATGTTTTCATTTCTTTATAAGACAATGTTGTGTATAATATCAGGGGGTCCTTATCACAAGCCATCCCTGCCATGATCATGGGTTTGATTTTGGACTAAAATTATCTGTATGTGGTCACCAAGCCATGATAATTTCTTTCAGTGTCACAGCTGGAAGACAAGGAGTCTCATTACTGAGCTAGCTTGTTTAGTTTCCAAGTCATTTGTGAATGGAATTGCCAAAAGCTGATCACCAAGTCAGCGAAGTGGTCTTATACCAGCAAGGTCTTATGTACAGCTTTCCTTTTTGCTTGAAAATAATTAAAAATAATAATAATGTGTCTATTTCCAAAAGAATTATTTGTATATAATAAAACAATTAATAAGTCAAGGTGATTCATGATTTGGATATCCAGAGTATTGTGAAGCTTGTTCTCAGGTTCATCAAAAGTTGTCTTCCTATGATTACATATTGGCAAAAGGTTCATGTTGCTTTGTAAATCTACTTATCAGATTTGCATTATCTTCAAATTGGTCATGGATGGGAGTATATCAATCTTATGTTTAATGTTGTTTATTGATTGTCCTTTTATGAACATTTTCTAAGATTTCAGGTTGAAAATTAGTTGGCTGACATCCTTTCTTTGTCTGAAGTTTTTTTTGTAGAGATAATTGGTTCTTCCCAGCTAGTCGCCATTTTGTGTAGGTAGAATAGATCCCATGCTTCATTTGATCATGGGAGCCCCAATTTTTCTAATGTAAAGGTATTTGGATAAGCTTCTTATCCAAATGAGTTTTCTCTTAAAATTTGTTTGTATGATCTCATGCCTTTGCTTATGGTTTGTACAGTTATCATTTTTTCCTTTGAAAATTTATGATATTTTGGGTTGTTTTCTTGGCTTGCGGAAAGCCTTCAATTTTTCTAAAAACGTAATTTTCTTTCCGTAACCCAAAATCTAGAAATCCCGCAAATTGCGAGTTGCGGGAAATTGTTTGTTCGTTCTTTTCGAATTTTGTCAACCTGAAACCCAAAATTACGGGTTGCAGATTGCAGAAAGTTGTTTTGTCAATAAATTGCGTTGTGTGTTCCCGAAACCCACAACCCGCAAATTGCGGATTGTGGGATGCGAAAAAAGTTATTTCAGTTTTTAACATTGTTTTCGTTCCCAAAACCCGCAATTTTGGGTTGCGGATTTCAGAAACACATTTGTTCATTGTTTTGCAATTTGTAAACTCGCAACCCGCAACCCGCAAATTACCGATTGCGGTAATTTTGAATAAAGTTTGAAAATAAAACTTCTCAACCCGATCCCGCATCCCACAGGGGGTAATCTCAGCCGTTCTTTTCTTTTAATCCCACCGTCCAGGTTTGATCCGATTAGAAATTGATAAATACACGATTTTTCCTATTTTTCTTTATCATTTTTATTGTCGAAAATTCACTCTGCTACATGGATTTTACTGTTGATTTCTTACCAAGGTCATCCTCACGATTTTGCAGTCATTTTCAGGTTGGTTTGTTGTTATTTTTTCATTTGTTATTTACGGTTTTCTTGTTTATGCTTTAGTTTTGATTTTCATTTTATTTATTTACCAGAAATTCCATGCTTTGCCAAAATGTCTTGAAATACTTGGTCTAAGACACTTCATAGGAATTTACTGACTAAAGGCCCCAATTTCGACATCTTCTCAGACACCAGCGAGAGGGTCACTGAAACCTACCAAATGGACGAGTCCAAAATCTATTCAATTTTTGATAACGATGACCTTTCCAACATTAAGGAAGACCGACCTGCGTATGAAAAGATTAGGGCTTCTCAAATCCATGCCATTGTTTCCCGACCTGTTGTCATTCCTTACACTGACCGGGTTAAATGGATTGTGGAAAACGATAACCCTATAGACCGGTCATTCAATGATAGCATGGGGTCACAACTGACAAACTTTAGCCTTGAATTTTTTATCGGATCCTTTTCTCTTAAACCAAATGTGCAAACCCTTAGCCATGAGTTCATACAATCCTCCAAAACTAGGTATAATTTCGAAGAGATGATGAAATCATGGATGATTAAACCTAGAAACTTTGTGCCGAAGGCATATAACCTATACCCGATTGCTTGGTTTAGAGAGCCTTACTCTTTATTGGCAGCCATGCTTTCCAGGCTCTTTGGCCTTCCCAATTGTTCAGTTTTCAAAGCCAAATGGGCTCCAATGGTTCATCATATTTTAACAACCGGTGAATCCTTTCCTTGGGCGTCTATCTTGTCTTCAGAACTTAAAACAACAATCCAAGATTATCAAAAGGCCCCTGCCTTGAGAAAGCAACACTTCTTCGTGTCAGCTTTCATCCTTGTTATAGGTCAAATCTTCACTTCTCCGTCGCGTGGTCACCTTGCCTTGTAGATCACACAAAAGGACACAAAGGATTGAAGAGCTAAATTGCCTTAGATGTTTTGTTTCTAGAAGTACACTACTCACCTAAAAAGATTGCAGTTTCTCCTGATTTTTCCACATGTACACCCCTCTCTACTTAGAAGACCAGCGTACACCTTGAGAAAATACCCCACTTTGCTCAAGGATAACTAACGTACATCTCCCAAAAAGTTGTAAATGCTTGTTGTAAAGCCCAAAATTTGCTTCCTGTACGCTACTCTTGTGGTATGAACCTACGTACATCTTAAGATGAAATAAAAAATATATTAATTTGACGAATTGGGATTAGTTGAAGTTGGTTCTCCAGCTTCCCCAACCTCCCAATCCAACCACCTCTCGATCTAAACTGCCTACCTTGTCCCATAAATACAAGGAGGATCCATGAGAGGGATTACTTAGAGAGATAGAAAGTGTGAAAATTTTGAGAGAAGGTTTGAACCACTGTTACGCTCGAGGAATTCCCAAGTTAGAGTGAAGAGCAAGAGCCCAGGATCCGGTTGTAGAAACATCTCTACACGTTAGGTATATTGTACTGATTTCATGTTTCTTTGACAATAAAAAGGTTGAAACATCCTTCCTGTCCCAAATCAAATATCTATTGGATTGTATGTCTATTTGGATTAATTCTTGATTATAGTTGATGTTAAATTGCTTTATAACTTCATCATATGTTATATGGTCAAGATACGCTGAGGAAGGTATCTTTTGTGTTGCGGGTTCGTTAAGCAGAAGATCAAGCGGGAGATCAAGCGAAAGACCAAGCAAAAGCTAGGACCAGCCATCGAAAAGAGGTATTTCTTTCAATCTCAATCTCTTTCTTTTGTAGTAACCAAATGCAATATAATCAATGTGTTTACCTGTAAAACCCCACCCAGTTGGTAGTGTCCATCTCCTCACTATAAGGTAGAAATCCTGAACAACAGACTGGCAACTCTACTAGGGAGTAACCATGTGTTTCAGTACTCTAGGAGACCTAGTTAGGTGTTCTTCTAGCCCCTTTTTCAATCTTTTTGATTGTCTGAGAGGCCTTGTAAGTCTGTGTTACTTTCCATTTTTTCTTGATTCATCTCAGTTGACTGGTTGCAAAGCCCGTCTGTGCTTTTCTAAGGCATGTACGTTGGTTTACCCTACTTATAGTAGCGCTTTTTCCTGATGTACCCTACTTTGTCTACTACACAGTAGCATATTTTAGCTGATGTATGCTGCTTTGTCTAATACACAATAGCTTATCTTTCCTAGTATACATTGCTTTATGCACTGCACAGTAGTGTATTTTCCTGCAGTGTCCAGTTTGCTGTTAGGGTTTGATTTCCAAGCTTTTGGTTTCTTTTCCAGCCTGTTGCTTTGCTTCCCTCACTGACCCCTGAGATCTTCCATGTCTCTGTTGAGTCTTGTTTTCCTCTTCGGTGTCTAATATCTTGTTTTTGCTTGCATGAGTCTTTGTTTAAGTCTCTTCAATTCCTTCTAGCCCTTTTTGAAGTTCGTGCACTATTCTCTTTTTGACATAGTTGCACGCTTTGGCCCTAGTTGCTGGTTGCAGTCATACAAAGCTACGTTATTATCGTTAGTTGTTTGTGGCAACATTAGCATGATTTCTCTTTGTCTTATCCTTTACATTAGGGTTTGACCTTCAAGTTTGAGTCCTTAGGGTTGCTTCTGAAAGGTTGCTTGGTTTAGATGTTTCCTGATTGTTTTTCAGTTTAGTCCAAGTGAATCAAAGCCTCCTATGTAGTCTTCTTTCGAGTCTGTGTGCTTTGTAAGGTTACTTGTTGTTTCACTTGATTACTCATTTACTTGGCTTAGTGTTTTTATAGGGTTTTGATACTTAGGAGCAGCCTGTGAGGCCTGCCTTTCCGTTAAGAGCATTTCTTTTCCCTGTTTCTTTTACACTTTATTTCCAAGTCTCAAGTTTTTCTTTTGAAAAAACTTGGTAAGTCAAGTCTTCCTTAGATCGTTTGATTTGTTTGTTTTGAACCATTTAGGTTTTAGTCTTACTCGCACTTCACTTTTAGATCTTACTTGCACTTTTACAAGTTCTTTTTCTTTTAGAATTATCAGAAAAAGAAAAAAATTGTTTTAAGTAGCTTAGTAGTAACGTCTATCATAGTTTTCAAGTAGCATAGTTTGCTTTGAAATATTAAAAGAAAATACAAAAAGATAATGTTTTAGGTTTGCTTATCTTCAGTTTTGGAAAACAATGAATGAGAAATTTTAGTGAAAGTTCTTTACTTTTATGTACTTTCCATTTTAGTTACAACCACGCCACACACTTCACTACAACCTTTGAGTAAGAACAACCATTTAAAAAGAAATCCTAATAAAATTAATTAGCAACATTTTTCTTTTTTAGGTATACACGACATCAACTAGCTTAGGCTAGAGTTTCAAGATTAAATCACCTTAAACTGCTTGAAACTGGCTTCATTACTCAATAATCGTAGTACCACTATCTTTTAGGTAAATCGATTTGTATCAAAATCTCTTGGGAAACTCTACTGAAACCAGATCTAAGCACGAGGTCGTATGAGACTAGAATTGCCGAGGATAACCCCTCACTTTCTTTTCGAGCAGAAACCAGAGTTGTCTCGTGTACGGGGAGCCTTTTGGATTTAGGGATTTGTTACTCTGCCCATGCGTTATGGGTAGACTAACGACTGTCCCCCCAATAATTTTCGTACTTATGGTAGCCCTAGTATCTTGACCATCTAGGACTCTGCACAGGTGATGACGGAAGGCTATTTCTGTTGTACCTAGGACAGACGTGGGAGGAAACCCTCTACAGAAATTTGGGAAGGCGGTATGGTGATTCAAACGCTTGCACCCGGAGGACCTGTATGTGGACCCTAGGTAACTATTCTTCATCCTTCGTTGGTTATTTCTGGTCCCTAATCATCCCAGAATTCCCTCTGGAAGGCATCTGTTTTCCTGGTTTGGATTACCTTAAGACATTTTTAGTGGTGTGCTCTTTGTGCTGCTTGTTTTTTGGCCTTAGATATTTTTGGCCCATGGAGTCAGAAACTATGGAAAGCATCCCCGTGAGCACCAATCAAGGGACCCCTGTTGAAGGAGCTCCTTGTGCTTTCCATTCATTGGGAACATTGGTACTCCCTTAATGGCTACCTTGAATCTTCTAGAATTCAAGGCAGCCATTAACGCCTTGCATTCTCCTGATGCTTCTCAAGTAAGCACCTCACATCAAGAGCATCAGAACCCTATTCCTACGTCACCAGTAACGTCTTATCCTCCTCCTTCTACCTCATGTGGTGAAAGTAGTAATACTAGTAACCAGCAGTCTAAAAGGAATAGACGGAGGAAAAATAAGAAGAAGATGCCAAAGAAAGGGGGCACCCACCCAGCCTCTGGAATTCATGCTAGGGGCACCCACCCAACCTATGGAGGTCATGTTGGGGGAAAAATCTCAGTCATTGGAAATCATACTGAACCTCACCACCCATCCTCTGAAGGTCATGCTGGGGGCACCTACCCAACCTTTGGTGGTCATGTTTGGTGAACTCACTCAGTCACTGTAAATCATACTGAACCCACCCACCCAGCCTCTGAAGGTCATGCTGGGGGCACCCACCCATCCTCTGGAGGTCATGCTGGGAGCAAACTTTCAATCACTGTAAATCATACCGAAAGCATGTCTTCAACCACTGTTGCTCATGTTGAGGACACGTCATTGATCACTGCTGGTCATATTAATAACAAGTCACCAGTTCCTTTGAATCATACTGGAGACACTGAATCGGCCACTGCAAGTCATGCTGAGAATGTTAACATTGTTGAAAAAACTAACAAATAGAAGCTTAAGTTCCCTTGTAATTTTTGCGAGGGAGACCACTTGACCTATTTGTGCCCTGTACTTCCAGAAGTGCAAAGAGTGTGGTCCATAGTTCAAAAGTCTTATGCTTCTGAGCAACCAGCCGCTACAAGTCATGCTGGGGGCAAGCTGTCATCCAATGCTAGTCATGCTGAGAGTACTTTTGTTGTAAAGGAGTCTAAGCTTGTAGGACGGAAGCTAAAGTTCCCTTGTAAACTTTGTAAGGGGGATCACCTTACTCACCTGTGCCCTGCTATTCCAGATGTGTGCAGAGTGTTGTCCATGTCTGAAGGATCCTCTACTCATGAATTGTCTATAGATTCCCAACAGCCTGATAAACCTTTGGTTGATGAAGTGGTTGAACCAATGCAATATTTGGTCAACCCCACTCTTTTTTCGGAGAATGAAGTGATTGAATCGATGCAATCTTCGACCGATCCCATTAGTCCTTCAGAGACCGATGCACCTGTCCCTGAAGTCTTCTGCATTACTAGTTCGGATGTCTTTGAAACTAGGTGCACTTCATCTGTGCCGAGTGAACCCCTACCAAGATCTGGGATCATTTCCTTTGATTGGAATAGTCTAACTAGGCCTTGCCTTCCCTCTTCTTCACCTTTCCAGATAAAGGTTGATATTGGCAACCATGCGATTCATCGATGTATTGTAGATGAAGGAGCCTTTGTTAGTATCTTATCCCCTTATGCTTGGAGAGATTTAGGTTTTCCTAACCTTATTCCAGCTGTTAATTGGCTGTTGAATTTCGATAAAAGACCTACTAAACCATTGGGATTCCTCCCTCAAGTATCCGTTACTTTGGGTGGAAAGACAGTATTAGTTGATTTTATGGTTTTAAAGGACCCTATGGATTTTGATATGATCCTCGGGTGTGATTACATATATGCTATGTAGGCTATGGTGTCTACGCTCTTTCATGTGATGCATTTTCCTCACAACGAAAGCATTGTCACTATTGATCAGCTTACATTTGTGAATCCCTCTTATTACCCAATTATAGACCAAGTGTATCCCTCACCAGTAGGCACTACCATGTCATAATCAAATATTGTGGCATATTGTTCTTTGAGTCCAATTTCTACTAAGAAGAAGCCTCAAAATTCATGCTTACCTTCTTGGGATTGGGTCCCGACAATTGACCAAGTGATGAATCCATCTGAATATCTAGACATGTGTTCTATTTGGGATGATATACTTCCATCTGATGAAGTTTTCCTAGAGTCTATAATGAAGTGATGCCATTGATTTAGACATTGATCCACCGACGAGCATTCCTCCACCTTTTCTTCGAGCTCGTTAAAAACAGTAAGGAGGTTACGGGCATTCTTCCACCTTCACTTCGAGCTTGTTAAAAACAGTAAGGAGGCTATGAGAATTTCTTCCATCTTCACTTCGAGCTCGTTAAAAATAGTAAGAAAGTTACAATCATTTCTTCCATATTCACTTTGAGCTCGTTAAAAACAGTAAGGAAGTTACGAGTATTCTTCCATCTCTCCTTTGGGCTCGTTAAAAACAGTAAGGAGGTCACGAGTTTACTTTTTCAGGCTCGTTAAAACTTTACGAAAAATATCTTTATAGAGTTATTTCGCGCTCTTGTTTGAATCTTTAAATATGACAAGATTTCCGAGTATAGTTTTCATTACAGACTTGTTAAAGGATTTGAAGCGACATCCACTTAGGTATAAGTTTACCCCTTTTCTGGACCTTTGTGGATCATTTACAAAAAAGGTATACTTTAGTCATATGTGGCTGGAAGAGTTCTCCTCTCATTGTTTTATACTTTTTTGGGGGAGGGGACTAACTGTACAAAAAAGGACTTTTGGAGCCTCTCTTTAGGGTTTTCAAGCTCTCTAAACATGAAAACACCAAGCGAGCATTCACCTACTCGGGCTTGTGTGAAATCCATGAGAAGGTATATAGAGGATTGTTTAAGTTTTTTAGACTCTATAAATAGGAAAACACCGGTGAGCATTAACCTACTTGTGCTCGATATTAAAATCCACGAGTAGGTGTATGGAGTTATTGTTTAAGTTTTTCAGACTCCTTAAAATTGAAAACATCGGCAAGCAAGAACATATCTCGGCTCGATATTAAAATCCAGAGATTAGTACTATAGACTATTCTTCTATCTCTTATTGGAATTCTGTAAACAATGAAGAAGGTCTTGAGTCTTCCTCCCATGGGATCGTTAAACTCTTTACATGGTTGGACCTATTGAGTTTTATTTTCTTCTTGGACTCATTAAAACAACAAGACAAATATTATTTTATCAAAAAGAATAAAGGATAAGAAGGGTGTATCGCATCTCTTTCAGTTTCAAAGACAGTTTCAGTCAGTCATATCCTTGAACACAACACCTACTTGAGACTTTCATGTCAGTTGGGTTTTTATTTTTTGGCCTTAGGGTGAACTTGATCTCCAAGTTGTCAACTCCCTCGGTTGGTTATTTTTCCAACCATATGGAGGGTCTGTTATGTCTCTTACATCACAGATTTATATCATTTTCCCCTTCATGTTGAAAACTGCCTAAGTCACTTTGTGTCGTGCTCACTGTTCAAGGATATAGCCTGTGTTGGCCATTCTGCAGTTTACCTTGACTTCATGTGTCATCCATCTTGGTGTCAGTTTGTTTCATCTTGTTACTCGTGCTACTCCACATCAACTCATACCCGTGAGTGTTCCTTGTGTTGGATGATGGAGGATGCATTAATGCCTCCCTTCCACCGGACTTCTTCCCATCGACTTCAACTCATTATGCTCTAGGAACAAAGTTTAGAGTTTCAATTAGTACCTTGGGGATTGCAGTCATCAGTGGCAGTTTCCCTCGCTGTTGAATAATGAGAATACATCAATGTCTCTTATTCGATAGGTTCCTTTAGTGTTCAACTTCAAGTCTACTTATTCACACTTGTTTGGATCGTACTAGGTACATTGGACCCCATTATCATTATCGATAGAAATCCTCACATTTGTTAACGGTATACATCAATGACTGGTTATCAAACGATACCCCCCATGTTCGACTTCAGCTCATTTATTCACATGGATAGGGTTTGTACCTTGGGTTGTTTGGATGAAGACATTGGGACTTGGATAGCATCACCATATTTATGTTATCACCCAAGCTGCGCAAGACTGAACCTCACTCATTTCAGCTCTTCATGAGACATAGATCCAACTTGTTGTTATGGCTATGATCTGTCTTTTGACATGGATACATGCTTGTATTTCAGTGGCCATGGTCTATATATACATCTCCTAGTTATGTATTGGAGATCATGTTACACATCTATATGATGTCAAGATTTTAATTGCTCGTTGACCTTGATCGTTGTTTCAGGAGTTTTTTGTGACTTGGTTCTGCGATTTCTTGCTCCACGTCTGACTTGGAATTATAATGTATTTCGGCCATCATTTCTTTCTAACCTCACACATTAGGGGGCATCTGTTATAGCTCAAATCTGCACTTCTCCGTCCTATGATCACCTTGCCTTGTAGATCACACAAAAGGACACAAAGGATTGAAGAGCTATATTGCCTTGAATGTTTTGCTACTAGAAGTACACTCCTCACCTAAAACGATTGCAGTTTCTCCTAATTTTGCCACATGTACGCCCCTCTCTACATAGTAGACCAACGTACACCTTGAGAAAATACCCTACTTTTCTCAAGGACAACCAGCGTACATCTCCCAAAAAGTTGTAAATGCTTGTTGTAAAGCCTAAAAGTTTCTTCCTGTACGCTACTCTTGTGGTATGAAACCCATGTACATCTTAAGATTGAATCAAAAATATATTAATTTGACGAATTGGGATTAGTTGAAGTTGGTTCTGCAACTTCCCCAACCTCCCAATCCACCCACCTCTCGATCTAAATTGCCTACCTTGTCCCATAAATACAAGAAGGATCCATGAGAGGGGTTAATTAGAGAGATAGAAAGTGTGAAAACATTGAGAGAAGGCTTGAAGCACTGTTACGCTGGAGGAATTCCCAAGTTAGAGTGAAGAGAAGGAGCCCAAGATCTGATTGTAGAAACATCTCTACACTTCAGGTATATTGTACTGATTTCATGTTTCTTTGACAATAATAAGGTCAAACACCCTTCCTGTCCCAAATCAGATATCTATTGGATTGTATGTCTATTTGGCTTAATTCTTGATTATAATTGATGTTAAATTGCTTTATAATTTCATCATATGTTATATGATCAAGATACACTGAGGAAGGTATATTTTGTGTTGTAGGTTCATCAAGCAGAAAATCAAGCAGGAGATCAAGCGAAATACCAAGCTAAAGCTAGGACCAGCCGTCGAAAAAAGGTATTTCTTTCAATCTCGATCTCTTTCTTTTGCAGTAACCAAACGCAATATAATCAATGTGTTTACCTATCAAACCCCACCCAGTTAGTAGTGTCCATCTCCTCACTATAAGGTAGAAATCTTGAACAACAATCTTTGATGTCTTTTGCTCTGAGTTCCAATATCCTAACTTGGGATGGAATTGGACCCATGAAGCTCCACCAGTTCATATATATCATGTTGCACTATGGAAAAGTAATTATGTGCCCCTGCTTTATCACATTTGTGACCATTTCATGGGCACTATTTATTTCAATATATTCAAACAGGAAGCTCCATCCTTTTCATCTGATGCCAAGACCTTCATCAATACAATTGGTGGTTGGTATGTTTTTGAGTCCTTTTCATATATCAGAGTCGGGGGAAGTGACGTTGTTCACCTTCTGCCTAGAATAGTGCCTAACGGGTTGGTCATTCAAGAATTCTCCTATCAGATTGTCACTGATGGTCATGTCTACAAGAAGCTCACTGGTCCCAAAAAGAGGCGTTGGCCTAAATTCTCTTTAAATATTGGGCCATTAGTCATCCCTACCTCAACTTGGGCTATAGTGCTTGGTGATCAGATGGCTCCTTTGAAGTTGGGTAAAGCTCCCAAAAGGAAACATGATCCTAAGAAATTCCTTAATGAACATTTTAAACAATATCATATGAAGATGGATTATGTCCATGAGGAACTCCCAGATGGTTCTATCTACCAAGGAGTGAATACATTTTCTGAGGTCCTGGATAGGGCCAAGAGCATAGAAGAACAACATCAAATTATGGCATATCATAAAGAAATTAAAAATAAGGTCTATAGGAAAAGAACAATGGAGATGAATCTGATTGAGCAAGTGATGAGAGATAAAGAACAAAAGCAACTCCAGCAGGTTAATGCCCCTCTAATGATTACTTATACAGATGGAGATAAAGGTAAATCTCCCATGGAGAATCCTCCTCAAGTGAAAACAACTGAGCAGGTTAAAGCTTTTCTACAGACCTCTCATAATTTCCAACAGTAGTTAGCAAAACTGACTTCAGTATTGGACACTTAGGCAGTTGAACCTCCTAAGCTTACTATGGATGTTCAAGTGACTGCTGCACAGGTATGTGATGACCTAATAATAACTGAGGTCAACCCAGTTAAGAAACAAAAAATTCGTACTTCTACATCACAGGTCCCTACTGTTGATCTCATTGACAGTGATGTTGATGATGGACCCAATCCTCCAATATCAGTCACTCAAGAAGTAACTGAAGGAGCAACTGAAGGAGTAAATCAATAAGTAAATGCAGGATCAACTAAATAAGTGATTGAGAAGGTGACTGAACAGGTAATTGAAGATTCACAAGCAATTACAGATTTTCTAGATACTATTGAGATGGATCATTCTTTTTCATATCAACAGGTATTGGAGGTTACTTTTGCCCCTGACATCACAACTTCATCATTTTTGTTGTGATATATTCATGATCTTTCTGCTTTGGTCCTAGGGGTTATCCATCCATTTTCTATATCATAATTTTTTCATACTTTGACTTCCAAAGCCACCCCATTTTTGGAAAACTCTGTTCCTTTTTCCATTCCCCCATCTATTATTGCAGAAGTCCAGTCTTCGACTGTCCCCCTACAATTACCCATATCTACTTTATCATTACCCACTGTGGAAGAGCCACCCTCAATTCTCTCCTCATCATCACCTGCCAAGGATGATCAGGTTCCACTTTCTAAAGCCTTCACTTCAATCCCTTCACTAACCCCTATCTCATCAGTTCCTCTGATTGTCTCTACCCCTTTGACTACTCCTCAGGTTACCATGCCTATACCCAATCCCATGGTCACTCAAACACCTTCATTGATTTCAATAGAGAATGTTATTTCAATTGATTCCGAAGTAATAAATGAATATGAAGACGATGTGGTAGTCCCTCTTGGACATTATTTCTACAGTAAGGAAAATAAGGCAGTGGGAAAAAGGGGAAAGAAGAGGAGCAAGGATCAATGTGGATTAGAGGTATTTGTTCCTAATCAAATAGTATGGGCTCATCAAACAAATGACCCTAAAACATGAGAAATTGAGACAACCATATCCTTAGGAGCATTTGCTGGTGCAAACCTTGATTTAGTTCAAATACTGAATAGGGAAATTGATCAAAAGAAAGAAAAATTGGAAAGGCTAGAAGAAGAGTTGGTAAAGACCAAAGAGGAACACGAAAATTATGTTGATCTTAGGAGGATATGGGGAGACAGGTTAGAATATTTGGAGCGAAGCAATAGCTCTCTTCAGGCTGAACTCCGTAATGTACAAGTTGAGAATTCTGCCAATACACAGAAGATAGCCTTACCTGAAAATAGATGTGAGGATGCAACTGCAAGTGCAACCTCTTCTACTTTCTTTAAGTTGTCATCCCAGGAATTTAAGGATTTGGCCCTCTAGGTCAATGAACAACATCATAAGTTGCTGGAGAATCTATTTTGCACCCTAGATGAGATCAGGGAGACTCATATAATTTTTGGTAAGATGTATGGTGCCCTTGAAAAGAAAAAATCCAAAAGGCTGCAAGCTTCTCAGGAAAGTCAAAATATTGGTGAGTGGCAGAGATATATCAAGGACACACCGGAAGGATTCCCCATTCTTAACGGTTTTCAGTTTAAGAAAATCAGAGCTGCGTTGAACACTTGGCAAGATTTGAACGAATCAGTTGAAGATATTATGAAGAAAGCACAGGCTATATGCAGCAGATAACATCATGGAGATTATACAGTTTAATTCTATTGAGCTCATTGAAGATTCCTTCCCGCCTAAGTTGAAGTTTGAGCAAGTCGAACGCAGGTTTGAAGAGGCCAAGGAGAAAATTCAGCATCTTGAGCAGGTCAACATTGATGATGTGGAACAACTGATTTGGAAACCAGTCAACATCAAAGGAAAAATCCACATTTACATTAGCATATGGCATAAGTTAGCTAAGAATGAGATGGAAACATTCGAATGTAATGCCCAACTGGGGTTAGAATCAGCTAACTATCCGAATGTGGATGAGTTGTTATAAATTTGGGACAAATGGAAAGTTTTTCTAGGCCATTAGTTTATTTTTGGTTTTGTAATCCTTGTTTGTGGGAATTTACTCCTTGTATTGTTATTTTGTAACTCTTATTTAAAGAGATGATCTCTCATAGAGAAGGATGATGGAATTTGGAGGACAAAATCTGCAGGAGAGACTGGAGATGCCCTGTTTTGATACAAGCTTGTAATTTCTTATATACTGTCATTGAATACAGTAAAGTTATTTTCAGATCTTCTTTTGTTTATTTATCATGTTTATTTGATGAATCTGATTTTTCTCCAAATTGCTTATCTAATGCTCTTTTAAACTTTTTCAATTCACTAAGCACTGTGATCTATAGTTATGGTTTATCATTGCTTATGATCCATGTGTTCATAAATTTTTAAAAGAGTTTGTTGAATTAAAAATTTTATCCATTTCTGCAAATGGTTATTCTCAGTAAATCATAATTGATGTTAATTTTCCAATTAACATATCAGTTACAGGTTAGGTCTTGAATACATAACAACCCTCAATTTGCCATTGGTTAATTTTAATTGATTAATTGTAACTTGAGCAGTTAAGTCATTTATCTCTTTCACATTTCTGTTTAATTGATGAATGTGCTTATCCATTTAGATATCAAGCTAATCTGCACCTACCTCGAAACACTTTATTAGGATAGATCTAACCTAGTTTAGATTATTTTAAGTAGATTTGTGTTTACGGACCTTTTACACTTTATTTTTTCATTTGAAAACTGATCTTTTGGATTACAACTCATCAACTCATAGAGTGCCAGCAGAGGCCGAATATCCATGGGAAATTACTATACCAAACAGGCTGGGGATAGAACTCTCCTTGCGTAGGACCTTTTGAAGCCTTTCATTCTGGGTTTTCCCCCTCTTTTGAGAGCTTAGGAACCCATTCCAACACTTTGCACACCCTACACACCCGAGGCCTCAACAAGCCTTCACTAGGTTTATCAGGAAGATCGAACCCTAAATCGACCTTCTTCCATATTATACAAGCTAATTATTCATAATGCCACGGCCTAAACTCTACCATGTGACTCAATCCTCTACAAAACAGATCTCAGGGTTCTCACGGTTTCTCTAAGCCATTCAATCTTTGCAATTCATATGATGGTCTGATCTAGGGTTGTCCCAACCGATTCAATTCTTACACAGGGTTTCCTTGGGTGTTCTCGGCTCTGCAAATTCGCACACACAGAGGTCGTGTTTTCTCTTGTTTTATTCATTGATGGGCTCTTCAATGCATAAATTACTCAGATCTTGGGTCAACCAAGGGGATAACGATCAGGGTGAGAGAATTCCCAAGTGTGGAGTGGCTTAAGGGACAAGAAAAACATAGGGCCATACCCTGCCATACGGATTCATAGGCTGCCCCATACTCAATCGAAGTCATGGTCTGGTTTTCTCAACCACCCTCTTACAGTTGCGTTAATTTCAACATGGGGAGTCAAATGGGTTCACAATTGGACATGTGGCAGCATGGGAATCAATCCCATAACCCCCTCGCCTCTCCCTAGTAGATACACGTAGCCCTTTCTCATTGGTTGCCTCCTTATCCATCTTCTTGGGTATTTTTATTTTAATAATTAATAATTACATCATTTACAATTCTTCATGGCTTAACAGCTCATGGATAATCAAATGTCAAATACTTGCTTATTCACACTAGGGTAAACACACATGCATTTGTACAATATTTACATTGAAGCCAATAAATCATAAGGGTCAAAATAGGGGTATTACAACTCCTTCTCCCTTAAAATAACACCGTCCTTGGTGTTCTCAAAACTTAACAAAAATGGGAATGCCTCTCTCATGGAATCCTTCAGTTCCCATGTGGATTCTTCAGGACTAAGGTGACTCCATTGAACCTTTAGCTACCTGATGGCCTTGTTCCAGAGCAAAGTGACCTTCTTTTTGAGGATGGATTAAGGATCCACTTGGAACTCTCCCTCTGGTTCCACCTGTATCACAGTCCAATCAATTATGTGATTAGGATCATGTACATATTTCTTAAGCAAAGAGACATAGAAAACATTATGAGATTTCATGTTAGCAGGAAATGAAATCCTATATGAAATCGTTCCTATCCTATCAAGGACTTCAAATGGACCACAATATCTTGGTGCCAACTTGGCACAACTCCCCAACTTAATGGAACTTTTCCTTGGTTTCACTCTCAAGTAAACATGATCCCTAATCTGAAATTCCTAATGCACTCTTTTTAGATATGCATAACTCTTCTGCCTATCCCATGCTGCCTTCAAATTCTGTCTGATCTTAAAATTATCCTGCTTCATATCCTTGATCATTTCTGGTCCAAGTACTACCCTATTCATAGGGGTCTCCCAATTCACTAGAGTTCTGCATCCCTTTCCATACAATACCTCAAAAGGACTCATCCTCAATGATGCTTGATTTCCATTGTTGTATGAAAACTCTACCAAATGTAGATATTCTTCCCACTTTGATGGTTTATCCATCACATACATACTCAGCATGTCTTCAAGAATTTTATTTACTCTCCTAGTATGACCATCTGTTTGAGGATGATATGTTGTACTAAACTTTAGCTGAGCTCCTAATTCCTGGAACAATCCTTTCCAAAAATTGGATGTGAACTTTGTATCACGATCTAAAATTATTGTCTTGGGAAATCCATGCAATCTGAATATCTCCCTCATGATGATATTTGAAATGTCATTGGCCTTGTGAGTGGACTTGACTCGAATAAAGTGAGCTACCTTGATAGCTTGTCCACCACTACCATGATTGAGTCATGATGATTTACTGTCATTGGAAAACCTGTTATAAAATCCATAGAGATTACTTCCCACTTCCATTCTAGAATGGGCAATGGATGCAACAATCCCACTAGATGTTGATGCTCTTCCTTGAATTGTTGGGACTTTTGACACCTAGCAATGTACTCAGCTATGTACTTCTCCATCCCATGCCAAAAGTACTTATTTCTTCTTGTTGTTATAGTTTTTTGATATCCTCGGTGTCAAGAATATGGCATTTGATATATCTCACCCATCACAATCTTCTACAAATATGCACTATTTGGAATGTGCAGTCTAGTATCCTAATAAATGAGAACATCATCATCAACTAGATGATATATTGCATACTTTTCCTCCACAATTCCCTATTGCAATGTTTTTATAACATTAAGGTAAGCTTCATCATTGGTTTGAGCTTCTAGAATTCTTGCCTTCAGATATGATTTACAACTGCTACAATATAGAATTTTTTGTTGAGTGCATCCGCAACCTTATTCTCCTTACATTTGACATGCTTAGTCTCCAAATCAAACTCACAAAGAAACTCCATCCATCTAGTTTTCCTAGAATTTAGATTTGGATAGTCAATTAAATATTTTAAACGCATGTGCTCTATCTTGAGCTCAAATATTCTCCCCAATAGATAATGTCTCCATCTCTTGAGAGCATGACCTATTGCTCCTAGCTCTAATTCATGTGTGGTATAGTTCCTTTCATTCTCTTTTAAATTTCTGGACTCATAGCAGATTACATATCCTTCTTGCATAAGTACTCCACCGAGCCCTTCAATGCAAGCATCTATGCATACCACAAAGTCTTTCTTTGGATCTTCAATATTCAGAACAAGAGCACTGGTAAGAAACTCCTTCAACTGCTGAAATATCTTCTCATGTTCTTCAGACCATACAAACTTGATATTTTTCCTTTGCAATGAAGTGATTGGGTGATCTATCTTGGAGAATCCTTCAATGAATATTCTTTAGTAGCCTGCAAGACCCATAAAAGATATAACATCTGCAACATTCCTTGGAGTAGGCCAATCCATTATGGCTTCAATCTTTTATGGATCAACTTCAATTCTTTCTGCTGATACGACATGGCCCAAATACTATACCTTCTGCTAACAAAAATCACACTTACTCAACTTTGCATATAGTTGATGTTATCTAAGGACTTGAAACACCATTCCTAAATACTCATTATGCTCTTCTTAATTCTTTTAATAAATAATAATGTCATCCAAGAATACAATCACAAACTTATCCAAATATTTGTTGAAGACAATATTCATGAGACACATTAATGTAGTAGGTGCATTGGAAGACCGAATGACACCACTATGAATTCATAATGGCCATATCTTGTTATGAAAGTTGTATTATGAATGTATTCTTCCTTTATCCTCACTTGATGGTACCCAGACCTCAAGTCAATATTTGAAAACACTATGGATTCCTTCATTTGATCAAACACATCATCAATCCAAAATGGATACTTGTTCTTTACTGTCACTTTATTGAGCTACCTGTAATCAATACACAACCTCAATGTCCCATCCTTCTTCTTGACAAATAGAACTAGTGCACCCCAAGGATATACACTAAGTCTGATATATTCCTTGTCAATTAAATCTTGTAGCTGCATCTTCAATTCTACCAATTTTGGTGTGCTCATTCTATAAGGAGCTTTGGAAATTGGTGCTTCCCCCAAAACAAGATTAATGGAAAATTCAATATCTCTCTTGGGTGGAATCCCTGGCACTTAATATGGGAATACATCTTGGAACTCTTGCAACAACTGAAAGTCTTCTAACCTTGGTCCCTTATCCTCCGTTGAATATGATATATGCACAACATATAATTGGCAAGCCTTTATATAAAACTTTCTCAGTTGTAATGCTGAAATCGGCTTTACTGAAACTTGCATGGGAATTCCTCTCACCAACATTAGCCGTCCTCCCTCATCAATACATTCAAGTGATTTCTCATAACAGTCTAATTTGTCTCTATGTCTTTCCAACCAATCCATACTAATTAGGGAATCATAATATCCTAATGGTAAGACATTTAAATAGCCATGTGTGAGGAGTCCATTCAATTCTATGGGGCACTTTATCACTACCTCACTTACCTTTCTCTTGGTCCCTATGGCTAATTGAACTAGCCAAGATTTTCCATGCTTTACCTTACCAAGAGAACAACTTTCAACCACCTTAGGGGACACATAAATATGAGTAGATCCTAGATCAATCAAAACAGAAATGGATTGCATAGCAATCTTACCTTCCATCTCCACCACTACTGATTGATGGTCTGTTTGGTGATCATCCAGTGCTGCATAAATTCTAGGTGTATCCCTTTCCATATATCCCACTGTATTTTCTCCTTCTAGGTCGTGCCAACTCTTGGTATTTTCCCTCCGATGTGGGAAATATTTAAGCATATGGTTTCTTTCGCATCCCCAACATTGAAGTGGCCCTTTTGGTGACTTTTCTGCTGCTACAGCTGGCTTGAATTCTCTTCTTGATTTCTAGCCCTATGGAATATTTATGGGATGATTTCTGAATGGCGGATTCAATCCATTTTTGTTTTCTTCAAACCTTCCTCTAGGATTTCCTTTCCATGCTGGATGCACTTCTATTTTACCTTTACTCTGCTCATAGAAATGCTCTTCCATTCTGATGGCTTCATCCAAGCTTGGTGGATTGACAAACTCAATGCTATATCTATAATTCTATGGTAGACTGCCAATGAAACATTGGATATTCAATCTTTCATCCTTGATGTAGTCTACATACCTCAGCAACTCCAAAAACTTGTGGACATCATCATCCATAGTATTCTACCCTAATCTGAGTTCATTGAACTCTTTTATTTTGATATCATAATACCTAGTTGATAGTTATTTCTCCTAGAAGTACCTTTTAAACCTTTCTGAGATGATTCTTCTTTCATTGATTCCTTTCACTTGCATGAGGTATTCCAATCAAATTGAATCTTTACTAGTTAGGTTATAAATGGAAACCCTATCCTTCTCATTCTCTGAATACTCAAGCATTCTGAAATACTTTTTAATTCCAAGAAGCCATGCCTCTACCTCTTAACCTGCTTTGCTTTCTCCATCAAAAGTGGGAGGCCTTGGCTTCCTAAATTCACCCCGTGGGATACATCTGTGCTTCTTTCTGTCCTTTCTTTTGCTAGGAGTATGTACTGGGATTCCTTGAGAACCCTTGGAGTCATCTCACCTACTAGAAGAAGGCCTTGGAGATGGTGTTATGTGATTTATTCTCATAGAAATCCTTCTAGGGCTTGGAGTCTTTCTCTTAGAATGACCTATAGAGTGGATTTTTGCATTTCTTCCTTCTTTTCCCTCATTGCTTGGGTTAGGACCACCATTTATCCTTTGGTGCATATCAGTGAGGCTCTGCAGGATGGTTGCATGGAGCTAGTGTTGCTCTTCCTACGCCTTCATCAACTGCTCGTTGAATCTCACCATGGTCTTGGCCAATTTTCAGGGCATCACTTGTGCCCTTCTTCCATCAGACTTGGCTTCAGTGTGTGCGTCTTCTTGCATGTTCTCACCCAACACATATTCATCATGCTCAAATGGATCCTGTGCATCGTTAAGGGTAACCATTTTCCTGCTTCTTTGTATGCTTCCCTGCTGCACGTTTTAACTTACCATTGTTGCAGTCATTGTGCATAACAGAGGAATCTATTAGACATTACAAGAATTTACATAAACCCTAACACATCCATACAAATATGGAATCATTCATTGGACAATCAATCAATCAATAAACGTTTATCAAACCCGTGCCATGGGCACATTCCTTACCCATAAATGCATTCACAGCTTGGCCCAAATAGCCCTTGTGCTGCAACTGAAGCTCCAATACCACTTTGTCATGTTCCCTGACCTCCTTGGTGGCCTTCAAAGGCCATGAGAGACCCTCTGTACATTTTTTTCCCAATTTCTTCCATTTTCACACACAGCCACAATGGGCGCAGATCCACAAACCGCAGCCTCCTTCCCACAATCCGAAGCCTCGTTTCCGCAACCCGCAGTCGGAATTTGGAAATCAGATTTCCAAATCCACCTCCCCGACGAATTGGCTCTACCGACTTCCGCAATCCACAATGCGGAAGTCAAAAGACGGAAGCCAATTCTCAGCCTTAAAATTTACCCACCCGCCCTCTACATTTCCGCATTCTGCCATCATAACTCGGGATTCAGAGTCCTCCTTTCACCATCCCGGAGAGTTTTCTCCTCCACAAATCCGTAATCTACAACCCACGTTGCGGATGTCAGAATTCGGAAAACCATATTTGTAACCCCGGGGAAATTTACCTCCCGCAATCCGCACTCTGCAACCCGCTTGTGGATGCAGAAAGTGGAAGTCTAATTCGCTAGTTCCGTGGAAGTCATCCTTCCAACATCTGTAATCTACATCCCACCTTGTGGATGTGGAAATGCAGAACTCCCACGCACCCTTTCCATTGGGCTCGTCCTTCCAACTCCTGCAACCCGCAACCCGCTTTGCAGATGCAGAAGGGCGGAAGTACAACCATACCGCTCCAATGAACGGTCCCCAACTTCCACAATCCATGATCGTCATTGTGGATGTGGAAAGGTCCTTATGTATGCGGAAAGGTCTGGACCACAGACCCCTTCTCTAGCAAGATTCTAAGGAAAAATTCATACGGTCATAAATCCCTCATCCTTGGTCCAAATTGGACAAGGCTGGTATCGTTGGAAATCTCACAGAGATCTCTATCCAATATTGGTGTAATCCCCACCCCATATGAGAACTCAAACCTTTCCAATTTTCCAATTGAAAATCTATCCATAACCTCACCTAAGTTCCTTTATCCTTCTACAAGGGACTCTTACTCCTTCCTTCCATGACTTCTCCCTTTTCCTGAGCCACCGAGGGGTTCTGAAACACATCAGGGCGTTATCCCCTTCCTTCCCCAAGTCTAGGTGAAGTCAAGCCATCCCTTCTCAAGGGTGAATGCAATGCATAAACCAACACATATAATGAGGCTAATCTAGTTAACACATCAACAACCTGCAAGGTTAGCAACACATAACACTCATTTAAAGGATAACACATAACCTACAGTTGGGTTTTGCAAGCATTCCAGGAAACAAGGACGATGCTACTAATCTAGTGAGCTCAACCAAAGAGCTGCAGCCATCTCAGATCACTCAAAAAACATGGAAGCCACATTACCTATCTCACCCAACACAAGGAAGGCCCTCATCTCTATTGCAGAGTACCTCAAGGCCCATTCCCTCCATTGTTATTCAGGTTGGGCATAGAAAGGTCCAACTGTTATTCTTCATAATATTTCATCCTTCACTAGGTTTATCAAGTAGATCCAACCCTAAGTCGACCTTCTTCACTGTTATACAAGCTAATTCTTCACATGGCTGTGGCCTAGACTCTCCCACGTGACTCAATCCTGTGCAAAACATATTTGAGGGTTCTCACGATTTCTCTAACCCATTCAAGCTTTTCAATTCATGCCACGGTCTAATCTAGGGTTGTCCCAACCGGTTCAATTCTTACACAAGGTTTCCTTGGGTGTTCTCGGCTCTGCAAATTCGCACACACACAGGTCGTTTTTTCTCTTGTTTTCTTCACCGCTCGGCTCTACAATGCATAAATTACTCAGATCAGGGGTTAACCAAGGGGATAGCAATCAGGGTAAGCGAATTCCCAGGTGTGGAGTGGCTTAAGGGACAAGCAAAACACATGGCCATACCTTTCCATATGGATTCACAGGCTGCCCCATACTCAATCGAATTCATGGTATGGTTTTCTCAACCAACCTCTTACAATTGCAATAATGTCATCATGGGGAGTGGAATGGGTTCACAATTGGACATATGGCAGCATGGCAACCAATCCCATAACCCCATCACCTCTCCCTAGTGGATACAAATGGCTCTTTCTCATTGGTTGCCTCCTTATCGAGCTTCTTGGGTATTTTTATTGCAATAATTAATAATTACACCATTTACAATTCTTCATGGCTTAACAACTCATTGATATGAGTGTAGGAAGAACCTTGACCTTGACAATTTAATTACATAGCTGTCTATAATTTACTTCTGGGATGGTCCTATTTGTGAACTCCTTTAGAGTTTTTATTAAATTTCATCATTTTTCAATACTTATATAAACTACATGTCTTTTGTTTGAGCTCTACGCATATTTGTTTATTTACTATCTTTACCATTTCCACGTTGACTAGATTATTTTTTTTAACTCAGGCTTGCTTGTCTTAATTATTGCTTATGTTATGGCTTAATATTATTAGCAGCAATTGAGCCATGTGAAGGGTGGCTTTCTTAGCACCATGTGCTAACACATCTTATTGTTAACAGGGCTATCCCATTCCAGATCGTAAGAAAGTTGTCCTAGAAAGTAATAACCATACACTCTCAAGATCAATACTTAATGATGAGTCAAGCTCAGTCTTTATCGTTGGCATTTATTACTAGCCAGCTAGCTCATAGACATATGATGCGTAATGAACATGCACAAAAGATCCACCTGGGGTCGTTCCTTTAATACCGTGTACTTCTTTTCGATTTTGATGTGAGCGGGGGTTTACTTTGGTGGGAAGAGTCTCGAATTCTCATTTGGTATTGTTCTGTGGTTCAAATCTTCTTTGCACAAACATAGCAGAGTCTAGGTTCATTCTTATGGTTTCCATGCTCTAGATATACCTCAAGGTTTAATGTTTGTGAGCCAGCTTCAAGTACATTATCCATGTTAACTCCTCTAGTTCTTTGGGGTTTAGTTGTTGGCCTTGTCATCAATTCGTGGGCGTTGTGGTTCTTTCAACATTTCTGGTACAAGGTAATGTACGTATCATTTAACTTTGTCTTGTTCGTTTTTTGGTTTATCGTTATTCTTTGTATAAGAAAAACGCTAATACAGTTTCGCTTTGTTGATGTAGGTGGATGTTAATTATTTGTTCAAGGGGTGTTCTTACCTGAGGAAAGACAATGGCGTTTGACCCCGTTTAGCTCCCCTTCCTCGGCTCGTTGCTCCATGGAAGCATTTTGTAGGGGTATTCATCCCATAAAGAGTGTGTACATGGTTTATGTTTGGTCTCAAAGGGTTATCTCTGGTGACGCTACATGACCTTAGTCCTGAGGCATAGATGTGATATATGGTTTTTCTTTAAGGGTTTGAATCCCATACTTACATATCTAGGGATTTTACATAACCTGATATTATCATTCGCGAATAATATAGACACTCGACTTCCATAGGCATCCTAATTTTGGGTTTATTTGAGCACTATATTATTATATTTTTTTTAATATATATCGCTGAGATAATCTTGAAATGTCTTAGCCATGCTTTTGTTTCTTTTTATGATACTGGTTGTTTCCTTTTGACTTGGGAAAATAATAAAGAAGCCTCATTTAGTTCTATGTTTGTATAGGGTCTTCACCCCTTTATAAGCATTTGTTTACTGGTGACTATAAATGTGTTTAAATATTCTTATGTAATACCAGAGGTTAAACCCTCTAGATTTCTATTAATTACGCTTGAGTTTGTTTCTCTTTTCTTATATAATATTATTAGGGTTTGACGCTAACTTTTAATTATCTAAGCATGAGTTAAATAAGCCATTTTGATTTGGCTCTATTTCAAAATAGAGTCGTCGTTCTCTTTCAACTCTTTACTATTGAATTCGTTGTAAATAATTTTGTGAATGATATGTATTTATCGAGTTTGAAATCTCGTCTTAAACTTGTTGAGCAAATCCATCCTTCACAGGATAGCTCACATTATGCATTTAACTGTTATATTCATGCATAGTGAGTTTAAATAGATACTCTGCCTCTGCGTGTGATTGCAAATCTAAGACTTTATTGTATTGATCAATTCTTGGTCTTTTCTTTAACGCCCATGTTTATGTTCATGTAGGATGTATTGTGAACCCTTCAGGTTCATGTTCAACTCTTGTTTGACATTCACATTTATACAATATTGTTCACTATACTGTATACGGAAATGGTTTGTATCACATATTTATATGTGATGTTTTTTATGCTTACGCCTCTTGGGATCAGCTTTATCGTGTTGTGTAAACCAATACACTACGTGTCTTGTTTATTTTATCTTATGGACTATATCGATTTTGATAGTTCTTTTGTATGGGATCGATTTCATTCCTTCTGTGTATAAATAATTGTATTTATTTAAAACCTAGGTTCTTGTTCAGGTTTCTATTCTTGCAAATAAACTCTTTATATGATATTGGTATGGCTCTAGTTTGGAATAACTAGTCTATAGTTTGATTTGCTATATTGTATATAATATTTTCACCAAATATTACTTGATATTTCTATCATGTCGTGCACATAAGTATTTGTGACTAGTCAAGGGATATTCTCTTTGCTTATCGTGATAAGGGATATTGTACACGATTTTTCTCCCTATGTATTAATTACTATTCTTAATATTCTATAAATAATAACAAGCCTACGATGGTTAGTTCTGCTGTAATAAAATGAAACAATTTAAACATAAACATTTAATTATTGTTACATGTAATTTCAGTATAAATAAATGGTCAAGGATAACATAAAAAAAAACTATCATAAACAACTAATATTAATATTATACCTAACTATTAATTAATAAATAGCAACTTACTTCTGTAAACACCATAACGTTCAAATGAGAAATACTTTTTTAGAATTAAAGAACTATTTAACAGTTCTGTGTAAAGCTATCAATTTAATATAAAGTTATCCCTTCACTTTTAAATATAAAGAGTAAAATATCAATTGTATAAGATAAATTATCAAATATATCTCAAATAGAAAGAATGATAGCAATATATTCTAAACCCTAGCTTAACCAACCAATTTATAAAAATATACATTGTATCTGAAAAGTAATAATGAAGCTGAAATTAATAACATAAAACTTAAATAACTTATATGTACTTTTCTGCCAACTTTCTATGGAACAATCCCATTCCACCCTACCATAGATATCTGCAACAGTTCATAACCTCTCAACTTTTGCAAAGATCACCCCCGAGTGAGGCCAAGCTTATTAGAAAACTAAGACCTAGGGTTGTTTGAGATTAATTCTTTCTTAAGTAGACTTTCCAATAGGTTCGCTTTAATCAGTTCATGTAAAAATTTTCTTTTTCCTTCAATGAGTGCACACTCCAAATCTCTTGGACCAAATACACTGAGCACTCAATAAGGAAACCGGGCTAGCCCTGTACTTTGGCAATGGGAAGACTTGCCTCTACAATCTCCCTTATCTACTTTTCGTTCTTAACTTCTTTACCCATTTTACATAAATGGATTTTCTCTCTCTTTTAGGCTTGAGGAAAAGTTAGCAACATTAGAAAATATTGAGGGAAAAGAAGAGCGAGCAACCTTCCCCTTTCTTTCTTTTTCTTTTTATCTTTTGTTGTTTTGGAGGAGTAATTAGGGTTTAATTTAATCTCTTCACATTTCTTGAAATTCATAATTATTATTCTTCTCATCTTATTTATATTTCCCTTATTTATCTTTCCCTTGTTTAAATTTAATTACTCACTCAAGTCATAATTCCCTAGTAAGCTTGGTCACTATTTTCAACAAGTTGTCCCATAGCAAGTAGAGAAAATTTTTAAAAATAAACCATCACTTTAATCACATAAAGTGTTATTTTTCCATGATACCTTGCATCATACATAGGTCCAAGTATTAAAACATAATTATAACCAAGCCTTTTTTACTTATTTACATATGGGTAAACTTTTAGAATATTACACATTGAAGGGAAGAAGGAAAGAAGGGATAAAAACTTGCTAATCTACTCCATCTCGATCATCATCTTCGGATCCTCGGACCACCGACCTGTACCCACGAACTACACAGATCAATTGTGCCCCTCTCTTATATATGTGTGTGTGTGTGATGTTTCCTCTAATAAATTGTACTTTCTCATGATAGAGTAAGTTAGACAATAACCTAAAACAATTAAGATATGATTACTCACCATTCTCAACATAATGTCAATAGATAAAATCTCCTTTAATTTAATAGATGGATATCGATATTCTTGCGGAATAATTGATGATGACTTGGTCATCACAAGTAATCCTTGTGTGTCAAATGTTAAAATGATAAGTTAAGATGCATGCTTAGATGAAGTAGGTCAAGTACTCCACTTGGTGAAGGTAAGTGCTATGCAAGATAGTTCCCACTAGGAAATGTTAAAATGTATGATTGCTCATCATGTCGTAGTAAAAAAAGTTGAAGTGTTAAGAGTATATTACAAAGTGGTATCAGAGCCAAGCTTATAATAGTTGGACCTCACATACTGAGCTATGTTGTTGAGAATTTTGAATGCAAATGATAAACTATTGTACTTACATGCATCGGGAAGAAGACAATATTGTAGAGTATTATACAAAAATCAGAAGCATCTGGAAAGATGACTTAGGTTCCTAGTCAACTGAAGGTGGGAGAAAGACCACCACCAAAAGAATACATGCGGGTTGAATTGAACTTAGATAAAAAGATAACAACCCCCTTGGAAATGTTGGAAACATTAAAGGGCTTGCATGCACAGTTGTAGAGTTTTAAAGATAATAACATAAAATATTTGGAGGAACTTAGCATGAGATAAATCCTATCTTGTTGCAAAACATTACTAAAATTAGAAACACAGTACAACCTACTCACACTTTCAGTAATGGAGGAAAGAAATAATCACAAGAAAAAGGTTCTAGAAGAAATGAACCAAAGTCTAAACCCCAACCTGAGGAAGGAAAAAATTCAACTAGGATTCAAGAGGAACTGAACTATAGTGGGAGTTCAAGAAAGTTAAGCCACCTACCTTTAATTTTATGGTGAATACATGTGAGAAATTTAAATCTTGGATGTTGGGAATGTATAAATACTCCCAAATTTACAACTATGTTAGTAATATGAAAGCTCAATTGGTTGTGCTTAACCTCATAACCAAGGCATCCATATGGGGGCAATATCTGAATTCGATCAAGAAAATCAAAGAAAAGGACATAATTTGGAAGGATTTAAGGAGTTTTTAAAAAAAGTACCCTTTAGAAAGATTCTATGAACAAAAGAGAAAAGAGTTTCTTGAGCTCAAGATGGGACATATTAATGGATGATCTGAACAATAAATTCTTAGAATTTATTACGCTATGTTCCATACATCAAAGAAGAGAAGATCAAGATTCAAATATTCCTGAATTGTTTACCTCATCATTTTTTGGATAGACTTGAGTGTGAATTTCCAAAGGACTTGGAACATACATTTTAAAAGGAAAGACTATGTTATGAATATAGCCAACACAAAGCTAAGGATATATAGAGCCTGCAAGATAAGAAGAAGCAAAAATATGAGCAGCAGAAGAAAGTGTATAATCCCTCCACCTTCATAAATCAAACTAAGTATTTTAAGAATAGTAACACAAAAAAAAGAAGTAAGTTTCAACAGAATTCCCCCACTCGAAGTAGAAAACAACATGTCACACACTATGGGAAAGAGACCAGAAGTGGCCAATCCAAGGCCCCTCAGATGTTGGGGATGTGGTGAGAATCATTGGCGAGTAGACTATCCTCAGAAAGGTAAAACTATTAGAATAGTTCACAACCTT
The DNA here is from genome assembly GCA_027924585.1 of Larix kaempferi. Taxonomy (NCBI): domain Eukaryota; kingdom Viridiplantae; phylum Streptophyta; class Pinopsida; order Pinales; family Pinaceae; genus Larix; species Larix kaempferi. The sequence continues at coordinate 804,351 of BSBM01001500.1, read as the reverse complement.
AAAAGAGATACTAATGTTAACAATATGGCTAGAAGTCCAAGGATCTATGCAACCTTGGAGAATCAACAAGTTGAGCATCAGTCATTGATCATTGAAAATGAAGGTAAAATTTCTGGCAAATCTATTTCAATCGTTATTGATCTCGGATTTTGTATAATTAATTCTTCTTTGAGGATATGTGACCAATGTCTATTGCAGAAAATTAATTATAAGCAAGCCTGGTTGGTTCAAATGGCCACAGGGACTACAAGAAAGTGTTTGAGTTTATTAAAGATTGTTCCAATATAGAATTGGACGGAATGCCTACAACAATAAATTTGAATATTTTACATTTTATCTTGAACTACCTCACAGATACATTTACTCGCAAAGAAGATGAAGGGACTTTTAGAATGATAAAAGGTATAAATTGGTGAGTCTCGCTAAGACATATTTTCTCCTTGTGGTTGAAACATTGTGGTAGAATAATATACAAGTTATATGGAGTTCAAGTAATAGATTATGAGAAGGATGTTGAATCTAAGATGGAAGACTTCTCTATTTTGATGGAATTCAAGGATATGTTTTCAAAAGAAATACATGGTTTTCCTCCAAAGAGGGACTTATACTCTACCATTGAATTGGTACCTGGAGTAGTGCATGTTTCAAGGGAACCTTATCGGATATGTACTCTAGAAGTAGTAGAAATTAAATTTCAATTAGAGGAATTGTTGGAAAAGGATTAGATCATTTACCCAATGTTTCCCCTTAGGGATTCCTAGTCTTGTTTGTCTAAAAGAAAGGAGGCACACTTAGACTGTGCATTGAATATCAACAATTAAATAAGGTTACCATTTAGAATAAGTATAATTTTCCTAGGATCGATGATCTCCTTGATCATATTAGAAGAGAGAAAGTGTTTTCTAAGATTGATCTTATATCTCACTATCATCATATCAGAATTAGAGATCAAGACGTTCATAAGACACCTTTCAGAACTCAATATGGACATTATGAGTCCGTGGTGTTACCTTTTGGTCTTACTAATGTACCTGCAACGTTAATGCATCTCATGAAAAATGTTTTAAGCAAATACCTAGATAGATTTGTGGCTGTATTTATATATGATGTATTCATCTATTTAAAGACAAAGGAAGAACAGGAAGAACATCTAAGGATAGTTTTGCAACTTCTGAGAGATCACCAACTCTATGCAAAGTTCAGCAAGTGTGAATTCTTGAAAGAGAAGATTCAATACTTAGGGCATGTAATTTGTGCACAAGGGGTTGTGGTTGATCCTTACGGAATGAAGGAAATAATGTAGTGGCCCACTCCTAAGAACATAACTAACTTACGATCATTCGTGGGCCTTGTTGGGTACTATAGAAGGTTCATCAAGGATTGTTCTAAGATTTCCTTCCCTATAACTTCACTTCACAAAAATGAGTGACCTTAACACCTTTTGTACAATCAGTGGATATTCAACATTTTCAGCAAGTCCTCTAATGGTGTTGAACATTTCATCCACGTAGAGGATATAAGATACAACATTTTCTTTTTCTTTCATTCTCAGAGCCTCGAACTATCTTGTATAAGTTTGGAGCTTTGTCTCCTTAACCTTGTCATCACCTTCATAAATATTATGAAGCTTGTCCCAAATTTATTTTGTTGATTCACAATGAAACACTTTAACAAACTTAGATTCCAATAGACTACACAAGAAGGTATGCATGGATTTTCCATTATTTTCACTAGGTTTCTTCCCAACCACTTTTGTTGGTGGAGTTGTTGGGGTAGTATAACTAGTCACAATTGATTCCAAATATAAAACCCAAAATCCAATATATCTGTTCGCATTCTTAAGCTCCATAATTCATAGTTTGTTTAATTGAACAATAGAGCATTGTTTGTGGAGAAACATTCTTGATTGACCATTATTTTCACTAGGTTCATAACTTATGTTATTGGGAAATTATTAAAATGTAAAGATGTTTATCTGAATATAATCATGTTTCATAAGTAATGTTGAATTTCATTGCTAGATGGTAATTGAGTAAAAGAAACTCATAATTAGTGGGAGGATTTGTATGAGTTAAAATCAAACAAGTGTACAAGCCTTTGAAAATTTGATGGTTGCTTGTCTTATGCTACTAAAATTAGTGTAGAGAAGAGAGTTTTCCATTAGTTATCATTTTCAAATATCACAAGGAGTGAGAACTCACTATAGCCTTATTTCAGTGATAAATCCTTGGTCATGTTTCTTTACCAATCGATTGGCAATCACATTAGCTACAAGAACTAAGTTCTTGGTTGTAATTTTCAAATGAGGTTGCATTGAAACTCATAGAAGCATTCCAACTAGAGAAAAATTCTGTAAACAAGGAGTAATTTTCCATAGATGTTAGTGTTGATTAGTTGAGTGGGATATAAGTCCCTTAATTACATATCACATGGTATCAAAGTAGTGGTATACTTGACAGTGAGGACTTGACCAATATTAGAAGAAAAAATACTTCACCATCGGAAAAAACTTGAAGAGAGAATATAGAAGAGCTTAGTGAATTCAATAGGTAGATCCAAGAGAAAAGAATGTATTGGAGGCAAAGAGAATTTATGAATTTGAAAAATAAATTTCCTCATGCCAAGACTCCTTCATTACCATGAGAGAAGAGTTAGATAAGAGAATATTATAGATGTTGCAATCGGGAAAGAAACTCACACGGTTAGATAGATGGAAAGAAGATAAGATAACTCACATGCAACAATAGGAGATGGTGAATAAAGAGAAGGCATTGGAAATCTATAGAGGATATTCAAGATAAAGAGGAAGCAAAGCCACCTTCCATTCCCATTGCAAAATCCATCCATTCCCATTGCAAAAGCCACCACATTGAGAGAGACAATTCTCGTAATTTCACCTTCCATTAACATTTCTAAAGAGCATTTTTGTGAATTTGATAAACATAACAAAGGCATTGTTTCTAAGGTACTAATGCAAATGTCCTATGATGAAGAATCATTAGACAAAAGAAATCAGGGCACCTTGAGACCTATTGTAACTAATGTCCTATGATGAAGAAGGGATAGACAAAAGAAATTAAGGCACCTTGAGACCTATTGTAACTATGTTGAGGTTCAAAAATGAATGTTTTGGATGTGATGGAAGAACCAAAAATACCATAGACACCAAGGCCATTTTTGTGAAGGAAAAGGACAAGGTAGAATTGGCATGTCCATTATATTAAGGAACAAAAGTGAAGAAATTAATAAGCATACCACCACCCAATCCTTCTTGTGAGAGATTGCAAAAGAGCATTAAAGAGAAGAGCTCCAAGACTCATCTTGTACCAACACTTCAGAAAAAGGAAATCCAATTAGCTAGAATAATAAGAGGAAGACCAAGAGTAATAAAGTAAGAAATACATCCCTTGTTTGTCAATGATGCAAGAAGAAGGGCGATAGAGTTGACCACTGTTGGTATTCACATGTATGTTCATTTTTAAAGAAGAAATACCATAGTATGGCATCTTGTTGGCCAAACATCTTTCACAGGAAGAATGGCAAGAAGAATTCCCTAAACCAATAGAAGAATAAAAAGAACATGTACAAAATAAGCATGTCAAGCAACCCATTCATTCCCAAGAACTTTTTCCACCATTGCATGTTGAGTGGACATTGCAAAGGAAAGTGTTGGAAAATTCATTGGGAGATTCACCCATTCACCAATTAACCATTAAAATGAAAACGATGTTGGGCATAAACGAAGCCACATAATCATAATCAAACATTGCAGCATATAAACAGAGTATGTGTGGAAAACATTGCTAAAGAAAGAGACAATGTTTCGACGCTTTGAACATTCATTGTGCATACGATGGGTAGGCTTAACGCCTCGACCCTAAAACATTTCTTATAAGTGAATTAAAAACTATATTACAGTATGTCATTTGGAATGCAACAAAATCATGGAAGATGCATGCGACGATGTCGATTCCTTCCAGTGAGCTTTAAAACGAAGATTCAAGATTATGCAACTAGCAACTAATCTGTATGCTCATATAAAATTGTACATATAACATATCGTATGCAACGAACCTCAGCTGATATGTACGAACATTGGGGAAGAAGAATGCATACATAGCATATTAATATCAAGTGTCGAGGGCCTCTTTACATTTAAAGTATGTAAATCCAAAATGTACATATATCAATTAAATAAACCTATAGACCAATGAGAATCACCGAGGGTTTACAAAGTCAAGATGGGCTTGCAAAGAAGTTTCCATCACGAATTCAAATCCTTAAACATTACAGACAAAGTGGCATTGTAATGGTTGTGGCATGACCACTTTAATTTACTGCGAATCTGTGCACATCATCTCGATGCCTCTGCCAGGGGCAGAGCGTTGTTGGATAGCTTGTCAAACTACATACGAATGTGGGGAGTCCCACTACAGTTCATTGAGCACACATTAACCCTAATATGATAGTGGAGTGAATTATAGGTCGCAGAGACGCTCTCATGGATGGGCTAAACACCTCTATCCTTTAGGCCAAGGGCCAAGCTCCTTAAAAACGTGCAAATGAAGCAGGAGAAACCCTAATATAAATCGACAAGCATTTTAGTAACTCTGCCCCCACCAATGAGGTGAACCAAACCTGAGGGAGTGGGATTGGCGAGTTACCTGTTGATCCAGCAAGTCGCCATGACCCCAATGTTCGCTACCAGCTCGCGGGAGTGCTTCACTCCACCACACATCATTGTTTTCATGTATAGAAAAACGTGGCGAGAGGTCAAACCACTGGCATAACAACTTAACCACTGAGAATAAAAGAAAACAAAGCAATGATCATACTATAGAAGAAGAGGGTTGAGTGACAATACCTGGTGGAGCAACGAGTCGCAACACAGCTCGACTCCTTTTGCACCTATCAACACGGAAATACAAAGGTCAAACCTGGGCCTTTAAAACTTGCAAAGCATTGATGTAAATGTAAAATGTAGTAAGCAATGACATTGTAAAACTTAACGATGGTGCATGTAGTAACCTATCACTTACCCTGTATTGTGTTCACGCCGAGTATGGTAACAGCTAGTGCAGTATGCATCTGGGGAAGAGAAGCGCCATGGTTTGGCCATAGAACTCTACCATACCCTGTGCAAATTCCAAGCTCTCTTCGCAGCCGAGCAACAATGAACCAAGTGCCAAGTGATAGTATTTCAATGCTGGAAACCAGAGAGAGAGGTGGATACCACTACTGCCGGTGAAGGGTAGAGTTAATGTTAGAGTGGAGATGGTTGGGCGCGAAAACCCAATGCCCGGATCGACGGTGCTAAATGCATCACAAACTCCCATGCAGGGTCCCAGATCACGATCGACAATGCAGAATGGAGGAGGATGTAAATGTTGTGAAGAGTTGGGCATATGGTACGCCTAGGCATAACTCTCCATTGATAGAGATCATGAATTGGGACGAGACACAGTACACACCATGTCGAAGAGATGTCCAACACAACACTTGTACAAATATCCATCCACGTGAGGACTATCACCTGCCAACAAGGAAACCTGAAGCGGGGTTAAAACATTGATGTGGATTGGTAAATCCTTAGTGGTGTAAGCCACAAACCACGTAGAACATCTGTTGGAGCGATCCGGTTGACAACCAACTGAGTCATACATATTTTCCCACGTTTAACATTGAAGTTGAGCTACATCCATTCGTAGGCTCTGGGTTTAACCATTGTGGAAGCATGCTAAATATCTTACGATTGTATGTTGACTGGTTTGAACCCCAAATGTTAAGTGTTGATGCTTGAATGTGAGCCACGTCGAGGTGGTAGGTTCGGCTCTCATTAGCGACCACATATCTTTTTAATTAATGTTTATATATGTTAAGTATAAGCATTGATCCTTAAGGCCAATGCTTCATATGTTAACGTTCCATACTATATGTATAGTTGGAGTGGCACTTAAACCTTGGAGAGGGGCACTTTAATGTATGTATATATATATATACCATTTTATATATTGTTAACCCTTGTATGCATAAGTTGGGTTGTGACCCGAACTTTAATATGTATAGGGTTAGTTGGTATAATTCGAATTTCATGGTAGTGCAAAGTGTTAGAATTAATATGTTTATAATATTAAGTATGCCTTGAGTATATGTTATGCAAAGTATTAATATATATATATATGTAATTATATCTATATGTATTAATTGCCATAGTTGTGTTATTATATAGTTGTTAATTATTTGATTAAAGAGCTTTTGCACTATTGTACCTTAGTGCATGTGAGTAGGATATTAATGTATATCATTAATATAAATTAATGTGTAAATATTTACAGGTTTATGTAATCAATGTACATGTACTCCAAGAGGAGAGTTCTGGCTAAGTCCATTCAAGCATTAATGATGATAATAATTTTGGATGGTACACCTAGGCTTAGTATTAAATACTTACAGTTTGTGGTATAGGCTGAGTGAGCTGGAAAGGATTCCAAGTCTGGAGCGTCATTGTTTTTAATGTTTGCATATGTACTAGTCCATATACTAAGTGACGTATGCGTACTGCTTAGGCATGTCATACAGTGTTACACCCTTAGTGCAGATAGGTAGCTTGTGTCCTCATGTCAGCATAAAGTACCTTTACGTCACACACATTTGTTCTAGGATGTCTGTGTCATGACACTAAAGACGTAAGGGTGCGTATAGTCTGAAGGACTATAGCACTTCGGTAAGAACCATGACGAGCAATGTGTTACAGCTTTACGTAATTTGTTATGCTTCTGATATATTTTTGTAAGTATAATTTTTACCTAGTGGTGTAACTGCAAACCATATTGAAGAGCCGTGGGCTCGTGCAAAAAAAAAAATGGTAAGAGGAGACATGACATTAGTGCTTTAATGAAATTTTCTTTATATTTTAATGCTTCTCTAATTCATGGGATGGTGTAAACATTCATTCTTGGTTGTTATGTGAGGTTTTCTTTCAAGTTTTAATTTTTTCTTACAAAATACAAATTCCAACACCTCTAAAACTACCAACATCCATTCCAATATGAATTGTGATATCAATGTCTCTCATCTAAAAGATGTTGCAATTTTATTAGTTTATAAATTCAATTTTTAAATATATTTGATCGTATGGATTACTCACTTGCTCAAGGAGTTTTTTCCATTGCTTGGGGCATTTTTGCATTGCCCAAGTTGTGATGTGATTACCTAGGACGTTTGCACACTTCAATGAGCTATTATCTCTTTGCCTCAATGATTTAAACAATAGCTAAGCTAATTTTTTTATGACGAGTTCATTGGTTGTTGGGTGAAACTGGGGTGTTTGAGACAAGTTTAGAAGTGTCTGAGATTTTTTATCATTTTTAGGTGAATTGGAAAGTGCTTGGGATGTTATTTATCAATTTCTTGATGCTTAAATAGTGCTAGGGAATTTTTATCATTGTTGGGAAAATTTAGAAGTGCCTTGGGGTGTTATTTATCAATGTATGGAAGTTTTAATAGTGTTAGACCATTTTTAAACATTGTTGGGGAATTCCATTTGCATGAGAATATTTTCTTCTTTAGTTGAGTGTTGTACATCTTTGGTAGGGTGTCTTCTTTTTCGATACATTATAGTTATTTGGTTGTTGAGTATAATGTACCCATTAATTATTTTATTCACTAGTAGTTGCAACAATAACAAAGAGGGGTTGCATGCTAAGTATGATTCACTCCATCATAGTATTTTACCACATTTACATCTTCCCTCCTGAGCTAATTTGGCATCCCCTAAATTTTTGGCATAATGTTTTCATGCCAGTGAGTATAATATAGATTTATACACCTTATTTGTCAAGAAAAAAGAAAACTCATAGCTTATGATATTGGGAAATGAGTAAAATGCAATGAAGTTGATCTCGACATAGTCATGTCTCATAAGTAACCTTGAATTTCCTTTATGGATAGTAATTGATTATAAGAAGCCTATGAACAATGAGAAGGTTGGTATGAGTTAAAATTCAAGTGTACATCCCTTTCAAAATATTTTGGTCAATTGTCTTGTGTTACTAAACATTGTGCATGAAAAAGACTTTTCCTTTGGGTAGCATTTTCAAACATCACAAGGAGTGGGAAATAACTATAGCCTAACTTCAATGTAAAACTTTGGGAATATGTCTTTGCTCATTTATTGGACACTCATGATAGACTAAGGAAAGTAATTGTTGGGTTGGAATGCTGGAATGAGGTTACATTCAAACTCTTAGCATGCAGACCAGCTAAAGCAAGAAGAGAACCAAGATATTTGTATAAGACTCACAACATTGAACACACGTGGTTTTCACCTTGTTGACCAATATCTTTTATCACGTTCATTAATAAAGAGTGGTTTTTAAATTGTTAAAAATAAGGTCAATATATTGTAGGTTTGGGGAAGGAAGTAGAGTATAGGGGGTTATAGGTATTCGGGGTCTAAATCAAAATAGGGAATATATTGTAAAAATATGGTTTTTTTAACTTGAAATGTATTTGGAGGGGATCTTAACAAAAGGATTTTGGTAGTAATTTATCAATATCTAGTGAAATTAGGGATATTTCTTAATATCCCATCAACAAAGGCACTGTGGCATAGTTTCAAGACATAGTTTCAATGAGTGAAGACTTCATGATTGACCAAGAACAATAGTAATTTTCCAAACAAGTTTCATATTGTTAGTTTTTACTTTGTTTATTGTAATAATATTTAATAATCTAATCATTGAAAGAAATAAAAGACCAACAAAGACAAAAAACACAATATTTCTCTTGGGGAAACCACAAGCGAGAAACCCCCAACAAAACCTCCTCAATATAGAATTCACAAGTATAAGATAAACCCCAAGATAAAATCAACTCCTCTCCTTCTCTTGTGCGAACTTATCTCTCTCCTATGCGAATTTGAGTGAGTGAGATTAGTGTTACAAATGAGAAACTCAATCCCTTATTTATACTTGACAAGTGACTTGACCTTTTTACAAATTAGGTCGGATTTAACTCACCTAACAGGGCCAACCTGTACACTTTACAATAAAATATTATTTTTCCTAGTTATTTCCAGGCCGAACTAACAGTTAGGGTTTACATTAACTCTTTCAATGACTCTTACATTATCAATTATATCAATGACATATCCCAAAGGAGGAATACAATAATACAATAGACAAATACATTTATAATATCTTTCGTAGTTACATTTCTTTAACACTCCTTCTTAACTAGGAAGGTATTATGCGGGAACCATCAACAACATCAACATCATCATATGTCTAGGGTATAATCAACATCATATGCTGGAACATCACCATCACCATCATCATCATCATCTTCTTGAATATCAACCTTAGCATCATAGTCGTCGTCTACTGGAATATCACCATCAGCATCAACATCATCGTCTACTGGAATATCACCATCAACATCATCATCATCATCGTCTGCTGAAATATCACCATCAAAATCATCATCATCGTCTACTAGAATATCACCATCATCATCATCATCAGTGTATGAACACTGGAACAACATCAATCATTAGTCGACACGTACTGGAACAACAATCATAAGTAACTGAATACTAGAACAACAACAACAATCATCAGTAAGTAAATACTAAAAAAACGACAACAATCATCAGTAAGTAAATACTGGAAAAAAAATCATTAGGAAAAAAGTACTGTAACAATAACATCATCATTCGGAAAGTACTAAGATAACACCATCAGTCATAAATTACTGGGATCTCTATCAGTCGGTAAGTACTGATCTTCATTCAGAAAGGAATGGAATCTCTATTAGTCAGAAAGTACCAATCTTCAGTCGGCAAGGACTGGCATCTCTATCTGTTAGCAAGTATTGATCTTCAGTCGGAAAGGACTGGTATCTCTATTAGTCGAAAAGTAATGATCTTCAGTCGGAAAGGACTGGCATCTCTATCAGTCAACAGGTACTGATCTTCATTCCGCAAGGACTGGAATCTCTATCAGTTAGCAAGTATTGATATTCAGTTGGAAAGGACTGACATCTCTATCACTCGAAAAGTACTTATTTAGTCAACAAGGACTAGCATCTCTATGAGTGGGAAATTACTGATCTTTAGTCAGCAAGGAATGGCATCTTTATCAGTCGACAAGTACTGATCTTTAGTCGGAAAGGACTCGCATCTCTATGATTTAGAAAGTACTGTTCTTTAGTCACCAATGACTGGAATCTCTATTAGTTAGAAAGTACTGATCTTAAGTTGGCAAGGACTGGCATATCTATCAGTCGAAAAGTACTTATCTTTAGTCGGCAAGGGATGGCATCACTATCAGTTGGAAAGTACTGATCTTCATTCTATAAGGACTCACATCACTATCAGTCGGAAAGTAATGATCTTCAGTCTACAAGGATTGGCATCACTATCAGTAAGCAAGTACTGATCTTCAGTATACAAGGACTGGCATCACTATCAGTCAAAAAGTAATGATATTTAGTATACAAGGACTAGCATCTCTATATGTTGGCAAGTATTGATCTTTAGTTGGCGAGGACTGGAATCACTATCACTCCCTCTTTCAAGGGAGGTCCTTTCGGACCACACCAAGCTTGTCTCGAAAGTATTTAAACTTCATGTGAGACAGAGGCTTAGTCAACACATCAATAACTTATTCCTCTGTAGGAACATACTTGAGATTTGTAGCTCCCCTCTGCACCATATCCTGGATATAGTGAAACTTGATCTCGTTGTGCTTCGATCTATCATGGAATATTGGATTCTCTTTCATCTTGATACAACTCCGATTTTCACAAAGAATATTAGTCACATCTATTCTTCATTGAACAATCCCACCAACATCTTGTGAATCCACACTGCTTCGCTACAAGCTGAACATGTTGTAGTCACTCCCTCTGAAGCAGAGTTTTCCTGATCACTATCCTCCCTCTGCATCTTGTACTCCCTGCATTGGGACATTCTTCACTAGAGTGATTTGTAGCATTCTCTTCTGATGATCCTCTGTGTATCCATCTATGTCATCTTTATAGGTTACTGGATACAAAGATTTCGAACTCTCTTGCACCCATCCATGAGCTCCTCATATTCAACCTTATATCAAAGGTTGATATCTCATCACTCTAGATGATCATCCTATCTCATGTGTACCTTCTGTGTCATGTACCCAATTAAATGATTTTAAGATAAATAATTAAGTTGGCCTACCTAATTCCTAAGGGTATGTGGAAGAATTAAAATATTGACATTTAACCCCAAGGTCTATAGTTTCTCATGAAAATCCAATATTCTAAATTGATGGTGGAAAAATAGGCCAATAAATTATGGAATAAATGTTAAATGCTCCAAAATGAAGTGGCATTAGGTCCTAGTTGGAATTAGGTGCACATAAGTGTACATGTGCGGTTCATATGAGAGAATATTCATCTTTTAAACATGGAGCCATACCCAAATTCAAGTTGGAAGGGAGGAGGTAACATTCATGAAGGAAGAGGAAGAGCCATAGGGCTAAAAATAGGAAATGACAGATTCTATGACAATTATGACAATCATTATGACACTTATGACGGATTCTATGACACCTATGACACTTATGACAGATTCTATGACATCTATGACAATGTAAGATCTAAAAATAGACCAAGAGAGCACATTATAGAAGTTACAAATCTCCAAAGCATCCAAAATATTCCCCAATTTGAATTCGTGGAGGATTTTGAGACAAAATATGAGCGAAGTGTCATGTGGGGCCAATGAAGGGTCATAACTCCCACTAATTTGAATTTCATGAGTAATTAGGAGATAATTTGATTTATAGGGAGGTAAATGAGTCAAATAAATTTATTAAAGGGGGTCCAAGTCGAAATAGAGCAGTTTTTGGTCATTTGTCATTTGCATCTTTGCAATTTGGGAGAGCTTCAAGCTTGTCCTTGCACGATGGATGTTCATCCTCCATGCCTTAGAACAATTTCGAGGGTGCAAGATTCCCATTCAAGTTGGTTTATGGAGAGGCCATTCCGACCTCTCAACATAGCTTCATGGAGATGTTTTTATGTAGTGTCAACCCCCATTTGAGTTCGAGTTCATATTCTCTCTTCCTTCTCTACTTTGATTCTCCTATCTTTCCCTCAATGTTCACGTAAAGTGAGATAACACACTCTTAATTGCTTATAGATAATAGAAGGATGTTGTTTCGACCTTATGAAATTGTTAATCGATGCATAAATCTATAATGGATAGATCATGAGAGACACAACTCGAAATACTAAGAACTTCATGTACTATTTCTCCAAGTAACATTGATATTCGAGCTAGTTTCCTCACTATATTCTCATGGTGATTGTAGCATGTTTTGTATCAGTTTGATATCAGAACTTTATGGAGGTGTTTCCTATGATTTAAGATGAATATTGAAATCGATAGGAGTCTACAGAAAGAATTTTTCAATTCGACAAGTTTCAAACCTATTAAGCAGGTTCATCCTCAGGAGAACAAGAATCTCACTCTTTTAGCACTCGCATGTGAGGGATAAATACTTAATCTCAGCCTGTTTTTATTTTTATGGTCGGCTCATATGGTTAGGGTTAGGTTTTTAATCAAGTATAGGGTAGTTTTTTGTTTTCCTTTATGTTTAGTAATGTTATATGATCAATAGTAATTAGTTTAATTAATTCAATTTTAACTTATTACAATTTATTATTGTTTTTTTAATAATATAGTTTCATTTAATATTATTAAGTATGATTTAATTTATACTATGTGTTCTTATGAGTAACGTATTAAAAATGTAATTTAGTATTAGCAGTTTTAATTATAACAAGTAAATATAATAACAATAAATTACTATAATTAATAGTAATTAATATAACAAGTAAATATAATAACATAAAATTACTATAATTTTTATATACTATTAAAGATAGTATAATTAAAACTTCTAATACTAAATTACACTTTTAATACATATTCATAAGAATACATAGCATAAATTAAATCATACTTAATAATATTAAATGAAACTATATTATTAAAAAACCAATAATAAATTGTAATAAGTTAAAATTGAATTAATTAAACTAATTAATATTGATCATATAACATTACTAAACATAAAGGAAACCAAAAAATACACTATAATTGATTAAAAACCTAACCCTAACCATATGAGACGACTATAAAAATAAAAATAGGTTGAGATTAAGTATTTATCCCTCACATCCGAGTGCTAAAAGAGTGAGATTCTTGTTCTCCTGAGGATGAACCTGCTTAATAGGTTCAAAACTTGTCGAATTGAAAAATTCTTTCCGCAAACTCCTCTCGATCTTAATTACTGAACTGTGGGTGAACTATGAAAAACATGAGTATTGAAGTTAAATGGATGTCCAAAATATTGTATTCAGAACCTTTAATTCATACTATAATTTTCAACATTAATTCATTCTCCCTCGTCGACCATTTTCACATAAATTGTATGCCTTGGAAGTTGTTGTCCTTTGGTTGGCTTATCCGACCCTAAAACCTGATATAGTGCTGCACAAATGTTTTCCTTGATGTCCTCTAACAGAAAAAATTATCATACTTAATATTAGGGAATTTCGTACAGTGTTTGGAAGGGAAAATAGTGGCAAACCTAGGGGGGATTTTCACCAATACAATTGACCGGTTTTGTCCTGGGTCTTCTCTCCTTGAAAATTGCAAACCATGAATTTTTATAAAAGAAGTTTTGGTGTGGTATTGGACAATCTACTCAAGCGGACGCGAGCATGATCTTCCTAGTCCAAGTGGATCTCGAACAAATGGGAACAAAATATGACTATAATTCCTAGACCAATTAGAGATCAAGGTAATTAGATGCCTTACCTTCAGATTCACGAATCCTTCTCCTCTTTATTGCTCCAAAATTTGTGGTCATCAGATTCGTAGCTACAAGACCTTTCAAATCACATAGAGACAAAACGAGTAGTAAAAGTACATCTAAACAATAACTGGTCTAAGAAAACAGTTAAGGAAGTGAGCTCTAAATATCATTAACACAAAGAAATTTATGGAAAGAGATTATATTACTATAAATAAGTGAGAAATACATAGAAGAGTGATGATTACAACCCAAGCCTTAACCCTGCAATATTCCTCCAACAAACCAAGCCAATGCCTCCAAAGGAAATGTATGCCTCCCAAGATATGGATAGGCGTCACCTAGGTTAATTCCACCAGCATGTAAGTGCTATAGAATTCCTCCCTTTGGAATGGAGAGGAGCTTTGTATTTATAAGACCAAGTGGGTAGAGTAGGTTGAGGATTATGGGAAGAGGAATAAGGTATCCTTCCTTGAGGTTAGGGAACCGTAGGATAACTCACCCACAAGTTAGGGATAGAGATCCACCTCATCCACTTTCTAGAATTCGCTCGAAATATACCTTTATCCAATTTAAACAACTCCGAAGCATGTTGTACGAGGAAAACTTGCACCTGAGAGGGAAAGCATAGGCTGCACAAAGACAACCTAAGCCACCAACGAAGTCTAATAGAAGACAGTCTGCACTTGACCTAGTTGCGTGCTCCTTGCTAGAAGGAAATCTGCGCCGACCCAACTAGAAATGGTAGACAAAGGTCAACAACTTTCTCTAATTGATTACTTGATTAAGAAGACTTCATGGATCAAGGCATTGAGTTGACATGGGTCTCATGATGACGAGATTTAGGTGTAACAAAATGCCCCCCAAAGCATGAAGCTGGTAAAACAAGATAGGTGAAATGCATTGAAATATGGATGGAAAGGACTTGTTGGTAGGAAGATGCTGCTACAGTACAACTAACTCTAAGATCCAAGTCTCACATGAATCACAACATGGTTGTCGACCAATATAGTGCAGATCCATGGTAGTAAAGACCGACTGAATACAATCATGGCTACTGAACACAATTGTAGATCCATGATGAGATGATAACACAACCACGACCAATACAAAGTGGATCCATGTAATATAACTCAAACAATCTCCCTTGCAACCTGGGAGAAATATGAGAACAAACGAGGGTCTTCAAGCCAAACTCACAATGATATGAATCTATCCATGTGATTACAATGTCTTGGAGTCGAACATCATAGAAACCACTTGATTAACGATCATTAATGTATACCATTAACAAGATCGAGGGAAATCACCATTGATGTCAATGATCCCCAAGGTATCATAGTACATACCATCGAGTGTGAATTAATGAGTTGAGGTCGAACACTCGATGGGATCTTTCAATCAAGAGCCAATGATGTAAACTCATGTTGAAAGTGAGGTAACCTACCATTGAGGCATGCAAGTTGAAGGTACTTGATTGGTTTCTAGATTCAATCCTCAGATGATGTGTTGAAGTGAAAAGGATGAAGCCACCGAATGAGGGCCATGATAAATCCCCCATGATCGACACGAAAGATGACCATGGATGTTTGGAGTGAATCGGACGACAGAGTGATGTGCAATACTGACTTAGGGTAGATCGACATGATGGAAGGTACATTGATTGTAGATAATGGATAACGAATGTCTCTTGAACATGGGCATTGAATGACTTGGAAGTATTGACATGACGAGATTGATACCAACCCACCAATGCAACTGATGACGGAAGCATTCTTTGCATGACCCAAAGGAGTGACAAGACTCATGGAATTAGCATGGCTTGAAGACAAATGGATTACCCAAGTACTAAATGCAAATGAAAACAAGTTCCATGTTCAAGAGTGACTAAGTATGGCTGTAATAACAATGAACACAATCTCATCCCTATTCCCCATCATGATTGATGAGTACCTTTTTTTTTTAACAAGCTTCAAGAGGGTAATAGATGCTCAGTATAGCTCATCCTTCATACGAGTCCAATCCCAAATTTTTTACGAACCTAGGATAGGAGGGGTTCGTCCCAAAATGGTCCCTTCTATGTTAGATTTTAACGAATCTAAAGAAGGAAAATTCGACATCATTTCATGTTTACAGAGTTTGAAAAGAACTAAAGAAGACTCTAAAGGTTCCTTTTCGTAAAAGTTAGTCTCTTCACCTGAAAAGGGATAAATCAATGTGAGAGAGAACTCTTCTAGTCATGATTAACTAGAGTGCTCCTTTTTCATAAATAGTACCTTCTGGTCCGAGAAAGGAGTAAACTACCACTAGAAAGACGATCATTCAAATATTTTTACAAGCATGAAAGCATCAAGTTCGCTTGGCGATATTTTCATATTTAGGGAACCTAAAAAGAGCTTAAAGGAAGACTCCATGTACAACTTGTTGGCACGGGATTAGTCCACAGGAAGTGTGGAAGCCGACAGCTGCGAAAGGGGTGATCCATGGAAGAAAGGGTCATTTGCAGAGAACGCAGAAGCACGGAAGCAAATAGTTAGTTAGATAAGGGTCATGTTGACGATTTTGTAACCACATAGTTTTGTATAAATAAAGTATGATTGTAAGCCTAAGGGCATCCAAATCGGTGATGAATGGAGTGATAGATATTTCGGGTTTTGATCTAGTTGTTGATCTATTTTGTATCTGGGATATCATGTATTGATTGTTTATGCGAAGCTCATTCTGCAAGTTTTAATGAATGCATGAATATGTTCGATTATGGTTCTATCTTTGTCTTCGTTTCTGTGAAATGATGAAGGTGAATGTTTCTGAGATGTTTAATTCTCTATGGGTTTGTTAATTGTTGTTCATGATAATGAGTAGTTAGATCATGTTAATGCGAATGCTTATTAGGTGTTGATGCTGCGATTGATGAATATGTGAAGGATGAATATTAGGATAATGCGAAAGACATAATCTCTGGTTTCTGCGAGTGCAATGTGTGTTTAACGCATGTCATCAAATCCACTATAGAAACTTGGTTCCTGCAGCCCCCTTGTGCATCTCGAGTGAGACCTCACTCACTTTGTGGGTGTTGCTGGAAAAGCTAAAACCTTTCTGGGCTAGTGCGTAAGGGAGTTTGGTTGATGGTTTGTTGACGACAGTGCGAAGTGAACCCTTGTCGACAATTGGTGTGTCAACAAATGGTTCCGTTGCCGAGACCTTGAAGAGGAAATGAAGAGGATATGCTGTGTCACCTGATGAAATAAGAGATTCAAGAGTGGTTTGACAAAAAGACAGAAGAATTCGCAGAATGAGAAAAGAAAAACCCCAGACAAAAGATAAGCAGTTGGTTACAAAGGTACATTTATTCAAATATCCACGAAATATTTTTCTGTGAATTCCCAGTACTGTTGCACGAGTGGTTAGCACAGTTAACATTCCAGAAGCACCATTTCTAGAAGACTGATCCTGAACATTGGACACCAGAACTGATTCGACAACTGAAACGTGTCGACAACATAGTATCAAGGGCTGTCGATTTCTGGTTAGATAACATCCTAGAGGGATATATTATTGAGTTCGCAGTAGACACAATTAAATCATATAGCGAAGCAGAAAGGAACTTCTTCAAGGGACCAAGGGGAAGGTTCTTGTTGTTGCTAAAACTGTGGATTAAGATGCTCATCTACGAAAAGGGCATTTTGAGGATGACTTCCAACGAGTAGAAATATCAGTGTGTAGAGGTTGTAGGTGTTGCGTGAATGCGGATCCGATAGAAAGATGCGGGGTAGATGGACATGAGCGGCGATGATTTTCTAAGGGAAGCTGACGAAGAGTGTGGTACCTTGAGGAGTGGGGTGATATTCTGGCGTCTTGAGAAGAAGAGGAGGACTGAGAGAGAGTCTCCTGAGAGGACTGAAATAGAAGACTACATAACAGGACCACAAGGGAGAAAGTGAACCTATTGCGATGAAGATGGTGATCAGGCTACCCCAGAAGCAGAAGAGGGATGGATCGTAAGTTACAAAATACCTGCAACCCTGTGCACTACCCATAATTTACAAGAAGAAACACAAGTTATTCGCAAAGTTTCCCTACGTGTAGTGGTAAGAGTAGTGCATCAGTAAACAATAACAGTAGGAACATTAGAATGGCAGACGACACAAAAATGCCCACTTTCCATGGGAATGGGATCGAGGAGCCTGGGAAGTTTCGGTTTCTATACGAAGCAGTATGGACCGTGAAGCAGGTCTAGGATGAGGATATTAAGAAGGGACAACTAGCGATGACCCTTATGGGTTGTGCGCTAGATTGGTTCATGAAGTTTACAAGGGTTCCAGTGGGAACACTAGCCAAGTTGTTGGTGCAGATCAAAGCATGAATGATCGATGAATTCTGGAAGCCAAAGTGGGAATCGCAGTATGTCACCGAGCTCAAAGAAATCAAGCAATCCCAAATGAGCTGGTATAGGAATTTGATCAGCGATACAAGACACTGATAGAAAAGGTAAGTTTTGGGATAAATGATATGCAACATAAGGAATGGTTCATCGCAGGACTAGTACCACACATCCGCGGACCACTAATGAAACAAAAGGTTGCGACCCAGGAATAAGCATTGCAGATTGCGATGAACCTAGAGGCTTCACCAATCGGTGAAATAGGGTTGGGTATGGATCGAATCTAATCAGAGCTGGAAAACTTGAAGATCCAACTGCAAAACATGAAGAAAGGGAAAGAGGCCCACGAATAGGTCTGGTGTACCAGGTGTAGGACAGAGGGACACCATAAGGATCAGTGCCCAGACTTTCGATACTATTTTTAATCTGATGCACCAAATACCCTCAGTCAGGGAGGGATACCTTGGTGTCGTATCTTCCAAACGAGAGGCCATCGACCAAAAGAGTGTGTTTATCTACAAAAGATGGTGTCGAAACCAGAGAACTTGTATTCCAAGTTCTGCAAATCGGTTTTCCACAATGATAACAACTACAGAGCTTATGGCCTACTCTAGGAGAGAACTGCAACTGCATATTTCATGGCAGGAGAAGAACAGGCACCGAGTAAGCAACAACAACATTAAACCAACTGCCGACCCAATATAATCATGAGCTGCAACAGTATGATCAGGGACAGTATGGGAAACCGTAGTATGGTCAGCCATAGTATCCAGCACCATAGTGTATGCCACCGTAGTACCCACCATATGGACCACTGCAACAACCGTAGTATGGGCAGTCGCAGTACCCACCATATGGCCCACTACATGGAGAGGCTAGAGGAGGATTCCGTGGAGGTCGAGGTGCTGGCGCAGGACGAAAAGGAGCTGCTAGACAAGGACAAGGATCGATTACATGCTACAATTATGGGAAGCAGGGGCACTCTCAGAGGGATTTCTCAAATCCAGCACCACAGTGCACTAGCGTTGAAGACTGTACGTAGCTCATCGCAAAATTGAAAACCAATAATTTGCCACCACCTCCATAGAACCCAAACCAGAATCCACCGACTGTACAGATGATATCAACGGAGGCTCAAAGACACCCTGTGGCTATGGGAGTGGTGACAAAAGGAGGAGCCATGACAGTATTCAACATGCCACAAGCTACCGTTCGACCAACATGACAAAAACATGTCACCTTTGATGCGAAGGTTGAAAGGGATATCTTCTTGAAAGCGCAGGAGGCGATGAGATAGAGGAGGCAGTTATCTCTTCATGAAGAAGTTATCTATGATATGCCACCGATGTTTGAAGAGATGAAGTCGCAAGGAAAGGATAACACCTTGAAATCCTCCTTGAAAAGTTGCCTAGAGTTGGAAAAGGATCAAGACGCGCTGGAGGAGATATCCAATCTGTTTACTTGACGGGAGGGTGTACACCAGAAAAAAAAGGTCAATCGCATACATAAGAGGAAGATTGGGAGAGAGATGCGAATGTCGACACAGATCATAGCATTTGATGTCAACTCAATTATCTTGGATCTCAGGTCAGATGTCAACATTTTGATCAAACAAACATGGGAGATAAGGGGGAAACCGCAGTTGGCCTAGTCACTAGCATAGCTGCGATTAGCAAATCAGAGTAAGGTTACTCCACTTGGTCGAGTGTACCAACTTTCAGTTGAGATTGTTGGTATCAATACTTATGCATATTTTGATGTAATTGAAATCATAGACTATTGTCCCTACCCAATGCTGCTAGTGATCGACTGGGCAATCAATACTTTGGTAGTTATCAACTTCAAGAAGTAGACTATGTCGTTTGAGAATTGCGAAATGAATGTCATTGCACCTCTATATCATGCTAAAGGTCAGCGATATGTTGAACTGGCAAGATATGAATTTACAAAGAGATGGGATAGTATATACAATATATCTGAGGATTACATTAATCCTACCGCATATAGAGAATTGGGTTGGTGCAGCGTCAGTTCAACGTCATCGGATTCGGATGAGGATCTCAAGAATCGACAGAACCAGATGCATGAAGTGTCATTTAGAAGGTGTGCCCATATCACACAGTCACTACGATGGGTAGCCATGGAGGAGTGCACGCTACCAACATATGAGGGATTTCCCAATTTGAGCACCTTTCTCACAGAGTTTGAGGAGAAAGTGGTGGAACCGAAATGTCTATTGGCCTTGGAGGAATCCTTGATGGCTACTCCTATGCGTTGGTGGGAAGCACACAAGTCTAATATCAAAAAATGGCCACTATATCGCCACCTAATGACAGTTAGGTTTGGCGATGGGGAAGGATATAACGGAAGGAATTCAATGGAAGAAGTGACCCAAAGGTGCATTTGGCTGAGTGCGAAAGCAAATGGGGATTACGAGCAAAAGAAGAATGGGTCCATGCGTTTGTTCACACATTAGATGAAGTACCATGGAGTTGGTATGTTGCAGCAAAACTGCGACACAGAACGAATTCTTGGGAGAAGCTAACACTTGGATTTAGCCAAACATTTTGTTTCTCATATGAGAACCCCTTCATCCATAGTGCGCTACAAGTGATCTGCGACAAGATATTTGAAGCAGTACTGACAGAGAAACCATTAGAACTTTGGTGGAATGTGACACCAGAAATGATGATGGAGTGCTATAACATCACAGGAGAGCCGGATGATGAGGACGATCTGAGGGCTACACATGTATCAGAATTGGAAGGCATTCACAGTGTCGAAGCACAAGAAATACCTTCCGACAAATTTCCGCAACCGCTGAAGATCAAGAATGTAAACATTGGGTCAGAGGAGAACCCAAAGTTTGCAACCATTGCGTATTATTGGGATGATTCCACCATTGCGAAGATGAATGATCTGTTGCATGAGTTTTAGGATCTGTTCCCAACGAAATTATCATAAATAAAAGGAATTTCTAGGGACTTAGGATAAATGAAGATCCCCTGAAACCCGATGCGAAGCCAATCAAGTAGCGACCCTACTGGTTGAATCCAAAGCACAAAGAGAGGATACAGGCCAAGATTGAAAGGATGTTGGATGCAGGCATTATAGAACCAGTAGAAGAATCTGAGTGGATCAGCTCGATGGTGTTCCAGGATAAGAAAACTGGTGAGGTCTGAATCTACATCGACTTGCGTAAATTAAATGATGCATGTTTGCACGACCCGTTCCCGACACGATTCACGGATGAGGTGCTCGAAGGAGTCAGAGGTCAGGAGATCTACTCATTTACATATGGGTTTTTAGGCTATCACCAGATTAAAATTGCAAAGGAAGACTGGCATAAGACTACATTCGTCACAAAATGGGACTGCTTTCAAGATACAGTGATGCCATTTGGATTGAAGAATGCTCCAGCAATTTTTTCAAGATTAGTAGTTTCGGCGTTCAAGGACTACATTCATAAATTCCTTTCCGTCTATATGGACGATTGGACAGTGTATGGGTTGGTCAAAGATCACGTCGCAAACCTGAGGCTAATGCTGGAAGGAGTCAGCAGTACCAGATTTCATTGAACGTGAGAAAGAGCATCTTTTGTGCTTTGTTTGGGATTTTACTCGGGCACATTGTCTGCAGGGAAGGAATGCTGGTAGATCCGACGAATATTTCCATTATTTTCGACCTCCCATCACCGATGAAAGTCAAACAATTGAGAGCGACGCTGGGCCACACAGGCTACTATAGGAAGTTTATCAGAGGATATGCATCTATCACAGCACCAATGGAGAAGTTGTTGAAAACAAATGCCAGGTTCGAATGGAACGAAGAGTGCCATAAGAGTTTGGAAATATTAAAGGTAAAGATGGTTTCCACGCCTATATTGGCATTCCCATATTGGACGAAGGAGTTTCACATTCACGTCGATGCGTCATCAGTCGCATTAGGAGTCATCTTGGCCCAACTAGGAGAAGGCAACATCCACCACCCAATAGACTTCACAAGTAGGAAGTTGTATACTGCGGAGAAGAATTATACCACCACGGAGCAAGAAGGGTTGGAGATGGTCTACTCCTTACGGAAATTATGACACTACCTATTAGGGGGCCACTTTAAAATGTTCACTGATCACTCAGCAATGAAATACTCGGTGAACAAGCCTATGTTGGGAGGGAAGATCTGTCGATGGTTGTTACTATTCCAGTTATTTGATTTCGAAATCATTGTAAATCCAGGACGACTGAATGCAGGACCAAACCACTTGTCACGAATAGAGTTGGGGGAAGAGCCAAGGAGCATTGACGAAGGATTGTCGGATGCTCAGTTGTTCAAGGTTGGACTGGTAGATGACCATTACGAACAAGTCATTCAATTTTTGGAAATAGGGGAGGCATCAGTAGACTACGAACCAAAAGAAGCAGCTAGTCGTCAAAGCTACAGACTTTCAATTGATTGAAGGACAATTGTACAAAATGCGGTCGGACGAGATACTTCAACAATACATCCTTCTACATGAACAGGAGAGGATTCTAGTGGAATCCCATGACGGGATCGTCAGGGGACACTATGGAGGACACGCCACTGCGAGGAAGATTTTGCGAGCAGGAGTATGGTGGCCAATGATTCATGGAGATGTCGCGGACTACGCTAAAAGTTGCGATGTATGTCAATGGACAGGGAAGCCATCAAGAAGGGATGAAATGACACTAGTACCTCAATTGACACTGCAGGATTTCGACAAGTGGGAAGTTGACTTCATGGGACCCATCAACCCATAAGGAAAAAGAACAGCGTCATGCTACATAATTACATTGACAAACTAATGATGCAATGGGCAGAGAGTCTGAAAAGGGGTCTGGTGTACCAGGTGTAGGATAGAGGGACACGCCAAGGATCAGTGCCCAGACTTCCGATAGTATTTGCAATCCGGTGCACCAAATACCCTTAGTCAGGGAGGGCTACCATAGTGTCATATGTGCCAAACCAGAGGCCATTGACCAGAAGAGTGTGTTTCTATGCATAAGAAGGTGTCAAAACCAGAGAATTTGTATTCCAAGTTATGTAAATTGGTTGGCCATGATGACAACAACTACAGAGCTTATGGCCTACTCCAGGAGAGAACTGCAGCCACATATTTCATGGCAGGAGAAGAACAGGAACCGGGTAAGCAACAGCAGCAGTAAACCAACCGCCGACCCAATATAATCACGAGCCACAACAGTATGATCAAGGACAGTATGGGAAACCGTAGTATGGTCAGCCATAGTATCCAGCACCATAGTGTCTTCCTCTGCAATACCCACTGTTGCTTGGGTTTTCACCCAAGCATGTGCTAGTGTGCACCTACTAACTTGTAGTATCAGTTTAGATTAAATAGTAAAAATAACTAAATGTAAAAAGTAAATCTTGATCTAACATGTGCAACTAAATAATTCTAAATTAAGAACAGTAAAAAAAATTGATTCATGACATAAATAAATAAAAATTTGAATTTTTTTTATTACCTCAAAGGGTGAGGATGGTTGAGCTTGAGCAGCTACAATGGTGAGGTGCTCCAAAGCTCCAATGATCTCTTCTTCTCCAAGATGCTAATGGGTATCTTCAAACTCAAAAGGGAGGCAAGAGCTCTCAAGAAATATTTTGACAGCATAAGGATAGGATGAATGTGGATGAATAGTGAGGAGCCCCTGTCACCTTTTTATAGCTTTTTGATGATGGAGAATACCATTGTGGTTTAAGAAAACTAATGGTATTAATAAAAATGGTTTAGGTTTCTTTTTCCTCTTTTTCCCTCTTTTTCCTTTTTTGAATATACTTATATTTTATTCCCTTTTAATTGATTTTTGGGAATTTTGCACCCTTTTTGAGGGGTTTTTGTATTTTTTAAAGAAAATTACATATTTTGAGGGGAAAAAGATGGATTTTGATCTTTTTGGTGACCTTTTGAAGGTTTTAGAGGCTCAAATGGTGGAAAAAGTGGACAAATGGGTCATGGGAGTAGGGAAATGAGTCAGTGAGCACTTTTTGGGTGTTAACAGATTGCCCCCAAATGTGTGAGGGTAGGAGCTCATCGTATGGCCGATAGACATCATATTTCTTTTGTCTTTTTCCTGGGGTTTGGAAGAGAGAAGAGACCTATTGGAGACTGGAACACCGAGCCCATGCAAACTGCACAAACTAAAAATACATGTCCTCAAAATTAATGAGGAATAATCTCTGATAATGGATGAGGTGGGCATACCCATGCTCATATCAAGACATATAAATAACAATGAGGCCCAAAATAGGGGGACCTGAACAATACATATAAACCTGCTATGTACATCATAATGTTCTAGAGGGGACACAATGCTGGGACATAGTCATGGTCATACCATGACTAATTTGAAGAGCTGATACACTGGAAAAGAGAAACAACCGTTCTGAACAAGGTGTCAGAAGGGTTGATGAACTACTGAATCTGAAGGTATCCAACAACTGTAGGGACTCAATAACTGTGAGTCAACTTCTGAAGAGTATATGGAATTGTATACTCGAGGGAGTATAAAATTGGGGTACTTCCGAATACTATAGCCAAGCGCAGCCCAGATATCTATAGGAACATGTAACTGGTTGTTTCCTCAAGTAGACTCACAAATGTGGTAGAGTCAGGTGACATCCGAGGTTTTCAACAAATAACTGAATGGACCAATACCCTGTACGAATCTCAATGATGCGATCAAGGTGTTGACGTCGAGCATGTGAGAAAAAATAATTTGGAGAGGTACTAAGGACTCCTTTCAAAATGATCCGTAGGCACTCACGCTGGTGGTGATGAGTCCAAGGCACAGGGACCTCTGGGTCTATCCTATGGAATAGATTGGTTGGCGTCGACAGAGGGAGACCTTGCAACTACCAAGGCAGTGATGTTTCCTTGATAGGAGCGCGAGGTGTACAATCGAGAGGGGATGGTACTGATAGTAGGATTCACATACTGTGGGGATGGGGAATAACTGGGGTCACAAACTGGGGGGACTCAAACTTCCTTTGTTCAGAGTATGATGACATGGATGACCGGGCAGCATATGAAACTAACTTTAGGTATGCGGATCATAGCTTAAGGGGTCAAGGGTATGTACTGCAATGGAAGAGATTCGGGAGAACAAACTGATGTATGGTATCGGGGAACTCTCAAGTGGCAGATTGCAAAATACTTTGAACAAAGGCGACTGAATTGGGGCAGCTGCCATAATACAATAGGTTTTTTGGAGCCAATATTCGACGACCAAAAAGTCGGATTTTCTACATCTTATGGTCGACTATCCGACCAATGTCATATTTTTCTAACATCGGTTCAAATTCAAATGAAATATGACGATTTGACATTCGTCGGATATTCGACGCCCCATGGACATCGAGCAAACAACCACAAAGAAGTCCCCAAGTAATCAGATATCTGACCCTGGTCATTTAACATGTCATCGACTATCCGATGCCTCTTGCCCCAAAAAAATGACTTCCATCCGATGTCTTTTGCTGTCAGAGCTATGGCAGAAACGTCAGATATCTTCCCTAAAGAAGTACGTTAACCGACGACCCTCACAAAAAAAAATGACTTTAATCTGACGTCTTTTTCTGTCGGAGCTATGGCACAGACGTCGTATATCTTCCCTGAGGAAGTCGATTATCCGATGACACTCACCAAAAAAAATGACTTCAATCCGATGCCTTTTACTGTCGGAGCTATGGCACAGACATCGGATATCTTCCCTGAAGAAGTCGGTTAGCCGATGACCCTCACCAAAAAAATGACTTTAATCCGACCTCTTTTGCTGTCGGAGGTATGGCACAGACGTCGGATATCTTCCCTGAGGAAGTCGGTTATTTGACAACCCTCACCAAAAAAAATGGCTTCAATCCGACGCCTTTTT
The DNA here is from genome assembly GCA_027924585.1 of Larix kaempferi. Lineage (NCBI taxonomy): Eukaryota > Viridiplantae > Streptophyta > Pinopsida > Pinales > Pinaceae > Larix > Larix kaempferi. Next base: position 778,195 of record BSBM01001500.1, on the reverse strand, counting down.
CCATCGGAGCTATGGTACAGACGTCGGATATCTTCCCTGAGGAAGTCGGTTATCCGACGGAATTGGGAGATTTAAAAAAAAAAAACATTATTATCTGGAAGGTGATGCCCTTGAGGAAGTTGCATTGTTGTACAAAACTCTACTAGAGGAGGGTTTCTTCACTAATAGACCTGCACACATTTCACCTTACAAATGGATGAAAACATTACAAGATTTTTCATGGGTAGGCATATCTATATGGATTTCATCATAACAATCTTAAACATATCAACTAATATAATTAACAATGATTGAAATTTTGTTTAATTTGTAATTAACCTCATATCAACCACAACCTATCATCATTCACTCCCACATTCATTAGTAACAAAAAAAAACATAAATGTCATCCTATAATGATCCTTCAAGGGTTGTAAATGAATCAATGTAAAGGAGAAGAATCTGAGTTGATCCTTATTTTGCTAATTGCATTTCCTATAAGTTTTCAAGATTGATTTTCTCATCATTCACTCCCACATTCATTAGTAACAAAAAAAAACTTAAATGTCATCCTACAATGATCCTTCAAGGGTTGTAAATGAATCAATGTAAAGGAGAAGAATATGAGTTGATCCTTATTTTGCTAATTGCATTTCCTGTAAGTTTTCAAGATTGATTTGCTTGTTCTGATACCACTTGTCATACATCCATTACCCTCAATGACCATTTGGGGTATGGGGTAGAATTTTTTTCCTTTTAAAACCCAACAAGGTAACAATCCCAATAAATGTCAAAACCCCAGAGTCCCATTCTACATAACAATACAATTCAATTTTAGGAAGCCAAGGTATTGGTCTTTTTATAACAACATTAGTCATTAGAGTATGCTTGCCGACTAATAACTTAAACATTCGGTACCGTAAAAGAGTTGTAATTTAATTCTCATGGAAGACCTATGCATAGAAGGTTAATTGCCATATTCGATCATAATGATCTCATCTATCTTATCCCATGAGTCTTATCCAATTTCCTTTAGGCACTTGTTTTGTAGTTTTTGCAACCCCAATCGACCTTTCCATCCCGAGGCATCCCATATTCTTATGGCCTTATCCCTATCATGTCCTATCAGAAAACATGCAATCTTTAGACTTTCTTGTATTTCATATGGAAGTATATTTTGAAGCCTAGCCAATTGGTTATGCCAATAAGATGGATGAGCAACAAAGCTACATATTCCCTGCCACTGAAAGCCAGCATCGTAGTAGTTCATTGAGCTCCTCTTTGTTTCGAGAATAATTTAATATTCTCTACTGAACAGGGCCAACCACGTGAAGGTGGAAGCTCTTATGGCCCCTCCCCTCCCCTCACATCACTCTCAATTCCCCATACCCAATGCATGTACTTGAAAAAGGTGGTCTCAAGCTGCCTGAAGGTGGTCTCCCATTGTCAGCTGCACTTCAAGCTTGAAGGTGGTAGCCTTGGGACTAGACATAGGTCACAGGTTTGAATCTCCTCAATTAAGTTGTAACCCTAAAAAATGATGAACATTGACAACAAGAAGCATGTTTCTAATTGTTGTTGGTGTATGCTAGATTAGTTGCAAATATCATGCTTCAGAAGCCAGGCTTCAATGGTAAATATACCATTTTCGAAGGGTTTAATGTGAGGTTAAGGATATTGATTACAAGGAAATTGAAGAGAAGGTTTCGGGTATTGATTCGAAATTGGTTATGAGGAGCAACCAAAAATCACAACATTAAGCTCCTTGAAATTGTCAAAATTTAGATGACACGTGAGTGGGTTTTAGAAATCTAGCATCGTAGCAATTTATTGAGCTCCTCTCTGTTTCAAGAATAATTTAATATTCTCTACTGAATAGGGCCAACCACATGAAGGTGGAAGCTCTTATGTCCCCCCCCCCTCACATCACTCTCAATTCCCCATACCCAATGCATGTACATGGAAAAAACAATTACGTGCAAATTCATCCATATTTCATCATGAAATTTCATCTACCATTCTTTCAATAAAGGCTAACATTCATTAAACCATTGTTTCATTCAGTCAACACATTCATACAATAAAAGATATCATTCAATAAACCATTCATTCATTCAGTCAACACATTCATTCAATAAACCATTCATTCATTCAGTCAACACATTCATTCAATAAAGACTGACATTCAATAAAGGTAACAGTTTACTACACTTAATCATTAAACCATTAAACCATTCAGTAAACCACTCATTCATTCATTAGGCCAAAAATCATGGACGGTATATTGTTATAAAAAATAATTAGATGAAATGTTTCATGTCAAGGATTCTTTTTATAAGTTTTTCTTCTCTTTAGTGGTAAATAATATCTAAGAGGAGCATCTGGACTTTCTTCTCCAGTTCTTTGTTCTTCATCAGGCGCCTGTGGTGGTGTCTGCATCATATAGTGTTGTTCTAGACCTTGATTTTGAGGCAAGGGTTCTGGATTTGTTGCAACAATTTGAAAATGTTACATTGTTGTATCTTGGTAATGTAATGACAAGTATTTCATTTTTAAAAAAATTACAAAGCTGTTTTTTTACCTGACATGGACACATCTTGTTGTTCATGTTCTTCTCCTGGCTCAACATGTACAGTTTCACACTCTACATGCTCTACAGTTGAAATATGGTGAACTACAATTAATGTTCACCATTTGCAATGCTTTACATAAAATTGTAGCATATGAATAAATTCATTACCACGATTGAAAGCAAGATCTTCAATTTGTTGTTGGTCGTCCTTGACATTAGGGGGATCATTGCTTTCCTACTCATAACAGGGTCAATATTTTTCGTCAAGTATTAATAACGAATAGACTGCACAAGCAATAAATATTCGTTAAAGTATATAGATTTTATTTACTTGATCACCAGATGGATTTGTACCAGAAGATTGGGCTTGCCCAGACTAGCTTTTTTGGCATTCAAAAACAGCTCCAAATCCTTTCTCCAATCCAAGCTTAATGTCTTGCTCAGTGGCCACTTCATTGAATCGTTTGTCCTGCATATTTGCATAATTTCGTTAATTAATATTTTGTAGTGTAATAGAACGAAAAACAATTTGCAAATTATTATTTGTATGCATTATTGGTTTTTCTAAACTTACAATCCGTGCCACCAAATTGGAATAACCACTAGGCCCAAGCTTGTGCTGACCTATTTTTTCCAGTCTTTCCTTTGTGGCCTTTGACGTGTCTGGCATCCTATGCAAGTGTTGAAATACGTTAGATGTTCAAAGTTCGATATAGAAATCAATAATAATAAGGTTTTGAATTACATTGCGGAAAGTATTGCATACCTCCCTATGCCTGGTGTTATCTTTCCTTCTTTTCTCGTGGACCTCGCTTTTCCATCATCCAGTAGAGCTTTCCACTCCATTGCTAGAATCATTGGAGGGCACTCATACCTATGGTTTCTTTCAAGGTGGGTCCTATATTGGTCTCGGACAACCTTCATATGTTGTCCAACCTTTTTTAGGACCTTCGCATGATTGAAGGTCTTGTTGCCGAACAAGAAAACCAACCGATTAATGAGTTCATATTTTAAAGCTTTCGGTTGTATATCCCACCTTGTTAGGATGGTGGGCCCAAATATCTCCCAGGATGCGTCATTCATTTGTTTATAGAAAACATCATTTCCAGCAAAATGATCATGCCATGATCATAATTACTTGAAAATATACATTTTATCGATATATCACAATGAAATTTTAAACACTAACTTGATCAACGTATATGAATTACCTGGGATCTTCTCTATCTTTATTAGGACGAGATCTTGGTCAACCAAAAATTGTGCCTCCATTGTTCCCGTGCTAGTGACACAGGAAAATCCTGGAAATGTAGCTTGGTCGATATCAATATTAGCAGGATTCTCAGGGTCGACCATGTCTTCTGGACGATCCGGTGTGCATCGGTCACTAGCAGCCGATGCGCTCACAATTGGGGTCCCTGGTGTATCAGAATGTGTTTCCAACTGTTTAGTTGACAACAATGGCGAAGGACTAGTCGATGCTCGTGGATTCGTTTGCTCATGATGCCACGTCTCTCCACGAGCCTCGCTAGGGCCAACACCGCCTTGACACTATTGTGTGTTTTTCGATAATTCTGTAAATACAACCCGCGTCTTATATGTTCAGTACTATCATATAAAAGAGAAATTTATAAAGTATTAAATTAATTATTTTATGAATCAAGATTCCTCAACTTACTTCCAAGGATTCAGATTTCCATTCCAACACTTGAATCCTTTTCAGATTGTCGCTTGTCTGCGGATCCTGGAGTAGCAGAGAAACGATTTCCGCACTATATTTTGCCAACATTTTGTCTATAATCTTAAATGGGTTTGTGGCTTCACCAATTTTCTCGGTTTCTCTAACCATCTCAGCCACTTCAGGATCTATTGAATGTTCTTGCGATGCTGTTTCAAATAGTGATTCACTGGGCTGCAACAAAAAATTAATAAAACACTATTGAGTTCTATCATGATAGATTCCTAAAAGTATATTAACAAAACATATCTATCATGATAGATTCCTAAAATTACAACTAGATTTACTTGGTGCCTGGACGATGGGGTCGTCTGGTCCACAGCTGTGGACTTGCCTCGATCATCAAGCCCCTGCCAAAATGAAGTAGAAAACATTATCACAACGAAACCAGTATACACACTAAAAACACATAAGAAAATGAACATTATGCTATGTATTATATTGGTACAATTCCAATGGATTATACCTGCAACCTAGAGGAACGTGATCCACTCATCGGATGGATAGTAATAGGTGACATTCCCCGATCTGCTAATACCTGGGAGTTGCCCCTTACAAATACCTAAATCAAAAACATTGTGAAAGTCACCTAGTAAACGAATCCAAAAATAATCATGAAAAAAACGTCGATTAATAACTATTATTAAGTGTTATATTTTTACTATCACAAAGATGTATACCTATTGCATCGAGGGTGCTATGACCCTTGCAGAACCAGACTGCATCAAAAACATAGAGAAAATTACGTAAACGAAATAATTACATAACATTATAGAAACGAAACCAGTATACTAATAATGAAAAAACAAAGGAAACTTTTTTTTTATTATTATATTTGTACTATTACAAAGATGTATACCTGATCCCTCAAGGAAGATGTACTCCTCTAACCATATTCTGATGGGTTTTATCCCGATCACTAGCCTGCGAAGTAAATATGTAAAATTTTAACAAAATAAACTAATGAAAAAAATCCTTAATATGTTAAATTCATTAATAAAAGGTAGTGTAAAATGTTATATGTACCACTCCCATAGTAACTTTTTTTGTATCTAGTCGGTTCAAATTGTAATTAATAATCAACTCTTCCCCTGCAGATATTGATTTAATGGCAACTACAAAAACAAGGTTTCCTTCACGCCCCTCAAATTCGCAGTTGGGTTGCTTAAGTGTAGACTGTGTGCTGTTTATAAACCCCGCAATATTCCCTGTGGCCTTTGGCCTTCCGTCCATGTACAACATTGCTCCTTTATTTTGATTTTTGTCTTTCAACTATAAATAGTTTGCTGACAATCCATAGCTACGCATACTTTTTATAAATCGGACCAGGATCATCCAATCTATGTAGTTGTAACAGGGTCCAACATACTCCATCAATTCTATACATGTGCCGTAAGGGACCCTTATGCCATCCATGGAAAACAACCCAAAACCATGTATTGACGACGGTGCAATTCGATATATCCTCTCATTCACAGAAAAATCTGTGTTCGATTGAGGAAGATCCTTGGGTACCCATTGTTTCACTAAATGTCTGTACCTCAAGGGCACCTCCACGTCGTCTTTTGTCTCATCACCATAATAACATGACCCCCCTCGACCGTCAAAATATTCATTGCGGTTATGGAATTTTCTTCTAGTCTTTTAACATCTAGTTGTTACAACTCTTCTATACCTACTGGTTGTCTCACTTTGGTCTAGCCTTCCTAAACTCCCCTCACTCGAGGAAGACAGATTTGACAAATACTTGTTTGGTTCTACTTGCACCATGGGAAAAAAGTTTAGATACGACCGCAAGGCATAGCGCCTCTTAAAAGGTGACGTGTAACACCTTTTATAATGTTACTTAATCCTCATTCCCTTTCTCAACATGTAGGCATTAAAGTGATGAGGAAGACGATCACTTTATCTTTTGTATGAGTAGAAATTCATGCAATTATGAGCTTTCTTTTATTGGCACTACTTGGGTCTTGACTCCCATATCAAACCATCCAATTATCAGCTTTGTCGTCATGGCCCTAAAGTCTCTCTCATCCCATCAGTTTGGGTTCATCGCCTCGGTAATTGAAGTTCAATCACATTTAGTAACATATTAATATTAAGCAATAACAATTTAAAATAAATAGTTTATATTCAAAAGTATGATCTTTTAGGTGGTTAATAAGTGTTCACAAATCTTCAAAAACAATATTTTATATAATGTTGTGGAACTTGTACAAACTTATTCAAGCATGGTCTGCTTAGATAATTGAAAGTAGTTGAATCAAGCAAAAATGGAACACTCCAAAGAATGTATCCAGTTAATACAGTAGTATTGTTGTTCTAGTTGTAGCCCGAGGTGATGTGGATAGACCTCTGTTGAGATTAAGGTAAGATCATGGTAGAGGTTTGTTAACCAATTGCTTGCAACAACGCCTTTTCTGAGGGAGTTGTTGTAAATCATCTCTGGTACAATACTGGATCCCATAGGCATTCTTCGGAGTTCTGGCACTAGTCTAATAAAAGCATCAGATCCCTGTAAGTTAGCATCTAATACTTCAGTATGTCTCAACTCCCTCCTAGGTTTCCAGTCTTGCATATAATCCAACCACATCAGATCATCATTAATTTTATAGATCTGATGTTTTCCTTTAGTCCAAGCAGAGATTTCCATGTTTACTTGTGGGTTATTGCCCCACTGGATTCCACTTTGACCTTTTACGCTCGCTTGTCTCAGGCTCGCTTGCAACAGGCTTGCTTGTTTTAGGCTAGCTTTTTGCAAGCTCGGTTGTTAAAAATTAACTTCTATGTCAAATATTCTCTTGTTAGATAGTTAGCAATGCTTTTTGCTTTGCTAGAAATGTGCTCATGAACAGTAGTACAGTTATAACATCATGAAAACAATGCTTTCCATCTTGCTAACTTTCCTTCTGTTGTTGCAAATTTTATTTTGTTGTTTAGCACATATGGAATACTGGAGCAATCTGTTCCTATGATAAAGTCATGGTTCAACAAATAAATTCATAGTTCTACACAATTTTCTGTCAGGACACTTATTCTCCAAGATAATTTTCCACACAAGTTCAATCGAGGCCGAGTTCCACCACTCTTAAAATTCTTTACCAACAAATATAATTTGATTACCAACAATTTTGTCTGACAGGACAAGTCTTAACTACTTAATTCAAATTATTTAACACGTATTTGATTACCAACAATTTGATTGCTTAAGTCTTATAACCAACACATACTTGATTACCTGGGTGTAGACATTTCCTGTAATATACTCATAAGAGTTACTTTCAGAAATGACTGTGCCTCTTATAGGCCAGTCAACTCTAGGAACCAAGTGACCCTATTATAGGGTTAGCACAAACCAGAGAGAGAGAGATGACTGGGCTATGGTATGGTCAATCAAAGAAAGTCAATGACATTCAAAAGGCTCAGTACAATCACAATAAAGATGAGTTGATATCCAACAGACTGAGGCCAAAGAGACTCACGGCCCCCATGAGTAAGGTACGAGGACCAACCAAAGGGTAAAAAAACCAACTAGTAAGGTACAATTAAAAAAGAAAAGAGTGGGTATAAATTAGACTCATAACCCTTGGGACTAAGGGGGTGTAGTACCTCAAATGTGGACAAACTACCATAGTTATACCCACAAGACCAAAAAGTACATAAAAGGCGGTACAAATCAAAAGATAACTGAAGATCAGTAAAAGACCCAAAAGGTGTGAGGTACAAATAAGGTCAAATATATATTGCAATAGCTCCTTGTAACTACCTTTTATTTGACATGCCAAAGAGATGGAAGGTCACATAATGTCAAATATATGCAATAGCTCCTTGTAACTACCTCTTATATTCAACGGCTCCTTGTAACTACCTCGTATATGCAATAGCTCCTTGTAACTACCTCTTGTAACTCAAATAGGACCACCAAAAGGTATGGTACGAAGTGTGTATAAATACTCATAACATATTGGACAAAGGGGGTGTACCTCAAATGTGGAAAAACTACAGTAGTTTCCACAAGACCAGAAACATAAAAGGTGGTACAAATCAAAAGATATCCCAATATGAGTAAAAGACCAAAAAGGTAAAATGCAAGGTACGACAAAAATATTATCGGCAAAATGGAAGGACCATAAGAAAATCAACCAAGGTGCGGTACAACCAATCATCTCTCTCTCAAAGGTACCATTGTTCCATATAACCTGAAAGACCATCATCACAGTAAATGGAAAAGTCCACACGGATGATGTGATCACGTGGTCCTTTAGACTAGTCCTAAGGTCAAGCGTTAGTGGCTCCATCAAGGTGTGTTCAGTACCTTGAGAAGACCATCTATCTCAACCATCTCGAAGACATAGGAGAAGAGGACATCACACATCATCAGATAATTGGTAACTAACCATGTAAGAACTCAGAAACTCTAAATAAATCGAGTGTGCAAAAGGGGAGCTAGGAAAAGACAAGGCTCGCAGGCCAAAAAAAAAATCTCAAAAAACTATACTGGGACCGGTGTCACAGTAAGTGAGCTGAAACAAAAGTGGCCAGAATGCCAACAAGCAGCACTAAAAAGAAAAAGACAATCTAAAAAGGTGAAATAGGAAGCAAACGTCCTAACTAGGAGCTGGAGACCTCGACAAATCGTATCCTTCTCAAGATGATGAAATCCAAATCAAACAATACAAAATGAGAGACCAACAATGGAAGGATATCCCTCTACTGAAAGGGATCCTGGGTAAAAGAGCCATAGTAGAAAATTCACTAAGCTACCTCATTCATGACATGTCGGAAAAGGTTTTCGGTGCTTCTTCCTTATCACCCTTGTATCACCAGTATGGTGGCCAGAGAATACAAGGAAGACAATGATCGATGTTGCCTTAGGGATAATTGGAGTACGACATTCCACAGAGTCTGCCGGGTTCTCGATCTTGCGGCAGTTTAACCCCTGAAACAACAGGAGGCCCATCCACAAACTGGTTGATGACCATGTCAACAAGTACAAGAGGATTTTAGCACCCTACAGGACAACAACTATGTCTCGGATGATAATGACAAGGGGGAATTATTTGGATGCCTATCCCCGGTGTCCTACCTAACTACCAAATTCTTTTTATCCTCAAGTGAGGTTAAAGTGTGTTGAGTTAACGAGTTAAATTTTAATGGTTGTATTACTCAGTCGGGTGATGGAAGTGCAACTCATGATGTGATGACTGACTCAAACCATGCAAATTCATATGAATAAAATAAGCCTTTCCTTTCAATGAATGCTAGCTAAGGTAAGGAGAGAGTTCTTTCAAACTATAACTACTCTTTCAAATTAAATGGATGCAACAAGTGTTCAAGTTCATTCATGGGACCTCAAGGAGAGCTTTAGACATACTCAAGTCATGCAAATGAATTCATCACATAAAAAAAACTGATAATAAATATAGCGAATTATATATATCCATGTTCATAATTCCTTAGGCACTCTTATAACATTCTTCCATCATTGTTCACAAAAACATAGTGACAGTAGAAACAATAAACTGCATAAAATACATCTAATTACATCATTCATTATGAAGGACAAAATTGTGAATTTAAAGAATAGTCATTTACTAGTACTAATTACAATGTGACTCGATCCGAGTAGTGTTGCCAGTGGCCTTGAATTTCAGCATGGCAACAGTGACAATTGGCGTGGGTCGCCATTGCCAAGCTGAAACTCAAGATCGATGGCAACACAACTGTGGGACAACTTTATTTGATATCCAAATTAACTATTAGATGGTTTTAGATAATATTGCACCAATTTCAAATGGAAATCAAAATTTATAGGGTTTTGGTGAGTTCTAGGCACCTTGCAGCTGCATAGGAAACCCTAAAACAACATTGGGCATATTTCAGGGGGTCATCTTTTCAAATGTTAAGAACTATGGAACAATCAACACCTGATAAAAAAGTGAATCCTTTTTCCCTTCTGCTAGGTTTTTGATAGCTAAAATAGGGTTAGGTTTAGAGTTTTGAAATCCTCTTAGAACCTGTATTATGGTGAGTTGACCTGATGAGACACTATGGCATTTTATAGTTCTCTACAATATGCTTTTGTCTCTCTTCTATATTAGTATCACCTCCACACTTCTACTCATACTATGGATGACCAACACCTAATGGAAAAATTAATTGTTTTCCCTTATTTTGCTAGGTTTTTTATCTCATTGTATTTTGGGTTATTCATGCTTTCTAACCACATGTGGGATCCTTAGATAACCTATAAGCAAATTGAGAACCCTAAAGATAAAAAACATTGCCAAAATGCAATAAATGCTTATTGTAATTTGAAATATCAGACCTGTAAGATGCATTAAAACACACTAAGCAAGCAGCCAAAACACAGATTTACACCTAAGGAAATGTAAAAACATTAATGTCGAAATTATGGTCAAAGTGAATTGTTTTCCCTTTTTTGCTAGTTTTTTTATTAGCAAGAATTGGGGTCAAGATTTGCATTTGCAGCCAAAAGATCTGGTCCTTCTAAAGGAGTTAATTGATAAATATCAGATACCCAATGAGCTCAGGTTTTCTTTATGGACTTGAATCAGATATACATGTGCATTTCCTTCTCTGAGCACTCGCAGGCAGCTTAGCTGCAATAGAATTTTGGCCTTTTTGGTATTGATGCAATCAAGTGACAACCATGAAGAACTGGGTGCATTTTTTTCAAATGATCCCGAGTTTATGAATGATTTGATGAAGGTGTTGCAATCCGATATATTTATACCAGATAACATAAGATCATCTGCTATTTGGGATTTAGGATACCAGTTTGCAGTAATCTCTACATCTCATGAGAGGAGTGGGGTGTTAAATGTTCCAAATATTGATAGCAATGCAGCAAATCGTGTGTTTTTATCGAGCTTATCGCAGAAGGTTGTCATGTCATTACCTACGATGGAATTATATCTTGTTGAACTATTAGAGGGGGATTTATATTTTTTTCTGGCATATGTGACATCATCATCGACTTTTCCAAGTCCTATGAGAGAAACTGGACTGATTCCAGCCCTTCTGCCTTTATTAGAAGACACAAATTCTTGTCATACACACCTTGTCATCTTTGTTGTTAAGATACTCCAAAAGTTTATGGATTACAATAATCCAACAGTCACTCTATTTAGATATCTTGGAGGTCTAGACAGTACTATTAAGAGACTACAAGGGGTTGGTTACTAGATTTGTGGAGTTGTCAGCAGAAAGCAGTATTGCATCTTCAGCATGTGATGATGATAAAGGAAAAATTCCATATTCTCAAAGGTGTCTTATCAAGACCTTACTCAAGGCACTGGGATCAACAACGTATGCCCCAGCAAGGCCCATAGGCTCAGAGTAGAGGCCAAAGACAAATTGGATAGTCCTGTTCCTATGGATACTGATTCTAAAGATAAGCATAATGAAAGGGTTGGAACTAGTGGATTGTCTCTTGAAAATATGAGTAATGAACGCTTTCTAAAATTAAGCATTTGACATGCCATGGTGTTTGTGCATCTGGCAATGGAAAATCCTGAAACTTGTAGAATATTTGTTGAGAAAAAGGGCATTGAAGCCCTTATGAGGTTCTTGACTCTTCCAAGTATTCCACTATCTTCAAAAGGGATGTCTGTAGCTATGCACATGGTTGCAGTTTTCAAAGCATTCACGCAACAACACTCAGTTTCCCTTGCAAAGGTATTTTGTGCTCATCTGAAGGAAAATATCAAGACTACATTAAATGTTTTGGATCATGTTGCAGGGACTAATTTATTAGCTGCAAAAGATGGACTGAATCGGAAAGTATTTTGGTGCTTGTTTGTGGTACAATTTTTTGTCTTTCTAGCTGATGCTACTAAATAAAATCGATGGTTGGTAGCATTAACGACAGAATTTGGAAATGATAGCAAGGATGTGCTTCTTGATATTGGGATGATACATCAAGAAATACTATGGCAAGTTGCACTTACTAAGGATTCAAAGGTGCTGCTAAAGAAAGATGATGGCAATGTTTCCAGCAGTATCACAACTGATTTGGATGTGCATGCAAATGAAATTGATGATCACTTGCCAACTTCTGTTGGACACTATGTGGATCTTATTTTGAATCAACATAGGAAATCATCTGTTTGGAATGTTGAACCTCAAATTTTTGATCTAATACATCTATTTCATGATATTGGTCACAGTGCTCGGCTTCAACGAAGGTTGAACATTGATTCCTCTGCCCTAGGACAACAAGCCTATGTTCACAAACCACAGTATTCTCATTCTGATGAAGGCCCTTCTAGAATCAAAACGCAAGGCAATAAGCAAAAGTCACTACATTCGTTTTGATATGAGATATTAAGGTCATTTTCATTTCATATAAATCATTTGTTTTCAGAACTAGGAAAAATGAATTGTCAATCCTGCTTCCAAATTTGTAGCATCTACAGTTTCAACCATCTTTCTGGATGATGACAAGCATAATAGCTTCCATGGGAAATGACAAAGAGGTAAGGGTGATTGTTAACATCTTGGTCACACACCCAACAACTTATTCACCCATCAAACTAAAAAAAACACTAGATGCAATAAGATAAAAATACCCCAATGTAAATTGAAAGGTTCTACCCCAATGTAGATTGAATTAGCAATGAAACCCTCTTGGAAGATCGAATTAGCAATGAAACCATAGTGATTTGCTACCTAATTTTTAAATTTTTCAAATCAAAACAATTTAGGGCTTGGTACTGACGGACTTGGGAGGCATTTCCGGCTCCTCTTATAGTTTCTTTGCTTGGACTCCCTCCAACCTTCCACAATCGCAAACCACCTCTCTCACTATCCACTGCTCCAAACCGCCTCTCACAATGCTTGCTCGTTGGGTCACTCCCACTGCTTGCTCGTTGGGTCACTCCCTCTCCCCTGCCACAATCACAAACCGCCTCTCCCACTATCGAACACTAGTCCAATCTGCCACCCAAAACTCCAACTATCCATTGGTCCAAACCACCTCCCCCACTACTTACTTGTCGGGTCAATCCCATTGATTGCTCATAGGGTCACTCCCTCTAACCTGCCGCAATCAGAAAAAGCCTCAGGTCTCAGGTTGAGAGCAGGTCCAAATCGAGAGCAGGTCACTCCAAATCGATAGTAGGTCGAGAGCAAGTCCAAATCGAAAAGTCGCTGCAGAGGGTTTATGGGTGTGGTTTATGAAATGCATATGGGCTTTTTTTATTTGTTCTATATATATTATATATAATGTTTGTTTTTTGTTTTTTTTAATTTGTTTTTAATTAAATATTACATGAATATATTCATTTTTAAAATTTTAATTGTTATATATATATATTTAATTAAAAACAAATTAAAAAAACCATTGTTATATATTCATGTTTTAATTTTATTTATTATATATTCATTTTTTTAATTTTAATTGGTTTTTTTTGTTATATATAATGTTTTTTTTTAATTGTTATATATAATTTTTTTTAATTGTCAAAATTTATTACATGAATTCTATTAGTTAGGTCAAAAATTGTGTAAGAGTTCATTTGGAGATATAGGTTAAACATTCTATTTCAAAAAAAAATCTTGGTCTTGAGCTCCGGAAGGTATTGGTCCTAAACATAGGTTAGATCCTTAGCTTGATGAGCTCAAAGAATATCCTAGTCCTATTAATTGGTTATATCTTGATCTTAAGCTCAAAGATTATCTTGGTCCTAATTATATGTCTAATCATGATCTTAATCTCAAGCCCTAGTATTGATTAATTTCTACTGAAGTAGGTAATGTCTTAATAACATATGTAATCCTTTTTACAAACTCAAGTCACAATCTTGAACTTATAACCTTGTTGTATAAATAATGGATGAGCATAGTTCAATTGGAAAATGAAATATTTTTTATAAAAAAAACCTTATTGCAAAAAAAATGCATTAAGAATTAACGTTGTATCATGATTAACGTTGTCATCATCATTAATCTTCATCATCGTCATCATCATCATATGCATCATCATTAACATCGTCGTTGTCATTAATTAGCATCATCATCATAAACAACACCATTTTCATCATCTTTTTCATCATAACCACCATCCCGATCATCATCATCATTGTCATCATCATGATAATCATTGCCATCATCATGATCTTGGTATATGTTGACCATTCTTAACTACCTCCTATAGCCAATTGGCTACTAGGGAAGATAAGGAAAATATGCACCCTTCCTCCTCATACTTTCAAGAAGGGGCTTAAAAAATATAGTTCATGCCAGGATCTGAAAAGTGGAAGGGTCATTGAAAAGGATAAAAGGAATCACCAAAAACTCATGTTGACCATAATGAGTGTGGAAAGATATTTTAGGAATATTTTCTTCATTCATGTGAATTTGGCGATAACTAGAGCGAAGGTCAAGATCAATGAAGAATTTCTCTCCCTGTATCATATAAGAGATAATTAATGACTAGAATGAGAAATTTATCTTTCACTATCAAGGAGTTAAGAGATAAAAAATTGGGACACATGTGCCAAGTGAATTGTTTTTTAAGGACCATGACAACCAAAGAAGAGTACAGGTTGGTACTGGGATGAATGATACCAATAGCTAAGAACAACGATACAATATTTTTAATTTCATATATTATTTTGTTCAAAAGTATGACAATATGATCACACATTGGATGGGAGGATATGATGAAGTAATGAGATGCTATGATCATGCTCTCTCATTTGTAATTCCAATAAATCCATGGTGATATGACATAATCTTATTATCCATTCACACCAAGAACAATATCATGCCCACCTGTTTCAATGGAAAACATGTTAGTTTTCCGGGAGTAATCACCCATTTGAAGCATCACATTTTCACAACTTCCACCATATTTCATAGATCTCCCATCAATAATCATTATCTAAAATTTCTTAGTAACAATGATTTCAATTGGTTTCTTGGGAAACTCAATGATGAATGAAATATGGATGGTTCTGCCATTAATCAAGATAATGAATTTTCTCTTCTTGATATAGCCAACCATGTTTAACGTTAATGAGGAGAATAAATACTAGTCAAATAATTAAGGGAGATATAGGGTTCTTCACAGGGTTAGGAAGAAAAACTTCCTCAATGATGGGAGGGGATTCCTTTTGAGTTCTTCCATCAAGTTCATCATCATAAATGTCCTCAAATATGTCCACAAATAATTGATGTTCCTTTCATATATGCTCAAGAGAATAATTTTCATTACAATTGTAGCATAGAACCTTAAGTTGATGTTCCTCCATTTTGTCATATGCCAACTTATGGACCTTGAAAGGTGGAAGAGATTGTTGAAGAGCCACCATAGTTGGGGAAAGAAAATGAAATAAAGTTGGGGATTTTGGACTGATCATAGGATATAACACATGCATGACAATAAATATTATTGTCCTCCAACCAAGTAGTAGGGTGGTTCACCTCTAAGTGGGATTTAATTTCCTCTTTAAGACCACTAATAAGGAATTGCTTAAAAAATAATCATTTAATTTTTATGAAAAAACAAATGAACTTTGATGACTCCTACAATGAATTTCATTAGGTAATAAAATATTACATTAAGGGAAAGTTAGTGCTTCATTTGATCAAACCAACTAATCGGATCTGACCCGCCAAACTTGTTTAGAATTACTTCAGAAAAATGAGGCGTCATACTATTGGAAGGGTCGAAAAATGAGAAGTGATTCTTGAGACATTCTTCCCATTCATGTTCTTTCCCTTATGGAATCCTTCAAAAAATTCATTATCACCTTGCATGAGCTTACCCTTCAGTTTTTCAAATTGATCAAAACAAAGGCTAATTGATGCAATGAGGGGCATGAAAATATTGGTTTCCATTTTGCTAACTAATTGGGTGAGAGAATAAACCATTTTTTGTATGTCCTCTGTATTTTACATGTTATGAGTGTTTATCATGGGACCATTAGGTCCATCAAAGAGGTTAGTCATGATTTATCCCAACACAATCAACAACCTAAGAGGATTTCCTTGTGAGGGTACATAAGCAATGGTACTAGCGAGTCCACAAAAAAATTAGTTATTTCAGAGTGAAACCATGATGATCAAATTACTACTTGTTGAGTATCATTACATGGTTTTTAATGCTCCATTAATGGTTGGTGTCAGTCATTTTTTAGTCTAGAAACCCTCCCACACCGTCAATGCATGCATTTAGTCTAACCATGCCAAATTTCAGTCCAAGCCAACACATATTTAAAAAATTTCAATGTTGACCCCATGTATCACATTATTTAATTTATAGGTATGGTTTTTGATGCTGCAATGGTGAGTGTCATTCATTTCAGTCTTGAAACCCTCCCACACCGTCAATGCATGCATCTAATATCAGACTTCTGACTTCAAAAGAATCCGACGAGATCGCTAAACCACTGATGAAAAACACCGTTGGTTTTTCTAGGTACTAGCTGCATTGGATATCATATAACGATGATGATCATGATGAAGTTCATGATGATGATGATGATGATGAAGATGACGATGATGATGAAGACGATCGATGATGACGATGATGATGAAGATGCTGATGATGATGAGGAAGATGAGGATGATGATGAGGATGAGGATGATGACGATGAGGCTGATCACAATGATGATGATGATGGTGGCCATGACGACGACAATGAACATGATGTTGCTGATGATGATGATGATGACAATGATGAAGATGATGATCAAGATGATGATGAAGAAGAAACATATGATGATGATGAAGAAAAATATGATGATGATGAAGATGATGATGAAGATGATCACGATGACAACGATGATGATGATGATGATGATGATGATGTTTGAGTCTTGATAATTGTGCATTTCCTTACTAAGCTTCGCTCTTTTTCAAGAATAATTTAATATTCTCTACTAAACAGGGCCAACCACGTGAAGGTGGAAGCTCTTATGGCCCCTCCCCCCCCCCCTCACATCACTCTCAATTCCCCATAACCCGACAAAAATATCTATGTACAAAAACTTTAAATGTGTTTTTTGACATACTATATAACAAGCAATGTTTCTAATTATATCATACTGGAAAATGGAAACTCACTAAGAAACATTTAATTTATTATTACTAAATACCTCATAAACCTCAATGGTCTTCATCATCTTCATCATCATATGTACTATCATCCGATGATCCAGATTCAACATTGTAAGGATTGGCCATATCATCCTCGTCCTCGATGTTAGTTACAATCATCATGTCATCATCGATATCATCTTCATGGACATAGTCTGATACATCATCTAATTCAATAATTTCTTCGACATCTTTTTCAGGAACATGATCATCTAACTCATGTTGATCATGATCATCTTCTACGGCGTCTTCTTCTTTGAGAACATCTTCATTACCTTCATCTACGTTATACTTTACTGGCCTTCCCCTTGGATCGTGTCTCACAGCAAATGACCAACCCACTCTACCTAGAATATCAGAGTAAAATACCTGTTCACATTGGGTTGGAAGAACATAGGGCTCTGTTCTTGGATCAAACAATCTTGTATTTACCATGGTAAATCCATTATCATGCTCAATTATTGTTTTATTGGGATCACGTTGATTCAATCGACAAGTGTACCATTTGACAACGAACAAAAATACCTCGAAGGAGTTAAATTCACACTGAAGAATGTCTTCTAGATACCCATAGTATCGATTTTCAGAGAGTTCTAGATGTCTGTCACTTCTAGAAGAAACATTGGTCACCTCAAAGACTGCAGATATCCCACAATCAGATGTTTTCTTCATTTCATCCAACTTTTTGGTGCGATATCTACATCCATTGCACCACATAGCCTTATGGTGTTTTACCTACAACAAGCCATAGTACAGGAAAAGATTACATAATGATCCAATATTTATGATTAACTAGTGCATGTTTATAATGCCATACAATGATAAAAATCAGCGTGATGTACAATGACAATATTTTTTACAAAAAAATAAATAGTGTGGTTGATTAATATGCTTACATGCTTATCTTTTAAACCTCTTGCTAAATCGATTTCCTTTTGTGTTAGATTGGTGTCTCCATTGCAATGTGCAGCTTTAACCAATGAAGCCACACCTTCCCATGATATTCCATGACCAGATTGTTCACATCGTTCGATCCATACCTTCATCCAGTCAAGATTGTTTGCGATCTATAAATGAATTGCATCCCACTCTCGACCAACTATTTCATGATGACAATAAAATTAAAATTCAATACAAATGTATAGTCAATTAAGATTAAAGATAGAATATGTATGATTTTATATATACATAAAAATCACCAGTCAAATGTGTTATGTTACCTTTCACCTTCCTCGATCTACCTTTCCCCCTGGGGTACTCCCCTTTGAAATTGTTATTGGATTCCGGATCACAAATGCAATGTAAATTGAGCTTTGATGCTAATTTAGGAAGATATTCACTAATATACAACATGTTTTGTTATACCATATATCCCTCCATCATAGAACCCTCAACATATGCTCGTTGTCTGACCAAAACCTTCATAAATTTCAAATGCCTCTCAACCATCCACATGGACCTTGAGTTCACAGGGCCACACAGTTCAATCTCCTCAACATGGTGTATGAGGTAGTGTTCTTGTGCATTGAAAAATGCCGAAGGTAGATGCTTCTGCATTTCACACATGAGACGAGGAATTTCTCTCCTCCAATACTTTATGTCTTCCTTATGGAATTATTTAGATGACAACCATCTACAAGTGACATGACAAGTACCAAATCAAGAGATTAAAGGAAAAAAACATTATATTACATAACATGGATTAGAGAACGAAAATCAAATATAAGTTCTATGTTGAATTGAAAAACACTAAGCACATGGAAAAAGTCACCACTTACCTCATGTATTTCCCGAGACTATATATTATTTGCTTGACATTGTTGTCGAAGTTGTCCGGGATAGAGAGAGGTAGAACATACTGTAACAATAATATACAAATAAATGCATTTTATCAACAAAGAGTAAACAAACAAAAAATGCACCAACCATATTCACTCGAGTAGGAAAAAAAAAATTAAAAAAATCCATACCATAATAATTACCTTCATGAAGACATGCTAATCGTGAGTTTTCACCCCCGTGAAATCACCTTTCTTTGTTATGATATTCTTCATGTTCACACAAAATTCGGTGGGAAATTTAATTTTTCGAATGACTTCTTTTACAACATTACTTTGTTGGTCCGTTAACATCCATGGAAGTGAGTTGATATTAATTTTCTCTTTGTTGCTATGAAATTGAATGACGTCTTTCATTGCATGGTTGCTATCTTGAATGTCTTTGCAAATTTTGACAATTTTTTCCTTGTCACTCCTTCCATCCAATATTCAACATAATGTTTCGGTCACATTCTTTTTTATATGCATTGTATCAAATAGATGAGCAATTTGTAGGTGCTCATAGTAGGGCAACCTACTAAATTGTATAGGATAACTTTTCATTCCTCGTGGAAGCCCATTAATGCCTTGATCATGATCACATGAAAAAAAATCATGAAATTAGATAAATCAATGTCAATTACAGTAAACAACACACAATATTAAAAAAAACAATATAAAATAACATATACGATGATTCATAATTATACGTACCTTGACGATTTCTATTATATTGCAACTTCCATAGGTGAGGTGTCATTATCTACGGTTTTAATGCAATCTCTTGCTTTCCATTGAATAGATGTTTTTCGGTAGTTCGATACTGGTGATTCTTAGAGAGGAAGTGCCTATACTCATCAAACACCTCCTTTCCTAAGCTTTTTGAACAACGAGATTTGATCTTAGGACCACAAACCGGACATGCAAATTTCCCCTTTGTCTGAAGACCTACATAAAGGGATGGAATATCTATATCAATTACAAAAAATTTATACAAAAGGACTAGATTATTTAGAAAAAAATGCATGCGAAGTAAATTAACTAGTAGTTCATAAAATTAAATCCAAATAAAGAGGAACTTATAATTACATACCACAAAAATGGGTTAACCCTGGGGCATCATGTATTGTCCATACAAGCATTGCATGGAATTGAAATTGCCTTTGTCATATTGGTCTAGATACGTCATACATAGTGATGCCATTCCATAACTTCAGTAGCTCATCAATAAGAGATTCGATATATACATTCATATCTTTGACTTGGTACTTACCTAATTGAATTGAACATATAAAAAATATAATTATGAGACGTACCATTTAAATTATATATATGAAACCATATTGGGAAATAGAAAAACATTATGTGCTCCCTCTTTATTGTCAACCATGGAGGAATGTTGTTGTTGATAACAAAAATTGGCCACACCGAGTAAACAAATCTCATCTCTGCAAAAGGATTGACACCATCTGCTGCCAAAGAAATCCTAAGATTACGAGGTTCATATTTAAAGTGAGGCCATTTTTCCTCCATATTTCTAAATGAATACCTATCTCAAGGCATCCGAATAATGTCGTCTTGACTTTTGTTCCGTGCATGGTAATCCATAAAGTGCGCTATGTTTTTGCACCTAAACAGTCGTTGCAAACGGGGAATAATGGGAATATAACGTAGAACCTTGCGAGGCACCTTTTTAGTTACTTGATCTGTGCGATATCTAATGATATGACATTCAGGACATTCTGTTGCAAATTCATGCTAGTTGTAATAAAGAACATGATCATTGGGGCATGCATGAATTGCATCATATTGCATTCCAATTTCTTTCATGATGGCAGATAAATATCGATATGTGCGAGGTAAAATATTTGATGGTGGTAACAAATATTCACCTATCATGCTACAACAAATTAAAATAAAAATCTAGTTAATATAATATAGAAATAATATTAATGAAACAAATCTCATCCGTAAAAGTTTGACTTATATATGAATTAAAAATAAAATACATGACAATCATATATATTTTGTGATGGAATATATTACATACCTTAACATCCATGTGACTGGTATGTTTGAAAGACCATTCATAACCTTCAAGTTCATTACCAACAATAAAGTAGAGAGAATATTTGTCTTGGAGCCGTCATAAAGGGGTTCGTATGCCTTGTCAAGAAGAGGTATATCATGAATATCATCAAAATGTTCATCATTTTCATGATCATCATCATCCCTTCCAACATTAAATGAATCATGGATCAAAGTATTTGTAACATCATCTTCAACTATGTTATCAGTATGATCATCTTCTTCAATGTGATCATTAATTACTTGTTCTCCATTAATATTCATAGCTCCATGTTCCTCCGGTACTTGTTCTGGAAGCACTTGCTGATCCAGATGATATGCCGTAGGATGTCTTTCCTTTATAATTACATGAAACAATCAATAGATAAAAGTTAATATAAGAAATTCAAATGCAAAATGTAAAAATTTCAAACGCAAAATGTAAAAATTTATGTGAGACATTAAAAATTTAACAAATTTTGTACTGTTGGGATGAAAAGAACAACGACCAATTGTACTGTTGGTCAAATAGGTGCATCCAAACTATTATAACGTAGAACCTTGCGAGGCACCTTTTTAGTTACTTGATCTGTGCGATATCTACTGATATGACATTCAGGACATTCTGTTGCAAATTCATGCTAGTTGTAATAAAGAACATGATCATTGGGGTATGCATGAATTGCTTCATACTGCATTCCAATTTATTTCATGATGGCAGATAAATATCGATATGTGCGAGGTAAAATATTTGACGGTGGTAACAAATATTCACCTATCATGCTACAACAAATTAAAATAAAAATCTAGTTAATATAATATAGAAATAATATTAATGAAACAAATCTCATCCGTAAAAGTTTGACTTATATATGAATTAAAAATAAAATACATGACAATCATATATATTTTGTGATGGAATATATTACATACCTTAACATCCATGTGACTGGTATGTTTGAAATACCATTCATAACCTTCAAGTTCATTACCAACAATAAAGTAGAGAGAATATTTGTCTTGGAGCCGTCATAAAGGGGTTCGTATGCCTTGTCAAGAAGAGGTATATCATGAATATCATCAAAATGTTCATCATTTTCATGATCATCATCATCCATTCCAACATTAAATGAATCATGGATCAAAGTATTTGTAACATCATCTTCAACTATGTTATCAGTATGATCATTCTTCAATGTGATCATTAATTACTTGTTCTCCATTAATATTCATAGCTCCATGTTCCTCCGGTACTTGTTCTGGAAGCACTTGCTGATCCAGATGATATGCCGTAGGATGTCTTTCCTTTATAATTACATGAAACAATCAATAGATAAAAGTTAATATAAGAAATTCAAATGCAAAATGTAAAAATTTCAAACGCAAAATGTAAAAATTTATGTGAGACATTAAAAATTTAACAAATTTTGTACTGTTGGGATGAAAAGAACAACGACCAATTGTACTGTTGGTCAAATAGGTGCATCCAAACTATTATAACGTAGAACCTTGTGAGGCACCTTTTTAGTTACTTGATCTGTGCGATATCTACTGATATGACATTCAGGACATTCTATTGCAAATTCATGCTAGTTGTAATAAAGAACATGATCATTGGGGCATGCATGAATTGCTTCATACTGCATTCCAATTTATTTCATGATGGCAGATAAATATCGATATGTGCGAGGTAAAATATTTGACGGTGGTAACAAATATTCACCTATCATGCTACAACAAATTAAAATAAAAATCTAGTTAATATAATATAGAAATAATATTAATGAAACAAATCTCATCCGTAAAAGTTTGACTTATATATGAATTAAAAATAAAATACATGACAATCATATATATTTTGTGATGGAATATATTACATACCTTAACATCCATGTGACTGGTATGTTTGAAAGACCATTCATAACCTTCAAGTTCATTACCAACAATAAAGTAGAGAGAATATTTGTCTTGGAGCCGTCATAAAGGGGTTCGTATGCCTTGTCAAGAAGAGGTATATCATGAATATCATCAAAATGTTCATCATTTTCATGATCATCATCATGCATTCCAACATTAAATGAATCATGGATCAAAGTATTTGTAACATCATCTTCAACTATGTTATCAATATGATCATCTTCTTCAATGTGATCATTAATTACTTGTTCTCCATTAATATTCATAGCTCCATGTTCCTCCGGTACTTGTTCTGGAAGCACTTGCTGATCCAGATGATATGCCATAGGATGTCTTTCCTTTATAATTACATGAAACAATCAATAGATAAAAGTTAATATAAGAAATTCAAGTGCAAAATGTAAAAATTTCAAACGCAAAATGTAAAAATTTATGTGAGACATTAAAAATTTAACAAATTTTGTACTGTTGGGATGAAAAGAACAACGACCAATTGTACTGTTGGTCAAATAGGTGCATCCAAACTATCCAAGAGACATAATAATTGATCCAATTATTGAGCAAAACTACTCAAAAATAAGATAAACGATGTTATGGTTTATATAGAGAAAATATAAGAGAAATTACAACAGGCCAATATAGTCGTTATTTCTATTATCATGATCTTTAGTGTCACAAATATAGAGAGTTAAGTGCTTTCCCCAGTGAGTGGATTAGTCTCATGACTAATGAACAAATAAATGATACATAACTTAATATAAATTAATATAAGAAATATTAAAATAATACATAAATTTACAAAAGCAATCAAAATAAAAACATATATAATGCAAAACTTACAGATGGATCGTATTGATGTCCCCCCTCAGCATGCCCATGCTCCCTACAATGTTTTGTGGCTGTTGTGATCAAAGTTCTTCTCCTCTTAAAGCCCCTGCATTGACTACATGGAAAATAGCATTTCCCATCACCCCTTCTTTCAAATCCTTCCCACAATCTAGCAAGCAATTGTCGATCTTGTTCATCTGGATCAGGAATATTGCAAGTTAACATTTTCTCGTAAAGAGCTTAAATGAAGATTATCGATCTTAGAAAATGAAGCTCCACAGTACTTCGCTCGCTTGAATCACAGAAACAATGAAAAACAGTCCGCCGAACAAAAAAAACTTCTGCAAACCGTTGCTGGTATGGAAAACATGTCGGAATGTTTGAATATTTATAGATTTTAAAATTCAAAAAGTCAAACAGACGTCGGATATCCGACGACCCTAACCTAGTTACCATTGGGAAATCTCCGTCGGATATCCGACTTCTTCGGGTTTTAAATGTCGTCGGTTATCCGACATCCCAGGCGTTGGATATCCTCATTGGCGTCGGATATCCACGAAGCCGTAGGATATCCTAAGGGCCTCATCGGATATTCACATAGTAGTTGGGTATCCGGTGGACACTTCACGAAATTAAAAAAGAAAAAAAAAGTAATTTTGAAAGAAAAATCCGACGACACAGTCCTTTTCGTTGGACGTCATCGGATTTGCTCGTTGGATTTTGGGTTCAAATCTACTAGTGATAGTGTGATTATATATGCTTTGTTGTGGCACCGAAAGGCACCGTTGGGGCCTTCTTTATTGTTTTAAGGAGCTCAAAGAAGGGATAAAAGTGTGCTCAAAATGGTATTGTCATGTGGATTTGTATGATCCCAAGACAGTTCATGCTCGTGGTTGATTTCATTTTTAGAGAGTCTAAAAGTGATAAGTAGACTCCAAGGGGGTTCTTTTTCGTGTGTTAGTCTTCAAGATGCAATGAAGAACTCTTCTAGCCGATGTGACTACAGTATTCATTTTTCGTAGTTAGTCTACAAGGTCCAGAAAAGGGGTAAACTTATACTAGGTAGATGTCCTTTTAGATACGTTTAATGACCATGAAAGGAAACAAGATTGCTCAGCTATATTTTCATTGTTTTAGGAGTCAGAAAAGAGCTTAACATAAACTCCCTAAATGCCTTTTTCGTAAAGGAATTGTTCGGCCTAAAAAAGGGATAAAATTATACCAAACAAAAGTAATGGTGAGGCAAGGAGGAAGCGTTCAATCAAGGGATAAGCATGGGGATTAAGCATAGTGATAGGTGTGGGAAACACTGATGGGGCCTCCTTGCGGGTTCATGAATGATAGCAAAAAAATGCCATAATTGCAGTATGGATGGAGCGAAGGGCTCATGTATAAGTTCTGATGCACAAATTTTGTAAAATCTGACAGCTGCTGATGTGGCATGCAAATCGAGGTGGCAAGGTCTGAGGACACAATGTCAAAAAGGATTTGTGGTGAGAGTGAGAAATGATCTCAAGAATCATCACGAGTGCGGAAAAGTGAATTCGACAATATAAAATTCGTAAAAAAAAGACAACGGCCACTGTGGCATGCAAACCGAGGCGACGAGGGTGGGTGAAAAAATGCCCAAAAATGGGACTGGTGTAATCGGGAAACTGACTAGACCAACGTGAATTTCTTTCTGCGTTGAATCCAATGGTATCAATGGTTTGGAAAACGGACGTCCTATGGCTCCGAAATGGCTGATTGAAAATTGGTCAAATGTCTATAAATAGTAAGTGGACCCATAGTGACATGTGTCATTTTCACGGTTGAGTTTGACAGGAGATTTGAGTTGGTGAGAGCAATTTCTTCATTTACGGAAGAGCCAACCATCAAATTTTTATTCCGTGAGTTCCAGGTAAGCCTATCAGCCGTAAGCTTTAACTTTATTTGTATTCGGGGGGGATCTAGGTCTCGGGGGTGGCATATAGGTCATGTTGGTCAAGCAGGGTCTTGGGGGTGGCGTATAGGTCACGCTGGGTGACCAACGTGGAATATCGTGACTCTTAATCCTTTTTGCATGAACTGGAGCATGGTTGTGGGATTCCACAGGCGCGATGTGGATTGCGATTGTGGGCTTCCACAGGCACGATGTGGATTGCATTTGTGGGCTTCCATAGGCATGATGTGCATCGTGGCTGTGGGTCTCCACAGGCACAATGTGGATCGCAGCTGTGGGCCTCCATAGGCGCGATGTGGATCATGGTTGTGGGCCTCCACAAGCATGATGTGGATCGCGACTGTGGGCCTCCATAGGTGGGATCTGGATCGTGGCTGTGGGATTCCACAGGCGCGATGTGGATTGCGGCTTTGGGCCCCACAGACACGATCTGGATCGTTTGTTGGGGGGAATTTTCATAGCATTTTTAGTTTTTTAATATTTTCTTGTTGGCTTGGCAGGATGCTCAAGCGGCCGAGGGCATCATGGCAAGAGAGAGAGATTCTGGAGGCTCAGATGGAGATCATCCAGGATGACCCTCATGCTCAGGCGGCTTTGGCTTTTGATAGACTCTTGAAGTTCACTCAGATTCCTCTTATGCATTCAACAAACTTGTTGCTAAACAAGTTGATTGATTTCTAGGATCTGGGTATGCAAGATTTTATGGTTCAAGGTGAGAGACTAGATCTCACCTTGAGTAATGTTTATTTTCTGACTGGGATGCCCTGTTTGGGTGAGATAGGGGATACGCAGCCCAGGATACTGGCTGATGTTGATATAGAGGATCTCCTTGAGATCTTTTTCCGTCCGGGGTTTGAGGTGCATGCAAGTGCTTTGCTTGTTTGTGATTTGTGGGATCCAATAATGCAAGCGGTTGTGGCTGGCGTACTATGGGTACTTGGGGCACAGGCGCCCCATCGATTGTCGGGTGGGCAGGTGTTGATGGTTCATCGGGTGATGACTGGGACTTATTATGGCTGGGGGAAGATGTTCCTTGCTTGTGTTTAGCATGAGCTGAACAAGGTGAGGCTACAGGGCAGGGAGTTCAACTACGCTTCATTTCTGTGTTGTTTCTTTTTCGAGCGGGTGCCTACATTGCGGCCTCGTGTGCCGGTTTGGGATGGTTTGATGAGCGAGCCACGGATGGTGCGGTGGGGGGAGATGATGCCTCGGAGTGGTGGGGGTGCACTTGGACAGTTCTTTACTACATATATGTGCGAGCAGTGGGAGTAGATGCCAGTTCTATTCGATGACTACCCGTACCGGGGTATGGATTTTTGGGGGGATATAGAGATGCCCTGTGCTATAAATGAGGCCTGGGGGCTAGATGGTACGTATTTGTTTTTGTTTCTCTATCATATCATGTTTATATGTTTTGTTATGATGATAGCTAGAGGTGTTTTTATGATGTTGATGTCGCCTATTGTTGGTTTGTTTATAGATGTGGGTATGTGGCCTCCACCGGATCATCAAGGTCGCAGGCGTCGTGTGGTGGTGGTGGTACCTCCACCGGTGGTGGCGCACCCACCTCGTGCACGAGGAGTTGTATGTTTCCGAGATGATGATGTAGAGGGTATATGTGAGACCATCGACGAGCTGTTGGATGGTGTGCTTGATGAGGGTTGGAGAGATTTGGACCAACATGTGTTAGACTGGTGTTTCGATGCTCTACGTGAGTGGAGATCGATTTTGTGATGGATAGTTGTGTTGGCAGCTGAGAGGAGGGCTAGGGACCAGTATGATCTCGAGGAGGATCCAGAGGAGGAGGTGGGCCATGATGACGAGGATTAGGCTATCTTTTACTTGCCTCCAAATGATGATGAGCATATGGGGATGTTTTTGATATGTATTATGTACGGCTGGTGTACTTTTGTATATTCGAGTGCTGAGAGCACTCTTGACATTATGACTCTATGATGATATATATATGCACGTGGATGCATTTTTATTATACAGTCGTGTATGCACATGGATGCACATCTTGTCATTGTATTTATGTCTTGTTGCACATGGATGCAATTGTATTTGTTTTTTTTGCCCATGGAGGCACGTTCTATGCACGTGGATGCAATACTATGGTTTTTGTATGCCCATGGAGGCACATTTTATGCACGTGGATGCAATACTATGATGGTTTATTTTGTTTTGTTATTTGGTTTTTTAATGCCTATGCGATGCATGTTTTTGATGTCCTACATGATTTGGTTGACGTGCCAATCTAGAATGTTGTTAGCCATTTGGTCTGTCACACTGTTGATATTTCTTAGGACATGAGTGAATGAAATGGATTCAAAGTGTCTAATAATTTGTTTAGTGCGTTGGTATTTTCTAAAGAGAGAGGGATCGCGTACCTGGTAACAATTGTTGAGTTGGGAAACAAGAAGTTGTGAGTCGAGGAAGACGTGAAGGTGACTTATGCCAATCTGGAGGGCAGCGGTCAGGAGACCGGTCACGACATCATACTCAGCCTGTTTATTGGTAGCAGCGCCTATACACACTCCGTCGAGGTGGATTAACTTGTGTGAGGGGGAATAGAGTACCCAAGCTGTGGAGGCGATATTTGGAGACCAGCGACTTGTAGCGTCAGTGAAGCCAACCTAGTAAAGTGGAACAGGATCCATTTGTGGTCAAGAAAGAAAAAATGAAAGTGTAAGGTTTTGAAAGTTTATGGAAAAAGTGAATAAAAAACTATACAATATGGACTGTTGGGTCCAGAATATTTTTGTGGATAAAAGTGTTTAAGGTACAATCCATTACGAGTGTTGCACATGGGGTTACCTTCTGAGTCGGTCAAAATGTATGCCCCATGTCCAAGGCAAGTGTGTATGATGTATGGGCCCTGCCACATGGATTCAAATTTTCCTTGTCCCTTTTTGTCATGGGCTTGATTGTAAATCAGGACAAGGTCTCCTTCACTAAATGCTCGTGGCTGAACATGTTTGTCATAACTGACTTTGGATCGGTTCTTTGTGGCTTCAATTGTTTGGAGGGTTGCGTGGCGATCTTTGTCAGCTTTCTCTAGAAGAAGTAAGAATTGTTCTATTGGTGAAGTATCTAGGAGGAGTTCGATCGTGATATGCAATGTCGGGATCTGACACTCAATTGCGCGGATAGATTCTACGCTATGAACTAGATGGAAAGGGGTGAAACCGGTGGCGGTTTTTGTGGACATGCGGTAAGCCCACAGTGCCGGGAAGAGAATTTGATTCCAATTGGACTTATGTCGGTCAACAGTGTGCTGGAGGATGGTCTTGAATATTTTGTTAATAGCTTCGACTTGGCCATTCCCTTGGGGGTAGTAGGCGGAAGAGAAATGATGTTCAAATTTAAGGAGGGTTGACAATTCTTGCCAAACAGAGTCCTCGAAGTGAGAGCCATGGTCTGAGATGAGTTGCTTTGGTACTCCAAAACGAGTAATAACATGGTTGAAGAAGAAGAGGGCCATAGTGTCGGCTTGGTAGTTAGGATAATCACCCATTTAGCTACATGGCCTTGCAGAAGGCAACGATTCAAGAGATAGACCATTAGGTTGGAATTTGCGACAACTGTGGTATGGATGAGAAGGATGTAATGTCACGACTTCTGTATTAGAAAGATGATGGTGAGGGCTAGTTTCTCTTCGTATGGGTACCATAGTGGTGGGCCAGATAAGGTTTGGCTTGCATAATAAATTATGTGCTCTTGACAAGCAGCGTCTTCTTGAACGAGGACTCGTGAAATGACATAGTTGGATGCCGAAATGTAAAGAATGAAATATTTAAAGAAGTATGGAGGGGAGATCAAGGGGGCATTGGTGAGAGCTTTCTTCAGGTCATCGAAAGCTCCTTGTGCTTGATCATCCCACACAAAAGAGATGTGGGTACGAAGAAAACGAAGGAAACCATGGACCGTTGTGGCATAATCAGGTACAAAACGGTGAAGGAAGTTTGATTTTCCCTGAAGGCTCTGTAATTTCCGAAGCGTACAAGGTAATGGGAGGTCTATGATGGCTTAGACCTTTAATGGATGAACTGTAATACCTTTTTGTGAAATAATGAAACCTAATAATCAGCCTACTCGAACGCAAAATACACACTTGAGGGGGTTCAAGCGGATTTTTTATTTGCGACAACGTATGAAGACTTGCCAGAGGTCATTAAGATGATTGGATTTCTTTTTCGATCGAGCCGTGAGGTAATCAAGGTAGACAAGGATTATGTGGACCAAGTCGTGGAAACAATATGTCATGGCCCACTGAAAAGTGGCTCCATCATTTTTAAGACCAAAGGGCATAAATCAGTAAGCAAAAGTGCCCCATGGGTTGGTGAAGGCATTCTTGTACTAGTCTTCCTTGCGAATGTGAATTTGGTTATACCCGAAGAAACCATCCATGAAAGATAGTATGTCATGCCTGACACATGCATCAATATGTTCGTCGATAAATGGTGTTGGAAAGTTATCTTTGGGGCAAGTGAGGTTTAGGTCACGGAATTCAGTACAGACACGGATGGTGCCATGCTTCTTGTTAACAGGTACTGGGTTTGAAACCCATGTAGTGTAGGCTATAGGGTAAATGAACCCTGTTGTTCGAAGTTTCTCAATTTTCGTTTTGATGGCAGGAAGCTTGGATGGATGGATGGATCATTACTTTTGGCGGACAGGTGGTACACTGGGCCAAGTGTCAATATGGTGTTCTACAATAGCAGGATCAAGACCCGACATCTCATTGTAGGACCATGCAAATACATCTCGAAACTCTTGGAAGAGTTTCTTGTAATTTTGTACCTCATCCTCCATACATGATGCACCCAAGGAAATAATTTATGGTATTTCGTGCTTGATAGAGATGTCAATTTTAATATCGGGTGAAATGTTTGCCATGTTTCCTTCTTCAAAGGAATCAAGGGCTGGGATTGGATCCTTGAACCAGTCGACTTTAGTAGGAAGGAAATATTTGGTTTCAACAGAGATTTGATTTGTTGTGGAAGTGGTAGGTTCTTCAAGGATGAAGTATGATCGATGTTTCATATCATCCCAGGGGTAGTCTGGTGAAGTAAGTGCTTCAAGGATTTCTTCATCATTATGGAAGCATTGTGTTGTCAAATTGGTTGACTGGGGTGTGTTGGTTGATGAGATCATATAAATGGTATTGATCTCTTCTGATGAGGAGGATTTTGGGAGATATATTTCCTCGATAAAGGGAGGGGATATCTCTAGGTCGGTATTATTCAATTCGTATAGAGTTGCTCTATAATCTGGGAGATCAGGGCAGTGATGTAAGTAATGACCATAAATGCTGCATATCGCACAAGGGTGGTTGGTACGTAGTGATTTATCACGAGCCTGAGGGGGCAGTTCTAGTTTGAGAACTAGGATGTTAGTGTCATCATCCAACATTTGCATGTGTTCTTGAAGTGTTGGTAATTGCGTGTTAATGTATATGTGACTTCGGAATGTATTTCACCTATGTATATTGTACTCCTAAAGAGATGTTATTATTCCTCTATATGGAAGTGTCATCATTTCTATTGACAAGTGTTGCAAGTGTCACAACTTGCATGTCATGGGTTATTAGATTGAGTTAGACAAGTCAGCCCTACTAGTTTATTAGGCAAGTCAGGTCATGTATAAATAGAGTGCGAGAGGCACTCTATTTGATCATCTCATTATTCACTTCTACACTAATCGAAAAATGGTGAACTAGTGGAGGAGGAGGTTCAGTTGCTAGGAGGACTATCTTTGTGTACTTGGGTTGTATCATTACTCTTTCTATCTCTGAGGAAGTTGTGGGGTTTTTCACCTTTATGGTTTTCCCAAGTGAAACTCTGTGTGTCTATTGTCTCATGTGATTGCTTGGTGTGATTGATATGCATTGTTATACTTGATATGCTGCACATTTTATTCTCTCAGTAAAGATCCTATAGTATGTTGAATTAATGCTCATAAATTAACATGGTATCAGAGCTAACCTGAGAAGAAGACACTGTGCAGTTGTGGAAACTAGGGTTTCTTGTTTATTGGGTTTCTCTCCAACAAATCTTGAAAGGCAGTAGGGTGTTTTAACTCTCCTCAACAAGGCGCATCTTTTTATCCAATCAGAATTCAATTCTCGGCACTTTCAGTTTTGGCCCTAAACATTAGGGTTTCCACAAAAATAGGAATTTCTGAAATTTGAGGACATAGCTGCAAGCTCCTTGGAAAAATCAAAGTTTAGAGCTTTGGATCAAACTTTTTGGTTGGGTGAAGCTCCGGGAAACTCAAACCCTAATTCAGGGTCCTCCCAAGTGAATCCGGGAAGACTAAAAGGCATTTCTGAAGGGTGAAACTTTGCGGATTTCAAATTCTGATTATACCAGGATGATCATCTCATCAAGGTGCATCTTTCTATCCTTTCAGAAGTTTGAAATTCACATTTTGAATTTTTAGGGTTTCTCTAACAAACCTTAATCCAGCACCAAATCCAAATTTCTACAAATCAAGTGGTAAGACCTAAATCTTTTCTATTTCCATTTGAAGTACTCATTAAGATGTCTCACCACACCAAGCTTGAGGATAAGCTTGAAGGGGCTGATAAATTTCGAGCATGGAAGTATAGGATTGGGTTAATCCTGGAAGAAAATGAATTGGATACTTACATAAGTTTTGAGGTCCCTGTCCCAGAGGAAGAAGAGGCTAAGGCCTTGCATAAGAAGAACTTGGTCAAGGCAAAGAGGATCATTGCTGATTCTATCAAAGACCATCTCATACCACATGTGTCATGTCTAAAGACACCCAAGGAGATGTTTGATTCCTTGACCAAGCTATTTGAAGGAAAGAACATAAATCGGAAGATGACTCTGCGAAATCAATTGAAAGGGATAAAGCTTCAGAATGGAGAGACCATTCAATCCTATTTCTCTAAGGTCTCTCGAATCAAGGAACAACTTGAAGTTGTGGATGAAGTGGTGGAGAATGGTGAAATTGTTATGACCACTTTGAATGGCCTACCTAGGTCATGGGATTCCTTTATCCAAGGAATCCATGCAACAAGAAAATTGATCTCCTTCAGTAGACTATGGGAGGAATGCTCACAAGAAGAAGCAAGGCTGGTGGCTCGAGAAGAAAAAATGGGGAATGAAGATCAAGCTCTCACAACACACACCAAGAAACGAAATCCTAAGAGAGAGCCATCTCATTTCAAGAAATATTCTCACCACCATCAGCATAAAGAGAAGAGAATATGTTTTACATGTAATGAGAAGGGACATATTGCTGTAAATTGTCCCAAGAACAAAAAGGACAACAACAATTTCAACAAGAAAAAGAAGGGAAGCAAAAGGAGGTACCATGCTCATGCTGCTGAGGATGATGAACCCCCCAAGAAGAAGGCTATGGCAGAAAGTGATGCTTCATCAAGTGAAGATGAATATGTTCTAATCTCTGCTCTCACAGGTACTATCTCTCATAGATGTAATGATTGGCTTATTGATAGTGGGGCTTCCAAACACATGACTGGGTGTAAAGAATATTTTGCAAATCTATTTGAACATGAGTCACCCCATAAAGTGAAACTTGGGGATGACTATCAATATCCTATCAAGGGAAGTGGTGAAGCTTCCTACAACCTAGACTCTAGGAAGTCCTTGAAGATGAAATTTGTTCTATATGTACCTGGGCTCAAAAAGAACCTACTCTCCATATCTGCATTGGATGCAAAAGGCACGAGGGTGGCATTTGTAGATGGCCAATTCCTAATGTGGCCAAAGTGTAAAACTATAGATGATGCAGACTAGATTGGAGAGCAAGAGGGAGGATTGTACAAATTGAAGGGACAAGCTTAACATGCCATGGTACATGAATCCATGGAGCCAAGTGAAATTTGGCATAGAAGGCTTGCATATGTGCACTACAAAGCACTACCAGTTGCAAGTAAAGAAGTAGAGGGTCTTCCTGAAATTAAGACAAAGCATGAAGTTATTTGCAAAGGATGTGCAAAAGGAAAGAACATTAAGAAGGAATTTCTAAGAAGTGAAAGTAAAGCAAAAGGAATCTTGGAAATTATCCACTCCGATGTATGTGGTCAGATGTCATCAAGTTCTCTGAGTGGGTATGTATACTATGTCTCTTTCATTGATGATTTCTCTAGGAAGACTTGGGTTTACTTCTTAAAGAACAAAGATGAAGTATTTGATAAATTCAAGGAATTCAAAGCATTGATGGAAAATCAAACTAATAAGAAGATCAAGACCTTCAAATCCAACAATGGTGGAGAATTTACTTCAGGTGATTTCAAGAAGCTATGCAGTGATTCAGGTATTAAGAGGGAGTTGACTGCTCCTTACAATCCACAACAAAATGGATTTCTATAAAGAAAGAATAGAAATATCATAGAAGTAGCACGGGAAATGCTTCATGACTAAGATCTTCCTATGCATCTATGGGAAGAAGCAACTAGGATAGCTGTATATGTGTAGAATAGAACACCTCAGAAGATATTGGACAACAAGACACCAGAAGAGGTATTTTCTTGTAAGAAACCTAAAGTCAGCCATCTCAGAATATTTGGTTGTCCAGTATATACTTATGTTCCAAAGGAAAATAGAACTAAGCTAGATCCTTTAGGAAAGAAGGGCATCTTTGTGGGGTACAGTGAAAGCTCGAAGGCTTACAAGATATACTTTCCAAGGTTCAAGAAGATTGATGTCAGTAGGGATGTAACATTTGATGAGGACTCAGCTTATATCAAATCAAGGAAGACACCTATTGAAGATCATGAAGAACCAAAGGAAATCAAATTTCAAGATACCACTATGAATGAAGAAATTCCAGAAGCAACCCGTGAAAATGAAGATCTACAAGAACCTATAGATCCACCCCGTGAGAAGAACTCTCACAAGAGGAAACCTGCATGGGCTAGACAGCTCATCCAAGATGCAGAAAGATATGGTATTCCGGAAGAGGAACACAGAGAAAGGAAAAGGACAAGGTCACACAATAGCTATGTTGCCTTGCTCTATGACATTATGAACAAAGAACCTTTCAGTTATGAAGAGGCAGGGGAAAAGAAAGAATGGAAGTGTTAACACCCAAAAAGTGCTCACTATCTCATTCCCTTATTCACATGATCCATTTGTCCACTTTGTCCACCATTTGAGCCTCTAAAACCATCAAAAGGTCACCAAAAAGACCATAATACACCTTTTTCCCCTCAAAATATCTATTTTTCCTTAAAAAAACCTCAAAAAGGTCCAAAATTTCCCAAAAATATTAAAAGCGAATAAAAATATAAAAAATATTGAAAAAAGGAAAAAGGGGGAAAAAGAGACCTAAACCATGTTGGTTAATACCATTGGTTTCCTTAAAACCATAATGGTATTCCCCATCACCAAAAACTATAAAAAGGTGATAGGGGCTCCTCACTTTTGATCCACATTTCATCCTATCCTTATGCTACCAAATTCCCTTTGAGAGCCATTGCCTCCCATTTCGAGTTTGAAGATCCCCATTGAAGCTTTGGAGAAGAAGAGACCATTGGACAATGGAGCTTCTCAACCTCGGAGTTGCTCAACACTTATCATCCTCACCATTTGAGGTAATACAAAATCAAATATTTTTAAATATTTTGTTTTTTCCATAGATCTTATTGCTTATGTTCTTAAATTCAGTATTTTATTTCTTTTGCACATGTTAATGTTAGATTAAGTTACATTAGTTTTTCCATACTTTTATTGAGACTACTACTACTAGTTAGCAGGTGCATCCTTGCACATGCTTGGTTGAAAAACCAAGCAATAGGAAGGATTCCATGGTTGAGGAATACCAATCGATCATGAAGAATGATGTTTGGGATGTGGTCCCAAGACCAGAAGGGAAGTCTATTGTGACTTCCAAGTGGATCTATAATATCAAGCATGCTACAGATGGTAGCATAGAGAAATACAAGGCAATGTTTGTAGCTCATGGCTTCTCTCAGAAAGAGGGTGTTAACACCCAAAAAGTGTTCACTACCTCATCTACCACATTATATGGCTCATTTGTCCATTTTCCTACCATATTTCCCTTAAAATCCCAAAAAATCCCATTAAAAAGCCTTCAAAAGGCCTAAAATGCCTCCAAAAGGCCACAAAACCATCAAAATAGCCTCAAAAAGGCTAAAAAACCCCCTTTTCCTCCAAAAATATCCAAAATTCCTCTAAAAATAGCAAAAATCCCCTAAAAAGGGAATAAAAAATATAAAATAATGAGGAAAAGGAGGAAAAAACCCTATACAGCTGCCCAAAACCATGGGTCAGCACTCCATTACCAAAAAACTATAAATAGGTGATGGAGATCCCTTATTTCACATCCACAATCATAAGCACCCTTACTCTGCCAAAATCTCTCTTGAAACCCTAGCTCACCATTGAGCCACTTTCACCTTGAGAGCCCCTTTTGGCCCATTTCCACCATTGGAGAAAGAGAAGGAGCACATTGGAGCTTGGAGCAACCCTCTTGGACATTGCAAGGAGCTTCATCAACCTTCACATTGAAGGTAATATTAATACAAAACCCTTGTTTACAAATTGTTGTTTATTTTTCATGCACATGTTTTAGAATAGTTTTACATTTCAGTTTTAGCTTAATAATTTACATTTACTGAACTGCTACTAAGGAGTCCATTCTCCTTAGTAGGTGCTCATTTGCTCATTTCTTGGCCTCCATTTGGCCTATAAAAGGAAGCCATGGGAATGCATTCCATAGGATAAAAATAAGAGTAAATTTATACTATTGGAATTACATTGAGAGATCCTCTTTCAATCTACTTCCTCCCTCATATTGGTAGACACACAGCTCCCTTTCTCTCTTCCCCTAAGAGGCGAGTATTTCTCCATTGTTCTATCCAAGTTATCTTGCAATTGTGTGAACTAAAATTACCTCCCTAAGGGAGATTGATGGATTCCCTTGAAGCTTGTACCTCCTAGGTGACATTATTGTATTTAGCTGGACCATTGGGAAATAAAAAATTGGTTTGGCACACTCTTGTTCCATCTTGTTTGTTTTATCTCTTACCCCGATTTTTATTTCATTTTATTTCTTGTTATTTTGTTTTTGTTTCTAATCAAGAGTTTTCTTGGCCATTTTGGGTTTTTAGTTACCGAATTCTTAAAAAAAAATATTGGGTCCTTGCTACAACCTCAATGATACTCTCATTGTGGGAAGGATATCCACCCTTGTGGCTATTTTTCCCACAACATTTCCTATAGATTTACTTGCACTTTATTGACCGGATTTACATCCAAGATCTATGGTGCATGAATTATTGATCTCCGCCACTAGAAGGTAAATCTGAATGTTATTTTAAAAGGGGAGAAACATGCACATCTTAGAGTATGAGAATCAGTGGAGAAAATACGATAGGGGGGCCTTAATCATAGTTCATTCATCTGAAAGAAAGTGCAACATGATAGACATATTCAATAGTAAAGCACTGACAATCTTTCCATTAAATGCATTCATAACACAAACAAAAAATCATGTGGGCGCATGGAATTGTAGACCCACATATTCAAGAAACATAGTAAAGACATTTTAGCCATAGAGTGGAAAAATAAAAAACACACATGAGATAGAATTCCTTCAAACACCCTTCAAACACCAGTGGAAAATCACCTCGTCAATGGTTCCAAATTAAGGCACAATCTCATTTATTACATCAATTACAAGGTGTACCCATTGATCTCATCCCTGAGATTACCGTCTTTCTCTATGAGAAGAATATCCCTGATCCCATTACAATGA
The DNA here is from genome assembly GCA_027924585.1 of Larix kaempferi. Classification (NCBI taxonomy): domain Eukaryota; kingdom Viridiplantae; phylum Streptophyta; class Pinopsida; order Pinales; family Pinaceae; genus Larix; species Larix kaempferi. The sequence continues at coordinate 740,431 of BSBM01001500.1, read as the reverse complement.
AGAAAGAGAGACATAAGTAAAAGGAGAACTAGTGTTGCACATCCATGTGCAATTTCCTCAAAATTTCAGTAGCCTTTTGGATATACAATGATGAAACTCCCTTATTTTTTCTTTCATTGTTACTTTTATTACTTTGTTTCCCGAATGCTGACTTTTCCCTTTGTGGGAAAATTTGGGTGCATTATCCTATGGAAGTGATGAACTAGCATCTTCTTAGCTGACCTTTTTTGAATGGAACCTATTTGTTGGCTTAATTTTATACACCAACATCTACAAACCTTATGTCATTCATTTATATGATTTCCTGCGGTGTCGCCTTTTGGGAGCTTGAGAGGATGTTCCAGTTTGTCCAATAGTCTTCCCCTGCTTCCTATTATATACAACGCTTCTTAATGCTTGCATGTTAACCCATCCTTGTGGAGATAAAATCCTACCCCATTTTACAATCCTGAATGAATTGTAAAAGTCTTATTGGGGGGTGTAATCAACTTCTCCTAGGTTCCAAGTCAAATTTTCCAATAATGATGCAACGTCAATAGAGGGATTTAGTTGATTCATAATCTCATTATCTGTTGGGATAGTCGAATTATCATGTACAAAAATGAGTCCATGCATGGAATTTTCTATTATTTTGTTGTGCATTGCTATATAATATAATCTGATATTTGTATCCCATGGGCATGGGAGACCGTTTTGGATCGTGCTATTGACTTTCTTGAAGAAAGGAAATATAAATGGTTTTGACTCCTTCATTTTATCCCTTATGATCTTTAGATTGGTTAACTTTCTGACACAACTTTCTATATCCATATGTGCAACTGTCTTGTCATGAATTCCCAATGCTTTCAACTTGTTCCGAGTCAAAAATTTCACTACAGTTCTTGCTATCCTGGTAGTATGATACCTGTTTTGTATAACTTCTTAATTTTTAGTCACATATATATAGAATTTTTGATAAATTATGTTAAATTCCAAACAGAATTGGAGATGAGCTCTTATTGAAGGAAAACTAATAGATACCTTTGACCACATTTTTTATTTGGATACAGATAAAGTTTTCACCATTCTAGATTCTGTTAGAACCTATTCATGTCTCGACTTCCATTCATTTATTTATCCTTTCAAGATAACATTGCTTTTCCTTAATTCATGCACTTTTTTTTTTCAGATTTGTTGATTTTTTCTCCTTATACGTTGAGTTCATCCTTCCTTTTATCATCTAATTCTTCCACTTCAACAAATTTCCTAATATTATCAACAACTTTTATTTTCCACTCCCTCCATTATTTATCCAATTGATCAATCCTTTGCTCCAAAATAGATACCATTCTCTTAGGGATCATTGGATGACTATTGGAGGGGGCTGCATTCAAATTTTGTTGTGCATATGTTATCTTATTCCTTAAAACATTCATCTTATTCTTATCTTAGTCTAGCTGCAAGTTCAAATCGCTAGCAGTTTTCTCTATCTCCTCAAGCTCTTTAATTCTCCCCTCATTAATCTTCTTTTGTACCAACAGGGAGGTGTTTTACTTTCTCAAGAAACTAAGCTCTTTAGTGAGCTTATGTTTTTTTTCCACTATTTACTAGGTGACTGGGAAATATTGGTTCAATTGGGCACTTTTGAGTTCTTTTATGCTCTTGTATTTTTTAGCTAGTAGAGTGATGACTTCTACTCCCTTGTCTCAAGGTTACAACCATTATTTTTAATCTGCAAATTTCATTCTATAGGCTCTTATCTCATGAGTTCAAAAAATGGTTCTTAACCTATAAATATTATGCTTTCTTCTTGTATTTGGTCGTGGAGGAGGAAACTTGGAGGTATTTTCTATAAAAATACTATTCGACCCTTATTCCATTGACACATCATCCTTAGCTGGCATTTCTTCAATATCCAAGGTGACTTGCAGGGTCCTCCATTCGTGGGGCTACAAGTCCTTATATTTCTTCTGAGCAAGGGGTTCCAATGTGGTGATTGCTATTTTTTTGTTCATTGGATCATATCTTGGTAGAAATCTGGACCTAGCCTGGGATTTTAAGCTTTATGTATTGTTGTTCCCCTTCTTGATCCTATGCTCTCCTTTGATGTTATTCCTCTAAAGTTTTTAAGGGATTAGTGATACCTGCTGGGTGTATCAGTTTTTCCCATGCAGTTTTTTGTATCATATCTGAGGTTTTGGTTGTTACATACATGTTGGAATTTCCCTTTATGGCCACAATAGATAATTGTTTATATATTAAAAAATCAAAGAAAAAGGATCGGAGGATGCTCCACCTTCTTCTGGTTGGGAATTTTCATACTGCTTAAGTATTTGTTGGAGGCCTATCAAGGGTGTTACATCCTCACATAATCCTTCTTCATCTTGTTTAGGTTCTACTTCAGCTTGTTTAGGTTCTATAATGTCTATCTTAGCCTTTTTATTTTTTGGTTCTTTTTGAATAATCTCATATTCTTTTCTCTTTTCATCCCTTGAAGACTCGCTGACAACCTCTAACAAATACCTACCAAGTTCCTCACTTTATTTTTGTAGCACCTCATTTTTGTCTGGGAATTTTGTCTCCTCTATCCTTTCTGATGTCACTTCTTCAAAATGAACCAGTGAATAAGAAGGCCAAAATGAATACAAGTAACTTACAAGATACCAAATGCAGTGGAAGAAGACAAACTCATTTGATTGAAACAAAATAAGACATTCTTCTTTTATTACTAGAGACTGAATGGTGATGACAACTGGGGATAATGGTGGTGGATCCTATATGATCATGTCAGTGGTCATGGGATCACTTACCACTTGTTCAATCAATGGGGCAAATTTTGATTAACTTTTTCTACCATCCCGTTATCTTGTTTCTCAATAATTTCCTCTTGTTCAAATCCAGGAGGGAAATCAAGGGTAGGATATCATGTTGCAACAGGTTCTTCTGGATGTTTCTTAAGGGGTATTTGTTGAAAGGTTTCTTGCAATCCATTTTTCTCACCAATTGGTGCATTAACATCAACCCCCAATCCCAATCTATGCTGTATTTTCTCTAGGTAGATGGGATAGGTGCTACCTTGGCCATCCTTCCCCAAACCTTCCCGAAAAATTCCTCTAGTGTGAAACACATAGCTTGCATGATGGGGGAGTGCCTTTTGGTAGGGAACCACCTCCTTGGGAGGAGGGGGAATTTGTGTCGTAGCGGGTTTTTCTACGTCTCCTTCTCCACCATATTTGACCTCTAATACTAGTATTAGTTCCCCTATTCCTTAGGAATTTTTCCTATTATCTCTGTGTCATCATCATCATCATCTTTGTGGTCTTCATCATATATTTCATTGAATATTTTATCCTCGGATATTCCTAGGTAAGGAACCTCTCTCTTCCCTAAGTAATTCCTCATCTTCCACTAGGCTACCCATTTATGTTTGCTAAAGTTGTCTTGAGACAGTTCATTGTAGCTTTCTTGTGTGGATGCATCAAAATCCAGGCATTCCTTGTTTACCACCTCCCATTCTACCTTGTAAAAATTATAATAGGGGGGATCTTCTGGTGGATTTGGAGTAGGGGGATATTCTACTTGAATATCCTAGAGGCTTGGAACTCCTCTAATTGATCTGTCATCCCAGCAACTATGACCTCATTGAAGTTGAATTGATGTGCATAGTGAGAGTTGAAAGTATCGACGAGGGAAAACATTCCCTCATCATCTACTTCATCAACCTCTTGGCCTAGGATTAATGTGAAAGAAAGGAAGACCTCTTAGGGAAAAACTGCAAAGCTATTTAACCTCCAAGGATCTTGTGGGACTTCAGCCTTTCCTTTATTATGCTTGAGTTAGGAAAATACCTTTCCCATACTTTCTCGATTCATCTTGTTATACTTTGCTGCCTATAATTCATGCGATATAACCTCATTTCTAGGGGTGATGCTCAACATATGGGAAATAGAGGGTCCAATGATGTGAAATAAGACAATTTGACCATCATCAATGGTAAGAAGGACAAATATGGGGTTGATATTTTAAGCACATAATTGAACCAAATTAGTGAACGAAAATGTGTCGGGGACTAAATGCTGGGATATAATAGAAGGCCAAAGCTTACTTTGAGAATTGGGAGCCAATAATTTCCCTAACACAATGCCAATGGGTTGTTTGGGGGTGTATTTGGTCATTCAAGGGGTAGTCACTACAACCCATGCATAGAAAAAAAGGGGGAATTTGGGATGAAGAAATATGTCTAGGCTCAGGATTCCTAGACATAGCTAAAGACGAGGAGTTTTCAGACACAACCTTCTTTTTCTAGTCATGTTGAATTTTGGTACAAGAGGATGGGGATAATTATCAGATGATTATATGAAGGAATAATGGACAATTAGAAAATATTTTTTAGTGGGTTAAGAATATCTATTTGATGACTTACCCAATTCATTATGAAGATGACGTCTTGGATCCCTAAATGACGATGGTTTTCCATAGCTTGATCTTTAAGGAATGTAGGCAACTTGTTATTATCTTCAGGAATAAATACACAACAAAAAGTTAGAATTATCAATGAAAAATGATCCAAGGGATGTATTAAAAAGTATTTACTTGATGAAGAAAATCCATTAAAGTTGCTAGGCCCAAGAATTAATACCACATTTATCCATGATTAAGGGGTTCTAGTGGTCTATTTGAGTTGAAGGTACAACATATCTCTTTTGTGATTGTTGATCAGATTACAATGGGCATAATTTTGACCTCGAGATTCAGTTTTAGCTAGAAAAGCATAGGAATATGTAGGTTCCAATAGTATCTTTGGTGGAATATTCATCTTTCCGATGAATCTTAGATACTCAGATGAAATTTATGGTATCAAATTGGCGGTAGAAAATACACCTAGTGCGAATGGAAAAGATTTATTGTCATTGAAGTAGGTGGATGGATCTATAACGTTGGCATTGGGTACCAACCTCAAATATCATGTGCTCTTGTAAGAGCACAAATGGCCTCGATGAAGAGTTGAAAAATAGGCCCCATTATATTTGATCCATTCACGTAGGGCTCCCTTCCTTTATATTTCTTATACTTGATTTAGCATGAATGGCCTAGATGAAGAGTTGAAAAGGTGCCCCATCATATCCGAGCCATTCGCACAAGGCCCCTTCCTTTATCTTTCTTGTACTTGATTTAGTGCGAATGGACTAGATGGGGTGATGAAAAGGCCCTTGAATGATCTGAGCCATTCGTGTGGACTAATCCCTTATTATATCATGTGCACTTACTTTGGCGTGAATGATTATGATTGTAAATACCAAACTCACACAATTGACCCTGTCCCTTTGAGCATAATTGACCTTTTTATCTCGTGTTCTATTTTATGAGTGCAAATGACCATGATTGAATCCAATGAACTTGTTTGGTCCATTCTATCCATCCATGGATGTGCCCTTCACCACATTATCTTTCTATTACCACCATAGTAATTTCAACCTTCGAGGATGCTTTGATCTAGAGCTATTTTTCATCTCTTTTCTCCATTGTGGAAACCACCAAAACAATAGAGAGTGGACATGAAGGTCAACAACATATTTCTCATGGATCGAACAAAGATTACCGTGATCATGAATTTTTTGTACCCGACAACAGTGAAGGAACTACACACGACACTGGGTCACACCAGGTACTAAATAAAGTTCATAAGGAACTATTCATGTAGCACAACACTGTTGTAAATATTACTAAAAAAGGACATAAAGTACAATTCGACCCAGGAGTGTTAAGAGGCTCTAGAAATATTGAAGGAAAAGATAGTCATTGCGCCTATGTTAATTTTTTTAGATTGGGCATGCAATTTTCATGTCCATGCCAATGCATCATATGTCACACTTGGAGCAGTGTTACTGCAGACTAGAGAAGGCAAAATCGATCATCTAGTCTCTTTTTCCAACTGAAAAATGTTCTTCAATAGAGAAAAAATACACTAGAATAGAGAGGAAAGGGTTATCTATCGTGTACATGCTATCAAAATTCAGGTACTACTTATTAGGAATTGTCTATGCCCCCCTGCAGGTTGACCGAGTGGACTTGGAGCAAGCCCTGGACCTTGAGGTGGTACTAGTCCTGTTAGCGGAGGACCATGTCCTCTTCGTGCAAGGTGGCCTACTTTAACAACTTGATGCATCACCTAGCACCATCTGAGCCCATACTTAGATGGTATACCTACCACTTGTGCAAGCTACTCGTCACCCACATCAGCTAGTGGATGATCATCCACTCCCACCATCAAAACTAATAGATGCTACTTTAGGTTTGCTAGAAATGCAACCATATGGTCCTTTGGGGCAGCTCCACCAACTGCTCCTCCTACAACTCCTGCCTCCTTCACCACCTCCTCACGCCACCTACGACATCGACCCCCCCAATACAAAACATTAGTACCCAATATACATATATACATGCACATATAATCAAATGCACAAAATATGTATCAAAGACAAAGAACACATACCTTGAGCATCCCAACCCTAAATAGGTATGGGCAGCTTCGGGTCTGCTTGGAAATCCATCCCGCTCCAAGGGTACCACTCTATGGGACCAATTTGCTGTCGTCAAACCTGGAGATAACGTAGATTAAAAATGGCCCCAACCTACCCACCTCCAACCTTGGGCATCACTTGCCCTTCACATTCCATCCGAGGCTCTCTAGACACCCTCGAGGGAACTATCATCGAAAACCGTAGTGAAGGAAATTGCTCAAAGAAAAAGGAACAAGTAAATGCTCCCATATGTGAATGTCCTAGTACCACTTCAAGCCCTATCGCTCAACAAATTTAATAGTTGTTGAAGCATCATCCTCCCCCATTCCACGCTGTGCCCGTCCATCACTTTCTCCGCCAATAATAACTAACCTCCAATGATCCTGTTGGGGCTCATCACACTGAGTACCTTGACCACATTAATGGCTATCACCCACACTAACAAGTCTGTGATATGAGATATCCTGATCTTCCCAAATATCTGGGTCGTTAGGTTCCCACCACAGTAGATAGTAATCAACATCCCAATCATCCGACGGACATCCATCAATGGAATCTGTGGCTCTCTCACCCCACAGATAGGAATACCCATAAAAAATTATATGTCCTAACTTGAGATACCTATGTCCTCATCATCGACTTGAAAACAACACCGATTAGGGTCCCACATTTGCAATATCTCTTGAAGGAGAGTGTCACTAGATCGCATAAAAGGGCAATGAAAAAACTTGAGCAGCCTTGCATCTCGCAAGGCTTGCTCAACTACAACATTCCCAACCACAAGCTGTGCCAAATCATCATAATAGAACTCTCGCCACCCCATGCAGGCCCCAACCCTATTTATAGGAGGTTAGCTCAATTTTCAAACGACCTGCATGATCAAAACATAGCTTCACTTGACATACTGTTCACACTACCACGACCAAATTTTCAATTTATTCAACATGGTACCATCCGCTCAATCATACAAGAAAATTCATAGGGAAACCATCTTTACAGCCATCCCACAAGTGCGTTGTTTTCTTGTCAAATTCTGCATTGTCAATACTCTTGTCATAATCTATATTATGCTTGTGTATTTGCATCATGTGTGTAGGATTATCACTGAGAAACAATCTCCCGTCTTATAACACTGTTACATGGACTCCAATCAAAGGTATATCATATCGACCTGGCATTTAGGTAATGTTCTCCCCCTGTTTACATTGCATTTACTCAGTACCCCCATTGATAACCATAGGGTCCTTCTTCTCAATCATGATATGCCATCAATGCTGCCATCGAGAATAGAATTTTCCACCATGGCTTTGCGCACCATTACAACCCCCTTCATATTTTGACACCCATGATGCCGAATCTGCACAAGTTCGAAGAATATGCTCAGTCATCCAGTTGGCCCAAAGGAAATCACATATCATTCCTTGCATTCTGCTAATAGTACCCCTTAAATTCCTCGACACATGTTACAATTATGAGTCACAAATAACCTCTCATGCCTCTCATAGGAAATATACCATATGCATTTCCCTTCATATCATCAACCATTGAGAAGACACCAAGGCCCCCCCCCCACTCCCTCAGACACCAATCCCACTCAGTTATCCTTGTAGGAGAATTTTGCATGGCATTGATTTGTGGGGCACCTGTCTTCTCGTCTACACAAAACCATTACATCATCATCAAAATGATTTCCTGACTCACTCAAAACCATGGGAATCCAACCCATATAAATTGGTTCCCCAACCCACCCAAAATCGTGGAACATTAAAGGAAATTTGGTTGAAAAATTGGCCTCCTAAGGAAAAATGATGTGCATTCCACATCACACTACGATGTAAGCTAAGTTGATTTAGAATTACAAGAAAAAGATTAAAAATAATAATAAGTTAGTTACTGTGTATTAATGAATTAACTATTAATAAATTAACTAATAAAATAATAAATATTATATGTTAATTAATTTATATATATATATATTAATATATTATATATTATACCTCACACATACACACACACACTAGGGGAATTGACATTTGGGATGTGGTTGGTACTTGTGTGACATGGGGTCCAGGGGTCCAATCCCATCAACTACCACTATACCCCTAGGTGCACCCACACAACCCAAAATCATGGGGCATGGGTAAGTTAAGGTGTTTTGTGTTGAAAAAGTATCTCAGGATGTCCTTTGTACCATGATGTCTAAGTATACAGGATTTAATAAATGTATTAATGAAAAAAGTACTTTATACGTATAAAGTGAGTTTATATTATAAGTTGTTCATTTATTGTAATTAATGTCTTATAAAAAGAATTTAATGTGATATTAAATGAGATCCCTAGGATGATGAGATCTAATCTCATCCATTGATCTTGGGTGGTTAATGGTAGTCAGGGTTTAGTCATTATGAAGAAAGATTATAAATGCATTAATTCATTGAAGAGAGACATCAATTCAATGAGAGAGAGAAATCAATGATTGTGACTAAGTTAGGAAGAGATTCAGTAAGTAGGAGTTATGAAGGAGCAGATTTGTAGCAGCAGAAAGAGAGGGTAGATTGAAATGCACAGAAATCAAGGCAACAAATTCAAAATAGAAATTGAGGCAAGCAATATCACATAGTAGGGGCTGTACAACAGACTGTATTGACAGAGCCATACAATACTATACAACAATATTAAATGCAAATTTCAGACTGCAAATTAAATGGAAATTAAGGTAATAAATTTTGTTTCATTGGGCATGAATTTCTATGTGTTCTGAGGCAATTTGAGCTATTTTTTAAATTTGGCAGACGCCGTAAAAGTGACAGTCGTACAACATAAAGTACAACTATACCTTTTGGCTGTTAAATTCTGAGTTTATATGATTGTTGAAGTTAGTATTGGCAGAGGGTTTTCAGATTGCCTGTGGAAATAATATTTCTGTTGTAATGTCTATAAAATATTTGAATAAATTTCTTTCAGGTTTTCCCCAAGTTGGGGTTTTTTCCCTGGGCTTGGCCCTAAACTGATTTTGTTCATCTTTCTTTTAGTTTGACATTGATTAGGCTTGTTGAATTTATTTTTCAAGTTCAGGCCTGAATTTATTAATGAGTGGACTTCATTAATAATAAGTATAACTTAGCGAAACAATAAATCAAGTAATGAGCCTAGGTATTTGACAAAATTCCTAAGAGAGCATTTATTAGATTTTGTCATATTTTTTCTATGGTATCAGAGAGGGATACTGAAAGATTGTGAACATTTTGATTTATTGTTGAGATAGTAAGAACTGCTAGGGCTTGTTGATACAAGTGAATTTTAAATGTTGCTTGCAGTAAACCATAACTCCAAGACAAGTTGCAAAGTACCAAGATGACTTCAATCAAGAAAGAGGAAGAGGTTACCTCCTTTAATTCAAGTTGTGGTAGTACTGGTTACATGATTCTAGGACTTGGTCAATTGATGTTAGAACATCTATACATATGACAAGAACATGTGATATGTTCCTCACTATTGCAGAGACAGGTCCAGGACATCATGTACATATTGGAGTAGGATCAGTGCATGAGGTAAGAGGAGTTGGGAGAGTTCGTTTCCAACTTGCACTTAGATAATTTATGGGGATTGATGATGTACTTTTTGTTCCAGGGATGACAGATAAATTACCGTCAATGTAATCCCTGGAGGATGATGGATACGTAGTATTGTTTAGACATGGACAAATGTTCATCTACTCAATGAGAGTGGGTCCGATTGTGATATTGTTGTTGGGTGATCAGAGAGATAGAGAGTACAAAGTGCGTGGTTGGACTATGTATGATATATCTTGATGAATTTCAGATTCTATATCAACTTCAGAGGAAGAGGGAGAGAAGGATTCCCTAGGGAAAGTGTCAGTGCCAAGTATGTAAGCTTCGATATGGGGAAGTTGGCGAGAGGCTACTTCTTCTAGTACTCGCATGAGACTCAGCCACTATGAGGTGATTGAGCAAGATCAATATGGGAGAGTGGAGTCTCCTAGGAGATCATATTTAATATTTGTTTACAGAAACTCATCTCCAGGTCAGATTCTAGAGTAGGATGGAGTAGTTGCAGGGCAGGTGGAGGAGATTCAGGTGGTGCCAGAAGGGCATCCCTCGTTAAGAGGGAGTGTTGAAAAATTATCTCAAGATTTCCTTTGTATCATGATGGCTAAGTATAAAGGACATTAATAAATGTATTTAATGTAATTAATGAGAAAATTACTTTATAATTACAACGCGAGTTTATATTATAATTTTTTCCATTTATTGTAATTAATGACTTATAAAAAACATTTAATGTGATATTAAATGAGAGCCCTAGGATGATGAGATCTAATATCATCCATTGATCTTGGGTGGTTAATGGTAGTTATGGTTTATTCATTATGAAGAAAGATTATAAATGCATGAATTCATTGAAGAGAGACATCAAAGAACAATGAGAGAGAGAAACCATTGACTGTGACTAACTGAGGAAGAGATTCAATAAGTAGGAGTTTTGAAGGAGCAAAGATGTAGCAACAAAAAGAGAGGGCATATTGCAAGGCACATAAACCAAGGCAACAACTTCGGCATAGAAATCGAGGCAAGCAATATCATACAGTAGGGTTTGTACAAAAGGTTGTACTGATAGATTTGTACAATAGCATACAACAATATTAAATGCAAATTTCATATTGCAAATTGCATGAAAAGTGAGGTAATAAATTCTATTTTATTGGGCACGAATTTCCATGCATTCTGAGGCAGTTTGAGGGTGTTTTTTAAGTTTGACAGAGGCCGTACAGGTGACATCCGTATGACATAAAGTACAACTATACCTTTCAGTTGTTAAATTTGGAGTTTGTCTAATTGTTGAATTTAGTATTAACAGAGGGTTTTCATATTTCCTTTGGCAACAATCTTTCTGTTGCAATCTCCTTAAAATATCTAAATAAATTTCTTCCAGGTTTTCCCAAAGTTGGGGTTTTTCCCTAGGATCATCCCTAAACTAATTGTGTTCATCTTTCTTCCAGTTTGACAATGATTAGGCTTGTTGTATTTATTTTTCAAGTTCAGGCCCGAATTTATTAATGAGTGGACTTCATTAATAATAAGCATAACTCAGTGAAATAATAAATCAAGTAATGAGCCTAATTATTTGACAAAAGTCCTAAGAGATCATTTATTAGATTTTTTTTTTTTTTTCATTTTGAATTCGTGACCTCTTTTGCAACGCAACATCTCATTTTCAAGCAAATCACCATTCGAGCTACACCCATGCGGGAAACCTCATAGATTAATATTATAATGTGATTATTTTAAAATTAATATATTAAAGAAGGACACAATAGTTAGGGGGAGGGGGCGTATTAGTTAAGCGGTGACAAGAGTTATTATGGAAGTGGAGGGTGTATTATATTTGTATTCCTTATATTATGGAGGGGGGAGAACGCATTATATTAGTGGAGACTAATATAATACGACCCCCCCTTCCCTCCATAATATAAGGAACACCTCCCATTATATTATAATAAAACCTTATAATATGTGCCCTTCTCTATTAAAAAATAATGATTATATTATATTATAATATTATAGTTAGTATATATGATTATTTCATATTATATTAGGTTTAGTATACTATATTATATATTATATAGTTAGTTAGTAGTTTTTTTTCCTTGGAAAAAAAGCGTAATTTTATATCAGCAGAGGTGACAAAATTACATTCTGAATATGCATATATGCATTCGGTTATCCATTTAAGGATCAAAAAACAAAACAACAGTCCAAAATAGTGTTCCAGTATACTCGTCCAGTATGAACCTGGATATATGTCCATGTCAGTATAGACCAACAACAGAAACATGAAAGACAGATACTAAGAAGAAACTTAAACTAAGTCTGGTGGCTCCCCGAGCCCCCTGAAATGATCCACTGTAAGCATTACAGTTTAGAGAAAACCTCAGCAAAATTCCAAAACAGCCAAAAATATCAAAGATAGCTCCATAGTTATTTTGTAAAAACACCACCATTAATCCTGTTCCTGTTCCATTCCGTGCCCCTGTAAACCCATTTCATCAATAAAGGGTCTATGATAGTATTCATAGATATTTCCATTCCTGTACTCCTTTATTTTCCACATCCCTATTGCCAAGTCCCTACCAACCTTAGAAGCCTTGTCCGCCTCCTTGTTGTTCTCCCTGAAAATATGTCTGCAAGAAAAATGTAAAAAGGAAAGTTTTAGATGCAGGATGTCCTGAAGAATGTTTGTTAGTCTTATATCTCTGCATTGTTGAGTGCCACTAGTCCAATTTGTGACATTCATTGAATCACCATACACATTTATCTGTTGACATCCCTTCTCCCTGGCAAAGATGAGAAGAAGTTTCAGGCTCATGATTTCAGCATAATTATTTCCACCCTCCCCCAGACCCCAGAAAACGTGGTATGAGTGGGTTGATGATAGATGCAAGATAGCGCCACCCCCACAGTTGTGTTCTAAAGCAGATCCATCATAAAAACCCCAAGGCATAGACACGTCAATATCCAGAGCAAGGACTTCTCTCTGTTTTGCAACGTTTACATGATGTGGGAAGGCCTCAAGGAAACCACAAATCTGAACTGCTGTGACCACCGGTGTGCAAGCTTTCTCAATGAATATCAATCCATTCCGAGCCAACCAAATGCTCCACGCTACCAGCAAAGGAAGATTCATGTACGATTTTTCGATAGGGTCCAAAACCCACTGTGTCCAAGCCGACAGCACCGAGTCCCCAGTCCAATTAAACTGGGTGTTGTGAATTCTGGAGCATTCCGCCCATACTTGCACCGTGTATGGGCATTGGAGGAATAAATGAGAACAAGTTTCCTCACTGGCTTTGCATAAGATGCACCAGCCCCGCTCGATCCTATTCTTTCGTTGCAAAAAATCCCAGGTGGGTACAGTATTTTCGAGGGCATTCCACATAAAAAGACAGTGTTTCAGTGGACAGTTTATCTTCCAGATGGTTTTCCACCACCCCACCAATGCACGAGGATTCATAAAGAGACTCAAGCTGATGTATCCATCCTTTGGTGTATACAATCCATTTGGGGCCCCTTCCCAAACCAAGCAGTCATCCCTATCCCAAATGTGTATATGAGATCGAATCAGTGCACGGTAATAGGACCTCAGTTCCACCCATTCAGCCTCAGATAGTGCCAGTGTTTCAGCATCAACCCATGACTGAATCCATGGGTGGGCCCTATCCTGGACAGCCAGTTGAGAAAGGTAAGTTATACCAATATCCCGCAGAGAAATTATCAAATCACCTGATAAAATGTGTCGGCCAGCGCTTCCAACCCAGGGATCCTCCCCAACACAAAGATCCTGTCCATTCCCTATATTCCAAGCAAGCAGATCTCCGACTACAGGGAAAGATTTGATGACTGCTTTCCAAATAACAAAACAACCAATATGTGACTTATCTACTGACCGCACCCATTCCACAATTGATACAGGGGCAATATATTTACGAAAAACAACTTTAGTCCAAAGAATTTCAGATTTTAACAGTCTCCACACTCCTTTCGCTGCTAATGCCTTTGCAAAAAAATGAATATTTTTTAACCCCCACCCCCCTAAGGCTTTTGGTATTGCGATCTTCTGCCATCGAACCCATGGGGAAACATAGTCTCCTTTACTGCTCCATAGGAAATTAAAGCATAATTTCTGGGCTTTTTCCAGCGTTCCTTTTGGAATCCATGAGAGGGACATCCAATAGACTAGGATAGCCTCTAGAACATATTTCACCAGGACCAGCCTTCCAGCACGCGAAAGCCACTTATGACTCCAGACCTTCAGCCGTTTGTGTATTTTTTCAATAAGCCATTGCCAATCCTGTTTGGTATAGGCGTTTGGTTTTAAGTGAAAACCAAGGTAGCAGAAGCCAGCTTCAAGGCGTAAAAAGGTATATGGAAAGATCCTACGAATAGCCGCAATCTCACCTTCCCTTAGCAAATGAGTTGAAAGTGTGGATTTCCTCCCATTAATCTCCATACCCGTTGCATTGGTGAAAAGTTGAAAGATGTCCTGTAGAGTTTCCATGTCCCTAGCCGAACCCGTGCAAAAGATGAGTATATCATCCACGAGCAGCAAATGGGTAATAAAACAATCAGGAGCCACTTGTATGCCATGGAGAGTGCCATCCCTACATGCTTTTTTCAATGCTTTACTAAGCCCTTCAGCAACCAACAGGAAAAGTAAGGGGGATAGTGGGAAACCCTGTCGTAGGCCTCTTTCAGATCGGAAAAAAGGGGAGGTTGCACCATTGATGAGCACCGCAAAGGATATTGTAGAAATACAGCTCATAACCCACTTGATAAAATCCACAGCAAAACCCAGATGAGTGAGGAGTAAATGAATATACAGCCAACTCACCTTGTCATATGCTTTTGACAAATAAATCTTGATAATAGCTCCTTTGATTTTCCGCGCTTTCATACTATGGATGCCCTTCTGCGCTACACCAATAGCCTCATGTATTTGACGTCCTTCCAGAAAACCAAATTGTTCCTCCGAAATATGTTTGGACAGAATCTCTTTTAGCCTCCTGGCGATAATCTTTGACACCACCTTATATACACAGTTGCACAGAGAGATGGGTCTGAAGTCACCTAAAGAAGTGGAATTGTCCATTTTAGGTATAAGGGCAATAAAGGTGGAGTTCAGGGCTGCTGGGATTCTCCCCGATATTTGAGTGTCTTCAACCATCGCCAGCAAATCATTCCCAATAAGTTCAAAGAGTGCCAGTAAGAATTCCACCGTCCATCCGTCTGGTCCCGGGCTCTTGTCTTTTTGGAAGCTCTGCAGAACACCCTTCAACTCTTCTTCAGTGACATCAGCCATCAAGGAGAGATTGTCTTCCTCTTCCACAAACCGAGGAAACAATTGTGCCATCCTAACCACATCCAAAATATTAGCCTGTGCAGGGGCTTTGAAAAGTGTTTTGAAATGATTTACCCCAACTCCCACCATACCATCAAAGGATCTCTGAATAGTCCCCAAAGAGTCTTCCAAACTCCAAATGGTATTTGCCGCCTTCCTCCCTTGGCATATGCATGAAAAAATTTTGTGTTCTCATCCCCAGCCGATAACCAGATAGCCCTGCTCTTTAGCCGCCATGTTTCCTCTTTTTCCAATAATAGCTTATTCCTTCTACCCTCCAGTGAGACCAAAGAATCTTTCTCTTCCGGTGTTCCCAGACCCCCTAATCCAGAGTCATAGATGGACTGCAGCTCCAATTCAATTGTCTTTAATTCACAATCATCCCTACAGTTCTTTTCAAAATCCCATGCCTTCACCGGCCTCTTGATTCTTTTGATATTATCAGAGAACTGTTGTGCGGCAGAAAGACCCTCCCTAGGGGTGTAGGGTACCCAAAGGGATTCAATAAGTTCCGCAAAAGTCTCATCCTTTAACCAGATCTTATTGAACTTAAGCGGCCCAGCTGGTTTCATAGGTCCATCACGAATCTCCAGGAAAATAGGGAAGTGATCCGAAGAGCCCCCCAAGCCAACCCACTGTCTAAGTAGAAAATTCCCATCTGCAAAGAGGTCAGACACCAGAAAACGATCCAAACGTTTTTCAACACGGTTTTCTCCAGTTCTGTTATTTCTCCAAGTAGGTTTAAGTAGAGTAGGCTCAATATCTAGCAGATTTCGGGTGACCAATTGGTGTGTGAAATAGTCATCCAAAGGGTCTGGCCGAGCTCTGTTGCCCCAGACTTCCGCCGGTCCAAGAGAGAAATTTAAGTCCCCTCCAATTATAATGTTCCCTTCTTGTAACAATGGATGAGAGAGGAGAGAATCCCAAAAAGGGACCCGGTTCAAATAAGGTCCATAAATATTCACCACCGTGAAAGTATCACCAAAACCCAGAGACGAGCAAGTCAATCCCAGAGCCGCTTCCATTCCCCAGAGATTATGGCACAGTACAGAACGGGTATTCCAACCAATAGCCTGACCTCCAGACCGGCCCCGAGCATCCAAGGTGGAAAAAGACCAACCACCAAACCAACTTTCAAGTAATGATTTAATAGTCTCACCGACACCCAAAGTTTCCTGAAGCAGAATGATATCCGGGTGTTCAATAGATACCACTCTGCAGAGGGATGATCTTTTGTGGGGACCAGCAAGACCCCGACAGTTAAAAGACATAACTTTCATTAACGACCCCTCTTCTGGGCACACACCGCTCTAAGCGCCCGATCAATAGTCACCTGTTTGCCTTCCATGAGATCCATCTTGGCCTAGGTTTGTGCTTTAGAGAGATGGGATTTCCTGCCCCGGCCCTTGCCATTATTGCCAGTTTTCTTAACCCCAGCACCCAACCCGCCCGGGGGGATTTTAGATAGGGAGCGCAGAAAATAACCCGAGTCTGATGAGGTGGTAGGGGAGGGGGAGGAAGGGGCATCCAAAATCCCGGGATCGATTGCAGGGGGAGGGTCAAGCATCATCACCGTAGGAGAAGGATTTGAAGTTGTGCAAGAGGGGAGGTCAGGATCAATACAGGAAGATTCAACCAACTCCATGGCCGAAGAGATATTCAAATATTTTAAAGCCTCTAACCAGTTCGGATTTTCAAAAGACAAGTTCTTTAAAACAAAACGAAAGGAAATGGGTTTAATGGAATGAGTTATACCCGTAGACGATGTCCCTGGTTCTGAGGTAACAGTCGGTAGTGTAGGCTCAATAGCTGTTGTTCCAGGTAATGATTCTCCAGTATGAGGTGCGTCCATTCCCATCGCCTGTAGTATGTCATCAACCCCTGCTGCAGCAATGCCTGAAACCGGTAGAGAAATACTAGTGGGACAGGGGTCTACCTGATCCCGAGGCGAATCATGTCCCTCGTCCACGACCAAACCCTCATTTGGGGGAGGTTCAGTCAAGGGGATATCCAGAGGGGGATTAGCCTCCACAACAATAGGGGATTTTTGCGAACCATCATTTTTCCTTTGAAACGGAAGTTTACATTCTGCAACCGGATGACCATAAGCATGGCAACGGCGGCATCTGAAAGGAACATTTTCATAGTCCAACTTCTGCACATAAACATAGGGTCCCCAGCTAAGGGTAACATCCGGTACTAACCCTTCCCTGATATTCAAATTTAACAAAATACGTGCAATCTTCCTCTGCCGGGTGTGAAGAAAACTATAGTCACCATCTAAATAATTTCCAATCATGTTCCCAATCCCTCTGAAGTGGTGCTCCCACCAATAGTGGAGAGGTAAACCAGGGAACCGAACCCACAGTGGGACAATATCCAGACGTTCCCGACTAGCATCAAACAGCGGATGCCATGGCTTGATCATGACCGGGGAGTGATCCCAGCTCCAGTTGGAATTTAAAACCCATTTTGTATGTTCCTCCTCCTATAAATTGAAGGCAAACCAGTTGCGTGTTAACTCCACTACTTCCGGGGTATAGCCTAAAACCCCCGCCCACTGTTCCCCCACCCATGCTTCTATGGTGCGCAGAGAGAAGGACCTGCCCAAAGCTTTTCCAACCAAAGTGATACTGGTCATATTCACCAATTGATTCCACTCAATGTCTTCCCCCAAAGCATAATTGTACTTAGTCCTGCTAAGTTTCAACCATCGTTTCCTGCTTCGTTTCCCCTTATGAGTAGTATCCTCCAAAGAAGGTCCACCCCATTCATCTGAGCTAGTACCAGAGCCCACACAAGGACTAGCACACCCACGCTGTTCGTGTAGTTCCAGATGCCCCGCCCTTGAGTCCTCCCGTGCCTCCGTTGTGTTCAATACAGGAAGAGGGTCCGATGAAGGAGAATCCCTGCCAACATTTCCTGGATAACCGATAAAACCAGCGTTTGAACCCTTATTTATACCCGCTGATCCCTCCAGAGCATTTAAAACCTGTTCTGAGGTCCAAAGAGCCCCAGCATCCTTCAACAGCACATTCAGTGGAGTATTGGATAGACGTGCAGTTAACGGCTCCGATCCCGAGGAGATAGCCAATCAATCAGACGATGAGAACCCTAGGACAGACTTGTTCTCCAAAGCAGGTAGACCCCCCACCTCACCTCCACCAGTATAAACCCCATCCTGCCACCCGACGCCCGTCGGTTGTGTCCAAATGGGTAGGTCATCAGAAGAGTCAAACGAATAATCCACCCTGTCATCGTATGTAGCCATAGAAAGCAAACCACCACAGTAACACAGGTAAAAAAAATGCAGTAACACGCAAAACTAGGGTTTAGAGTAGAGCACCAGGTTTGAGCAGTAACCGGGAGAGAAAAGCAAAGTACCAAACCCGTGATGTTCACCACGAACCGCAACGAGGCCAACAACAGAACCTGTGACCCCTCCTGACGGCGGCAAGCCGCCCATCGATCCTCCAGTTAATCTAGGGTTCCGCCATATTCACAGAAAAACGTGACCTCCACTTTCGTCTCTCCTCTTTCAATCTTATTCTCTAGTTAGTAGTTATATTATAATCAATGTTATTTTTAGTTGCACCAAATTATAATTAATATGTATTCTGTCTAGACTAAAATTAATAATAAATAGTTTCCACATAGAGCTGAGGTGTCTCATAAGATATGCATCTCTTTTGAATTTTTAAGGATTTTGATTAGCTTATAAATTTTGACATAAAATCTATATGTTAGATTTTAAAAGCAATTTTCCTCTATTGACCCCACTAATCATTCTGTACAGAGAATCCCCCGATCCACAAAAACCATGGGGACCCCATCATATTATTCTTTTGGTAACATCCCTTGGTCGCCCTTGATCGATTTATTTGATTCCCCCTAACCCCAACACCATCAATCTTGTCATTCACCTTACATCATTAGTATTGTGTCTATGATAAAACCCTTCATATGCAGTCTGTTTCTATCCATTACACACTGCATCACCATTTGAAGAATGCTACCTTTGGTCACTCACCCCTGTTTACACTAATCAAGGGAAGTCATGATCCCCACACTTATCAACCAGTATTGTGTCAGGTTGTTAGTCTCCCAATTGGTTACAAAATGATATTGGTTCTTGAGTTAAGACTCTCATCTTATCATATGCTTCATCTCTCATTGAAATCAACACATAATATTCTAAAAGTTGCAGTAGTTGGAGTTGTACCTTGGGGTCCCTTATCTTCAATATAAGGGATCACCTCGAACTAAGTAGGGAGAGCCATTTTTTCTCCCTAATGTAGTGGTCTCCCTTAAGCTCAACATCAACAAGTCCATCACATTAAGGGGAGTCGTACATTCTGGTGGTAGGAGTGTTCACATTTATGATTCATGCTAGCAATACAACTAGTACACAATGAAGTTCTCCCAACAACTTCACTATTACTCAGGTTCCCCATCCTAGTGGGATGTTCAAGATCATCACGAGTTCCCCTTCTTCGACACCAATAACATCATTTCAAGGGATTCATTTACTCATACAAGGATCGAAGATACCTTCATCCTTGAAGAAACAATGTCAAGAGTCTACCCCTTGGTCCCCTCTTACTAGTAATATATTTTGAAATATTTTCACGAGCATAGGTATGCCTGTCTCATTTGTATAAACACCACTATTATTTACAGCTTCAATGTTCATCACCAACAACCTTCCCTCGTGGGTAGGTATTTTTCACCCACAAATGCTTGGTAACTTATTAGAACATGGATTGAAAAGAAACAATGATACATTATCGTCCCTATAGAACCCTCCGAACCTAATACATCAGCGGGCATCTGTTAATTCTTAAATATCACATACATGTGACATTTAGGTTAGTATTGTATAAAGAATTCATCAACATATAGAATGTATCTCACTAAAGACATCCACATCAGATCTAGAATCCAAACTAAGTCCCAAAATGCCAAAATAAGTCAAAATGGAAAACCACATGACTAAAAGCATTGGAAACCTATGCTAATAGTGCGACTAATCTGTATATTCACTTGGCCATACCTGTGTGTGATTTCACCCCATCGTACTCGCATGTGATTTCTCTTGAAACTTGTGTGATCGTTAAAACGACAAGAACACATATTTACATGACACATTGAAGGCTCAGAACGACTCTCTTGGATCCAAAATTCAAATAGGGACTCCTCACATGCTTGGGATCATTGAATAGCTACTCTCATGTACTTGGGAAACCATTTCAAAGGATGGAGTGTCCACATATGGATCTAGATGTTTCTTGGCCTATAAAAGGAAGCCATGGGAATGCATTCCATAGGAGAAAAATAAGAGTAAAGTTATACTATTGGAATTACATTGAGATCTCCTCTTTCAATCTACTTCCTCCCTCATATTGGTAGACACAAATCTCCCTTTCTCTCTTCCCCTAAGAGGCGAGTATTTCTCCATTGTTCTATCCAATCTATCTTGCAATTGTGTGAACTAAAATTACCTCCCTAAGGGAGATTGATGGATTCACTTGAAGCTTGCACCTCCTAGGTGACACTATTGTATTTAGCTGGACCATTGGGAAATAAAAACCTGGTTTGGCACACTCTTGTTCCATCTTATTTGGTTGATCTCTTACCCCTATTTTTATTTCAGTTTATTTCTTGTTATTTTGTTTTTGTTTCTAATAAAGAGTTTTCTTGGCAATTTGGGGTTTTTAGTTACCGAATTCTTAAACACAAATACTGGGTCCTTGCTACAACCTCAATGATACTCTCATTGTGGGAAGTCTATCCACCCTTGTGGCTATTTTTCCCACAACAATGCCTATATATTTACTTGCACTTTATTTACTGGAATCTGAATGTTATTTTAAAAGGGGAGAAACAAGCACATATTAGAGTATGCGAATCAGTGGAGAAAATATGATAGGGGGCTTTAATCATAGTTCATTCATCTGAAACAAAGTGCAACATGATAGACATATTCAATAGTAAAGCATTGCCAATATTTCCATTAAATGCATTCATAACACAAAAAAAATCATGTGGGCACATGTAATTGTAGATCCACATATTCAAGAAACATAAAAAAGACATTTTAGCCATAGAGTGGAAAAATAAAAAACACACATGAGATAGAATTCCTTCAAACACCGTTCAAACACTAGTGGAA
Organism: Larix kaempferi; assembly: GCA_027924585.1. NCBI lineage: Eukaryota > Viridiplantae > Streptophyta > Pinopsida > Pinales > Pinaceae > Larix > Larix kaempferi. The sequence goes on along the minus strand of BSBM01001500.1, from coordinate 718,843 downwards.
AATCACCTCATCCATGGTTCCAAATTAAGGCACAATCTCATTTATTACATCAATTACAACAAGGTGTACCGATTTATCTCATCCCCGAGATTACCATCTTTCTCTATAAGAAGAATTTCCCTGATCCCATTACAATGAAGAAAGAGAGACATAAGTAAAAGGAGAACTAGTGTTGCACATACCTATGCAATTTCCTCAAAATTTCAGTAGCCTTTTGGATATACAATGATGAACGTCCCTCATTTTTTCTTTCATTGTTACTTTTATAACTTTGTTTCCCGAATGCTGACTTTTCCCTTTGCGTGAAAATTTGGGTGCGTTATCCTATGGAAGTGATGACCTGGCATGTTCTTAGCTGACCTTTTTTGAATGGAACCTATTTTTCGGATTAAGTTTATACACCAACATCTACAAACCTTATGTTATTCATTTCTATGATTTCCTAAGGTGTCACCTTTTGGGAGCTTGAGAGGATGTTCTGGTTTGTCCAGTAGTCTTCCCCTGCTTCCTATTGTCTATAGCTTCTTAATGCTTGCATGTTAATCCATCCTTTTGGAGATAAAATCCTACCCCATTTTACAATCCTGAATGAATTGTAAAAGTCTTTTTGGGGGGTTGTAATCAACTTCTCCTAGGTTCCGAGTCAAATTTTCCAATAATGATGCAACATGAATATAGGGATTTAGTTGATTCATAATCTCATTATTTGTTGGGATAGTCGACTTATCATGTACAAAAATGAGTCCATGCATGGCATTTTGTATTATTTTGTTGTACTATGCTATATAATATAATCTGATATTTGTATCCCATGGGCATGGGAGACCGTTTTGGTTCATGCTATTGACTTTCCTGAAGAAAGGAAATATTAATGGTTTTGACTCCATTTTATTCCTTATTATCTTTAGATTGGTTAATTTTCTGATACAACTTTCTATATCCATATGTGCAACTGTCTTGTCATGAATTCCCAATGCTTTCAACTTGTCTGGAGTCAAACAATTCACTACAGTTCTTGCTATCTTGGTAGTTTGATATCTATTTTGTATAACTTCCTAATTTTTAGTCACATATATATAGAATTTTTGATAAATTCCAAAAAGAATTGGAGATGAGTTGTTATTGAAGGAAAATTATTAGCTACCTTTGACCACATTATTTCTTTGGATACGGATGAAGTTTTCACCATTTTATATTCTGTTAGAACCTATTCATGTCTCGAATTCCATTCATTTATTTCTCCTTCCAGGATAACAATGCTTTTCCTTAATTCATGCACGTTTTTCTCAGATTTGCTGATTTTTTCTCCTTATACCTTGAGTTCATCCTTCTTTTTATCATCTAATTCTTCCACTTCAACAAATTTCCTAATATTATCAAGAACTTTTTTTTTCCACTCCCTCCATTATTTATCCAATTGATCAATCCTTTGCTCCAAAATAGATATCGTTCTCTCAGGGATCATTGGATGACTATTGGAGGGGGACGCATTCAAATTTTATTGTGCATCTATTAGCTTATTCCTTAAAAAATTCATGTTATTCTTATCTTAGTCTAGCTGGAAGTTCAAATCGCTGGCATTTTTCTCTATCTCCTCAAGCTCTTCAATTCTCTCCTCATTAATATTCTTTTGTACCAACAGGGATGTGTTTTCCTTTCTCAAGAAACTAAGCTCTTTAGTGCGCTTATGTTGTTTTTCCACTATTTACTAGGTGACTGGGAAATATTGGTTCAATTGGGAACTTTTGAGTTCTTTTATTCTCTTGTATTTTTTAGCTAGTAGAGTGATGACTTCTACTCCCTTGTCTCAAGGTTACAACCATTATTTTTAATCCATAGTTTTCATTCTATAGGCTCTTAACTCAGGAGTTCAAAAAATGGTTCTTAACCTTTAAATATTCTGCTTTCTTCTTGTATTTGGTCGCGGGGGAGGAAAATTGGAGGTATTTTCTATAAAAATACTATTTGAACCTTATTCCATTGACACATCATCCTCAGCTGGCAAGTCTGCAGTATCAAAGGTGACTTGCATGGTCCTCTATTTGTGGGGCTGCAAGTCCTTATATTTCTTCTGAGCAAGGGGTTCCAATGTGGCGATTGCTAATTTCTTGGTCATTGGATCATATCTTGGTAGCAATCTGGACTTGGCTTGGGATTTTAAGGTTTATGTATTGTTGTGCCCCTTCTTGATCCTATGCTCTCCTTTTTTGTTATTCCTCCAAATTTTTTAAGGGATTAGTGATACCTTCTGGGTGTATCAATTTTTCCCATGGAGTTTGTTGTATCATATCCGAGGTTTTGGTTGTTAAATACATGTTGGAATTTCCCTTTATGGCCACAATAGATAATTTTTTATATATTGAAAAATCAAAGAAAAAGGATCAGAGGATGTTTCACCTTCTTCTGGTTGGGACTTTTCATATTGATTAAGTATTTGTTGGAGGCCTATAAAGGGCGGTGCATCCTCGTGGAATCCTTCTTCAGCTTGTTTAGGTTCTATAATGTCTATCTTAGCCTTTTTATTTTTTGGTTCTTCTTTAATAATGTCAACTTCTTTTCTCTTTTCATCCCTTGAAGACTCACTGACAACCTCTAACAATGAGCTACCAAGTTCCTTACTTTATTTTTGTAGCACCTCATTTTTGTCTGGGAATTTTGTCTCCTCTAGCCTTTCTGATGTCACTTCTTCAAAATGAACAAGTGAATAAGAAGACCAAATGGAATACAAGTAACTTACAAGATAACAGATCCAGTGGAAGAAGACAAACTCATTTGATTGAAACAAAAGAATACATACTTCTTTTATTACTAGAGACTGAATGGTGATGAGAATTGGGGATAATGATGGTGGATCCTGTATGCTCATATCAGTGGTCATGGGATCACTTACCACTTGTTCAATCAATGGGGCAACTTTTGATTCACTTTTTCTGCCATCCCATTATCTTGTTTCTCAACAATTTCCTCTTGTTCAAATCCAGGAGGGAAACCAGGGGTAGGATATCATGTTGCAACAGGTTCTTCTGGATGTGTCTTAAGGGGTATTTGTTGAAAGGTTTCCTACAATCCATTTTTCTCACCAATTGGTGCATTAACATCAACCCCCAATCCCAATCTATGTGGTATTTTCTCTAGGTAGATGGGATAGGTGCTACCTTGTCCATCCTTCTCGAAACCTTCCCGAAACCTTCCTCTAGTGTGAAACACATAGCCTGCATGATGGGGAGTGCCTTTTGGTAGGGAACCACCTCCTTGGGATGAAGGGGAATTTGTATCTTAGGGAGTTTTTCTACATCCCCTTCTCCACCATATTTGACCTCTAATACTAGTAATACTTCCCCTATTCCTTAGGAATTTGTCCTATTATCTCCGTGTGATCATCATCATCTTTGTGGACTTCATCATATATTTCATTAAATATTTTATCCTTAGATATTCTAAGGTAAGGAATCTCTCTCTTCCCTAGGTACTTCCTCATCTTACACTAGGCTACCTATTTATGTTTGATACAGTTGTCTTGAGACAATTCATTCTAGCCTTCTTGTGTGGATGACTCAAAATCCATGTATTCCTTGTTTACCACCTCCCATTCTACCTTGTAAGAAGTATAATAGGGGGATATTATGGTGGATTTGGAGTAGGTGCTAGGAAAAATTGATCTATTGCTTCAGCTAGACTTACTTCCCATTTGATAATCCTCTTTACCTTTGCAAAATCTTCCTTGTTTTACAATCTCTCAACCTCAGGGTGAGGTTCATGATCCTGAGGATTTGGGATATTTCTCCCTTTTTCTTTCCCTATTAGCAGGTGAGGGTCATGTTTCCGTGGTTGGTCTAGATGTAGGTACTTTTGAAATCTCTGTTATTTCCTTCAGACCTTTTTTTCCATTTATAGCATAGCCACCCATGGATACGCAGACATTTTCTCCCCCTTTTCGTGGAATTTACAAATTGTAAGTCCACCTCCATCATTTTCCTAGTATATCCAAGTACAAAATTTCTAGGGGTGAGCAATATAGGAAACATGTGAGGTTCGTGTTATGTTCCATACAACTTGTTTACAGTATAATCTAGTCTCAAATACCGGTCACCTCTCTATACTAACTCCCCCAATTGTATGTGACATTTGATCTCTTGGGACATTCTCTCAGATTGGCTTCCCGTTGTCAACGCAAAATCCCTGTATATGAATTATGATACAAAGCAGATCCACTTTGCTCCTTCTTCCCCTTTTTTAACCCATGAGATCTAGTCATAGATTTTGTTGGGGTTCCATTTTTGTCTTTTCAGAGGCTTAAAGACTCAAAATGTTGGGACTGGTAGAAAATAAGGAGGTACATTAGGTAAGAGGGGTACTTGAATACCCTAGTGGATTGGAACTCCTCTAATCAGTGAGCTCCCATTCCAGCAACTATGACCTCATTGAAGTTGAATTGAGGTGCATAGTGAGAGTTGAAAGTATCGATGAGGGACAACATTCCCTCATCATTTACTTCATCAGCCTCTTGGCCTAGGATTAATGTGAAAGAAATGAAGACCTCTTGGGACCAAACTACAAAGCTGTTTAACCTCCAAGGATCTTGTGGGACTTCATCCTTTCCCTAATTATTCTAGAGTTAGGAAAAGACCTTTCCCATACTTTCTTGATTCATCTTGTTATACTTTGCTGCCTATAATTCATGCGATATAACCTCATTTCTAGGGGTTATTCTCAACATATGGGAAATAGAGGGTCCAATGATGTGAAATAAGACAATTTGACCATCATCAATGGTAAGAAGGACAAATATAGGGTTGATATTTTAAGCAAAGAGATGAAAAAAATTAGTGAATGAAAATGTTTTGGGGACTAAATGCTGGGATAGACTAGAAGGCCAAAGCTTAATGTGAGAATTAAGAGCCAATAAATTCCCTAATGTGGTGCCAATGAGCTGTTTGAGGGTGTATTTGGTCATTCAAGGGGTAGTCCCTACAACCCATGCATAGAAAAAACGGGGACCTTGGGATGAACAAATATCTTTGGGTTTAGGCCTCCCAGACATAGCTAAAGAGGAGGAGTTTTCAGACACAACCTTCTTTTTCTAGTCATGTTGAATTTTGGAACAAGAGGATGGGGAGAATTCTCAGAGGATTATATGAAGGAATAATGGACAATTAAAAAAGATTTTTTAGTGGGTTAAGAAGATCTATTTGATGACTTACCCAGTTCATTATGAAGGTGACGTCTTGGATCCCTAAATGACGGTGGTTGTCCGTAGATTGATCTTTAAGGAATGTAGGCAACTTGTTATTATCTTCAGGAAGAAATACACAACAAAAAGTGAGAATTATCAATGAAAAATGCTCCAAGGGATGTATTAAAAAGTATTTACCTGATGAATAAAATTCATTAAAGTTTCTAGGCCCAAGCATTAATACCACATTTATCCGTGATTAAGGGGTTCTAGTGGTTTGTTTAAGTTGGAGGTACAACATATCTCTTTTGTGATTGTTGATCAGATTACAATGGACATAATTTTGACCTCAAGATTCAGTTTTAGCCAGAAAAAGCGTAGGAATATGTAGGTTCCAATAGTATCTTCAGTGGAATCTTCATCTTTCTGATGAATCTTATATACTCAGATGAATATTATGGTATCAAATTGGCGGTATAAAAATACCCATAGCACAAATGGCCAAGATTTATTGTCATTGAAGTAGGTGTATGGATCTATACCATTGGCATTAGGTACCAACCTCAAATATCATGTGCCCTTGTAAGAGCACGAATGGCCTCGTGAAGAGTTGAAAAAGGGGCCTCATTAGATTTGAGCCATTCACGTAGGGACCCATTCCTTTATATTTATTATACTTGCTTAAGAATGAATGGCCTAGATGAAGAGTTGAAAAGGTGCCCCATCATATCCGAGCCATTCACACAAGGCCTCTTCCTTAAGCTTTATTATACTTGATTTAGTGCGAATGGCCTGGATGGGGTGATGAAAAGGCCCTTAAATGATCTGAGCCATTTGTGTGGACTACTCCCTTATTATATCATGTGCACTTACTTTGGCGTGAATTACTATGATTGTAAATACCAAACTCGCACGATTGACCTTGTCCCTTTGCGCATAATTGACCTTTTTATCCCGTGTTCTATTTTATGAGTGAAAATGACCATGATTGAATCCAATGAACTTGTTTGGTCCATCCTATCCATCCATGGATGTGCCCTTCACCACATTATCTTTCTATTACCACCATAGTAATTTCAACCTTCAAGGATGCCCTGATCTAGAGCTCTTTTTCAGCTCTTTTCCCCATTGTGGAAACCACCAAAACAACAGAGAGTGGACATGAAGGTCAACAACATATTTCTTGTGGATCCAAAAAATATTACTGTGATCAGGATTTTTTCGTACCCGACAACAGTGAAGGAACTACACGCGACACTGGGTCACATCAGGTACTAGATAAAGTTCATAAGGAACTATTCCCGAAGAACAACACCGTTGGAGATATTACTAAAAAAGGACATACAGTACAATTCGACCCAGGAATATTAAGAGGCTCTAGAAATATTGAAGGAAAAGCTAGTCATTGCGGCTATATTAATTTTTTTAGATTGAGCGTGCATTTTTCATGTCCATGCCAATGCATAATAGGTTGCACTTGGAGCAGTGTTACTGCAGACTAGAGAAGGCAACATCGATCATCTAGTCTCTTTTTCCAACTGAAAACGTTCTTCAGTAGAGAAAAAATACACCAGAACAGAGAGGGAAGGGTTATCTATCGTGTAAATACTATAAAAATTCAAGTACTACTTATTAGGAAGCTTCTTTAAATTCTTCATGGATTACTTTGGGTTGAAGTACTTGGTCAACAATCTCATGTTTGGGGGGGAGAATATGCAGATGGTTTCTCCTATTTCAAGAATTTGAATTATAAGCTGTGATTAAACTATGAAAAAATAATGTAGGCCCATATCATCTATCTTGAATAGAGTTTGGGGAAACATGAGGAAGATTGGAGGATGGACTACTAGATGCACAATGATTCTACATTGAATAAGTACTATACCTTTTCACCAAGATTGCAACATTTCTTGCTACAAAAAGCGTTCCAGAAGAATATATCATTACGCAATGACAATAGTTGGTGACAAGAAGTGCACACTACCAATTGATTGCAATGCGACTATATAATTTGGGCGCAAGTCGAATCATAGACATATGCATAATAGAGCATGAGCACAACACTGTGTTGCAGGAAGCACATGAATGGATAGTAGGAGGAAACAACACAAGAATTAAGACAACCACAAGAAAAGTACTATGCATTGGATTATGGTGTCCTTCACTATTCCAAGAAGCCAAGGAATATTGTAAGAGTTGTGATTTCTGCTAGCACATTAGAAAACTGTTAAGGAGAGATGCGTTACCTCTCTTACCTGTTACTGTGCTGGAACCTTTTGAAAAATGGTCTATTGAATTTGTCAGCCTAATCAATCCATTTGTGAAAAGGACATGGGTGTGGTACATCATCACCGTGACATAAGACTTGACCAAATATATAGAGGCCGCACCATTCAAAGATTGTAGTGTAGAAATGACTGCGTAGTTTATTTTCAAGAACATCATTATAAGGTCTGAATGCCCTAGGATTTTGATAAGTGATCGGGGGTCTTATTTCTTAAATGAAACTATTCATTCCCTGACACAACATTTTATGGTTTACCACCAAAAGAGTACTCTATACCATCCGCGGGAGAAAGGTATGATCAATGCATTTAACAAAATCCTTGAGCATGCACCTACAAATATTTGTAATGTTTAGCGCGATGATTAGGACCAAGGATTTCCTGTGATGTTATGGGATTATATGACAACTTGAAAAATTATAATCTAGCACACTCTATTCCGCTTGGTCTATGGAAAAGAAGTAATTATGCTGCTTGAGTTCATTGTACCAAGTCTAAGAATTGCGATTGTGAGAAAGATGTCAGAGGAGAAATCAATTCAACAATGATTGGATGATCTCATGGAGCTAGAAGAAGACCATTTCATTGTTGGATTCTTCCAAGTGGTGGAGATGAAGCATCAAATCCATATCATGTCCCATATCGGCCAGTTCATGAGTAATCCCATCTAATATGATGCAACAATAAAGTAGAGTAGCAGATATATGGTATCGTAGTGAAATACAGACATTCCTATTAAGTAATTAGATTTGCAATGATTGACAGTGTATGTACTGCTACTTCTAGATTTAGAAAATTTAAGGAATAAATGCATAAATAAGTACAAGGAGTAAATGGACCTCAAATTAAAAAATAACAAGGATTGAAAAGAAAATAGTTAAAATACTTGGAAACTAACAATTTCCTAAAATATATGCACATATGGAAATAGGAGAGACATAAATGCAAATTTAAAAAATGGAACAACATAAATCATTTAAGAGAGGACACGGGGTAGTTAAAAGAAGGCAGTTAAAGAGGTGCACTCATATTCTATAAAGCCTCAAGCCTACAATCTCGAACTGTCATCAATTTCAAGTCCGCAGATTCAGTAGTGAGGGTAGCTACAGAGCATAGAACATGCAAATAGCATATAAGATCTTCAAACATAGCCACAACTCCATCTACTAGAGCGTACACAAAATCAAAGGGAATAAAGGAATCCCCAATGCCCACAATATACCGAAGGTGGTCCTTATCTAGAATCCATTGCTTGTGCTCCGATTCTCCATTTTCAATATTCAGGATGAAGCTCACTTCCCAAAACTCAATTTTGAGAGGTATGTGCAAGTTATCGTAGGTCAAGACAATATTGAGCGGGTAATCCCTCAAATTTTGGCCAAAATTTTATAGAATTCAGGCAGAATAACATTGTTGGATGCGCCACACTTCGGGTGCAGTCCGCACTTCGATGCCGGTGTTTGGTTTTTGTTGAGTAGGATGCATGGGGGATACCTATGATTAGACCGGAAGTATCTGGTGGACATGGAAAATATGCATTTTTTTAAGGGATACCTTGCACATGGAAGGATCCCACAATGACCATTTTTTCTAGGGACATGACTATTGACGAGGTATACCAAAGGTATGACACCTACAGAGGAACATGTAAAGCAATCATTTCCACCATCAAATATCATAATGTCCGATTTGCATCTCAGTTACTAGCCTGTAAACTTATGCACAAGTGTCGCAAAGATGAATTCCCACTCAATGTAATACTCACAGTCAATAGCTGTGTTCAAGGAATCAAAATTTCACGGGCTTGGTACTTGACCAATGAGTTCATTCAAGAAGGCCTCGATGCACATAATGAAGGAACGAAGTTCCATCTAAGTTGGGTATTGCTAATCTCGGTAGTGGTGGTACGAAAACCCCCACTTGGGTTTGATTATGAAACCCCTTCATCAGAAACCTTTCCCATGCTCAAGTTCAAGGTACTGCACCATAGAACAAGCCAAGAGGTCTAGGTCGGAATCAACACAAATTTTTAGCAATGGTATTCACATATGCTAGCAGCCATGTACAAATCCTTCAAAATTCCACACCATGTTGTGGAGAGGTATAATGATTATTTAATTTTTGAAGTTGATTTACATAATGTTTTTATCATTCCCCGCACAAAGCCAAATACATCATCATAAATTATTCCCTTCCGCATAAAATAAAAAATATGTGAGCAAGGCTATAACAGAATGGCTCACAGAGATAAAGCCTTACTCAGACAAGGACATTGAATTTCTATTGAAATCAGAATTGCACACAAAAGGAAATTCAGACAACACATGGGGAAAATCCCCCAAATCCAGAGAATCTCTCCAATTGACAAAAAAGCACAAGCATGAAGATGAAACTACAAAGCTTTCCCAAGAACGTGAGAAGCACACACGCACATCACCAAGCCCTCCCCCTAACTCAAAACTAGAGGAGGAAGATCATACCCCGTTACCAACAATAAAGGATCACGAGAAGTCAATAGAGGGCCAAATCCATATGTAATCAATGTGTAGGAGAATATTTTTGCAACAACCTAAGGAGGAGACTAGAACTGTGGACCCAACCATAGGCACAAGCAAGCTGATGTAGCCACTACAAGAAATTGTCACTCAACCGCAGTCCAACTTAGAAGTGCAAATTTTTTTGCATGAAACACATCTAAGAATCTAGGGGAGCTCTTCTTGGCACTACATATCCAATGGCCTACACTTGTACCACAACCATCATCGTGTGCAAAAACAAGTAGAGCCTAGGAGCTAAGAGCTCAAACTCTAGATGCACCATACTAATGAGTCATTCATATCAATCCTTTGGAACTTACAACCATTGATTCATAAGGTACTACAAGGGAAAAACCATTACCACATCCCCAATTAAATTTGACTCAAGTACCCACCCTAGAACTTCACCACTATGCATCATTTGTCATGAAGGAATTGGGTGACTACCATAGGAGCTTAGGGATATCCTATGCAAATATGTAGCAATAAAATGCCCAAATAGAGGCCCAATGATCATCCTTAGAAGTAGCAGTGGAATCATTTTATACCATCATACCTAATATGGTGGAACCCACCAAAGACCATATCACAATTGAGCAAAATGTACGTCATATCAAGTAGACGGTCTAGAAACTACAACAAGAGAAAAGTGAATTGTAAGTGCAATTGCAACCAACACCAACTCTAGAGTAGATTATGTTGGAGTGCAAGGTTGAAGACGCCGAGCAGGTATTATAACAAGAAAAAGGAAACACAAAGGATTTGGAAGGAGTGGTTGAATACAACTGTTATAGCCCAAATTGGCACTTCTCCATCCATGACGATAGTTTCATTATGACACTTCAAATGTAGACTGTCTCTCACACAAATGGACACTATGGATGGAAGAGCCTTAATTTGGTGTTGGATGCCACGAACTTAATCATCCAGTGATTCCCTAACCATCCTAAGCCCTGTAACTAGGTTTGGATACAAAACGCTCTTTGTGATTTGTCAACCTACTTTTTTTACCCTGAAAAGGCATGTTTCCTTTGGTTGAAACACATGTACATGCACTTTTCCTTTGTCTCACCAACGTTTTTGACCTAAATGATCAAAAAATTAATAAAAATTCTTATTTTTGGGCAGTTTGGGTGGTTTTGGTAACCTCCCTTTAGTTATAACTGTTCCCTACCCGAATGTAACCATCTCCACTTGGTATAAAAGAGAGGGATATGAGCCATAAAGGGGGAGTTTTTTGCCTAAGTGTTGTTATGCTGGAGGAATTGCTACTCTCCATCCCTTTGTGATTTATGCCCTATGTTTTGAAGCTTTCAAACCCTTGGAACTTTCATTGGGATTTTTGGAGAAGAAAAACAAGAGACTTGGAGTCAAGGTTTAGAAAGGTTCTTGGCAGTTTAAGGTATCTTTATAACTTTCTTCTATTTTGAATAAATATTGAATATCTTCCCTTCCCTAACTACTGTTCATTATTGTGTCAAGTTTGGTTACATGTTGATGTTCATTTGATTAAGTAGTTTATTTCTATGCTTTATTTGAATTTCAACATTCTTTTTGTATCCAAATGTGTTTGAGGAAGGTACTGTATTGGTTTTACAGGTTCTTGGACTGAGGATTAGGATCAAATCTCAAGGATTCAAGGAAATCTAGGACTAGCCTTCATAAAAAGGTGCATTAAGTTCTTCTTCCTAAAACATTTATATGTATTTGTTTTGATCTCAATTGATAATCAAGAGTCTAGTTTGTGTGTAACCAAGCCCTATATGTCCATATTATTCAACCTCACTATGTCAGTGACGTCAACCCCAGTCATAGGATATAATTCTGCACAATGGAATTGGTGATTTCATTGGGGAGAATTCATCTGTTTTGGGGTTTCCTAAGTCCATTATTCCAATTTCTGTTGCTATTTAGAGTCCCTTTACAATTTAGGATTGGTCTAAGGCTTTAGTAGACACCCTGAGCCTTCAATGTTTTGAGTTGGACTTGCATTTTTGTGACCTTCATTACAAAAGCGCCCTTCACCTTCATGACAATAGTGTTATTGGTGCAAAAATGCCCTTGAACTTCATAATATTAGTAGCATTTGGAATGCTTCTGTGCTTTGGTTCACCAACATTTTTGTCTTGTAGGGTGGTTTTTCACTCTCAACCTTGTCTGTGGGATTTTTTTGGGATTTTTGGGAGTCTTTGTTTGTCCCAGGTCTTGTTAATACCCTTTAGAAGTGTGGTCTTTGCTCAGTGATTGATCTTAGCTTGGTTTTTGAGTCTTTTTGCAATGAAACGTATTTTGAAAAAGAGAATTGGTTCTTAGTCCTCTTCACCTTTTGTTTGAAAATATTTGAAGGTTTTTGACTGTTAAGGTCCTCTAGTGACCTCTTAGAAGTAGTCCACTTACTTTTTGTGATTATTCTTAGTTACGTCTTTTTGGATTTCTTTGATGAAGAGTTTTGAAAAGACTCTATTTCAGTTTAGAATTCTTGTTGCTTTTTGAATTTGTACTTTGGATTTACTTTGAAGTGAAAGTTCATGGATTTTTCTGTTGTTTTTGTTCTTGATTGCACTGGTTAGGTGTAATAATTAGGCCTTCCCAAACCTTGAATTCTAGTATGTTTGTTGTTAGTTGGAGTCTAAAAGTCAGTTGTCGTACTTTTCTCCACTTGACATGTTTGTAGGACTGAAGAGTGTTGTGTTTTTGTCCGCTTCTACTTTTTTGATAAAGGTACCAAAGGTCATTTTGCATTGATTTTGTTGTGTGTTCTTCGTTAGGCTTTGTTTTTCATTTGGAAAACAAAAAACATTGGTTCAGTTTTTTATTTAGTGTTGGCTAAATACCTTGCAAGTATATTTGAATGATTTGGAGTTGCTTCTTGTGTTGAAAACAAAATTATTCCACATATTTGTTTTATTTGTATATTAAGTTTTCATTCCAAGTTTTGCATTTTGAAACACAAATTTGAAAAAAGGTCTCTCATTTGGTTTAGTTATTAAGTGTAAATGTCAAATTGAATTCTTTTGTTCATCTTAGGATTCGATTTGAACTTGTTTACCAAACAAAGTTGCATTTGCTTTTCAAATTCCAAATTTGTGCATCCTTATCAAACCAAATTTGTATGGGAACTTTGAAAGGTAGTTGTACGCTTATGTTGTAGACTTGAGTTTGCATTTAGGGTGTGAAATTTAAGTTTCCTTTTGCATTGAATATACAAAAAAATTGCATTGTACATTTCAAAAATTGCATTTGCATTCCAAATTACATCATATCTTGTGAACTTGCATGTACATTGAAAATAAATTGGAAATGAAAAATGCATGATTGTGGCAGTAGATTGCTTCACATTTTAGTTAAAGAACATTGTATCTTTAGTTGCACTCATTTTGCTTCTTTTAAAAAGTTTTTGAAATTGTATTTTAAACAAGAAACCAGTAATCAGAATAGGCTACTAGGTTTTATTTTTTGTGAGAAACCAACCTAATAGTCTAGGCTAGGATTTTGGAGATAGGAAGTTGAAAGTTAACTTCTCCGGAATCACATAAAATCAGGAAACTAAGAATTCACTAAAGAGTGTTAAATCCATTAGTAACATAATGTATTTGTTGGGGAAGCGCCAGTAAAAGTGACATCAAGTGGTAGGTAAACCTTTTTCAAGTATACATAATACCCTTGTTGCTTGATTAAGGAGGGTTATGCATGTTTTGGATTCGATCAACCGTACAAAGTACTCGGGGTGACACCACTACTCATTGATAGTTTTAGGTCTAGGACTTATTATACAAGACCTACATTCCTTGCCCATTCGCAGAAGATCCATCCAATGATCGTCCTGCCCGACTATCGAGCGTGAAGTGGTGACCATAGTTGCTATTCCCAGTTACCTGCTAGGTTGCTTCAAGGGGATAGCTTGTGGCACCTGAGACATACATTGAGTCTTTATCCCATTGGGAGGGTGCTGGTGGAAGGATAATACTTGCACCCTTGGTGATTGAAAGATTAGTGTAAATGTTTCTCAATATTCACTGGTTGGACTTGGGCCCTAATCATCCCATGATAATATTTGGAAGATCACCTTACTGGCTCTTCATTGATTTTTTCTTGCAGCCATGTACTTTTTTAGTGTGAGAGCTGTTTTCTTGTTGGAGATATTTTAGGGACTTTTTAGTGTGTGTTGTTTGATTTTTAATTTTTGTAGATTTTATTTTTACTGTCTTTTGCAAGCCATTGTGGCCAATCAATATTTGTGCAGGTTCCGAAGATTCAAGGAAACTCTCTTGAATAGAGATAAGTCATTGTGCTGATGCGAATACTGGATTATACAAATCCACCCCTTTAGGGGGAAGAAGAGGAAAACTAGGAACATCGAACATAACAACCAATAGAAGAAAACACCCTTAGTTCTAGGTCAAGTGAGTTCGAGAGTTCTTCCGATGAAGGAAAGTTTAGGGATACCGAGGAGCAATTGCATAACTCTCCTAGAGTTCATTCTCCTTAATCTAAAGAGAATCCATGTCCCATTCAAATTGAGTACCTCTTCGATCCATCAAGACTCTTGAACCCGCAAAAAAGTCCTATTTTTTCCCAAGTAGATGGTATCAATGTTCCTAATCCATTATCTAGGTGGTGTAACATGGAAAACATAGAACAAGAGTTTAGTTCATGGGAGGTAATTACTCCAGTTAGTACTACCCCTATAGGAGAAACTACTTTTAATATGACATCCGTAGTAGGATCAGGAGGGTCCCCACCATCCTCGATGATACTTACTAGTAGTAGTGCGTCAAATCAATTCAGTTTGAACCCTTTCTCTTTTGGATTTCCTTTTTAGGTTTTCAACCTATACATGTTACTATTCCTCCTAGTTCAACTTTGACCACTACTTTTTAGGTAATGGAACATATGTCCCTTTCCATAATTTCCCACCCTTTAGTGGACCAATGTCCATGCTTAACCCACCCTTCACTGGAGCTATTTCTAACTCCACCCTACCCTAGTTAAGCTTACCTTTCCAATATTTAGGAGGTATGGGTCCCGGTAACCCCTTTCAACTAAATGTACTGCAAGGTAACTCATTTACACTAGGGGGTACCAACAATGGATTTCAATGGGGGCATAATTCCACCCAAGAAAATATCCCCTTTCCTGGGATGGGAGGTTCTAATATGGTTAACCCTGTTATGACAAGTATCTTACAAGGTATCCAACCATTTGGAGGCATGGGAGGGGATTTTAGAACAATTTTTTCTTATTACCAAAACCAGTATGGTCGGAACTTCAGACACTCTAATACACTTTCATTAATCTTGGAAACCCATACATTCCAAGACAACCATATTCCAACACCAACCAATGGGAAACTAATGCTCTTGGAACCCATAATACAATGGCTTAGACAAAATTTCCATTTTTAGCTAGTTTGAATTTTCCCAATCTTTCAAAGTTGACTAATGATCTAGTTTTACATGAACAAAGATGGCCAACCCTACCCACTAAGCTTCCTTCATAAATCCTAAGTTTGAGGGTAAACCTAAGGAAGACCTGGTTAACCATGTGATGACTTTTCATCTATGGTGTTCAACCAACTCTTTGATGGATGATTCTAGTAGATTGCATATCTTCCAAAGGAATTTAACTGGGGTAGCGACGAAATGGTACTTTGAGTTACCACAGGCATCTTTTTAGACTTTTAATTCAATTGTGATGGAATTTTTAGACCACTTTCAACTACTGGTCTATTATGAAGATGGAATGGAACTGTTAACATCCTTTCATCAGGATAAATCTACTTATATATTTGACCACATCCATGAGTGGTAGAGGAGGCGTATCTTGGTCAAGGATCTGATTCCTGATGAGTTTTTAACTGATTGGTTTTTTAAATCATTACAACCCTTTATTGGGAAAGATGTGTCTCTTTTCGAGGTTCAGACCGAAGAATAGGCTATTATTAAATCCCAACAATTGGATTTGGTTTATTCCCAATCTAGGATGTTGATGAAAATTTTCCTACTGCTCCTAGAGTAGAAGCTGACCCAACCAAGCCCATCCCTACACCCCATGTTGATGGTGTGATTGGTGTAGTTGAGAACAATCCAATTATATCAGATAATAATTTTTCTAGTCAAAATTCACCATCAGCTAGTTAGAATAACGCACAAAACCATAAACCCAACCCTCCTTTTGATGTTCTATCAGTACAAAACTCTAAAGGAAACCAGTATCCTGGAGGGAAGAACAATAAGAACAATAAAAATGGGAATAATAATAACAACAACACTAATGTTGGTGGGGCAAATAATGAAAAAGGTAAAATGCAATTTCCTTTCTTGTTATGCAAGGAAGATCACTTAAACTATAAATGCCCTAAAATGGAAATGGCTCAAAAGCTATTAGCACAATAGGAGGGAACAATCCAACCAGCTGTGTTGACCAATCCATTTCCTCGACAACAACAAAAGATGGTTGTTGCTTCCCACCAACATCTGCAGCCTCCCAAGGGTGCAACCAGGGTGTCTCTTCTCAAGGGGGCAATTCAATCCTAGGTGAATTTTTCATGTGTCATCTCCAGACTAGGAATAAGAATTATGAATCTAATTTGTTTGGATCTAAAGGTAAATAAGCCCCTAATGTCGACAATGATAATTCTTTACACATAGAGAATCCGGCCAATGATATTATATCTAGAATACCAAAGGGTGTTCTAAAAAAAGGTACATATAATCCTAATGTGCATGCTGCTCAGAATTATGTTATAGTTGAATATTTGGCCCAAGCTCCATGTGCAATGTCTACACTCGAGGTACTTTAGAGTTTTCCAACTCAAAGGAAGATCTTACTTTCAACTTTAGGATCTCTAGATCCTCTAGAAAGTCAAGTGATTTCTTTTGATTTTGAGAATTGGAAGCCTTGTTTACCCCATCATGCTACTTTTCAAATCCAAGTTTTATCTGGATAAACTAAGATTCATAGGACAATTATAGACGAGGGCGCCTTCACATGTGTCATGTATCTATCATGTTAGAAGTCTTTAGGATAACCTGACATGGTTGTTCTTGCCACTATGTTGAAAGATTTAGATGGCCACCTTTTCCAACCTCACATAATTATCCCATCCTTTTCTGTAGAGCTAGGTGGAAAAATAGTCAAAGTGGATGTGGAAGTGGTTGACTCTCGGCTTGATTATAATTTATTGCTAGGGAGAAGTTGGAATCAAGCGATGATGGAAATATTCTCTTCAATATTTCACGTCATCAAATTTACTCACGAGGGAAATATTGTAACAATAGACCAACTAGCCTTAAATAATAAGTTCAGCCATGATCATGGATCCAATATTCCTTTAATATCCCATTCCATGAGGGATTGTGAAAACATTGGTGTGGTGATGTATCCTTCATTAATGGGAAATTTTAATCTCCCCCACCCGATTTGCATGTTAATTTATCTCCGGTACATGCAATTTCAACAGTTGCCACAACTTCCACATGTAAGGTGTCACAATTTTATACTTTTTACTTCGACGACTCTTGGAAGTTGCCATCCTCCAAAGTTTAGTGTAGTCGGATGAACAAGATTTATATCCCTTGTGTTCAATTGCTACTGAGAATAATCCTCTGTTGTCATGCTTACCTTATTTTGACTTGGTCTCGATAGTTGACTAGGTGATTCATCCAATGGGGGCATTGGAGCCAGATCTCCGCCCTATTGATCCAACTGAATGTTTATACAAGTGTTCTACCTGGGATGATATACTTCCTTCATATGAAGTATTCCTAGAGTCTCTGATACAATCTAAGAGTCCTTTGGATATTGACGTCCTTTCTAAAGATGATCTCCCTGGATTGGATCGAGTTGTATCCAAATCTAGCCCCGATTTTCCTTTTGAGTTTGATCTCACTGATTATAAATCCTTAGACACTGGTAGTTTTGAGTCTCTAGACTCTACTATTGAGTAACAAGTGAGTGTCCTTGATGAGTTCGATTCTAATATTAGAATTGTCAACTACCACAATGATGAGAGTCTATTCCTATAGACTCTATTATTTCTTTCAGCTCTGATCTTCCTCATGAGTAAGATATTGTTATTTATACAACCTCAAGCCTTGGAGTTCTAGAGTCTTCATGGGTAGAATCTACCTTGGTGTTGAATATTGTTGAAGATTCTAAATTTGAAAGTATTTATACCAAAGTGACATGTATCAAATATTTCTTTTTAGATTTTTGGGATATGATTATGGTACTGTTGTTTCTTGGAGACAGATTTTTTAGCTGGATTTGTGGTTGCTTCGAGATCATTTTGTGTATACTCTTTGATCCAGTTAGGTATATTTAGAAACTGGCATATAGGTTTAGGATTCCCCTCTGTTATGATGCATTTGAACCTTTTCCACCCATATTTTCTATAGGGTCGAACCTATTGGATATTGGTTTGTTAGCCATATCTTTATGCATTGTGCACTAGTCCAACAACAGAGCCTACCTAACATGGGTCACCCTAGTCAACACCCTTTTTTCCATTTTGGTGCCCATGCATAGTTTTTCTCATAAGTTTGGGAGCCTTTTTAGTTTCACCATAACTTTGAGAAGAAGCATCATGTCTTTATTTCTCATATATTTCTGGCCATTCCTTTTAAGGCTCCCATTTTTATGTTTAAGTCGCATATGCATTTGCATCGATCCCACTTACGCTTATGATCCTGATGTCGAATTTCACGCTTTTAGCTCATTATATAATCCCTCATCTCTTATCTCATTTTTCTCTAAGAATTGCATCATTT
Organism: Larix kaempferi; assembly: GCA_027924585.1. Lineage (NCBI taxonomy): Eukaryota > Viridiplantae > Streptophyta > Pinopsida > Pinales > Pinaceae > Larix > Larix kaempferi. Next base: position 700,077 of record BSBM01001500.1, on the reverse strand, counting down.
TTCCCTTGCAACTTGACACCTTTTACCTGGAGGAGACACACCTTGAATGTCCTTATATTGCTCATGTTCCTTGCATTATGCATAAGTTTGTTCCATGCACTTGGAACTAGTTTTGCTTGTCCTTGACACTCATCTCCTCCCAAGTTACAAGCATTCTTCCATTCTTCCTTCGAGATCGTTAAAAACAAAAGGAGGCCTGGAGTCCTCTTTAATCTCTTTTTTCACTCAAAATTAAAAATATTTCCAAGCAAGCTTGTTCCTTTCACACTTGTTAAACGATTCAAAGGTACATCCATCCAATATAAGTTTACCCATTTTCTAGGCCACGTGGATTATTTACGAAAAAGGAATGCTCTACTCAACTTTGGCTAGAAGAGTTCTCCATCATATCATTTTATAGTTTTTTGGGTGGAGGAGACTAAATATTCGAAAAATTCTACCCTAGAGTCTTCTTTAAGTTTTTTCAGAATCTATAAATATCAAAATGTTGGCAAGCATTTACCAACTCGGGATCGATAAAAATCCACGAGATGGTATATAGATTTGTCTTTAAGTTTTTTAGAATATTTAAAAATGAAAACACTAGTGAGAACGAACTGATTCGGGCTCAATATAAAATCCACGGATCAATATATTATCAAGCATCTTTATATCTCTTCTTCAAGCTCGAAAAAAGGAAGAAAGGTTCAAGTTTACTTTTTCGAACTCGTTAAATCTTACGAAAAATATATTATTGAGCATACTTCTATCTGTTTTCAAGCTCGTTAGAAAATGAAGAAGTTACTCAAAAAGAGAAAAAGGGAAGGTAAATATCTCAACTGTCTCTCCATATAATGGTAGAAAGTCAAATGTGTCCTTAAACAAAGCACCAGTTTCGAGTCTCTCAACAAGTTGGGTTCTATATTTTGGCCTTAGGATAAAACCTGATCTCAAAGTTATTACTCCTCTGATTAGTTACTCTTCAAATCATATGAAGAATATGTCAATGTATTCTACATTGCATATTTATATCATTGGTACCTTTGTGTTGAAAGCTGCATAATTCACTATTGTGTTGTGCTCACCGTTCAAGAATATAAATAGTGTTGTCCATTTTGTAGTTTCCTTGACTTCAAATATCAGCCATTCCTTGGTGTCAATATGTTTCATCATATACTCATAATGCTCGAAATAAAATCAGTCCTTGATTGTTCCTTGTGTTGGATGATGGAGGATGCCTTAATTCCTCCCTTCCAACAGGCCTCTTCCCATCGAATTCAACTCATTTTACTTTGGGAATGAGGTTTAGAGTCTCTGGAGTACCTTGCGGATTGCTGTCATTTGTGGCAATTTCCCTTACTATTGGGTAGTGGGAATACAACAATGTTTCTTATTCGATGGGTTCTTCAAGTGTTCGACTTCAAGAACATCTATTCACACCTATTAGAATGTACTAGGTACCTTGGGGCCCATTATCATTATCGGTGGGTTCCCTTGCATTTGTTAACGATATTCATCAATGCCTGGTAATCAAATAGTTTCCTCCATATTCGACTTCAGCTCATTTATTCGCATGGTTAGGATTCATACCATTAGGTAGTTTGGATTAAAGACCTTGGGCTAACAATAGCATCCCCACCTTTTGCTATTGGTTGAGTTGCGCAAGACTGCACCACTGTTTATTTGGCACCTGATGAGACATAGATCCACTTTGTTTATTTGTGGCTATGATCTCTAGTTTGAAATAGATCCACCTTGTATATCTAGTGGCTATGATCAGTTGGTGGGAATGGATCCACTTTGTTTATTCGTGGCCATGAGCCATTTATATCACATGGATCAACTTTGTATTTCTTGTGGCCATGACAACTACATTAGTTACATATATATGTTGGATCCACACTGTATATTTCTGGAAATCATCTTGAACATTGGATATATTGTACCAGAGACAAGTTTGTCTAACATCCTTTTCTATTTCTGGTACCTCATTGAGACTAAGATTCTTAGTTTCTCCAGTTTTGTTGACGCCAAATCCCAATCCAATGACTATTATAATGTATTATGGCCATCATGTTCCCTTATGACCACATACATTAGGGGGCATTTGTTATAGCCCAAATTGGCACTTCTCCATTTGTGATGATAGTTTCATGACGAAACTTCAAATGTCAATTTTCGCTCACACAAAAGGACACTATGGATGGAAGAGCCTTAATTTGGTGTTGGGTGCCATGGCCTTAATCATCCAGTGATTCTGTAGCACTCCTAGTCCCTATAACTAGATTTGGATACAAAAACGCTCTTAATGATCCGTCAAAATACTTTTTTCACCCTAAAAAAACATGTTTCCTTTGGTTGACACCCATGTACACGTATGTTTCCTTTGTCTCACCAACTTTTTTGATCTAAGTGCTAAAAAAATTAATAAAAATTCGAATTTCAGGGCAGTTTGGGTGGTTTTGGTAACCTCCCTTCAGTTATAACTACTCCCTATCTGAAAGTAACCATCTCCGCTTAGTATAAAAGAGAGGGAGATGAGACATAAAGGGGGAATTTTATGCCAAAGTGTTTTTATTTTGGAGGAATTGCTACTCTCCATCCCTTTGTGATCTATTCCCTATGCTTTGAAGCTGCTGCCCTAGTCAGTTTCAAACCCTTGGAGATTTCGTTGGTATTTTTGGAGAAGACAAATAGGAGACCTGAATTTAAGGTTTTGAAAGGTTCTTGTAAGTTAAAGGTATCTTTGTAACTTTCTTATATTTTGAATAAATATTGGAGACCTTCCCTTCCCTAACTACTATTCATTATTGTGTCAAATTTGGTTACATGTTGATGTTCATTTGATTAAGTAGTTTATTTCTATGCTTTATTTGAATTCCAACATTATTTTTGTATCCAAATGTGTTTGAGGAAGGTACTATATTGGTTTTATAGGTTCTTGGATTGAGGATTAGGAGCAAATGTCAAGGATTCAAGGAAATCTAGGACTAGCCTTCATAAAAAGGTGCATTAAGTTCTTCTTCCTAAAACCTTTATATGTATTTGTTTTTATCTCAATTGTTAATCAAGGGTCTGGTTTGTGTGTAACCAAGCCCTAGATGTCCATATTATTCAACCCCAGTATGTTGGTGATGTCAAACCCAGTCATACGATAGAATTCCACACAACAACAACTTCAACATATGGAACCACATGCAAGGAATACTTTAGATAAGCACAACAGATGGAAAAATCCTCGCATGGGAAGCACATATAGTAGAACAAAAAAATTCATTAATCTAGCTTCCTCCTCTTCTATGCAAAGAAGCAATGACCAAAAATTCTAGTTTAACCAAATATATTGCTGCTACCTAGGTATAATAGCAGGCATTAGCTGCCATTGTTGCAAAAGTGCAAGTCCAAGTAGAATGAAACTACTCTAGTTTGGTAGACATCCACAACAAATCTGTTGAGTTCATATAGGTAGTCAAAACAATCCGACCTCTCCTAGGTAGTACTTCCAAAGAGGAGGTGGACAAATTTAGTGTGGACCTCAAGTATATTAAAACATCAGTGGTAGAGGTTCATATAGAGTTCCGAAATTTTGTGGTGTAGCTATGCATTAAGCTCCCATTAGTTTCTACTACCAAGCCATGAGCACATTGTCTCAAGGATGAGCCACATCTTAGTGTTGGGGGGCTTTTGGAACCATATTTTGGATAGTTGGAGGAAACACCAATATTCATCATGTGGATAAAAGAGATGCTCCAATGTGGCACCGTGTTTAGTAGTTTTGTACCACGTGTCATATTTTGTAGTGCATGGAATTTTGCATGTCGATTAAGCTACATGCTAGTTTAGAGGATCTAAAGAAGGACGAGTCCAGTCATCTACCTATAAGAGAGGTTTTTGTAATGGGATAAGGGTTAGATTAGTATGGTTTTTGGAAAATATACTTTTTGGGATTTTGGGTTCATTAACCACCATATGTACAATGTATTATGCGCAAGGTCATACTAATAATAGAAGTCGGTTCTATTAATACTATGAGTTTATTGTTTTAATTAATGAATGTGGATAAATGAATGTTAAATGAATGAATTCTATTAGATACTAATTAGAATGGATGTGTAAATTTCATTCTTCCATGTGCGCATGATATGAAAGTCCCTGTAATTCTCAAGAGCATCTCGGGTGAGACCTTATTCATTCATCTTGAATATTGAATATGCCAACGCTTTCGAGGTACTTGTTGTTTGAACCTATTGAACCATGGGTTTGAGAGTTTTGAGACAATAAAAACCAAAAAACAAGGATTAGAACACTCTCTTCCCAAGGCAGGAATACCCATGCTCAAGTGTAAATAAACATGGCCACCAAATCAAGTACATTGTGGATCCATGAAGTATATGAAAATGGTGAATCATTCCCTAATAAATATACACAATGGATCCATGTTAAAAGCGGATCATAGCAACAAATAGATACATAGTGGATCTATGTCAACACTAGGTCATAGACTCAAACATATATACAATGGATCTATGTCTCATTATATAGTAGGAGAACAACTGGAACTGAAGTGACTATAAGCTGGTCCTCTATGTAGTACCAATGTTATATACTATATGGTATAGTCTCACGCAACTTAGGAAATAGAGAACACGAGAATGCTACTAGAGCCCAAGGTATTCCATCCTAGATCGTCAATATGTATGTGTTCTTAGCATGTGAATAAACGAGTTGAAGTTGAATATGGGGAATATCATTTCATTACCGGTCATTCATGTATACTATTAACAAATGAGAGACAACCCACCGATGATGATAATGGGAGTCAAGGTACTTAGTACATCCTAACAAGTGCGAATAAAGGAGTTGTTATCAAACACTTGTAGAATCCATCAATCAAGGGACATTGATGAATTCCCACTGTCAATAGTGAGATAACCCTCTACTGATGACTACAAGCCCCAAGGTATTAAAATATATCTAAATTTCATTCCTGGAGGAATATAAGTCAATGTCTATTGGAAGAGATCCATTGGAAGGGATGCATTAAGGGACTCCCCATCAAACAACACAAGCATATACCAAGAAATGACTTGTTTTGGATAGGTCTTGGACAAATTTTTGTAGGAACACACCCCTGGGTACGCCTCTCACATGCACCAAATGTGAATAGTGCACGAAAGGGACCCCTTGAGTAATGACTAATAATGAGATTCACTGACAAGGGTGAGGACTTCCAACAATGATGAAAATGTTAGAATATTGAGAAATATGCATAAACATACAATAATATATTTCCTAACATGCAAATCAATAGCAAGAATCTATTAGTCCAACCTTTTATCCATACAAGCACCATATAATCAAATAGTAAGTAAGAGACAATAGAAAAATAAATAGTACACTAGATATATGTGGTAAAATACCAAATGGGGAAACATCTTTGGGAAGGTATGTTCTTATTTATTCTTTATAAATATTCAATCTTACACTTGAGCTCCGCTCCACATATGCTTATCACAAATTTACAATAGCATAACAACTTACATCTGAAATGGTCTACTTCATCTCTATTATATAGCTTGATGTATGGAATAATTAAATCCCTTAATATGTGCAGGATAAATGATTTTCCACATCCTTATATAATGGATGGTAATAGGAGAATATTACTCCATGATGCATGCATGATAACTCCTTTTACATAATATATAGATAATTATTTCTTCCTTTAAAAAAAAGTCATCATAACATCTTATGACATCAAACTTGCAACATTAGCATTACACATTCCAACACTCCTGTAACATCCCAAAAATCGCTAAAAATTAAAAAAATTTGATATAGCAAAATCATAAAGAAAATGCTAACTGCGGAATGAAAGTTATTTAACTAATTAAATAATGACAGCTTCATATAATTATCATTGTTATTCTTAAACATAAAAAGACAACAGATTATAAATGAAATGCGATAAACCAATGTTTATCTTCTCATGTGTTATGATTCTAGTAATTATACTGACGATTTGTTTGCATATTTCTGAAGGGGTTCCTACAGGGTGCCCTTGGGTTTACTTAGCTTGATAGCTAAAGCATTGGCCCTTTTCTTTCACAGATTTGTAGGTAAGAAAAATAAAATAATTCGAGTACTTCAAGAGATGTTTTATGCTTCAACTAGCCGTCTCTGTTTTTAAGATAGATGTGTGTGTATTGCCTGTGCATGAAGGTATCGATGGTATCAAGTTCTAGTTTTTCTTTATCAACTTGTACCATTTCTATCCTAACACTTGTAAGTGTAGCTAGATATATTTTACACTATACTTCTGTTGTAATTGTTGGTAGAATCATTGGAATTACAAATTATATTAACAGTCTGAATAATGTGACAAGGTTGAACATGATGTACTCTAGTGAAAAGTCTTTAAATCTAGATAACAATAAGCATAAGATGATGTCTATTGTTACGACATGGTTAAAAAATAAGTGATATTAGTGAATAATGTTGCAATAGATTATAGTGGGACTTCTTAGAATTAGAATACTACCTTATTCAATTCAAAATGCAAATGTGTATTAATGTTCGCCTTATTACAATGCTATGGTGCATAATAAAAATTGGCCTCCAAAACTATATGACCTATATCATATGCATCCTAAAATACTATATGCTTTTGCAATTCCTAATCTACTATATGAATGTATGAACAAATTATTGATTTATTATGTAAATGTGACATAGATCAATTTGTCACAATACCCTATGTTCTAATGGAATAATGGTTAGAGCTATAATACATGAGCCTTATGTGAAATAAATCTTAGCATTGATATCATATTACATGCCTACTATATGAATAAAACTTAATGTTAGAATTATAATGCCTAGACCTTATGCGAAATAGACTTAATATTGGCATTCTATTACGTGCTTGTTATATGAAATAAAACACATCATTTGAATTGCAATACTATGCGAATTGAATTTAGCAGTGGAAATATATATATATAACCTAGATACTATGCGAATTTGTAACAAGGTTTGGAACTATATAACATGGTTATATTACAGGGATATGATACAGAGATCGTGCCATTGTCAATAAATACGATGCTGACATGTATTTAATACTGTTGCAGGCGTGGTCTGGCAAGGTGATACATAAAATCGATCATTTATGAAACCCTGTGTCTTATTAGTGGATTGTCTCGTTGGATCTTACCTGTAACCGGCTCCACGTGATGAACTTGTAGAAATTGTGGGAACCCTGCCGAGCTGTATGCTTCACCTTGGTGATATGGCATTCCAACTGGGCTCGATATTAAATGAGCTATTAATGGTAGGTTGATCGTAATGCAATCTTGGTAATGGCATTGCTTGGCTGGCCAGATCTCGCCCGTTGATTTGTTCTATCTCAATTGTTGAGATCTAAACCCTAAGGCACTCGCTATACCGTTGTTGTTTTTCCTTTTTGCATTCATTTGGAGTTTTGGTTTTGGGGGAGAGGCCGACAGGCTGCTGAATAGTAGGGTTCGACCTTGGGTTGTTTCTTGGTGGCTCTGCAATTTCCATCTCCAGAAATTAATGGTGAGAACTTGTTGTACAAGTTACTATGGCTCAAATGGTGAATGGTGTTGAAGCCCTATGGCTTTCTTCGTGTGACAGGTTAGGGTTTTCAATGAAATTATACTCAGAACCTAAGATTTTTCGTAACTGCATGCTGCTCCTATTGTGTCGGTTGGATGATTTGGAACTGGAAGCGTGAAGCATTCCATCTACCTGTTCTTATGAAGGTAAGCTCGGCTTTGTAAATACTGTTTGTTATAATTACAGTTTGGGTTTATGTAGTATTCATTTTGGAACTGGTTATAACCTTGTTGTAGTTTTATGTGGTAGGTGTTGCCTTCGTCGTGGAGCTTACAGTGTTGAGACTCGTTGGCAATGGATAACTCGCTTAACTTCGGTAAGCCCCAGTGGCATAACCCTCCGTAGGTTCTCCTGGCATATTTTGGCCATCGTCGAAGTTTGTAACAACTTGTGGTTTCTGGAAATCATGGTCCAAAACAACATTGTTTTGTTTTTAGTCTACGCGCCTGTAGTATGGGTGCCTTTCAGCTTACAGGGTTGATGTAACAATGTTTAGGTTACTGTAATAGTAGTTTGGATTTTTGAGTTGAGCTGGATAGTGTAACTCCTGTCGACGAGGGTTCCAATAACCTGTCGAGTTTTCAATAAGAAAAACGTTAATGAGTCGATTTTGCAGCAGTTGTTTTGTTTTGTCTTTTGGGGTTTCGACCCTTGAATGTAACCTATGACTTGGGTGATTTAAATATTGTGATGAACTCGTTTTTAGCATGTCTTTGCGTTTAACTTTGATGTAGTATAAAATGTAGTTTGTAAACAAATTTTTAATACTTCTCTGCTATCGTTTTCTTTTGTAGAATCATAAACTGTAAAACTTTAAAAAAGGAAAATGATGTAATGAATGCATTGTAATGTGTGTAAATTGAATAATGGCGAAATGTTTACATGCTCCTGAATCGTCGTTTTCAGTAATGATGAAATGAGGAAAAGTTTGTAAATGAAATCTTTGAATACTTATGAAATGTTTTTAATGGAAGGGTATTACCCTTGGTCACTGGACCAGAAAGATGACTGTGAAATAATTTTGTCTTTGATACTGAATTAAAGAAACGAAATACTAGTTCTGTGAGACAAGGGTTTGTAAAAAGGAAGTTAGGGTTTAGGGTTTTGTTTATACAGTATGCTTGGAACTTTTGCAGAACTAAAATAGACTTTATTTTGAATGTCTATCCTGGATGTTAGTACTCGATTAAGTAGTGAAATAGAAATAAACTATAATAAGCTTGATGAGAAAATAATGGAAATATAAACCCTGATTTTTAAACATTGAAATGATAGATTAGTACTGTACAGTAACATTATGAATTTTTTTGATAGTTCATGTAACAAAAATGATTTCATTAATGAGTATAAATCACAGTTATTTTTCAAAGCAATAAATTTACTGTTTGATGAAAAATAAAAACGTAGTAAAGAATGCAGTAATTCTGGAAACCTTTTTATGTGAAAGATGAGGAGAGATAAACTTTGATTATAATGATTAATACTAATCACTAACAGTAGGAAAACTAACAAAATATATAGAGTTGTTCTTTTCATCATCTTGGAAATTTGCCTATCATATCTATCTACCTTAATTATTCTCTGTACTAGAGTACGATGCAGATTCATTTGCATGGGGAAAAATGCAGAGAACATTTTATTCAATTTTTCATAAATGTATTCAGTACTATTCAGAATCTTAATTAATTTAGAAATAAATATAATTGCATTTGTTCAATAATATCTTTGAAAACAAAAATAAATGTAATTATAACAGATAGAAAACTTTTAACTGCATAAAATTTAGGAAAGACAAGTAGAACCTGTAAGTGAAGATAGGGCCGAAAAACACCCAAGGAGGCCTGTTCCTCCCAACCTATTCCAGAAGAAGCAGCCAAACTGCTGGATTATTGTGAACCCCCGAGCCTGCTTACTGAGCCACTAAGTAGATGGAATTTGTGTAGAAGCAAGGCACTTAAAAATGCCTTCAGCACTTAGCATCAACCTCCTATAATAACATGCCTTCAGCACTCAGCATCAAACTCCCGAACTCAATAGAGTTTTGGAAAACTCACAACATGATCAACAACTTAGCATATCCCCTCATCAAATCTCTTGGGTGCAACACAGCAAAACCCCAAGGTAAATTTCCTCGTCAGGAAAAGTGATGAACTCAGTTCATAATTTGATGGCTATTATATAGATTGCCTAGGTCTTTAGTGGTCAGTTTGGAATAAATGAGCCTCAAGCTCCAGTCCCATCTTTTAGGGCACTATGACCACATTTCAAGGGAGTTGTCCCATACCAACATCTAGTTAGTTGCATCATGATGCTGCCACTTATCCACTGCCTTCTACCCCAGATTCCATCCCACCTAGTGGATCAGTAACCACTCTTTCAACAATCCTCTTAGGTGTTTGTCTCCTATTTTATTTATTAAATAATAAAATATTGTGCAAATTATAGTCATCCTTGGACACCTGTCCAACATAAAACTTTACAATAAAAGTTATCATAATGTTTTCTAACACAATATGTTTTCCAGCAAAAAGGGTATGTTACAACTCCCCCTTAATGATGATTAGGGAGAAGGAACACACATATGGGGGAAGACGAAATTATATTAGCATTCCCCCTTGATGAAAAATTCCTGCATTCCCAACAAATTTTGAATATGTACAGACTTCACTTATATCATGGATTTGGTGAAGATACCTGCTGCTTGTTATTCCGTAGTATAATACTCTAAACAGATAAAACCATCCACAACAAGATATTATAATGAGTACCAACATTAATGTGTTTAGTTTTGGAGTGATACACTAGATTGTATGCAAGTTGAATTGGAATCTGAGTGTTACATCTTAACTCAACAAGAGACTTTTGAACTAGTCCAAGCTTTGTAAGAATATGCCGAATCTACACAGCTTTTTTAGTTGTCCTATACTCTATTTCACAAGAAGAAATAGAAAGAGTTCTCAAATTCTTACTAGACCATGAAATTGGACCTGAACCAAGATGAAATATGTATCCTGCAATAGACCTTCTATCTACATTAGCCCCTACCCAATTGGAATATGTATAACCAAGAAGTGAAATTGTAGCTATGATAGAATAGAAATACCATAATGCAATGTCCCTGTAAATATCTGAGAATTCCCTTTGATGCTTTCCAATGGATTTCATGAGGATTTTGAATAAACCTCGATACCATGTTGAATGCAAAAGAGAGATCATGCTTTATATGTATCAAATATATCAAACTCCCCACAAGTTGACTATACAAAGTGGCATCAATAAGAGGAGTATCACAGTAAACAATTAACTTTACATTGAACTAAAATGGCATTGGTGAAGGCGTACAATCACTCATATAAAACCAAGTAAGTAAAACTATATTATACTTATGCTCTGAAATGAATATACCATCAACCATATGCCAAATCTGAAAATCCAAAAAATAATGCAATAATCCTAAATCTGTCATTTCAATTTGATGCTTAAGATTATTCTTCAATTCCTATATAAACGTAAGCTGGATGCTAGTAAGGATTAAATCATCCACATAAACTACCACAAAGAGGAAATCATCATCAAATTTATTAACATACTAATTTGGATCAAATTTACACCATTTGAAACCATTCTTTAAGAAAGAAGTATCAATTTTCTCATACCAAGCTCTAGGTTCCTGTTTAATACCATATAAAGACTTGTTTAATTTGCATACCAAACTTGAAGTTTCGGTAGTGATAAAACCAAGTGGTTGTTGCATATAAATGTTTTCACAAATATCACCATTCAAATTGCACTGTTGACATCCAATTGGTGTATTTACCATTGATAAGATGCAACTACAGAAAGTATGGTTCTTATTGTGTTTTATTTTAGCAACTAGAAAAACCATTAATTATTATTACTCAACAAGAGTCCAACTCTTATTCTTCATTAATTATTTGTACTCAACAATCATTGCCTTTTCCCATTCATGTTTATCTTTAGCTTGATAATATGTAAAGGAATCATATGTGGCCAATACTTTAGCCATAAGAACAAATTCAGATCTAGTCCATAGAGTATCAGAAATAATACCAATCTTAGAACCCGTGGATTTAAGTGTTTTCTAGGACCAAAAAAATAGGAGTAGTGGTAGGAACCACTATGTTTTTTTCAGATCACTCAAGTGGATCACTTGAAGAAGAAGCTGAACTAGGAACAAAATCAGGCATAGAAGTGTAGGAAGGGGTAACATATATAGGAGAAATAGAATATGAATGAAAATTCAAGGTAACATGAGTTTGAACAGACTCAAGTGGAGGAGAGACTTCTTTGAATTGAACATCTCATCAGATGATAAAACCTTGGGTAGATGGATCAAATAACCTAAAAGCTTTGGAATTATCTCTATAACCAATCAAAATACATTTGTGAGACTTGGTTTCTAACTTTTTCCATATTTCATCCAAAATATGTGCCCAACATTCATTGCCAAATATCTTAAAGTTACTAATATCAAGTTTCCTTCCACTCCATTTTTCTTCTAGACTAACCTGAAAAATTGATTTAGTAGGGACTTTGTTTAAAATATGGTTAGCACAAGAAATTGCTTTAGCCAATAACCTTTTATGTAAGCATTTAGAATAAAGCATACATCTAGCCATTTCAACCAAGTTTTTTTTTTCCTTTCAGCTACCCCGTTTTGTTGAGGTGTATAAGAAACAATATTTTGATGTTGAATTTCATGCTTAGATAAATATGCATTAAATTCAATTTTAGTGAATTCCCTCCATTATCAGTTCTCAGTGTCTTAATAATTTTACCGTATTCATTTTCAACCAGGGATTTCAATTCTTGAAATATACCAAAGGTTTCACTTCCGTGTTTGAAAAAATAAACCAAATATTTTTTACTATAATCACCAATAGAAGTAATAAATATACAACATGAGACAAAGAAAGAGTGTTGGGTTAATATTGACTTGGTCATAGAGCAAGTTAACCAACTTTGGTCATTGTTGTAATAGACTCGTGGTATTGGGAGGTCTGCCCATGGTATTGTGATATCTTCCCATGGTAGTCACGTGATGTAAGCCTATAAAGAGGCTTGTCATACTCCATTGTAATGAGTGAGCATGTGATAAAAAACTCACTGATCGTCGAGGGTTCCCCTGGCCAGTAGAGCCACACTCAACCATGCCTTGGTTGGATTTTTCAAAGGGGTATAATGAAGATATCTCCTGTTGGTTTTTCTCACAAGGGTTTTCCAGAATAAATAATGGTGTCCATGATGTGTATGATTTTATTATTTTCTTTATTGTTTATGTTTATGTCGTGTTAATAATGTTTTCCTTATCCATTAAATATCAACATGGTATCAGATATTGGTAGACTCTAGCTCTTCAACGAGAGCAATTTGATCAGGATCCGTTTTCCTAGATCTACATGGTAGACTGTAAATGGAGTTGCTGTTAAGAGATCGATTGAGGAAATTTTTTTAGTTTCCTTGATTTGCATTGTGGAGGGTGAATAGGTTTGGTCGGATCCAATGGATTGAAGGGTTTGTTGGAATCTAATTAATACAGAGAGGGGGGGTGAATCAGTATTAGCTCATTTATGAACAATTTTTAACTTCTTAGCAGATTAATTTGAACTTCAATTATGCATCCACATAAACAATAACATTCATCATCACATGAGCACAATACACATAACACACAGATTTTTATGTGGAAACCAAAATGGGATAAAACCACATAATACTCTCTTATAATATAAATATTACATTCATGGAAGCACCAAATTCCGAATTTATCCAACACCAACTGGAAGGAGGCATCAACACCCTAGTTTTACATGCACCGAACTGAAGGAAGCACCAACTCCCTAATTTACCAACTTCAACTGGAAGGTGGCACCGACCCCCTAGGCATTGCCCCATCCCGATGCCCTAATATAAAGGAATAAGATATTACTTTGCTATTATTATGATCCATGCAATCTTCTGATAAGCTACTATTCACTATTTTGTGCACACCTTTTGCAACCTTAAGATCTTACAATCACTGATCTGTATCACGAACTTTACATGAACACATCAACACTATACACTTGAATTCATACTTTAAAACTGTGTAATTTTTCATCATATTCCGTGGTCTGCACTCAGGTGTTGTATTCCATTATGTTTCTATGCTTCTGCACTTCAACTAATACTACACGTCTTCTGTTGAGCTGTTGTTATGACTTCATGCATCAGTATAAGATGTGTCTGCACATCTTATGAGATATTTCCATTTTGTATTGGTGCAACAATATTTAGATAATCTGTGACCTTCTATGCTTCATCTATTATTTGACCTTTCTATTGTTTGCACTTGTCTCAGATCATCCTTATCATAACATGCATCCTTTACTGTGCAACAACTCTGTCTTAGCGCATAAGATAAGATACTTCATGCAACATAAGATATAATTCAAGTATGACTTTCATGCCTCTGTCTTAGATCATCTATGGCTGTCTGTGTGCTATCTGTGATACTGCCATTCTAGTTTCATGCACTTGAGCATCCTTTGTAGATATGTATCTCTGTCTTCACACAATTGTCACAAATAAATTACATCACACTGCGCGTTATCAACAATTCCATTCCTCTGTTCGTGTGCACACAGCTCTCTATGAGATCATACTGTTCTGTTTCCATGAGCCCTTGATTCCATGAAATGAGAAGCTTTCTAAATCTGTATCTTCAGTCTTCAACTCACAATCTTACCAAATTCTCCAACTTGGCTTCTTATTTATACTTGTCCTGCGCAGATTTTATGTCAACAAGTTGGTTGTGGTTTTCCTTTTTCTTTGCTTCATGGTTCATTCTTCCACCACTTCTCATGATCTGCGCCACTGAGGTGTCTTCTCTTGTGGGTCTTGCACATACTTGGTCCTTGCCTTAGTGGGACATGCGCCCTTGCGGTGTTGTCATGCACCTTTAATGTACCATCGCTTGTCGGTCTTGCGCACTTGAATTCTACAACTGCTACTTTCTTCTTGGTACTTTTACGTGCTTCAACAACTTGCATGCTTATTCTGATTGGTGTATCTTGTGCACTTCCGAGACTTGCATAATTTTTTACCACTTCTTGCCTCCAATCCTCTTATGCACACCAGAAACTTGTCCAACCGAATCCTTGACATTTCCTTGAAGTAACATGGTTAGGTGGACATGAGACTTGTGCATGTACTCATTGTATTCCTTATGTACTTATTCAAACTCGATATGATTGAAGTACTTCTGAATATACTTCTTTAGACTAGAACAACTGGATATACTTCTTCAAAGTGGCTTTCATATATTTCTTTAAACTGGCACAGGAATACTGAATCATCAGTTGACATCAATGACAACCAAATTTCAACAAATCCCCCTTTGGAATTGTTGTCAACACCTCATGAAGCTATGCATAATCATCTTATGAAGTTGTGCGCTTCATCTGTGCTGGTTGCAGTACTCCCCCTGATGTTAGTACTCTTCCCTATGTCTTTTACTTATACGTGGATAACATGCTTTATGATATTTATCCCCCTTTGAAATCAATGGAAAAGAGGTTCCATCATTGCACAATTATAGGTTCCCCTTTCTTCTGCCTTGCGCCAGTAGTAGAAAATCTGCTTGCTTTGACCTTCTCCCCTTTTCATCATGCTCCATTCTTTTGCTGGGGTCTCTGATCCAATTTGAGTTACCTAGCACCCTGTACATTATCTCTGTAATAGTATTGAATAATACCCTCCTATACAATTGTTATCATCCTTCTATATTGATCTTCTATTCCTGTCATATCTATCATCAATCTTTCATCATTCCTTGCGCAATCCTCCATGTCATCTGCATAGTGCCTAATTCCATCTGCTTTTATGCCCTCTTATCGAGGCTCTCATGATGTTATGGATTGAGGACCACACCCAGTTTTTCCCTAAGATATTCAAACGTGTTTCATGGGAGAGATTTTGTAAATATATCCACAATTTATTCTTTGTTATCAACATATTCTAGTTTGATAGTATTTTCAGTAACATGCTCTCTCATAAAGTGATATTTGATGGGAATATGTTTGGTTTTCAGTGCATAATATGACTCTTTGAGATGATATTTGCACTTGTACTGTCACACAAAATTTGTATGGGATGATCAAGATTCACTTGCAGATCCTTCAAAGTTTGTTTCATCCATATTACCTGTGTGCAACAGGAAGCCATTGCAATGTATTCTGCTTCTACTGTAGACAGTGTGATCGATGGTTGTTTCTTGCTAATCCAGGATATAAGACAATTTCCTATGAAAAATGAAACTCCACTAGTACTTCTTATGTCATCAACACTACCTACCTAGTATGCATTAGTATATGCCACTAAGTTTAGATCTTACTTCATGGATACCACAAACCAAAGTTCATGGTCCCTTTCAAATATTTGAAAATTCTCTTTACTGCTTGGACATGTGTTTCTTTGGGTGCTTCTTGAAACCTTGCAATGAGTCCTACTGCTTGCATTGTGTCTGGTGTTGAGGCAGTTTCATATAACAAGCTATCTATCATTGAAATGTATAGTCTTTTATGTACTTCCTCATCTTCATCCTCCTTACTTAACTTGCACCCAGTGACCATGGGTGTACATACTAATTTGCAGTCTTCCATGTTAAAATTATTTAGCATTTCTTTCACATATTTGGTTTGAGAGATGAAGATGTGATTATCCAATTGAGATATATGGAGTCTAAGGAAAAAGGATAATTCTCCAAGCATAGACATTTTGAATTCCTTCTGCATGTTCTTAGCGAATTGATGGCTCATTTTGTCATCATTTCTTCCAAAACTAATATCATCAACATGTACTTCAACAACTATAATCTTTTCATGCTCAATTTTTATATAAATATTACTATCCACACTACCCCTCTTGAAGACTTGTTATTGCATATATTTGTCCAATATTGAATACTGGGCCGTGGGAGCATGCTTGAGTCCATACAGATCTTTCTTTAATTCGTAGACATAATCTTTGTTATTTGAGAGAGAGAATCCATTTGGTTGCTCAATGTATACTTCTTCTTCAAGATCCCCATTCAAGAATGTTGATTTTACATCCATTTGATATACCTTGAAATTTTTCACAAGGGTAGGACATTAACAATCTAATTGCTTCCATTTGCACCATAGGAGCGAAGGTTTGTTCAAAGTCTATTCCCCCAATCTGTGCATAACCTTTGCACACTAGTTTTTCCTTTTTTATGACAACTTGTCCTTCTTCCATTCGCACCATAGGAGTGAAGGTTTGTTCAAAGTCTATTCCCCCAATCTACGCATAACCTTTGCACACTAGTTTTTCCCTTTTTATGACAACTTGTCCTTCTTCGTTTAGTTTGTTTCTGAATACCCATTTTGTGCCGATAACATTCTTATTTTTGGGTCTTGGAACAAGTTCCCAGGTCTCATTCTTTTTAATTTGATCGAATTCTTCTTCCATGGCTTTTACCCAATGCTAGTCTATTCTGGCTTCTTCAAAACCTTTCAGTTCTATTTGAGATAGCACGGAAAAATGAACTTCTTCGGTTGAATCACTTAAACATATTCTTCTAGTTCTTACGCTGGCATTTTTATCTCCAATAATCAAATCTTTTGAATGATTCTTTTGAACATATATGGAGGGATATTTTGTATTCTATCTTCCATTTTCTAATTCACGTTGATATATCGTTTCCTATGATTCTCCTACTTCTTTGTTTTCTGGCAGTTCCTCATATGATTGCTGGATCATTGGAAGATCATCATCATCCTCTATCTTTCTGTGTGTGAATACCTCATCTACTTTTACGTTTGGGATTTCTACCATATTTCTGAGTCACAGATTGTAGCACTTGTATTCTTTGCTTCTTGTAGCATATCCACAAAATATTCCTTCATTTGATCTGGTGTCAAACTTTCCAAGGTTTTCATCATTTCTTTTGATATAACGCTTACTTCTGAATACCCTGAAGTGCTTGACTGTGGCAAAAATTCCTTTCTAGAGTTCATAAGGAATCGAGCAATTGTTTGTCCTTATATGAAATATTTTAAGGATGTGTACAACTGTATGTATGTCCTGAGTCCAAAAAATACTAGATAGCTTCAAATCGTTCAAGTTTATACTGGCCATTTCCTATACAATTTTGTTTTTCCTTTCTGCCACTCCATTTTGCTGCAGAGTTTTGGCAGTTGAGAATTGTCTCTTGATCCATGTTTTTCATAGTAGTACTCAAAATTGGTTGATGTATATTCTCCTCCATTTTTAGACCTCATGCACTTAATCCTTAACTCAGTTTCATTCTCAACCACTTCCTTAAATAATTTGAAGCATTCAAATGTTTCTGATTTTTCTTTAAGGAAAAACACCCATGTCATCCTAGTATAATCATTGATTAAAAGAAAAAAGTAAGACTCACCATTTAACCCTTTGGTTCTCATCGGACCAAAAATATCTGAGTGTACTAGTTCCAAAGTTTTCGATGTAGTGTACTCTTTTGTCTTGAAAATAACTCTTGTTTGCTTTCCGTGCAGACACTATTTGCAAACCGAATTCAATGGTTTCACGATTCTTGGGATATCTCTTACAACTTGTTTCTTGCTGATTCCAACCATATTGTCAAAGTTGACATGTCCCAATATTCTATGCTAGAGCCAAATTTCATTTGTTTGTTCCATGTAGCACTTTTATTCCTTCCTTTCATCCATAATGTACACATTATTGGGGGATTTGGTGGCTGTTGCTACTACTCTGCCTGTATTCCTGTTTCTGTTTCTGCATTTTTTTGAGTCAAAGGTAAGAGTGTGTCCTTGGTCACACATATGGATGACACTTAGAATATTGTGTTTCATGTTTTCAACCAGTAAAACATTTCCTTCTTTGGTCCTTTTATTCCCCAAGCTCACTAAGACTTTACCAAGTATTTTGGCAGAGCCATTATCTCCAAAGTATACACTACCTCCCTTTTCTTCCATGTATTTTAGAAAAGTAGTTTTGTCCCCTGTCATGTGCTTAGAAAAACCACTATCAATGTACCATTGTCCCTTTTTGTTTTGTGCAGGTAAAGCTATACTTCATCCCTCCTCATAAATTTGATCTTTCTGGGATTTCATAGACTTCTTTTTTGCTGGAGATCTTTTTGTCCAACTACGCAATGTGGCAAGTGAATTTTACAGTTCTGATTGTCATGACCATGATTGTGACACTTATAGCGTTCACTATCTAAGTTCAGAAGACTAAATGGATTAAATTTTCCTTTCGGCTAATTTTCTATCACTGCTCTGTCTGGGGTTCTTCTGATTGCAAAAGTCATTTATTCTGGCATTCACATGTGCATGTGCTTTGCAATTTATTGCCATATGACCAAATTTATGACAAAAATAGTAGTTTCCCAAAAAGAGAGTTTGATACCTGAATGGATGAATTCTTTTGAATTACACAGACCCAATTTCCATGTGAATTGACTCCTTGCATTTTTCTTCAGACTTCTAGTTGTTCCTTGGAATAGGACTTCTAAGCGCATCTACATAGATTTTTGCTTCAAGGACAAAGTTTGATCGTTCATTGGTGTTGTTTCCACACTTTTGTCCCCATTCCAATTAAATGTTAATCTTTTGTAGTTCTTCTTTCATGAGAGTGATCTCAGCTTCTAGCTTCTCATACTTTTCTTTTCTTACTTTCAACTATTTGGTTGTATAATCTTCTAACTTCAATAACGACTCCTGCAAATGTTTGTTTTTCTTCCTTGATTTCTTTAGTTCATCAAGAGCACTAATCAATTATCTTTAAAAATCTACTTCAACAATTTCTTCATATTATGTGCCCATATTTATTAGATCCTCTTTGTTAGCCATGAAGAGTTTTTCCTTCACAATCATTTCTATGCATGGATCTATCTTCTAGATATTAATCTGTTGCTGAAGACAC
The DNA here is from genome assembly GCA_027924585.1 of Larix kaempferi. Lineage (NCBI taxonomy): Eukaryota > Viridiplantae > Streptophyta > Pinopsida > Pinales > Pinaceae > Larix > Larix kaempferi. The sequence goes on along the minus strand of BSBM01001500.1, from coordinate 680,502 downwards.
CCTCTCTGATACCAATTGTTGGAATATAATTAATGCTGAGAGGGGGTGAATTAGTATTAGCTCAATTATGAACAATTTTTAACTTATTAGTTGATTAATATGAACTTAGACTATGCATCCACATAAACAATAACATTCATCATCACATGAGCACAATACACAAAACACACAGGTTTTACGTGGAAACCCAAATGGGAGAAAACCATGGAATGCTCTCTTATAATATAAATATTACATTCATGGAAGCACCAACTTCTGAAGTTATCCAGCACCAATTGGAAGGAGGCATTGACCCCATGGTTTTATAGGAACCGACTTGAAGGAAGCACCAAATCCTTGATTTACCAGCTTCAACTGGAAGGAGGCATCGACCCCTTGATCCTTGCCCTGTCTTGCCGCCCTGATATAAAAGAATAAGACATTACTTTGATGTTCTTCTGTTCCACACATTCTTATGATTAAATGCTATTCATTATGTCGTGTGCACCTTCTGCAACCTTAAGATCTTACAATCACTGATTTGTATCACGAACTTTAATTGAACACATCAACACGATACACTTGACTTCATACTTTCAAATTGTGTACCATTTCATCATATTCTACAGTATGTGCTCAAGTGCTGTATTCCATTCCATTTCTGTGCTTCTTCACTTCAACTGATACTGTGCATCTTCCACTAAGCTGTTGTTACGACTACACGCATTAATATCAGATGTGTCTGCGCACCTTCTGGTATATTTCCATTCTATCTTAGAGAAACAGTCTTTAGATAATCTGTGACCTTCTGTGCTTCATCTATGATTTGACATTTCTTTTGTTTGCACTTGTCTCAGATCATCCTTATCATAATGTGCATCCTTTATTGTGCAACAAATCTGTCTTAACGCATCAGATAAGCTACTTAACGCAACAACATATATACTTCAAGTTAGTCTTTCACATCTCTGTCTTATATAATCTGTGGCTGTTTGTGTGCTATTCATGATAATGTCATTCTGGTCTCACGCACTTGTGCATCCTCTATAGGTATGCATCTCTATCTTCGCACAACTATCACAGATAAATTACATCACACTGTGCACTATCAACAATTCCATTCCTCTGTTTGTCCGCACTAGGATCTCTACTAGATCATATTGTTCTGGTTCAATGAGCTCTTGATGCCTATAAATAAGAATCTTGATAAATCTATATCTTTAGTCTTCAGCGCACAATATTACCGAATTATCCAACTCGGATTCTTATTTATAATTGTCCTACGCGGATTGTATGTCCACAAGTTCATTGTGGATTTCCTTCTTCTTTGGTTCATAGTTCATGCTTCCGCCACTTGACATGATATGCGCCGTTGAGGTGTCTTCTCTTGTGGGTATTGCGCATACTGAGTCCTTTCCTTAGTGGGAATTACGCCATTGCGGTGTGGTCATTGCACCCTTAACATTGCTTGTGGGTCTTTCACACTTGACTTCTACAACTGCTACTTTCTTCTTGGTACTTTTGCGCACTTCAACAACTTGCATGATTCTCCTGATTGGTGTATCTTGCGCACTTCCGGGACTTGCATAATTTTTTTACCACTTCTTGTCTCCAAGCCTCTTGCGCACACCCAAAAATTGTCCAACCAAATCCTTCAAAATTTCCTTGAAGTAACATGGCTAGGTGGACATGATACTTTTGCATGTACTCATTGTATTCCTTATGTAATTCTTCAAAATCGATATGCTTGAAGTACTTCTGAATATACTTCTTTACACTGGCACAACTGAATATACTTCTTCAAAGTGGCTTTCATATATTTCTTCAAACTGACACAGGAATATTGAATCCTCAATTGAAATCACTTGACATCAATGACAAACAAATTTCAATAGGGTTGGCCTAATAAGAAAAATAAATGCTAGGTCTAAGGTATGCTGAAGAAACATGGAGTGCGAGTCTACAGATCTGTTTGTCACCTTGGAAAATTGGAGCATGTTGTTTTTGGGCACTCATAGGATAGTGCTAGATCAATGAATAAACAACTGGATCAAGAAAAGGGGGGTATGGGGGGGCGGTGCAACCCCAACCCTAAAATTTTGCATGGGTTTGGGTGCTCCCACCCATAGGAATTTCTTTTGGTCTGTGTTTCATTTATCTGCCATTGGATATGGCAAGAAGACGATGATTGGAAGAAATAAACCACGGTATGCATGATCTAGTTTGAGGTCGCATGAGATGTTTTAGAAGTTTCATATTTGAAGCGTGAGATCTATATTTGAAGCAGTCAATGTCATTAGAAGTTGTGGATGGCCGATTCAGTTGTTGTCAATGGATCAATAAGAGATGTGCTCTGTTGGTTGGGTAAGTCAAATAGTTAAAGTCGATCAGTCAAATAGATGAATGCGATTTACCAATCAATGAGAACATGGATTGAATGGTGGTCACAAATTGACAGATGGCCGAAGAGAATGCAAATCGATAGGTGGTCGATAGATCGATGGATGTTCGACGAGAATGTGGATCAACCAGTGGTCGATGGTAAAGTGTTCGACCGGGTTATCGACATGATCGATTGGTCGACTAGGTTGACCGAGGATATGGTTGATGGGGTCGATTGAGGTAGACACTTCAATAGAAAGACAACCGAGATCAATATTTACTAAGGAGTAACGAAAGATCATCTGGGTCGACGAGCGTAGGTTGATTGAGCAGTCATTGTTAAAATCAATTGGGTAGTCAACTGATCAACTGCATAATTGTGTTTTTTGGATTCAGAGGTAAGCTTGTGTTGCCGAGGGTTGGACTATGTTGAAAATTGTTGTGATTCCTAATGAAAATCCAAAAGTGCTCAAGGAGGATGTGCTAGAAGCAACCGAAGAGATAATTGGAGAATAACGAAGACAATTCAACTAGAGCATACTATGAACTATGCATAGAGATTGACTGGAGCAGATGATGAATTCAGTTCTCAACTATGCAGAAAGATCGAATGGAACAGACCGTGAAGTCCGTCATTAACTATTCAGAGAGACCAACTAGAGAAAATGGCAAAGTCTGTTGTCGACTATGCAGAAGGTTTGAATGGACCAAATCAAGTACGTAGTTGATTGAGCAACAAAATTCAAATTCTTAGTTCATTGGTGCTTGGTTATTATTGTTTGAGAAGGTTGATGCTCAGGGAATTTTTGTAAATTAATGTTTCATTAATGAAGTCGTAATCACTATAAATGGGAATAGAACTGTAATACTAATAGAGGCATGCATACCCCCGGTAACTATTGATGTATTTGTAACTTCAGAATGTATTTCACACATGTATATTGTATTCCTATAGAGATGCTATTATTCCTCTATACAGAAGTGTCGTCATTTATATTGTAAGTGTCGTAACTTATACTTGATGGGTTATTAGACCACCTTGATGGGGTCAGCCCTGTATAAGTCATGTGGGTTAAAGGGTTATTAGACCACCCTATTGGGGGTTAGCTCTGTTAGCATTATGTTAAGTGGTTAAGTTGAGGCCAACCTAGAAAAGGTTATTAGGAAAGTCAAGTCAAGTATAAATAGAGTGTGGGAGGCACTCTATTTGATCAATTCACTTTCTCACTCATACACTCATTGGAGAGTGGTGCACTAGTGGAGGAGGAGTAGCTGCTACTAGAAGACTATCTCTTATGCTTGGGTTTTGTATCATTGCTCTATCTATCTCTAAGGAAGTTATTGGGGTTTTTCACCTTTATGGTTTTCCCCAAGGAAACTCTGTGTGTCTACTGTCTCTTGTGATTGATATGTTGTACATGTTATTCTCTCAGTTAAGATCCTAGATCATATTGAATTGATGCTAAAGAATTAACATGGTATTAGAGCTAACCTGAGAAGAAGACACTATGCAGTTGTAGAAGCTAGGGATTCTTGTTTTTTGGGTTTCTCTCAACAGATCTTGAAAGGTAGTAGGGTAGATTGACTCTCCTCAGCAAGGTGCATCTTTCTGTCCAATTAGAATTCAATTCTGATCACTTTCAGTTTTGGCCCTAAAAATTAGGGTTTCCACAAAAATTGAAATTTTTGGAATCTAAGTCCATGGCTGGAAGCTCCTCAGAAAAATCGAAGTTTATAGCTTTAGATCAAACTTTTTGGTTGGGTGGAGCTCTGGAAAAATCAAACTCTAGTTTGGGGTCCTCTCTAGTGAAGCCGAAAATTAGGGCTTCTACAAAAGTTGGAATTTCTGAAATCCGAGACCATGGTTGGAAGCTCCTTTGAAAAATCAAAGTTTAGAGACCAAGATCAAAATTTTTGGATGGATGAAGCTCCGGGAAAATCAAACCCTAATTCAGGGTCCTCCCTAGTGAATCTAGAAGTTTGAAAAGCAAATTTGAGGGGTGAAACTTTGCAGTTTTCAAATTCTGAGTATACCATCTTGATCAGCTCATCAAGGCACATCTTTCTATCCTTTCAGAAGTTTGAAATTCAAAGTTTGAATTTTTAGTGTTTCTTTGACAAACCCTAATCCAGCTCCAGATCCAGATTTCTGCAAATCAAGTGGATTGGGTTAATTCTAGAAGAGAGTGAGTTGGACACCTACATAAGTGAAGGGGTTCCTGTCCCAGAGGGAGAAGAGACTAAGGCCTTACACAAGAGGAACTTGGTCAAGGCTAAGAGGATCATTGCTGATTCTATCAAAGACCATCTCATGCCACATGTGTCATCTCTGAAGAGACCTAAGGGGATGTTTGATTCCTTGACCAAGCTATTTGAAGGAAAGAATATAAATTGGAAGATGACCTTGAGGAATCAATTGAAGAATATCAAGATCCACAATGTGGAGACCATGCAGTCTTATTTCTCAACGGTCTCCTAGATAAAAGAACAACTTGAAGTTGTGGGAGAAGATATAGAGAATGGAGAAGTGGTAATGACCACTCTTAATGGCCTTTCTAGGTCATGGGATTTCGTCATCCAAGGAATTTGTACTAGGAAGAAACTTATCTCTTTCAGTAAGCTGTGGGAATAATGCTCACAGGAAGAAGCTCAGATTGTAGCTCGAGAAGAGAAGATGGGGAATGAAGATCAAGCTCTCACAACACATACCAAGAAGAGGACACTTTTCCTCAGATTGTCCTAACAACAAAAGGAACAACAACAACAACTACTACAAGCAATCTAACAGGTATGTTTTGAAATCTGTTCATGTTTAAGTTTATAATATGATTGTCCTCATGTTATTGATTTTAGTAAAAATCTTGTTTAATTTTAGACTTGTCTTATCACCCTAGTAAAATTATGAATGCATGATAGAAGACATTCATTGATTAGGGTTATAACACTTATGATTGTATTATGATTGTACTAATGCACTGTGGTGTTGTATGAGGATAATGTTATCCGCTAACATGAAAGCTACAAATCAAGTTCTAGATCAAGACCATGATGACATGAAGACAAAGACTCATCCATAGTCATGGATCATATATAGGTATGTATAATTTGGTTCTACAATGGTTAAATTATGAGTTATGCAGGTCATTGAAGAGAACAAGAAAACATTGCTAGACATAACTAGCAAATATGATGACCAGGTATGTTTTTCCTATATCAAGTTAGAATCCTACCCTATGTAAGGATCTTATACTTTTGTATGATTGATAATGATTACTCATGAAGTTACAAGTTTGAGTAATCTAGGGTTTATGCATATTATGTTCCTTACTTTAATTAATGATATGACTAACCAAAAAAGTCCTATATAAACCTTGAATACTAATGCTTATTATTTGTGTTTGAAATGATCATGACTATACATGCTTAAGATTATTGTGTTTTGATAGTATTAAGATTATACTAATGAATGTATGATTATGTATGAGATCTCGAGGATAACACAATGATGATACTAGTAAGCATGCATAGTGATCAAGGATGGATATAAGTTCAAGGATAGGTAATACAAGGAAACAAAGATTGAGAGGGAGTCCACCCAACAAATAAACAAAGATAAGTATTTGAATTATCATTTCTTGTATATTTGATTGTTTAAATAATACTGTTCAAAGATGTATATACTTATGTTCCTAGACTTAGGTTGTGTATTATGCATATTAGAACAATTTCATTAATGAACAATATACTACTAATGTGCATGTAATGGGTAAGTGGCCTATGGCATTGTAGAACATTCCATTGCTACTTATCTAGAATGAAACCTCTTTGCTGACATGTTGGGAGTTGTGCACACTCTTAACAATGTTCTGGTAGAGATTGAAAGGCATCTAGAAAGTTACGGGATATGGATAAATGTTGTATTGAAGCATTGGCTAAAATAATTGCATGACTGTATGCCATATTTCTTTATGTGTAAGAATTTGTTCTGAAAACTATGAGATGTTTCTAACCATGCAATTTAACTTGTTTTTGTAGGAAAGATCGTATACGAGTATCTACAAAAGAAGGACTACAACATTTCTTCAGCAACAAATATATCTATTGAAGAATCTGAAGTTCCCAGGATCCAGGATGAAGTAATGATGCCATGATCCATCGATCATGAAGAATGATGTTTGGGATGTGGTCCCAAGACCAGAAGGGAAGTCTGTTGTGACCTCCAAGTGGAATTATAAGATAAAGCATGCTGTAGATGGCAGCATAGAAAAATACAAAGCAATATTTGTAGCTCGTGGCTTCTCACAGAAAGAGGGAATAGACTATGAAGAGACTTTTGCTCCTGTAGCCAGGTACACTTCCATCAGATTAGTACTTTCCCTGGCTACAGTGATGAAATGGAAGATACACCAAATGGATGTCAAGACAACCTTCTTGAATGGTGTAGTCAAGGAGGAATTGTATGTGGAGCAGCCACTTGGTTTTGAGACACATGACAGTGAGTCATATGTGTGCAGGTTGAAGAAAGCCTTGAATGGCTTGAAGTAAGCTCCTAGGACTTGGTATGGTAGGATAGATAGCTTTCTATCCAGTTTGGGCTTTACCAAGAGTAAAGCAGATTCCAACCTTTACTATAAGGTTGAGGAAGGCAATCCTGTGATACTACTATTGTATGTGGATGACCTGTTTGTGACAGGTGAGGATGGATTGATTGCTGACACGAAGAGGAAGCTTGCTGCTGAGTTTGAGATGAAGGTCTTGGGTATGATGCACTACTTTCTAGGCATGGAGGTGTGGCAGAGTGCAGATGGGATCTTCCTTGGACAAGGGAAGTATGCAGTAGATATCCTAAAGAGGTTCAGGATGATGGACTGCAAGGCCATGGCCACACCTATGGCATCGAACCTAAATATTCTGTGTGATTCTTCATCTGAGGCGGTTGATGTCACGATGATTGGGTCCTTGATGTACCTAACGAACACAAGACCAGATATTTGCTATGCTGTGAACACATTGAGCCAGTTCCTGACGGATCCGAGAAGTGTTCACATGGTTTCTATAAAGCATATTCTAAGGTACCTGAAGGGTACGGTTGATTATGGGCTCAAGTATGATGCGAATCAAAAGTTTAACCTAGAGGTTTATGTTGATTCAGATTGAGCAGGCAGTGCCATTGATCAGAAGAGCACTTCAGGGTGCTGCTTCAGTATGGGATCTGGTATGATCTCTTGGTTTAGCAGGAAGCAGTCCTATGTGGCATTGAGTACAGTCGAAGCAGAGTATGTTGCAGCTTGTTGGGCTAGTTGTGAGACAGTATGGCTTAGGAAGTTACTGTCTGAGTTATTTGATCTCCCGTTGGATGCTACCTGTATCTTCTGTGACAACCAGAGTTGTGTGAAGCTATCTGAGAACCCGGTGTTCCACAACAGGTCGAAGCACATTGAGATCAAATATCACTATATTAGGGATATGGTGCAGAGAGGAGCAATGAAGCTCCTATATGTTGCGATGGATGAGCAGGTTGCAGATGTGTTGACGAAAACACTAGCCAGAGTGAAGTTTAAGTACTTCAAAGAGAGTCTTGGTGTTCTTCATATTGATGACACTTCGAGGAAGAAGTGATGGATACATCTGCAGGAGCCATTCCAAGCATGGTGATAGGAGGATCCTTCCCATCGTTGTGGATGTAAGCGCTGTGTGATGAGAATCAGGACGATGCTATAGTTACTGCTATGTATATGCATCATGTTGGATGCTTGATATGATCATGTGGATCATGTATTTGTATATGTATTAGGTGGATGCATTGTTGATCAGGATGATGTATGGTGAATATCAGGTTGATACTCTGTGGTCGTGGACAGGTTGTGTCCTATGGCATGTAATGTTGACCTGGGAGATCTAATAGGTTGGGCTGTGTGCCCATAATAAGTCCTGGGATGCTCTTTCGAGGTTGTGTCATGACCACATTGTTCGTTGTGGAGCCAGATCTTCTAGTCTCATAGATGATGATTCAGCCGTGTCCGTACCCCAGGTTTGGTTATGATCCCGACCTGACGCTCAGGGGGTCCGAGGGCGTAGCCCCCGAGGAAAATTTTTGGGGCTGTTATCGCCACCAGTTTTTGGGCCCATGGTTTTGGGTAACCCGTGGTATTTTCCCATTGTATTTCCCTTATAAAAGAAAGACATTGTAACACGACTAGGGTTAATGATGTATTAGGTTTTATGCATTGTAAAGATCTTTAAGATCAGAAGAGAGACCGTGAGATAGTGAAGAGGAAGTGCAGTGGCTGTGCTGTAGGTTGTATCCCTTCACCTTGTTGGACAGTAATAATAATAAGGACTAGCAAATTCAGTGTGGACGTAGCCCAAGTTGGGGTGAACCATGATATATCTGTGTCTCTCTTGTAATGTGTGTGTGATTATATTTGCATTTCTATTTACTGTTATTGCTCTGCGATCTTGTTTTTCTAACAATTGATATCAGAGCCGAAGGTCTATTTGGCAGATAAACCCGCAGGAAGCTAGGGTTTCTGGTTCGAGTGGGAGCAATGACAAAAGAAGGAAAGTTTAAGGTCAAGAATTTTAACGGCCAAAACTTCCAGTTATGGAAGGTGAAAATGGAGGGCTATCTATACTAGAAGGATCTATTCCTACCATTGGGAGGAAGAGCAAAGCAGCCGACGGCCATGAAGGATGAAGAATGGGAGGTTCTTGACAGAAAGGCTCTAGGAACATTACGGCTGAGCCTCGCTTCGTCGGTGGCTTTCAATATCTCAAAGAAATGACAACAGAGGGTTTGATGAGTGCATTGGGTAAGCTGTATGAAAAACCCTCGGCCTCCAACAAGGTATTTCTAATGAAGCGTTTATTTAATTTGAAGATGTCTGAAGGTGGATCTGTTACTGATCATTTAAATGAGTTTAATATGGTTACAAATCAACTAAGTTTTGTAAGTGTGAACTTCGATAATGAGGTTAGGGCTCTTCTAATCTTGTGTTCATTGCTAGAAAGCTGGAATAGCTTGGTCATGGCTGTAAGTAACTCTGTCTCTAGTTCAAACACCTTGAATTTTGATGATGTTATTGGTGTTATTCATAGCGAGGAAATGAGAAGAAAAAGCACAAATGAGACATCAGGTAATGTGTTGACCATGGAGAGAAGGGGAAGACAAAAGGAGAGAGGAAAGAGACAAGGTAATCATGGCAAGTCTAAAATGGGAAGATCCAAGTCCAGACTGGAAAAAATAGAGTGCTGGAATTGTGGAAAGAAAGGACATCTAAAGAAAGACTGCAGATCTCTAAAGAAGAAAGAAGATGCACAGAAGGAAACTACCCAGGAAGCAAATGTAGCAGGTGATGTGTTACAAGATGCTTTGATTCTTGCATTAGATAATACTAATGATTATTGGGTAGTAGATTCAGGAGCTTCATGTCATGCTACACCCCATAGGAAATACTTTCATGAGTATGTTCTTGGTGATTTTGGACATGTTTTATTGGGTGATGATGAGCCATGTAAAATTGTTGGAATGGGTAAGGTATGGATAAAATTTAAGAATGGAACTGATTAGCTGTTGAAAGATGTTAGACATATTCCTGCTATGAAAAGAAATATGATCTCAACAGGGCAGTTGGGAGATGGCAGTTGTCTATCTACATTTGGAGAAAAGTGGTGGAAGATCACTAAAGGATCAATGGTGATAGAAAAAGGAGACAGGATAGGTACGTTGTATTTATGTCCTCATAATACTGACCATTCTATCTCTTTAACTTCCAAAGGAACAGATACAACATTGTGGCATCATAGGCTTGGCCACATGAGTGAGAAGGGGATGCAGATTCTCCACTCAAGGAAGTTGCTGCCAGATTTGAAGCAGGTAAGTTTGGAATTCTGTGAGAATTGTATTTATGGAAAACAGAAGAGAGTCAGATTTCTCAGGGTTGGGAAACAGAAGAAGAATGAAAAGTTAGAGCTAGTGCATACAGATGTATGGGGAAGTGAATACAGATGTATGGGGACCGGCTCAGGTACAATCTCTTGGTGGCTCTCATTATTATGTTACATTCATTGATGATGCAACTAGGAAAAATTGGGTTTATTGCATTAGACAGAAATCTAATGTGTTTGCTACTTTTAAAAAGTGGAAAGATTTGGTTGAGAATGAGACAGGAAAAAGGTTGAAGTGTCTAAGATCTGATAATGGAGGTGAGTAATGCGGCAAGGAGTTTGATAGTTACTGTTCATACCATGGGATTTGTAGAGAGAAGACAGTCCCAGGAACACCACAAGAAAATGGTGTGTCAGAAAGGATGAACGGAACGATCATGAAGCATACAAGGTGTATGAGATTGCATGCAGGGTTGCCCTTACAGTTTTGGGCGGATGCTGTAAATACTAATGTTTATTTAATAAACAGAGGACCTTCAAGTGCTTTGGATGGTGGTATTCCAGAGGAGGCATGGACAGATAAAAAGGTAAACTACTCATTTCTGAGAACGTTTGGTTGTGAAGCATTTTTCCATATTGATAAAGAAAATAGAACAAAGATTGAGGCTAAATCCAAGAAATGTACCTTTATTGGATATGGGGTTAATGATTTTGGTTATCGTTTATGGGATTATGAAAATCACAAAATCATTAGAAGTAGAGATTTCATATTCAATAAAAAGGTCATGTATAAAGATCAGTTGCAGGGAAAGAAATAGGAAAAGGAAAACACAGAGTACACAGTACTTTATGAAATTCAAGAAAATGAAGTTCCAAAGGTGCCAGAAAACCAAGAAGAGCAACAAGTACCTGAAACTCTTGCAACTACAAGAAGATCTACCAGGTTAAGTAGACTCCCTGAACGATACTCTCCTTCAATGTATTATTTGTTGATGACTGATGCTAGTGAACTAGAATGTTATGAAGAAGCAATGCAAGTGGAAACTAGAAAGAAGTGAGAGCAAGGCATGAATGAGGAGATGGACTCATTGGTAGGAAACCGGACTTGGGATTTGGTTCAGTTGCCTGCTGGTAAAAGGGAATTGCAGAACAAATGGATTACAGGTTGAAGGAAGAAGAAGGAGGCAAGAAGTGGTACAAGGTGAGACTTGTTGTAAAGGAGTTTGCACATAAGAAAGGTATAGATTTTGATGAAATATTTTCTCCTGTTGTTAAGATGACTTCAATTAGGACTATCTTAAGTCTAGTGGCTGTAGAAGATTTGCATCTTGAACAGTTAAATGTAAAAATAGCCTTTCTCCATGGAGATTTGGAGGAAGAAATATATATGCAACCACGAGGGTATGAGGTCAAAGGGAAGGAGAATTTGGTGTGCAGGTTGAAAAAGAGCTTGTATGGCTTGAAGCAAGCTCCAAGGCAGTGGTATCTAAAATTTGATAGGTTTATGACAGAACAAGGTTATAGTAGATGTCACTCTGACCACTGTGTTTATTTCAAGAAGCTAGAAAATGAAAGATATATTATCTTGTTATTGTATGTGGATGACATGCTTGTTGTAGGGTCTAACATGTAGGATATAAATGTGCTCAAAAGGAAGCTAGCTAATTCATTTGCGATGAAGGATTTGGCTGCTGCAAAGCAAATCCTTGGTATGAGAATAACAAGAGACAGGAAAAATCGCAAATTGACATTGTCTCAAGGTGAGTACATACAAAAAGTGTTGGAGAGGTTCAGAATGCAGAATGCAAAACCAATAAGTACACCTTTGGCCAGCCATTTCAGTCTAAGTAAGGAAATGTGTCCCAAGACACAGGAAGAGATAGATTACATGTCCAAGATTCCCTATCAATCAGCAGTTGGAAGCTTGATGTATACCATGGTGTGCACAAGACCAGATATTGCATAAGCAGTGGGAGTTGTGAGCATATATATGAACAATCCAGGTAAAGAACATTGGAAGGTAGTACAGTGGATTCTTAGGTATTTGAGAGGTACTACCACTCAGGAATTATGTTTTGGAGGTTCAGACACTGTTCTATAGGGATATGTTGATGTCGATATGGTAGGTGATAAGGATAGTAGGAGTAGCACCACAAGGTATGTGTTTACTATAGGTGGAACAATAGTAAGTTGGATTTCGAGATTGCAGAAGGTTGTTGCATTTTCAGCAACAGAAGTAGAGTATGTTGTTGTTACAGAGGCTAGTAAAGAGATGATTTGGTTGCGGAGGTTTATGGAGGAAGTGGGTAAGAAGAAGAAGGATAGCAGGTTGTATAGTGACAGCCAGAGTGCCATTCATCTTGCAAAGAACTCAACATTCCATTCTAGGACTAAAAATATACAGCTCAAGTACCATTTCATACGCTCTATTCTGGAAGATGAACTGTTGAAGTTGGAAAAGATACATACTAGCCAGAATCCTGTAGACATGTTCACAAAGGTAGTGACTAGAGAGAAACTAAGTTCTTGCTTGGTTTTAGTTGGCCTTCTAGCATGAAGGTGAAGATGAGAAAGTCTCCAAGTCCAAGGTCCAGCAAGTACAGCAGTGGTGGAGTTGTTGTGATTAGTCTCCAAGTGAGAGATTGTTGGTTGTGGAGCTAGATCTTCCAGTCTCATAGATGATGATTCAGCCGTGTCTGTACCCCAGGTTTGGTTATGATCCTGGTTCGATGCTCAAGGGGGGTTGAACCCCCCCAAGAAAATGGGGGTTCGGGGGCGTAGACCCCGAGAAAAATTTTTGGGGCTGTTTTCGCCACCAGTTTTCGGGCCCATGGTTCTGGGTAACCCGTGGTATTTTCCCATTATATTTCCCTTATAAAAGAAAGACATTGTAACACGGCTAGGGTTAATGATGTATTAGGTTTTATGCATTGTAAAGTCTCTAAGATCAGGAGAGAGACCGTGAGACAGTGAAGAGGAAGTGCAGTGGCTGTGCTGCAGGTTGTATCCCTTCACCTTGCTGGACGGTAATAATAATAAGGACTGGCAAATTCAGTGTGGACGTAGCCCATGTTGGGGTGAACCACGATATATTTGTGTCTCTCTTGTAATGTGTGTGTGATTATATTTGCATTTCTGTTTATTGTTATTGATCTGCGATCCTGTTTTTCTAACACACATGTAATACTAACCTGGGAGATCCGATAGGTTGGGTTGTGTGCCCGTAATAAGTCCTTGGATGCTCTTGCGAGGATGTGTGATGATAAATCCTAGAATTGTTCTAGGTCACATCCAGTATGAAAAAGGGCTGGCTCTGTGGTGATAAATACTATATTTGTTCTAGGTCACATATAGTATGAAAAGGGATTGGCTCTGTGGTGATAAATCCTAGATTTGTTCTAGGTCACATCCAATATGAAAAAGGATTGGCTCTGTGGTGATAAATCCTAGATTTGTTCTAGGTCACATCCAGTATGAAAAAGGACTGGCTCTGTGGTGATAAATCCTAGATTTGTTCTAGGTTACATCCAGTATGAAAAAGGGCTGGCTCTGTGGTGATAAATCCTGGATTTGTTCTAGGTCACATCCAACATGAAAAATGGTTGGCTCTGTAGATGTGATACATCCAATATGAAAAAGGACTGGCTCTATAGATGTGATACATCCAGTATGAAAAAGGATTGGCTCTATAGATGTGATACATCTAGTATGAAAGAGGACTGGCTCTGTAGATGTTGATACATCCAGCATGAAAAAGGGATAGCTCTGTAGATAATGAAGACCTGCAGGTGGTGGGCCTACATCCAATATGAAAAAGGATTGGCTCTGTAGAACTTCCTATGACGAGTAGATTGGAGATTGATTGAGATAGCAGCAGCAGTGACGATGATTCGATGACGATGATCCAGTGACGATGATCCAGAGAAGAATACTTGTGCTAGCAAATCTGTGTGGAGAAATACCTTCCTAGTTAAGAGGGAGTGTTGATGTATTTGTAACTTCAGAATCTATTTCACACATGTATATTGTATTCCTATAGAGATGTTATTATTCCTCTATACATAAGTGTCATCATTTATATTGTAAGTGTCGTAACTTATACTTGATGGGTTATTAGACCACCTTGATGGGGCCGGCCCTGTATAAGTCATGTGGGTTAAAGGGTTATTAGACCACCCCATTGGGGGTCGGCCCTATCAACATTATGTTAAGTGGTTAAGTTGAGGCCGACCTAGAAAAGGTTATTGGGCAATTCAAGTCAAGTATAAATAGAGTGCGGGAGGCACTCTATTTGATCAATTCACTTTCTCACTCATACACTCATTGGAGAGTGGCGCACTAGTGGAGGAGGAGTAGATGCTACTAGGAGACTATCTCTTATGCTTGGGTTTTGTATCATTGCTCTATCTATCTCTAAGGAAGTTATTGGGGTTTTTCACCTTTATGGTTTTCCCCAAGGAAACTCTGTGTGTCTATTGTCTCTTGTGATTGCTTCTTGTGATTGATATGTTGTACATGTTATTCTCTCAGTTAAGATCCTAGATCATATTGAATTGATGCACAAAAATTAACAGTAACTCACCGGTAAAGTCAAGTTGTAGACCTAGGTGATAGGGTAGATTCCAGATTCTCGCTGGATAGAACTTGAGGGGGGGGATATAATTCCCAAGGAAATTAGTTCAAAGGGGGGAATGTTGGGTCAATCTTGACTCTATCATAGAGAAAATTAATCGAATTTGGTCATTGTTGTAATATACCCATGGTATTGTGAGGTATTCCCATGGTAATGGGATATTTTTCCATGGTATTGACATGTGATGTAACCTATAAAGAGGCTAGTCATAATCTATTTTAATGAGTGAGCATGCGACCGAAAACTCAGTGATGGTGGAGGGTTCCCATGGATAGTAGAGCCACGCTCAACCATGCCTTGGATAGATTTTTCCAAGGAGCATAATGAAGATATCTTATTCTATTTTTTCCCACAAGGGTTTCTAGGATAAATAATGGTGTCCATATGTGTATGTTGTTATTGTTTGCTTTACTGTTTATGTTTCTCTTGTGTTAATAATGTTTGTTGCGTCCATGAAATACCAACAAGGAGTTTAGAGAGGACCACATATATCACTATGAATTAATTGTAAATGTTCTTTAGCACGACAATATTTACCTTTATCAAACATTTCCTTATGATGTTTACCAAGCACACAACTTTCAAAAACACCTTTAGTGGAAGAAATTGTAGGTAAGCCAAGAGCCATTTTAGATAACATTTGCATTTTACCATAATCGAAGTGACCTAATATTTCATTCCATAATTTACTTTGTTCATCAACATGAGCAACATAGGAATACAATTTTTTTTTTGATTGAATTAAAACCAATAAACTTATATAAACCAACATCATGATCGACAAAATTGGAAGAAACAACTTTGATGTTATGTTTGAGATCTTTTAGAATATATTTATCTGGCCATGATTCAAACTTATAATATTTTTGACAAGCACTATAAATAGAAAGTAGATTCATGGGAATTCCTTGAACATGAAAAAATCTTCCAATGTTCCATTAGGAACTTTAACATCACTGGATCCTACTACTGAAATATATTTACCATCACTAATTGAAACCTTTTTTTGTTGTGTTCCTTTTAGTGTCATAAGACGAAAATAAATACAATGTTCCGGTCATATTATTAGAAGCACAGGAATCCATTATCCATTATACAAAAAAACAAGAGTTACATGGGTGAAAAAATAGGTACACAGGGCTACCAACTATTCGTTGAAGGATTTCTTCTTGGTTTTATCAAGTTCACGTCTCTGTTTAAAGCAAATATTTTCAGGGTGGTTGGTTTTTCCACAATACTTACAAGGATTATACACTTTGTTTTTATTAGAGGCATTATCAAAGGCATCATTAGAAGAGTGATGGGTTGTTCCTGTAGTATGTGGTTTAGAGGTTCCTTTAGTTGTTCTTATTAAAAACTTTATTAGGATTATTTTTACTATGTGTCATTAGAGATTTTCCATTAGTTAATTTACCAGAAGCAATTAATCTATCTTTCTCACATATCAATCCTTTACAAAAATATTCAAATGAGGTTGACATAGTACCTTTAGACATTTCAAGGGCCCTATTCCTAGTTTGGATGAACAAATAAAAGGCATAAGGTAACTTGTGCTCTACACAAATAACAAGGGCATTATCATTTTTCTTGTAATGTTTACGACAATTATTTAACTTTTCATTATAAGTTCTTATTTCAACAAGAAATGATTCTATTGTATCAAAATATTCAGGATATAACTCATGAATAATATTGTCAAGATATTAAGTAGAAACAAAATCATATTTTTAAAATAAAGAAGCTAAAGTTTTCCATACCTCATTCAGGCTATCTTTATCCTCAATATGTACCTATAAACTATTTGAAACCATTTGACCAATGAGTCCTTTTACTTGATCACATCAATATTCCTATATAGTTAAGTCTTTTGCATATGTTGGTTTCATTTGTTCATCCTTAACTAAGTGCCATAGATTCTTATTCATGAGAATTTCAAACATCTTTCTCTTTAAAGAGAGATAGTTAGTACCAACTAATTCAGGAACAAAAGCTACTTTAGGACTCATAATGATGAATCAAGAAACTAATCCCTAATGAAACAAGACAAGAAGCTAAGAACTAGAAAAAATAGTGAATAAAACCAAAAATTTCTCACCGATGACAAAACCCAGCATTACCTAACCAACAGATTTGTAAACCCTCAATAGAAAACAATGAAAAAAATCGACTTACAATGACGATTTTGCTTGAAAATTGAGTGTACATGCCTTCTATGAAGTCCAGTCATGGGGTATGCATATTTTGTGAAGTCAAGTCGCTTATGCATGTGCCTTTACTATCTGCTACCCACATGCTTGTTTGTTAAATCTTCATAACTGCAAATCCATGAAGGGTGAAGTTGTCTAGATGAAAACCTACAAAAATAAAAAACCATAAACAAAAAAACAATCATATATGATACTAGAGAGATATATACTTGATAGTAGGTTAGAATACAATAGATTTCAACTTATATATACAAAAAAAAACCAAGTAAAACTTGAAAAATTCTGATTTTTTTTGGAAAGTAAATGGTGAGGGTTAGAATTTTTAGAAAAAAAATTCGAACGTGTAGAAAAATTCCTAGATTTGTAGAAAAACCACAAGGGTTATCTAGATCTAATGGAAAATCTACCAGATATGTATCCTCCCCCAAAAAATTGTAGAACATGGTGCTTGGATTTCTTTTTAACAAAAAATTACCGAAGTAGGTAGACCATAGTAGCCAACTATGATACCATGTTAGAATATTGAGAAATATGCATAAACATACAACAATATATTTTCTAACATGAAAATAAATAGCAATAATCTACTAGTCTAGCCTTCTATCCATACAAGCACCATATAATCAAATAGTAAGTAAGAGACAAGAAAAAACAAATAGTACAAACCCCAAATGTGGAAATGTCCACATGAAGGTATGATATTATTGATTCTTAAGAAATATCCAGTCTTACAATTGAACTCCGTTCCACATATACTTATCACAACTTTACAATAACATAACAACATACACCCCAAAGGGTATCCTTCAATTCTATTATGTAGCTAGAGGTATGGAATAATTAATATCCCATAATACATGTGGGATAAACAATTTTCCACCTCCTTATATAATGATTGGTAATATGAAAATATTACTCCATGATGCATGTGGGATAACTCCATTTACATAAGATAAAGAGAATTATTCCTTCCTTTGCTAGATAATACATCATAGCATCTTATGGAATCACACTAGAAATCATTACACTTGCAATATTAACATTACACATTCAAGCATAAAATGGAATCCAAGGTACAACAAGAGTACAAAAATGTGAATAAAGGTCTTGTGGTCGAACATAATGGGAAACCACTCAATCAGAGACTAATGATGAGGTGTTATATTCCAAGGGTGAGGAATCATACCAATGATGTAAGTAGGTCCAAGGTGTTATCGACTATAGGTCATATTCTCAGAGTAATGTGTTGTAATTGATAAGAAGTAACCCGATAATGAGAAGTAAATGGGGACCTTCTACACTAGCACAAGTCCAAACAATGGATACAATTATACTGAGAAAATATTGACAATAGGGAAGGCCTACATGTAAAGTTAGGGAATATAAGGAATGGAAAATCATGTTTGAAATTTCTTTGAACAAAAACATGACACATTTTGTGACTTGAGAAACAATTAAAACCCTTGGATAGAGTAATGATATAAAGTTAACAATGCATCAGGCAATGAATACTACTCCATAGTGATTGGAAGAGTAACCAACCAAAGGAATTATAGACTTGAATCAAGGTTCATATTCTAAGGCCAATAGTACACCAAATATTTCAAGATAGACATGACACAAGTGTTTTTTTCAAAGGTGACATGATTGTGCTACTTGAGTAGGACATCAAACTTCTCCCCCCCTCTATTTTCTTATAATTATTTGATTTGTTTTTGTCTTTTTCATATTAGAAATATCGGAAAACAATAAAATAATGCTATAGTATAGTGGAGGATACGAGTGTCACATGCAATGCAACTATGTTCCAAGCACATAGAACATACCTATGCAAAAAAACACAAAAAAGGGATGTGTAGTATGTGAGCACTCTTAAGGCATGTCTCCTCCAGTAATTGTTATCATCCAAAATTTTCACACATGTGACATTTTGGTTATTATTATATAAATATATCATCAACATCTAGCATGTATCTCATTAGTATTATCCTCATCAAATTAAGAATGATAAATGAACCTTAGAATGATTAAAGTCAATCATTTTGTACGTACACTTTTGTACAACCACACAACTTGTGTTTCAAAACCCATACAGGTCTGCGTGACTATTGTCTTGAAACCCATGCAGTTTTACCAATAGAGGGGCCACTAAATATCCATAGTGCATTCAAGTATTACAAAAACATTTGTTGTCTCGAAGAATTCGAATTGGCCTCTTCACATGCTTGGTAGCATTAAATAGTCCCCTTCTTGTACTTTAGGGACCACTTCATGAGAAGGAGCATTCACATTGAGAACTAGATGTTTCAAGACCTCCATTTGGCTTATAAAAGGAATCTATTAGCATGAATTCAACAAGAGAAATATAAAGTAAGGTTATGCTACGAAGAATTGGCTCGAGACATCATCCTTCATCCCCATTCTTATCATCATTTAGCATTCAAAGATCCCCTGACTTCTTCCTCAAGAAGCAAGTGTTTCTCCTCACCATTCCAAGTTAGCTATCAAGCATATTGAGAGAGTTCAAATGGACCCTTCCCTAAGGGAGATTCTTTTCTACCATTGACGCTACATTCTTCTAGGTGACACCATTTTTATACAAAATTTTCCATTGGACACTACTATATGGTTGAAGCTAACTCATTCTCTTTGTTTTTATGTTACTAGGACCTATCAATCTTTTATTTCATCCTAGTTTGTTGAGTTTTGCTTTATCTTGTTAGTGTTTAGTATACCAATAATCACTTAAACTATTTCCTTGGTTACAACCTGCAAGGATAAGGGATGATCACTTATTCTTGTGTCATTTTTCCCAAAACAGTATTGGTGACTCCACTATTTTTTTTATTTGTTTTCTTATCTATAGTTTGTAATTTACTTGGTAACTAATTTGGTGTGTCTTGAAATATCATACTCTTTTCATTCATTCCTCTAACCAATAGTATTTGTAGGCTCAAGGCCCATTTTCATCAAAATTTTTGACCGCATGTTTCCCGGTGTCTGTTTCTTGAAAAACCACACAAATTTCTCTTTGAAAACCACAAAAACAGTGTGATTTTTTAGTTATTTACATGCATGATAAACCCACATGACATGTGTAACTTGCTACCCATGTGACCGCATGACTGTTCCTTAAAATCCCGTGCGATTGTTCATTTTTTTTTTTAGTTTTTCTAGCTTAGTTGCACTACAAATCGCAATCCAATGACTGCTCATGCATTAATCTATTTTTACTTCTCTAGTAATTAATCAAATAGCTTGAAGTAGTAAGTAAACCATTTTTTTATAAATACTATTAGGTAAAGGCTTTGAGGTCCCCAACAACCCGCCTAGCTCTCACTAGAAGTATACTATATTATCATATATTTCTTTTCATAGAAATTATTAGTCTAGGAAATTGAGTTGACTTACATGAGTTTCACGCTCATTGATTATTGCATATTTCTTATTTCAGAGAAAAATTAGATTAGCTCACTTCTACACACAAACAAGGGACCTAAAGACTCCTCTTAGTTTGAGTATGCTCTTTGTCTTGCACTTATAAGTGATCTTGACAAGCATAAATAAGTAAAAGGTTTGAAATACCTCCCGTATCACATTTCAAATATTTTTATAGTTGTCTTTTGAAAACATCATTCACAACTAGAGATTAATTAGGAGTAACAAACTATCAATGTTCATATCTCTTTGCTTTATAATTCTCATAAGTTAGTTGAAAATTTCCACTTTACTTTGCTTTCAAAAAACATGTGTGTATATATCACTTGAAGCACACACTAAGGGATCTAAAGACTCCTTCCATTTGAGTATGCTCTTCATCTTGCACTCACAAGTGATCTTGATGAACCCAAAAAATTGGAAGGTTTGAAATACCTTCCTTGTCACACCTTTAAAAAAATTTGGACCCTCCGTAAAGTCAAATTTCAATGTAATTATAAACCAACTAAAATCCTCCACCAAGGTCACAAGGAAAAAATTTATTTAGGTTATGATTGATTGGGATAGGAATTCAAATAATTCCCACCAATATTTTTCATTTGGAACAATTACTGTTGTTGAATTTTGGGGAACTTGTCAAATCCAACTACAATCAAGTGGGAACAAAATCGGATAAGGAAGCACAGTGCTTACAAATGCTAAATCCGAGGTATACCTATTTTTTTTCTCCACATCAAGCCACCCAAGTCTTATGGATGCAACACTTTACCTATTAAGGCTGAACCCCTTATCCACACTTGACGCGGGTATCATAGTGGCCAAAAACTAGGATCATCACCAGGTGGAATTTGTGGGATGCATTTCAACCCGTGTCATATTTCGTTGGCTATTGGAAATATTGCTAGTTCTTCTGGAATACACCCCCAATACCACTTTTTATAATTGATCCATGTTGATGTATATGTAACTTCGGAATGTATTTCATCTGTGTATTATATATATATTTATTGTACCCTTATAAGAGATGTGTTATTCCTCTATAAGGAAGTGTCGTCATGTGGATTGACAAGTGTCGCAAGTGTGTGTACTTGCCGATGGGTTATTAGACCACCTTATGGGGTCGGCCCTAATTAATATATAATATAATGTGGATGTACTCAAGTAGACAAGTCGGCCCCAGTAGGTCACTGGGCAAAAAGGTGAGTATAAATAGAGATAGGAGATCTCTATTTTACTCACTCGGAAAAGTATCTATCTCTCTCTCTGAAAAGTGGCGCACTAGTGAGGAGGAGGAGGATCATCTGCTAGGAGACTATCTCTGTATTATTTGGTTGTATTTTGGTTGAGCCATTGCTCTCTCTATCTCTGAGGAAGTTGTGGGGTTTTTCACCTTAGGGTTTTCCCCACGGAAACTCTGTGTCTCTTGTCTCTATGCTTTTGATTCTTGTGATGCTTGTGATGCTTGTCATATTATGATTGTCATGCATTGATATACTGTAGATGTTATTCTCTCAGCAAAGATCCTATAGTATTGTGATTTAATACTAAAAATTTAACATGGTATCAAAGCTTAACTGAGAAGAAGACATTTTGCAGTGATGAAAGCTTGTATTCCTTGTTTATTGGGTTTCTCTCCACAGATTTTTGAAATTCAGTATAGTAGATTGGATCTACTCATCAAGGCGCATCTTTCCGTCCAATCAGATTTCAGTTCCGAGCATTTTCAGTTTTGGCCCTAAAAATTAGGGTTTCCACAAAAATAGGAATTTCTGGAAACTGAAGGTACAGCTGGAAGCTCCTTGCAAAAATCGAAGGTTTGAGCTTTGGATCGAGATTTTTGGCTGGGTAGATCTCCGGGAAACTCAAACCCTAATTCAGGGCTCTCCCTAATGAACCCGGGAGGACAAAAAGGCAATTCTGAAGGGCAAGACTTTGCTGATCTCAAATTTTGAATGTACTAGGCTGATCAGCTCTCCAAGGCGCATCTTTCTATCCTTTCGGAATTTTGAAATTCACATTTTGAATTTTTAGGGTTTCTCTGACAAACCCTAATCCGGGACCAGATCCAGTTTTCAGCACTTCAAGTGGTAAGTTGTAAATCTTTTCTATTTCCATTTGAAGTACTCTTAAAGATTTCTCTTCACACCAAGCTTGAGGATAAGCTTGAAGGGGCTGATAACTTCCGAGCCTGGAAGTATAGGATTGGGCTAATCCTGGAAGAGAATGAGTTGGACTCATATGTGAAAGAAGACATCCCTATCCCAGAGGATGAAGAGGCCAAGGCATTGCACAAGAAGAACTTGGTCAAGGCAAAGAGAATCATTGCTGATTCTATCAAAGACCATCTTATACCCCATGTGTCTTCTCTCAAGACACCCAAAGAGATGTTTGAATCTTTGACCAAGCTATTTGAAGGAAAGAACATAAATCGGAAGATGACCCTGCGGAACCAATTGAAAGCAGTGAAGTTTCAGAATGGAGAAACCATTCAATCTTACTTTTCAAGGGTCTCTCAGATCAAGGAACAATTAGAAGCAGTAGATGAAATGGTGGAGAATGGTGAGGTGGTGATGACTACTCTAAATGGCTTACCCAGGTCATGGGATTCCTTTATTCAAGGAATTTGTGCAAGGAAGAAGTTGATCTCCTTCAGTAGACTTCGGGAAGAATGCTCTCAAGAAGAAGCTAGACTTATAGCTCGTGAGGAAAAGATGGGAGGAGAAGATCAAGCTCTTGCAGCTCACACCAAAAGAAGCAAAATCAAGAAGGATCCCTCTCGCCTCAATAGGTCCCATCAAAAGAAGAACAGGAAAGACCTAAGATGTTTCACATGCAATGAGAAGGGTCACTTTGCTTCAGATTGTCCTAAGAACAAAAGGGATAATAACAAAAATCCTAGTAAGAAGAAGAAGGGCAGCAAAAGAAGGTTTCATGCTCATGCTGCTAAAGATGATGAACCCCCAAAGAAGAAGGCTAAGGCAGAAAGTAGTAGTGATGATGATTCATCAAGTGAAGAAGAGTATGTTCTGATCTCTGCACTCTCTCCCATGGTTGTAATGATTGGTTGATTGATAGTGGGGCTTCCAAACACATGACTGGGTTCAAGGAATATTTTGTGAACCTTTCTGAACATGAATCACCCCATAAGGTGAAACTTGGGGATGATTATCAATACCCAATCAAAGGAAGTGGTGAAGCCTCTTACAACCTAGATTCTAGAAAATCTCTGAAGATGAAGGAAGTCCTCTATGTACCTGGGCTCAAGAAAAACTTACTCTCCATCTCTGCTTTAGATGCAAAAGGTATGAGGGTTGCATTTGTTGATGGCCAAGTTATAATGTGGCCAAAGGGAAAGACTATTGATGATGCAGTAGTGATTGGAGAGCAAGAGGGAGGCTTGTATAAATTAAAGGGTCAACCTGAACATGCCATGGTACATGAATCCATGGAGCCCAGTGAACTTTGGCATAGGAGACTTGCTCACATGCACTATAGAGCACTTCCAATTGCAAGCAAGGCTGTAGAAGGTCTTCCTGAAATCAAGACCAAACATGAAGGTGTTTGCAAAGGATGTGCAAAAGGTAAGAACATTAAGAAGGCTTTCCCAAGCAGTGAAAGCAAGGAAAAAGACATCCTGGAAATCATCCACTCAGATGTATGTGGCCTCATGTCATCCAATTCCCTAAGTGGGTATGTTTACTATGTATCATTTATTGATGACTTCTCCAGGAAGACTTGGGTATACTTCTTGAAGGGAAAAGATGAGGTGTTTGATAAATTCAAGGAATTCAAAACCTTGATGGAGAATCAAACTGACAAGAAAATCAAGACATTCAGATCTGACAATGGTGGAGAATTCACCTCAAATGACTTCAAGAAGCTTTGCAGTGATTCCGGGATTAAGAGGGAGTTGACTGCTCCTTATAATCCTCAACAGAATGGAGTTGCAGAAAGGAAGAACAGAACTATCATGGAAGCAGCAAGGGCAATGTTGCATGACCAGGATCTTCCTATGCATCTATGGGCAGAAGCAGCTAGAACAGTTGTATATGTGCAGAATAGAACACCCCACAAGATTTTGGACAACAAGACACCAGAAGAAGTCTTTTCTGGTAAGAAACCTGAAGTCAGCCACCTCAGAATATTTGGTTGTCCGGTATACACTCATGTCCCAAAGGAGAAGAGGACTAAACTAGATCCTTCAGGAAAGAAGGGCATCTTTGTGGGTTATAGTGAAAGCTCGAAGGCTTACAGAATATATTTTCCAGGGTTCAAGAAGATTGATGTCAGCAAGGATGTAACATTTGATGAGAATTCAGCATTCATCAAATCAAGAAAGGCACCTACCGAAGTTTATGAAGAACCTAAGGAAACAAGATTTCAGGACACTACCATGACTGAAGCAGTTCCAGAAACTGCTCGTGAGTTTGAAGATCCACAAGAACCTGTAGATCCACCCCGTGAGGATAACTCTCACAAAAGGAAACCTGTATGGGCTAGAGAGCTCATTCATGATGCAGAAAGATTTGGCATTCCAGAAGAAGAACACAGAGCAAAGAAGAGAACCAGATCACACACCAGTTATGTTGCTTTACTCTGTGACATCATGAACAAAGAGCCTTCCAGTTATGAAGAGGCAGCAGAAAAGAAAGAATGGAAGGATGCTATGGTTGAGGAATATCAATCAATTATGAAGAATGATGTTTGGGATGTTGTCCCAAGACCTAAAGAGAAGTCTGTTGTGACTTCCAAGTGGATCTACAAAATCAAGCATGCTGCAGATGGCAGTGTGGAAAAATATAAAGCAAGATTCATAGCTCGTGGTTTCTCTCAGAAGGAAGGAATAGACTATGAAGAAACCTTTGCACCTGTAGCCAGATATACTTCCATCAGAACAGTACTTGCCCTGGCTGCAGCAATGAAATGGAAGATACACCAGATGGATGTCAAGACTGCTTTCCTGAACGGTGTAGTAGAAGAGGAAGTATATGTGGAACAGCCACTCGGCTTTGAAATACATGACAGAGAATCTTATGTATGCAGATTGAAGAAAGCCTTGTATGGCTTGAAGCAAGCCCCCAGAACCTGGTATGGTAGGATGGACAGTTTCCTATCTAGTTTGGGCTTTACCAAGAGTAAAGCAGATTCCAACCTTTACTACAAGGTTGAGGAAGGGAATCCTGTGATTCTACTACTATATGTGGATGACCTATTTGTGACAGGAGATGACAGAATGATTGCAGATACCAAGAGGAAGCTTGCAGCTAAATTCGATATGAAAGATTTGGGAATGATGCACTATTTCCTAGGTATGGAGGTGTGGCAGAATGCAGGTGGGATCTTCCTTGGTCAAGGGAAGTACACAGTAGATATCCTGAAGAGATTTGGGATGATGGATTGCAAATCCATGGCCACACCTATGGCATCAAATCTGAAGCTTCTTTGTGATGCTTCATCTGAGCCAGTTGATGTTTCTATGTATCGTCAGATTATTGGGTCCTTGATGTACCTGACGAACACGAGACCAGATATTTGTTTTGCTGTGAACACATTGAGCCAGTTCCTGACGGATCCGGGGAGTGTTCCCCTGGTTGTTGTAAAGCATGTTCTGAGGTACCTGAAGGGTACAGTGGATTATGGGCTCAGATATGAGGCGAATCAAAAGTTTAACCTGCAGGGTTATGTTGATTCAGATTGGGATGGCAGTGCTGCAGATAGGAAGAGCACATCTGGGTGTTGCTTAAGTATGGGATCAGGTGTGATCTCTTGGTTTAGCAGGAAGCAATCCTGCGTAGCACTGAGTACAGCTGAGGCAGAGTATGTTGCAGCCTGTTCAGCTAGTTGTGAGGCAGTATGGCTACGGAAGCTACTGTCTGAGTTATTTGATCTCCCGTTGGAAGCTACTGGTATCTTCTGTGATAACCAGAGTTGTGTGAAGCTGTCCGAGAACCCAGTGTTTCATGACAGGTCGAAACACATAGAGATCAAATACCACTATATCAGGGATATGGTGCAGAGAGGAGCTGTGAAGCTCCTGTATGTTGCGACGGACGAGCAGATTGCAGATGTGCTGACGAAGCCACTAGCCAGGGTGAAGTTCGAGTACTTCAGAGAGAGG
This sequence comes from Larix kaempferi, assembly GCA_027924585.1. NCBI lineage: Eukaryota > Viridiplantae > Streptophyta > Pinopsida > Pinales > Pinaceae > Larix > Larix kaempferi. The sequence continues at coordinate 653,858 of BSBM01001500.1, read as the reverse complement.
CTTGGCGTTATTCAGATCGAGGACACTTCGAGGAAGAAGTGATGGACACATTTGCTGAAGCCATTCCAAGCATGTTGGAAGGATGATCCTTCACATGGCTGTGGATGTAAGCGCTGGATGATGAACATCAGGATGATGTTCTAGTTTCTGCTGGATATGATCAGTTGGATCATTTTATGTATGTATGTACGCATCATGTTGGATGTTGGATATGATCGGTTGGATCATTTTATGTATGTATGTACGCATCATGTTGGATGCTGGATATGATCAGTTGGATCATGAGTATGTATTTTATATGCATCATGTTGAATGCTTGGACCATGTATCTGTATATGTATCAGGTGGATACATTGTATGATCAGGTGGATCATGTATGGTGATATATATCATATGTTTTGTATTTGTATCAGGTGGATACATTGATGATCAGGAGGATCATGTATGATGATATGTATCAGGTAGATGCTTGGCATGTAACAGGATGTTGCATTGATGATCAGGAGGATCATGTATGATGATATGTATCAGGTAGATACTTGGCATGCAGCAGGATGTTTCATTGATGATCAGGAGGATCATGTATGATGATATGTATCAGGTAGATACTTGGTATGCAGCAGGATGTTGCATTGATGATCATGAGGATCATGTATGATGATATGTATCAGGTAGATACTTGGTATGCAGCAGGATGTTGCATTGATGATCAGGATGATCGTAGATGACGAGCTTCAGGCTGTTGCTCCAGATGACATGCAGCAGGATGTTGCAGTGATGATCAGGATGATCATAGATGACGAGCTTCAGGATGTTGCTCCAGATGACATGCAGCAGGATGTTGCAGTGATGATCAGGATGATCATAGATGACGAGCTTCAGGATGTTGCTCCAGATGACATGCAGCAGGATGTTGCAGTGATGATCAGGATGATCATAGATGACGAGCTTCAGGATGTTGCTCCAGATGACATGCAGCAGGATGTTGCAGTGATGATCAGGATGATCATAGATGATGAGCTTCAGGATGTTGCTCCAGATGACATGCAGCAGGACGTTGCAGTGATGATGATCAGGATGATCATGGATACATCAGGATGATGTATGGTGAGTATCAGGTTGATACTCTGTGGCCGTGGATCAGGTTGTGCAGATGAGCATGTAATTCGTTGCCCTGGGAGATTTGCAGATGGTCTTGCGAGGTTTTGCCTATGGCATGTAATTCGTTGCCCTGGGACATCTGGCAAATGCTCTTTCGAGGTTTTGCTCTGGGAGGACATGTAATTCGTTGCCCTGGGAGATCTGCAGATAGTCTTGCGAGGTTTTGCCTATGGCATGTAATTCGTTGCCCTGGGATATCTGGCAGATGCTCTTGCGAGGTTTTGTCCTATGGCATGTAATTCGTTTCCCTGGGAGATCCGATAGGTTGGGCTGTGTGCCCGTAATCAGTCCTGGGATGCTCTTGCGAGGTTTTGCCATGACCACATGTAATTCGTTTCCCTGGGAGATCCTATAAGTAGAGATGTGTGCTCGTAACAGCCTGGGATGCTCTTGCGAGGTTTTGTGGTGAGGTCACATGTAATTCGTTGCCCTGGGAGATCCTATAGGTAGAGTTGTGTGCTCGTAACAGCCTGGGATGCTCTTGCGAGGTTTTGTGATGCACGTAAAAGTCCTGAGGATTCCACAGTATGGCCAGTGATGACGAAGACCTGCAGGTGGTGGGCCTACATCCAGTATGAAAAAGGACTGGCTCTGTAGAACTTCCTATGACGAGTAGAGACAGAGATTGGATGAGATAGCAGCAGCAGTGACGATGATGATGACGATGCATCGATGACGATGATCCAGAGAAGAAGACTTGTCTAGCAGATCTGTGTCGAGAAATACCTTCCTAGTTAAGAGGGAGTGTTGATGTATATGTAACTTCGGAATGTATTTCATCTGTGTATTATATATATATTTATTGTACCCTTATAAGAGATGTGTTATTCCTCTATAAGGAAGTTTCGTCATGTGGATTGACAAGTGTCGCAAGTGTGTGTACTTGCCGATGGGTTATTAGACCACCTTATGGGGTCGGCCCTAATTAATATATAATATAATGTGGATGTACTCAAGTAGACAAGTCGGCCCCAGTAGGTCACTGGGCAAAAAGGTGAGTATAAATAGAGATAGGAGATCTCTATTTTACTCACTCGGAAAAGTATCTATCTCTCTCTCTGAAAAGTGGCGCACTAGTGAGGAGGAGGAGGATCATCTGCTAGGAGACTATCTCTGTATTATTTGGTTGTATTTTGGTTGAGCCATTGCTCTCTCTATCTCTGAGGAAGTTGTGGGGTTTTTCACCTTAGGGTTTTCCCCACGGAAACTCTGTGTCTCTTGTCTCTATGCTTTTGATTCTTGTGATGCTTGTGATGCTTGTCATATTATGATTGTCATGCATTGATATACTGTAGATGTTATTCTCTCAGCAAAGATCCTATAGTATTGTGATTTAATACTAAAAATTTAACAATCCATTCTTACCTTCATTAGTCGTCTTCGAGGAATTCATAACCATCTGACAAGAGAGATAATGGAAGGTCTAGTGACAATTTTGTTAGAGAAAAAACCCTCTACCTAGTTACCTAGGCCATGACTTGATGACTCTAGTGGGACAAAACCCTCCAAGTTGACCACCTAACTCACCCTGGATTTGCATTTCTAGTTTTGGAGTTGCATTTGTTGCTTTGGGGGTGAATTCCCTGATTTGGGGAGATTTTCCCTGAGTTTAGGAGTGATTGAGTCAATAACTAGTTGAGGAATAGATGTGCTCCATTAATATAGGTCCTAACTGAGCCTAACTAACTGTCTTCATTCATTATCACCTCAGTTGATATATTTTAGGGGTTTGCATGCACATATAATTAGTTGGAAGTACATCACTCAGTCTGAATTAGTGATTGGGGAGTCTTGCATCAATGTAACATATATGGGAGAGTGTGCATGGCTAACTAAGGGTATTTGGATCTAGTTAATCCTACTAGACTCTCATGCACTGCATGAGCAATTCAAATTGCCTCTTGAGCTAATTTGAATTTCCTTGCTATTTATACTGCTCATCTTCATTCATTGAAGCTTAATGAAATACATCATTCTCTGTTATTATATGTTCTATATTTTTTTGTGATGATTAATGTCACTACATTTGTTACATGAATATTTAATTATGGATATATTTTTCACAACATATATTTCTTGTATTAGTTCCTAGATCTACATGCTAAAATTCTACATGGTATGAGAGCTACAGGGGTGATAAACTAGTCAGTATTCTAGTGTTTGTTTTTAGGGACCTAGCTATTGCAGGTTAACGAAGATTAGTTTAAGCCATCAAAGAGATCATTTGAATCCATGTAAATATATCCACAAAAAATACTAACCTCCTTCAAATATTATGAATGGAAATCAAGAGTAGAGATACTCTTGAGGATGAATGGGATCTACCAGATCATAATGGACACCGTGGTAGAACTAATTTTAGTGATTGAAAAGTATAAATACTTGAATATAATTGATGAATAATTAAATCTTCTTTAATATTGTATTTATATATACATACTTTATCACATTTCATCCAAGAAGACTCCAAATGAAGTTTGGACCATGCTGTCCACCCTCTTTGGAACACAAGATGAAATGAGGGACCATCAATCAAAGGTGGAATTAATGAACTTGAGACCAAGTGATTTTGAGTCTATTCAAGAGTTTTTCACTAAGTTAAAATTAGTTCTCTTGCATCCCAAGATGTGTAAGATTGACAAGGATGGAACACAAATGGTACTCTCTATTCTCTCAAATTTGGTCTTGATTATAGTGTCTTTGTTTCTGCTTTTCATTCTACTAGACTGGCTCTTAGAGCCTCTTTTACAATGATTACTTTGGATGTATTTGCTACCTCCCTTCTTCAATATAATATCTCACAAATGGGCCTACAAAATGCCTCAAAGGAGCATGCACTTTTATCCTATGAGGGGAAGAAGAGTACGATAAATCCCCCATACAAGGGAAAAAAGGAGCAAAAACCAAGGATTTATCATGAATATTTTGACTCCGATGATGAAAATACCAAGAAGAGAGTCCATGGTGTACTCACTGTAATAAATATCCACACAAATAAGAACATTATATGTACACAAATTTCTTTGAATAAAATATAGAGGAGGAGGATCTCAACAAGCAAGCTTCTAGACTAAAAAATGTTAGTTGCATGCATGCACTTTCAACAGTTTCTACTCCATATATCCTTGATCCAGAAGCTTCAAAACATATGGCCTATGAGGACATATTCAAATCCATTTAGCCTTGCACTGACCCTACAACAATGAGAGATGCATTGATTTTTATCCACCACTCATATGACGAAGACCCTTTGGCCCATAACTGAGAGGTGATTGACAATTTTTTACTATACATTGGAGAAATTGTGCCAAATTAGGTTCTCATTGAAGAAGATCTACAAAATGTGTATTCATAGTCTGAACTTGTCCCAAATCAGCTTCCCATTGGAGAATTCTTCCAGAAAGTCTCTTCACACTCATAGTTTACAAGTTTTGGTCCAACAATTCATAAAATTCTACACAAAAGCTTCAAGGGGTTTCCTCCGTTCAAAGAAAGGAGTGGTCAAGAACCATAATTTGATCAATTCAAAGTGTTTGGATCTCATGAATGGGCCCATATGCATTCCAAAAAAAGGATGAGTTCACAAACGATTGCAGAAAATTCGCAAAGCCCTTCATCGAGAAGCAATTCATCAAGTTTCAAATTGCCTTGAAATTGAAGTCTCCTGCTGAGTAGGCTATTTAGCCTTCTCTTTTACATTCTCTTTTATGTCCCCCCCCCCCCATATAGTTTTTTCCGTCTTACTCAATATTTTATTTATTTATTTTTTTGTACATGGGTACATAATATGGCTGTAAATTGTCGGGACCCATCTTTTTTTATTTTTTTATTTTCACATAGTTAGGCTTATGGGGGTTGTTCAAGAAAAAACCCTATACCTAGTTACCTAGACCATGAGTAGATGAATTTAGTGGGACAAACCTTTTCATGTACCCAGTGACCTCATGGTGACTCCGAGATCACAAGGTACTAAATATGCTAACTAAATTTGCCTCTGATATGTAATTTTGTTCTTCTAATGATTTCAATTATACATTTACAACAAAAATAACCATGTGTATAATCACTCATAAAACATATATGAAATATATACCAACTATTACCATAAGAATGCATTCACATTGCCATTATTTCGGTTACATAATTCATATGATGACAACAATCAATACAATAAGAAATAAACACCATACATTTATTCACATAATGAACTTATCTGAAATATAGCCAACTGACTGCAAATCAATGATATTCCTCCTAGCAGTAGGCTCTATAAGGACATATATTTCTTTGATAGAGCCACCCCTGAGCTAGGGATACCCATCCACAAGAAGGTATCGAGTTTCTGCTACGGCTACCCAATCCTCTCTTCTGGGTTTGGCTCCAATACCTTGTTATGGTGATTGTGGTACAATCATTGATGGTTTAGGTATGACAACAATGATGGTTCAAACATGGAAAAATGATGAAACAATGGTCTAGAAGCCAAAATGGGTGTCTCCAACATGAAGGAATGATGGAAGAATGGGATATCTCTCACTATTTATATGCATGGTTGAGACCAACCAAGTGGCACCAAGGTTGATATGAACTAGCCACTTGGAATGCATGTAGATGGACACTTTCCCCCTTTTCTAAGGAGAGTTGGACAAGTGGCATACTTGGAATTGGACATATTCCCCCCCTCCAATCCCAGATTTAGGATGATTACTCTCCCCCTTGTGGAAGGATACCCCCCCATCTCATTTTCGTCCTTCTTGGTCTACAATAATCGCGTGTTATATTAAATATAAAATGTACATAATTACATTATTTTGGTCATAGTGGACCATTCATATTTGGATTCTATCTATTTCCATCATAATTACATATTTACATTATGGGTAAAAAACGGGGTGTTACATCCCCCTCCCCCTCAATTTATGCATCGTCTTCAGTGCATTATCAACACTATATATATATATATATATATATATATATATATATATATATATATATATATATACAGTGCATTATCAACACTATATATATATATATATATATATATAATGACATAGTTTAACATTTTTTTAGACATGTATAATATCCCGCTGCATGACATCCTTGTTGGTTGTGGAGCATGATCTTCTTAATTCAGAGTTGTTGTTGTTTCAGCAATGTTTGTACCCCAGTTTTATATGATATGTAGGTTGACTGTACACTCATCCCAGCGGGGGTATGTGTGTGGGGGGAAACGCCCCCCCATGGGGGTCCAACAGAGAAGCCCTCGTAACAAATTTTATGGGTTGTTTTGTTGACCAACAGTTTACAAGCCCATGGTATTGAGTATCCCGTAGTATTTTCCCATGGTAATTCCCTTCAAAATGAAGACATTGTAATACGACTGTGTAATGTATTGTAGCATTGAAAAGATATCTGTGATTGTGTAAGAGAGACTGAGAGAGAGTGAAGAGGAAGTTGCAGTGGATGTGCTATAGGTTGTATCCCTTCATTTGTTGGATTGTGTAATAATAAAAGGACTGGAAATTTATCCGTGGACGTAGCCCAGATTGGGTGAACCACGTTATATTGGTGTCTCTCCTGTATTATGTTTATGTGATTTATATTTGCATCTTGTTTATTGTTATTGATCTATGATCCTATTTTTCTAACAATTGGTATCAGAGCCAAAGGTCTATTTGACAGATAAACTCGTAGGAAAGAAGGGTTCCTGGTTCGAGTGGGAGCAATGGTGGAAGAATGAAAGTTTAAGGTCAAGAATTTAACGACCAAAACTACCAGTTATGGAAGATGTAAATGGAGGACTATCTGTATCAGAAGGATCTGTTTCTACCATTGGGAGGAAAAGCAAAACAATCAACGACTATTAAGGATGAAGAATGGGAGGTTCTTGATAGAAAGGCATTGGGAACAATACGACTGTTCCTGGATTCATCTATGGATTTCAATATCTCAAAATAAAAGACAACAGAGGGTCTAATGAGCGCATTGGGTAAGCTGTGTGAAAAACCCTCGGCATCCAACAAGGTATTTCCAATGAAGCGTTTATTTAATACGAAGATGTCAGAAGGTGGATTTGTTGTTGATCATTTAAATGAATTTAATACGATTACAAAACAACTAAGTTATGTAAAAGTGAACTTTGATGATGAGGTTAGGGATCTTCTAATATTGTGCTCATTGCAAGAAAGCTGGAATGGCTTGGTCATGGCTATAAGTAACTCTATCTCTGGTTCAAACAATTTGAAATTTGATGATGTTGTTGGTCACTATTCTTGGCGAGGAAATGCGAAGGAAAAGCACATGTGATATATCAGGTAATACATTGACCATGGAGAGCAGGGGATGACAAAGGGAGAGAGGAAAGAGCCCAGGTAATCGCAGCAAGTCCATGAAGGGAAAATCCAAGTCTAGATTGGGAAGGATAGAGTGCTGGAACTGTGGAAAGATAGGACATCGGAAGAAATACTATAAATCTCTAAAGAAGAAAGGAGATGGACAGTAGGAGACTACTAAGGAAGAAAATGTAGCAAGTGATGTGTTACAAGATGCCTTGATTCTTGCATTAGATAATGCTAGTGATTATTGGGTAGTAGATTCAGGGGCTTCATGTCATGCTACACCCCATAGGAATTTTTTTCATGATTATGTTTCAAGCGATTTTGGACATGTTTTATTGGGTGATGATGAGCCATGTAAAATTGTTGGAATGGGTAAGGTACGAATAAAATTAAAGAATGGAGCTGAATGGTTGTTGAAAGATGTGAGGCATATTCCTTCTATGAAAATAAATCTGATCTCAACGTGGTAGTTGGTGTTGAGATATTGTAACTTCTAAGAATATTATATCTGTACTTCATTATTCCAGAGATGTTTCATTCCTCCGTGGAGACCCTATTGTATATCCGGAGATGTTTTATTCCTCCATGGAGAAAGTGGTAACTTGGGTTATTAGACTTCCCTAGTGGGGTCGGCCCTGTATGAGTCATGTGGGTTAAAGGGTTATTAGACCACCCTAGTGGGGTCGGCCTTGTCACATTATGTTAAGTAGTTAAGTTGGGGCCAACCTAGTTAATGTAAAAGTCAAGTCGGAGTTGTGTATAAATAGAGGAGGTGTGTTCCTCATTTAACACACATTCACTCACTTGTGATTAGCGCATATGTGAGAAAGAGATCTGCTATGGAGGAGAAGGAGCTCATGTTTGGGCATTACATCTTTGTATTTGCTGGTCATCTATATTGAGGAAACTTTGCTAGGTTTTCTACCCCATGAGGGTTTCCCAGGATAAATCTGTGTCTCTTGTGTTTATGTTGTGCTTGTTGTTCTTTCAGTGATCCTGTATATGCTATTGTTGTGAAATGGAATGTAATACTGATATTCTATGTCTTAGAATATTGAATCTTAACATGGTATTATAGCTAGCCTGAAGGAAGGCAATGTATGGCACTTATGACACTTGCTTCACCTGCGACAATTTGAAAGTTAGGGTTTTGTATAGAAAAAACTAGTCATCGTGTAACTTTCTCTATAAATCCATTTTGGTGAAGGTTCAGGATCTGAAAATTCCTTGTGTCCGAAGGACAGCCTCAAATTCATTTTACTTTGTGAGATATGATCAGTACAAGTTAGGGTTTCTGCCTCTTCCAGAATGCAGTCCTCCTGGGAAAAAAGGTCATATCTCAGGCTAGGAAACTCCAAATGAAATTTTTTGAAAAGTGATAGGTAGGGAATGGACTGTAGTTTCATAGGTCCAATTTTCAGAGGCCGAAGTTGAAACAATGACACGTGGTACTCCGTACAAGTTCGCTATGTTGTTTCATCCCATAAACAGGTCATGTTGCAACACTTGGCATAAATCTCTCTCAGAGAATCCATTTGAGGTCAGATATGTGGGGTTGGAAAGATAATAGGTCAGGCTACCATAGGATGAAGTTTCAGACCCTACAGATCCGAAATTTCCAAGTTACACCAAAAAAATTAAGGCACATATTTCTATGAAATAGAATTGGATTTTGAGCATTCTCATTTTTGGCTTATCACTGCTGCGGGAAATTAGGGTTTCGGAGAAAGTTGGAATTTTTGGAATCTGAGACCACAGCTAGATGCTCCTCATCAAAATCGAAATTTAGAGACCAAGATAGAATTTTTTGGTTGGGCAGAAGGTTGGGCTTGATCAAACCCCAGTTCAGGATTTTGATCGGAAAGGTGGAAAATTAGGGTTTCTGCAAAAGTTGGAATTTTTGGAATCTAAGACCACGGCTGGATGCTCCTCAGAAAAATTGAAGTTTAGAGCACAATATTGAACCTTTTGGTTGGGAATAAGATCGGGCTTTATCAAACCCTAGTTCGGGATCCTATCCAGAAGATCCGAAAGTTTCAAAGGCAATTTTGAGGGGTCAAATTTTGGAGATTTCAAAATTGAAGTATGCCATCTTGATCAGCTCAGCAAGGCGCACCTTTCCATCCTTTCAAAAGTTTGAAATTCAAAGTTTGAATTTTTAGGGTTTCTCTAACAAACCCTAATCCAGCTCCAGATCCAGTTTCAGCAAATCAAAGTGGATTGGGTTAATCCTAGAAGAGAATAAATTAGACAAATGCATAAGTGAAGAATTTCCAGTTCCAGAGGGAGATGAGGGTAAGGCCTTACATAAGAAAACTACAAGCAATCCTGACAGGTATGACTTGATGAAATACAGGTATGTTTTGAAAATCTGATTCTTGATTAAGTTCATAATATGTTTGTCTTCATGTTATTAAGGTTAGTACAGTTATGATTGTTTGATAATGAATGCATGTGAATGATAGAAGACGTTCATTGATTAGGGTTATGACACTTATGATTGTACCAATACACTTGTGGTGTTGTATGAGGATGATGTTGTTTGCTAACAAGATATAGGTACATCAAGAAAAACAAATCAAGTTCTATGACCATGATGACATGAAGACAAAGACTCATCCATAGTCTTTGATCACATAGAAGCTCTACTTATGAGGTATGTCTGACTATGTTCTACTATGCTTAACTTATGAGATATGCAGGTTCTAGCACAAGGTCTCTAAATCATTGAAGAGAACAAAGAAGATATTGTTTGGGTATGTTAAGACATAACCAAGTATGATAATCTAGGTATGTTTTCCTATATCAAGTTAGAATCCTACTTTGTGTTAGGATCTTAGGTAAGTATACCTATGTATGAAATGATCATGACCATACATACTTAAGATTATTTAGAATCATAATGTTTTGATAGTATTGAGACTATACTAATGAATGTATGATTATGTATGAGATCATGAGGATGACACTAGTGCACACTTGAGCATGCATAGTGGTCCAGGATGGATCGAAGTTCAAAGACTTATAATCATTATGCTATCATAAAATAGAGATCAAGCGGGAGGCAACCACACATAAAAGATAAGTATTTGAGTTGTTATTTGAATCTCTGAATAGTTAATGATATTGCTCGTAATAGTTGTATGCATATTTGTATTCCTAGAATATATCATGCATAGTGTAAGCATTCATATAGCATTGAACATTATACTACTAATATGCATATGGTGGGTAAGTTGGACAAACATTCCATTGTTGTTTGTCTAGAATGAAACCTCTTTGCTGACATGCTGAGAGTTGTGCATGCTCTCGATAGTATGTTCTGGTAGAGATGGAAGGCATCTAGATAGCCACCGTATGCATAATATTGGTTAAGATAGTTGCATAACTATGTGAATCATATCTGTATGCATAATAGGTTATCATGTCAACATGATTTGATGATTATGAAGTATTACTAATCATGTAATTAACTTTGATTTGTAGGAAAGATCATGAAGAAAGATGAACACCAAACAAGTGATGGATGTTCAACAAGAAGACTTACAAACCAAACATACTATAGAAGGCTCGTGGCTAGAATATTATCTTAGAAAGAGGAAGAGGATCATGACAAGATGTTTGATCCAAGTGGATAGATAAGACCATTCTCTTAATGGTGTAATTGAAGAAGAAGTACGAATCGAGAAAACTCTTAAGATTCAATTGAAGAAAGCTCTGTATGGGTACCCAGGATCGATAGTCATTTTATGAGCTTAATTATCACCATGAGTGATGCAAATTTCAACCTTTGATACAAGGTTGAAGATGGTTTCTATATATAGATGACATTCTTCTCTTAGATGGATGCAAGAAGGAACTCACCACATAGTTCGAATGATCTTGAGGCTCATATCAGTAGACCCATCTGATGGGAGATGTCATGGATAGATATGGAGAAGATCACTCAATGCAGAGTGTGAATGATGTTCAGTCACAGAGGGAAAATTGATAGCTTCTTAACAAGCTTGGGATTTACCAAAAGTAAAGCTGATCCTAACCTTTACCTTAAGGTTATGGATGATGAACTTGTTATATTATTATTGTATGTGGATGATCTCTTTCTAACAGGGAATGAGAAACAGATCATGGAAAGGAAGAAGAAGCTAGCTACAGAATTTGAGATGAAAGATCTCGGATTGATGCTTTACTTCCTAGGTTTGGAAGTATGGCAAGGCCCAGAAGGAATCTTTCTCAACCAAAGAAAGTATGCTGTGGAAATCTTGAAAAGATTTGATATGTTGGAATGTAAGGACATGACCACTCCCATGGATTCCAACTTGAAGCTGTTAGCTGATGACTCATCAGAGTTAGTGGATGTGACTCTGTACAGATAGATTATTGGGTCATTGATGTATCTTACGAATACCAGGCTAGATATATGCTTTGCTGTGAACACCTTGAGTTAGTATCTAGTGGAACCTAGGTGTGTTCACCTAATAGCTGCAAAGCATGCAATGAGGTACCTAAAGGGTATGATAGACTTTGATCTATGTTATCTTGGAGATCATGACTTCAGATTGTATGGCTACACAGATGTTGATTGGGAAGGAAGTGTATCAGATAGGAAGAGCACATCGGGAGGATGTTATTGTCTAGGATCTTCCATGATCTCGCGGTTTAGTAGGAAGCAGTCTAGTGTGTCTCTCAACACAGTTGAAGTAGAATATATTGCTGCTTGCTTTGCTAGTTGTGAAGCGATATGGCTTTGAAAGTTGTTCTCAGGATTGTTTGACTTAGAGATGGACCCCATTGTGATCTTGTGTGACAACCAAAGTTGTATTAAGATGAATAAGAATCCAGTGTTCCATGATAAGTCAAAGCACATAGAGATCTGATATTTCTATATACGGGATATGGTGTAGAAAGGAGCTATACAGCTCGAGTATGTGAGCACTGACGAACAAGTTGCTGATGTATTGACCAAACCTCTTTCTCGAGTAAAGTTTGAGTATTTAAAAGACAAGATTGGTGTAGTTTAGAAGGACCCTCCTCAAAAGGGGGAGTGATATGGTCGATGATGATACTTGGATATTGGTATCGATATGGATACCTGTATCGATGATAAGATTGCCTATATCTACGGTAAGGTCAATGATGAGGATACTTGTATTGATGAGGATACTGTATTGATGATGTGGATACTCGTATCGATGATGAGGATACTTGTATCGATGATGAGGATACTGTATCGATGATGTGGATACTTGTATAGATGATGAGGATACTTGTATCGATGATGAGGATACTGTATCGATGATGTGGATACTTGTATCGATGATGAGGATACTTGTATTGATGATGTGGATACTTGTATCGATGATGAGGATACATGTATAAATGATGAGGTTACCTATTCCAGTGATGAAGTCGATGATGAGGTTACCTGTCCCGACAATGAGGTCAATGGTATCAACGATAAGGTTGATAAGTGGTCCTAAGACTTGGTCTTAGTTGATAGGGATTGTATCATACCTGGACTTCGGTCCCTAAATTGATCCGTAGACAGATGTCTCCGAGAAGTGGTCCCTAGTGGATGAGAGGATTGTATCATCCCTGGACTTCGGTCCCTGAATTGATATGTAGACAGATGTCTCCTAGAAGTGGTCCCTAGTGGACGAGAGGATTGTATCATCTCTGGACTTTGGTCCCTATATTGATCCGTAGACAATTGTCTTCGAGAAGTGGTCCCTAGTGGGCAAGGAGGGATTGTATCATCCCTGGACTTAGTTTCTTGAACATATCCATAGATAGTTGTCTTCGAGAAGTGGTCCCTAGTGGACGAGGAGGGATTGTATCATCCCTAGACTTAGGTCCCTGAATTGATCCATAGAAAGTTGTCTTCGAGAAGTGGTCCCTAGTGGATGAGGAGGGATTGTATCATCCCTAGACTTAGGTCCCTGAATAGATCCGTAGACAGTTGTCTTTGAGAAGTGGTCCTTAGTGGATGAGGAGGGATTGTATCATCCCTGGATTTATGTCCCTGAATAGATCCGTAGACAGTTGTCTTCAAGAAGTGGTCCCCAGTGGAAGAGAGGATTGTATCATCCCAGAACTTTTGTCCGTGAATAGATCCGTAGAAAGATGTCTCCGAGAAATGGTCCCTAGTGGACGAGAGGATTGTATCATCCCAGGACTTTGGTCCCTGAATAGATCCATAGACAGATGTCTCTGAGAAGTGGTCCCTCGTGGACGAGAGGGGATTGTATCATCCCCGGACTTTGGTCCCTGAATTGATCCGTAGACATATGTCTTCAAAAAAGGGTTTCTTAGACTTTGTCTAAGTTGACGAGTGGACTGCATCGTCCCTAGACATGCTACGGTGTCTTAAATGGATCATGTGTATTGCAAGGTATGCTGCTACGATGATGTTGATCGTGAGGATCCAGATGACGATGTTGTTGATCGTGAGGATCCAGATGACGATGCTATTGATCGAGAGGATCCAGATGTTGATGTTGTTGTGGCTATTCGGGTGCTGCAGAAGATGAAGATTCAATACTGAATATATTGATGTTCCAGTATTGAAGATGTTCCAGTAAATGCTTGAGTTACTGATGATGTATAAAGAAATCTTCCAATGATTTATAGATGTATCATGTATCATGTAGTTGATGACTCCTTGCTCCTACAAATGTTGTTATAATATCCTTCTCGTTAAGGGGGAGTGTTGAGATATTGTAACTTCTAAGAATATTATATTTGTACTTTATTATTCTGGAGATGTTTCATTCCTTCGTGGAGACCCTATTGTATATCCGGAGATGTTTTATTCCTCCATGGAGAAAGTGGTAACTTGGGAGATTAGAATTCACTAGTGGGGTCAGCCCTGTATGATTCATGTGGGTTAAAGGGTTATTAGACCACCCTAGTGGGGTCGGCCCTGTCACATTATGTTAAGTAGTTAAGTTGGGGCCGACCTAGTTAGTGTAAAAGTCAAGTCAGAGTTGTGTATAAATAGAGGAGGTGTGTTCCTCATTTAAAACACATTTACTCACTTGTGATTGGCGCAAAGGTGAGAAATAGATATGCTATGGAGGAGAAGGAGCTCATGTTTGGGGATTACATCTTTGTATTTGCTGGTCATCTATATTGAGGAAGTTTTGTTGGGTTTTCTACCCCATGAGGGTTTCCCAGGATAAATCTGTGTCTCTTGTGTTTATGCTGTGCTTGTTGTTCTTTCAATGATCCTGTATATTCTATTGTTGTGAAATGGAATGTAATACTGATATTCTATGTCTTAGAATATTGAATCTTAACAGTTGGGAGTTGGTGGTTTTTTATCTACGTTTGGAGAAACGTAGTGGAATATCACTAAAGGATCGATGGTGATAGCAAAAGGAGACATGATAGGTATGTTGTATTTATGTACTCATAATACTGACTGTTCTATTTCTTTAGCTTCCAGAGGAACAAATACAACATTGTGGCATCATAGGCTTGTCCACATGAGTGAGAAGGGGATGTAGACTCTCCACTCAAGGAAGTTGCTGCCAGATCTGAAGCAGGTAAGTTTGGAATTATATGAGAACCGTGTTTATGGAAAACATAAGAGAGTCAGATTTCTCACGGTTGGGAAACAAAAGAAGAGTGAAAAGTTAGAGCTTGTACATACAGATGTATGGGGACCGACTTAGGAACAATCTCTTGGTGGATCTAGTTATTATGTTACTTTTATAGATGACGCAGCTAGGAAAAC
This sequence comes from Larix kaempferi, assembly GCA_027924585.1. Lineage (NCBI taxonomy): Eukaryota > Viridiplantae > Streptophyta > Pinopsida > Pinales > Pinaceae > Larix > Larix kaempferi. The sequence continues at coordinate 638,621 of BSBM01001500.1, read as the reverse complement.
TTGGGTTTATTTTGTTAAATTTTGAGCATTAATTCATTATACTCTAGGATCTTTGCTGAGAGAATAACATCTATAGTATATCAATGCATGACAATCATAATATGACAAGCATCACAAGCATCACAAGAATCAAAAGCATAGAGACAAGAGACACAGAGTTTCCGTGGGGAAAACCCTAAGGTGAAAAACCCCACAACTTCCTCAGAGATAGAGAGAGCAATGGCTCAACCAAAATACAACCAAATAACACTGAGATAGTCTCCTAGCAGATGATCCTCCTCCTCCTCACAAGTACGCCACTTTCCAGAGAGAGAGTGAGTTACTTTTCCGAGTGAGTAAAATAGAGATCTCCTATCTCTATTTATACTTACCTTTTTTCCCAGTGACCTACTGGGGCCGACTTGTCTACTTAGATACATCCACATTATATTATATATAATTCCGGGCCGACCCCAAATGGTGGTCTAATAACCCATCGGCAAGTACACACACTTGCGACACTTGTCAATCCACATGACGACACTTCCTTATAGAGGAATGACACATCTCTTATAAGGGTACAATAAATATATATAAAATATACAGATGAAATACATTCCGAAGTTACATATACATCAACACTCCCTCTTAGCTAGGAAGGTATTTCTCGACACAGATCTGCTAGACAAGTCTTCTTCTCTGGATCATCGTCATCAATGCATCGTCATCATCATCGTCACTGCTGCTGCTATCTCAACCAATCTCTTACTCTACTCGCCATAGGAAGTTCTACAGAGCCAGTCCTTTTTCATACTGGATGTAGGCCCGCCATCTGCAGGTCTTTATCATCACTGGCCATACTGTGGAATCCTCAGGACTCATTACGTGCATCACAAAACCTGGCTGCAGCATCCCAGGTTATTACGAGCACACAGCTCTACCTGTAGGATCTCCCAGGAGCACATTACATGTGACCCATCACAAAACCTGGCTGAAGCATCCCAGGCTGTTACGAGCACGCGGCTCTACCTGTCGGATCTCCCAGGAGCACATTACATGTGATCTCACCACAAAACCTGGCTGAAGCATCTGAGGCCTTTTTCATCCTGTCCGGATCTCCCAGGAGCAAATTACATGTGGTCATGGCAAAACCTGGCTGAAGCATCTGAGGCCTTTTTCATCCTGTCCAGATCTCCCAGGAGCAAATTACATGCCATAGGACAAAACCTCGCAAGAGCATCTCAGGATGTTACGGGTACACAACTCCGACCTGAAATCTCCCAAGGCACAAATTACATGTCCTCCCAAGCAAAACCTCGCAAGAGCATTTGCCAGATGTCCCAGGGCACCGAATTACATGCCATAGGCAAAACCTCGAAAGACCATCTGCAAATCTCCCAGGGCACAAATTACATGCTTTCCTGCACAACCTGATCCACGGCCACAAAGTATCATCTGATACTCATCAAACATCATCCTGATGTACACATGATCATCCTGATCATCATCACTGCAACATCCTGCTGCATGTCATATGGAGAAGCTCGTCATCCACGATCATCCAAGTATCCACCTGATACATACATAGATACATGATCCACACAATGTATCCATCAACATACATGATCCACCTGATCATACAAAGATACATGATCCACACAATGTATCCATCAGCATACATGATCTACCTGATCATACAAAGATACATGATCCACACAATGTATCCATCAGCATACATGATCTACCTGATCATACAAAGATACATGATCCACACAATGTATCCATCAGCATACATGATCTACCTGATCATACAAAGATACATGATCCACACAATGTATCCATCAGCATACATGATCTACCTGATCATACAAAGATACATGATCCACACAATGTATCCAGCATCCAACATGATGCATATACAAAATACATACACATGATCCAACCGATCATATTCAGCATCCAACATGATGCATTCATACATACATATAATGATCCAACTGATCATATCCATCATCCAACATGATGCATACACAAAATACATATAATGATCCAACTGATCATATCCAGCAGAAACCAGAACATCCTCCTGATGTTCATCATTCAGGGCTTACATCCACAGCCATGTGAAGGATCCCCCTTCCAACATGCTTGTAATGGCTTCAGCAAATGTGTTCATCACTTCTTCCTCGAAGCGTCCTCGATCTGAAGCACGCCAAGCCTCTCTCTGAAGTACTCGAACTTCACCCTGGCTAGTGGCTTCGTCAGCACATTTGCAATCTGCTCGTCCGTCGCAACATACAGGAGCTTCACAGCTCCTCTCTGCACCATATCCATGATATAGTGATATTTGATCTCTATGTGTTTCGACCTGTCATGAAACACTGGGTTCTCGGATAGCTTCACACAACTCTGGTTATCACAGAAGATACCAGTAGCATCCAGCGGGAAATCAAATAGCTCAGACAGTAGCTTTCGTAGCCATACTGCCTCACAACTAGCTGAACAGGCTGCAACATACTCAGCCTCTGCTGTACTCAGTGCTACGCAGGACTGCTTCCTGCTAAACCAAGAGATCACACCTGATCCCATATTGAAGCAACACCCAGATGTGCTCTTCCTATCTGCAGCACTGCCAGCCCAATCTGAATCAACATAACCCTGTATGTTAAACTTTTGATTTGCTTCATACTTGAGTCCATAATCCACTGTACCCTTCAGGTACCTCAGAACATGCTTTACAGCAACCAGGTGAACACTCCTCGGATCTGTCAAGAACTGGCTCAATGTGTTCAGAGCAAAGCAAATGTCCGGTCTCGTGTTCGTCAGGTACATTAAGGACCCAATCATCTGACGATACATAGAGACATCAACCGGATCAGATGAAGCATCACATAGAAGCTTCAGATTCGATGCCATCGGTGTGGCCATGGCCTTGCAATCCATCATCCCGAATCTCTTCAGGATATCTACTGTGTACTTCCCTTGACCAAGGAAGATCCCATCTGCACTCTGCCACACCTCCATACCTAGGAAATAGTGCATCATTCCCAAATCTTTCATATCGAATTCAGCTGCAAGCTTCCTCTTAGTATCTGCAATCAGTCTGTCATCTCTTGTCACAAATAGGTCATCCACATACAGGAGTAGAATCACTGGATTCCCTTCCTCAACCTTGTAGTAAAGATTGGAATCTGCTTTACTCTTGGTAAATTCCAAGCTAGATAGGAAACTCTCCATCCTACCATACCAGGTTCTGGGAGCTTGCTTCAAGCCATACAAGGCTTTCTTCAATCTGCATACATATGACTCCCTGTCAGGTCTTGGGACTGCATCCCAAACATCTTCTTCATGATCTACGGATCATGGCATTCCATTTCTTCATCCCATATCCTGGGAACTTCAATATCTTCAATAGATATCTTTCTTGTTGGAACAAATGTTGTAGTCCTTTTGTAGGTGAAGATATACGGTCTTTCCTACAAAACAAGTTAAATTGCATGATTAGAAACATCTCATAATTTTCAGAAAAAATTCTTTACACATAAAGAAATATGTCATGCAGTCATGCAGTTATCTTAGTCAATGCTTCAATACAACATTTATCCATGTTCCACAAATTTCTAGATGCCTTCCAGTCTCTACCAGAACATTGTTAAGAGTTTGCACTACTCCCAACATGTCAGCAAAGAGGTTTCATTCTAGATAAGTAGCAATGGAATGTTGTACAGTGCCATAGGCCACTTACCCATGTATATTAGTAGTATACTGTTCATCAATGCAACTATTCTAATATGCACAATACATATCCTACGTCTAGGAACATGAGCATATACATCATTGAACAATTTTATTTAAACAAACACATATGCAAGAAATGATAATTAAAATACTTATCTTTGTTTGTTCATTGGGTGGACTCCCTCTGAGTCTTTGCTTCCTGGTAGGAGCTTCTGAAGTAGCTTCTTCTACACCTCTCTATTGTGGAATGTAGAAAGATGGTCAACTCCCTCTGAAGATCTGCATCCTTGCAGGAGCTGCTGGAGTGTGCTCCCTTTTGATCTTTGCTTCCTGGATTACCTGTCCTTATATTCATCTTTGCTGACATCAATATTCTTGAACCCAGAAAGGACCTCTTCTGGTGTCTTGTTGTCCAATATCTTGTGGGGAGTTCTGTTCTGCACATATACAACTGTTCTAACTGCTTCTTCCCATAGATGCATAGGTAGATCCTGGTCATGTAGTATTGCCCTTGCTGCTTCCATGACTGTTCTGTTCTTCCTTTCTGCAACTCCATTCTGTTGAGGATTATAAGGAGCAATCAACTCCCTCTTAATCCCTGAATCACTGCAAAGCTTCTTGAAGTCATTTGAGGTGAATTCTCCACCATTGTCAGATCTGAATGTCTTGATTTTCTTAACAGTTTGATTCTCCATCAAGGTTTTGAATTCCTTGAATTTATCAAGCACCTTATATTTTCCCTTCAAGAAGTATACCCAAGTCTTCCTGGAGAAGTCATCGATAAATGATACATAGTGAACATACCCATTTAGGGAACTGGATGACATAGGACCACATACATCTTAGTGGATGATTTCCAGGATGTCTTTTGCCTTGCTTTCACTGCTTGGGAAAGCCTTCTTAATATTCTTACCTTTTGCACATCCTTTGCAAACACCTTCATTTTTTGTCTTGATTTCAGGAAGACCCTCTACTGCCTTGCTTGCAATTGGAAGTGCTCTATAGTGCATGTGAGCAAGTCTTCTATGCCAAAGTTCACTTGGCTCCATGGATTCATGCACCATGGCATGTTCAGGTTGTCCCTTCAATTTATACAAACCTCCCTCTTGCTCTCCAATTACTACTGCATCATCTATGGTCTTTCCCTTTGGCCACATTAGGACTTGGCCATCCACAAATGCAACCCTCATACCTTTTGCATCTAATGCAGAAATGGAGAGTAAGTTCTTCTTGAGCCCAGGTACATAAAGTACTTCCTTCATCTTCAGAGATTTTCCAGAATCTAGGTTGTAGGAGGCTTCACCACTTCCTTTGATTGGGTATTGATAATCATCCCCAAGTTTCACCTTATGGGGTGATTCATGTTCAGATAGGTTCACAAAAGATTCTTTGAACCCAGTCATGTGTTTGGAAGCCCCACTATCAATCAACCAATCATTACGACCATGGGAGATGGTACCTGTGAGAGCAGAGATCAGAACATACTCTTCTTCACTTGATGAGTCATCATTACTATCACTTTCTGCCCTAGCCTTCTTCTTTGGAGGTTCATCATCTTCGGCAGCATGAGCATGAAACCTTCTTTTTCCACCCTTCTTCTTCTTATTTGAGATTTTGTTGTCCTTCTTGTTCTTGGGACAATTTATGGCAATATGTCCTTTCTCATTACAGGTGAAGCATACTCTTCTTTCTTTGAATTGATGTGAAGATCTCTTGGAGTGAGATGGCTCTTTCTTGAACTTTCCTTTCCTGGTGTGGGCTGCAAGAGCTTGATCTTCACCTCCCATCTTTTCTTCACGAGCTATAAGTCTAGCTTCTTCTTGAGAGCATTCTTCCCGAAGTCTACTGAAGGAGATCAACTTCTTCCTTGCACAAATTCCTTGAATAAAGGAATCCCATGACCTGGGTAGGCCATTTAGAGTGGTCATCACCACTCCACCATTTCATCTACTGCTTCTAATTGTTCCTTGATCTGGGAGACCCTTGAAAAGTAAGATTGAATGGTTTCTCCATTCTGAAACTTCACTGCTTTCAATTGGTTCCGTAGGGTCATCTTCCGATTTATGTTCTTTCCTTCAAATAGCTTGGTCAAAGATTCAAACATCTCCTTGGGTGTCTTAAGAGAAGACACATGGGGTATGAGATGGTCTTTGATAGAATCAGCAATGATTCTCTTTGCCTTGACCAAGTTCTTCTTGTGTAATTTCTTGGCTTCTTCATCCTCTGGGATAGGGATGTCTTCTTTCACATATGAGTCCAACTCATTCTCTTCCAGGATTAACCCAATCCTATACTTCCAGACTCGGAAGTTATCATCCCCTTCAAGCTTATCCTCAAGCTTAGTGTGGAGAGACATCTTTAAGAGTACTTCAAATGGAAATATAATAGATTTAGGACTTACCACTTGAAGTGCTGAAAACTGGATCTGGTCCTGGATTAGGGTTTGTCAGAGAAACCCTAAAAATTCAAAATGTGAATTTCAAAATTCCGAAAGGATAGAAAGATGCGCCTTGGAGAGATGATCAGCCTAGTCCATTCAGAATTTGAGATCAGCAAAGTCTTGCCCTTCAAAATTGTCTTTTTGTCCTCCCGGGTTCACTAGGGAGAGCCCTGAATTAGGGTTTGAGTTTCCCGGAGATCTACCCAGCCAAAAATCTTGATCCAAAGCTCAAACCTTCGATTTTTGCAAGGAGCTTACAGATGTGCCTTCAGTTTCCAGAAATTCCTATTTTTGTGGAAACCCTAATTTTTAGGGCCAAATCTGAAAATGCTCGGAACTAAATTCTGATTGGACAGATAGATGCGCCTTGATGAGTAGATCCAATCTACTATACTGAATTTCAAAAATCTGTGGAGAGAAACCCAATAAACAAGGAATACAAGCTTCTGTCACTGCAAAATGTCTTCTTCTCAGGTTAGCTCTGATACCATGTTAAATTTTGAGCATTAATTTATTATACTCTAGGATCTTTGCTGAGAGAATAACATCTATAGTATATCAATGCATGACAATCATAATATGACAAGCATCACAAGCATCACAAGAATCAAAAGCATAGAGACAAGAGACACAGAGTTTCCGTGGGGAAAACCCTAAGGTGAAAAACCCCACAACTTCCTCAGAGATAGAGAGAGCAATGGCTCAACCAAAATACAACCAAATAACACTGAGATAGTCTCCTAGCAGATGATCCTCCTCCTCCTCACAAGTGCGCCACTTTCCAGAGAGAGAGTGAGTTACTTTTCCGAGTGAGTAAAATAGAGATCTCCTATCTCTATTTATACTTACCTTTTTGCCCAGTGACCTACTGGGGCCGACTTGTCTACTTAGATACATCCACATTATATTATATATAATTCCGGGCCGACCCCAAATGGTGGTCTAATAACCCATCGGCAAGTACACACACTTGCGACACTTGTCAATCCACATGACGACACTTCCTTATAGAGGAATGACACATCTCTTATAAGGGTACAATAAATATATATAAAATATACAGATGAAATACATTCCGAAGTTACATATACATCAACATATTTAATTAGATAAAAATCTTATGTGTTTTCTACTTTTAAGAAATGAAAAAATTTGGTTGAGAATGAGACAAGAAAAAGGTTGAAGTGTCTCAAATCAGATAATGTAGGTGAGTATTGCAGCAAGGAGTTTGATAGTTATTGTTCATACCATGGGATTCGTAGAGAGACGATAGTCCTAGGAACACCACAAGAAAATGGTGTGTCAGAAAGGATGAATAGGACGATCATGGAGCGTGCAAGGTGTATGAGATTGCATGTAGGGTTTCCCTTACAGTTTTGGGCAGATGCTAGAGATACTATTGTTTACTTAATAAACAGAGGGCCTTCAAGTGATTTGGATGGTGGGATTCTAGGGGAGGCATGGAAAGGTAAAAATGTAAACTAATAATTTATGAGAACTTTTGGTTGTGAAGCATTTTTCCATATTGATAAAGAAAATAGAACAAAGCTTGAGGCTAAATCCAAGAAATGTACCTTTATTGGATACGGGGTTGATGATTTTGGTTGTCGCTTATGGGATTATGAAAGTGACAAAATAATTAGGATTATAGATGTGGTATTCAATGAAAATCTCATGTATAAAGATCATATGCAGGGAAAGAAACATGAAAAGGAAAACACATAGTACACAGTGCTTGATGAAATAAAAGAAAATGAAGTTCCAAAGGTGCCAGAAAATCAAGAACAACAACATGTATCTCAAACTCCAGAAAGTGATAGAAGATATACCAGTTTAAGTAGACCCCCTAAATGATACTCTCCTTCAATGTATTATTTATTGATGACTAATTTTGGTGAACCATAATGTTATGAAGAATCAATCCAGGTGGAAACTAGAAAGAAGTGGGGGCAAGGCATGAATGAGGAGATGGACTCATTGGTAAGAAACTAGACTTGGGATTTGGTTCAATTGCCTGCAGGTAAAATATCATTGCAGAACAAATGGGTTTACAGGTTGAAGGAAGAAGATGGATTCATGAAGTGGTACAAGGCCAGACTTGCTGTAAAGGGGTTTGAACAGAAGGAAGTTATATATTTTGACGAAATATTTTCTCATGTTGTTAAAATGAATTCAATTAGGACTATTTTAAGTGTAGTGGCGATGGAATATTTGCATCTTGAACAGTTGGATGTAAAAACAAACTTTCTCCATGGGGATTTGGAGGAAGAAATTTATATGCAGCAACCACAAGGGTATGAGGTCAAAGGGAAGGAGAATTTAGTATGCAGGTTGAAAAAGAGCTTGTATGGCTTGAAGTAAGCTCCAAGGTAGTGATATTTGAAATTTGACAGGTTTATGATAGAACAAGGTTATAGTAGATGTCATTCTAACCACTGTGTTTATTTCAAGAGGCTAGATAATGGAAGATATATTATCTTGTTATTGTATGTGGATGACATGCTTGTTGCAAAGTCTAACATGAAGGATATAAATGTGCTCAAGAGGAATTTAGCTAATTCATTGGCGATGAAGGATTTGGGTGCTACAAAGCAAATCCTTGGTATGAGAATAACAAGAGACATGAAAAATCAGAAACTGACACTGTCTCAGGGTGAGTACATAGAAAAAGTGTTGGAGAGGTTCAGAATGCAAAATGCAAAACCAATTAGTACACCTTTGGCTATCCATTTCAAACTAAGTAAGGAGATGTGTCCCAAAACACATGAAGAGATAGATTACATGTCCAGGGTTCCCTATTCATCAACAGTTGACAGCTTGATGTATTCCATGGTGTGCACAAGACCAGATATTGCACATGTAGTGGGAGTTGTGAGCAAGTATATGAAAAATCCAAGTACAAAACATTGGAAGGAAGTATAATGGATTTTCAGGTATTTGAGAGGTATTACCACTCATGCATTATGTTTTGGAGGTTCATACACTATTCTATAGGGATATGTTGATGCATATATGGTATGTGATAAATATAGTAGGAGGAGCACCACAGGGTATGTGTTTACTGTAGGTGGAACATCAGTAAGTTGGATTTCGAAGCTGCAAAAGGTTGTTGCACTTTCAACAACATAAGCAGAGTATGTTGCTACTACAAAGGCTAGTAAAGAGATGATTTGGTTGCATAGGTTCATGAAGGAATTGGGTAAGAAGCAAAGGCATCGCAGGTTTTATAGTGATATCTAGAGTGCCATTCATCTTGCAAAGAAATCAGCCTTCTATTCTAGGACTAAACATATACATCTAAAGTACCATTTCATACGGTCTATTCTAGAAGATGAATTGTTGAAGCTAGAAAAGATACACACTAGACAACATCTTGTTGACATGTTGACAAAGGTAGTAACTGGAGAGAAACTGAGTTCATGCTAGGTTTCAGTTGGCCTTCTAGCATGAAGGTGAAGATGAGAAATTTTCCAGATCCAAGGTTCAGAGCATATTCCAGCAAGTGTAGCAGCGTTGGAGTTACTGTGATTAGTCTCCAAGTGGGAGATTGTTGGTTGTGGAATCTGATCTTCTTAATTCAGAGATGTTGTTTTTTCAGCCGTGTTTATACTCCAGTTTTATATGATAAGTAGGTGGATTGTATCCCTTCATTTGTTGGATGGTATAATAATAAAAGGACTGGACATTTCTCTATGGACGTAGCCTAGATTGGGTGAACCACGTTATATTGGTGTCTCTCTTGTATTGTGTTTATGTGATTTATATTTGCATCTTGTTTATTGTTATTGCTCTGCGATCCTGTTTTTCTAACAATCATTTAGTCCCCAAGTTTCTTCCTCAGGTACATTTGCTTCCTCAGGGACATTTTTCATCATGCTTTTGGTACTTGTAATTTGGTATAGTTATTGGCTATCTCATCCATAATGCATTGACATTGATCGTCCACTTCCTTAGTTTCCTTTCCATTCTCTACACATCCACAGGTACCTATTTCAATAATTAAGATGAAGTATGCATGTTATCATCATTCTTATGAGATAGTCACAAAGTTCATAGTCATTTTCCAATAACAAAATGCAAGAACATATATTCATTTCATTAAATAAGTATGGAATCTATATCCCAATACTTATTCGCATGCATATTTATTTTCTTTCACAAGGTTGCCATGGGAAATAATCCAGCTCATTGCTCTTCTTGACAGTTGATCGTCCACTTCCTTAGTTTCCTTTCCTCTATAGTTGTCCCAATCCATAGCACCCCCCCATCAAGCTGCAAAACAAAAGGAATGGGGCTCCCTTCTCTGATATAAAAGTACCCCGGGATCCCTTCTTTGAGTTAACATTATATCTGGTTTGCTACCTTGATTCCCTTCCAGTGCTCCAACATAGGTCGACCGAGGAATCTATGTGTTATGACCCTACATGTCCTGAATTGATCATAGAAGATTCACTAGAGTGTACTTTTCTTTGCAGTCACTCACCCTCCACGCTCATGAATCCCCTTCTCCGAGTTAACAATCCCTCGGGTGATACATAATTCACCAAATATTTCTTACACAATAAGAATACAACGTTAGGGTTCTCGTGTCTTTTGTAGTAGCTTTCTTTCCGAGCTTTCCAACATACAATTTTTACCATGGCTCATAATAAGTATATTTACAATCGACTTGTGTCATAAACAAAAACACACATGTATTAAGATTCATACATTTATATATCAAACAATATTGGAAATCATTATCATCGCAATTAAATTCCTAATAACAACATGAGTTCCACACATAATACTCAGCTTTCAAATGGCAAGAGCAACAATCCATGTCTTCTTTATGGCTCACTTTTATTTCCATATACGAGACATTCTTTTCTTTTCTTTATATATATATATATATATATATATATATATATATATATATATATATATATAACACAACTCTATTCTCTCGACAAAGCATTTTTGGAGTCCATCCAATGTGACTACTTTTTCATGCAATTCTTTCACTAATTTCACAACAACTCCAATTTTTGTCATTGTTGTTTAGATCATGCAGGCCATAGCTCATGGTATTCTTGCAATGTTTCCTTATAAATCATACTTTTTAGTTAACTATGAGGTCCTTCTCATAGTGTTTTTTCCTTTGTATATGGTATTACTTAGTCTTCATTATGTTCTTATTCTCACTGCCATGTCCAAGAAAACTCTACCTGCAGTCTTTCTTCTTAACGGAATTTTCAAATAATCCAAACAAAAATGGGTATTCATTCATATACTCACTTTATTACAAAATACATAACAACCCATTAAATATTGTCATAATTATAATGCCAACAATTCAATCATTTTTCAACTTCGACATATTAAATGCAACAAAATACCATTCTCCATATATGTATTACCATAACATCAAGAATTCCCCTAATGCAGTCAACCCATGTTCCAAAAATCACATTCATATTCTCTACTTTTGCATATTCCCTCAATGCATCCTTGCATTAATTAAAAAATGCCATAATGCTAACTCTTATGATCTTCCATGATATGTTGGAGGATTAAAACAACACCCTGACACATCATCCATCCACCTCACAATTACTTGTTTGATCATCTGGATTCCCTCGTCTTCATTCCAAACACCACAATGAGAATATACTTCTTTAGTGCTCTTTAGTGTTGGAAAGAGGTTGCAGTCCAAGTTATTGATCACAGGCAAGGATATTTTGGATATTTGTGTGGTGCTATATCCTTCCCAATTTCAACAACATATGGCCTCACACATTGTTATTTCACATGACATATACTTTCCAAGCATGAGTGTAATACTCATTTGAAATGGTTATTAACTCTTAATCATTTCCATTATGACACACTAACTCCTAAATGCATCAAAAAATTCTAAGAGTTTTTTTTTTAACCCAAGGATTTATGCCTTTATCTTAATTATGTATCAATGACATACATACGTTCAAATATCATCATGAACATATCAATGAATATATCAAGCACTATTGGAGGAATTCTTACCCAATTGTTTCTACACTGATGTAGCATAGGCATGCTCATTCCATACCTGTGTGGTTTCCATCCACACCTTAGATGTTACCTGATCAACTGGTGTTTCACAAGAACTCATATCATTCTTGATCCGAATTTTAGGGGGCATATGGTATAAATTCGGATGTATTCATCATAAAAGCATTAAATGGAGAGGCTACACTCTCCCATCCATGGTTTTGGATTCTTCCAAGCGATTCTAGAATCTCACAGTTTATAATACACCCATCCATGGTATTTGGTAGCCCATGGTTTTGGCCCATGGTATGGCCCCAAGACACATTGTAATATTGTTATATAAAGGATTTATGCCTTCTCAATAAAGCATTGAATGATTTCTGACATCCTACATTGGGACTTATTATTGTGTCATTTGTCTTGGTTAATCCATTTAATTTATTGTTTTGAGAGGTGAGAGCCTCACTTCTGATCTTGTTTATTGATCATATGATGACAATTTTGCAGGATTAATCTCTTCCTCTCTCGGCATCCAATCCTTCCGATTCTCAGCTCCCAAGATACAGATCAATGGTATCGGAGTAGCTACTCTCTCCTTTGGAACAAGGGTTTGAAGCTTACTACGGGCTCAAAGATTTTTCTACCCTCAGATATGCATTCACCATTACAAGGAGAACCATACATGGATTCACTACATCCATACACAGATCAATACATCCATACATGGATATGCTACATCCATACATGGATTCACTACGTCCATGCATAGATCCGCTACATACATACATCGATTCGCTACATCCATGCATGGATCCACTGCATACATACTTGGATTTACCACATCCATACATGGATCCACTACATACATTGGTCTGCGACATTTTCAACAATTTTGCAGGGTGTCCATATTGCCAACGGAGGTTCCACAACCTCTACAACAACCCATGCTGCTCTACAAACCCTTGGCATCTCTACACTCAACACTCTCACATTCAAAAAACTTTGAACAGGTTCCACATAATCCACAGGATGTTTCAAATGCTCTACCATATTTCATCAAAAAGGTATTTTCGTTAGCTCAAATGGGTATTTCGCGGAATTTCATTTAGTTGTCTGGTTTATGATATATCCTCATTTGAAGCAGCACATATCTGTAACCAGCGTGGCCGCGCACCCTTCAACTTCGGCCTGACTTTTCTCATTGATCAGGAAACATCAGAAGGAGTTTCACATATTTATATAAAGGTCTCTTCAATAGCTGAAATGGGTATTTCACTGAATCCCATTTGGCTTCCTGGTTTGAGAGATATCACCGATTGTATATCAACATATTTTTGTGCCAAGGAGGCTCTGCGTACCCATACTTCCACGGATATTTTCTCATTGCTCACGAAACTTCATAAAGCGTTCTACATATGTCTAGAAATATCTCTTCAATATATGAAATGGGTATTTCATGGAATCTCATTTTATTTTATTTTTTTGGTTTGAGAGATATCATCGACTGAAGAAACATATGTCTGCGCATCTCTTGAGCTTCAACAAACATTCTCTCAATCTTTGGGCCACCCAAGAGAAAGTATGTTATATGGATGGAAATTTCTCTTTGATATCTCAAATGGGTCTTCAACGGAATTCAATTTCATTATCTGCATCAGAAGCTATTAGTGGATTTGCGGCAAGACATCTACTGCACCAAAGATCATGAATTTTTGAATTTTTGGACTTTTATTAAATCCTATTGTAATCATGGTTATGGGTCAACCACACAAAACCCACAGTTATGTATTGTAATCACGGTTATGGGTCAACCACACAAAACCCATAGTTATGGGTTAACCACACAAAACCCATGGTTATGGTTCAACCACACAAAACTCACAGTTATGCATTGTAATCACAGTTATGGTTCAACCACACAAAACCCATGGTTATGGGTCAACCACACAAAACTCTTCTCTTCATTGGAATCAAGCTTGTCATTGTCACCATGGTTATGCGTCAACCTTGCAAAACCCACGGTTATGGGTCAACCACGCAAAACCCATGGTTATGGGTCAACCACACAAAACCCTTCTCTTCATTGGAAATTGTCACATTATAATCATGGGTCTCTTTTTAGCATGGGTGAAATGATGGGGACCATCATTTTCTAAGGGGGGAGGAATGATCCAAATTTTAGGGGGCATATGGTATAAATTCAGATGTATTCATCATAAAAGCATTAAATGGAGAGGCCACACTCCCCCATCTATGGTTTTAGATTCTTCTAATCGATTCTAGAATCTCATAGTTTATAATACACCCATCCATGGTATTTGGTAGCCCATGGTTTTGTCCCATGGTATGGCCCCAAGACACATTGTAATAATGTTATATAAAGGCTTTATGCCTTCTCAATAAAGCATTGAATGATTTCTGACATCCTACATTGGGACTTATTATTGTGTGATTTTTCTTGGTTAATCCATTTAATATATTGTTTTGAGAGGTGAGGCTCTTTGAGCCTCACCTCCGATCTTGTTTATTAATCATATGATAACAATTTTGCAGGATTAATCTCCTCCTCTCTCGACATCCAAGCCTTCTGGTTCTCAGTTCCCAATATTCGGATCAATTATGTCCATAAACCTCATGGCAAGCTCTTTCCTTTCCCTCTTTCAATGTGAGTTTGATCTCCACGAGCAACTGCATCATCAACATCTTCAACCAGGTTCTCAACCCTTCCTTCTCCATTCCTCTTGATAGCATAGTATTCCATACCTTAACAAGTCTCTTCCATGGCCTCTCTACCAATTACATAACAGTTCATTAGCTGCAATATTTTCGCCCAAGTAGTAATACTTCATTCATACTTAAGTTATACTTACTTCAAAAATATACAATTCTATTTTAGAAACAAAATAGTGATTTATGGTGAGGAAATCTCCCTTGTTCATATTTTTTCCTTGTTTCCCACATGCACCCTTTACTGCTGCACCCAATTATTTCCATCCTTGCAACTTATTTGATGTTTTGGGTCACCTTTGCATTGTACTAATTTCCAAGGTATGATGTACCAATTCTCTTAATCAATCCTAGCCATGCCCAACCTAAAATATTCTTATCTAGAGCTACTTCTGACCTTGTCCAATTCTAGAATTTTTCTCTGCATTCATTGGAAAATTTCTTGTCCAACTCTATTGTGCCACAATCTCTATCTCACAAGCCAATTATACTCCATGGAATACCTTAATCCCTTGATATCTATTTCCATGTGAATTGGAGTTCATCATTTACTTCACATTCTTTACACATAAGTTGTTGGTTCATATCCTGCAACTCTATCTATCATGCTTAAACCTTATCTATTATGGTGGCTCACCCAACTCATCCATGGGGTACATACACTCTTCATTCTAGTAGATTCCCTCTACCATCCAAGCCTATTAATGGTCCTTTTCTTGTGAATACATTTGTACCCCATTCTCTAAAACCTTTATTACATGGTTTCCTTTTCTATCCCAAAGGGCTACAATTTACACCCTTCTTTTATGCATAGAAATACAATTTTCTACAACTAGTATTTCTCATACCTCTGCTAGTATTTATGTTATTGTATCAAATATCAACTACACCAACCAAGATATTTACATATTTTATCCTCAATTTATTTCATGCAATTTGGGTTGCATAAGGTTTAAATCCATGCACTATATGCATTCTCTGCCAATGCTACAACATCCCTAATCACTTAATAAGTCATCCTTTACATAGGATATACAATCCTTTTCGGTCTTATTTATGCCTCATTTGTAGCATTTCCATCACACCACAATCCTGTGATTCATATCACCTCAACTTCAACCAGCTAGAGCACTTACGTCTCTTCTTGTACTACCTTTTTGTACATTTTGAATATGATAAATGCATGGCATGCACTTTAACTGAGGTATCATCAGTAACTTCTTAATTTCTCATGGTTATAACTAAGTGATGTTCCACTTGCATCATTGAGAATCCTTGTAGATCAATAGTACCGTCACAATACCCAAATACTCAATCCTCCTTGGACTTGTCCTTTGAATTGTTGTTGGTATGCATTTTTACCATACATTGCTTCTTCAATTGCACCTTCACATAACTATGCAAGCATCATTTTGATGTTTTTGCAAACATCCAATTCAATCTTACATCTAACATGATTCTATACCACCATATAATTCTTTTCTTAGTTTTAAGAGGCTTTGACAATCATCCACATTGCTATTAATCACATAACTAAACCATACTTGACTCATTCCATTGTACCTCCACATTACTATGAAAGTCAACCTATGATGTTCATAACATCATACTAAATCCATGTTACCTCTGTCATACTTCCTTATAATCATAACCTATTTTCCAAAGTTAGCACCTTTGACTAGTACTACTTTATTCCTATAGTTAATTATGTAGCTAATTCTCAATCTCAGAATACCGACTCTTGAGACCTGTACGTGATATTTGCAATAAGATATTGCAACCAATATGATAGGTAAACCATTTTCCATAATTTCATAAATAATTTTATGTACAAGAAGTAATTCTGAAAAGTACCCATTTGATTTATTATATATATTTTTAATCAAATTGGGTTGCAACCCCTTTTCTGTTAAATTTCCTAGAAAGATAAAATGATCTAATTTATAATGGGATTCATTGTGCTTGATTTCCCACTGATACCTTTCCAATTTTACTCCCATTTCCATTTTTGAGTTTAGAGTTGGAAGTTACAACTCTCGAAAATTAGCAATTTTACCCAATTTTACACTGTTCCCGTAGCTCCACTTATTATGAAGGACCAATTTCTGAGACATGTAGGGAAAAATAGAAAGAACTAGAAACACTTTTATATCAGGAGCCGGTAGCCCATTTGATGGTGGGTACATAGATACCTCCATCATTCAAATCTGATGCTCCCATCAAATTTTATAAATTATGGAATCACCAATTTTTAATTTCTGCATTTCTTCCAGACTTGGAATTTTTATTGAAACCTACTATCTCCCAAACTAAGCATTTATGGAAAATTTGACTCGAATAAAATTTGTTTAGCTTGATGAGTAGACAAAATGTTGAAATCAAAAAAATTTATGGTTATGAGTTCTTGGACCACCTTCAAGTTTTCAAAAATCCACCTTTCACGCGCCCAAATAGTGGATTTTGGCCTTCTTTCATCTCCCGACTTCATATATTTTTTAATTTGGCCTCAATTCTCCAGAGTTATCTATGTGCTTGGATCATGACTACACCATAACTATTTGGGTCTCAATTGGTCCTATGTCTATCCTCATGCTACACACCTTTAAAACCCATTAAATTGGATTTTTTGCAAAATATGAGTGGAATAGGACCCTCTCCCTCACTGTTGATGTATATGTAACTTCGGAATGTATTTCACCTATGTATATTGTACTCCTATAGAGATGTTATTATTCCTCTATAAGAAAGTGTCGTCATTTGTATTGACAAGTGTCGCAACTTGCTTGTGATGGGTTATTAGACCACCAAGTGTGGGTTTGTCCCTGATTAGTATTACCATGGGTTATGAGATTGAGTTAGACAAGTCGACCCTCCTAGTTTATTAGGAAGGTTAGGTCATGTATAAATAGAGTGCGGGAGGTACTCTATTTGATCACTTCATTATTCACTTCTACACTCATTGGAAAGTGGCGCACAAGTGAGGAAGGATGAGTAGCTGCTAGGAGGACTATCTCTTGTATTTGGGTTGTATCATTGCTCTTTCTATCTCTGAGGAAGTTGTGGGGTTTTTCACCTTCATGGTTTTCCCCAGTGAAACTCTATGTGTCTATTGTCTCATGTGATTGCTTGTTGTGATTGATATGCTTGATATGTTGTACCACTGTTGTACATGTTATTCTCTCAGTAAAGATCCTAGACTATATTGAATTAATGCTCAAAAATTAACATGGAATCAGAGCTAACCTGAGAAGAAGACACTGTGCAGTGGCGAAAACTAGGGTTTTTTGTTTATTGGGTTTCTCTCCACAGATCTTGAAATGAAGTAGGGTATTTTGACTCTCCTTAGCAAGGTGCATCTTTCTGTCCAATCAAAATTCAATTATGGGCACTTTCATTTTTGGCCCTAAAAATTAGGGTTTCCAAAAAAATAGGAATTTCTGAAATCTGAAGACATAGCTGGAAGCTTCTGAAAAAATCAAAGTTTAGAGCTTTGGATCGAACTTTTTGGTTGGGTGAAGCTCTGGGAAACTCAAACCCTAATTCAGGGTCCTCCCTAGTGAATCTGAAAGATTGAAAAGCATTTCTGAAGGGTGAAACTTTGCAGTTTTCAAATTCTGAATATACTAGGCTGATCAGCACATCAAGGCACATCTTTCTATCCTTTCAGAAGTTTGAAATTCACACTTTGAATTTTTAGGGTTTGTCTGACAAACCCTAATCCAGTTGTAGATCCAGATTTCTGCAAATCAAGTGGTAAGACCTAAATATTTTATTTCCATTTGAGTTTCTCATTAAAATGTCTCACCACACCAAGCTTGAGGATAAGCTTAAAGGGGATGATAACTTTTGAGCATGGAAGTATAGGATTGGGTTAATCGTGGAAGAAAATGAATTGGACACCTACATAAGTTCTAAGGTTCCTGTCCCAGAGGAAGAAGAGGCTAAGGCCTTACATAAGAAGAACTTGGTCAAGGCAAAGAGAATCATTGCTGATTCTATCAAAGACCATCTCATACCACATGTGTCATCTCTAAAGACACCCAAAGAGATGTTTGACTCCCTGACCAAGCTATTTGAAGGGAAGAACATAAATCGGAAGATGACTTTGTGGAACGAATTGAAAGGGGTAAAGCTTTAGAATGGAGAGACCATTCAATCTTATTTCTCTAAGGTCTCTCAGATCAAGGAACAACTTGAAGCTGTGGATGAAGTGGTGGATAATCGTGAAGTTGTCATGACCACTTTGAATGGCCTACCTAGGTCATGGGATTCCTTCATTCAAGGAATATGTGCAAGAGGAAAGTTGATCTCCCTTAGTAGACTGTGGGAGGAATGTTCACAAGAAGAGGCTAGGCTTGTGGCCCAAGAAGAAAAGATGGGGAATGAAGATCAAGCTCTCACATCACATGCCAGGAAAGGTAAGTTCAAGAAGGAGTCATCTCATAACAAAAGACCTTCACACCACCATCATAAGAAAGATCTCAGATGCTTCACTTGCAATGAGAAGGGACACTTTGCTGTAGATTGTCCCAAGAAGAAGAAAGACAACAACAACAACTTCAACATGAAGAAGAAGAACAACAAGAAGAGATATCATGCTCATGCTGCTGAGGATGATGAACCTGCCAAGAAGAAGGCTACTACAGAAATTGATGATTCATCAAGTGAAGATGAATATGTTCTAATATATGCTCTCACAGGCACTATCTCTCATGGATGTAATGATTGTCTTATTGATAGTGGGGCTTCCAAACACATGACTGTGTTTAAAGAATATTTTGAAAATCTATCTGAACATGAGTCACCCCATAAGGTGAATCTTGGGGATGACTATCAATATCCTATCAAAGGAAGTGGAGAAGCCTCCTACAACCTAGACTTTGGGAAGCCTTTGAAGATGAAAGATGTTCTATATGTACCTGGGCTCAAGAAGAACCTACTCTCCATATATGCATTAGATGCAAAAGGTATGAGGGTTGCATTTGTAGATGGCCAAGTCCTAATGTGGCCAAAGGGTAAAACTATATATGATGCAATAGTGATTGGAGAACAAGAGGGAGGATTGTACAAACTGAAGGGACAACCTAAACATGCCATGGTACATGAATCCATGGAGCCAAGTGAACTTTGGCATAGAAGGCTTGCACATGTGCACTATAGGGCACTACCAATTGCAAGCAAAGTTGTAGAGGGTCTTCCTGAAATCAAGACAAAGCATGAAGGTGTTTGCAAAGGATGTGCAAAAGGAAAGAACATTAAGAAGGCATTTCCAAGTAGTGAAAGAAAAGAAAAAGGAATCTTGGAGATTATCCACTCTGATGTATGCGGTCCGATGTCATCCAGTTCTCTGAGTGGGTATGTATACTATGTCTCTTTCATTGATGATTTCTCTAGGAATACTTGGGTTTATTTCTTGAAGAATAAGGATGAAGTGTTTGATAAGTTCAAGGAATTCAAAACCTTGATGGAGAATCAAACTGATAAGAAGATCAAGACATTCAGATCCGACAATGGCGGAGAATTCACTTTAGGTGATTTCAAGAAGCTATGCAGTGATTCAGGGATTAAGAGGGAGTGACTACTCCCTACAATCCACAATAGAATGGATTTGCAGAAAGGAAAAATAGAACAATCATGGAAGCAGCACGGGCAATGCTGCATGACCAGGATCTGCCTATGCATCTTTGGGCAGAAGTAGCTAGGACAGCTGTATATGTGTAGAACATAACACCTCACAAGATATTGGACAACAAGACACCAGAAGAGGTATTCTATGGTAAGAAACCTGAAGTCAGCCATCTCAGAATATTTGGTTGTCCAATATACACACATGTTCCAAAGGAAAAGAGGACAAAGCTAGATCCTTCAAGCAAGAAGGGCATCTTTGTGGGATATAGTGAAAGCTCGAAGGCTTACAGAATATACTTTCCAGGGTTCAAGAAGATTGATGTCAGCAGGGATGTAACATTTGATGAGGACTCAGCATACATCAAATCAAAGAAGACACATGTTGAAGATCATGAAGAACCAAAGGAAACCAGATTTCAAGACACCACTATGATTGAAGCAATTCCAGATCGTGAAATAGAAGGTCCACAAGAACATGTAGATCCACCCCGTGAGAAGAACTCTCACAAGAGGAAACCTGCATGGGCTAGAGAGATCATTCAAGATGCAAAAAGATATGGCATTCCAGAAGAGGAACACAGAGAAAGGAAGAGGACTAGATCACATACCAGTTATGTTGCCTTACTCTGTGATATTATGAACAAAGAACCTTCCAATTATGAAGAAGTAGCAAAAAAGAAAGAATGGAAGGATGCCATGGTCGAGGAATATCAATCGATCATGAAGAATGATGTTTGGGATGTGGTCCCAAGACCTAAAGGGAAGTCTATTGTGACTTCCAAGTGGATCTACAAGATCAAGCATGCTGCAGATGGCAGCATAGAAAAGTACAAAGCGAGATTTGTAGCTCGTGGCTTCTCCCAGAAAGAGGGAATAGACTATGAAGAAACTTTTTCTCCTATAGCCAGGTACACTTCCATCAGATCAATACTTTCCCTGGCTGCAGTGATGAAATGGAAGATACACCAGATGGATGTCAAGACAGCTTTCTTGAATGGTGTAGTTGAGGAGGAAGCGTATGTGGAGCAGCCACTTGGTTTTGAGACACATGACAAGGAGTCATATGTGTGCAGGTTGAAGAAAGCCTTGTATGGCTTGAAGCAAGCTCCTAGGACTTGGTATGGTAGGATAGATAGCTTTCTATCCATTTTGGGATTTACCAAGAGTAAAGTGGATTCCAACCTTTACTACAAGGTTGAGGAAGGCAATCCTATGATACTACTTCTGTATGTGGATGACCTGTTTGTTACAGGTGAGGATAGATTGATTGCCGATACCAAGAGGAATCTTGCTGTCGAGCTCGAGATGAAGGACTTGGGGATGATGCACTATTTTCTAGGCATCGAGGTGTGGCAGAGTGCAGATAGGATCTTCCTTGGACAAGGGAAGTATGCAGTAGAGATCCTGAAGAGGTTCGGGATGATGGACTGCAAGGCCATGGCCACACCTATGGCATCGAACCTGAAGCTTGTATGTGATGCTTCATCTGATCCGGTTGATGTCACGATGTATCGTCAAATGATTGGGTCCTTGATGTACCTGACGAATACGAGACCAGATATCTGCTTTGCGGTGAAAACATTGAGCCAGTTCCTGATGGATCCGAGAGGTGTTCACCTAGTTGTTGTAAAGCATATTCTAAGGTACCTGAAGGGTACAATTGACTATGGGCTCAAGTATGATGTGAATCAAAAGTTTAACCTGCAGGGTTATGTTGATTCGGACTGAGCAGGCAATGATGCAGATAGGAAGAGCACTTCTGGGTGCTGCTTCAGTATGGGATCAAGTGTGATCTCTTAGTTTAGCAGGAAGCAGTCCTATGTAGCACTGAGTACAACCGAGGCAGAGTATGTTGCAGCTTGTTCAGCTAGTTGTGAGGCAGTGTGGCTCCGGAAGCTACTGTATGAGTTATTTGATCTACCATTGGAGGCTACTGGTATCTTTTGTGACAACCAGAGTTGTGTGAAGCTGTCTGAGAACCCCGTGTTCCACAACAGGTAGAAGCACATTGAGATCAAATACCACTATATCAAGGATATGGTGTAGAGAGGAGCAGTGAAGCTCCTATATGCTGTGACGGATGATCAGGTTGCGGATGTGTTGACGAAACCACTAGCCAGAGTGAAGTTTGAGTACTTCAGAGAGAGGCTTGGTGTTCTTTAGATGGATGACACTTCGAGGAAGAAGTGATGGACACATTTGTTGGAGCCATTGCAAGCATGGTGAGAGGAGGATCCTTCCCATGGCTATGGATGTAAGCACTGGATGATGAGCATCAGGATGATGCTCCAATTACTGCTATGTATGTGCATCATGTTAGATGCTTGTTATGATCAGTTGGATCATGTATATGTATATGCATCATGTTGGATGCTTGTTATGATCAGTTGGATCATGTATATGTATATGCATCATGTTGGATGCTTGTTATGATCAGTTGGATCATGTATGATGATATGTATCAGGTGGATACATTGTATGATCAGGTAGATCATGTATGATGATATGTATCAGGTAGATACATTGTATGATCAGGTAGATCATGTATGATGATATGCATCAGGTAGATACTTGGTATGCATCAGGTGGATGCACTGTATGATCAGGATGATCATGGATGATGAGCTTCATGATGTTGCTCCAGATGATATGTATCAGGATGATGCTATGATGATCAGGATGATCATGTGATGATGTACATCAGGTTGATATATGGTGAGTATTAGGTTGATACTCTGTGGCCATGGGCAGGTTGAGCAGATGAGCATATAAGTAGACCTGGGAGATCCGATAGGTTGGGCTGTGTCCCCGTAATCAGTCATGGGATTCTCTTTCGAGGCATTATCCTATGGCATATAAGTAGACCTGGGAGATCTGATAGGTTGGGCTGTGTGCCCGTAATAAGTCCTAGGATGCTCTTTCGAGGCATTGTGGTGGGGGTCACATATAAGTAGACTTGGGAGATCTTTTCGGTCGTGCTTCAGCACATAAATGATCATGGGATACTCTTTTGAGGCATTGTGATGCATGTAATAAGTCCTGAGGATTCCACAGTATGGCCAGTGATGATGAAGAACTGCAGTTGGTGGGCCTACATCCAGTATGAAAAAGGACTAGCTCTGTAGAACTTCCTATGATGAGTAGATCAGAGATTGATGAGATAGCAGTAGCAGTGACGATGACGATGATTTGATGACGATGATCCAGTGACGATGATCCAGAGAAGAAGACTTGTGCTAGCAGATCTGTGTCGAGAAATACCTTCCTGGTTAAGAGGGAGTGTTGATGTATATGTAACTTTGAAATGTATTTCACCTATGTATATTGTGATCCTATAGAGATGTTATTATTCCTCTATACAAAAGTGTCGTCATTTGTATTGACAAGTGTCGCAACTTGCATGTGATGGGTTATTAGACCACCAAGTGTGGGGTTGGCCCTGATTAGTATTACCATGGGTTATTAGACTGAGTTTGACAAGTCGTCCCTACTATTTTATTAGGCAGGTCAGGTCATATATAAATAGAGTGCAGGAGGCACTCTATTTGATCACTTCATTAATCACTTCTACACTCATCGAAAAGTGGCGCACAAGTGAGGAAGGAGGAGTAGCTTCTAGGAGGACTATCTCTTGTACTTGGGTTGTATCATTACTCTTTCTATCTCTAAGGAAGTTTTGGGTTTTTTCACCTTTATGGTTTTCCCTAGTGAAACTCTATGTGTCTATTGTCTCATGTGATTACTTGTTGTGATTGATATGCTTGATATGCTGTACATGTTATTCTCTCAGTAAAGATCCTAGAGTATAATGAATTAATGCTAAAAAATTAACACTCACAAGTGATCCTATAGCCTTCATTAATATCATCAAAATGGTGCAAGTATCATCGATTTTTTATTTAATTTGCTCCTATTATGGCCAAAAGAAGATTTTGGAATCGATTTTTTTTTTTACTTTTTGAATTTATGTTGACATGGCGGGGTGTTGATTTGGTAGGACAATTGTCCCTTGAGTTGTCAGATAGGACCATGCATCACCCCATGATGTAGCCATATCACCCTCCTGTTGGTAAATGGTTTTAGGACCAACAAAGGAGTGGTTTAAGAAAACAACTTTTTCGATCCTGAACTCCTACAATGATGCCACATGCTCATAACGGTTTCCTTTAAATATCATGCTCATTAAAATCAAGTTCAAGCACCTTCATGAGACTGAAAGATTAAGGATAGTCGATATTCCACCCTGAAATATTCTCCCACGCTGATCATCATGCAACTCTATCAAGGACATGCCACTATTTTCCGTCCTATCACGTCAGATCACTGAACCATATGCACCCACCAAGGTTGATTGAATGCCTAGATGACATTTAAAACTTGGTTCTTAATAGGTGATTTGGTAGTTTCAGGTTGGAGGGGAAGCAGTTTAACAAACCACTTTTGAGAGCCTAAGTGATTTCAGTGTTGACATGTGTCCTAAGTGATTTTCTTTCATGCTCATGATTATTATAATAAAATTCAAGCACCTTCTTGAGACTGAAAAGATATGAGCCGTTGATCTAATCAAACATGATCTAGACCACTAAAACTTGTATTGCCCATCACTTAACAAAACATGCATTTTTCTTCTTCTTCGGTATAGATGTATAATTTCTCTTAGAATTGACTTAATTCCATAGTTTTCATCATAGATTCCGTTTGTACTAAACCATGGAGGATTAAACACGATTTCCCCAACATTTTATCTTATGCATTTCGTCATACACTTCATGTTCAACATGGATTTCTATATGCAGA
Source organism: Larix kaempferi (assembly GCA_027924585.1). Taxonomy (NCBI): domain Eukaryota; kingdom Viridiplantae; phylum Streptophyta; class Pinopsida; order Pinales; family Pinaceae; genus Larix; species Larix kaempferi. The sequence continues at coordinate 613,300 of BSBM01001500.1, read as the reverse complement.
ATTTGAATACAACCCAAGTAGTCGTAGTGCTACAACCTGGACTATGATATCAAATTGTCACATACCCGCCGACCTCACAGTGACTTTGGGGTCATGAGGTATTGAATGTGCTAACTGAATTTTCCTATGATATGTAATTTTGTTCTTCTAATGATTTCAATTATACATTTACTACAAAAAAATCATGTTTATAATCACTCATAAAACATACATGAAATCTCTACCAACTATTAACATAATAATGCATTCACATTGCCATTATTTTGGTTCCATAATTCATATGATGACATTGATCAATACAACCATAAATAAACACCATACATTTATTCACATAATGAACTTATTTGAAATACAGAAAAATAACTACAAACCAAGGATGTTCCTCCTAGACGTAGGCTCTGTCAAACTAGATCTTTCATTGACAGAGACACCCCCCTTCCAGGGCTAACCATCCATAAGAAGGTATCAATTTTTTGCTACATCTACCCAATCCTCTCTTATTGGTCTAGCTCCAATCCCTTGTTTTGGTGATCATGGTATAGCCATTGGTGGTTTATATTTGACAACAATGATGGTCCAAACATGGGAGAATGATGAAACAATGGTCTAGCAGCCAAAATGGGTGTCTTTGACATGAAGGAATGATGGAAGAATGGGCTATATGTCACTATTTATATGCATGGTTGAGACTAGCCAAGTGGAACAAGGTTGATAGGAACTAGTCACTTGGCATCCATGTGGTCGAGCACTTTTCCCACTTTTGTAAGGAGAGTTGGACAAGTGGCATACTTGGAGTTGGACATCTTTACCCCCTCCAATACCAGGCTTAGGATGATCACTCTCCCCCTTGTGGAAATATAGCCACCCATCTATTCTTTGTCCTTCTTGGTCTATAATGGTCATGTGTTATATTAAATATAAAACATACATAATTACGTAGTTTTGGTCACAGTGGAGCATTCATGTTTGGATTCTAGCCATTTCCATCATAATTACATAATTACTTTCCGGGGTAAAAAACGGGGCATTACATTCCCCTCTTGCTTAATTTATGCTCTGTCCTCGGTGCATCATGTACACTATATATATAATGACAAATTTTAACATGTCTTTAGACATGTACAATATCCTGCTGCATGGAATCCTTTAGTCCCCAAGTTGCTTCCTCAGGATCATTTCTCATAGTGCTTTTGGTTCTTGTACTTTGGTATAGTTGTTGGCTATCTCATCCATAATGCACCAGCATTGATTGTCCACTTCCTTAATTTCCTTTCCATTCTCGACACATTGGCAGTTACCTATTTCAATAAAGAAGATGAAGTATGCATGTTATAATCATTCTTATGATATAGTCACATAGTTCATAGTCATTTTCCAATAACAAAATGTAAGAACAAATATTCATTTCAATAAGAAATTATTTGCATGCATATTTCTTTTCTTTCACAAGGTTTCCATGGGAAATAATTCATCTCACTACTCTTCTTGACACACCCTATATTGTTATCCCAATACATAGCACTCCTCCCCCATCATCCTACACAACACAAGGATTGGGGCTCCCTTCTATGAGTTAACAATACCTTGGTCTCCCTTCTTTGAGTTAACAACACCTCAGGTTTGTTACCTCGATTCCCTTCCAGTGCTCCAGCACAATCCAACCAAGGAATCTTTGTGCTATGACTCTAAATGTCCTGAATCACTCCTAGCAAATTCATTAGATTTTCCTCTTCTTTTCTTTCAGTCACCCTCTAGGATTTGGATTCCCCTTCTCTGAGTTAACAATCCCTCGAGTGATCCATCATTCACCAAGGATTTCTTGCACAAGAAGAGTACAACTTTAGGGTTCTTGTGTCTTTTCAATAGCCTTTTTCTCGAGCTTTCCAACTTACAATTTTCATCATGGATCATAATAAGTATATTTACGATCGACCCGTTTCATACACAAAAAAACATGTATTAAGAATCATACTTTTATATATCAAACAATATTGGAAATCATTATCATCACAATTAAATTCCTAATAAGAACATGAGTTCCACACATAATACTTAGCTTTCACTTGGTAAGAGAACAATCCATGTCTTCATTATGGCTCACTTTTACTGCCATATCTGAGACATTCTTTTCTTATATACATACATACATACATACATACATATATATATATATATATATATAACATAACTCTATTATGTCGACAAAGCAATCTTGGAGTCCCTTCAATGTGACTACTTTTTCATGCAGTTCTTTCACTACATTCACAATAGCTCCAATTCATGTCATTGCTGTTTAGATCATGCATGCTATAGCTCATGGTATTCCTGCAACATGTCATCAGAAATTATAATTTGTAGTTAACTATGAGGTCCTTCTCATAGTGTTTTTTCCTTTGCATATGGTAGTAGCCGGTCTTCATTATGTTCTTATACTCACTGCCATGTCTAAGAAAACTCTACATGTAGTCTTTCTTCTTAATAGAATTTTCAAATCAGCCAAACAACAATGGGTATTAATTCATATACTCACTTCATTTCAATATTCATAATAACCCATTAAATATTCTCAGAATTATAATGCCAACAATTCAATCATTTTCAACTTCCACATATTAAATGCAACAAAATACCATTCTCCATATATGTATTACCATAACATCAACCATTCTCATAAAGAAATCAACCCATGTGCCAACAAGCACATTCAGATTCTCTACTTATGCATATTCCCTCAATGCATCCTTGCATTAAATCAAAAATGCCATAATGCTAACTATTATGATCTTCCATGATATGTTGAAGGATTCAAACAACACCCTGACACATCATCCATCCACCTTACAATTACTTGTTTGATCATCCATCCACCACAATCTCTAACTAACAAGCCAATTATACACCATGGAGTGCCTTACTCCCTTGATAACTATTTCCAGGTGAATTAGAGTTCATCATTTGCTTCACATTCTTTACACATAAGTTGTTGGTTCATACCCTACAACTCTATCTATTATGTATAAATATTATTTGTTATGGTGGTTCACCCAAGTCATCCATGGGATACTTGCACTCTTCATCCTGGTGGATTCCCTCTACCATCCAATCCTTTTAATGGTCCTTTTATTGTGAATACATTTGTCTCCCATTCTTGGAAACCTTTATTACATGGTTTCCCTCTCTATCCCAAAAGGATACAATTTACACCCTTCTTTTATACATAGAAATACCATTTTATGCAACTAGTATTTGTCATACCTCTATTAGTCTTTACATTATTGTATCAAATATCAACTACACCAACCAAGAGATTTACATATTTTATCCTCAATTTATTTCATGCAATTTAGATTGCATAAGATTTAAATCCATGCACTATATGCATTTTCTAACAATGCTACGACATCCCTAATAACTTAATAAGTCATCCTTTACAAAGGATATACAATCCTTTTCGGTCTTATTTATGCTTCATTTGTAGCATTTCCATCACACCACAATCCTGTGATTCATATCACCTCAACTTCAACCACCTAGAGCTCTTATGTCTCTTCTTGAATTGCCTTTTTGCACATTTTGAATATGATAAATGCATGACATGCAATTTAAATGAGGTACCATCAGTCCCTTATTAATTCCTCATGGTTATCACTAAGTGATGTTCCACTTGCATCATTGAGAATCCTTTCAGATCAATAGTACCATCACAATACCCAATACTTAGTAATCCTTGGACTATCCCTTTGAATTGTTGTTGGTAAGCACTTTTACCATATATTGATTCTTTAGTTGCACCTTCACATAACTATGTGAGCATCATTTTTATGCTTTTGCAAACATCCAATTCAATCTTACATATAACATGCTTCTATACCACCATAGAATTCTTTTCTTGGTTTTTCGAGGCTTTGCCAATCATCCACATTGCTATTCATCACACAAATGAACCATACTCGACTCATTCCATTGTACCTCCACATCACTGTGAAAGTGCACCTATGGTGTTCATACCATCATACTAGATCCCTTCTAACTCTGTCATACTTCCTTATAATCATAACCTATTTTCCCAAGTTAGCACCTTTGACTAGTACTACTTCATTCCTATACTTAATTATGTAGCTAATTCCGAATCTCAGAATACTCACCCTTGAGACATGTACGTGATATTTGCGACATGATATTGCAACCAATATGATAGGAAAACCATTTTCCATAATTTCATAAATAATTTTATGTACAACAAGTAATTTTGAAAAGTGCCCATTTGATTTATTATATATATTTTTAATCAAATTGGGCTGCAAGCCCCTTTTCCGTTAAATTTCCCAGAAAGATAAAAGGCTATGATTTATAATGGGATCCACTGTGCTTTATTTCCCACTGATACCTTTCCAATGAATTCTCCCATTTCCAATTTTGAATTCAGAGATGCAAGTTACAACTCTCCAAAATCAACAATTTTACCCAATTTTACACTATTCCTGTAGCTGCACTTATTCTGAAGGGCCAATTTCTGAGACCTGTAGGGAAAGATCGGTAAATAATTGGATTTATTTTTTAATTATTATATCGGGTATCAATATACCATATGATGGTGATTACATGGACACCTTCATCATTCAAATTTGATGCTCCCATTAAATTTTATAAAATTATGGAATCACCAACTTTTAATTTCGACATTTCTTCCAAACTTGGAATTTTTACTGAAAAATGTTGTCTCCCAAACTAAGCGTTTAGGGGAAATTTGCCTCTAAGAAAATTTGTTCATCTCGATGAGCAGAAAAAATGTCGAAATTATAAAATTTTATGGTTATGAGTTCTTGGACCGCTTTTGCCTCCTTCGAGTTTTCAAAAATCAACCTTCCCAAATAGTGGATTTTGGCCTTATTTCATCTCCCAGGTTCATATTTTTTTAAAATTTGGCCTCAAGGATCCATAATTATCTATGTTCCTGGATCACAATTGCACCATAACTATTTGGGCCTCAACCGATCCTCCGTCCATCGCGATACACACCTTCAAAACCCATTAAATTGAAATTTCTACAAAATATGAGTGCAATGGGTCCCTATCTCTCACTGGGGATCATGTAGCCTCTGTTCATTAGAGTCGAAATTGTACAAGTCTCATCAATTTCTGATTTAATCTACTCCTAGTATGGCCAAAACAAGACTTTGGTTTCAGACTTGTTTTTTTTTTTTACTTTTTGAATTTTTGTTGATGTGGCATTGTGTTGACATGGAAGGGTGTGAAGTGGTAGGAAAAATATCGCTTGAGGTGTTATATAGTCCCATGTGTCACCCCTTAACATAGCCATATCACTCCTGCTGGTAAATGGTTTCAGGATCAACAAAGGAGTGGTTAAAGAAAACAACTTTTTTGTTAAATTTTCAGAATTTACTTCAATCTGATTTAGGATCTTAACTGAGAGAACAACATGTACAGCAAATCTACAGCATGTCATTCATGGACACAATAATGAAAGCATAGAAGAGACACAGACTTTACTTGGGGAAAAGCATAAAGGTGAAAAACCCCAATAACTTCCTCAGAGATAGATAGAGCAATGATACAACCAGAATACAAGAGATTGTCTTCTCCTAATAGCAGAGCCTCCTCCTCCACAAGTGCGCCACTCTCCACAGTGTGAGTGAGAGAATAGAATGTGTAAAATGAGAGAGACACACTCTCTATTTATACACTAACTTGACTTGACCTTTACTCAACTAGGTCGGCCTCAACTTAACAACTTAACATAATGCTGACTAGGCCGACCCCCACTAGGGTGGTCTAATAACCCTTTGACCCACATGACTTATACAGGGCCGACCCCAACAAGGTGGTCTAATAACCCATCAAGTATTCTGTATAGAGGAATAATAACATCTCTATAGGAATACAACCACTTCCGTATAGAGGAATAATAACATCTCTATAGGAATACAATATACATATATGTGAAATACATGCCGAAGTTACATATACATCAACACTCCCTCTTAACTAGGAAGGTATTTCTCGACACAGGTCTTCTAGCACAAGTCATCTTCTCTGGATCATCGTCACTGGATAATCGTCATCGAGTCATCATCATCGTCACTACTGCTACTATCTCAATCAATCTCTGAATCTACTCGTCATAGGAAGTTCTACAGAGCTAGTCCTTTTTCATACTGGATGTAGGCCCACCACCTGCAGGTCTTCGTCATCACTGGCCATACTGTGGAATTCTCAGGACTTATTACGTGCGTCACAAAACCTGGTTGCAGCATCCTAGGCTATTACGAGCACACAACTCTACCTGTAGGATCTCCTAGGAGCACATTACATGTGACCCATCACAAAACCTGGCTGAAGCATCCTAGGCTGTTACGAGCACACAACTCTACCTTTCGGATCTCCCAGGAGCACATTACATGTGATCTCACCACAAAACCTAGCTGAAGCATCCCAGGCTGTTACGAGCATACAGCTCTACCTGTCGGATCTCCCAGGAGCACATTACATGTGGTCCACCACAAAACCTGGCTGAAGCATCTGAGGCCTTTTTCATCCTGTCCAGATCTCCCAGGAGCAAATTACATGCCATAGGACAAAACCTTGAAAGAGCATCTGCCAGATATCCCAGGGCACGAATTACATGCCATAGGAAAAACCTCGAAAGACTATCTGCAGATCTCCCAAGGCACAAATTATATGTCCTCCCAAGCAAAACCTCGAAAGAGAATTTGCCAGATGTCCCAGGGTATGAATTACATGCCATAGGAAAAACCTCGAAAGACCATCTGCAAATCTCCCGGGGCACAAATTACATGCTTATCTGTACAACCTGATCCACGGCCACAAAGTATCATCTGATACTTACCATACATCATCGTGATGTACACATGATCATCCTGATCATCATCACTGCAACATCTTGCTGCATGTCGTCTAGAGAAGCTCGTCATCCATGATCATCCTGATCATACAATGCATCCATCTGATGCACACCAAGTATCTACCTAATACATATCATCATACATAGTGTATCCACCTAATACATAGATACATGATCCACACAATGTATCCATCATCATACATGATCTACCTGATCATACCTGATACATATCAATATACATGATCTACCTGATCATACAATGTATCCACCTGATACATATACAAATACATGGTCCAAGCATCCAACATGATGCATATACAAAATACATACACATGATCCAACCGATCATATCCAGCATCCAACATGATGCATACATACATACATATACAAAAATGATCCAACTGATCATATCCAACATCCAACATGATGCGTACATATATATAAAAATGATCCAACTGATCATATCCAAGAAGAAACCAGAACATCATATTGATGCTCTTCATCCAGCGCTTACATCCACAGCCATGTGAAGGATCCTCCTTCCAACATGCTTGGAATAGCTTCAGCAAATGTGTCCATCACTTCTTCCTCGAAGTGTCCTCAATCTCAAGAACACCAAGCCTCTCCCTGAAGTACTCGAACTTCACTCTGGCTAATGGCTTCATCAGCACATCTGCAATTTGCTCATCCATGACAACATACAGGAGCTTCACAGCTCCTCTCTACACCATATCCCTAATATAGTGATATTTGATCTCTATGTGTTTCGACCTGTCATGAAACACTGGGTTCTCGGACAGCTTCACACAACTCTGGTTATCACAGAAGATACCAGTAGCATCCAACGGGAGATCAAATAACTCAGACAGTAGATTCCGTAGCCATACTGCCTCACAACTAGCTGAACAGGCTGCAACATACTCTTCCTCGGCTGTACTCAGTGCTACGCAGGACTGCTTCCTTCTAAACCAAGAGATCACACCTGATCCCATACTGAAGTAGCACCCAGATGTGCTCTTCCTATTTGCAGCACTGCCTGCCCAATCTGAATCAACATAACCCTGCAGGTTAAACTTTTGATTCGCTTCATACTTGAGCCCATAATCCACTGTACCTTTCAGGCACCTCAGAATATGCTTTACAACAACCAGGTGAACACTCCTCGGATCTGTCAGGATGTGGCTCAATGTGTTCACCGCAAAGCAAATATCTGGTCTCATGTTCGTCGGGTACGTCAAGGACCCAATCATCTGATGATACATAGTGACATCAACTGGTTCAGATGAAGCATCACCCAGAAGCTTCAGGTTCGATGCCATAGCCTCGCAGTCCATCATCCCGAACCTCTTCAGGATCTCTACTGCATACTTCCCTTGTCCAAGGAATATTTCATTTGCACTCTGCCACACCTCCATACCTAGAAAGTGGTGCATCATACCCAAGTTTTGCACATATATGACTCCCTGTCATGTGTCTCAAAACCAAGTGGCTGCTCCACATACACTTCTTCTTCAACTACACCATTCAAGAAAGCTGTCTTGAATCCATCTAGTGTATCTTCTATTTCATCACTTTTATATTTCTCTATGCTACCATCTGCAGCATGCTTGATCTTGATATATCCATATGGAAGTCATAACAAACTTCCCTTCAGGTCTTGGGACTACATCCCAAACATCATTCTTCATGATCGACGGATCATGGCATTCCATTTCTTCATCCCAGATCCTAGGAACTTCAATATCTTCAATAGATATCTTTGTTGCTGGAACAAATGTTGTCGTCCTTTTGTAGGTGAAGATATACGGTCTTTCCTACAAAACAGGTTAAATTGCATGATTAGAAACATCTCATAATTTTCAGAACAAATTCTTACGCATAAAGAAATATGTCATACAGTCGTGCAATTATCTTAGCCAATGCTTCAATACAACATTTATCCATGTCCCGTAACTTTCTAGATGCCTTCCAATCTCTACCAGAACATTGTTAAGAGTGTGCACAACTCCCAACATGTCAGCAAAGAGGTTTCATTCTAGATAAGTAGCAATGGAATGTTGTACAGTGCCATAGGCCACTTACCCATGCATATTAGTAGTATACTGTTCATCAATGCAATTATTCTAATATGCATAATACACAACCTAATTCTAGGAACATCAGTATATACATTATTGAACAGTATTATTTAAGAAATGACAATTCAAATACTTATCTTTGTTTGTTCGTTGGGTGGACTCCCTCTGAGTCTTCGCTTCCTTGCAGGAGCTACTGGAGTCCTAATCTGAAGTAGCTTCTTCGACACCTTTCTGTTGTGGAATGTAGAGAGATGGTCAACTCCCTCTGAATATCTGCATCCTTGCAGAAACCACTGGAGTGTACTCCCTATTGATCTTTGCTTCCTGGATTACTTGTCCTTGAACTTATATTCATTCTCAATCCCTATGCATGCTTGTTAGTATCATCATTGTGTTATCCTCTAGGTCTCATACGTAATCAAACATTCATTAGTATAATCTTAATATTATCAAAACACAATAATCTCAAACATGTATAGTCAGGATCATTTCAAACACAGATAATAAACATTAGTATTCAAGGTTTCAGGGAAGTCTTCTTTTACTCATGCATATTCTTATTTGATCATAGGACTCTTTTGGTTAGTTAAATCATCAATCAAGATAAGAGATATAATATGCATAAAAATCGTGATTACTCAAACCTATACCTTCATGATTCTTCTGGTTAGTCATATCATCAATTATGGTAAGAAACATAATATGCATACAACCATGACTATTCAAACCTATGACTTCATGAATAATCATTATCAACAACACAACAGTATAAGATCCTAACACAAGGTAGGATTCTAGCTTGACATAGGAAAAACATACCTGGATTGGCATGCTAACTAGTTATATCTAACATACCCGCATAATGTCTTCTGGTTCTCTTCAGTGACTTGTGCTAGTAACCTGCATGTCTCATAAGTTAACCATTGTAGAAACAAGTTATACATACCTCGAAAGTAGATCTTCTATGTGATCCATGACAATGGATGAATCCTTGTCTTCATGTCACCATGATCATATGTTCTTGAAGTAGAACATAATTTGTCTTTCTTGGTGTACCTTTTATGTTAGCAGACAACATAAACCTCATACAACACCATAATGCATTAGTACAATCATAAGTGTCAACACCCTAATCAATGAATATCTTCTATCATGCATTCATAATTTTGTTAAGGTGATACGAAAAATCTAAAATCAAGATTGTACTAACCGTAATAACATGAAGACAAACATACCATAAACTTAATCATGAACAAATATCGAAACATACCTCGATGAGTCATACCTATCGAGATCGCTTGTAATATTGTTATGTAAGGCCTTAGCCTCATCTCCCTCTGAAACAGGAACTTCTTCACTTATGCAGGTGACCAATCCATCTTCTTCTAGGATTAACCCAATCCACTTGATTTGCAAGAATTGGACCTGGAGCTGGATATGGGTTTTTCAGAGAAACCCCAAAAATTCAAACTTTGAATTTCAAACTTCCGAAAGGATAGAAATATGCACCTTGATGAGCTGATCAAGCTGGTATATTCAGAGTTTGAAAACTGCAAAGTTTCACTCCTCAATTTTGCCTTTGAAACTTCCGGATTCACTGGACATGACCCTGAACTGGGGTTTGATGAAGCCCACTCTTCTACCCAATCAAAAGGTTTGATCCAAAGCTCTAAACTTCTATTTTTCTGAGGAGCTTCCAGCCGTGGTCACAGATTTCAAAACTTCCCATTTTTACAGAAGCCCTAATTTTCCACTTTTCTGATCAAAGTCCCGAACTAGGGTCTGATCAAGCCCGGCCTTTTACCCAACCAAAAATTCTGATCTTGGTCTCTAAATTTTGATTTTGATGAGTAGCATCTAGCCGTGGTCTTCAATTACAAAAATTCCAACTTTCTTCGAAGCCCTAAATTCCGGAAGCCATGAATGAAGGTACTAAAAAATAATTCTGTTTTGACAGAAATATGTACCTGATTGTTTCTGGTGTAACTCCGAACCTTTCAATCCATAGGGTCTGAAAACATTTCCTGAGATAGCCCGACCTGTTATATTTCCATCTTGATAGGTCTGACCTCAATTGGATTCTTTGAGAGAGAGTTATGCCAAGTGTCACAACGTGACTTGTTTATGGGATAATACAGGAGGGCAAACTTGTACGGCATACCACATGTCACTATTTCAACTTCGGCCTGTGAAAAGTTTTCCTGAGATATCCCGACCTGTTCTCTTTCCATCCCAATAGGTCTGACCTCAATTGGAATCTCTAAGATAGAGTTATGCCAAGTGTCGCAACATGACCTGTTTATGGGACAATATAGGAGAGAGAACTTGTATGGCGTGCCACGTGTCATTGGTTCAACTTCGGCCTCTGAAAAATTTTCCTGAGATAGTAAAGTCTGTGTACTACCTAACATGTTTTACGAAATTTCATTTGGAGCTTCCTAGCCCAATTTATGACCTTTTTCCCAAGGTCACCTGATTTTGACTCAGATCTAGAAGAGGCAGAAACTCTATATTGTACAGATCATAAATCACAAGAGATATTATGCGCTACTCATAATAGCAGAGCCTCCTCCTCCACAAGTGCGCCACTCTCCACAGTGTCAGTGAGAGAATAGAATGTGTAAAATGAGAGAGACACACTCTCTATTTATACACTAACTTGACTTGACCTTTACTCAACTAGGTCGGCCACAACTTAACCACTTAACATAATGCTGACTAGGCCGACCCCCACTAGGGTGGTCTAATAACCCTTTGACCCACCTGGTCGACCCCCAATAGGGTGGTCTGATAACCCTTTGACCCACATGACTTATACAGGGCCGACCCCAATTTTGGGAGCTTGAGTGATTTCAGTGTTGACACGTGTCCCTAGTTTTATTTCATGCTCGTGCTTTTTGAAATAAAATTTGAACACCTTCATAAGCTTGAAAAGATATGATCCATTGGTATGATCAAACATGACCTGAACCATTTAAACTTGTACTATCCGTAACATAACAAAACATGCAATTTTTTTCGATATAGATGTATAATTTCTCCTAGAATCGACTGAATTTCATAGTTTTCATCATAGATTCCATATGTACTAAACAATGGAGGATTAAACATGATTTCTCCATCATTTTATCTGATGCATTTCATCATACACTTGATGTTCAACATGGATATTTTCCTTCAAAATTTGAATACAACCCATGTAGTCCTAGTTCTGCAACCTGGGCTTTGATACCAAATTGTCATGTACCCAATGATCTCATGGTGACTCTGGGGTCACGAGGTATTGAATTTGATAACTGAATTTTCCTCTGATATGTAATTTTGTTCTTCTAATGATTTCAATTATACATTTACAACAAAAATAATCATGTGTATAATCACTCATAAAGCATATATGAAAGCTCTACCAACTATTACCATAAGAATGCATTCACATTGCCATTATTTCGGTTCCATAATTCATATGTTGGCAATGATCAATACAATCAGAAATAAACACCATATATTTATTCACATAATGAACTTATCTGAAATATAGCCAACTGATTGCAAACCAAGGACGTTCCTCACAACTGTATTCTCTGTCAAGCCATATAGTTCTTTGACAGAGCCACCCCCAAGATGTGGCTACCCATACAAAAGAAGGTATTGTGTTTCCACTACAGCTATCCAATCCTCTCTTCTTGGTCTAGCTCCAATCCCTCATTCTTGTGATGGTGGTACAACCATTGGTGGTTTAGATATGACAACAATGATGGTTCATACATGGAAGAATGATGAAATAATGGTATAGTAGCGAAAACGGGTGTCTCTGACATGAAGGAATTATGGAAGAATGGTCTATCTCTCACTAATTATATGCATGGTTGAGACTAACCAAGCGGCACCAAGATTGATAGGAACTAACCACTTGGAATCCATGTGGTTGAGAACTTTTCCCCCTTTTCTAAGGAGAGTTGGACAAGTGGCATACTTGGAATTGGACATCTCCCCCCCTCCAATCCCAATATTAGGATGATGAATCTCCACATTGTGGAAGGATATCCCCCCATATCTTCTTTGTCCTTCTTGGTCTGCATTACATTAAATATAAAACATACATAATTACATTATTTTGGTCACAGTGGACCATTCATGTTTGGATTCTAGACATTTCCATCATAATTACATAATTACATTATGGGGTAAAAAATGAGGTGTTACAAACCCCATCCAAATTAACCACGTGAGTCACCCCTAAGATGCATTCCTAGTTTTGGGGGCACATTCGGGGGCACATTCGGGGGCACATTCCCTGATTTGGGGAGATTTTTCCTGATTTTAGGAATGATTGAGCCAATAAATACTTGAGGACTAGATGTGATCCACTAATCTAAGTCCTAACTAACCCTAACTAACCATCTTCAGTCATTAGCACCCCATTTGAGAGATTTTAGCGATTTGCATGCACATGCAATCAATTGCATGTACATTACTCATTTTGAACTAGTGATTGGGGAGTCTTGGGTTAGTGTAACTCATATTGGAGAGTGTGCATGGATAACTAAGGGTCTTTGGATCTAGTTAAGCCTACTTCTCACCTTCATTCATTGAATCTTAATGAAATACACCATTCTCTCTTATTATCCATTCTAGCTTTTTGTGTGATGATTAATGTTACTACATTTGTTACATGAATAGTTGATTATTGATCTCTTTTCCACAATATGTCTTTCTTGTATTAGTGCATAGATCTACATGCTCAAATTCTACAAATTTGAGAGGAATATGTTTAGTCATAGGGAAAATTATTTGTTGCTTTTATTAGAAAGATCATCTAACGTAATAAAAAATAACCTACTCCTGGTATCATTTGCAAGAAATTGACACATAATTTTTCACTTGCACCATATTGCATCTATTATTGTGGTTATCATATTTTTTCATTTTTCAATTTTGTTTTATTCCCTACATCCTTACCTTCATTTGATCACAAAACAACAACAATTGTGGAACTAATAAAACTTAGGCAGTTTCTCGGGCTGAAAGGGATTCCTCCTATTCAAGGAGGGGTTTCCACACTACCTACTTGTGGACCATTAGCGATACCTTCACACTAGGGACATTCATGGGAAGCCGTGATCACATCATGAGCCCTTCTTGGACATACCTTGCTCGAATTTCCTCACAGTCCCCCCCGTTCATCCCATTCATCAACAAGAAGAGGATCTTCTACCCCAATTGTACGCTCATCACTATCGAGTAGAGGTTCAACATCTTGATTAACACCTCCCCTATCACCTAGATGAGGTAATACACAACAACCATTGACCAACCCTATGACTTTGTTAAAACTCCCATTTATGGAAAGTTTAAATCTCCCAAATTCATCCAAGATGATAAATGATCCCATTCATCATGACCCAACTTGCCCACAAATTCCATCGAGACTTCCTTCAAATATTCCCAAATACGAGGGTAAGCAGGGAGATGACCCAACCAACCATGTGATGTCATTTCATCTATGGTGCTCTCCCAACAACATTGTCAAAGATACCATTCATCTTTAGTTATTCTAGAGAACCCTCACAGGGATGATAGCCAAATGGTATGTCAATTTACCATCTAGTGCTCATTCCACCTTTGAGTCCATATCTATAATCTTCCTCACATATTTTAATTTACCTATACTTCACGATCTTGGATTAGAAATTCTAACTAGATTCAAGTAGAATAATTTCACGCACATCCCAGATCATATACACAAATGGAATACACACATGACATTATGCAAGATCACAATCTGGGATGAATTCTAGCTAGATTAGTTCCAAAAATCACTTCTCCTTATGATCACCAAAGATCTGGCAACTACTATGCACAAAATAGAAGAAGAGGCCATCCTCAAAGACCAACATTTCATTTGATCTACGTTCAATCGGGGTATTTGTATACGATCACCCCAGATGCCCCTTGTCATTATTCTCTAGACCAAGCTCCTCCTGACATATCACACTCTGTCGATGGGGTTATAGGGGCTATTTCCCATCAAGGGAAAATTTCCAAACCACATAGCTCTATGCCATACAATATGTCACATCAAAACCCACCAACAACTCAAGCATTACTTTCCCCTCAAACTAATCCAAATCCCCCATTTGGACAAATGATGTGTGGACCATAGAGTCCTATTGTCCCCAATGCAAGCCCAATGCGACTTGCACAACCACTACCCATGATAGAACCAAAAGCTCCTACGTCCACATCTTATGGAGCACCCAACCCATATTTATGCACACCCATGTAAAACTTGTATTTTCCATTCACCAGTCCACTTGGTACACACCTTATGACTCATGCTGGGGTAAATCTAGTTCAACCCTCTCCCACACAATATAATTAATAGTTTGAGTATTTGAACGTGTCTAATCCATCGAATCCATAGAATCAAGGAAAGAATAAAAGAAATAACAAATAAAAAAAACCAACCATAGGGGCAAGGGGAATCCCCCTCTCCAAAAAACTATAATGATAGGAACTAAAACCAGAATACAGAGAGCAATAATCCCCCCAAACAAGGAAATAATCCCAAAATTCAAAATAACTTCCCTTGCACCATGTGTAGAGAATATGGCCATTACACACACCATTGCTTGTTGATACCAGAGTGTCAACAACTAATTGAAGCCAAGAAGAAAGCCGACGCCAACCCTCCCCAAGCGAAAAACACACCACCACCACAACAAGCAGTGCTACAACAACCTTTTTCCAATCAAGGAGTTGTCTCCCATAAGAAATAACCTCATTCCCCAAGAGTTGGTTGTTTCCAAGACATTTATATGAATACGACATATATACATCTTCAAAACTGTATCAAAAGTTGTGGTACACCCGAGACTCCACAAAGAGGGGATACACCCACTACCACTAGCAAGAATTTAAAGATATAATTCCCTAGTAACAAACCAATCCATAGTTTCCAACATCCACCATTAGGATGAACTACTCAAAATCCTCACATGAAGGCCACACACAACTATAACATTGTTTATGACTTGGGTCAATCCCCTTATTGTTAGGATATTCCTATACTCCATCCTAGTCCCACCAGTATTTTGATCATTTACATTTTCAGTCATGCATGCACCTTTTAGGGTTTGCATGCATTCTAGGGTTTGCATGCATTTTGCATGCATCCCAGTCATCAGTCCAGCACCTAGCCCTCAATTAGCCAGCCCCCAAGAGCTTCTCACTATTCAGTTTTAGCCCTCCAGTTGCTTAATGCGCCCTTCTTCCTGGATTTTAGGGAGCAACTCACCCTCCTTCACCTACCAGTCAGTTACACTCAGTTACACTTAGTTACACTCAATTACACTTAGTTACAGTCAGTTACACTCAGTTACATTCAGTTACACTCAGTTACATTGAGTTACACTCAGTTACACCTACCAGAGTTAGTTTGACTGATGGTTGACAGTTACTTGAGCATTGATGACTCCACTGATGATGATGAAGACTTCCAGTTGCGCTCCGATGATCATGAGGACACCTAGTTGTGCTCCGATGACACTCCAGTGATCCTTTGATCACTCCATGAAGGCTAATTCGAATTGCCACCTTAGGCATTCGAATTCCTCATGCATTGTATTATTTATATGTCCATTTGTGATTAATAATCTAGTATGACCGAAGTATTATTGCTTCTATCTGAGTTCTACTGTACCATATTATTCTGTTGCTCATTATACTGCATGTATCACTCTTCTTCTATTTTCTTGCTTAATCATAATTACTCTTGTGAGGTACACGTCGTCTCTTAGATCTGCTGTGAGGATTTTCACATGGTATCAGAGCATGTTGAGAGAATTGTTTATCTCCATTCTTGAGAGTTTTTTTTTGCAAGTTATTACCAAGATTTTGAGTGCAGCAGTTTCTGCATTTTTGCAGCAGTAGCAGTTGCAGTTATTCTATATTGTTTTTGCAGGTCCTCTACAGCTTCAATGTATTCATCAGGAATTACTCCTCTTGATCCACTCAACTATGATGAATGGAAACCAATAATGATAGCAGACTTGAAGATCCATGATCTTTTTTATTGTTATTTTGAAAGAGAGTTCGAATCCCCTGAAGAGAAGATTGACTGGTTAAATAAAAGAGACATGCACTTTGCAGCAATAATGTTTTCTTTGTGTACATACCAGAGATTCCAATTCAAATACCGTGATGGTGTTGAAATTCCAAGAGAGTTATGGACTCCAAAAGAGATATGGGCTCATCTGGATGGAAAATTTGGCAGAGAGAATGAAGGACTTGGTCCCAACCCATTCGAAAGAAAACAAAGTGATGCATTCGTTCCTCTTGATGGTCTCTTAGATCATGAACCAGTATCATCTCATATTGAAGTTGTTGACAAAGAACTTGCAGATTCTCCGCTCATGCTCAAACTTTCTTCTCTTTCTGTGCCAGCT
Source organism: Larix kaempferi (assembly GCA_027924585.1). Lineage (NCBI taxonomy): Eukaryota > Viridiplantae > Streptophyta > Pinopsida > Pinales > Pinaceae > Larix > Larix kaempferi. The sequence continues at coordinate 595,892 of BSBM01001500.1, read as the reverse complement.
CACACTCTAGATATTGCAGAAGGTCCTAAATCCTCTCTTGCACCAGAGTCTGTTGGTTTGCATCATGATCACATGATTATTTTAGAGGTCAAATCAGCTAATGGAGGTAATGCATTCGCTCCTCTTAAGCAAACATCTCTTTTATACTACTATATGATCATAAATTCATGCTTTCAGAAGGTCATTGAAGAATATGGCCATTGCCATTCGCTTGGGATAATTTCTCATGCATCTACTGGTTTTGATCTCACCTCTCATGGTTCAAAGGAGATCTCAAGAAGACATGATTCAAGTCTTGTATCTAATTTGGGTTCTAAGCAATTACTGCTTGGGAAAATTTCTCATGCATATGATAGTTTTGATCTCACCCCTGCTGGTTCAAAGGAGATCTCAAGAAACTGTTTTGAAAGTCTTAAATCTTATTTTGATTTCAAGCAAACATGTAATAGTTCTTTTTGGCATAATCTCACCCATGGTGGTTCGAAGGAGAAGACAAAGGACTATATGCACATTCAAAAATTTGATCCTACCTCAGCTGATTCGAATCACAGGTTCAAGGATCATTCTAATACTGTTGGATTTGTTCTCATCACATTCGATCTAAAGAGCAAGTATAAGCATGTCATGCTTTTTGAGCATGATCCACTTCTTCCCAAGAAGAAGATACCTCCAGACATATGACCAAGCATCACACATGCTTGAGTTTGGAGCTTTTATTTTTTATGTGTGCCTTACAATCTATTTTTTGAGGAGGGGGTATGTTTCCCATGAAATTTTCCCACTTCCTTGGTCTATTGATTGTTATTATTCATTGTATTGGGTGACCTTTGGTCTTAATTACCAGGGCCCAGGATGGATTAAGGGGGGGTGTTAGGATATTCCTATACTCCATCCTAGTCCCACCAGTATTTTGATCATTTACATTTTCAGTCATGCATGCACCTTTTAGGGTTTGCATGCATTCTAGGGTTTGCATGCATCCCAGTCATCAGTCCAGCACCTAGCCCTCAGTTAGCCAGCCCCTAGGAGCTTCTCAGTATTCAGTTTTAGCCCTCCAGTTGCTTAATGCACCCTTCTTCCTTGATTTTAGGGAGCAACTCGCCCTCCTTCACCTACCAGTCAGTTACACTCAGTTACACTCAGTTACACTTAGTTACAGTCAGTTACACTCAGTTACATTCAGTTACATTCAGTTACACTCAGTTACATTGAGTTACACCTACCAGAGTTAGATTGACTGATGGTTGACAGTTACTTGAGCATTGATGACTCCACTGATGATGATGAAGACTTCCAGTTGCGTTCTGATGATCATGAGGACACCTAGTTGTGCTCCGATGATACTCCAGTGATCCTTTGATCACTCCATGAAGGCTAATTCGAATTGCCACCTTAGGCATTCGAATTCCTCATGCATTGTATTATTTATATGTCCATTTGTGATTAATAATCTAGTATGACCGAAGTATTATTGTTTCTATCTGAGTTCTACTGTACCATATTATTCTGTTGCTCATTATACTGCATGTATCACTCTTCTTCTATTTTCTTGCTTAATCATAATTACTCTTGTGAGGTACACATCATCTCTTAGATCTGCTGTGAGGATTTTCACACTTGTGCTATGTCCACTCTCAAATTCCTTCAATCTTTCCTTTTCTAGAAGAAGGAATTAATATTGACATTAAGTGCAATTGATCCATCTAATTCATGCATGATGACCTTTGGTTTCAACAATGGAAAACCTTAGTTTCCTTCATCTGTCGCTTTCCAAATTCTTGTCTCTATCAAAAACATTATCATTCATCAATGCATGGTCAACGAAGGAACATACACTTGTGTGATGTCAACCCATGTTTGGATATGTCTTGGATCACTTTACCTAATTCCATCATCCGTTTCTCTTCGTGCTTACGATGGTAGGATGTCAAAACCACAAGGCCTATACCAGAATGTCCCTATAGAATCGGGGATCAAAATGGTACTCCTTGATATTGAAATAGTCAACACACAACTCGATTACAACATCCTCTTGGGCCATAGTTACATGTATACCATGAAGGTGGTTGCATCATTTGTATTCTGTATCATGATGTCCCCCCATAATGGGAAAATAATCACCCTTGACCAATGCACATACTATGAGCCTTGTACTAATTCTAACCCAAATAATTTTCTCCCCACTATAGAATATGGAAATCAGGCATCATATGCAGACATTGATCCTAACATTTACAAAGACTTATTTTTATTGGGGGAATACACTGGCCCTGCTCCAGCCGTCCAAATCTCTATAAAAAGTCTTATTTGTACTATTTTCACATTAGAAGATAAAACACAAGTTCCATCTACATCGACATCTGCACCTAAAAATGAATGCTACCCTGAAGGATCAACCTTATTTCCGCCTCCTTCAACACCATAAATAGTCCAAATACCCTTTATATTTCCCCCGTCATGCATACATGGATCTCTAGGCATGGATACACTCACCTTACCTAGCATCACTTTGGGAATACCCGTTTTCTATTTAACATGACCATACCCAAAAATTGTACCAAAACCATATGCCCATTTCAACTTCACCTTGGTTGTTCCTGCTGATGCACCACCTCTAGTGACCCTAGGATCTACATTTTCCAATGATGACACTATTTATAGTCATACCTAGTTCCAATAATGTGGAAACCAAACTACCAAAGACAAAATATATACCTTTTCCAAGTAACCCCCCTGCCCCTAGATTTAATCCACCATGTGCTCTATGTGGTACATTAGGACACAACCAACCTTTTCCCTACATTTCCAGAGCTAAGGAACTTGCTAAACACACCTGTAATATCTATCCATCCATCATTCTCTTCAATAGGGGGCATACTAGATACCCATTTAGTAGCCACATTCAAACCAAAGAACACTACATTACACACTAACCATGCATGCACAATCTATCTTCAATTTGGTCATTACACTCATCACTATCCCCAACTCCCTCGATTTCTGGAAGCACTAGCTATGATTCGTCTAACACACTCCAACGTTGATAAATCCAATTAATCTCTCTCGATACCACCTCCATAAAATTCGTAACAATGTTTGAGGTGAATGGGACTCATCAAGGGTGTTCATCATGTAGACACCATTCCCACATGATTTTAGTAGAAATCAACATGAGCCCACCCAATCCAACCAACCATCCGAAGAGCCCAAATCATGCACTAATTCAATCACGCACTACTCATCCATGTCAATTGTGTGTTTTGTTGATCGACTAGTTGTTTCAATTCCCCATTTTGTGGACATAACGAGTTGTTCATCTTGAGAAGATGATAGTACGTGACAACCCTCATCCTACCACAACAAGCCCATTAACTTTTCCTCAAGAAAATATATTACCTCCTACGCACAATATGACTAACCATGTTGATATCCTTTACATATCATCATCAGTCCTTTCTTCCAATGATGACTCTCCATACTTACCATTAGAATAAGCTTTCAGTACAACACCGATGCACACTACTATTATGGTGGAAGACGTGGGCTCATATAGCATGAATGGAATTTCACCCATACATGATGTTGTTCCAAGGACAACAATACACTAGCCACTTCCCCTTGGACCGAGAATTTCAAGTAACTTATTCGACCAACTTTTCCACTCAAATGTGGAAATATTAGAAGCCATGAATACCCCTGAGGTACTTTGGAATAATATATATTATAGATCTTCCTTCTTACCTCAGAACATGGATACAAACACCTAGGTGGCTCAACAATGTTTTACCCCTCCCAACCACGTCGATTGTTTTAAAATCCTATCCCCGCTCTAGATGCTTTCAAAGAAGGAAATATGGATAGCATTTCCCCCACTATCAAAGTGGATATTTATGTCACCCCCAACATTATAGAAAACATCTCACTTGGAGCCTCCTACTCTCAGCAAGAGGTGATTGCTTACAAAGCATTATTCCACTGATTTCTAAGATATTTTTACTTCATCATATGCAAAGATGCCAAGTCTCAATCCTACCATCGTTGAACATCACATCAACACATGGCCTAATGATTCACCAATACGACAAAACAATGGCCTATTCACCCCTCCAAAGCACCTGCGATCAAGTTGGAAATCAAAATTCTTTGGAAAATGGGATTCATTTATCCTATTTCCTACACATCCTGGGTATCAAATCCTGTCCCTGTGAACAAAAAATAGGGAACGTACATGTGTGCATGAACATCAGGGACCTTAACCAATATTTCCCCAAAATCAAATTACCTACACCATTTATCAACCAAGCATTTGACGCATGCGTCGACCATGAAATCCTATACATCATGGATGGATTTTCTGTCTTCTATCAAATATGGATCCATCAGCAAGATCATTATAAAATGACTTTCACAACACCATTGGGCACCTTCACCTACCATGCAATTTCGTTTGTATTAAAGAACACTGGAGCCACGTTTCATTGGGTGATTTCCTACATCTTCAATTATATAGCTCATATCATCTTGGCATACCTCGATGACCCCACAATGAAATCAAAGAAACACACTGACCACCTCACCAATTTGCATACCATCTTCTTAATATGTCGTAAATACAATCTATGATTAAACCCTCTAAAATGTGTGTTCTACGTCACTTCAGGACGATTGTTAGGGTTCATCTATCAAATGGGGATCACCATTGATCCCCTAAAAGTCCAATCCTTCCTCGAGCTCCCCCCATTGAAAACGTGAAAACAGTTGCAGAGTGTCCAAGGAAAGGCTGACTTCCTTCATCGTTTCATCCTAGATTACACTACGCAAGTAGAGATTTCTATGTATTCTCAAAAAATACATCCCATTTCATTGGGATGACTAAGCACTTATATATTTCAAGGCACTGAAAAGGGTTTGACATCTACTCCTCTTATCTCCTTTCTAGACTATTAAATATATTTTATCCTTTATGTTTCAACGTCGTCATGTTCAGTCGCTAGCAACATTAGTTGATGGAAAATTACAGGTGGGATAATGGGTGCCATGTATAATTTCATGGTTTCCATATCTTAAGAAGAAAATAACAATAGTAATTTTATGGAGGCCATTTGTTGGGAAGAAAAATGCTAGGTGTAAATTTGGGTTGGCCACATGTTTATGGAGACATGCCACATGCACATTTCATATGGCTACTTGTTGCATTAAAAGAATATACATATTTATAAAAAAATTAAATTTTAAAAAGTTGGTGTAGGCCCCTCCAATGCCACTTATATGGTGTGACGTGGAGGTGTCACATGGATCCAAAATGATGTGGAGCTACCACATGGATGAGGGGAAGTGACATGGAATAACCATATCAGGTGAGTGCATAGATGTATGCATGTGAATAAAGGTGCAGAGGTAGGAGATCAGACCATTGGATGGTTACAAAGATCAACGAATCATATTCATTCCATCTCATGAACATGCATGAGGGTTCACTTATTTTCCATGAGCCAAAAATGTAAAACCACCACTATGATGTGGAATTCCCATGTCCATATTGACTCGTCAAGGCAGTTTCGAAAAAACCACTTTTGTCAAGATATAAAACCACTTATGTTCCATAAGTGGTAAAGTGATGTAGGGTGATGTTATAAAGGATGGGGCCCCTCAGACACGCCATTCCTAGAAAATGGTGTAAAAAAAAATAAAGGAAGTGGTTTCAACACTTGGATTCTAGGTACTGGGAATTGAAAAATGTCGTCGATCTTATGTGCCAGATTGCATGAAACCATAATAATTACCAAAAAAATGAGGGTGATTCCCTCGACCCGCCTTGCAACGATGCATGGAAGTTGCAAGGGGGAAATCCCCCTTTAACCCCACCATTCCCCTTGAGATATAAATGACTTCAAGAATTTCCATGTGGTGATAACATGACTAATGAGAATGGGAAATTTTGCATCATGCTGTCAATTTCGGAATAAGTGTGTTATTCCTTCTCAAAAAAATTGGACGGGAAATGTGGCACGTGGTTATAATTTGAAATATTTTTAGATTAATAATTTCCATAGTTCTTATCTATACATGAAATTTTTTATTGATTTTGGAAATAAAGTTTAACTAATATATTTGAAGTATGAACACATTGTAGATACTAGTACAACAAGTTTCTATAGGTTACAGTTTATAGGTTTGCATTGATCACAACATAGAACAAAATTGAAGAAGTAAATATGGGGGAAAGGGAACTCCCATTCAGTTTGGAAAAAGAAGCAAGAGGGCATAATATCATTGTTGGAAATGAGGAAACATAATCTAGTGGGAATACGAATAACAAATAACCATTTGAGTTTGGAAACCATGAGAATATTGGGGATGGGAGTACATAGTTGTAGAGATGATACTGAGAGAATGTAGAGGGCTCAGAAACAACACAACCAACTGAATACCTAGATAATGCAGAGATTGAATTTATTACAGAGGAAAATGTAGTTTAGATCAAACTCCCTCCATGATAAAAAATATAGAGAACATTCTATAAAGAGATAATATGAAATATCTATACATTCCAAGAGTGCTAGCAAGAGTCTTGAACACTATATCTCACCACCTCATGCAGCCAAAATGTCCTACTCATATGAAGAATCAAGGATTAGTCTAGAAATGTATTAATCTACACACCATAAAACAAGACATGTGGAGAAAGTGTTGCAGGGGAAGCTTACGAATATTAAGCCACTCACTTTTGATGGTGGGAATAAGAAAGGAGAAGATGCTGAAGCTTGGATATTGGGGATGAGGAAGTACCTCCAGTTACATAAGTACTCCTCAAATATGGAAGCTTGAATATCCATTTACAATTTGCAGGGAAAGGCTTACATTTGGTGGGATCAACTAGTCCAAGTAAACCATACCAAGGAAAATAAGATCACATGGAAGCAGTTCAAGACGTATTTATAGCAAAATCATTTATCTGATCATTACTATGATAATAAGATGGAGGAATTCTTTGAACTCAAGCTTGGAAATATGTCTATGGAGGAGTATGAAAGAATTTTTTTGGAATTGCTTAGCTACGTTGGATTCCTTAAGGATGAGAAAGTAAAAATACAGATATTTTTGAGTGGATTACCTTCATTTTATAGGGACATACTTTGGTTTGATGAACCCAATAATTTGGAGGAGGAAATTCAGAAAGCCAAATGTATATATGAATAGAGAAAAGGAAAAATATATTTCCACAAGCCTTGGAGGGACAAGTAGAAAGATAAAAAGGATCAAAGGAAGAAAATATTTAAACCTCCTTTCCTTAGGAACCAATCAAACTCATCTCAACAAAGTAACCGACAACTTAGCATGGACCCAGGATGGTAGATTCTAGAGGGAGAGGAACAAAGGAGAAACTCAAGTCTCGGGGATGTAAAGGAGAGAATATGTACATAGATTGTCCTCATAAGGGAAACATAATGAAGAATATGCAAAAAATTCAAGAAGAAAGTATAATGGAGGATGTGGCTAGAAATATCCCCATAATATATGTAGCTTTGTATAATAGACAAGTAGAGCATCAATCTAATATGATTGAGGTGGAAGGTAATATTTCCAATCAACCTATTGCCATTTTAATTGATTTAAGGGCAAGTCATAGTTATATCTCTCCTAATTTGGTTGAAATTTTTCAGTTAAAGAAAAGTAAGCATGATAAATCATGGTTGAGTCAGTTGGATATTGGAACCAAAAGGAAAATCAATGAGATAATAATGGGATGTCCCTTATATATGAATGGACTCCATAATTGTGTATATTTGAACATAATTCATGCTGGTTCCTATGATGTTATTATTGAGATGGACTGGTTGGATGCAAATCATGTTATTTTAGATTTCCATAACAAGACTCTCACTTCTCCTGATGAAGAAGGAGAGTTGAAGTTAGTGAACGACATTCCAAATCCTATTTCCATAAGTCAAGTTTCAACTATATAGATAAAAAGGTGTTTCAGAAAAGGATGTTAGTTGTATGCAACTCATGTGAAAGAGCCCAAAAATAATAAAGCCCCCAGTTTGGAATATTTTCTAGTATTATAGGAATTTACTGATGTGTTGGAAGAAATACCAGGTTTTCCACCCAAAAGAGACATTGACTTCTCTATTGACTTGGTACCTGGAGCTTCCCTAGTTTCCAAAATACCATACAAAATCAGTACACCCGAGTTGATGGAATTATTGATGAAACTAGAGGACCCGTTGAAGAAAGGATACACACAAAAAAGTGTGTCTCCTTGGGGAGCACCAATACTCTTGTAAAGAAGAAGGATGGAACATTAAGTCTCTATATTGAATTTCAATAGTTAAATAAAGTCACTGTGAAGAACAATATCCTATACCCATAATTGATGACTTGTTTGATCAACTGAAAGGAGTAAGGATTTAGTCCAAGATATATTTGAGATCATGTTATCATTAGGTGAGAATTAAGGATGAAGATATCAACAAAATAACTTTCAAAACCCGATCTGGTCATTATGAGTTTTTAGTACATCCATTTGAATTAACAAATGCACCAAATAATTTTATGTGCTTAATGAATGGAATATTTAGATGATATTTGGATAATTTTTTCATTGCATTATTAGATGGCATTATTATTTATTCAAGATTAGTGGAGGATTATGATGAATATTTGAGATTAGTACTATAGGTGTTGATAAATAATCAACTCTATGCTAAGTTGAGTAAATTTTTACTTTACCAAAAGTAGATTCAGTACTTAGGACACATCATATCTGAGGAAGGGATAGTAGTGGACCCAAAGAAGGTTGAAGCTATCATGGGGTGGCATAAACCTAGGAATGTATTAGAGGTAAGGTCATTTATGGGATTGGTTGGATATTACAGAAGATTCATAGAAGGCTTCTCAAAAGTGGCACATCCAATTACATCATTATAGAAGAAAGGTGTCAAATTTGAATGGACACCATAGTGTGAAGAAATTTTTCAGCAGCTAAATGGATTTCTTGTTGAGCATTGGTTGTCATTGATGTCAACTAAAGATGATGTCAAGTGGTTGACTGTCAACTTATGTCAAAGAGGATGTCAACTGATTCAGTCTAAGTCACTGATATCAGCTGAGGTCAAAGTTGATACAGTATTCTTGTAGAAGTAGTATATGGAAGCCACTTTGAAGTAGTGAATGTGCAAGATGACGAAGAACATGAATACCAGACGTATATGCGCACATTGTGAAAGTAACAGATATGAATGAAACTTTGGAGTATATCTAGAAGTTCATTCAAGATGTGTGCCCAAGGATACATCATGCAAATCTAGTTTGAAAAAGCACATAAGAAGATACATCATGCAAATCCACTTCAAGAAAGAACAAAAGTAATGTATCCTACAACATGTGGTCCTTGAGCAGAAATCAAGTCCACCAAGTCACATTCTCTCATATTAGAAATAAAAGGAGTTGGTTGGAAAATCGTACACATGCACAAGAAACCAAGGAATTGGTTGAGCAAATGGTACAAGTGTGCAAGTTCATTGTTGGAAGTGTGCAAGCAATCAATGGTTGGACAATCATGAAAGCACGCAAGCATAGCCAATCAAAAGATGATTTCAGTAAGTGGAATGCACACAAGTTCCCAAAAGGGTACAATGGTTGAAGACCATCTATGTGCAAATTCCACAGTCAAAATTACAACAGGTGCACAAGTCTCACAAAGGATGACAAGGAAAAGGTAAAATATCCACTTGGTAGAAGTTGGAATATGCGCAGATTTTGTAAAGCATCAATATCTTAGTGCACATTAACCACAAGTGATGAAGTAAAAAAGGTCAAATTTCCGCTAAGAAGTTGGAGTATGCACAAATTTAGCAAAGTATCAATACACCAAGAGTGCATTACCCACAAGGGTTGGTACAACACAAGTCATTTACATGTCAAGATGAAATGTAAATTTTGTGCACATACCTTAAGGCAATGGTACATCAAGAGCGCAATGGTACACCACCAAGGTGTAATGTCCCACTAAGTTGTGGACCACGAGAGCACTTGATACATCAAGGATGACACATCAATAGCATAGATGATGACATGTGGCATATGCATAATTCGTGAAGTATGGAAGAAGGGATTCCATGACCAACTTGTGTACATACAATCCGTGCAAGACCTGTATAAATAGGGATGCAAGTTGGAGAGTTGAATAAGCTCGAAGGTAATCTTGATGGCGAGAACATAAGAGCTTCGAGTGTAAGTTTTAGTTTTATTTTTGGGGCATCAAGGGGATTGTGGAAAGAACATAATGATCTAGCAGAGAGACGAATGTGCACATGCAACAAAATGAAGTTTTAATAGTGCGCAAAATGATGTTGTAGATCTGTGACAGATGCGCAAGTACTGAAAGGAAGAAATAATGAAGCATGCACAAGCGATTCATGATTTAAAGGACAATATTAAAATTAGCACGTTGATAGTCACATATGTTGTAAAGATAGAAGCATAGAGACATAACCAAAATTTATCGGACAATGCACAGATGTCTCGTTGATGCATATGAGCAGAAGTGAAAGCATGCGAAGTTGAGAATTGATCTAATGTGCACCGATAGAAAAACAACATAATTCAATAAGCGAATCACGATGCAAATGATATGAGACAAGTGAAATAAACCAAATGGATGAATCATTTGATGCACATAACGTTGCATATTATCTGAGAGACTACAACACTTAAACAGAACAAACACATTAGAAAGTGCACAGTTCCATCTATTACTAGTGCTTCATTTTAGAACAACAAACAATCAATTGAAAGCACAGTATCAATTGGTCATTGCAGTTATGTAGAGAAAAATGTTGAGATAACTAGAGATGCAGACTACAGTATCAACAAGAACACAATACATGAAGTAAGTCATCAATACAAGTGTGATATGAGAGGAATGAGAAGTCAAGTGATGTATGTAGCGGAGTGACAGTGTATCGACTGCATATGAAGACATAACACATCAGAATCATCAACATAAGATCGAAAGAGTGCATGGTGTTGAAGCTCAGTAAGACAACAATACATATTGGACATTAGGGTGGTTGGATGGGGCAAGTAGATAGGGAGTTGGAGCTTACTTCAGATTGGTGCCTCCTTCTAGTTGGTGTTGGTAAACACAGGAAGTTGGTGCTTCCTTGAATGTATTCTTTCTCATTATAAAGAAGCATTCCGTGGTTTTCTCCTGTTTGGGTTTCCACGTAAAAATTGTATGTGTTATGTGTTATTTATGTGGTGCATATATGTGGATGTTTATTTTATGATGCATAACTGAAGATAAATATTAAGTAAAAGGATAATCTTTTAAAGGAGGTAAAATATGCTAATAACTTCGCTAATACCGATTCACACCCCCTCTCAGTATTAAATCGATTCTAACATTTCTCACCAGTGCACGAATTCTCAAAATTGCTGATCCAAATGAATATTTTGTGGTGTGTATAGATGCTTGCAAAGAAGGAATTGGTGGCATACTTATACAAAAATGACATGTGGTATGTTATGCGTTTGAGAAGCTGAAGAAACATGATAAAAAATGTCACACACGATTTAGATTTGGATGCTATAGTTCATGCCCTAAAAATGTGGAGAAATTATCTCATGGGCATGAATTTTGAATTGAGGACATATCATAGTGGGTTGAAATACTTGTTTGAAAAGCATAATTCAAATTATGAGAAACAAGATGATTGTAATATATTTGTGAATTTGATAAGCTACCAAGATGAATTCATAGTAAATAAAACGAGTTATCACTAGAGTTTAGAGCATCCATCTAGCTGCATATCAATTCTGAATATTAATGCAATATATGATGCCCGTCAATATTCCTTGTTTGACGGACAATATACTGAGAGCGGACTTAAGGCCTGATCTCCCTAGCTTAACGTAAGTTTAGAAAAAATAGGACAGAACACAAAATACTTTCCTAGATCTAATAGAAGTGCAAATGGAAAGATAGATAGTTTACCTGAGATTCGTAGATCCCTTTCTCCTTCATTGATCCAATGCTCCAGCACTGCCAGATCTCAAGAAACTAGACCCTGTTGAACATGTAACAGACCAAGAATAGTGAAAGCATACATTTCATATGATAGATCTAAGTTAACAGTTAAGGAGGAAAACTCTAAACATCATCAATGCGACAACATTTATGGAAAGCAATTGTATTAACTATATTGGAAAGTGGAGAGTACAATAGAAAAGAGGATTACAACCATTTCCTTAACGTTGTAATATCCTTCCGACAAGCCATGCCAAAGCTCCTAGAGAGAAGTGGATGTCTCCCAAGCTAGAGTGCTAGATCTATTGAGCCTAATTTCACCAGCATAAGAGTACCATAGACTTCCTCCCTTTGGAGATAGGTAGGGCCTCACTTATATAGGGCTAAGTGGATAGGATATAGATAGGGTAGGTTGAGATATGGTAGGAGAGAGATAGGGGATCCTCTCTAGAGGTTAGGAACCGAAGGCCAGCTCCCCCAATAGGTCATGGATAAGGATCCAAGTTAGCAACCTTCGAGAATGAGCTCGAAGAAGCTATTTTTACCCATTAGCTGACTTCGTTGCACCTTGTAATGGAGCAAGGTGCAACGTCGCAGGTTACATGAGTGCAGCCTACGACGACCTCTCAGAACCTAGCATAAAAACAGTGGTGTCCTTCCGAGGTAAATGACTTAGCCAATGGAACTTCAAGGGTGTATACACTGAATCACATGATGGTAGGATTTTAGGTGTAACAGAATGCCCCCTAAAGCATGAAGCTGTTGAAATATCGGACAGGTGAAATGATTTGACAGAGAGAATGGCAAATGACTTGTCAGATGAAGGATGCTACTGCAGTACAACTGACTCTGAATTGATGATCTCATATTATGTACAACATGGCTGCTGACCAATACAATGCAGATCCATGGTAGTAATGACCAACTGAACACAATCATGGCTACTAGACACAAGTGTAGATCCATGATGAGATAGTAACACAGTCGCGACTAATACAAATGTGGATCCGTGTAATATGACTCAAATACAAACTCCATTGCAACTTGGGTAAAACATGATTCCCCAGGGTCTTCAAGCTGAACCTGCAATGATACGAATCTATCCATGTGATTACAAATGTCTTGACGTCGAACATGGTAGAAACCACTTGATTACCGGTCATTGATGTATACCGTTAGCAAGTGTGAGGGAAGTTACCATTGATGTCAATGATCCCCAAGGTACCATAGTACATATCACCAAGCGTGAATAAATGAGTTGAAGTCGAATGCAAGATGAAATCTTTCAATCAATAGTCAATGATGTAAACTCATGTTGAAAGAGAGGTAACTTTCCATTGAGGCATGCAGGGCCAAGGTACTTGGTTGGTTTCTAAATTCAATCCTTGGATGATGAGCTGAAGTCAAAAAGGATGAATCCATCGAAGGAAGGCCATGATGAATCCCCCATCATCGACATGAAACACGACAAAGGATGTGTAGAGTGGATCGGATGGTACAGTAACATGCGTGATTAACTCAGAGCGGACCGGCATGATGGAAGGTGTACTGACTGTAGAAAATGAATAGTGTGAGTATTCTTGAACATGGGCATGGCATGACTTGGTAGTATTGACATGATGAGTACGACACTAACTCCTAATGCAACTGATGGTGGAAGCTTTCTTTGAACGACTCAAATGAGTAACAAGACTCAAGAAATAAGTGGAACTCGAGGACAAATAGATGATCTAAGTACTGTATGCAAATGCAGATGAGTGCCATGCTCAAGAATGACTAAGTACTGCCACAGATAAAGGTGTAATACAAAAAATTTCATTTTTCCCCATCATGAACGATGAGTGCCTCATGTGTTTTTTTACGATCTTGACGAGGGTAACTAGATGATCGGTATAGCTCACCTCATTGATGAGTCCAATCCCAAATATTTATTGAACCTGGGATAGGAGGGGTTCGTCCCATGGCGAGCCCTTCAATGTAAGAATTTAACTAGTCCATAGAAGGTAAACTCGGTCATTATTTCATGTTTAGAGAGTCTGAAAAGAACTAAAGAAGAATCCAATGGTCCTTTTTGGTAAAGTTAGCCTCATCGCCCAAAAAAGGGTAAAACAATGCGGGAGAGGACTCTTCCAATCATGATTGGCTGGAGTATATCTTTTTCGTAAATAGTGCCCTTGGTCCGAAAAAGGGGTAAACTATCACCAGGAAGACAACCTTTCAAATTCTTTTACAAGCGTGAACGCGACAAGTCCGCTTGGCAATCTTTTCATATTTTGAGAGCCTGAAAAGAGCTTAAAGATAGACTCCGAGGGGGTTCCTTTTTCATAGGAGTTTAACGAGCCCGGAAAAGTGATAAATCGTAACTCGGTCACATATTCTCATAGTTTCAAGAGCACAAGAAAGAACAGAGAGTAAGCTCACGATCATTAAATAATTACAATCTAATGAATGAAAATATAAATGACAAAAATTCACAAAGGGTGTTCATGCCTGAGATGACTGTTTAAACATGAAAATGGCATAAAAAGTCACTTAATAACTCCTGCACACTCAGAAACTAGGTCAAATAGTCAACCGAATGTTCAAATATGATAAAATCGATCCAAACTATAGAAAACAACATAAAGGCATCAAATATTTGAAAAAATAATATTCCATTTTGTTTATAAATAGAAATAAAAATCAAATATAATCACCATTGTTCTATTTGCCAAATTTGGGAAGAATAGTGTCGTTTGGAGCCAAAACTTCACTTGTCGATTCCGGGAGCTACAAGCAGCCATTTCACCCGCCATCCGGAGCAGGTAACCCTAAACTTCATCCAGCATAATCGTAGAGGTTTACATCTTTGAATTTCTTTCATTTTTTTGATGTAGTGCTAACAAGTAAACAACATGTGTGTGCAGACGTGGGACTTGTACGACTAGTGGGAGTCTCTCTTCTTGCCAGGAGAGAGAGAGGAGATGGAGCAGTCATGGGACCTGTAGTGCATGCCACCATCGTAGAGATGGATAGAGTTTATGCCAACCTGAGTGGGTTGACACTAGACATTCCTGAGCCGACGGTAGATAGGTGTTGTGACCCATGCAGGTGCACACGGTTGGATCGACTGCACGCTTCAACGTACTGCTTCACAGGGTTGCAAGAGCAGTTGATTGTTTCCATTCTCAGCAGGCAAGAGCTGTTAGACCACCTAGGGTTGTACGAGCTAGGCGTTAGGCCTTGGGTTGTTACTATGTATGTGCTGATAGCTTAGAGGCCTCAGATTTTGTACCACTGAAAGCTGCGGGGCTTCAAATTTTGTAGAGACTCACTAAAAGCCATCGTGCTTCAGATTTTTGTACCAGCACTACTTTTTGAGATATATATATATATATATATATACATACATTCCAGCGATTTATACATTATGTGTTTCAAATGGATGAATGATGTAATCTTGTTTATACGTTTGCTTATAAAATAAATTATTCACATGTCTACTTTTAACAATTCATGAATATGCTTATGTGTGTGCAATGTACCAATCTAGGATGAAGTTGGCCATAGAATCGGCAACTGTGTTAATATCTCGTGGAATGTCTGTGAATCCATAACACGTTGCCATCTGCACACGTAGATAGAACATGGTATAAGAAATGAAACAAGACCTAAACACGCAAGAAAACAAAGGGTCACACCACACAGAAAACACAAATGCACACCATGTACAGTATATACAAAAGTACTTATGCGTGAAAGACTCAAGCATAGTACCTCTTTAGGTAAATCCCATTGTGGGGTTCACCCAAAGGTATCCCATCATAATCTTCAAGCTCATAATCTCCCTTCTCTAATACGTGTTTCACTATGTAGGGTCCATGCCACATGGACTCAAACTTTCTTGTCCCCAGCTTATCATGCTTTTGGTCATATGTGAGGACCAAATCTCCCGCGCTGTAGGTGCGAGTTTCGACCGACTTATTGTACTGCACTTTGATGCATTTCTTATGAGCCATGTTGGAAAGAGCGGCATCTCGTCGAGTCTCGTCGAGCTTAGCTAGGTAGAGGAAGCGTTCTTCCTCAGCAATAGTGTTTGGGAGAAGTTTGATGGCGAGCTTGAGAGACAGAATCTCGCACTCAATGTGAAGGACTACCTCCAATCCATACACTAATTGGAAAGGAGTAAATTTGGTGGTGGTTTTAACGGAGGTTCTATAATCCCAAAGCACGGAGAAGAGCATGTCATGCCAATTGGCCTTGTGCGTACCCACCATACGTTGGACCATAGTTTTCAAGACCTTGTTAATGGCCTTAACCTGTCCGTTCGAGTGAGGGTAGTACGGTGTTGAGTTTTCATGGCGAAAACCCAATCTATCACTCAACTCGTCAACCATGTGGTTCATAAAGTGTGAACCATGGTCAGTAACTATCGCTTGAGGAACTCCAAACCATGCTATTACATGGTTAAACATGAAGAGTGCGGTGGTCTTACCGTCGTTCGTGTATGTAGGCATTACCTCAGCCCACTTTGTAAAGTAGTCCACATCTACAATGACGTAACTATGTCCCCCGGCTGAGGTAGGCTTACAATGCATGAAATCGATGCCCCATTTAGCGAAGGGGCCAACGGCAATAACTGGGTGTAACGAGGCAAGGTGGGTGCACTTTTTCATATGAAAATGTTGACATGGAGGACATTTTTTTATACCCTCGATACAATCTTTGAAGATAGACGGCCAATAATATCTAGCGCGCAAAATCTTCTGGGTTGTAGCCATCCCAGAGAGGTGACCACCACATGCCCCGGTGTGATAGTCATTTAGAACATGTTCAGCTTCATCATGATTCAGACAACGTCGAAGGATAGAATCGATGCCACGACGGTACAAAGTATCACTGAAACATTGGGTTTGAAGATACAATGTGATATCTCCATACCATGGATTAGACGTATAGATAAGAAACAATGACTCATCTGGAAATGAGTCATTGGGCTTATATTCTGCATCAATACGGGGAAGGTCGCAGATGAGCTCAGCGAACACCAAATACTTTTTCGACTTGGAAGTTTTGAAAAGATGATCGAATTCTTGCAGTATCACGATCCAGCGTGAATACTTGCCCCCAAGCACCTGATGAGTCAGAATGTGGTACATGGGGTTCGAATCAGCTATGATAGTGGTGGTGCGGAGCAAAATGTAATGACGAAACTTCTGCACGGCAATAACTGCCGTGAGAGCAAGCTTCTCAACATGCAAATAGTGAGTTTCAGTGTCAATGAGACCTTTGTAGGCATAATATATCACATGTTCTTGGGCATTTTGGTCTTCCTGTACCAAAACCATGGCAATAGTGGTGTCGGAAGCTGTGAGATATAAAATGTAATCTCGGTAGTAATTCAGTGGTTGGATCACAGGGGAATGCGTGATGGCATGTTTCAAACCTTCGAAATATTGTTGAGATTGATCATCCCAAATGAACGGGGCATCCTTTTTCATCAACCTCATATAACCCTGCGTATTTTGTGTGAAATTACAGACAAAACACTGTAAATAAGTCGCACGTCCTTGCAGACTCCAAAGTTGCGTAATGTTGGTTGGAGGTGGAAGAGCGACAATAGCTTCTACATTCAAGGGATCAATGCAGATCCCATATTTCGAGACGATGAACCCTAAGAGGCGTCCAGACTCGACACAAAAAATACATTTGTGAGCATTTAGACGGATATTGTACCGTCTGCATCTGAGGAAAATGGCCGTCAGATGATCTAAGTGGAACTCACGCTGCTTCGAGTGGGCGGGGAGGTCATCCAAGTAAGGTTCCACAAAGTCCTTCACATCGTGGAAAGCGTACGACATGGCCTGCTGGAATGTGGCACCAACATTTTTAAGACCAAATGGAAGTTTACGATATGAAAACATTCCCCAAGGGCAGATGAATGCAGTCTTGTGTTGGTCGGCGGGGTGGATCTCAATTTGGTTGTATCCGAAAAAGCCATCCATGAATGAAAAAATGACACTTCTAGCACAATTGTCGATAATCTGGTCGATAAAGGGAGTCGGGTATTTGTCCTTGGGACAAGCTTTGTTGAGATCCCAATAATCAACATAGACGTGAATGGTACCCTATTTTTTAGTAACAAGGACGACATTTGAGATCCATTTTGTCAATGGGATAGGATAGATGAAGTTGGCCTTCAAGATTTTTTCAATCTCTTCCTTGATTGCCACAGTCTTTCGAGGGTGTACCAGTCGTAGCTTTTGGCAGTCAAGTTTGATGTCGGGATAGGTTTTAATCTCACGTAAAACAATGGAGGGGTCTATCCCAGGAATCTCCTCGTAGATCCAAGCGAAAACGTCTCAAAATCGCTTGAATAAGGTCGTACAAGCAATGACTTCTTCAGGGGAACACTTTTGGCCTAAATGAATGTGTTCCACTACACCAGGGTTAACCAGAATGTTTATTGATGTGGTGGGTTCGATGTTGGCAAGGTTGCATTTGGAGTCCCTTTGACACGTAAGTATCATGGACTGAGACCCAAAGTAGATATCCAGTGTCACGATGTTGTGAATGTTGTTCTCTACAATATCCAGGATAGGAAAAGAAGATGAGCGATGATGGAGGTCTTCCCACGGAGGATCATCCGCTCTCATGATTTCCATAATGGACTCGTTAGAATGAAAAGTCTGTAGCAGAGGATCGGATGATGTCCATTGTAGAGAATAGGAAATGGAGGCCACAGTTAAGTGGTCCTCAGGTGATGATTGGATAGCCTTGTACATGAGTTCAGCGGGTGATAGAGGCATAGTGTCGCTAATCAGGTGTGTGGTGGCTTCATTAGGTACAAGCCATGAATCAGTGGAATTGGGGATAGATGTAGTCTTCGAGGAGATCATATTCACTGTGGCAACATGATTTAGGGGATCCGAAGTAGGAAATATTCCCATAAGGGATGAATCATTAAGGAGTCCGACCCCCACACTCTCATACTTCTGCGAAGATTGTCCGATGGAAGGAACGTTATTGCCTGGGTGAGAAGTGGTATCAGGTGTGCAGAAATCTAGTTGGTCGACTGTGACAATTTGGCCTTAATGGGGGAATTGTACTATGCAGAAGATAGATGATGCGACCGCAGTCATGGCGTAAAACAAATTACGACCAAGCATAATGTTGTAATCTAACGGGGCAGCGACCACTTCCACGTTAAGTGTTGCTGTCTTTCCCCCCATCTCGACTGTTGATGTATATGTAACTTCGGAATGTATTTCACATATATGCATATTGTATTCCTATAGAGATGTTATTATTCCTCTATACGGAAGTGGTTGTATTCCTATAGAGATGTTATTATTCCTCTATACGGAAGTGTCGTCATTTATATTGTAAGTGTCGTAACTTATACTTGATGGGTTATTAGACCACCTTGTTGGGGTCGGCCCTGTATAAGTCATGTGGGTCAAAGGGTTATTAGACCACCCTATTGGGGGTCGACCATGTGGGTCAAAGGGTTATTAGACCACCCTAGTGGGGGTCGGCCCATTCAGCATTATGTTAAGTGGTTAAGTTGAGGCCGACCTAGTTGAGTAAAGGTCAAGTCAAGTTAGTGTATAAATAGAGAGTGTGTCTCTCTCATTTTACATATTCTATTCTCTCACTCACACTTGGGAGAGTGGCACACTTGTGGAGGAGGAGGCTCTGCTGCTAGGAGAAGACTATCTCTTGTATTCTGGTTGTATCATTGCTCTATCTATCTCTGAGGAAGTTATTGGAGTTTTTCACCTTTATGGTTTTCCCCAAGTAAACTCTGTGTCTCTTGTGTGCTTGCATTATTGTGTCCATGGTTGATATGCTGTAGATTTTCTATACATGTTGTTCTCTCAGTTAAGATCCTAGATCAGATTGAAGTAAATTCTGAAAATTTAACATCGACTGGTAAAGATTGTAACAGCCCATGAGGTTGAAATCCACGTCCGTCGAAGGCTCTCAAAGTGGTAGGAGAATGATTCAACTTGGGAGAACTAATGGCTCTCCAACAAGCGATTGACATGACTAACATAGAGGCCCCTTCGTCCAAAATGGTATGATGGATTATCTTCCTAGCAATGTTTGAGGCAACTTGAAATTCCAGTTGATGGGAGAGCCTCGATTTAAAATACTCCAGCCGGAACATAATGGTGTTCGATGAATTCGGGTCAACTGCATTGATGGCAGTGAGGAGAGTCTTGCGCTGATTCGGATAGTTTTGCAAGACCTCGAGCGTCGACATAGCACAAGGAGCTTGTGCTAGGTCCTCTACAATGTTGTAGTTTTGGGCAGCCTGAGCATTAGGATTAAAAACCGATTTTCTAATCGTGCTCTTGGGTGGATGCAATACTGACTCGAGAGAGGGCTTCTCTATGGTGAGAGGCGCAGCCAGTATGGTGACGTCGGGCATTGAAGTGGAATATTTTTAAGTATTACGTCCAACAGGTTCCTTATCTGGGACGGAGTCATACGAACGAGAACGGGTGTTCAAGTAGATAGTCTCGCTATGCACCATGAGAACATGTGTAGTGGTGGATGCTTCTCCTTGGGAAGAAGAAGTGTGAGTGATCGTCTGTTGATTTTGAGCAGGGAAGGGATTGCAAAGAACCGCGGGTGTGGGTTTACCCTTAAGAAACTTTTGAACTTCGTCTTTATGGGGGCACTCTTTGGAAAAGTGATCATCACCATGCAGTAGGCAAGGATACTTCAACTTCCTTTTTTGTTTGGTATCATCAGGGGTGCTCTTTTGTTCCTGCTGGGTGGAATATTTCTTAGGTTTCCCCTTATTCTTCTTCTTACTGCCAGACTTTTGAGGTGAAACTAATGAAACAGAATTCAGTTCTTCGGTGAAAGTAGGAGTAGATGATTTGGTGGTGCCGTGACCAGCCTGTGTTGGTGATGGGGAAGAAACCGAGGGGTTCGACGAACCAACAGTTTGAGAAGAAGGCTGGTAAGTAAGGGATCCAATAATGCCATCAGTTTGGGGTCCCTTGGGTGGTTTCGCGGGATCGTAAGTGTTGCGAGGTGTGTCAGGAAGGATATCAAACAAAGTGCCAGACTGAGCATAGACTAAGTCTAGTAAGTGGGCACGCACGATGGCTTGTTCTTCAGTGACAACACCTCCCATGGAAACATCTCGTGCTATGGTTGGTATGAGAGACTTCATAAACCAATCTGCTAGGAGCTGATCTGGAATAGGAGACTTAATGAGATGTCGTCTTCTCTGCCTCTCATGTATATGATCTGATACATGAGTAGCAATATTTTGACGGAGCGAGGTTAAAAGCTCTGTACCAGTTTCATACTGTACAAGCAACTGGAAATGAGTCAAAAAGTTCATAGCAAGAGAACCAAAATCAGGAAAAGAATGGGGTGGTAGTTCAATGTACCACTTGGCAGCCGAACCAATGAGAGTCCATTGGAACAATTGAAGACGGATTGAGTCGTCCATCAGGGAGTTGGATGAACACCATAAGTGGTGTGTCATCAAGTGGTTTTTAGGATCCTCACCTGGCTTACCATCAAATTTTGGGATATCTGACGGAAGTTTCATTGGAATGGGTGGCCAATTAGTTCCATGGTAAATGGGGTCATTATTTAAACGAGACAGGTTAGGTAGATCCAAAGTAGCCAAAAAGGGCAGCTGCGGATTAGGCTGCGAGTACTGATAGTATGGATAAGGCACATAAGGACCTTTGGGACCTTGTATTGACTGACCATAGGGTGTTCCAGGAGGAAACTAGCCATAGGGGTACTGGCCGCCTGGACCAAATGGAGGTCCGTCGCCATAGTGAGGTGGTCCATAACCATAATAAGGTGGCTCATTACCATAAGGTGGGGGCCCGCCTCCGTCTCCAGGAGGGGGTGGGACGCCTCCAAATGGTGGGGGTCCACCACCACCACCAGGGTAGGATGGGCCACCACTGCCTCCACCAGGAGGAGGTGGTGGTCCACTACCACCACCGGAATAGGATGGGATTCCACCACCTCCGTCGGGAGGGGGTGGTGGGCCACCGCCACCGCCGAAAGGGTAAGAGCCTCCTTCGCCACCTCCACCATAGTAGGGTGGGGGTCCTCCACCACCACTACCAGGATTAGAAGGTTCTCCACCACCACCACCAGGAGGGGGTGGTGCACCTCCGCCACCACTGGGATGAGATGGTCCTCCCCCACCTCCACTGGGAGGAGGGGGTGGTCCTCCACCGCCTCCACCGAGGGGGGGGGGTGGGCCATGATGATCGAAGTGGGGTGGTCCTCTGCCAGAAGGTAGAGGTCTGCTTCCTCCATAATTATGTGGGGGCCTGCCACCTCCAATGAGAGGTGGGGGTTGACCAAACGGGGGTGGAGGGACTTGCGGGACTGTAAGTGGGGGTCCATGTTGTAAAACATTTTGCTGTACCCATAGAGTGTAAGGCTTGCCGGGGTAAGGTACCCCGTAGAGTGCGTTTCCAGGATTAAGTTGACCTGGCATAGGGTTAGGATGACCTGGATACGCTTGAATCGATGGAGGTTGAATTACGTTCGACGGTCCTCCGACATGGGATAGTTCCGAAGTGGAAGGTCCAAGAGGTAAACGATTTCCAACAGAAGGCCCAATGGGAACTCCTGCTGCAGGATTATGCTTAAGAGATGGGGGTTGCCCCCCAGCAACAACTTGCTGACCATTAGGAAAAGTTTGACTCAACACTGGTTGTTGATTATTCACCGTAGGATTACCACTACCCATAAAGAAGGTAGGGGGTAAAGAGTATCCTCTCCTCGAAGTTTCAGGTGGGGGAGGAGCAAGTGACATAACTGTGGTAGTTATGGGCATGTTGGACTGTTGTCCTTCAACGGGTTGGGTAGTGGGGGGTACTGAACTGGTCTCCTGTCTAGGAGATACATGTGCAGGGATGGATGGTTGACCAATTTCAGTAGTGGTCACGTGTTGCGTGGATGATTCCGGTGACTCAAAAGATAAAGAGCGACCTGGGATTGGTCTGTCGTCGAATCTTATTTGAAAGTTTCGATTTCGAAACTCCTCACCCATATCGCGTAAATGAGCTAATTGCTCACCGTAAGATGCTAAGCGGTCGTCAGGGCTAGCCCAACTGGGTGGGGATGCAATGGAAAAATGGGCCACTGGGTGACCGGTAGAAGATGTCCAATAAGCTACTGTAGGGTCATCCTAGGGTTGATTTATCCATTCCAACGATCTAGGCTCTCTCAGTGCAATGGGAGGTGAGTCTTGCGAAGTGGGGATTTGTGCTTCTTCACCCTGCGGGGGATGAGAGGCAGGTGAATCTGGAGGAGTATGTGGAAACAAATGTCCTCCAATATTCAAAGTGGGGTTTTCCACTTCTTGTGACCTGACATTGGCTTGTGGATACATCCTTACCCTCGAAATTACCTCCTGATTAAGGGGATATTTGGGTGGAAAATTCTGAATCCTGCGAGACCTTCTCCAAGGAAAGTCAGCTAGAGTGATTGAAACAAAAAGTTTCTCCTAAGGGAAAACTAAAAGAAAAGCAGACCAAAAAAAAACCCTACACAAACTAAGGCCACAAGCAAACTTATATTATAAGAGTGGATTCAAGGTCTGGAACCTCACAGGATTGTCAAGGCTTCGCAACTCGCGATATACCGCAGGGTCCAACAATATGATGTGACAAGGAGGATTGGGACCGTACCCTTGCTTGCATACCCGATTACCTGGACGGTACGTGCGTAGTAGCTCCCCGAGTGCTGTTCTCGGTGTATTGCTCTGCCAAGATGGCCAAAAGGTTAACTTAGTTGGTTTCGGGAATCCTAAGGGTGTCTCCCGATATATGCAAGGTACGTGGGAGCTCAAATCCATAGTGGTGCTGTCTAATGCACAACCGTTCGACAAGAGACCTTCCGATATACTACCGAGTACGTGATACACCCTTTGATTTACGCCAAGTACTCAACGTGACTTGGTGGGTATGTGAAAGAGCTCAATATACCGATAAGTATGTGGAAGACTACAATACCCCCGGGATACAGTGCTGGAAAATAATGATAGTTGCCACGCTTAACGACGCCGGAACACGTCTCTAACTTACACACAAGTTTCTAAATATTTTACCCTAGTTGTATCGTTAATTTTATCTGGATGGTTAGGTGAATGCATGAGGTGAGTACATAATTGTAAACAGAATGCAGGCCCTAACTACATGCAAAAATACGCTTTTCTTTCAATGAACTCTATATATGGGAAGGATAAATTTTTTCTTTTCTTTCCAACCACTTAACCAAAGCAATGCAAAACAATATAATCCCAAATCTACCAAAAATTGACTATGAAGTATTCTTTTCCTTTTCAACGAAACACAAAATTTTTCACAACACTACTAAAACATATCAAAGCATTTTTTCTTTTTCTTTTGCCTTTTCAAAACGAAAATGATGCTAAGTAATGAAAAGAGAGAATTTCTAAGTAAGGTATGCAAACTTTTCACTTTCACTATGATGGCCTAAAAGCATAAGAATCAAAAGATACAATGCAATTTCCAAAGCACGAAATTACTTTTGCAAAACTTGATCAATATTCGAATTTTTCAAGATGATGAGCAACTCATAATTTGTGAAAAATACAAACAATGCAATCTTTTTCAACTTTTCCAAAAGATCTATGAATGAGACATTCCAATGCTTATGCAATTTTTCAAATGAGCTTGAAAAGTAATGGAAATAAAGTATTTTTGATCTTTCAATGAGTGCATCAAGATGACAATTTGACAACAACTATGATTTTAAACATGAATACTGAACTGAAAAGATGACTTGTAGCAGTATAACAACTTAGAAAATCTCAAGAGAAACCAAGCACTCAATAGACTGAAAATACATAAACACTCAAAATCAATCAACAACAAGCAAGACTAAAAGCAAGAAAGACTCACAAAATGAATGTAAGTGAGGTTTGGAAACCGATCCAATACAATGATCAGATCTGGGAAGGAGAGGAGGGAATGCAAGGGTGAGCGGATGCAGGTGGGGGAGACAAGGGTTCTTGCAGCTACCAAATCTTAGACTTGTCCAAGATGGAACCCAAAACAACTCCAACAAAACCAAACAACTCAATCACACGAAGCAAAAAGGGATCTCTGACTGGATCATGCAGTATAGAGGGAGTCTGCACACAAACCAAACTCAATACAAAACTAGAGAGGGCTTTCCTGTATGGCAAAAAAGGTAGATCGATGCACTCTGTGCTTATACACAGTGCGATGTCAAAGTTCACCAATGCGGCGAGTGTGACGGCGTCGCAGTATACCAATTGAAGGGCTACGACGACTGACTGACAGGCAAAGAACAGAGATCAAGAAACACACAGTGTCGCTCTGTGCATACTAACCAGGTGTGACATGCGATATCTGAGTTCAAAAATGAACCAATTCTCTAGATGGTGAGCATAAAAGGGCCTGCAAATGAGCAGTACAGACTCAAAGGAAGTTAATCGGAGTCTTCAAAGTAAAGATCCGATGGTGGAATCCACTACAAGAAGGAAATGGAAAAATGATATGGCCCGACAAGAAATCAACTGAAAAAACAATATTCAAATCGACAAGTATAACGCAATGTTCTCCCCAGTATGGTCGCCAGATTTGTTTGACGGACAATCTACCGAGAGCAGACTCAAGGCCTGATCTCCCTAGCTTAATGTAAGTCTAGAACAAATAGGACATAACATAAAATACTTTCCTAGATCTAATAGAAGTGCAAATGGAAAGATAGATTGTTTACCTTAGATTCGTAGATCCCTTTCTCCTTCGTTGATCCAATGCTCCAATGCTGCCAGATCTCAAGCAACTAGACCCTGTTTTACATGTAATAAACCAAGAATAGTGAAAGCATACATTTCATATGATATATCTAAGTTAACAGTTAAGGAGGAAACTCTAAACATCATCAATGCGACAACATTTATGGAAATCAATTGTATTAACTGTATTGGAAAGTGGAGAGTACAATAGAAAAGAGGATTACAACCATTTCCTTAACGTTGTAATCTTCTTCCGACAAGCCATGCCAAAGCTCCTAAAGAGAAGTGGATGTCTCCCAAGCTAGAGTGCTAGATCTATTGAGCCTAATTTCACTAGCATAAGAGTACCATAGACTTCCTCCCTTTGGAGAGAGGTAGGGCCTCACTTATATAGGGCTAAGTAGATAGGATATAGATAGGGTAGGTTGAGATATGGCAGGAGAGAGATAGGGGATCCTCCCTAGAGGTTACGAACTGAAGGCCAGCTCCCCCAATAGGTCAGGGATAAGGATCCAAATCAGCAACCTTCGAGAATGAGCTCAAAGAAGCTATTTTTACCCATTAACTGACTTCATCGCACCCTGTAATGGAGCAAGGTGCGACATCGCAGGTTGCATGAGTGCAGCCTGCGACGACCTCTCAGAACCTAGCATAAAAACAGTGGTGTCCTTCCCAGGTAAATGACTTAGCCATGTTGATGTATATGTAACTTCGGAATGTATTTCACATATATGTATATTGTATTCCTATAGAGATGGTATTATTCCTCTATAAGTAAGTGTCGTCATTTATATTGTAAGTGTCGTAACTTATACTTGATGGGTTATTAGACCACCTTATTTGGGGTCGGCCCTGTATAAGTCATGTGGGTCAAAGGGTTATTAGACCACCCTATTGGGGGTCGGCCATGTGGGTCAAAGGGTTATTAGACCACCCTATTGGGGGTCGGCCCACTCAGCATTATGTTATGTGGTAAAGTTCGAGCCTACATGAGTTAGGTAAAAAGGCAAGTCAAGTCAAGTATAAATAGAGTGCGGGAGGCACTCTATTTGCACACACACTTCTCACACATGCACTCAAGGAGGAGTGGCGCACTTATGGAGGAGGACAATCTGCTGCTAGGTTATGGCTATCTCTCTTGGTTGGTTGTATCATTTCTCTATCTATCTCTGAGGAAGTTATTGGGGTTTTTCACCTTTATGGTTTTCCCCAAGTAAATCTTTGTGTCTCTTGTGTGCTTGCATTATTGTCTCCATGATTGATATGATGTAGATATGATGTACATGTTGTTCTCTCAGTTAAGATCCTAGATCATATTGAATTAAATTCAGAAAAATTAACATGGTATCAAAGCTAGCCTGAAAGAAGGCATGATATGGCATGTATGACACTTGTTGCACTTACGATGCTAGGGCTTGATATAGCAAAAACCAGTCATCGTAGCACTTTCTCTATAAATCCGTTTTGGCGAATTTTTCGGATCTGAAATTGTTACAGGCCGAAGCTAAGATCTCCAGGTATCTTGTGTCCAAAGGACAACCTCTAATTCGTTGTACTTTGTGATTTATGATCTGTACAATATAGGGTTTCTGCCTCTTCCAGATCTGAGTCAAAATCAGGTGACCTTGGGAAAAAGGTCATATCTTGGGCTAGGAAGCTCCAAATGAAATTTCGTAAAACGTGACAGGTAGTAGATAGTCTGCACTATCTCAAAAAACTTTTTCAGAGGCCGACGTTGAACCAGTGACACGTGGAACGCCGTACAAGTTCGCTCTCCTGTATTATCCCATAAACAGGTCACGTTGCGACATTTGGAATAACTCTCTCTCAGAGAGTCCAATTGAGGTCAGACCTGACAGGATGGAAAGGTAACAGGCCGAGATATCTCAGAAAACTTTTTCAGAGGCAGAAGTTAAAACAGTGACACGTGGCACATCGTACAAGTTCGCTCTCCTGTTTTATCCCAAAACAGGTCACGTTGCGACATTTGGCATAACTCTCTCTCAGAGAATCCAATTGAGGTCAGACCTGTCAGGATGGAAAGATAACAGGTCAGGCTATCTCAGGAAACTTTTTCAGACCCTTTGGATCAAAAATTTTGGAGTTACACCAGAAACAATTAGGTACATATTTCTGTCAAAACAGAATTATTTTTTGGTACCTTCATTCATGGCTTCCGGAATTTAGGGCTTTGGAGAAAGTTGGAATTTTTGTAATCGGAGACCACGGCTGGATGCTACTCATCAAAATAGAAATTTAGAGACCAAGATCAGAATTTTTGGTTGGGCAGAAGGCCGGGCTTGATTAGACCCTAGTTCGGGACTTTGATCAGAAAAGTGGAAAATTAGGGCTTCTGTAAAAATGGGAATTTTTGAAATCTGTGAACACGGCTGGAAGCTCCTCAGAAAAATAGAAGCTTAGAAATTTGGATCAAACATTTTGATGGGGCAAAAGAGTGGGCTTCATCAAACCCCAGTTCAGGGTCACGTCCAGTGAATCCAGAAGTTTCAAAGGAAAAATTGAGGAGTGAAACGTTGCAGTTTTCAAATTCTGAATATACCAGTTTGATCAATTCATCAAGGCGCATATTCCTATCCTATCGGAAGGTTGAAATTCAAAGTTTGAATTTTTGGGGTTTCTCTGACAAACCCATATCCAGCTCAAGGTCCAGTTCTTGCAAATCAAGTGGATTGGGTTAATCCTAGAAGAAGATGGATTGATCACCTGCATAAGTGAAAGAAGTTTCTGTCTCAGAGGGAGATGAGGATAAGGCCTTACATAAGAAGATTACAAGCGATATCGACAGGTATGACTCATCGAGGTATGTTTCGATATTTGTCCATGATTAAGTTTATGGTATGATTGTCTTCATGTTATTACGGTTAGTACAATTTTGATTTTAGATTTGTTGTATCACCTTAACAAATTATGAATGCATGATAGAAGATATTCATTGGTTAGGGTGTTGACACTTATGATTGTACTAATGCATTATGGTGTTGTATGAGGTTTATGTTGTCTACTAACATGAAAGGTACACCAAGAAAGACAGATCATGTTCTGGTCCAAGAACATATGATCATGATAACATGAGGACAAAGATTCATCCATTGTCATGGATCTCATACAAGATCCATTCACGAGGTATGTATAACTTGGTTTTATAATGGTTAACTTATGAGACATGCAGGTTACTAGCACAAGTCACTGAAGAGAACCAAAAGACATTATACGGGTATGTTAGACATAACTAGCTAACATGATAATCCAGGTATGTTTTTCCTATATCAAGCTAGATTCCTACCTTGGGTTAGGATCTTATACTATCGCGTTGTTGATAATGATTATTCATGAAGTCATAGGTTTGAATAATCATGATTGTATGCATATTATGTTTCTTACCATAATTGATGATATGACTAACCAGAAGAATCATGATGGTATAGGTTTGAATAATCACAGGTTTTATGCATTTTATATCTCTAATCTTGATTGATGATTCAACTAACCTGAAGAGTCATATGTTTGAGTAATTACAGGTTTAGACATGTTATGTTTCTTATGATTTGACTAACCATAAGAATCCTACATAAACCTTGAATGCTAATGCTTATTATTTCTGTTTGAAATGATCATGACTATACATGCTTGAGATTATTGTGTTTTAATAGTATACTAATGAATGTATGATTTTATATGAGATCACAAGGATAACACATTCATGATACTAATAAGCATGCATAGGGACCAAGGATGAATATGAGATTCAAGAACAGGTAATCCAGAAAGCAAAGATCAAGAGGGAGTACACTCCAGTGGTTTATGCAAGGATGCAGATATTCAGAGGGAGTTGACCATCTTTCTACATTCCACAACAGAAAGGTGTAGAAGAAGCTACTTCAGTTTAGGACTCCAACAGCTCCTGCAAGGAAGCAAAGACTCAGAGGGAGTCCACCCAATGAACAAAGAAAGATAAGTATTTTAATCATCATTTCTTGCATATTTGTTTGTTTAAATAATACTGTTCAATAATGTATATACTGATGTTCCTAGAATTAGGTTGTATACTACTAATATTAGAATAGTTGCATTGATGAACAGTATACTACTAATATACATGGGTAAGTGGCCTATGGCACTGTACAACATTCCATTGCTACTTATCTAGAATGAAACCTCTTTGCTGACATGTTGGGAGTTGTGCACACTCTTAACAATGTTCTGGTAGAGATTGGAAGGCATCTAGAAAGTTACGGAATATGGATAAATGTTGTATTGAAGCATTGGCTAAGATAATTGCATGACTGTATGGCATATTTCTTTATGTGTAAGAATTTGTTCAGAAAACTATGAGATGTTTTCTAATCATGCAATTTAACTTGTTGTGTAGGAAAGATCGTATGCCATCTCCTACAAAAGAAGAACTACAACATTTGTTCCAGCAACAAAGATATCTATTGAAGATATTGAAGATATTGAAGTTCCCAGGATCTGGGATGAAGAAATGAAATGCCATGATCCGTTGATCATGAAGAATGATGTTTGGGATGTAATCCCAAGACATGAAGGGAAGTTTGCTATGACTTCCAAACGGAACTATCAGATCAAGCATGTTGCAGATGGCAGCATTGAGAAATATAAAAGTGATGAAATAGAAGATACACCAGATGGATTCAAGATAGCTTCCTTGAATGGTGTAGTTGAAGAAGAAGTGCATGTAGAGCAGCCACTTGGTTCTGAGACACATGATAGGAAATCATATATGTGCAGAACTTGGTATGGTGAAGATAGATTGATTGCCGACACGCAGCGGAAGCTTACTACCGAGTTCGAGATGAAGAACTTGGGGATGATGCACTATTTGTTTTTGGCATGGAGGTGTGGCAGAGTGCAGATGGAATCTTCCTTGGACAAGGGAAGTATGTAGTAGAGATCTTGAAGAGGTTCGGGATGATGGACTGCAAGAATATGGCCACACCTATGGCATCGAATCTGAAGCTTCTATGTGATGCTTCATCTGAGCCAGTTGATCGCCAGATGATTGGGTCCTTGATGTACCTGACGAACACGAGACCAGACATTTGCTTTGCTGTGAACACATTGAGCCAGTTCCTGACGGATCCGAGGAGTGTTCACCTGGTTGCTGTAAAGCATTATCTGAGGTACCTGAAGGGTACAGTGGATTATGGGCTCAAGTATGAGGAGAATCAAATGTTTAACCTGCAGGGTTATGTTGATTCAGATTGGGATGGCAGTGCTGCAAATAGGAAGAGCACATCTGGGTGTTGCTTCAGTATGGGATCAGGTGTGATCTCTTGGTTTAGCAGGAAGTAGTCCTGCGTAGCACTGAGTACAGCTGAGGCAGAGTATGTTGCAGCCTGTTCAGCTAGTTGTGAGGCAGTATGGCTACGGAAGCTACTGTCTGAGTTATTTGATCTCCCGTTGGAGGCTACTGGTATCTTCTATGATAACCAGAGTTGTGTGAAGCTGTCCGAGAACCCAGTGTTTCATGACAGGTCGAAACACATAGAGATCAAATATCACTATATCAGGGATATGGTGCAGAGAGGAGCTGTGAAGCTCCTGTATGTTGCGACGAACGAGCAGATTGCAGATGTGCTGACGAAGCCACTAGCCAGGGTGAAGTTCGAGTACTTCAGAGAGAGGCTTGGCGTGCTTCAGATCGAGGATACTTCGAGGAAGAAGTGATGGACACATTTGCTGAAGCCATTCCAAGCATGTTGGAAGGAGGATCCTTCACATGACTGTGGATGTAAGCGCTAGATGATGAGCATCAGGATGATGTTCTGGTTTCTGCTTGATATGATCAGTTGGATCATTTTTATGTATGTATGTATGCATCATGTTGGATGCTAGATATGATCAGTTGGATCATGTGTGCGTATTTTGTATATGCATCATGTTGGATGCTTGGACCATGTATCTGTATATGTATCAGGTGGATACATTGTATGATCAGGAGGATCATGTATGATGATATGTATCAGGTAGATACTTGGCATACAGCAGAATGTTGCATTGATGATCAGGAGGATCATGTATGATGATATGTATCAGGTAGATACTTGGTATGCAGCAGGATGTTGCAGTGATGATCAGGATGATCATAGATGACGAGCTTCAGGATGTTGCTCCAGATGACATGCAGCAGGATGTTGCAGTGATGATCAGGATGATCATAGATGACGAGCTTCAGGATGTTGCTCCAGATGACATGCAGCAGGATGTTGCAGTGATGATCAGGATGATCATAGATGACGAGCTTCAGGATGTTGCTCCAGATGACATGCAGCAGGATGTTGCATTGATGATCAGGATGATCATAGATGACGAGCTTCAGGATGTTGCTCCAGATGACATGCAGCAGGATGTTGCATTGATAATCAGGATGATCATAGATGACGAGCTTCAGGATGTTGCTCCAGATGACATGCAGCAGGATGTTGCAGTGATGATCAGGACGATCATAGATGACGAGCTTCAGGATGTTGCTCCAGATGACATGCAGCAGGACGTTGCAGTGATGATGATCAGGATGATCATGGATACATCAGGATGATGTATGGTGAGTATCAGGTTGATACTCTGTGGCCGTGGATCAGGTTGTGCAGATGAGCATGTAATTCGTTGCCCTGGGAGATTTGCAGATGGTCTTACAAGGTTTTGCCTATGGCATGTAATTCGTTGCCCTGGGACATCTGGCAAATGCTCTTTCGAGGTTTTGCTCTGGGAGGACATGTAATTCGTTGCCCTGGGAGATCTGCAGATAGTCTTTCGAGGTTTTGCCTATGGCATATAATAGCGCCCTGGGATATCTGGCAGATGCGCTTGCGAGGTTTTGTCCTATGGCATGTAATTCGTTTCCCTGGGAGATCCGATAGGTTGGGCTGTGTGCCCGTAATCAGTCCTGGGATGCTCTTGCGAGGTTTTGCCATGACCACATGTAATTCGTTGCCCTGGGAGATCCTATAGGTAGAGCTGTGTGCTCGTAACAGCCTGGGATGCTCTTGCGAGGTTTTGTGGTGAGGTCACATGTAATTCGTTGCCCTGGGAGATCCTATAGGTAGAGCTGTGTGCTCGTAACAGCCTGGGATGCTCTTGCGAGGTTTTGTGACGCACGTAAAAGTCCTGAGGATTCCACAGTATGGCCAGTGTTGATGAAGACCTGCAGGTGGTGGGCCTACATCCAGTATGAAAAAGGACTGGCTCTGTAGAACTTCCTATGACGAGTAGATTCAGAGATTGATTGAGATAGCAGCAGTAGTGACGATGATGATGACTTGATGACGATTATCCAGTGACGATGATCCAGAGAAGATGACTTGTGCTAGAAGAACTGTGCTGAGAAATACCTTCCTAGTTAAGAGGGAGTGTTGATGTATATGTAACTTCGGAATGTATTTCACATATATGTATATTGTATTCCTATAGAGATGGTATTATTCCTCTATAAGTAAGTGTCGTCATTTATTTTGTAAGTGTCGTAACTTATACTTGATGGGTTATTAGACCACCTTATTTGGGGTCGACCCTGTATAAGTCATGTGGGTCAAAGGGTTATTAGACCACCCTATTGGGGGTCGGCCATGTGGGTCAAAGGGTTATTAGACCACCCTATTGGGGGTCGGCCCACTCAGCATTATGTTATGTGGTAAAGTTCGAGCCTACATGAGTTAGGTAAAAAGGCAAGTCAAGTCAAGTATAAATAGAGTGCGGGAGGCACTCTATTTGCACACACACTTCTCACACATGCACTCAAGGAGGGGTGGCGCACTTATGGAGGAGGACAATCTGCTGCTAGGTTATGGCTATCTCTCTTGGTTGGTTGTATCATTTCTCTATCTATCTCTGAGGAAGTTATTGGGGTTTTTCACCTTTATGGTTTTCCCCAAGTAAATCTTTGTGTCTCTTGTGTGCTTGCATTATTGTCTCCATGATTGATATGTTGTAGATATGCTGTACATGTTGTTCTCTCAGTTAAGATCCTAGATCATATTGAAGTAAATTCAGAAAAATTAACAAGCCAATGGAACTTCAAGGGTGTATACACTGAATCACATGATGGTAGGATTTTAGGTGTAACATTCCTACAACCGCATAACGCTTGATTTAATTGGTTATGATAAGGGGTTTACAACTTTTCTAATAAACCATGCATTCACCACATAAGTGCAGTTTCCCGTTAATGGCTTAAGAGGATCACTATAGTGAGGGGTGAATTGACTATCATGTAGTGGGAACAATCAGTGATCCAAACTCTATGCTGAGGTTTGTTCCATGTTTCGCGGACAGAGGATTAACCCATAGTTACTTGCAGTGGTGTGTTATCACACAAACATTAGCTGCGACTAAATGAATACTATCTAGGATGGTAGAGGTAGGGAAGCTAGGCAGGTGACACCTGCAAACACCAAGTCCACTGATCGGTAGAGCAGTTGTCACTCCGGACAGGGTGTTTGTCACTTTAGACAAGGCATGTAGCCTAGTCAAGGGGGAGAACCTATTCAACCAACTATGGTTGAGACTCAAAATTAGACACTTACAAACCCCAAATAAGCAAGAGAGAGCAACGAATAAGTGTCTAGAACATCATAAGACTCCAATCCAACCGACAGACTGAAATTGGGTGATGGATATGGACACTAATTAAAGCAATTTCATATATGATTTGAAGATGAAAACATTGGATATGAAGTAATAGATGGCTGGAAAATAAATCAGGATCGAATATTATGCTAGAAGTGCAAATTAAATTTCTGCCTATGGGGGAAATTATCTCAAAATGATTGGTCATACATAGCAGAAGTAAAAATCAGCGTTTAAACAACACTTCTAGTGGTTTTAAATTGATATAAGATGGTATTAGAGACCTGCAAATCAAAACCAACAATACCCAAAACCCCAAAATGACCCAAACAATGAGATAGGGCAGATTGCCCAAGGAGGGCGAATTCATAAATTTTCCCAGTGCCTTTTAGGTGGGTTAATGGAGTCAAAATGGGCTGAAATTTTGGATATGGAAGTTTAAAAATATTTCAGAAGTGGGTTTGAAACAAAAAATGGGTTTTAACGATGAAATTTTAGAGATTTTAATTTTTAGGGTTATTAACTTGTGAAGATTTTCTCATACCATCTAGAAAATAAATTTCAAGAGAAGGAAGTGAGATACTTACTTGGAACTGGGTGAAATCTTTGATGTGTTGAGGATATGTGTCCCAAAGATCAAATAAGAGTGGTTGCTGAAGTCCCCAAGTGAAATCGAATTGCCCAGTCTCACCAATTCGCCCTCCTTTGCCTGCCAAAACAATGGACCAAAATCAGATTGCAAGACAAGTAAATGAAAACTACAGCAATACAAATGAAAATGAAAGGAAATGCTTGGCATAAATAGCAAAAACACTTCCCTTTGAAGACCAATTCCAGAGAGTGGAGCAACAATAGTGTCCAAGTGATGCGCCCTCCTCCAAGAACTCTCGCCTGCCACAAATGGTAAGAAACGATGTTGTTGAAGACAACTACAATCTCTCTTAGTGCATTGAGATAACAAGAACAATCAACATCTCAAGAGAAATCACCTCAAGAACACAAGTATGGAGCTGCAAATTGTTTTCTCTCTATTCCAAATGGTAAGAGTGCCAAGAAGAGATACAAATGAGAGAGCCCCTCTCTTAAGTAGAGAAAACTCATACAAAAACCCTTTCCACCAAGATGAAGGGCTGAGAATGAATGTCATAAGTGCCAACAACGAATGGCTGAGATCAAGTGCTAGAGAAGGGGGGGGGGCGAGTTACCCTAGTGCGCCCATGTGGAGAGTGAGGGACTAAGTGGGGTCCATACAAAAAGTGAGGGGGTGTCTAAGGGGTGGCTTTAGGCTGTTTTAGCCCCTTAGATCCCTTGCCCAAAGTCTCAATACATAATATTTCTTCAATATGAAGTTTTGCATGCCCAAAAATGCCCAAGTATGGGCAAAATCGCCCCATATGCATAGCTGGGTTGAATGGAGGGCCCCACACCAAATAATGTGTGTCCAAACTATGTAAAAATGCCAATAAGAGACCCTTTTGTCTTTGCCCAACATTTCACTTACCATTTCAAAGTTTAACTTAGCCAATTTTGATATTTCCATTAATTATTTGCTGGTTCACATAGTTGAAGATGAAATTTTCCCTTTTGACCCACTTCTTTTGCTCGGATTGACAAGACGTTTGTTCCAATGTGATCGTAGGCCCCAAATGTACTAAGAATGGTCACTAGAACGACCATGATCCATCATCTAGGCACCATTTTCTCAATTTCAAGCATTTTTAATTAAAGTATGGCCCTGCTGGCCATCAATAATTAAAAATATCATCGATGCTTCATTGTTTTTCCGATCTAACACTTGGGGGATTGTATGGGACCCCAATGCATACCAAGTGACCAAAATCGAAGTTTTGGTTCCAACGTTTTTCGGGGCCCATTTTTGGCCTTGTCAGGCTAGTTTGGCCAAGTCAACTCTGGTAAAAAATGGTTATGGCTGAGCTGTTATGTATCTGCATGCACATGGGATTCCAAGGCTCCCTTATTTATGTTAGTACAAAAACTACGAGCAGAAATGACAAACATATGGTGATCATAAATAAATAATATCTCACAAATGGGCCCAAGGTGGGGTGGGCCCACCACTTCCAACAAATACTCGATTGCTATGCACACTTATAGATTTGGTCATTGATCTAGCTTTGGGTGACATGGACAACAAGGCTCAAGGACAAGGGAATGACAAAGATCAAGACTGAGTGACCCTTCGGATAAGCAGGGAAAACATGACCCAATGACATAAGTACACCATGAGAAAACAAAGGGTAGGGCAGTGCCTCACAAATGGGTATAGTGCAGGGAAACCACCACTAGACTCTAACATGCACCTTGCAACTCACATTCGTGCCTGCAATAGACTCCGTGGGGATATTTTCTAGAGCCTCCATGACTGGGTGTCCGACAAACCGTAACTTGAGATTCTAGGGGACACTTAGAATTAGTTGTCCCTTACTCCATCTTACCTCCCAGTCCTTTTGGACTCGGTGAGGAATAACCATTACTTGCTCAAATAGATATAGCTAGTCTTTGTCCATGTGTGTTGACAAACACATTCTTGGATTTACATTTCATATGCTTTATGATCCGTGTGTGTTAATAAACACATTCTTGGATTTCACATTTCATACATTTCTCATCAGAGAGAACAATGATACACATACTGCAAAGTAATGGGGGAAAGTTTGCATGGTTCGAGGACTAATGGGGAGCACCCGATGAGTCTACACAATCCTATACTGCATTACAACATCGGGGGAAACCGGCAGGAGTAAATCCCAGGTTTGAGAATGCATCTCACACACTAAAGAGCCGAGGCAAAAAACAACATGGAGTCATGGTATACTCAGGGTTCACTAGGGGAAGGGGTCCTCAAAGTCACCTATCCAGGTCTAAGTCAAGGAGAAAGCCAAAAATGGATGCGTCGGATGAGTGGAAGAAAGTGATAAGTGGAACCAAAAGTCAGCTTCCTACAAGTTGAATGGCCAAATCTATACCAAAAGGGAACAGGAACCAGTGTGCATAAACAAGAGTCTCTACTGAAAGAGGTGGAATGACCTCACCATGGGCCACAAGTATCATAAGAATAAAACACATGAGAGCACCAAGTCAACCATCATATGTCAAGTCAATGTACTAACGTAAATAAATGATCCTCAAAGCAAAAACCATGAGCAATAACCATAAAATGATATACCTGCCATACCATATACCTGCTGTTGTAAGTGGATCTGAAGGCCAATCTCTGTCGTGTACGGGAAAGAAGTAGTGAACCAGCTCTGAACTGTGTTTCTCTCATAAAAAATGGCTAATTTATCCCTCTCAATGGGATCATGCAAAGGTGGGAAAGGAGGATGGGATCTATAGGGTTGCTGAATAGTAACATCTCGACCATCAAAGTATATAATGTCCCCACTGTAATCTCTGCTCGTCTCTACTCTGATCAAAAAAAAATCTGGAGTATGGTCCCTGACCACACAATCTGCAACATGGTAGCTCCAGCTAACATGGATGTGATAACATGGTGATGTAACGGCATGGATTGAGATCAAATGGCTTCAACACAATAACTTGGCACGATCTAAGGATACCTTCAGTTTTTGTTAACTGATGGATCATACAACTTGACTCGGGTTTCAAAATATGATCTTCCATGAATGTTTCCTGATCAAGGTTTAACTAAATTTTTATATATTATTTTTATTTTTATTTTTTTAAGGAACTATCATTAATGGGGTTAATACTAATCCAAAAAAGGCTTGGGATGCTACCGACATACAACATAAAAATCCATAGACGTTGGAGCTAATCTTAACATGGTGTGACCACATGTAGCAGGCACTTCACATAATTGAACAATCAAATATCACATGCAGTAACAACTGGTAGCAAGCACATAACATCACTTACTAGCAATCAAATACTAAGTGCAACTATGCATCTATATTCTCAATATGCATATATAGGCTTTGGTCCAACCCATAAATCATTATCATTCTCGAGTTCTTAACACCATCTCTTAGGCAGTTGAAGAGATTAGTTGGGTCCTTGCTTTTCCAAATCGGTCTACACTAACTGATTTGCATAGTCATTGTTTTTAACAAAAACATTTGGAATTATGATGTAAAAAGTTCAATTTATCATGTAATTCAAGACCTTGAGATGGGTTAACTTGATTTGAGGAAAATACATGGAGTAATTGATATATGAATATAAATTTCATGCAATGGCTATCGATTATGAGAGGTTTAAAAATGACTTTTATTTTTTAGGACGAGATGGGGTTTTGAGCATGGAAAGAACCATCAAATGTCAATAAAACCATGTAGACCACAACCAGAAACCCTCAAGTGAATTAGAACATAATAATGGAAATCATTCAATAATGTACTTTGTGTGCCCCAATTTGCATCAATTAGAACCACTACATAGTCATCAATGAAAAACAACGATTTGATTTAAATCACAGTAACCACTCTTAAAACGTGGTGCATGAAAAGAGAGTCTACACATATCTGGACCCTTTTATTTTTAAACGAATTCTATATAAAATAACTACACCATAAACATATTTGAATAAAAACTCACACAACAATTCTTTTTAAACGATTCTAAGTTTCTGTAACTATATACATTTTTTTAATGCTTGCTTGCACATATCTACCGGTAACCTTCCCTTTTTAAAATGACACAATTGAAAAGATTCAATATTTTCAATTCAATAGTTCGAATTTAACCTTACCATTAGCCCCAAAACGATTCAAATAATAACCTAAACCTTACTTTATTAAAACCATTCGATTGAAGATTTTACACAGTAAACCTTTCTTTTATCAAAAACTTATCATAATCATGGTAAAAATTTAAAACATTTCAAATGGAAAGATATACCTAAGAAAATTCAATTCTTTCGAATACAATTCAAAAGACAGTAAAAAAGCCTTAAATCGTTTCAAATGGAGAGAGCTGCACAGTCGATATTTTTCCTACACAATTTGAATTTGAATCTATATAGCAACTAAGAAAAATGATTCTGTCTACGAGAAATTTTCAAATGATTTCAAAAATATATAATTCTACTTGTAACTCATTCATACACTCTTTCTAATGAAAAGGAAATAACGTTTTAAAGCTATAAAAGTAAGTAAGAAGTATTGAAAGATGAAACCTAATTACGAAGGTTGTCCAACCTCCAAAGATGTTGTCAAAGGTAAAGTAGTCCCAATTCCAAATTAACCATTTTTGTTTAATTTTATATTATTATTATTCACCCTCCATGCATCACCTTCTGATGAAGGTGCACATGAGCTCCACGAATCACTCCTAGATGTTTCCTTATCCTAGTGTCCCATTCCTGAATCTGTGGGTGCAAGTGGAGTTCAAATCTTGTTGACTCATTTAGAGCTCCTAGTCTTACTAGGACTCTAATATGTGCTCCCTTTCTATTTTCTTATATTTATTAAATCCCTTTTATGAAATATGTGCACACACATTTATCCTATGGTCTATATGAGATACAATCAAATGATTTTTCTTTTGCAAATAAAACTAAATTCAATTTCTATATGCTAAATCAAGTGCATGCATATTCTAATTCTCATGGTTGTCAAGGTGTTGCTTCTATGGGTCTTTCAGACAATCAATTTATTTCGTTTCCTTGTGTGGAGAGTGTGTTGTAGAGACTTAGGAATCATTACCTAAATTATTTCTCCTACAACCTATGTGAGACTAATGGCAGTTGAGGAATAAGATCGTTCTTATTGCACACCCCTCAACTTCCTCGTATGTGACCAAGTCGTTATGGCTTACCCATATGGCACACCCTACCCGAGAAAAGTTGATAGGGATTTCAACTCATGCATAGATTGCTATTAAGAGTCGACAATCAATCATCGTGCTCTTATGTGTGTTTTCTTATTCTCTACAACCCCTTTATTTTCACATGAGAGTCAGTCAACAAATCATTATACCTGTCATTTCACATGCTCAATGTGCACATCAGTAGCGTTGCACAATATAATCCACAATCATGCTTTATTCAACTTCAACATTTATTCATCTATTGCAATTCAATAAGCAATGTTTATTCATATATTTGAAATAAAAGCATTCATTTTCATTTATTCAACCAGGTCACTTTCAAATAAGTTCCCTCAATAGTTTTAAAGTCAAGTTAGTCAGAGGAGGGCATTACATACATCCCTTCTTATAGAAACTTTGTCCCGAAGTTAATTTTTATCATACATTCAAAGATAGTTTCACTTTCTTTTCATATTCAATTTTTCATGTTAGTCTCTTCTATTTCCATCAAATAACCATGTCCATAAGCACTACCTATTCTACCATCGCTGATTTTATGTTTCATCCAACAAAGTTCCAACACATTCTCAATAATTCAATAGTAATGCAAATCCAGTAATACTTTTCAATATTTTCCAATACTGTCTTAGATTTTCAACACCTCCTAGTTATCCACAAGGATCCACGATATCCATTTAAATGACAAGCTAGATCGCATCAATAGCCACACAATAAGTAACCAATCAACTTTTAGCACACCAAAATACAAGTAAGAATTCAAATCTATTTGGCTATCCACTCCTTCAAGGAATATTGGTAAGTTACAATCATGGATTTCCAAATCAATAGAAACTATCGCATAGTAAAAAATCAATGCATAAGTCACTCATCATTCCCATACAATTACTTCCAAACCCATACATTTTAAATAAGTTGATTCTCAAAATTCCAATGATCCCAAACTATCGGGACTTAGCGATTTAGATGAACATATTAAGTTTTTTCACCTAGTCTTTTCGTCAGTAACATCATATCCAAGTATCCCCCACTGCGGGTGCTAAGTGGGTGTCACCCTAGCAATGATATAGGAAATCAGGAGGCACGACACATGCCTGCTCGTGCCAACCACGAGGCTAAGCATGTGCCCACCCCGACCATCCATGCATCTCAGCTTGCATGATATATTGGACCTCCCATCTAGTCGCTCCATCACTCTAGTGTGCACTTTGTCTCGTCCTTGTATCTTGGTCTAGCTCTGAATTATGGCCATTACTCCCACGACGAGCTTCGAGTGGGGAGGTACACCCGAACTAATGGTAAGAAGAGACAGTAGGAGGAAGTACCCTCCTATTTCCCTGAGAGTTAAAAGATGGGGTAGAAGTGTGGATGATTCCGGGTTCATAACACTGTGGCTCTCCCTCTACAACACGATTACTGTTCATGGTTTCTCTCCTGGTTCGATTGCAGTTGTAGCAAAAATTCCACCTGCCACGAGAGGTTGCATCAGGTGCATGACCAAGCCAACCGAACCTTCTCCAGGTTTGTCGGTTCATTTCATTCGCGACATTGTGGGGAATGCCCGTCGATTCAAGGAGGAGATCCTATCACATGCCCAGGTGACTCGGGGTTGTCTCTCGAACACATAAATCTGAAATGAATTTGAGGCTCTGGTTCCAAACCCG
The DNA here is from genome assembly GCA_027924585.1 of Larix kaempferi. Classification (NCBI taxonomy): domain Eukaryota; kingdom Viridiplantae; phylum Streptophyta; class Pinopsida; order Pinales; family Pinaceae; genus Larix; species Larix kaempferi. Next base: position 554,005 of record BSBM01001500.1, on the reverse strand, counting down.
GGGAACACCAGATGTCGCACCACCCTTTACCAGCGGACTCTGGACTTTCATTGGCTACAGAAAATGGTTCTCGGCAAGACCCTAGATGAAAGAGGAGAAGCTCATGCATAAATATTGCTTCAACAAGATGAAATGGTTGGGTACCTCAAGCAGATTCTCCACAACCATCATCAGATTACTCACCGTCTTGGCATCGAACTCATCAAGGAGCTTGGTTCTCAGGAAGTCATGACCGGTTTGAACATCTAGATCGGTTTCAGTTAGCATATGTCTTTATTTAGATTTAGCTTTATCACTATAGTCTATGCTGTTGTTTTTAGTTTTTTGGCAACTTTACTTTGTAGAAAGACAAAAATTCTCAGACTCTTTAGAACCATACTGTTTCCTTTTGGGAATGACTTATTAAATTTTGAATCCGGGTTTGTTTTCCCAATCTTGGGAGGGCCCTGCAACACTCTGTATATTTTTCTGGAAGCAATATAAGGATCTACCCTAAATTACAAAAAAACTGATCTGCATCGTAGTTGGAAAGTCATCGATGTTGATGCAACTTCGACAAGTTTCGACTTCTACTCGAAAAGTTTCCAGTCCGACAGGTTCCAAATTCGACACAACTCTAACGAGTCTCGACTTCGACACACCTTGACAAATTCACACCTTCGACATGTTCAACAACCTCACAGTTAGCGACATCAACAAGCAGCATTGACATGCAACCAACAACTGTCAAACTTCGACAGACTGTCTCTCTGTCTTCCAGTCGACTGTAACTGTTGAACTGTTGAACCGTTCTAACTTCTTCTTTGTAACTGAACGTAACGACAAGGAACCCAAGCGTCTCAGAATTCTATATAAGCATGTATAATATTGTAACATAGCAATCTTATCATGCCTTAGACTTGTTTTACAGTAATAGAAGATCAGTTCGCATTCCTGCATATTATCTATGCGTATTTGTGTTTATCTATGTAGTGTAATCCTGCTTTGCTCATTCTGCTTATTCTTAATTGCTTCTGCCATAACAGGGCTGACTCATTCAGTGAAATTGTTGTCCCCCTCATGCTTCTTGGACACAACCCGGATCATTGGTATTAGAGCAGACTCAAATCAGAGCATTCGATTTTCTTTCTTTTTATTCTACTTATACACTTCTCTCAAAGTTACCTGACTTATGCCGGTTCAAACTCGCTCGCAATCTCAGCAATCCAAGCAGACGCTACCTCGAAAGATGGCAGAAGAAATAGATGATAGACATGCAACTGACGAGACAACACAGCTTATTGAACAAGCTCCGGCTCGACAATGGACTTAAATGTTCACCCAGTTCAATGAGATTCTCATGCAATTCACTTCGACATTCTGAGGATCTTCGATGAGAATTCACTCCGATAAAATCAGCCCCTTCAAAGTGAAAATGAATTTGGACATACCGAATCTTGAAGGTGAGATTGATGCAGAATCCGTCAACAATTGGGTGCAACAATTGGAATCCTATTACACTGTAAATCAACTCTCAGAAGCTGAAAAGATCACCATTGCATCCTTAAAGATGTCAACATCTGTACACTATTGGTGGGAGAACCTCTCGACAAATATGGAGAAAAGCAGAGACCCCATCGACACATGGGATAAATTCATCGAACACATCTGAAAGGAATTTTACCCGCTTAAATACCTCGAGCAACAATATAAGAAGTGGCGGCAGCTAAGGCAATGGAAAGACCAATCAGTACAAACTTACACCGACGAGTTCTATCGACTCAGTACATTAGCAAATTGTCCTAGTACATTCAGTAGGAGATTGAATTTATGACTGTCAATACGCTTGCGGATGTTTTGCACTACACCAACAAACTGGAAACCAAGCAAAAAGGGAAAGCACGTTTCATGACAAAGACGACATCAAGACGACCACCCAACATGAAGGCACCAGCCGACTTCGACAAGTCAAAATCTTCTCAGCCGACAGCGACAAAGCCAAATCACGGGAAAAATCCTTTTCACAAGACAGAACGTAGCAAACAACTGCCAACCAGAAAATGGTGCGATTACCACCACTCATATTTGCATGATACATTTGCATGAAAATCTCAAAAGACATTTTTGGAAAAAGTGTCGACCTCCGACACATTCGACAAGATGGTGGAATAATATGATCGAGACACAACGACCCTTTTGACCTCGACCACTCCAGCAGCCTCGACTATCGTCGACGAGGAGGAACGAAAATGCCTGTTCTATACACGGAAATGGGTCCAAAGCAACCCATTTAATATGATTGTAGACAATGTGAGCCAGAATAACTTCATTTATGAAGATCTCGTGAAGAAACTAGGTCTTGTTAGCACTCCGCATCCTTAGCCTTACAACATCGGTTGGATGAAGGATGGACAAGAACTACAGATCACTCGACAATGTAAACTCGCCTACTTCATAAAGCCTTTTGAAGATGAAATACTTTGTGATGTGGCACCACTCTCTGTAGTCGACACCCTGTTTGGGAAACCTTACCTTTGGGATAGGTATGGAAGTTATCAGTCACGGTAATAGAAGGTGATTGTCAGAATTTGAAATCGATGGTTCAACATACCAGAGCGTCAACCTACACCGACGGTTGCACTGATATCTACCAAACAAACAAAGAAGCTCATCAATCATGCTCAGAAGTTCGCATTAATCATGATCAAGCCACAACATTCTAAGAAGACTACAGTGACGAGTCGAGTCACCGACCAATGCAGCTCTCGACAAAAGAAATAAGTCGATCATATTCTTGATGAGTACCAGAACCTCTTTCAAGATCCAAACGGAGTACCTCAACATTGTCAGGTAAAACACTCCATTGAACTTGTTCCTTGTTCTTATTTTCCTAACGCATCTGTTTACAAAAGATCCATTCTCAAAAATGAAGAGATTCATAGACAGATCCAAGAATTAATTGACAAAGGTCATATCCGACCCAGCTCCTCTCCTTGTGGAAGTCCAGTCGTCCTAGTTCTGAAGAAGGACAAGACTTGGCACATGTGCATCGACTACAGAGCTCTCAACAAAATATTGGTGAAGAATCGATACCCTTTTCCACAGATAAACAAGCTCATCGACTTTCTGAAAGGTGCTAAGTTCTTTACTAAGCTTGACCTCAAGTCAGGATACCATCAGATTCCAATCGAGCCCTCATATGTGTCGAAAACTGCTTTCAAAACCAAGGAAGGCTTGTTTGAATGGTTAGTCATGCCTTTCGGCTTAACCAACGCACCTGTGACCTTCATGCGACATATGGATAACCTTCTTCGACCTTTCATCGGCAAATGGGTTATTGTCTACCTCGACGACATACTAATTTTCAATCGATCATGGGAAGAACATGTCGGACATCTTCGACAAGTCCTCGACACTCTCCAGCAACATCGGCTTTATCTGAACATGGACAAGTGCTCTTTTGCAATGAACAACATCAAATATTTGGGGTATGTAATTAAATCTACAGGCATTCACATCGATCCAGAAAAAGTACAAATCCTGAAATATTGGCCCATTCCTAGAAGCATTCAAGAACTAAGAAGTTTTCTTGGTTTGGAAAACTTCTATCGACGATTCATACTCAGCTTCAGTCACATAGCCTAGCCCTTGAATCAGTTGACAAAGGGAAATGGTAAAACTATCTTCCAGTGGACATGTAATGTCCCCATTCAAATAAGTGCATAGTAAGACAATCCCATCAATCCTACTAGTTTCCTAGGTTGGATGGGAACATGTGGGATGGTAATAAGGAAGCTAATAAATGATATTTAGACATTAGAAGGGTTCAAGTATTTAATAAATATGATGAATAAATAAATTCAAGAGAAATTCTAGGTGGCAAGTGGTTTTGGAGACATATGGAGGTGGTGGGACCCACACTAGCTTGATTTTTCAATGACACATGGCAGCTCTCTCTTGCCAATTCGAATTCATGGGAAGGTGAACACTCTTGGGTGAGTTGGTAAGTCATAACACATGGCATTGAGCATCTTAGGTCGAAATGGGATGGAATAGTAACCTCCATGGGAGAGGAAGAGTCAAATTGGATACTAGTGGACACTTGGGCTAGATTCCCTAGTTCTATGACAACAATAATGAAGCATCTATGACATTTATGACAAAATTCAGACCTGACTTCTTACACCTGACCATTATGACATGTCAGCCCCAAAAATAGGCTCAAGGAAGGCTCTCATGGAGTTGGAGGAATCCAAAGAGACTCAAATTCGAATTTGGGAGAAGATGGAAGGTTGGAACTAGGAGACAAGTGGCAAATGAGGAATATTTCCTAAATGGAAAATTATTGAATCTATTGAGAGGATTTCGACCCCTTGAAGGCTAATGTTGGTTATAAAATGTAGAAATCAAGTATGAGAATGGCTTTTGATGATTTGAGAAAAATTGCATTTGTGAAGAGAGAGCTAGTGGATGACTAGTTTCTTGCCTTAGTCAATTTCGAGGGTGAAAGATTCCCATCCAAGTTGGTGTTTGGAGAGGCCACTCAGGTCTTTCATGGTGCTTTAATGGAGTTTGTATTTGCAGGTATCAGCTACAGGAAGTTTCTTGGTTTGGTTTAGTGCAGCACTTTCTCTCCACCGTTTCTAGTTTTGAAGGCATATTCATGCTCCTTGAAGGAGGGCGTTTTTGGTGAGCACTTGTGCTTCTTGAGAGAGCTTCTCATTATATATTTATGATTGTAATAGCTTCATATCCTCTGTTATTCATATTCAGAAAGTTTCAGGTCGAAATACCCACTGGTTGTATGCAAAACTATTGATTAATGAGCAAACAATGTCCATTTCCCCAATGCATTGATGTATGACACTATAATGTTGATTATTTCGAATGGATGGATGATTCTCTGATATATTTGTGATCAATATAATGCCATGGATGTCTTCTACAAGTTTCATGTACTGTACTTGAGCATTTGAAGCATTTTTACTCAGTTTAGTTGTATTGGGAGATGAAATAGTGCCATTTCCCCAAGGGTCGAATTGGGGGTTTTTACTGTTGAATGTGAGAGAGTTATAACAGTAGTAAAAATCAATTAATGGTGCATATGAGACCTCAATAACATACTTAACACATTATATACCTCTGTTCATAAATTTGTGGGAGTTTGGAGGCATTTGGAAGGCCATTTTCAGTGTTACCCGGGGGGGATTTGATGCACAAATTACTAGTCAAAATTACCTATATTGATCAGAATACAAATCAAGTTTGCAGCAGTATTTGGAGGTCCATAAAACATCCCTGAACCTGATATTCAAGTCTAAATACCATTAATACACTCATACAAAAGATTTGGGAGCATTTGGGATGATTTGGAGGTCAAAACAGTTAAACTAGTCAAAGGTCGAAATTGGGGAAAAAGTTGAAAAATTGGCATTTTAATAAAATTTGAAAAAGGGATATTACAAGTGGTATCAGAGCATGTTCTTGGCACCTGATGGTCCTAACAAGAAGTCAAAAGAATAATCCACCACCCTTTGAACCAGTAGTTGAAGAGGTTTTTGTTGAAGAAGAGGTAGTAGAAGAAGAGGAGTCTTTTGCTGAAACCATGGGTAGAGAGGAGGATGACAAATTAAAACATAAGGAGGAACTTATTGCAACCTTAGATCCATGTTTCTCTAAACTTTCAGCAAACATGGATAGGATAGGTGATAAATTGTTGCAAGGATTTGAATTGTTGATTAGCCAGCTTCAAAGCAAAGGGATAATAGGAGATAATAGCGGTTCACACTCAGGGGAAAAGATGAAAGGGAATGAGCATATTTTCTCAAGTACAGGACCTCATAATAGACCTGATGAATTTCAAAGCACACAAAGGCATACTGCACCTAAATTTCTCACACCCAAAGAAGAGCCCAATCTTGCATTGGATTACAAGAAACTAGTAAATGATTGGAATGATTTGAATGAAGAGTGTAAAAGAGGTGTACCACTCAGTGACTACATTGATGCTATGCAAAAGATTAATAGGAAGGGAGACAATAGGAGTCCATTCCAAAACAAAGAATTAAATAGTGCTATTGGAAAAATGTCACTTCCTACTTTTGATGGTTCTTCTCAAAATTCTGCTAACACTTGGGTGCAAAAATTGGATGTATATTTTCAGCTGAATCCTATGTTGGAAGAGGATGCATTAAAAATGGCCATTTTGCATTTGGAAGGAGATGCCAATGAATGGTGGTTTCATGGGCTGAAAACCTTGGGTCATAATCAGGTTAAAACATATGGAGAATTTGTTGACAGGGTACTAGAAAGATTTGAACAAAAAGATCCAGAATTGCCTTTCAAAGAACTAGCTCAATTGAAGCAAACTGGGTCCCCTACTGAATATATGTTGGACTTTCAAAAATTATCAGTCAAGGTGGCTGATGTATCTATGGGAAGATTAGTATTGCTGTTCACTGAAGGTTTGGCTGAACCCTTAAGAGGTTTGGTCAAAGCCCACAAGCCAACTACATTAAAAGATGCAATGAGCTTGACTAGGGATCTCCAGAATGTGCTTCCTAGAACGAGATTTCCTCCTAAGCCTAGCTATAAATTTGAAAAGAAACCTTGGCAAAGGGATGGATATGATAAGAAACCTTGGCAAAGAGAGTCATTTGAGAGGAATAAAAAAGAGGGACTAAACAGGGATGAACTTAGAAAAAAGAAACTATGCTTCACATGCTTCCAACCATGGACACCGGGGCACAAATGTACCAAAGGAAAGGCTCAATACATAGAAGTATTTTCTGATAATGAGGGGTATGATGGGGGCATGGATGAAGATGGACATATTTCAGATCAAGAAGAGGCATATGAGACAGCAGTAGAAGAGGAAAGACAAGAAGAAAATCAGCCTTCACCGGACAAAGCAAGAATGGCAGTGCTTTCAGCAGTACCTCGCTATCATACTATCCGCTGCAAAGGTGTGGTACAAGGACAAAGAACTTCAGTTTTGGTAGATGGAGGAGCCACTCATAACTTCATTGATGCAGAGATGGTAGAGAAAAGAAAGATACCTATTGAACCATTTGATGGCTTCACAGTTGTCATTCCCGGTCACAACACAATGCAATGCAAAACATGGGTTCCAAAGCTGCAAGTCACCGTAGGTAACTATACTTTTGTTGATAGTTTTTATGTGGTTGATGTTGCTGATACTAATGTGGTTTTGGGAGTGCAATGGTTGTATTCAATAGGAGAGCATACAGTAAATTATCAAATTCCCGAAATGAAATTCCAAGATTCAAAAGGAGTACAAAGAGTTGTGAGAGGGCAACACACTTATCCAAATCAAGTAGTGACTTGCAATAGCATGAGATCTATATTGAGGCATGGGGATATAGAATGGGCTGCTGAATGTCATATTACATCTCCCAAGCCAACTATAAATATTGTCAAACACCCAAAGGAGATAGAGAGACTCTTGCAAAAATATGAAAAGGTTTTTAGAGACCTTCCACATGGTAGGCCACCGGATAGGGGGGTTGAGCACAGTATTGTTTTGGAGGAGGGTACTTCACCCATTCAGATACCACCTTATAGACATCCTAAAAGGTTTAGAGATGAGATTGAAAAAGCTATCCAAGAACTCCTAGAGTTGGGACTCATTAGACCAAGCTCTAGCCCTTATGCTTCTTCAGTTGTGCTAGTGAAGAAAAAAGATGGAACATTGAGAATGTGCATAGATTTTAGAGCCTTGAACAAAAATACTATAAAGAATAGGTATCCTATTCCTAGGATTGATGAGCTCATGGATGAGCTGCATGGGGCCAAATACTTCTCAAAAATTGACCTTAGATCAGGGTATCACCAAATTCGAATGAAAGACGAAGATGTGCAAAAGACCGCTTTTCGATGTCATTTTGGCCACTTTGAATTTCTTGTCATGCCTTTTGGGTTAACAAATGCTCCAGCCACCTTTCAAGCATGTATGAATAGGATATTTTGCAAACAACTAAGAAGGTTTGTTTTGGTTTTCTTTGATGATATTCTCATTTACAGTAAAACATGGGAAGAGCATTTGCAGCAGTTAGAGATTGTGTTGAAAATCTTGCAAGAAGAGTCCTTATTTGCTAAATTATCAAAATGTGAATTTGGAATGAAAGAACTACTGTATCTTGGGCACATTGTTGGGCAAGAAGGAGTGAAGGTACACATGGAAAAAATCAGGGCTATCTTGGAATGGCCATCACCAAAAAATATTACCGAATTGAGAGGCTTTATTGGCATATGCACCTACTACAGAAAATTTGTGAAAGGATTCTCCAAGTTGACTTCTCCACTCACTGATTTGACTAAGAAGGATGCTTTCAAGTGGGATGAAGAGGCTGAAAAGGCCTTCCAAAAAATGAAAGAGGTAATGAGTAGTTGTCCCATACTTGCACTTCCTGATTTTACTAAACCTTTTGTTGTGGAATGTGATGCTTCAGGTGGAGGAATAGGGGCTGTCCTAAAGCAAGGCCAACACCCCATAGCCTTTGAGAGCAGAAAGTTGCAGCCTCATGAAAAACTTTACTCCATTTATGATAAAGAAATGCTGGCCATTATGCATGCATTGGCCAAATTCAGACAATACTTGGTGGGCAGCAAGTTTGTGGTGAAAACTGACCACAATAGTCTAAGACACTTTCTCACCCAAAAAGATCTAAATGAAAGGCAACAAAAGTGGGTAAGCAAGATTCAAGCTTATGATTTTGATATTGAATATGTCAAAGGAAAGAATAATATAGTAGCAGATGCTTTGTCAAGAAGGCCTTCTTTTTCTCTCATGGATATTGCCAAGGATTGGAAAAACATGCTACTAGTTGAATATGCCAAAGACAAATTTGCTTGTGATGTGTTGGATGGAATCAAAGGGGATGATAATTATAGGATTTTGAATGGGCTGATATATTATAAGGGAAGAATTTATTTAGTTCATAACTCCAAGCTCAAGTACCGAATTTTGCAAGAAGCACATGATTCCCCACTAGCGGGCCATCCGGGGATCTTCAAAACTTATAGACAGTTGAGGCAAAGATTTTTTTGGAAGGGGCTGAAGGAAGATGTTCAGAAGTATGTGAATGAATGTAAATCATGTCAACAAAACAAATCAGAACTTACATGTCCAGCCGGCCTATTACAACCATTGCCCATTCCGGAGCAAAAATGGGACAGTATTTCCATGGATTTCATCACCGGATTGCCTAAATCCTTGGGTAAGGATTGTATCTATGTGGTAGTTGATAGGTTGACAAAATTTGCTCATTTTTTTGCTGTTACATCATCTTTTAGTGCTGCACAAGTGGCTGATATTTTTTTCAAAGAAATCTTCAGATTGCATGGGCTTCCCAAGAGCATTGTCAGTGATAGAGATAGTAGATTCATGGGTTCTTTTTGGAAAGAAATTTTTAGATTGGTAGGCACTCAATTGACTCCAAGTACCAGCTATCATCCACAAACTGATGGACAAACAGAGAGGGTAAACCAATGGTTAGAAGGATACCTAAGAAACTATGTGGGAGGGCAGCAAAAAGCATGGGCAAAATGGCTACACTTGGGTGAGTTTTGCTACAACACCACTTATCATATGTCAATAGGAATGTCTCCTTTCAAAGCATTATATGGTTATGATGCACTTACATTTGCTGACATTATATTTGGTGATAGTAGAGCCCCAAAGGCTAAAGGTTGGGTGGAAGAGAGCCAAGAAATTTTAAAGCTCTTGAAAGACAATTTGCAGGTTGCTCAAAATCAGCAAAAACAATATGCTGATAGACATAGAGAAGAGAGAACCTTTCAAGTCAATGATTTAGTATATTTAAGGTTGCAGCCCTATAAACAAACATCTCTCAAAAAGAATGGAGCAGAAAAATTAAAACCAAGGTACTATGGGCCATACAAGGTAGTGCGGAAGGTTGGAGAAGTAGCATATGAACTAGAACTTCCGGAAGGGAGTAAAATCCACAATGTATTTCATGTTTCTTGTCTTAAGAAAGCTCTTGGTCAGCATATCATCACTTCAGAAATACTTCCTCCTTTGGATGATGAAGGTCAGCTCACACTTGTTCCGGAAAAGATTTTGAAGACACGGGAAAGAAGGTTGAGGAGTAGAATCATCAAAGAATATTTAGTGCAATGGAAGGAATTACCAAATGAAGATGCCACATGGGAAGAGGAGAAGATTTTGCAGCATCCAAATTTGAAATTGCTTGAGGACAAGCAATCTTGGGTGGGGAGGACTGTAATGTCCCCATTCAAATAAGTGCATAGTAAGACAATCCCATCAATCCTACTAGTTTCCTAGGTTGGATGGGAACATGTGGGATGGTAATAAGGAAGCTAATAAATGATATTTAGACATTAGAAGGGTTCAAGTATTTAATAAATATGATGAATAAATAAATTCAAGAGAAATTCTAGGTGGCAAGTGGTTTTGGAGACATATGGAGGTGGTGGGACCCACACTAGCTTGATTTTTCAATGACACATGGCAGCTCTCTCTTGCCAATTCGAATTCATGGGAAGGTGAACACTCTTGGGTGAGTTGGTAAGTCATAACACATGGCATTGAGCATCTTAGGTCGAAATGGGATGGAATAGTAACCTCCATGGGAGAGGAAGAGTCAAATTGGATACTAGTGGACACTTGGGCTAGATTCCCTAGTTCTATGACAACAATAATGAAGCATCTATGACATTTATGACAAAATTCAGACCTGACTTCTTACACCTGACCATTATGACATGTCAGCCCCAAAAATAGGCTCAAGGAAGGCTCTCATGGAGTTGGAGGAATCCAAAGAGACTCAAATTCGAATTTGGGAGAAGATGGAAGGTTGGAACTAGGAGACAAGTGGCAAATGAGGAATATTTCCTAAATGGAAAATTATTGAATCTATTGAGAGGATTTCGACCCCTTGAAGGCTAATGTTGGTTATAAAATGTAGAAATCAAGTATGAGAATGGCTTTTGATGATTTGAGAAAAATTGCATTTGTGAAGAGAGAGCTAGTGGATGACTAGTTTCTTGCCTTAGCCAATTTCGAGGGTGAAAGATTCCCATCCAAGTTGGTGTTTGGAGAGGCCACTCAGGTCTTTCATGGTGCTTTAATGGAGTTTGTATTTGCAGGTATCAGCTACAGGAAGTTTCTTGGTTTGGTTTAGTGCAGCACTTTCTCTCCACCGTTTCTAGTTTTGAAGGCATATTCATGCTCCTTGAAGGAGGGCGTTTTTGGTGAGCACTTGTGCTTCTTGAGAGAGCTTCTCATTATATATTTATGATTGTAATAGCTTCATATCCTCTGTTATTCATATTCAGAAAGTTTCAGGTCGAAATACCCACTGGTTGTATGCAAAACTATTGATTAATGAGCAAACAATGTCCATTTCCCCAATGCATTGATGTATGACACTATAATGTTGATTATTTCGAATGGATGGATGATTCTCTGATATATTTGTGATCAATATAATGCCATGGATGTCTTCTACAAGTTTCATGTACTGTACTTGAGCATTTGAAGCATTTTTACTCAGTTTAGTTGTATTGGGAGATGAAATAGTGCCATTTCCCCAAGGGTCGAATTGGGGGTTTTTACTGTTGAATGTGAGAGAGTTATAACAGTAGTAAAAATCAATTAATGGTGCATATGAGACCTCAATAACATACTTAACACATTATATACCTCTGTTCATAAATTTGTGGGAGTTTGGAGGCATTTGGAAGGCCATTTTCAGTGTTACCCGGGGGGGATTTGATGCACAAATTACTAGTCAAAATTACCTATATTGATCAGAATACAAATCAAGTTTGCAGCAGTATTTGGAGGTCCATAAAACATCCCTGAACCTGATATTCAAGTCTAAATACCATTAATACACTCATACAAAAGATTTGGGAGCATTTGGGATGATTTGGAGGTCAAAACAGTTAAACTAGTCAAAGGTCGAAATTGGGGAAAAAGTTGAAAAATTGGCATTTTAATAAAATTTGAAAAAGGGATATTACAGGACAACAACATAACAAGCAGCTTTTGAACAACTTAAACACAAGCTCTGCACTGCACCGTACTTGTGTTACCTGATTTGCATCAACCCTTTGAGATTGAGATGGATGCATTGGACTATGCCTTGGGTGCAATGATCACTCAGTATGGTCACCTAGTCGCTTTTCATTTTGAGACTTTTAACGACACAGATAGAAGATACTCAATGTATGAAAAAGAATTGTATGCCATTGTGCAAGCTCTCAAACAATGGAGGCATTACATCCTTGGAAAGGAAATGGTCATTCTCACTGATCACAAGCCTTTATAGTTCGCTCCGACACAATCAAAGTTATAGACAAACTGACAACTCAAGTGGATTAATTACCTACAAAAATTCCAGTTGGTGATTAAGTATCGGAAAGGTAAAGCTAATGCTACCGCTAATTTCCTCAGTCGACCACCCATTACTCTCTTTTTGACAATTATGACTATGCAGGGATACGACATGACCACTTGGCCACAGTTGTATGAGGACGACAATGACTTATCAGCAGTCTACCGACAGTTACAGACTAACAAGTCATCGACCTTAGACTTTGACTATTTCCTGAGAGACACCTTGCTATACAAGTTGGATAGCTTTGTGCACCGATAGGTGAGCACCGACAACAGCTGATTTGGGACGTGCACTACAACAAGACTATAGGGCACTTTGGAGTAGCAAAAACACTTTCTATTCTGCAGAAGTATTTCTTTTGGCCTACACTTAAATCCGACGTCAACAAGTACATTCGATTATGTGTGGTTTGTACCAATGCTAAGCCACCTAATCAATGACATGGATTGTATACACCTCTACCAGTTCCTAGTAGACCATGGGAATCTATTTCTATGGACTACTTGATGGGTTATCCTACTACCATACATCAACATGACACGATATTAGTAGTAGTCGACCGATTTTCCAAGATGTCCATACTCATACCATGTAAGAAGACCATGACAACACAACAGACCGCTCATCTCTTCTTTACACATGTTTGGAAACACTTTGGTTTACCCACAACCATTATTTTCGACTGAGATGCCAGATTCGTCAGCATCTTTTGGAAGACCCTCTGGCAACTGCTAGACACACGAATCTCATTATCGACAGCTTTCCATCCTCAGACTGACGAATAGACGGAAGTTGTGAATCGCTTGGTAGTACAACTGCTTTGCATGTACAATCACTAACATCGACGCACATGGGATGAAATTCTTCCATACATCCAGCATAGCTACAATCATGCTCAGCACAACTCTACAGGAAAGAGTCCATTTGAAGTCTGTTACGGATTTCATCCCTCAGCGCCTATCGACTTGATCAGCTCCTCGACACAGCTGAGCGACACCGACCACAGCCAGCGAGAAGTTGATAAAGCAGTCAAGTTCAGAGATCAGATATGTGACATCCAGAAGAAAGCACATGAAATGTTGCACATAGAAAACGAGAAAGCTAAGGCCTGACGCGACAAGCATCATATCCCTCATTCATTCCAAATTGGGGATAAGGTCTGGTTACATCTCAAGAAGGAGCGCTTCGCAGGTCCTTTCAAAAATCTCAAGCCTTTGCAATATGGTCCATAAAGTATTCTTCGACAGATTGGTGATAACGCTTTCCATCTCGACATTCCTGAATTCCTGGGTCTACATCCAGTATTCAATGTGGATCTACTTCGACCATATCATGCACCCTTGTTGGAATAGAACGACTTGCAGTTAACAGAACCCGAAGACATTCATCCAAATGTTCAGGAGCCTTTTCCTTGCGACACCATTGTGGGACGACGAGTACGCTATACAAGGACGGACACAATTCCCTTGTTTCAGGTTGCCAAGGCTAGCCTGATCCCATCTCAAGGAAAGTGGTACTCTATTACTGAATTGACCGACAAGTTTCCTCACCTTCGCGAGCAAACAATGGGGTCCACTGTTTCTTAAGGAAGGAGTTCTAATTCGCATCGCAGTTGGAAATTCAATGACATCGATGCAACTTAGACAAGTTTCAACTTCGACACGACTTCGACTCGACAAGTTTCCAATCTGACAGGTTAGCTCTGACAGGTTCCAAATTCGACACAACTCTGACGAGTCTCAACTTTGACACACCTCAACACATTTGCACCTTCGACATGTTCAACAACCTCACAATTCATGACATGGACAAGCAGCGTCAACATGCGACCAGCGACTGTTGAACTTCAATAAACTGTCTCTTTGTCTTCCAGTCGACTGTAACGATTGAACTGTTGAACCATTCTAACTTCTTCTTTGTAACTGAACGTAATGGGAAGGCACCCAAGCATCTCAGGATTCTATATAAGCATGTATAATATTGTAACATAGCAATATTATCATGTATTAGACTTGTTTTACAGTAATAGAAGATTAGTTCGCATTCCTTCATATTGTCTGTGTGTATTTTTGTTTATCTGTGTATTGTAATCCTGCTTTGCTCATTCTACTTATTCTTAATTGCTTCCACCATAACAGAGCCGACTCATTTAATCGAACTGTTGTCCCCCTCGTGCTTCCTGTACACGACCCGGATAAAAAAAATCATATCTAGGTCAAGGAGCTCATCATGTCCTTACCTCATTTCATCATTTTCGTTGTCATAAGAACCCTTCGAAATACCTTCCAAGTCATAGCTTCATCGAGTCCTATTTTGAGAACTAGTCATCTTTTCATTTTGGTTTCACCATGAGGTGGTTAGAATCATTGCATTTAGCTCCTTGTGATGATTGTCCCCGTACTTAGTTTGACCAAAAACGTCTTCATTCCACCCTTTCAATAGGTTTTCCAAGTTCCTTTATCACATCATGGTCAAGTCATGGTTGTAGTATTTCATTTTCATTAACGACGTCATCATGATGTAAAATCAATGTCCCCTTTGTTCAGCTCATTACACTGTTCACATTTGATATCTCATTTTCCAATTTCTGTGTCTGTTTGGCCATCTCGATAGTCTATCATCGAATTCTCAGCAAGTATATGCGTTTTGTATCGTGATAGCTAAAAATCACCAAGTTTGCTCCGTTATTGTCTTTTAATCAACTTAATCCTATTGGTATATTTAGAATTCACTCAACATTATTTATCTTCATATCATACTGACAATTCACATTTACCGTTGGAATAATTTCCCCTTTGCAAACCAACCATCATAAGTTGATCTTAATTAATTCATGCTTGCATTTTAGCTAAGGCAACAATCTTTCTTAGTTAGTTTCTTCCTTCATGATTGACCTAAAATCAAATTTGTAGAAACCTCAATCATCTTCCTTCAAGAATTTTAACCACCATGTTTAACAAACATTCCATAACATTATCACATTGAATATCCTTGATAATCAACAATACTATACTATTTTCAAGTACTCACCCATGCTTGGCCTAATTCACATTGCTAGTTAACATGCAACTTTACCATGCTTTTATCCCCTAATTGTACCTCCACTCCATTGATGATGTACATACAATCATCCTTAGTCTAGCCGACCTTTAGTACATTCCTATATCACCATACAAATTTTTCCAAAAGTTTAGAACAATTCCGAGATTATGCACATTTATATAGACATGTATTTGGGTGCCTCTAAAGTGTCATAATGACCTAAGATTTGCCATACAATTACATTCACTATGATTTTGACACAAGATAATGTCATCATAACTTAGACATGCACCATCTAACTCATGGGTGTACTTAGTCTCGACAATAAGATTTGTTCGATGTTAGTATCAACTATATGATGTGAATGAAAATTGTTTAACATATTCAACTTAAAATTGGAATTCCATAATTTATCATTACAAAATTGGTAATCACCATTTATAAATACCAAAAGTACTAACTACTTTTATAAAATTGACAGATATAATACCATTAAACATTTGGAATATAATGAACAATTATATGCATAACTTCTTTTATGATATAACAATTATGATAACCATTAAAAATCAAATCATTAATATTTCAATTATAATAACACTTATGATTCCAATCATCATTTGAAATAAATATATGACATCTCCCTTATAAAAAAACAACTATTTCATATATATAATTTCTTTTTTTAAAATAAAAATATATTGTATACACAACAAATCTATTTTATACATGTCTAAATTCCCTTTCCAACCTAACAAATAAGTCCTATATATAAAAATTCCTCTTAACCTCATTTTATACACAAAATCCCCTTTTATAAAAATAACTAATCTAATCTCTTTATCGAAATTTCCTTTTATAATTTCGGCTGGAAAAAATTTCCTTTTATAATAACAATTATACTCTATTAATAGAATTCTTTTCTTTTTCTTTGAAATAACAAATATGTACTTATATAAACTTTTATTTTCCTTTTATACAAATATAACTAAGTGCATGGACTCTTAAGGCTGTTTAACTCTGCCTTATGGGAACTTTCCGATTTTCGCTCCACAGCTAATAGTTTTGAATGCATGTGGACTACAACTCCTCTAGATAAGTTATCTCCCTCCCCCCATCCCGGAATAGAAAGAAGTTACAACCTTCGTTCGTACATTATACTTAAAGGAGGATATTTCCCTCATGTTCTCAAGAGATGAGAGAGGATAAGGTAAATGAACCCATGGCTTCTCTCTTTGGAGGAAACCAATGCTATCTTGTTGTCTTTTTGTCTGTGAACCACAAGAAGAAATAGAAGTAGTTTTATCTCTCCTTCCCCGCTCCTTGCTAAGGGTATTGCCGGGAGTGTTGTAGTTGTCAGTGTCTTTGCTAGAAGGTAGGGTTTACCTAGCTATATAAATATAATTCTTCTTCTTAAAAAATAACCAAACATATATATGATTTTCTTTTAAAGATAAAAATTGTAAATACTTTCATATTGAAATACTCAATATTATTTTTTATATTATCTAAAAATTTAAAATCCTATTCATGACAACATTTCCTATGTTTTCATAAGAACACATTTGAATATTTCCTAAATCAAATAATATATTTAATTCCTTAAAATTATCCTTCACGTTATAGGCAACGTATTATATCCCTATGTCCTAGCATTTAACAATTTAAAACTATCTTATCAAAAGATTTCAATAGTTTCATGGTTAAAATATAATTTGGTCCTTTCATAACATTATTGTCCTAAATTTCCATAAAGCTATTTTAATTTATAAAGTTAACCATGTCACCAATATTAAGAAAATTCTTATCATATATATATATATATATAATCTTAATTCAAGGTACATACCTGTATTCCTCCATTATACTTCACCTTTCCATTAACATTCATTAACATTCATGCTATGTATTCCTCCATTATACTTCACCTTTCCGTTAACATTCATGCTAGTTTAGAGTAACTATGGTAGTGTAATGGTGTGCTTATAATATGAAGCATTAACACATTAAAACCTTTAAAATATCGGGTAACAATTTATGGCATTCATACGATTCCTTTCGGTATTACATAGTGTCCATTATAAAAGTGGGCGAAATCCCTAGTGACAAATGTGCAAGGTTTCACAACAACCCTAACGTTCTTTATCTATTATGTAACGACTTATGGGGTAGCAAACATTACTTTCTACAACCAGTTCCAAATCTCAATTGCTCTCCATAGGAATGCTTTTTAATGTTCACGCTTAAGCATTATACGATAAGATACAATGTAGTTCTCGATAACTACATGGAAAGGAACTACGCTCGATTTTTAAAACTCCAATGAAAAAACATCTCCACACTGAACTATAACCTGACCATCTCATAATCATCAAAATCCAGTAGCTTAGTAGCAATACCAACAACGATCATAACCTACCACTCCGAGATACCTCACTGTTCATCATTACTACCGGTGATAATACACTTCGGTGATTGAACATATTCACCATGGGTAACATGAACGAGTGATCGTAGGCATGATTAACCTCTTGCTATCACTCAAAGGCCACCAACGCTCGGATTCACGCTTAAAACAACTACGTCCTTTTATAATGTTGTATGAGAAAAGAGCTCTACCTATTGATTAATTAGTTGGATTAGTGAACTTGATTTTTGAAGAAGGTGGTAATGTAGACTTGATTGAATATGATGTAACTTGTCTAGCGCTATCCAGTATGCACCAGGAGCCGAGAGGTTTCCACATAATTCCTTGGGTCGGAATGATTATTTTTCCAAGGTATAACACACTTCAAAATGTGCTACTCTCGAAGCAGTTTTTATACTTATAATTGAATATGCATATAGATCATTACTATGACACTCATTTTTGTTAACAATCCTAACCATTGTTAGATCATAGGAATCTTACAAAATTGTGTCATGAGATTTTAAATGGATCCTAATCGCTGAGCCACAAATTTTGGCTCTATTATGAAAGTTGAATTGATTAATTTTTTTTTATGTGTAAACAAGTATTATTATGGATAGACGAGGACGTAGGAAGAGGGCAGGACGAGGAAGGGGAGCTCGTCCTCCACCTACACCACCTCCCACTGCTACGCCTCCATGGACTGAAGAACAGGTCAACATTCCCATACGGGAAGTAGTTGCAATGATGAGAAACTTTCAATGCACGTATGAAGTGTTGATTAGTCGAATGGATCATGAGGATGATGGAAATCCACCTCCCACTGGCGGAACTCAAAACTCGCCCTCGACAAATTAGCATTGGGAACTTGAAAAGGTAAGGTTCATGATGGGGACTAAATCAGAGGCATGGATTGAGAATATGGCTATGTGCTTCGCGCTGAGGGAGTACACTTCAAACCTCAAGGTGCACATGGATACTCTTCAGTTATAGGGAGAAGCATTACTATGGTGGAATACCCTGCGCCCGCAATTGGGTTTGGACATTAATGAAGTGTCTTGGGAACTATTCAAAGAACATTTCCGCAAGCGCTATCTCTCTGATGAGTTCATCGAGTGACATCTCTATGAATTCAATGCCTTGCAATAGGGATTTAGAACACTGAAAAAATATGAGATCATATTCACAGCACTATTAAAGTATGCACCTCACATCGAGAAAGAGGCGCTGAAAGTTAACAAGTTTGTGTATGGGATGAATCATAACATCCGTGACAAGGTTCACATCCTTATGCCGTAAACCTTGCATGGTGCAGTATAGAAGGCTTTGATATATGAACAAGAATTGATGGGCGGAGGCTCATAAAGGAAGACTTTTCCTAGTGGGAACAAAGGTGGCCAACATGCAAACACTCCAAAACCTTATTATGGGTATAAAAATACTATGAAAGGACCCATCCAAGAAAGGCCATATAAGGAATATAGGACACCTTACAGGTCACCACCCAAGAATGGCAATGCAAAACCCTTTGGGAAACTTGCGCAATTCAGGAATCAACCCAATAATGTGCAAACGCGAAACATGATTCAAAGAGGACCCAAGTAGAGATGTTGGAAGTGTGGAGGCCCGCACTACCAAATTAACTGTCCTCAGCAGTACCATGGTCTAGGACAGGGACACCGACAGACCACATTAGCAGATCTTAGTTGTTCTCATTGTATTCATGCAACAGTCAACAAACTCCAGGCATAACATCATTCCACAGTCTTGGAGACTACAGGTAAGATCAACAGTATTGTATTTTCTTTACTTATAGACACTAGAGCAACATAAAGTTTTATTTCACATAGTGCATTAGAAAAGAGTAGAATGATGACAAGCATTCAGGAAGATTTCGACGCAGTCGAAATTGCATCTAGTAGCATCCAAAGTGTGGGTCAAAAACTAGATAATTGTGTGTAATGTACCAATCAGATATGATGATACAGTAACTGACTTCCCTTCAAGACTTAAGGAAAAATAGTGAAACAAATGACTTGACTAGTTGTAGGAGGGAAAACTCAAACAATTATGGAAGGGATGAGGATCATGCTAGATGATAGAACCTTTGAAAAATGTATTAGGACCATTAATGTTTCAAACATCAGCGAGGCTGAAGTCTACTCCAAGCCTCCTGGGCACCCCAACATATGCAAACTAGAACTTCAACTGTGCAATACCTTAGAACCAATGGTGAGGGATTTTGACTCAGGAAGGATTGAAAACACTAAATAAAAGTAAAATATCAGTCTAGGTTCACTCGAGCAAGTTTGAAGAGTTTTCATAAACAAACAAGTAAAATTGTCTCCTGGGATTGCACAACTAGTCTAACTTCAGGATTTTCCAAATAGTAGGAGAAGGATTCGAATTCTCAGTTTCAGTCATGGAATGAGTATATTGGCAGGTTAAATAAAATAATCAACATAAATAATTCAATTTGGAGTTGTAGAAATTCATTTATTAATTAAACTCTGAAAACTAGCTATTTTTCATGGCAATCTAGATTAGGTGCAGAAGATGGATATGAAAGGAAGAATTTGCTTTATTCAAACTATAAAATGGACTTCATAGGTTCAAATTTACATCGGTAACAACCATCAGAAATAGGATTCTCCATCATAGAAAGAGTAGAAATCATCAGAATTATGAATGGAAGGATGTCTAATGTCTGCAACAAGATTGAATTATATTGGATCAGAATTTAGGACATGAAATAAAATCAATTATGAATATTGGATTTCATCATCCTCACAAAAGAAGAAGGGGCACATATCCCAGCTTGGACTAGGGGCACATCTCCCAAGTCACAGAGGCACAATTGCACTCAATTCAATTCTCAAACTATCAAAAGATGGGATAGTGGTGTAAACTCCTTCTTTTATAGATGTAAGGTGACTTGTGATAAAGTAGGCTAGACTAACGCGCCCTCATGGAGTGGATAAAGTTGGCTTGCTTTCTTCTTTGCTTTTCTTCTTTCTTTTACATTTGCTTTTTGCTTTTGCTTTTGCTTTTTATTTTTCTTTTGATTTTGATTTATCCTGCTTTTGCTTTTCTATCTTGCTTTTTCTTGCTTTTATACCTTATCCTGCTTTTCTACGTTGTCCTGCTTTTTCCCCACTTTTATGCCTTATCCTGCTTTTCTGCTTTGTCTTGCTTTTTCCTGCTTTTATTCCTTATCCTCCTTTATACTTTTATTTGCTTTATTCTTATTTTCCTAAGTTTAGCTGCTTTTTTGCCTTGTGTTATCTTTTCTTTCTTTTTCCTGATTTTCCTAGCTTTGGATGCTTTCATCTTTTCTTCTCTTACAAGTTACCTCTTGGTCAACCTTATCCTCTAATGTGCCCCTGTGGAGCATTATTCACTTATTCTATTGAAATTAAATATTTATTAAGGGAAAATAATTATCATCAAGTGCATTTCAAACTTTAGGAAAATAAAATCAACAACTTCTAATTAATTAATGCTTGTAATCTCAAAATTAACCCCAAGTAAATGAGGTTTTCTCCTCAACCCAAGGGATTGATTGGGTTAAGAACTCATTCCAATGATCATCAATAAGGGTACTGTTATCACATCCATAGTAGCCGGGCTACCATGTTTGCAGAACAGTTCATTGTATTTTTTTGAACCATTCCTTTACTTGAGATCAGCCTATGATGAGCAGTATTTTTTATCATTCACTTATCATAGCATCCCCAGATCAGATATGTAGTGAACCTTATGCTAAGAATGAGCCTTGTGACCTCATATTGGATGACCGAGATGACCTTTTATCCCATACAGATGCAGTGCAGTTCCCAGAGCTTCAATAACAATGTTTTGCTATGTTATTGATGGTCCAGGTAGCAGGTATAGGTATATGGCCCAATAGGTATATGATGTGCATTGGTTTTATTTATCTTGCTCATTTGGTCATTTTAGTAGTTGGACTTGGTATCTAGTGGTCATGATCTGTCAGTATATATATTATATATGAATGTGGTTCTTATTAATTATCTAAATGGTCTTATTACTCAAAGTTAGAAGCTCATATTTTATACCCATTAGTTTTACCCTCCTAGGAGTGTGGACATGATCATTCCAACCTTTATGGCTTGCCAGCTTAAGCACCACCTTCACTTTCCCCATCCATCCGTTATCTTTCCCACTTTTGGTTTCCACCCTAACTTACACCTCAACCTGTGATATGGAGGACCTCCCCACTTTTGCCTCTATGTTGGATAACATCCCCGTTAGTTTGTGTCTCGACTCTGAGTTGGAAACAAAACTTACCTTTGGTGAGTTGGATTTGATACCTTGATCACTCTAGTCGGTTGCCCCCAATGTTTGGTCTTGATTGTGGAAAATCCCCATAGTTGGTTGAGTTGTGTTGGCTAAAACCTGAAGCAAATTGTACTACCATCATTACATATGGAAACTATTGTTATATCTCTTATGAAATCCCATGGAAACATTTTAAAAACTGTGCTTCTCAACACAATGAAAGAGGGCTATGAATTTGAATGGAAACTGAAATAAAAAGTACCCTGGATGCAAGCTGCGATTAGTTGTGCTTATAAGCACATGCAAAATCTCAAAAGGGTCATATAGGCCTAAAGAAAGCAGTGGTTAAATATATGCCAAATCTAAATACTGTTGGATAGGAAAATTAAATGTAATGATTGAATTCCTCACGGAGACTACGGGTTGTGATGTGAGATGGAGTAAGGGACATCTAATTATAAGTATCCCATGTCACCTAAAGTTACAGTTAGCCGAGCACCCAGTCCGTGGAGGCTATAGAAAATTTCCTCACGGAGCTAATGCAGCTTGGATGTGAGTTGTAGACATTTGCTAAGGTTGAATAAGCACCTCTCTGAACAACTTATTCCATTTGTGAGACACTGCCATTCCCTGTGTGTTTATTATCCGACATATGTTTAAGTGAGTATTCCCTTTCCCTTATCCAAAGTATCACGGTGTTGAGTCAGTCAAGTCATCCCTTTATCCTAGCCTTGCATTCTTCACCCTCACCCTTTGCTAGCAAAATGTTTATGTCTACAAAATGAGTATATCCTTGAGGTTCTACTTTAAGTAAATGATTGTTTAAACTTTTATGTTGATATAATTATTTATTAACTTCCAGTGAAATGATGCTTAGTACTTTAATTCTTGCTACTAGAATTGATTAAAAGAGCATGCCTTAACCATTTGCACTTGCAGCATTAGGATTTTATAGCTTGGGTCATATTTTGATCAATTTTGGCCTGGTCAAATCTAGTTTTGACCTGATAATGAAATTGGCTGGATTGTTGGGAGGGGTACTCAGGTGTTTGTGGGCATTGATCCAATTGTGGGTCTCAGTGATGATTTCAGGCTTTCTGCGGAGCTTCTTTTAGCACTGCACAGGGCCGATATTTATGTTTTGAAACAGGCTTCTTCATCTCATGTTTGTGGGTTTACTCACTAGGTTTCGACTGATGACATTCCGTTGGAACCTACTCTTCACGGTGAATGGGAGACTTATGTTAAAATTCTATATCAGGAAGGAATCACTTTAAGCCAGGAGGAGGATAATATTTCTTGGTGTTACAATAAAAATAATGGTAAGGTCTCTGCTAACCTTTCTTATGCTTGTCTTAAGGATTTGGATGATGGGGAAGCTTGCAAATGGTGGATTAAGAAAATTTGGTCTTTCAATTGTCCCTTGAAAATTCGTTGTTTTGTGTGGTTACTTCTCCATAATAAAATTTTGACCTGGAAAAATCTGATCAAACATGGCTTCGATGGATCTGGATGTTGCGTTTTGTGTTTTAATGCTAACGAGGAGGTGGACCATTTGTTTGGAAATTGTATTTTCTTTCAAACTTTGTGGAAGGAATCAGAAAGATCTCTCAATTTTCATTTCTCTTGGAACAAAGATTCTTTTGAAGAGAACCTTATATTTTGGTTTGACAGGCATCCTATTGATCTGATCCTTATTTGTTATACAATGTGGGAAGTTTAGAAGGCCCATAATCATATCTTATTTTCCAAGATCGGAAATCCCCCATATTTCATCTTGTTGCTAGGATTGTGCACTTTTTCTCTGCCAACAACATGGTATGCAACAGGAAGATCCGTTGTTTTAAACCTTTTTCGGAATTGGATTTCTGCTTCCTTGTGGGATATTTTGATGGAGCAGCCCAGGCTGGTATCTGTGGAGCTGGGTTGATTTTGAAATTGTCATAGGAGCATGTGTACCATCTTTATTTTGGAGCTAGAATTGGTTCAAACACCAGAGCAAAACTCTTAGCCTTGTGGGGTTTACTTTAGTTTGCCAAGGGATTGGGCATCAGTACTCTCTCTATTTTTGGAGACTCTCAATGTGTGATTAATTGGGCGGGAGGAAGAGACTGTTTACATTCTGTGGAGCTGAGTGGAAGGATTAAGAGGACCCAAGCTATCATTACTTCTTTCACCTCCATCTCCTTTTTGCATATCTACAGAGAGAACAACAAGGATGCTAATCTTCTTTCTAAAAGAGATTTGGGAGATTTGGATGGAGTCAAGTACTTGGAAGAGTATAGAAGTGGTTCCTTATTCAATTCGACCACCATTTCTTTTGTTGACTGATTATGCTGCTGGAGCATTGCAGTTGTTGGATTTGTTATAGTGGTTTCTTCTGCCCAGTCTTGGGAGTCGTCTTTGTATTGAAGATAAAGTAACGTCATCATGTTTTTTTCTAGCCAAGAACATTAGAGCGGGCAGCTCGCCCTCCTTATCATTCTATATTTTTTGATACAACTTTTTCTTAATATAAGTTTTTTTTTTGTATGAAAAAAAACTTAAAAATAATTTTATTATTCTCCTTATTCTCACTCTCAAATAAATTAAAAAATTAAAAAAAGAAAATATATAATAATTTTGGTTGAACATTATTTTTCGCATATTTTAGTTCTAATTTTGTTTGTATTTCAGTGGAAATCTTTAAAAAATCTTAGAATCACCTATATTAACTATGGAAATTACATAATTTGGATATTATGGAGTATTTGAGGGTACTGAATCCATTTATGGATTCAAAAATACAATTTAAATACATAAATTTAGATTTTCCCAAAAAAATTACTGCATTCCGACCCAAACTCACATAAAATCGAAAACATAAAATAAATAAATTGCTTCACCATAAAATTTTACCTTGAAATCATAGAGTTGATGAGTAATGTTCATCATCCTGCTCTCGTGGTTATGAAATTTCCACACCGTCAATTTGGGGTTTTATCGTTTTAAAAACAAACACATCATCATTAATGATGGATATCCGTCCACATCAGTTCATGTGCATGGATATCCATCCACGTCTTTTATTTTTGGGTGAGATATTCATATTCTGTTTTACATTTCGTTTCACATTAATCTTTTTGTAACTATATTTTACCACTCCACTTAGGTATAACTATCTGTATGACCATTCTTGTCTTTTAAAAATATTCATTAAAAATGTTTTAAAATGATTTCTCACCATGCGTGTCAAACATGAATTCTCTATTAGACGTGTTCTTTAATGAATTCCGAAACAGCGTGTCAAAATAAAATTGTCACTTTTACACGATTTCTTACTTTTATTATGGTTATGTCACGCGGTTATATTTAGCTTTGAGTGTGTTTTTAATATATTTTCCTTTGAAAAAATCCCTTTATTTTGATCAAATAAACATGAAATGTCCACTAGGGACTTACCAAGAGCTCTACTTTTTCTGCTTATACTAGGCCGCAATTCCTGCCAGTAAGACATCTTTCCTTCCTAAAAAGAGATACATTGTTCATATGAACCATTTTACAAAATATTCAGACACATTAAAATACATATTATTACTAAGTTAATATTAATTATTTTAATTAAAAATAATATAATAATAATTATTAAAAATAATTTTATTAATCAACATTCATTATAAAAAAAATTATTAATAAAAATATAATAATTTTATTAATCAATATCCATTATAAACAAATTATAACCAAGAAAACTACAAACCTATCGTTCTTGGATCCACGAGAATAGGGTTTCAGATCATTGCCCTATCATTTTTCAGTTTGAAGATTATGGGGTGAAATCAAATGTTCCGTTCAAATTTATCCATTCCTGGCTGCTGGAGGACGATTTCTGCAAAATGGTGAAAGATTTTTGGACTTCTGCTGAAGTTGAAGGGGATAATCCTTTAGATTTTTTCTGTAATAAAATGCGAAGTTTAAAAGAGTTGTAATAGGTTGGATTAAGTAGAGGAAGGAAGCGGATAAAAGGGATCTGGCTATTCTAGATGATGAGATACAAAGGATATTTAAGGTGAATATTGAGGGCAATTTGAGCAAGGAAGAATTTGAAGTGGTTAAGTTGCTTGAGAAGAAAAGAGCAGATCTTCTTCTACAGGAAGAGATGGAATGGAGGTTAAAAAGCAGGGCTTTGTGGATTAAACATGGTGATCAAAACACCAAGTTTTTCCATTCTTTTGCATCAGCTCGTCGGAATCAGAATACTATATGGGAATTGTCTGATGCGGATGGTAATACTTGCTCGGGTGTAGAGGCATTAAAATTGGAGGCTGTCAAACATTTTGGGAATATTTAGAAAGACGAGGGTAATTGTGATCTGATGGAACAGATTAAAATTGCTGAACTTTTCCCTCGGTTCTTCAATGATGATGATGCAGCTGCTCTCGGCAGAGAGGTTTCACTTGAGGAGGTGGAAAAGACTCTGCAACTTTTTGCTTGTGAGAAAAGTCCTGGCCCCGATGGGTGGCCAGTGGAGATATATACACATTTCTTTGAGATTATGGGACTTGAGATTCTGCGTATGGTAGAATATACAAGGCTGAGGGGATTCACTTCTGGTGCATTGAATTCTAATTTTGTAACACTGATTCCTAAGAAGGGTAAGCCTAAAAATTTTGGAGATTATAGGCCTATTGCACTGTGCAATTTGGCTTATAAGTTAGTTTCAAAAATTATTGCTCAAAGAATTAAATCGGCTCTTTCTGAACATATCACTGCAGAACAGTTTGGTTTTTTGCATAATAGACAGATTCATGATGCCATTGGGGCATCTCAGGAACTTCTCCACTCCATTAAGAGCCGTAAACTCAGTGCTATTATGCTTAAATTAGACTTGGAAAAGGCATATGATCGGGTAAATTGGTCTTTCTTAAGGCTTATTTTGATCCAAATTGGGGTTCCTCCTCTTGTCATAAACTGGATTATGTCTTGTGTCTCTTCAGCTAGTATTGCTATCTTGATAAATGGATCGCCTTCTTCTTTTTTCTAATGTTCGAGGGGAATAAGGCAGGGTTGTCCTTTATCCCCGCTATTGTTCCTTCTGATTGTTGATGCCCTTGGTAGAATGTTAAACTTTGCAAAACAGGATGGATTACTCAAAGGCATTGATTTGGGGATTGATTGTGTTATTTCACATCTGATTTTTGTGGATGATGTGTTGCTGGCTGGTATGGCTACTGCGGCTGAGTGGGGGGTCTTCAAGAACATTTTGAATTGTTTTTGTCGTGTCTCTGGGATGAAGATTAGTCTTTCAAAATCAAGCTTCTATTTTCATAATGTGGATGTTGTTAATAGAATGGAAATTGCTACTATTCTGCCTTTTAACTGGCACCCATTAGATGAAGGGCTCAAATATTTGGGTTTTTTCTTGAGACCAAACAACTATCAGATCAAGGATTGGTGGTGGCTTGTTCGGAAAGTTGAGGCACGGATTACACACTGGTCTTATAGATGGCTCTCTGTGGGAAGCAGACTTACTCTGATTAAGGCAGTTCTGCTGGGGATTCCTATATATTGGTTATCTCTTCTTGAGATCCCGGTATACATTCTTAATGTTATAAAAAAAATGATGTTCAATTTCCTGTGGTCCGATGGTTTAGACAGGGCCTCTTTGGTTATGACTGGCTGGGAATTCGTCTCCAGGCCAGAGCGTTTTGGTGGCTGGGGTATTAAGGATTTAAAATCCTTCAGTATGGCACTCAGGGCCAAAAGCCTTTGGAGGTGCCTCTTTAATCATAATCCTTGGTCCAAAATTTCATTTGTGAAATACATTAATACAAACTTGGTTGATTGGTTCCGTTTGAATATGCCTGCGAAATCAGGTTGCTCTCCTTTATGGCGAGGTTTGCTCAAGGTGTCAGGATGGATCATTGGCGATTTGAAATGGCAAGTTGGAAATGGAAAATACATTAGAGTTGGAAAAGACTATATATTGGGCATTGATGAACCTATGTGTCTTTCTAAAGAGATCTTGGATTATTTAAAAATATATGGTCTATCTTCTTTAGATCGTATCAGGAATATTTTTGGTCAGACTTATTGGTTACAATCTTTTGACTTGGGGTTGGTTGGTGAGGATGCATACTCTTGGGATTCCTATGTCAGTACTCTTGGTTCGGCTGGTGTTTTCTTAACAGAGCAAGAAGATAAGATGAAGTGGAGTGAAAATAAAAAAGTTGGAATAGTCACAGCAAAAACTGCATATGACAGAATTATGCAGGAGAAATATATCTATCCACAACATTGGTGGTATAAAAAGATTTGGAAATGGAATATAGCTTTAAAGCACAAGTGTTTTTTATGGCATGTACTACAGGGTTCTTTGAAAACTTGGGACAATCTCACTAAGCATGGTTGGTGTGGTCCAAATTGGTGTATCTTATGCAAGGAAAATTCTGAATCTATCAATCATTTGTTTGTTTTCTGCTCCTTTGGGGAAAAAGTTTGGGACTTTTGTTGTTCAAGGTTGGCATTCTCAAAGTCTTTGGAAAAAGTTGAATTTGGTGAGGCTTCACTAAGGTGGTATCGTTCATCCAAGGATATAGTACACGTCCCTATTTTTATATCTTGGACACTTTGGTTTTTCAGGAATTTATCTATCTTTCAAGATAAAGAGCCTGATGTTGTGTCTTGTGGAATTATGGCTATGAATTTAACACAACAATATTCTGAAAAGTTTACTACAGCAGTGGAGAGAAGGATTGGTCAGTTTTCCTTTGTTGTCAACCAGCCCATACTTTTCTTTGATGGGGCTGCACATAATGGATTTTGTGCTGCGGGTGCTGTAATTTACCTGAATGAGGATCACTATTATACTTTTCGTCTCAACTGTGGGAATGGCAGCAATATGAAAGCAGAACTTCTAGCTCTGTGGTGTATTCTGAGATGTGCCAACATTTTTGGGCTAGTTAATATAAAGGTTTATGGAGATTCGCGTGTGACAATCAAATGGGCAGCAAAAGAATTTGATCTAAATGTTATTGCCCTCTCACACTGGTGTAGGCATGCTAGGATGGAGATTGATCTGCAGGAACACATCTCCTTTGCTCACATCTTCCGTGAGTACAATGGACAAGCTGATGAACTTTCAAAGCAAGCATTATTGGGCATTGAAGGTTTACTGGTGTGGGAGGAATGGATGGAATACAGCATGCTGGAAAGTGGCGAAGTTTTTTTCTTTTAGGAAGCTTAAGAAAATGTTTTTGTTGTGGAAAACACTTTTTTGTAAGATCAATGTCTTTTGTCTTTTTCTGTTGTATATAGTCTTGCATGGACAATCATATGCAGTTGATAGGTGGCAGTATGTGGGACAAAGGGCATATTTTGTTGAATATACCTTTCGCAGGAAATGTGACAATTTTTGTACTATTTGATTCAAAGGAATAGCAATAGTACGTTTTTTTTTCGGATGAAAAAAAAAAACAAATTATAAAAAAACAATTGCCGATTAATTTTGATGATGATGAGAATTGTAACCCTAACCATGAAATGTATTGAACTAAAGTTTATTTAGTGCATACACCCGAATTAACGGTTGATGAATGATGTTGGTTATCTGGATCTCATGGCTATTAGCTATTTCACTTTACTGGAATCCACACGGTCTTTCCACACTGTCGATTTAACTTATGATTTAACAACAAACAACCCGATTAAATCTTTATTAATGATTGATATCCTTGTCATTTTATGTGCCGTGACTTTATCGTTTTGGGTGAGATCTTAAGTGGGAAACTGACATCTACCACGGGAACATTTCATTCCACGGGAAATTATGCAAAATATGTATGGAATAGTCAAACGAGTTTATTCAATCAGAAGTACTGCAACAATGACTTGGACACTCGAAAAGGCATTAACTTTTTTTTTTAAATCTTTATAATATTGGAAAATATAAAAAAAATCGATTTATTTGATTGTTTAATATTTAAGTTAAAAATTAATTTATATATATTTTTTAAATTTTATAAAATTAAATTTTGATAAGTAATAAACACATATTAAAATTTTTAATTACTTTCATTTTTTAGAACTTTATCTAACATAATACCACTCCAGTGGCTAGATATAATTTGTGGTTTAAAAAAATTCATTGCAGCCAAAATAGAATGTTCACATTGACACTATTTCTGTACACTACAAATGAACGACCACATTTGAGTTTGCCTATTGTTGGAAATATCTAATTAAATGAGTTGATCGCGTATTCACTGCACCGGCAGTCACCCTGTCAGTAAAGATTGTGTCAGCATGCTGAGAGAAATTACGCAGAGTAGAAGTGAAGATGTACTGAGAGAAATTACGCAGAATAGAAGTGAAGATCAGTGAAGTTTGTATCAAGAACCCAAGCTCGGTGAATGTAAAAGATTGCAGTGAAACTCATTTCCATGAATTGATGACCTGGGCAGTTGACTGTGGTAAATATGCAAGTCTATAGTTTTATGTTTCATTCTCAAGAATGTTGTTTATTGCAAGTCGCACATCTTCTCCAGTTTTACTAGCGTGAATAGTGTTTACATTTACCCGCAGTAAAAGAAATCAAGATTCACAAATAGTTCACCGTAGTGAAAGTTCTAAATTAACATTGAGTAACTTTGCGTTAAGATATTTTAGTTGTTATGTCTTAAAGAAATATTTTACATGATAAAGTTTGATTAAGTGAACCACGAAGTATTTGAGGATACCGCGAAGTAGAGTATTGCAGCCATGTTAACTTCGCATCACTCTGAAGTTCACCGAGCAGTGAAAAGTTGAAATTGCACAGTTACTTGCTACAAAGTGAATGCTGCGAAGTAAAAGTTAATTGCCACACAGTTAAAACTGCGAAGTTAATTCTTAGTGAGGAAAGTGTTCTGCGAAGATAAAATTGAAGTTCTCTACTGTATGGTCTGCGAAGTCCGAAGAAAAGAAAAAGAAGATATCCATCTACTGTGCAGTTAAATCTTCTTTACTACGCGGTGTCCTCATATGATCTAATATCAAAAATAAAAAGGGAGCATTTTGAAGAGGGTGATAAAGGAGGTTTAACACTAAATAAATAAGAGATATCGATGATGGGAAGGGAATTGAATATTTTAATAGCTAAATCACAAGCTAAAAAAGATATCTAGGAAAGAAAACAATCAACTATAATGAGGGCCCTTAGAGTGGGAAAAGCTCATCAAAAGGTTCCATCGTGGTTTTTCTCTCTTTCAATGCTCGAGGGGTAGGAGGGGCCCATAAACAAGAAGCCCTCAAAACATTGTTTTGAGTCTTTAAGCCAGATATTATTTTGGTTCAAGAAACAATGTGTTCAAGGGATAAGGCAGTGGAGTTTTGGCTTCCGATCTCAAAGATTGGTCCTTTAGCTCTCTAGTTGTCCAAGGCCTATCAGGGAGAATGGTGACAAGATGGAATCCTAATCTGAAAGGTATCTCCTCAAGTCTTGTTCCCTCAAGGATTTAGTATATTGGAATCTAAAGAATTAATTTTTTCTTAAACGGTTGAATGTTTATGGACCTTACATGGAAAGGAAGGTGTTTTGGGATAACCTGTCAGATGTTGGCGTTCTTAATCAAAAGGGTCTAATCATAGGAGGGGATTTAAATTTTACGTCTCTTAGAGAAATTTGGGGAGAAAAAGCTAGAACAAATATACAAGGGGATTATTTTGTAAGTTTTATTGAAAGGAACGATCTTATTGATTTCAAACCCTTAAAATTGATTCCTACCTAGTGAAATGCTAGGAGAGAAGCCATTTCAAAACAGTTAGGAAAATTCTTGGCATCAGAGGATGTATTTAACGAAGAGTATAATCTTAACATTGGGTGGGGACAAGAGAGCTTTATGATCATCAATTTATTTTTCTATAAATAGATAATGAGCATAGGAAAACGCCTAATCCCATGAAATTTAATTACACATGGCTTCTTGAAGACGATTTTCTAGCCTTGATCTATGTAAATTGGACGTGGCTTCTTGAAGACGATTTTCTAGCCATGATCTCTGTAAATTGGACCGATATTGATTCAAATAGAGATGAGATGGCTATGAAACAATTTATGGAATCTTTATGGAGGACAAAGGAGGTTATCAAAAATGGGTGAAAATGCATGTGGCCAAATCTCAAGTAGAGATGAGAGAGACAAGAAAAAATCAAGTCTAATTGAAGATAACACTTCAAAAAATTTGTCAAAAGAGAAGATCAATTCACTTAAATTGCTTGAGAGAAGAAAAAAGGGCTTTGAGCATGGATGTTTTCACAGTGCATCAACATTGTATTATAACTTCAACTGGATCCTGAAGATGGGTAGAGTGTCCACTTGAAACGCATTGATCATGTTTAAATCCTGACACAATGATATTCCAAAAGATCAAACACAAAGAAAGGACTTGATGGATAAGAAGAAAATAGCACAAAAATTGAAGAGTACGACTATTGGTTGAAGGAAGGGGATGGAAATACTAAATTTTTTCATAACTTTGCAAATTCCAATCAACATTTGAATACTAATTGGGAGATTAAAAATCAACATGGATAAGTGGTGAGTTTCTTTAAGGATAAAGTTGAAGCAACAAGGTTGTACTCCTCATCTTTCTTTTAAGGAAGAGAAAGGATGTCTTATCAAGGAAATTAAGATGATTATGAGGTTTGTGCCCAAACTTATAGGTAGAGCAAAGCAAAGCCTTTGAAGAGGAGGTAACTACTAAAGAAATAGAAAATACTTGAACTCCCAGTTAAAAAGGGAAAGAGTCTAAGACCCAATGATCTTTTGATCAAATTCTATCTAGCTTTTTTCGATCTGTTGAAGGAAGATCTTTATTCATAAGTCAAGAGGAGGGGAAAGCATTGGGGGATTCAAGACGTTGAATCCTTCAATGACTACAGACCCATCTATGTGTGCAATCTCATCTAGAAACTAATTTCAAAGATAATTGCTAACAAACCGAAGGTTGTTTAGTCAAGTTTAATCTCGGAGGAGTTAGGGGTGCATACAATCTACTTCTTTCGCAATATTGATTAGCGGATCTTCATCGAATTTCTTTAGAGCCTCGTGAGGTCTTAGACAACATTGAATTATATCATTTTGTATTCCCACTAGTTGTTGAAAGACTTAGTATGCTCTTTAAGGAAGCCAAGGATCAAGATGAGCTAAAAGGTGTAAAAATTTCAAAGTCAAATGTTATCACACCTCTTGTTGCAGATGACATTATGATCTTCAAACATGGAGATGTGCATTAGCTAGGGAAGATCAAGGACATCATACAATTGTATTGTAAAGCTATCAATATGGAGATTAATCAGTTCAAGACATATCCATCAACAAGACATAGGAGGTGGTAGAAATTGGTGCATTGTTTTCCCTCACTGTCAAGTAATTAGATCTAGTGATTAAATATCTCAATTTCAACGTAAATCATTATGGTTTTGAAGACTAGATTTGGATGTACAAGATACTTTGCCATAATTTTTGTATGAGTTAATAGATGGCTCTCCCAAGAAAGAAGATTGATCTTGGAAGTATTAAAGTCTATTGATGGCTATAGCTAATGTTCCTAAAGGGATTTGGTTCAAGGAGCCAAGATAAATCTTGAAAGGGGAGTCAATGCTGTGAAATGCTTTAGTAGAAGAAGCTTCCCCATGGTAGGTACATGGGTAGCATGGAAAATTGGAGATGATAGATAACTCAAGATTTGAGAAGATTCATGAATCAACATGGAAGGATCCTATGAGCTTTCTAAAGATTTGTTTAGTACAGTGCATAAAAATACAACCATGGGGAAAATGGGCAGACACAAAAATGGAAGAATGCAATGGATATTGGGCTAACGGAGAGACAAGCAAAAGCGTGGAATTATTGGATGAAACAATTGTGTCATCTAATTGTCTCCTAGAGCCATAAAATTGTCAAGGGAAGAGAATAGATTGTTTTAGTTTAAAAAAAAATATGGCCTCGAAAGAGTACACAACAAAGTTGGGCTATGCTCCGAAGGTAGAGGATGATTTCACGAGAGACAAAACTGGAAAAGTGGTGGTGGACAACCATGTGAAAATTTCGAAGTCCATTCAAAACCAATATTCTCTTATGGTTATCGTTGGCAAACAAGTTGACCTAAGATAATAGATTGAAATGTGGTTGGTGTGGGCCCAATGGATCATGTTTATGCTTAATGGATTCTGAAAGGATTTATCATTTATTTGCTGCTTGTTTTTTGCCAAAGCTATTAACCTAAGATAATAGGTTGAAATGTGGTTGGTATGGCAATAGATTTGTTTATGCTTGTGGATTTTGAAACGATTTATCAATTATTTGGTGCTAGTTTTTTGCCAAAGCTATTTGACAAGAGGCTCTAGTACGTATTGTTCAGGTTAATGAATTTTGAAACGGTTTATCGTTTATTTGCTTTTTGTTTTTTGCCAAAACTGTTAGGAAGGAAAGCTCCATATGTTCAAGCCAAAAAGAATAGTTGGGATGCGGATACAATGGAGCTGTTTGTTAAAGAGGTGGATTATGGACGGAGTCGTCAAAAATATATAAAGCATTGCCAAGTCTGATGGTTTACTGTTTATGTTTTCACGGATTTTGAAACGATTTATCATTTATTTGCTTCTTGTTTTTTACCAAAGATGTTCGAAAAGATACACTGTAACGGTGTGTTAAGAGGTGGATGATGGACAGAACAGTCGAAGATGGCATTGCTAAATCTGATGTTTTACAAAATCCGGTGGGTGCATAATGAACTAATTTTTGAAGATAAACAAGTTCCACCCATATGGGCATTAGAAAGGCAAACGAACACAAAAATAGTATAAAAAAAAAGAGTTCTAGCAATGCCAATTTTAGAATATTAAATTACATGGGGTTATTTTCATGGGCAAGTCAAGGATATGTTTGTGGAGCCGGAGCAATTGTATTAAAAATAAAATAACAATCATACTTTCCACTTGAAATATGCAGCTGGTAGTGGGATTTCAGCTGGTAGTGAAATATGCAGCTGGTATGTTTGTGTGCTATATATTTTGCTCAGATCTGCAAGTCAAAATGGTTATAAGAAGGTAAAGGCTATGGATGATTCAATGGTTGTCATAAATTGGGCAAACAACCAAACCGCCAAGATTCTGAGCCTGAAACCTGTTATGGACTTAATAGAGGAGGAAATTGCTGCATTTGAGTGGCTATAAGAAGGTAAAGGTTATGGATGATTCAATGGTTGTCATAAATTGGGCAAACAACCAAACACCCAAGATTCTGAGCCTGAAACCTGTTATGGACTTAATAGAGGAGGAAATTGCTGCATTTGAGTGGCTATCCTTAAATCATGTATATAGTGAGCTAAACAACTAGGCAGACGCACTATCCAAGCAGGCACTGTCTCTAAACCAAGGCACTCTAATAGAGCAAGAATGTAGAGAGGGTCATCTTCAGAAGGCGATCTCGATTTCTAGAGCAAGAATGTAGGGAGGGTCATCTTCAGAAGGCGATCTGAATTTCTTTATTTTAGAATGCTTAATCCTACGAGGATAAATCCACAAGTCTCTTGTTTCGATTGTGGCTGTACTCTTTTGGTTGTATTTTTGAGAGGTTTTGACTGTATCGTATATAACATAACATGATTATGGATAGCATCTCGCTTAGGGGGTTATACAGGAACAGTTTCGAGATGGTTTCGGTTAATGGCTCTGTAAGTGTGTGAAGGAAGGACAGAGACTGAGCTGTTATGGATCAGTGTACATATGTTTCTTTTTTGGAAGAACGATGGAAAATAATTCCTAAGGAAAAACATAAAATGATAGAAATCAAACTTTCAAACAAGAACTCCCGTCAGAAAGCATAAAACACAAAATACACATGACAAATGTGGAATATTATTCCAATCAATTTCACCAATTTCAATTTTGTTAATATTGATAATCCTCCAAATACTAATGTACTATCCCTAGAGAGGCAAACAATTTAAAAACCCCAAAGATCTTCCGATGATTAAGTTACAATGCTGCAGAGCATTAACATCCCATAACAAACCAATATTTCGATGAAATTGGCATTTAAAACATTATATACAAAATAATAGTAATTTTATACCAAAAAATATGCACTCATATCATTCATATTGATATTAAACAGGATTGGCACGTTCTTTGCGATTTCCTTTTGATGTGTTTAATGATCAAGATTGAAAAAAATATATGTAAAAAATAAAACGAAAGAAAGAAAAATAAAACAAATGAAAAACAGAACGAACAATTTATGAATATAATCAATTGCTTCCAAGCAACAACCGGTCGTTTCGGATTTTTTTGGAGGGGTGGGTGGAAATGAACACGAAAGAGCAATTTGCAGTTTTAGCCAAACACGTTTCAATTAGATACAACGAACTTTTATAATGATGCACAGCAAATTCATAGGTCACATCCTCCGATGAGAGGTATTCTACCCTCAAACACATTGAAGGACACTTCTTCGAAGGGGAAGGGTCTTATAGCCTCAAACATATGCATGTTGCAAGCCCTTACTTTGAAGGGTTTGCCCAATATGAATAAGCCTTTAATACAAAGGGCCATTTGGAGAGATTGCACAATGAATTCAGTGGAAGATGATCATATCCAAGGTGTTTGAGCCTTTGCATAAATGCAATGTTAATTTGCAATCTCCTACTATAAAGGGTTAAGCTAAAATGAATGAGTAACATGCAAAAGATCATCTGGCACTCATCAAAAAGGATAGGAAAGTATCTTAACATCCCACAGGATATGAAAGTGTCTTAACAACCTTTAGGAATCTTAATTCCCAAAGGATAGGAAAGTGTCTTAACAACCCATAACTTTAAGAGATGGAAAAAAGATGACAGGGTAGCGATGAAAACAGATGACAAGGTGGCTTATTAAGAGATAGATTTTAATATACCACCGGGGGCCAGCAAGATCGAAAATACAGTTTTCCATAAATTGAGCACAAGCTATTGCTGAGCAATATATAAAATACAAAGTTTGCTATTAAACATATTTGTTTGGGTAGGGTTTATCAAACGTCGCAAACCTAGTTTTTATTGCTTAAAACCACATTTACAGGTGACATATACTAGAAGGGCAATGCATATGCTATCCAAATCCAGGTTTTGCTCTTACAAGACCTCAGTCATTTTTTCGAATGAATTTTGTCTGCCTAAGTCTGCAAAGCGGTATAAGCTAAGGAAATATACAGGGAGTAAAGCATCCATGGCAGTTTCATTCATTGTTTTCAATGATCTTTGTCAGCCCAAATCGATAAAAAGTGCTATTAGCTAAGAAAAGATACTAGTAGGCATGCATGGCAAAGACAGTCTCTCGGCGGGTTTTTCTCA
The DNA here is from genome assembly GCA_027924585.1 of Larix kaempferi. Classification (NCBI taxonomy): domain Eukaryota; kingdom Viridiplantae; phylum Streptophyta; class Pinopsida; order Pinales; family Pinaceae; genus Larix; species Larix kaempferi. The sequence continues at coordinate 516,512 of BSBM01001500.1, read as the reverse complement.
AACACGAAATACTCAATATGTAAAATCACAACTCAATAGCATTCAATGAAAAGACAGAAAGCTAATAGAGTGTACAGGCAAGTTTAATGCGATCAAACACCAAAATTGCCTATTAAGTATACACATTTCAGTAACTTAAAACATTGAACATTTCTCCTCCGAGAATGATAATGAGATACTAATCTTCTGCCAAGAATATATATCTATAACATGTTTCTGAAAGCTAAAACACGGCGTATTCTACTTGTCTAAATATCAAAATTTCGTCCACCTAAAACTGTAGAATCTTAATGGAAGGTTAACCGCTAAAATCGCCTCAAGATTTGCTCTGCCAAAATCTGGCAATAACGGCGGGCAGTGATTAATGACGCCATTGTAATCTCCTAAAATGTAAACAGCACTTAACAGTCCATCGTATCATCATCTAAAACTCTTGAGAGGCGCTACCTATCTCGGCTCCCTTTCCCTTTCCAACCTTCTTGGGTAGCAAAACACCATGAATATTCGGCAACACGCCACCATTGGCAATAGTGACAGAACCTAATAATTTGCTGAGCTCTTCGTCATTCCTAACAGCTAGCTGGATATGTCGAGGCACAATCCTGTTTTTCTTGTTATCCCGTGCTGCATTCCCAGCCAACTCAAGCACCTGCAGTACACACAACCCATCCAAGTCATACTTAGAAAATATAAATTGAAAAACCAAGCATAATTTAAAACATTCATCTTATAGATTTATCTAAAACTTAAATCTATAAAAATATATCAAAATAACAAACCATTGGAATTAAAAGAAGAAGAAAAACACCAAAAGAAATTAAAGAACTACAAATACAAACTTCTTTATTTCTACATTAAAAGATTATACAAGATCAAGTACAGACATCCCCACCCAAATTATCTTTTATTAAGAGGTGGTGGTGCGTCTATTACAAAGTGGACCCACAAGGCAAAAACAAGTCATCACTTACGCTGGTAGGCACAATAATAACAGCCCGTTATCATAGACCCTGCAAGCCTTGGTTGGCAAACCCCACCCAGGCTATAGATATAAAAAGACCAGGCTGCCAAAAAGACTAGGCTGCCCAAGAGACTAGGTCGATTTGTGGACAAAACACCCGCGCCCTTGAACCAGTTAACCCTTGATGGCAAACCCCACCGAGATTACCAAATAATAGAACAATGGAAGAAGTGGTAACATGTACATCCTCTGGAGACCCATAAGGCGCAAACATGTCATCACTTATCTTGGCGGGATAACAACAAGAACTCACAAGGCACAAGCATGTTACGGACATATCACTGATCTTGGTGGGACAATAACAACAAAGAACTCACAAGGCACAAGCATGCTATTATAATAGCAAAACCCACAATGCACAAACAAGTCATTACATATCTTGACAAGGGTAATAACAATCATAACCTAACAAAAACCCATTTTCGTACAACCTGGTGGGATATTATTAATAACAAAACCCACAATGCACAGACAAATTATCTTGATGAGAATAATAGCAATCATAACTCAACAAAAACCCATTTTCAAACATATCATGACTTAACAAAAATCAATTTTCAAACATATCATTAGATATCCTGGTGGGGGCAAACTTTTCACTAACCCAGTTAGTCATGTCCTGATGAGGCAAAAAATTAACCCATTTTCGCCGACCTGACCCAGTTGGTCGTAGTGAAGACAATAACAAAAAAATCCAGATGAATGGTGAAGGCATTAGCAAAAACTCATTTTCAAACATGTGATGACTTATTCTGGCAAGGGTAAACTTCTCTCACTAACCCAGGTAGTCTTGATGAGGCAAAAGAATTCACCGACCTGACTCACTTAGTCCTGATGACAGCAAAACAAAACACATTTTCACTGGCATAGTCCGATGAGGACAATAACCAGGAAAAAAAATATAATTTTCACTGGCCCGCTTAGTCCTGGTGCATGAGTTGAAACAAATTTCACTGACACAGCTAGCACTTCTTGGTAAGAGCCACATGGACTTGTATTTTTGTAAGATTAAAAACAAATGCAATGTACACGAGTTAACAAAGGAATAGATCAGTGACCCAGTTAGCTAACAAGTACAAGTGAAAATGAAAGAAAAGTGCGCTGCAAGCTAAAAGAAAAATAGGCAAGTGAAAACGAATTGAAAGCGCGATGGGTAAACCCTAGAAGCTCACTTACAGCCCTCTAGAAAGACTTTCATCAGCGCTTGGTATTAAAAAGCCCCAACTGCCTAAGGATTTAAAGCCCTAACTTTAGCATAATAACAAAAATAATTAATAATTAAAAACGGGGAGAACAAGCCCCCATGTTTGGAAGGTCCCGAATCACTAAGATGGGCCCAGGGGTAAAGACAAGACAGAACTATAGGCAACACCCCATGGGGGAAAAAACCTAAAAAACCAATTATTTCGTATGAAATGGAGTTTTTAGCCCGAAATATTACAGAAAGAGAAAATAACAAAAACTCTTCCCATTGTATCAATTATGCCCTATAAAGCCAGTCATTAAGGAAAGGCAAAGCTCATTAACTTCAAGGGCTACTTCAGAGAAATTTGCATTGACGGGGACTTGGAAAAAAAGAATGCCAGAGACAGGCATTCAGAACAATCAATATTAAATCTCTTTATTTTGCCATTTTAGGGTTTCAAGCCAGTCAGCAAACAATGCAGAAACCCAAATGAATCTACAAACGACTGAATTAAAGAAACCCATGCCAATCATTAACAAAGCGGAAAACCGAGCAATTAAATAACTCATTAAAGCCCAACAAAATGCACATGGGCTACATTTCAGCCAGTAAGAAGAATAACAGAAACCCTAATGTAGGGTTCCTACTCACCTCTGCAGCTAGATATTCCAAAACCGCAGCCAGATAAACGGGGGCCCCTGCACCAACACGTTCCGCATATTTTCCCGCCTTTAGGAAGCGGGCAATCCTTCCAACCGGGAATTGCAGGCCAGCCTTCTGAGACCTCGAAACGGACTTCGTAGCCTTCGCCTTCCCTCGGCCACCACCGCCACCTCCCGAAGAACTCATGCTGCCGATATCCCTGTTGGGTGTTGCAGTTAAAACTCTTCTTCTTCACAAAAACGAACCACGGCCTCGCCCTGAAGAATAATTGAATATATATTACAAGCAGGCAGCAGCTCCAAATCTAACCCGCTGTTATTACAAAATTACAGTTACGCTCCCCTATTATATAGAGCATTCCGTGTGTTTAAATTCGAGTATTATTTTTTTCTTAGGCGTTTCACCTCGGATCGATGACGTGGAAGAATGTTTATCCTTGAAACCAACTAACTCATGCCACCTTGACCCGATATCTCGTAGTGGTGGAAAGCATTTATGCTTCTGAGTCCCAGTGGTAATGACATGGCAGGATCTTAAATTAATTTGATTTTTATTATTTTAAAATGTAGTCGGAATTCATAGTTTCACTTTCGTAAGAGTTCCACTTATTCGTGTTTTGAGTGAATCGTGTCAAAATACATTATTATTAAAATACTATGTTGTTAATTCGAATATAATTAAAATAATAATAATAATTTATTTTAGATTACAATTTAGCAGAGCCAAACTTGTGGCTGATAGGTTACAAGTTAAGTGTCATGAATAAGTTATCTATTACTTGTTTTCTATGTGTAGTTGTAATCAATAGTTGTCTATGCTTCAACTATTCTTTTTTATATTCTTTTTTTTAATAATTGTTTATTTCGAAATTGGAATGACGTCCATAAAATCAAACTGGACAATACACTTGTCTCATCCTCCTGCAATATAAAAAAAACATACTTGCTACTCCACCCCAAATTCTAAAATATAAACATTTATCGATGTAACAAACACCAATTTGTTGTATGAGACTCTTTTGTTTGTGGGACAAAGGACCCGAAACAAGGTAAATTAGGGTTATGACCAAGTAAGCAAGGTAAATTAGGGTTTTATTGACATATTGTCAACTTTGTTTGAGGAGACTTTATGTCATGGTCTCGATGAGTAGGCACCCTGGCCACCTCACCACCCATGACGGGCATCAATAAGCTTCGACAAAGAGGGGCTTGACCAAGAAGCCAAGATGGGCGCATTGGCAAGCTACCCGACTTGGAAGATCTGTTAGTGGCATGTGAGAGGATAGCATGGGTTGGAGCACCCACCTCAGGTGGCACCACACATGGTCGCTTGGGCAAGTAAGGGGACCCGATAGGCATCACGGTGGGCTTCAGTTAAGTCGAGAAATGGACGCACCGATGAAAAGCATGACTTGGGAGCTTGGTGGGAGAAGCCCGGGAGAACGCAAATCTAAGTGTGGGCACACAGAGGTCGACAAACAAGCAAAGTGTGGGCAAGCACGTCGATCCATAAGTGGAAGTGGGCACACACCCAACCAGCAAGGAAGCGTCCAAGGCAAGTAAGAAAGGGTGTTGGCAAGGTGGATGTGAGTAGGAATCAACATGTCAAAACAACTTAGGGAGGATCCCCTAGCCGGCTCCAAGTGGACACCATACACTTCGTCGACAAGTCGGCTTGAAACAAGGGTGGGCAACCACAAAGTGTGGGGACCCTTGGTTGCACCTATTGGCTAAGGCGAGCAACTATAAGAAGAGAGGGACATTTGTGGCAAAAGGATCATCCAAGAAGTGGGAGTTCAAGGAGACAGTTCGCACTAAGTCTGAGGCACAGTCGGTAGTAGACAGGCAGAAGGCATGTTTTAGCTAGGACAATGCACAACTGGGCTAAATGAAATGGCTTAGAATTCAACAAGTGTGCACATGAGCCACAGGAGGCGGTCTTGAGGGTTGCTTCAAGAGGAAATCGATAGACAAAGAAGGGCATGTTCTTGTGTATGGGAAATTCTTTAGGGTTTCCAAAGAGGCTTGCCAATGGGCACTATCCTGAGTCGCAGTCTGCAAGTGCACCCATTATTGAATGTAACTTGTACTCTTGCACTTGCATAATAAAGCTTTTAGGTACACCTAGTTTGGGGTGTCGCCTTAGATTGTTCTTGTCTCTCTTTAGTGTATATTGGCTAAGTGTAAACTAGTTAAGTTTTTAACACATAAAATGGCTAAGTATAACATTGAACAAGAATAAGTGTAAGTGTTAAGTAAGGCATAGTTTGTCGAGCTTCCAAGCCAAGTTGGTCTTGCCTTTGACGAAGATACTCGGGCAATGTCGCACTGTCTTTTGGGTGGAACAAAACTTTGGTTTTGGGTCAAATTGGTAGACTTGTAACAGGTGGTATCGGAGCATTGAATCAGTTGGGCTCTTCACCACTCTTCTACCGACGGGGTTGTATGAGAACATACAAACAGGTTGGGATCTTCACCATTCTTCTACTGAAGAGGTGGTATCGGAGCAAGAAGAAGTTGGGATCTTCTCCATGATTCAAGGAAGTTTGTCATAGGTTGAACACAGAGTTGGGAACACACCAGTAGAGCAATGGGAGGTCGCACTAAGCAGGCAGTGCGCCCGACACATCTTTGGGGTGTCAACGAAGCATAACGACCCGGTATAAAATGGTGCCCATGTAGTAGGTGCTCGGCATGAGTCATGAGGCTGAAGTGTGCCCAGATTTGTGATTCAGGAAAAAGAGCAAGTGTTGGAGGTTGTTCTGGCAAGGCACGGGAGGCAATTCAAAGAGAGTGCACTGGGAAACAGTGCACCTGAATCGGGTTGTGGTGTGTAGACAAGATGCAGACCGATAGAAGTTCCCAATGCACCCAATACAATGAGACAGTTTGGGTAGTTCTTTAGAAACCAGTGAACTAGGGCTTTGGTGGTGGGGGTGCGGATGGGAAGAAGAATGCCCAATAGCATTGCAACACTCAGCAAGAGTGTGTCCTCACCAACGGGCAAGGATACTACTTTCAAAGGACAAGTAACCCAAGACTGTGGGCTCTTAACGGATATTGGCAGACGGGTGTGAAGTTGCCCGACATTCAACACACTTTGGTGGAAGTGCACCCAGCACTGAGTAAGTGTACTTGAGGCAATTTGGAAAATTGGCTAATTCTGCAATGGGGTTGTGCACTATTGGACAAATGATGGATTCTAAAGAAGACCTGTGTGTTGGATCAGATGTGGAATAAGTCTTGCACCGTGAAGATAGCGATGAGGGTCCAACTCCAAAGACTCCAAAGGTGAAGACAAGGCTCACAGCGCTTGAAAGAAGTGTTGAGTAGATGTCAACTACTCTTTCTAAGCACGCCAAGAAAGCAATAAACATGGAGGTGGAAATGGACCATATGCGGAAGATGTTCAATGAGGCTATAAGTGAGTGCCAATCCACTGCAGACATGCTAACAAAATTAATGAAAATTGATACCAATGGCAGAGTCATGAAGCTTGAAGGCCTAATGCAGAAGCTTCAACTCCAAGTCAAGGAGCAGGATGAGACCATCGTTTTGCTGAAACGAACCATTGCAAGAGGGAATGTGTTGGAAACACCTATAAGAATAAAGATGAAGGAACCCGATCCGTATGATGGGACCCATAACGCCAAAATACTCAGGAATTTATGCTGAGATATAGAGCAATGGCTTGAACAAGTGAATAGGAATTCAGATGAGTCCAAGGTAAACGTTGTTGTTATGTTCCTTACCGGCACAACAAAGTTGTGGTGGAGGAATTGGGCCGAGGACATGGGTGAGTTAGAAAGGATCGAGAACCGGACTTAGATGAAGGCTACTTTAAACGCACAATTTGGACTAGGGAACCAAGGATGGGTTGCACAAAATGAGCTTATGAAGCTCAAGCATACCGGAAGGGTTCAAGGTTACATCAAAGCCTACATAAGCCTCATGTTGGAGATAAAATACATGAGGGAAGAAGATAGGCTATATCACTTCATGGGAGGTTTGAAACCTTGGCCGCAAATGGACTTGTGACGTCAAGGTGTGTAGACCATTGTCGCAATAATCTCAACAATCAATAAGCTACTCGACTACCAAGAAGAAGACAAGGAACGATTCAAGGATGGTGAGGATGGTCATGAGAGAGTGCTTGGAAAGTGTAAGAAGAAGATGAAGGGGAAGGCAAAGTTAGGTGGAAAGTGTGACGACGAGAAGGCCAAAAATGCAAAGGCACACAAGGATAGGTCTAAACCCATCTCATGTTGGATTTGTGCAAAATATCATTTTACCAAAAACTGTCCATTGAAACCATAGAAGTTATCTGCAGTTAAGCAAGTAGAGCAGTCGTCGATAGGAGCGTTGCAGGTGTTGAGCATGTTCTTGAGGAACCGATAGAAACCCATGAACATGACTACACGACGCTTTGCTACGTGACGGAAGAATTGAACGGGCAGTAGGTGGTTGCGTTGGTGGAATGTGGTGCGGCGCACAATTTCATGAAGGAAGAAGTGGCCAAGAAATTTAAGTTGCACGTTGAGCCTGAGAAGACTCTCTTAAAAGCAGTCAACTTGGAAGTGGAAAAGGTAGTTGGAGAGGCCAATTGAGTAACTTTGAAACTTGGTGAGTGGACCAATGAGGGAAGCTTCATGGTCGTGCTGATGGACAACTTCAATGTTGTCTTAGGCCAAGAATTTCTAAGGAAGGAAAATGCAACTCCCATGTCTCACTTAGAATGTGTATCCATATTTATGTGAGGGGATTTGATTTTCGTGTAGATGGTGAGGAAGTTGTAGAGAGTTGGGAGGGTGACTTCCATAAGAGTAACACCTTCGACAAACCCAATTACAACAAATCCTCATGATGCAAGAGGTATCGGCAACCTAATGGGAAAAGAATGAGTCAACAAGGAGGGCATATAATAGCAACCTAAGAGCAGGAAGGGGTACCAAGCAATGGTGCAACCACTTCGAAATTGGATGGGAAAAACTTGTCAAATGACCCATAAGTCATAATACTATTGGAACAAGGTGACAACAAGATCAACGGGAACTTGCCTCTCTTGCTTTATTTGAGTAGGAGGATGACAATGGGACAGCCAGGAGGAGATAGTGACCTGGGCGATGATCGTGGGCACCATCTACTTGACCTTTCTCACTAAGGTAGGTTGCACAAAAAACCCACTACCTTTGTCGTAGGTAGTCAGGACCTTGAATGCCTTAGGCAAGAGTCATTCCGGAAGTGAAATCCAAGCTGAGCATTGAACATAAGGTTTAGTGTCGAGTGGCAGGAGCAACATGCTCTCCACAATAGTGTGACTATTTGATTGAGTTGCATAGAGACTCGTGTGTGTTACATTGTGATGTGCAAACTTGGGACTTCGACTAGTTGGATTGGTCACCCAGACGATTGTAGAGAAATGAGGGAGTGCAAACTCATACATATTGGCAAAGGACGACGCGGAGTGACGGTGACCAAGAAGTAGTGACTGTGGCAGGCAGTTATGACAGAAAGTTTCCAGATGCGAAAGGTAGCTTGGACACGTTGCTGAGGGAAACAACAACTTGTAGTGGGGGAGGATGTCATGGTCTGATGAGTAGGCACCTTAACCACCTCACCACCCATGACGGGCATCAATAAACTTTGACAAAGAGGGGCTTGAACAAGAAGTCAAGATAGGCACGTTGGTAAACTACCCAACCTGGAAGCTCGATTGGTGGCATGCGGGAGGTTAGCATGGTTCGGAGTATCCACCTTGGGTGGCACCACACCCAGGTGCTTGGGCAGGCAAGTGGACCTAGAAAGCATCACGGTGGGCCTTGGTTAAGTTGAGAAGTGGAGGCACCAGTGAAAAGCATGACTTGGGAGTTCAGCGGGAGAAACCCAGGAGCACGCCAAGCCAAGTGTAGACATGTGGCTGTTGAAAAACAAGTGAAGTGTGGTCAAGCGTGTTGACCCAAAAGTGGGAAGTAGGTGTGCGCCCAACTAGCAAGGAAGCGTCCAAGGCAAGCAAGCAAGGACATTTGCAAGGTGAATGTGAGTAGGCATCGTTGTGTTAACCCCCTTTTTTAGAGATTAACATGTATGAAATGTGATTCTTTTTATTGACTTATCCACCACCACTGTCACGTACCCGATGACCATACAATGTCTTTGGGGCCACGGGGTACTCATACAACTTATCAATTTACCCACTGATACCCAAATTCGTTTTTTATAAATTAATATCAAAATTTACAGTGAAAATGAATTATACGGTCACCCAAATAAAACAAATACATATACTAAAACATACATGCAAATTCTAGCATGCATGTACCCATACCATGCCATGAAATCCATGCAATTAAATAATCACATAATAGTAATTAAACTATATACATAACAAATAAATATACTTGGCATTTCATACATAGTTATATATGTATCTTAAAAAATATCCTCCAACTGACTAATGACTAAGGACATTCCTCCCAGTCGAAGGCACTCTATTATACTAGTTCTCTCTATAATAGAGGTCATCGCCAAGCTGGGGCTATCAATCCACAAGAAGGTGTTGAATCCCCTCTATAACTATCCCAATCCACTAGCACTCCTCCCCCATCAACTTGCATAACCCAAGGAATGGGGTTCCCTTCTATGAGTTACCAATCCCTTTGGTTATTTCCCAATCCCATCTAGGGCTTCAGCACAGGCCGACTAGGGACTCTCTATGTTGGGACTCTAAGGAACTCAGCTGTAATTTTCTCATGTTCTTGAGTAAGACTCCAGGCTATGGTATAAAGTGATGTGATGTAGCCAATAAACTTTAATTCATTCACAAGATCTAAAAACCATGCAAACACATGAGAGTGGAAAAATAAAAACACTTTTTTCCTTCTCCATCATAACTATTGCAATGAAGGTTCAACCTCTTATAACTGATATCTGAGATTTTCAAAAATTGCTAATTTTAGAAAATTATCGCATGACTCTAAAACTAACCACTAACTTAAAGCTAACTAGAGCGACACTAGTTGTCAACTCGCTTTTCTAATTAGGTGCATAAACTAACATATAACTGATAATTACATATTTAAAAAATCCCACAAAAACACTAAAACTCGGATTTGAGGCACTATATGAAGGAATTAGGCCCCGAAAAAGGGTCGAAAAAAGGTCCGATAGGAAGGATCTCATTAGTCACTGCAGTGAACTCTTTTAAACGTTACTTCTTGCTAAATTTGAGCCCAAATAGATAAACGAGTCAAAATTTATGACCGTCGAAAATCCCTACATTTTTTTTTAAATTTTCAGCCCACGGAAATCCCTACATCATTCTCCTCTAGTTGGAAAGAACACAACTCCTGCAAGTTACTGCCTTCAAACTGCTTCCACTTTATGGGATCTAGATTCAACAAGTCCCCTTCTATATGTTGGTTGTGGAGCTCGATCTTCTAGATTTAGAGATCGTGTTTCAGCCATGTTTGGATCCCAGACCACGACGAGGGGGTGTGGGGGGGCTATCCCCCCCACTATAGTTGCCATCGGGGGTCTAGGGCGGTCGACGACTGATTTGTGAGCTTTCCTCTGGCAAGGGTTCAGGGGCAACACCCCTGTAGCGAAAATTTCTGAAAAATGCCTTGTCAAATGTTGTATTTTCATAGCCATGGCTTGGTCAATAATGGGTAATTTATGGGCCCATGGTCTTGGGTATCCAATGGTATTTTCCCATGGTAATCCCTCTTTAAAAATAAGACATTATAACACGGTTGTGTGTTGTAGTATTGTATTGTGAAAATATCTCTATGATTTTGTAGAGAGGCTGTGAGAGAGTGAAGAGGAAGTTGCAATGGATGTGTTGCAGGTTGTATCCCTTCATTTGCTGGACGGTATAATAAAAGGACTGGCAATTTCAATGTGGACGTAACCATCTTGGGTGAACCACGTATATTGGTGTCTCTCTTGTATCATGTTTATATGTTTTATTTCTGCATCTTATTTTATGCTATTGTTATGCGATCTTGTTTTCTAACAATTGGTATCAGAGCCAAAGGCCTATTTGCGCATAAACTCTTAGGAAAGAAGAGTTCCTGGTTCAAGTGGGAGCAATGGCGAAAGAAGGAAAGTTTAGGGTCAAAAAATTTAATGCCCAAAACTACCAATTATGGAAGATGCAAATGGAGGACTATATATATTATAAGGATCTATTCCTACCATTGGGAGGAAAAGCAAAACAGTATGTGGCTATGAAAGCCGAAGAATGGGAGGTTCTTGAAAGAAAGACACTAGGAACAATTCGGTTGTGCCTCGCTTCATTGGGGGCTTTCAATATTTCAAAAGAAAATATAATGGAGGGTCTGATGAGCACATTGCATAAACTGTATGAAAAACCCTCAGCCTCCAACAAGGTATTTCTAATGAAGCATTTATTTAATATGAAGATGTCAGAAGGTGGGTCTGTTGTTGGCCATTTAAATGAATTTAATATGATTACTAACCAACTAAGTTATGTAAAAGTGAAATTTGAAGATGAGGTTAGGGATCTTCTAATATTGTGCTCATTGCCAGAAAGCTGGGATGGCTTGGTCATGGACGTAAGTAACTCTATCTCTGTTTCAAACACTTTGAAATTTGATGATGTTGTTGTTATTCTTAGTGAGGAAATGCGAAGAAAAATCACAGGTGACATCAGGTAATGCATTGACCATGGAGAATAGGGGAAGACAAAAGGAGAGAGGAAAGAGCCCACGTAATCATGGGAAGTCTAGGAAGGGAAAATCCAAGTCCAGACTGGGAAAGATAGAGTGTTGGAACTTTGGAAAGAAAGGACATATAAAGAAACACTGCAGATCTCTAAAGAAGAAAGGAGATGGACAACAAGAGACTACTCAGGAAGCAAATGTAGCAGGTGATGTGTTACAAGATGCTTTGATTCTTGCATTAGATAGTACTATTGATTACTGGGTAGTAGATTTAGGGGCCTCATGTCATGCTACACCCCACAGGAAATTATTTCATGATTATGTTCCAGGTGATTTTGGACATGTTTTATTGGATGATGATGAACCATGTAAAATTGTTGGAATGTGTAAGGTACATATAAAGTTAAATAATGGAGGTGAGTAGTTGTTGAAATATGTAAGGCATATTCCTTCTATGAAAAGAAATCTGGTCTCAATAGGCCAGTTGGGAGATGGTGGTTGTTTATCTATGTTTGAAGAAACATGGTGGAAGATCATTGAAGGATCACCGATCGTAGCAAAATGAGATAAGATAGGTACGTTGTATTTATGTCCTAATAATACTAATTCTTCTAACTTTGTAGCTTCCACAGAAACATATACAACATTGTGGCATCATAGGCTTGGCCACATGAGTGAGAAGAGGATGCAGATTCTCCACTCAAGGAAGTTGCTGCCAGATCTAAAGCAGGTAAGTTTGGAATTCTATGAGAACTATGTTTATGGAAAACATAAGAGAGTCAGATTTCTCAAAGTTGGGAAGCAAAAGAAGAGTGAAAAAATAGATCTTGTGCATACAGATGTATGGAGACTGGCTCAGGTACAATCTCTTGGTGGCTCTCATTAATATGTTACTTTTATTGATGATGCAACTAGAAAAAATTGGGTTTATTGCATTCGACAAAAATCTGATGTTTTTATTACTTTTAAAAAATGGAAAGCTTAGTTTGACAATGAGATAGGAAAAAGGTTAAAGTGTCTCAGATCTGATAATGGAGAATAATATTACGACAAGCAGTTTGATAGTTACTATTCATACCATGGGATTCATAGAGAGAGGAATGTTCCATGAACACCACAAGAAAATGATGTGTCAGAGAGGATAAATAGAACAATCATGGAGCATGCAAGGTGTATGAGATTGCATGCAGGGTTTCCCTTACAGTTTTGGGTAGATGTTGTAGATACCTATGTTTACTTAATGAACAAAGGGCCTTCAAGCACTTTGGATGGTGGGATTCCAGAGGAGGCATGGACAGGTAAAAAGGTAAACTACTCATTGCTGAGAACTCTTGGTTGTGAAGCATTTGTCCATATTGATAAAGAAAATATAACAGAGCTTGAGGCTAAATCCAATAAATGTACCTTTATTGGATACGGGGTTGATGATTTTGGTTATCGCTTATGGAATTATGAAAATAACAAAATCATTAGGAGTAGGGATGTGGTATTCAATGAAAATTTTATGTATAAAGATCAGCTGTAGAGAAAAAAACAAGAAAAGAAAAACACAGAGTACACAATGCTTAATGAAATCAAAGAAAGTAAAGTTCCAAAGGTGCAAAAAAATTAAGAACAACAGCAGGTACCTCAAAATCCTACATGTGTTAGAAGATCTACCGAGTTAAGTAGAACCCCTGAACGATACTCTCATTCACTGTATTATTTATTGATGACTGATTCTGGCGAATCAGAATGTTATGAAGAAGCAATGCAAGTGGAAACTAGGAAGAAGTGGGAGCAAGTCATGAGTGAGGAGCTGGACTCATTGGTAAGAAACCAAACTTGTGATTTGCTTCAGTTACCTTCAGGTAAAAGAGCATTGTAGAATTAATGGGTTTACGGGTTGAAGGAAGAAGAGGGATGAAATAAGCGATATGAGGCTAGACTTGTTGTAAAGGGGTTTGTACAAAAGAAAGGTATAGATTTTGATGAAATATTTTCTGTTATTGTTAAAATGACTTCAATTAGAACTATTTTAAATATATTGGCAGTAGAAGATTTTCATCTTGAATAGTTAGATGTAAAAACAACCTTTCTCCATGGGGATTTGGAGGAAGAGATTTATATGCAGCAACATTCAAAGGGAAGGAGAATTTAGTATGCAGGTTGAAGAAGACTTGTATGGCCTGAAGCACGCTCCAAGGCAATGGTATTTAAAATTTGATAGGTTTATGACAAAACAAGGTTATAGCAGATGTCATTCTGACCACCATGTTTATTTCAAGAAGCTAGAAAATGGAAGATACATTATCTTGTTATTGTATGTGGATGAGATTCTTGTTCCAGGGTCTAACATGCAGGATATAAATGTGCTCAAAAGGAAATTAGCTAATTCATTTGCGATGAAGGATTTGGGTGTTGCAAAGCAAATCCTTGGTATGAGAATAACAAGAGACATGAAAAATTGCAAATTGACATTGCCTCAGGGTGAGTACATAGAAAAGGTGTTGGAGAGGTTTAGAATGCAGGATGCAAAACCAGTTAGTACACCTTTGGCCAACCATTTCAAACTAAGTAAGGAGTTGTGTCCCAAGACATAGAAGGAGATAGAATACATGTCCAAGGTTCCCTATTCATCAACAGTTGGCAGCTTTATGTATGCCATGGTGTGCACAAGACTAGATATTGCACATGTAGTAGGATTTGTGTGTAGGTATATGAACAATCCAAGTAAATAGCACTAGAAGGCAGTAAAGTGGATTTTCAGGTATTTGAGAGGTACTTCTACTCTTTCATTATGTTTTGGAGGTTCAGACATTGCTCTACAAGAATATGTTGATGCAGATATCACAGGTGATAAAGATAGCAGGAGGAGCACCACAGGGTATGTCTTTACTGTAGGTGGAACAACAGTAAGTTGTATTTCGAAACTGCAAAAAGTTGTTTCACTTTAAACAATGGAAGTAGAGTATGTTATTGCTACAGAGGCTAGTAAAGAGATGATTTAGCTACAGAGGTTCGTGTAGGAATTGGGTAAGAATAAGGAGAATAGTAGGTTGTAAAGTGACAGCTAGAGTGTCATTCATATTGCAAATAACTCATATTTCCATCCTAAGACTAAACATATATAGCTCAAGTACCATTTCATACAATATGTTCTGGAAGATGAACTATTGAAGTTGGAAAATATACACACTAGCCAGAATCCTGCAGACATGTTGACAAAGGTAGTAACTAGAGAGAAATTGAGTTCTTGCTTAGTTTCAGTTGGCCTTCAAGCATGAAGGTGAAGATGAGAAATTTCCCAGGTCCAAGGTTTGGTGCATAGTCCAGCAGATACAATTGTGGTGGAGTTGTTGTGATAAGTCTCAAAGTGGGAGATTGTTGGTTATGGAGCCTGCTCTTCCATAAACAGAGATTGTGTTTCAACCGTGTTTGGATCCCAGACCATGACAGGGGGGTGTGGGGGGGCTTTCCCCCCCACTACAGCCCCCCCTTGGTAGGTGTTCGGGGGCAGTGTCCTTGTAGTGAAAATTTCAGAAAAAAATGCCTTGTAAAATGTTGTATTTTCATAGTCATGACTTGATCAATAATGGGTAATTTACAGGCCCATGGTATTGGGTATCTCGTGGTATTTTCCCATGGTAATCCCTCTTTAAAAGAAAGACATTGCAGTACACCTGTGTGTTGTAGTATTGTATTGTAAAAATATATCTATGATTGTGTAAGAGAGACTATGAGAGAGTGAAGAGGAAGTTGCAGTGGATGTGTTACGAATCGTATCCCTTCATTTGTTGGACGATATAATAAAAGAAGTGGCAATTTCTATGTGGACGTAGCCCATCTTGGGTGAACCATGTACATTGGTGTCTCTCTTGTATTGTGTTTATGTGTTTTATTTCTGCATCTTATTTTATGCTATTGTTCTGTGATCCTGTTTTCAAACACTGTAATCCATGTACTCTCTACTGGTGCTAAGCCTTCCCACTGGACCAAGTATCAGCTGTGTTGGCCTTGCCGAGTATGGAGGTTATTCTTATCTAAAATATGTGCAATATTTTCTTTGTTCTTGCTTGGAATGGCATGTTTCCATTCCACCTCCACCTCATTGTCATCACCTAGGTTGTCCCCGTGGAAGATATATAAATAAGAAATGTTAAATGCGAGGGAAATATCAAGAAAAACTAGTAAATAGACCTTATAAGCATTATCATTAATTTTCTTGAGAATCTTGCAAGGACCAATTTTATTATGCTTGAAGTTCTGGTAGGTTCCTCTACGAAACCACTCTTTCCATAAATAAATCATCACCAAATCACCTTCAGTGACTACTTGATGTCGTCGATGAGCATATTTTATAAAAAAAAATTGCTCGTTATTGGCCTGTAGATTTTGTCTCACTTGTTGCTATAACTGTTGAATGTGTTCTACAAATGCTTCCCCATCATCACTGATTCTATCCCCAAACGATAACTGCACCAAATCTAAGACACCCATAGGATTTCTACCGTAAACAAATTGAAATGGATATTTACCTATAGATCTATTCACTGAGCTATTATAGGCAAATTCTGCTTGAGGTAAAACCAAATCCCACTATTTGGGCTTCTCTCCAACAATGCTCCGTAACAGGTTGCTTGAAATTTGATTTACTCCCTCAGTGTGGCCATTTGTTTGGGGGTGATTGGCATTATTGAACTGTAATTTAGTCCCCATTTTATTCCATAAACCCCTCCAAAAATGACCCAAAAACCGAGTATCTCTATTACAGGTAATAGTTTTTGGAACACCATGCAATCTAACAATTTATGAAAAAAAAACAATTCTGACACTTTTGATGCATCACTAGTTTCCTTGCAAGCAATGAAATTAGTCATTTTAGAGAACCTATCAACAACCGCAAAAAAAGAATCATTACCTTGCTGTGTGTTTGGGAGACCCAACACAAAGTCCATGTTTAGATATATCCATGGGTCTGTGGGCACAGGTAGTGGCGTGTACAACCCTATATTCTATGAATTTCCTTTATCCATTTGACAAATCCTACACCGTGCCACATACCTTGTTATATCCTTTTTCATCTTTGGCTAGTAATACTTATCTTCGATTAAGGCTAGCATCTTATCCTTTCCAAAATGTCCTGGTGACTGGATTCTTCAATTGTTCCACAATCTCCCCAAATTGTTATCATGCGCATAGAGATCCTTCAATGCAGCAAACCATTTACTTGATTTTCCATGGTTGTCAAAAGAATAGTGTGCTAAATCAAAGCATCTGCGACCTAATTCTGTCTTCCTGATTTGTGCTTCAGAACAAAGGTATAGCCTCGTAATAAAGAGACCCATTTTGCATGTCTATTGTTCAATTTCATTTTGGTGTTTACATATTTTAATGTAATGTGATCAGTAAATAACACAAACTCTTTCTCTACTAAATAATGCCTCCAATGTTGCAATGCTTGCACAATTGCATAAAATTATACATCATATGTGGAGTAGTTATTTCTTACCTTATTAAACTTTTCGCTGAAAAATGCAATTGATCTACCTGCTTTGCTGAGTAAGCTCCAATGCCTATATGTGAGGCATCACAATCTACCTCAAACACTTTATCAAAATTTGGTAAGGATAATATAGGTGCCTCAGTTACCTTCTTCTTTAGAAACTTAAAACTTTCCTCAGCTTCATTGGTCCACTTGAATGTCGTGCCTTTGGTGCAACATGTTATGGGTGCTACAATACTGCTAAAATTTCGAATAAATTTTCGGTAAAAGGTGACCATCCCATGAAAACTTCTTACTCATCTTTATGCTCCTAGGACTAGGCCACTCCAAAATTGCTCTGACCTTCTCTGAATCCATCTTAACTCCTTCTATTGAGATGAAAACACCCATAAATACCAAACTTTCTTGCAGGATCCTACATTTCTTCAGGTTTTCATAAAGATGATGTTTTCTCAATGTATCCAATATAATCTTTAAATGCCGCAAGTGATCTTCTTTGTTGTTACTGAAAATTAGAATGCCATCAAAATAAACGACAACAAACTTACCAATATAAGGTTGAATTACAATATTCATCAACCGCATGAAGATACTAAGTGCTTTGGGCAACCTGAATGGAATCACCATCCATTCATATAGTCCATCCCTGGTCTTGAAGGCAGTTTTCCATTCATCTCCTTCACGAATCCATATGCAGTGGTTCCACTTCGCAAATCAATTTTACTAAAATACTTAGCTCTGGATAACACATCCATCATGTCTTCCAAGCGTGACATAGGAAACTGTGATGATAATTTTATTAATTGCTCTATTATCTGTGCACATCCTCCACGTATTATCTTTTTTTGGAGTCAACAATGTTGGCATAGCACAAGGACTCCTGCTTTCTCTTACCAGGCCTTTATTTATAATCCATGTTACTTGCCAGTTGAGCTCTGCATGTTGTGTAGGACTTGTCCTATAGGTTTCCCGATTAGGAAAAGATGATCCTGAGATTAGATCAATGTGATGTTGAATATCCCTCTTTGGTGGAAGACTACCAAGTAGTTCATTAGGGATAATATCAACATAGTCTTTTAGTAACTTGGCCACTTCAGTAGGTATTGGTATGTTTTCCTTGGCTCCTTTTTGCATTATCAATTCATAACATAATCTTGTTGCTTTCATTTTCTTAACAAGCTCTCTTTCTGACAACATATTCTCAACTTTCCCTTCATCCTTAAGGAGCAAAAGGACAACTTTTGATCCATCCTTCCAAAAGGTGTAGGTATTCTTTTCTCCATCGTGCATGAATTTTCTGTTATATTACCAAGGCCTCCCCAATAACATATGGCATGCATCCATTGGAATGACATCACACCATACTTCATCTTTATAAGTATTACCAATGGAAAACTTGATCAAACATATTTTATTAATGGTGACTTCATTCTTTTTTTTTAACCATGCAATTCGATAAGGATGGGGATATGTTTCACAATGTAATTTCAACTTATCTACCATATCTTTGGAAACCATATTCTCACAACTGCCACTATCAACAATAACTTGATATACCTTTCCCCTAAAAGTGCACCTGGTTCAAAAAAATTTGTCCGAATCCATGAATATTCGTGTCGCCACGCTATCTTTGCTATTTTTTTAGAATCACCATTGACCTCTAAATCATGAGATTCTTCCCCATATTGGGCGAGACTTTAGATTCAAATCCTTCTTCTTCATTCTTAGCTTGGACCAAGTTTAAACTAGGTTGTTGTCCTTGCTTCGACTCTTGCATGTTATAACTTGAGCACTCAAATGCTTGATGACCCTCTACACCACACCTAAAACACATATAAGGTCTTCCTCTAGCACCACCATAACCTCTACCTCTCTAAAATCCTCTTCCTCGTAGTTGATTTGGGTTATCTTGTCGAGGATCTTTGGCTTTCTCAGATCCTTGGGATGATTCACCTCTGCCATAGTTAAAACCACATTGTGAGGCAGATGATGTATCCATGAGGCAGATGATGTACCCCTCCTTGCTCCTCTATTCCTTTGAGAAAATTGTTGCTTTTTTTTCCTTGGATTTTAAGGCTAATTGGTATGCCTCTTCCACGCTGTAAACCATATGCATGTTCAATTCATCTTGAATAGAAAATTTCAAACAATTTACATACCTTGCAGCCAGTTGCTCATCAGTTTCATGGTGATCCACACGAATGGACAACTGATAAAACTTGTATGTGAGTTCCTCCACGGTGGACAGGTTTTGCTTCAAAATTCTGAAATCTGAGAAAAAGGGTCTGTGCATAGTCTAAAGGCAAAACAAATTATCGCATTTTTTTCTCCATCTTATTCGAGGTCTTAATTTCGTCTTTTCCCTTTTTTGTTTTGTCCTTTTCTGCACATGATCCCACCAGATCATGGCATGACCCTTCAACATGGTGCATGATAATTTCACCTTCTTTTCCTCTATCATAGGATTCCATTAAAAAAAAAATCATGGTGTTCAACCAATCTATTTACTCCTCTGGTTTAAGACTCCCTACATATTCTGAAACTTCCATTTTGATCCCATCATTTCTCCCTTTTAGATACCTGAGCATCCTTTATTTAAAAGGAAAGCGCTCTAATTGTTATTCTTCATGTTGTATATGTTGATTCGCATCTCCTTGGTCTATCTCCTCACCAGAAACTTCTCTTCGTATTATTCTTTGCTTAGCTAGCATGTTTGTAAGATCCACTACTTTCCTTTGGAGGTTTTGCATATCTCTACGCATCTAAGCAAGACGTGCTCTTCCCCTTCCTCTCCTAGCCATCTTCTTGCTCTGATACCAAATGACGTAGCCAATAAAATTTAATTCATTCATGAGATCTAAAAACCATTCAAACACATGAGAGTGGAAAAATAACAATATTTTATTCCTTCTCCATATTAACTATTACAATGAAGGTTCAACCTCTTATAACTGATATCTGAGATTTTTTAAAATTGCTAATTTTAGAAAATTCTCGCATGACTCTAAAACTGACCACTAACTTAAATCTAACTAGAGCGACACTTGTTGTCAGCTTACTTTTCTAATTAGGTGCATAAACTAACAGATAATTGATAATTACAAATTTTTAAAAACCCACAAAAACACTAAAACCCCAATTTGAGGCACTATATGAAGGAATTAGGCCCCAGAAAAGGGTCAGAAAAGGTCTGATCATAAGGATCTCATCAATCATTGCAGTGAACTATTTGAAACGTAACTTCCTGTTGAGCCCAAATGGATAAACGAGTCAAAATTTATGACCCTTGGAAATCCCTGCATTATTTCTTCTTATTCTTCTTTTTCTTTAATTTCAACCCATGGAAATCCCTACATCATGATGGCTTGGTAATGCTAGAAGATGATGCCGAATGATAGATAATGATGAATGAACAAAGTTCTTAATAATTTGTATGCATGTTGAGAATTAGCAAAGTGGCATGCAAGGGTGATGAGAATTAGACAAGTGGCACATATGTGAAGTTCACCTTTTTCCCAACTAATCCCAAGTTTAGAATAATTAACCCAAGTTAAGGCTAATGCACTTTGATTAAAGAGACTTTATAAAAAATATAATAAAAAGGAATAATAAGGATAATGACTTAAATTATAAGTCACCAGGGTCATTTACCCCTTAAACACCCCTTTTACTTCCCCTCTTGTGGAATCATAGCCCCTCATCTCTTCTTCATCCTCTTTTGTCTACTAGTCGTGATTTTTATATTAAACATAAACTGCACATAATTATAACATCTTGAGCACACTAGACCATTCATGTCTGGCTTCTATCCATTTCATCCATGTTTACATAATTACATACTAGGGTAAAAAAAGGGGTGTTACATTCCCCTCCCTCTTAATTTATGCACCATCTTTGGTGCATATCACTATTATGTACATATACAAAATTTCATCCAAAATTTCAAAACAATTGTGGGTATGCCTTTCGCATAGTATCCTCAATATCCCATGTTGCTTCTTCAACGCTATAATGGGTCAGTGGACCTTTACCCGCCCGATGGCCCTATTCCGAAGCAACATGGCTTTCCTAAACATGATACGCACTAGTAGCACCAGGATATCTTCTTCCGATTCCACAATATTTGGGAACTAGCTCAGGACATATCCCAAGCTTAAGAGAAATTTTCTTTGATCTGTTTTTTAAATACACATGTTCACCAACTCTGAAATCTCTTGCTACTCTGCCTTTATCTGCATAACTTTTCTTCATGTCTTGTGTTGTTTTCAAATTTTGCCTAGTCTTAACCATATGCTCTTCCATTTCTTTAAGCAATTCTACCCCAATTACCACTTTGTATGTTGGATTATCCCAAGTAATTGGAGTATTGCATTTTCTTCCATACATAGATTCAAATGGACTCATCTTTAAAGATGCATGATATCCATTATTATAAACAAACTCCACCAAATGAAAATAATCTTCCCACTTGGATGGTTTATCCATCACATACATTTTGAGCATATATTCAATAACCTAATTGTATCTCTTAGCCTTTCCATCTGTCTATGGATGATATGTTGTGTTACCTCAAAAACTATCACTCTTCCACGATCGAAGATAAGTGGACCCACTTCAAGTATGTGGACCCAAGTAAGGTATGTGGACCCATATGTAATGTGTGGACCCCATTGTGATATGTAGACCCATTTCTACGAACGACAACTCTTCAAGGAAGTACACCCACTGTCGCATCGATGTAACCCCCTTCCTCTTTAGACCCTACTCCTTGGGCCACTAGAGGCTCCTCAAATGAGGTAAGGATAGTTCTGTAATAATAGAACAAAAGACAAATATAACCCTACAAAAACTTCCCACCATCACTAGACAAGTGCCCAATGGAGTCAATGAGATTAGTATACAATAAACCCTTTATTTTGGAAGGCCAAGAGAATTTATGAAAATGTAAATTACTACTGCAATTTTTTGCATTACAAACCAACAATGGGAACCAAAGATATCTCTCAAACCAACCGATGAAGTTTTGCATTTTTTACCTCCCAATTGACGAGCAAAGGAAGGTGCACCTAGGACCCCTAGAGCACACTTGTTTTGGTGGATGAAAGATATGATTTGAAATTGATTTAATCTACATGTTTGCATTTTTATACAGTTAAAAACCAACAAAATAAAAATATGATATGTCTTTCGACCAACCGTCAGAATTAAGCAAATCTTACCTCTTGGGAATAGACAAAGAAGGGCGCATCAATCCCCCCTAGAGATCCGCTCTTTTGGTGGTTGAAATATGTGTTTTGATGCTAATTTGTGCTTCAGGTCTGCAAATTACTGTAGTTAAAGCAAATCAGAAGATTCCTTGGCCTCAAATCCCCCCAAGGTCCTCCCTGGTGACCTAGAATTTGACCCAAACTTCCTCAAACCCCTAGGGTTTGAATTTTCCTTCAAGATGGATATGCAATAACTCAATAATCTGATTTGAAACAACCCCTTACGATTGATGTCACCAAACCTTAGGATGACGACACATCCTTTAGGGCACTTTTAACACATAAAACTGACCTTTTTGTAATATTTTCAACATTTTGGACTTTTTATATTTTATCTATATCTGAAATTTATTGTTTCAATTGAATACTTCGAAAAATCACAATCACAATTAATGTAATCTTATACACAAAATAAACATTTTGGGAATTTTTGCAAAAATATACAATTTTAAAGGTTTTTCACGATATATGTTTTTTTTGGGTATTCTTGACAATATATGGTATGAGAATTCAATAAAAATTTTCCAAGTGAAGATGAGGGAAATAAAGACTTAAATCATTTCCCTTCAAGGCCACTGAGGAATCGTGGTTAGCATTCCTCTCAAGAATTGACAATCATATTTTGTTGAGTTAGGGCAAAACTAAGAAACCCTACTGTTGTGATGGTCTTGACCTAATTAGGGAAAAGAGGTGCCAAAAGCCTAATAAGAGATACCCTCCAGAGAGGGATGTATCACCTAAAAGATAGAGCTTTTAGGCATAAAAAACCCTAACTTACTCTTACCTTGGATATCTCTGATAGTGCAAGGGAAAGATAACCAGAGATCTTACCATAAACGAAGGAAAAGGGAGAAAAGAGTAACCTCCTATGAATCCCTCTCCTTAAACAAGCCTTGGAATATTAAGTATCAACCTTATATCACAAACCATGCCACAATGAATCTTCAAGGGTGCCAAGAAGAGAGTGCACACCACTATCCCAAATATACAAGAAGAAATAATAAAAAAACATTATTTGATCCCATGATCTTGAGCTAGAATGAGGAGGATTTGCCTTATTTATATGTGACTCTCTTTACAAACCAACCAACCTAAAATGTCTAAAATAAATTAAAATGATTTTTTTAGGGTTTGTCACCCACAAGCCAGGGACTAAACCTTACACAACATAAAATGATGATAAAGTATGGTGAACTGCTGCAACTTGGTTGAAATGTTGATCATGGGAGGAGAGTGTCATGCCCAATCTAACCCCAACATTGTGCTTTTTCCCTCAACAACCTCCTCCTTTAGGTGGTATGGCTTCTTTAAAGGATGATATCATCATAAATTTGGCTTGCTTTAGCCAAGAGGAGGGTCAATACATAATAAAAGTAGGTCCAAGTGGGAATAATGAGGTGTGTTCAAATAGGTATGGAAATACTTCCATGCGCAATCACCTTCTACAAAGTATAAACATGAGTGTGGTTTGGAGCCCCTAAACCATGTGCCCAAATGGAGTCATCCCAGGAAACATCGAAAACTAACTTAGGGCACAAATGGCCCAACATGATGGGAAAATCCCACCCATAAAGGGGCAGTCAACAATTCCACTGAGCCAACACTTCTTGGAATGAAAACCAAGAGGACCTTCCATCACCAGACCATGGGTTTTGAGCCCCACTAGACCAACACTTAACATAAATCAAGCCCAAACTTGGCCTTTACATAGGAAAAAGGACCCCTCCTTTAAGGCAATATGGCACACTGCAAAGTATCTGGAGGGTAACATGACGTACTCATATTCAGATTTGTTCCAAATACTTTAAATAATCCTTTCCAAAATTTTGAAGTAATTTTTTTTTTTTTTGAAACAATTTCCTTGGGTATTCCATGTAATCTCGCAATGTCTTTCATATAAATTTCTACTATGTTAGTTTCCTTATGAGTTGACTTGATTGGAATGAAGTGAGCAGTCTTTGTCAACTTCTCCACCATTACCATAATATAACCATGTTATCTATCTTGGGAAATTGGTTGATGAAATCAATTGTCACCACATCCCATTTCCACTTTGGTATTGACAATGGGTAATCCTGCTAGATGTCCAAGTTCAACCTTTACTTGTTGACATTCCATCCATCTTACTAAATATTCAACAATGTCTTTCTTCATTCTTGGACAAAAGTATCGACTTCTTACCGTTGTAATAGTCTTTTGATATCAAGGATGTCTTGTATATGGAACTTTGCGTATATTATCCATTACTATCAATTCATTAGAACTAGGAATGTAAATTCTATTATTATGCATAAGAATCTCATCATTTTCTAACTTGTATCCTTTAAATTTATTATGTACATTTTCTTGTTGTAGTTCTTCTTTTACCTGTAGGTAATGTTGATATGAAATAACAGCTTCAAGAATTTTAGCTTTTAAATCTGATTTGCATATGCTAACGGACTATGTAGCACGCATTGCATGTACTCTTCTGAGTGCATATGCAGCCTTGTTTTCTTTTCTTTTAATATGTTTGATTTCAAAATCAAATTGACATAGAAATTCCGTCCATATAGATTGTATGGCATTTAAAGTCTGTTTCTCAAATAAATATTTCAACCAATTGTGAATTGTTCTTAACTCAAATTTTATACCTATGAGATAATATCTCCACATTTTTAAGGCACGCACTATAACAACCAACTCTAAATCATGTGTGCATAATTTTTGTCATGTTCCTCCAGCTTCCTAGATTCATAACATACCACATACCTTTTTTGCATAAGTATGCTACCAATTCCTTCTTTGCAAGCATCTGTACATACCACAAAATATTCATTTGAATAAACAATTTTGAGAATTAGTGCACTGGTGAGCATTCCCTTTAGCTTCTAAAAAATTTCTTCACATCGTGATGTCCATTCAAATTTGACACCTTCTTTTGTAATGATGTAATTGGATATGCCACTTTTGAGAAGCCTTTAATGAATCTTCTGTAATATCCAACTAGTCCCATAAATGTCCTTACCTCTGATACATTCCTGGGAGTATGCTACCCCATGATAGCTTCAACCTTCTTTGGGTCCATTGCTACCCCTTCCTCAGATATGACATGTCCCAAATATTGAATATGTTTATGGTAAAATGAGCATTTACTCAACTTACCATAAAGTTGATGCTCTCTTAACACTTGTAAAACCAATATCAAATGCTCCTCATGCTCCTCCATTGAGTTTGAAGAAATAAGAATGCCATCTAAGAATACAATGACAAACTTATCCAGATACTATCTAAATATGCCATTCATTAGGCACATAAAAGTAGCTAGTGCATTTGATATTCCAAATGGCAGTACTACAAACTCATAATGGCCATATCGGGTTCTGAAAGTTGTTTTGCTCATGTATTCTTCTTTCCATCTTACAACCGATGGCTATCTTGAGCAACAATGTCCACAATTATCCTCAATGATTTGCACATAGATGTTACCTACAACAATAGACAAATTACGCATGCATACCATAGCCATCTCAAGCAAAACATTACATAATAGGAATTCAATTACATAACCGAAGCACATATTACAAAATTAGATAGACAAGTATGCATAACAACCTAATACTTATCTTCATGAATATGTTCCAACTACACATGGTTGCCACAGGCGAGGTTCATCTTTCTACCCTAATATCCATTGAGTCATAACCAAGTCATCCCATAGTTGGGTTTATTAGGCTATCAAGAAATCAAAATGCCAAGCGAACACACCGGCTGGGTTTATCATACCATTCATAATTATTGATCAGAATGCCGAGCCAACACACAACTGGGTTTATCAAGCCGTTCAAAGATCACAATGCCAAGCCAGGACATAACTGGGTTTATTAGGAATTTAAGGAATTCAACTCAATGATAGTGGTAACCTCCCTACACTTTCCATCTTTTAACAACCATCGCTTTTCCTCTCGAGACAAGTCTCATCATCTCGCCCATTTCACACACATATAATTCCTGTGAGATATCACTTATTAAATTTTAATTTGAAATTTCAAATATATTTCTTGCCTAAACTAGATTTAACCAACTACGAGGCCCTTCTCATATTGTTTGACTATTGCAAGTACTAATACATATTCTTTCTCATGGGATTACACTCACTGTTGTGTCCAAGACTTTCATATCTACAACTTGTCCTTCCTAACAAAATTCACAATCAGTTATAGCCATTATTATTTATCATCGAAATTTGAACGTAAATTTCACATCTGAATCTATATACATTTAGAGTGTAACATACATGAGATCCCTTTCATGTTGCTTGGCTCTTGTAAGTGGTAGCACTACGTCCTTATTTATGGTTTTACACTCGTTGCCATAACATGGGCATCCACTTCCAACATATCCTCCTAGTTTCATAAGGTGGTGAATATTGATTGATGCATATGACCACTGGTAGCACTCTTATAGAGTATGAATTTTTCATGGGATCTCTTCTTTGAACTGTCTTTGTCTTCTTTTTCATGGAATGAAACCGATTCAACCTGCATGTGTCTTTGTAACATGCTTAAAATTTACATGAGTTGAGTGTTCAACTAATTTTGTTGCTTTTGAGTCGTTAACATTATTTCATTGTTTGCTTTGCAACTCTAAACTTCCATCTTCAAACTATTCATGGTCTCAACCATATCTATTGGTTCATTGTTTATTTTATGCCCATTAGACTCCGACTCTTCATTTCCCATAGTGATATTTAGAACTCTGACCTCTTGTTTATGACAATGTGGAATTTCACCATCTTCATTTTTTATTGCTTCCACACTTCTCTGAAATGTGATTTGGCTTGTAAATACCATAGATACATATGCAATCTTTTTAGATCATTATATCTGTTATTTTTTTTGTAACTAGGGGAACCAACAAATAGGATGGGGCTTGTACTCATGTGAAATGGGGTCCAAGGGTCCAATCCCATTCGCTACCACTATAGCCCTAGGTGCACCTGCACAACCTGTAAGCATGGGGCACGGGTAAGCCAGGGTGATTTGAACTCATGACCTCCATTTACAACATGTCCTTCATATCAAGTGAATCTCCTGTTGAGCTACACCCATGTGGGCAGATCATTATATATGTTAGATAAACCCTTTTCCAAAATTTCATAAAATTTAAATGCATAAAGAAAAAATCCAAAAAATACATATTTGACATTTTTTGTCAAATTAGGCTACAGGCACTTTTCCCACTAAATTCGCGGAAATATAATAATCACAGATTCATAATCATATTCATTGTGCTTAATCTCCCACTTATCCCCTTTCTAGTGATTGTACCCATGTTCATTTCTGATTTTATAGCTGAAATTTACATCTCTAAAATCACATTTTTTTCTCAATTTTACATTGTTTCTGTAACTCAAACCTATAGAAGATCTGTAAGGAACTAGAAAAACTTTGTATCAAGCATTGATTGCCCATATTATTTTGAGTACTCAGATACTTCCAACACTAAAATATGACGCTCCATTCATATTTGATAAAATTATGGAATTGTCGACTTTTTAACTTTTGAAATTCTTCTGGACTCGGAATTTTGACTGAAAACTGTTATCTCACCAACTATACATTTATGGTAAAATATCCTCTAATCAAAGTTGTTCAGCTCGATGAGTAGATAAAATGTAAAAAAAAACTATGTTTATGAGTTCTTGGGTAATTTTTGTTAAATTTTCTGAATTTACTTCAATCTGATCTAGGATCTTAACTGAGAGAACAACATGTAAAGCATATCTACAGCATATCAATCATGGAGACAATAATGTAAGCACACAAGAGACACAAAGATTTACTTAGGGAAAACCATAAAGGTGAAAAACCCCAATAACTTCCTCAGAGATAGATAGAGCAATGATACAACCAACCAAGAGAGATAGCCACAACCTAGTAGCAGATCCTCCTTCTCCATAAGTGCGCCACTCCTCCTTGAGTGCACGTGTGAGAAGTGAGTGAGCAAATAGAGTGCCTCCCGCACTCTATTTATACTTGACTTGACTTGCCTTTTTACCTAACTCATGTAGGCTCGAACTTAACCACATAACATAATGCTGAGTGGGACGACCCCCATTAGGGTGGTCTAATAACCCTTTGACCCACATGGCCGACCCCCAATAGGGTGGTCTAATAACCCTTTGACCCACATGACTTATACAAGGCCGACCCCAAATAAGGTGGTCTAATAACCCATCAAGTATAAGTTACGACACTTACAATATAAATGACGACACTTCCTTATAGAGGAATAATACCATCTCTATAGGAATACAATATACATATATGTGAAATACATTCCGAAGTTACATATACATCAACACTCCCTCTTAACTAGGAAGGTATTTCTCAGCACAGTTCTTCTAGCACAAGTCATCTTCTCTGGATCATCGTCACTGGATAATCATCATCGAGTCATCATCATCGTCACTGCTGCTGCTATCTCAATCAATCTCCGAATCTACTCGTCATAGGAAGTTCTACAGAGCCAGTCCTTTTTCATACTGGATGTAGGCCCACCACCTGCAGTTCTTCGTCATCACTGGCCATACTGTGGAATCCTCAGGACTTATTACGTGCACCACAAAACCTCGAAAGAGCATCCCAGGATGTTACGGGTACACAACTCCAACCTGTAGGATCTCCCAGGGCGCTATTACATGTGACCCCACCACAAAACCTCGAAAGAGCATCTCAGGATGTTACAGGTACACAACTCCGACCTGAAATCTCCCAGGGCGCTATTACATGTGGTCATGGCAAAACCTCGCAAGAGCATCCCAGGACTGATTACGGGCACACAGCCCAACCTATCGGATCTCCCAGGGCGCTATTACATGCCATAAGAAAAAACCTCGCAAGAGCATCTGCCAGATATCCCAGGGAGCTATTACATGCCATAGGAAAAACCTCGAAAGACTATCTGCAGATCTCCCAGGGCACCGAATTATATGTCCTCCCAGAGCAAAACCTCGAAAGAGCATTTGCCAGATGTCCCAGGGCACCGATATTACATGCCATAGGCAAAACCTCGAAAGACCATCTGCAAATCTCCCAGGGCACCGGATTACATGCTCATCTGCACAACCTGTTCCACGGCCACAGAGTATCAATATGATACTCACCATACATCATCCTGATGTACTCATGATCGTCCTGATCATCATCACTGCAACGTCCTGCTGCATGTCATCTGGAGCAACATCCTGAAGCTCATCATCCATGATCATCCTGATCATCATCACTGCAACGTCCTGCTGCATGTCATCTGGAGCAACATCCTGAAGCTCGTCATCTATGATCATCCTGATCATCAATGCAACATCCTGCTGCATGTCATCTGGAGCAACATCCTGAAGCTCGTCATCTATGATCATCCTGATCATCAATGCAACATCCTGCTGCATACATAGATACATGATCCACACAATGTATCCATCAATCATACATGATCTACCTGATCATACAAAGATACATGATCCACACAATGTACCCATCAGCATCCATGATCTACCTGATCATACAAGGATACATGATCCACACAATGTATCCATCAGCATCCAACATGATGCGTTCATACATATAAATGATCCAACTGATCATATCCAGCAGAAACCAGAACATCATCCTGATGCTCACCATCCAGCGCTTACATCCACATCCATGTGAAGGATCCTCCTTCCAACATGCTTGGAATGGCTTCAGCAAATGTGTCCATCAATTCTTCCTCGAAGTATCCTTGATCTGAAGAACGCCAAGTCTCTCTCTGAAGTACCGAACTTCACCCTGGCTAGTGGCTTCGTCAGCACATCTGCAATCTGCTCGTCCGTCGCAACATACAGGAGCTTCACAGCTCCTCTCTGCACCATATCCCTGATATAGTGATATTTGATCTCTATGTGTTTCGACCTGTCATGAAACACTGGGTTCTCGGACAGCTTTACACAACTCTGGTTATCATAGAAGATACCAGTAGCCTCCAACGGGAGATCAAATAGCTCAGACAGTAGCTTCCGTAGCCATACTGCCTCACAACTAGCTGAACAGGCTACAACATACTCTGCCTCAGCTATACTCAGTGCTACGCAGGACTGCTTCCTGCTAAACTAAGAGATCACACCTGATCCCATACTGAAGCAGCACCCAGATGTGCTCTTCCTGTCTGCAGCACTGCCAGCCCAATCTGAATCAACATAACCCTGCAGATTAAACTTTTGATTCGCCTCATACCTGAGCCCATAATCTACTGTACCCTTCAGGTACCTCAGAATATGCTTTACAGCAACCAGGTGAACACTCCTCGGATCCGTCAGGAACTGGCTCAATGTGTTCACAGCAAAGCAAATGTCTGGTCTCGTGTTCGTCAGGTACATCAAGGACCCAATCATCTGGCGATACATAGAGACATCAATCGGCTCAGATGAAGCATCACATAGAAGCTTCAGATTTGATGCCATAGGTGTGGCCATGGCTTTGCAATCCATCATCCCGAACCTCTTTGGGATATCTACTGCATACTTCCCTTGTCCAAGGAAGATTCTATCTGCACTCTTCCACACCTCCATGCCAAAAACAAATAGTGCATCATCCCCAAGTTCTTCATCTCGAACTCGGTAGTAAGCTTCCACTGCATGTCGGCAATCAATCTATCTTCACCATACCAAGTTCTGCACATATATGATTTCCTATCATGAGTCTCAGAACCAAGTGGCTGCTCTACATACACTTCTTCTTCAACTACACCATTCAAGGAAGCTGTCTTGAATCCATCTGGTGTATCTTCTATTTCATCACTTTTATATTTCTCAATGCTGCCATCTGCAACATGCTTGATCTGATAGTTCCATTTGGAAGTCATAGCAAACTTCCCTTCATGTCTTGGGATTACATCCCAAACATCATTCTTCATGATCGACGGATCATGGCATTTCATTTCTTCATCCCAGATCCTGGGAACTTCAATATCTTCAATATATATCTTTGTTGCTGGAACAAAATGTTGTAGTTCTTCTTTTGTAGGAGATGGCATACGATCTTTCCTACACAACAAGTTAAATTGCATGATTAGAAAACATCTCATAGTTTTCAAAACAAATTCTTACACATAAAGAAATATGCCATACAGTCATGCAATTATCTTAGCCAATGCTTCAATACAACATTTATCCATATTCCGTAACTTTCTAGATGCCTTCCAATCTCTACCAGAACATTGTTAAGAGTGTGCACAACTCCCAACATGTCAGCAAAGAGGTTTCATTCTAGATAAATAGCAATGGAATGTTGTACAGTGCCATAGGCCACTTACCCATGCATATTAGGAGTATACTGTTCATCAATGCAATTATTCTAATATGCATAATACACAACCTAATTCTAGGAACATCAGTATATACATTATTGAACAGTATTATTTAAGAAATGACAATTCAAATACTTATCTTTGTTTGTTCGTTGGGTGGACTCCCTCTGAGTCTTCGCTTCCTTGCAGGAGCTGCTGGAGTCCTAATCTGAAGTATCTTCTTCTACACCTTTCTGTTGTGGGATGTAGAGAGATGGTCAACTCCCTCTGAATATCTGCATCCTTGCATAAACCATTGGAGTGTACTCCCTCTTGATCTTTGCTTCCTGGATTATCTGTTCTTGAACCTCATATTCATCCTTGGTCCCTATGCATGCTTATTAGTATCATGAATGTGTTATCCTTGTGATCTCATATAAAATCATACATTCATTAGTATACTATTAAAAACACAATAATCTCAAGCATGTATAGTCATGATCATTTCAAACAGAAATTATAAGCATTAGCATTCAAGGTTTATGTAGGATTCTTATGGTTAGTCAAATCATAAGAAACATAACATGTCTAAACCTGTAATTACTCAAACCTATGACTCTTCAGGTTAGTTGAATCATCAATCAAGATAAGAGATATAAAATGCATAAAACCGATACCATCATGATTCTTCTGGTCAGTCATATCATCAATTATGGTAAGAAACATAATATGCATACAATCATGATTATTCAAACCTATGACTTCATGAATAATCATTATCAACAACAGTATAAGATCCTAACACAAGGTAGGATTCTATCTTGATATAGGAAAAACATACCTGGATTAGCATGCTAGCTATTTATGTCTAACATACTCACATGATGTCTTCTTGTTCTTCTTCAATGACTTGTGCTAGTAACCTGCATGTCTCATAAGTTAACCATTGTAGAAACAAGTTATACATACCTCGAAAGTAAATCTTCTATGTGATCCATGACAATGGATGAATCCTTGTCTTCATGTCACCATGATCATATGTTCTTGGACCAGAACATGATTGGTCTTTCTTGGTGTACCTTTCATGTTAGTAGACAACATAAACCTCATACAACACCATAATGCATTAGTACAATCATAAGTGTCAACACCCTAACCAATGAATATCTTCTATCATGCATTCATAATTTTGTTAAGGTGATACGGCAAATCTAAAATCAAGATTATACTAACCGTAATAACATGAAGACAAACATACCATAAAATTAATCAAGAACAAATCTAAAAACATACCTCGATGAATCATACCTGTCGAGTCGCTTGTAATCTTCTTATGTAAGGCCTTAGCCTCATCTCCCTCTGAAACAGGAACTTCTTCACTCATGCAGATGATCAATCCATCTTCTTCTAGG
Organism: Larix kaempferi; assembly: GCA_027924585.1. NCBI lineage: Eukaryota > Viridiplantae > Streptophyta > Pinopsida > Pinales > Pinaceae > Larix > Larix kaempferi. Next base: position 483,492 of record BSBM01001500.1, on the reverse strand, counting down.
ATTAACCCAATCCACTTGATTTGCAAGAACTGGACCTGGAGCTATACATTGGTTTCTCAGAGAAACCCCAAAAATTCAAACTTTGAATTTCAAACTTCCGAAAGGATAGAAATATGCGCCTTGATGAGCTGATCAAGCTGGTATATTCAGAATTTGAAAACTGCAAAGTTTCACTCCTCAATTTTTCCTTTGAAACTTCCGGATTCACTGGACGTGACCCTGAATTGGGGTTTGATGAAGCCCACTCTTCTTCCCAATCAAAATGTTTGATCCAAAGCTCTAAGCTTCTATTTTTCTGAGGAGCTTCCAGCCGTGGTCACAGATTTCAAAAATTCCCATTTTTATAGAAGCCCTAATTTTCCACTTTTCTGATCAAAGTCCCGAACTAGGGTCTAATCAAGCCCGGCCTTCTACCCAACCAAAAATTCTGATCTTGGTCTCTAAATTTCTATTTTGATGAGTAGCATCCAGCCGTGGTCTTTGATTACAAAAATTCCAACTTTCTCCAAAGCCCTAAATTCCGGAAGCCATGAATGAAGGTACTAAAAAATAATTCTGTTTTGACAGAAATATGTACCTGATTGTTTCTGGTGTAACTCTGAAATTTTTGATCCACAGGGTCTGAAAAAGTTTCCTGAGATAGCCTGACTTGTTATCTTTCCATCCTGACAGGTCTGACCTCAATTGGATTCTCTGAGAGAGAGTTATTCCAAATGTCGCAACATGACCTGTTTTGGAATAATTTAGGAGAGCGAACTTGTACAGTGTGCCACGTGTCACTGTTTGAACTTCGGCCTCTGAAAAAGTTTCCTGAGATAGCTCGGCCTTTTATCTTTCCATCCTGACAGGTCTGACCTCAATTGGATTCTCTGAGAGAGAGTTATGCCAAGTGTCGCAACGTGACCTGTTTTGGGATAATTCAGGAGAGCGAACTTGTATGGCGTGCCACGTGTCACTGGTTCAACTTCGGCCTCTGAAAAAAGTTTTCTGAGATATTACAGACTGTGTACTACCTGTCACGTTTTACGAAATTTCATTTGGATCTTCCTAGCCCAGGTTATGACCTTTTTCCCAAGGTCACCTGATTTTGACTCAGATCTGGAAGAGGCAGAAACCCTATATTGTACAGATCATAAATCACAAAGTACAACGAACTAGAGGTTGTCCTTTGGACACAAGGTACCTGGAGATTTTATCTTCGTCCTGTAACAATTTCAGATCCGAAAACTTCGCCAAAACGGATTTATAGCGAAAGTTCTACGATGACTGGTTTTTGCTATATCAAGCCCTAGCATCGTAAGTGCAACAAGTGTCATACATGCCATATCATGCCTTCTTTCAGGCTAGCTCTGATACCATGTTAAATTTTCTGAATTTACTTCAATCTGATCTAGGATCTTAACTGAGAGAACAACATGTACAACATATCTACAGCATATCAATCATGGAGACAATAATGTAAGCACACAAGAGACACAAAGATTTACTTGGGGAAAACCATAAAGGTGAAAAACACCAATAACTTCCTCAGAGATAGATAGAGCAATGATACAACCAACCAAGAGAGATAGCCATAACCTAGTAGCAGATCCTCCTTCTCCATAAGTGCGCCACTCCTCCTTGAGTGCATGTGTGAGAAGTGAGTGAGCAAATAGAGTGCCTCCCGCACTCTATTTATACTTGACTTGACTTGCCTTTTACCTAACTCATGTAGGCTCGAACTTAACCACATAACATAATGCTGAGTGGGACGACCCCCAATAGGGTGGTCTAATAACCCTTTGATCCACATGGCCGACCCCCAATAGGGTGGTCTAATAACCCTTTGACCCACATGACTTATACAGGGCCGACCCCAAATAAGGTGGTCTAATAACCCATCAAGTATAAGTTACGACACTTACAATATAAATGACGACACTTCCTTATAGAGGAATAATACCATCTCTATAGGAATACAATATACATATATGTGAAATACATTCCGAAGTTACATATACATCAACAATTTTTGCCTCCAAATTTTCAAAAATTGAACCTACGCATGCCCAAATAGTGGATTTTGTCCTTCTTTTACATCTTGACTTCACACCTTTGGGAATTTGGCCACAAGACACTAGAATTATATGTGTGCTTGGATCATAACCACCATAAAAATCTCAACCTCAATAGAGCCCCATCCATCTTCTGGCTACGTGCCTTCAAAAACCATTAAATCAAAATTTCTGTAGAATAGAGTAGAATGGATCCATGCCTCTCACTGGAAATTATATAGCCTCCATAAATGGCATCAAAATTCCACATGTCTCATTGAATTATGAATTAAACTGCTCTTGTTAAGGCCAAAACAAGATTTTGGCTCTAGTTTTTTTTCAAATAACTTTTCTAATTTTTTGTTAACGTGGTAGGGTGATGATGTGTCATGACGCATGTCTAATGATGTGTTAGATGAGTCCTACGTGTCACCCCTAATGTAGACATGTCACCGTCCACTGGCCACCGGGTCACCATACCACCTACCCTTTGGTGGAATGTTAGTTGTATCCCAACACGCAGAGTGTTATCACCTCGCGGATAAAGTGGTTTTGGAAACCCACAATCCCGAAGCGACACCAACCAGAAATTGCCACCTATAAACCGTAGTATTTGAATTTCACGTCGCTTGCTCATGTTTAAATTGCATTCAACTTGTGGGCGCGATATGAGACACATAATGTTGATCAAGGGCACCTCCGATCGATCATGCCCGCCAATTATGTTTACCCCTTTTTCCTTATCCTTTGGTTTTCGGCCTTTGATCACATGGTTCATAGAGATTAGCGTTCAGGTGCTAAACTCTTATAGGCCTCTGGATCGGGTTCTAATGCTTAGGTGCTAACACTTTTAACACTTAGCTTGTAATACTAGCACTCAACTGATGTGGTTGGCCCACATCATCTTTGGTCCACATGGAACCTCCATGTCACACTATCTGCATGGCACTTGTGGGGGTCCACATGAAAATTTTCAAACTTTCCAAACATTTCCAAAATTTGAATTTTCAAATAGGTTGCTTTAGGAAAGTTACACTTGGCATTTTTTTGCTATAAACAGGTGGCTAACTAGAATTTACACCTAGAAATTTCCAAGACTGGAAATTATTTTGTTAACCCAATAGAACTATGCACCCCTGGGTTTTTCCTCATACTGGTAAATTTCTGTCAGTTGACAGAACTAATTTTTTTGACACTTATGCAAAATTCTGCCCAAATTGTGAAGACTTGAGTCTTCCATTCATGATTTTACTTATTACGAACTTCCATGATAATTATGAAAACCAAATCTGAGCACTTCAAGCCAAGAATTTCTATAAGGATTTTGTCAAATTGTTTGCATGTAAATTGTAACTTTTCCCAAATTTTGCTAAAACTCACAAATTTTATTGCAATAGTTCTCTAAATTTGGCCCAACCGTCCAACCACTCATTCAGTAATTTAGTTACATCTTTGAATTAAACAATGGAGGATTTAAAACCATTTTGCTAAATTATTTCTTTAATGAATTTCATCAAACACTTCATGTGCAACTTGTAATTCTGCTTGTAGAATTTTATTTCACCCGTTGTAGTCCAAGTGTTGTAACCTGTGGCTCTGATACCTATCTATCATGTACTCATACAACTTATCAATTTACCCACTAATATCTAAATTCGTTTTTCATAAATTAATATCAAATTTTACAGTGGAAATGAATTATATGGTTTCCCAAATAAAACATATACATATACTAAACATACAGGCAAATTATACCATACATGCACTCATAACATGCCATGAAATTCATGCGATTAAATGATACCATAACAATAATTAAACTATATGCATAAAAAATAAATATGCATGGCATTTCATACACAATTGGATACTTATCTTAAAATATCCTCCAACTGACTGTAGACTAAGGGCGTTCCTCTCAACTGTAGGCACTATGTTGTACTAATTATCTCTATAACAAAGGACACCCCCGAGTTGGGGTTATCAATCCACAAGAAGGAGTCGAATCCCCTTTACAACTATCCCAATCTATTAGCACTCCTCCCCCATCAACTTGCACAACCCAAGGAATGGGGTTCCCTTATGTGAGTTCATATTCCCTCGGCCTATTTCCCCAATTCCCTTTCAAGGGTCCAACATAGGCCGGCTAGGGACTCTTCGTGCCGGGACTCCAAGGAAATCAAATGTAATTTTCCCTTAAGATCTCCAAGCTATAGTATAGAGTGATGGCTCGATGATGCCAGAATGTTATCACTAAATGATAGATAATGTTGAATGAACAAGTTCTTAACAATTTGTATGCATGTTGAGAACTAGCCAAGTGGCATGCAAGGGTGATGGGAACTAGACAAGTGGCACACATGGTAAGTTCACCTTTTCCCAACTAATCCCAAGTTTAGAATAATTAACTCATGTTAAGGCTAATGCACTTTAATTAAAGAGGCTTGATAATTAGGATAAAAATGAATAATAACAATAATGAATTAAATAATAAGTCACTAGGGTCATCTACCCCTTAAATCCCCCTATCATTTTCCCTCTTGTGTAGTCATATCCCCCCATCTCTTCTTTATCAATCTTTATCTACAGTAGTCATGGTTTTTATATTAAACATAAACTGCACATAATTACATCATCTTGGTCACACTATACCATTCATGTTTGGCTTCTATCAATTTCATCCATATTTACATAATTACATCATTACATACCGGGGTCACAAACGGGGTGTTATAACCACCATGATTGAGTCGTGTTGTCTTATTGTCATCAACCGCTCTATAATAAAATCCATGGAAACTACTTCCCATTTCCAATCAAGGATGTGAAATGGCTGTAGTAATCATGCTAGGTGTTGATGCTTTGCTTTAACCTATTGGAATTTATGACATTTGGTGATATGCTTTGTTATATCGCTCTTCATCTGTGGCCAATAATACTACTTTCTTGTCATCTTTATATTTCCCTTATATCCTAGATGTCATGAGTAGGCATTTGATATATTTCATCCATTACTGGCTTCTTTATTACCATGCTCATTTGGAATGTACATCCATCCTCGGAAAACAAGAAGTCCATATTCTTCTAGCTGGTATCCTTCATATTTCTTATCAGGTTCTCTTTCTCCTGGACCTGCTACAATTTGAATATACTTCTCGTCTCTAGCTAAGTCTTTAATTACTTGTTCTATGAGGTCATCCTTGCATATGCTCATAGCCGCTATATGAAATTTTGTACCGAGAGCACCATCAACTTTATTTTCCTTGCCCTTAACATGTTTGATTTCAAGATCAAATTCACTTAAGAACTCTAACCACTTGGCCTGCCTAGCATTTAGTATTGGTTGATTAAACATATATTTTAAGCTCATAGGGTCAGTCCATCACTCAAATATTCGTCCTACCAAGTAATTTCTCCACGTCTTCAAGGCATGTACAATGGTAGCAAATTCCAAATCATGAGTTGCATAATTTTTCTCATGTTCCTTTAGATTTCTAGATTCATAACATATCACATGCCCTTCTTGCATAAGTACTCCTCCTATCCCTTCAATGCAAGCATCGATGCATACCACAAAACCTCAAAATAGGACCACTAGTGAGTAGTTCCTTTAAATGCTGGAATTTTTTCTCAAATTTATCGAACCATAAAAAGTTTACAATCTTTCTTTGCAAAGAGGTAATAGGATGCACCACTTTGGAGAATCCTTCAATTAATCTCATGTAAGAACTTGTTAACCCCATGAAAGATCATACATATTTCACATTCTTGAACATAGACCAATAACCTATCACCTTAATCTTCTGAGGGTCTACTGAGATCCCCTCTCTTGAGATAACGTGGCATGTGTATTGAAATCTTTCACTAATAAAATTCACATTTTCTCAACTTAACATATAATTGATATTCCCTGAGCACTTGTAATACCATTCTTAGATGGTTTGCATGTTCATCTTCATTATTAGAATAAATAAGGATGTCATCTAGAAATACTAACACAAACCCAAATACCTGTTGAACACGTTGTTCACGAGGCACATGAAAGTAGCCATCTCATTAGTGGGACTAAAAGGTACAGCTGTAAACTCATAATGGCCATATCAAGTTCATAAAGTTGTCTTATGGATGTCTTCTTCTTTGATTATGACTTGATGATACCCTAAATATTGGAGAACACTTTATCTCCTTTCATATTATCAAATAAATCATCTATTCGGGGCAATGGATACTTATTCTTGATTGTGACATTATTGAGTTGCATATAGTCAATACATTGTCTCATTGTTCCATATTTCTTCTTGACAAATGTCACTGGTGCGCCCCACGAGGATACACTTGGTCTGATATACTTCTTTCCCATCAACTTTTGAAGTTGAGATTCAATTCTACTAGCTCTAGTGTGCTCATTCTGCAAGGGGATTTAGACATTGAAGCCGCTCACACATTATACAACCTGACAAGAACTCTATACTCACAACAAGAACTCTACCATATTTTTGTCTCAAAAACACCAAAACAACCCCAAAATCGAAAAGTGGTGCTCCCTGTAGCACTCCTTTTTTCTAGAGCTAAAATTACAGCTTTTTGGAAACCTTGGCCCATGTCGATGCGATCAAAACCCTGAATCAACCCACGAATAAGAAAGTGGTGCTATTGCTAACACCCATTTTTTTTTCAGGACTAAAATTAGATATCGTGGCCTTCACACCTGACGACATTGCAACAAAAATGCCAAAATCAACCCCTAAAACAAAAAGAGGTGCCACCTGTGGCACCTCTTTCTACCATTAAGTTAAAGTTGAAGGCACTTCGAAACATACATGGCCTAACAAAAATAATTTTTTTAAAATCAATTTCAAAATGAAAAAGTGCCTAATTTTTATTAAAATAATATCATTTTTTTAAAAATAACTTTAAAATTAAAAATTAAAAAACAAAAACGCAAAAAACATAAAAATAAATCAAATAAAAAAATATATTTTTTTTTAATAAAAAATTTGATTTTTTAATTAAAAACTGTTTTTTTTTAATTATAAAATAAAAAAATGTAAAAAAAAACAAAAACAAAAAACAAAAAATGTGTTTTTTTGGAGCTGCTTGGTGCTTAGCATCATGCAATCACCAAGTCATTGTCATGAGGCAGCTAGCATTGAGCAGCACCAAAAACACATGTGAACATGGGCTGCCATACACTATGGATTTGGGGTTTCTGAGATTTTGGCCGTAAGAGTTGTGTAGATTCACAAGTAGGAATGGTGGGATTTATGTCAGCGTCAACATCACTTGGCCTGGTAGAGCACGCATGTAATAAAGACATGAGAGAAGCTCCATCTCCGAGCTTATGATGCAGATTGATTATAATTGTTGTTGATGTCATGCTGGTCTTGTAGTTGACAAAATGAAACTCCAAGAGAGGACAAGGAGGAGGAAGCTGCAAGGTGCATATCAGAAATATAGTCATTCACATACTCATTATACTCAAGGCTTATAGGGAACTCAAGAACAAAAACATGATCATTCACATTCACTTCACATTTGCTTCCACTAGGCAACTCCCGGCTCATCCTCAGTTTGAGAAAAACAACACCAAGATTAAGAATAGAAATACCATGATGCAAGAAGCCCAGATTTTGAGGAAGAAGGATATCTCGAATAGCTTACTTGGACTTACAGACATCGATGGGGTGGTATTACTCTAAGATGGCATGGATGCACAACGAAAATTCTGTAGTATGAAGAAGTTGTCTCATCTTATTTCTTGCAAGTCTTTTTATGCTTTATGTTTTCTCGAAAAGTTGTACAAGTTACTAGTATAATTGAAGACGTAAACGTCAAGGATACAGTAGTCTGTTGGTAGGGATAGATAGATTTCATTCCATCCATATACGGGTTCAATTCCGTTGAGACATCTTCTGATTTGGATGACTGACTGGTGAAAAAAAATAAAAATTAAAGACGTAAACATATATAATACATTCATGGTTTAGGAACATGAAGACTTATCCTTTTCCTTTCTATGAAGACTTATCCTTTTCCTTTCTGCAAAGGAGAGAATGCTTGCGTTCACTTCGAGCTCTGCAAGGAATTTCACCAGCAAGTGCTTTGTCTTCTCCCTGTGGATATGGATAATGACATTTCTATCAACAATGCATGCTTCAATATCCATACTTAGCACTCTTTCTGTAATATCTTTGTATACTTAGCACTCTTACAGACACAACTGGTTGCACAGTTGTTTTGGGAGCCCGTTCTTCAAGTGCCTTGATACTGTCATATATGCTCTGCTTCACCTATCTTGTGGCCTCGCCAAGCAACGAGGCTTTGCCCATTTGAATTAATTCACCCAATTAAAGCTTCATAATCTTGGATGTTTATAAAAGGGAAAATATTGTAAACAATACAGACGAGCAATTGCTTGTATTTCTATTAATTTAAGCATTACTTGTAAAACCATATCCATTTGAACTACGACTTTCAATATGTGCTACTTAATAATTAACGTCATGTATAGTAAGCATTACTTGTAAAACCATATCCATTTGAACTACGACTTTCAATATGTGCTACTTAATAATTAACGTCATGTATAGTGACTCTTATGAATTTTGAACGTACCTTCTTAAGTCTAGGAATAAGGGCGGAAAGAGCAATGAATCTGTGGTTCAGTTTCTTGCGTCGTTTCCTTTCAGCCAAAATGTGCTATTGAGTATGACATGATGTTTTGCTTGGTATATTGTCAGAGTGCCTCATTCCAACCATGGCGCTTGGAATTCTCGTGTCCTAAGGTCCAAGGTTTACTCGGAAGAATTGACCGGATGAAAGATTAGATGCATCCACGCGATAGTGGCTTATATCCGAGATGCGAGTCTTTGAGCATGTCCTCCACCATAAAAAGATTTATGTTGGAATGCTTGGGATAGTATGTGATCTTGTCACCCTCTACTTCAAAAAAGTTTGGGAAGTAATTTTCAAGCTTCTGGTGTTGCAGGTTGTGTTGAGAATATGGAACATGAATAGAAGGAGACATGGAAACCTTGTTAGAGTATCGTGGTTGGCCATGAAAGGGGGAATCCTTTCATGGGATTCCCCTTTCATAGCCAATCATTGGCTAGAGTTTCATTCTTCTAATCATTAGGTTCCTTCAGTATTAACATCTTTCGCTTTATCGGGACTCTCTTCCATGGCTATCACAAACTATTGGCTCCAATATATTGACTTCTCTTTTATTGAAAACACTCATGCATACTTCTGACGCGATTCTCCGATGATCCACACTCAATGTGATTCCTTTGAAGATTTCCTCCGATGAGACACTGTCGATATATTGGGTCCAATACATTGGATCTCTCCTTTTGGATTTTTCTCAGACCTCACATATGCAGTGTCAGATGAATACTTAGATAACCTACCTCCGATGATCCATCTTCAATATATTGGGTTTGATACTCCATATGATATCACCTTTTGGATTTTCCTCAACCATTGCACATGGTTCGTCAAACTTTTCCTCTGATAGCCTACTCCTAATGAGCCATCTCCAATATATGTGGTTTAATACTACACCTGATATTTCCTTTCAGCTTTTTCTCAACCCTTGCACATGATTTGTTAGAATTTTCCTCTGATAGTCTACTTCGATGAGACATCTTCAATACCTCGGTCTGATATACCGCCGGGATTTTCCCTTTCAGGTTTCTCCTACATACCACACTCTCGATATATCGTTTCTGATGCCATATCGAGATTTGGTCCATCAAGCCTATTAGAGAAAAAAACCCTCTCCATATCATCATTCTCATTTATAGTCACCTAGACCTTGACTTCATGAGCCTTGAGGACCAAACCACACTCCTTTTGACCACCTGAGTCACCCTAGAGCTTCATCTAAGCTATAAGGTTACCTAATCACCTTATTTGCCACATAAATCAAAATCCTAATGACCATTCTCGGCTAAGCTAGGTGCATTCCTAGTTTTGGGGGCACCTTCCTTGATTTAGGGAGTGTTTCCGTGACTATAGGAATTCTAGAGTTCATCCTTAGTTGGTAACTAAGAGCGCTTTTCTAACTCAAATTCTAATTGATCATTCATGTCCTATTTTATCCATTAGCACCTTATTTGACCTAATTAGGGTTTTTTCATACTCATTAATTTCGTTAACTAAGCATTCAATCAATTAAGTGAGCATTCAATCAGATAACTAGTGATTATGAAGTCAAGAGTAACTGTAACTCAGTTAAGGTGAGTTAGCATGGATAACTAAGAGTTCTTAGGCTCTAATTAAGCTCGACTAATCTCAAACCACTGCATGGACAATTATAACTCTAAACCTAATTCGAATTGCCTCCTTACACATATTGTACTCCACCACTATTCAAGTTTATTAAATATATCATTCTTCTCTTCTTCTGTTCTAGTCTCTTATGCAATGATCTATGTTATTTCATTTATTACATGATTTATTACATGCTATTCTCAGTGAATATCTCATTAGTTTATGTACCTCTATCTATATATTCAAATCTCATATGGCATCAGAGCAGTAGGGGGTACTAAACCAATTAGTGTTATAGTGATTTTTTGTCAGAAATCTTACTTTTGCAGATTAAGGAAGAGATTTTGTAGCCACCAAAGAGTGCATTAGCAGTCATGGATCTACCTTCTAATCAACTATTGACCCCCTTCAATTACTTCGAATTGAAATCAATAGTAGAGATGCTCTTGAGAATGAAGGGTTGTACCGGATCACCATGGGAACCGAGATGGAACCAATGGATCTTGTTTAAAAGTCCAAGTATCTTAACCGAATGGATGAAGAACATGGGATTCTTTGTTACTCTATTTCTCCAGACTCGCTCTACCATATTCAGGCCAAGAAGACCCCAATGAAATATGGACCACCCTATCCGCCCTCTTTGGTAAACAAGATGAGATGAGGGGTCATCATTTGGAGGTGGAGCTAATGAACCTGAGGCTAAGTGAGTTTTAATCCATACAAGAATTCTCCACAAAATTCAAATATTTTTGCTTATAGATCAACATGTGCAATATTGATGAAAATGACACTTAAATGGTACTTTATATCCTTTCAAAGTTGGATCCCGAATTTAGCACTTTTGTCTCATCATTTCATTCTACTAGATTAGCACTTGAAGCATATTTCACCATGCCTTCTTTAGATATGTTTGTTTCCTCTCTTCTTCAAGAGTAGGATAAGATTTCTTAGATGGTCCTACAAAGGTCTTCAAATGGGCCTACAAAGGTCCTAATGCACTTGCAGAAAATGAGGACAAGATGAAAACTAGTAAGCAAAAGACTCCATACAAAGGCAAAAGGCAACAAAAATCCAAGTTTTCTTATGAAAAGACCACCTCCAAAGAAGGGAATACTGAGGAGGAGCTGCCTTTTTGTTCCTATTGCAGAAAGGGACCTTACAAAGAGGAAAATTTTAGGTGTTGAGCCCAGAATTGGCCCCTTTTTATCATCCTCGATCACCTCTTCTTCCCCTGTCTCACACCATTTAGCATGCTAATTAGACCTGTTGTCCTCACTTTATTCCCCCAAGCTGCCAAGGTATGACTGATCATTGCTTTATCTTATTAATGCTTATGATTGTGATAATTAAGGCTGTTTATCTCTCAATTGTGTTAACATGTCTGATTTATGAAGGTAGTTTGAGATAAGTGGACTGCAGGAAGGTGGGGCTGAACAAGTCTTGAAAGGAGGGATGTTCGCTACTTAAAAGGATCCTCGGGGTTCCAATCATCAATTAATGCACGTGGTTCTAATGCAACATTCTAGACAGAGCTGTGACAGGGCAGCTATAACAGAATGCGCTATAATTGGAGATCTTTAGTTACTGCTGCTCGAGTATAATTGTGATCTGGAAAGATCGCCACTTCTGGGCCAATCAACAGCTTTCTCACGTTTTTCTATGTCTTTACTATGCCACGTTTGTAACAGCTTGTATTATTTAGGGCACCTGAAGATCAGAGATCTTCATGGCTGCCCGTTAATAGGATCGGATGTTATGATCTGCATGTATAAATATGGGGAGTTGTCTCGACCCAGGGGGTTGAACAACGGAGAATTCATTCATTGTATTAGCAGTGGAAGCAATTTGTGTAATCATCCTTTCATTAATATAAAGAGTTACCTCTGAGTTAAAGGAGTTTTACGTTGTTCAGCCAGCATCTCTGTGTGAAGGCTGGGCCCATCTTCCACAGATATTGCTAAGTTAAAATAGGACTTTTCGATTTATTATTGTGTGATGTTTTGTTAATGATATTTTCTTTGTACGCAGCAGTAGTAAGTGTGGATTTGTAGTATAATTAGGATTACATTTCCTTGAGATTGGTAAGTGGTACAGAGTGACAATCGACTGAGTAGGAAACTTCCTTTATGCAATTCGTGTGATAGTTGTACACAGCTTTGTTCATCTTGCAGTTTAAGTTGTTATCCCATGAATCTTTGCAATTTATCTTTCCTGTTATGATTGTTGATTTTCATTCCTGCAATTCAATCTCTTAGAGCAGTTGAACTCAATCTTTTGCAATTGAATTCCTAGGTTAATATTCAGTTTACGCTTATGGTTTTCTTTAAGAGTGATCAGATTGAATAGGTGAGTTACTTGTTCTGGGATGTGAATAGGATTTCTTTTTATCTGCAATTATAGTTGAATCTTATATCATTTCTTGTTGATTGAAATCATAGCATGCAGAAGACAATTGGGATTACACAGATTCTTGGGATGGACATAGTTGTTAGAGGATAAATGTATTCAATTATAGTGATTTGGTGTTTAAGCATAGACTGTGCATTTATCCTTTGAAATAAAAGACTTTCTCGGGTTGACAATAAATCTCGTATACTCTGTATGTTGGTAATAATCTATCTGCATATTGGGTGCTCGACATTTTGGCGCCGTTGCCGGGGAAGGATAAAAATTAAACACTAGTCATTAGTTGCATCTGGTAATTGTTTCTAGTCAGTCTTTTCTTTGCTGAAATGATTCGGTTCGCATGAATACGAGGAGGGTAAAACGCGATCACCTCCCAACTCCCAAAACGCCACAAAATAATAACAGTGCAGGTGGCTCTGGTCGCGGTCAAGGACCACCATTGGGCAGAAGAACATTCGTCGACGATCTTGTTGACAGAACTGATTCATCCACCAGGGCTCGTCATCAAGAAACTCCTATCAGAAGAAACCCTACTGATCCTGTGGCACCAGCATCAGGATCCACGGTAGAGAATACACGAGCAGCCGTGACTCCCTCGTATATCCCTGTTGAGGAAGGCACAACTGTCACAGCTGTTACAACTGAACCTGCTGTTACAATTGAGGAAGACACAACTGTTACAACTGGACCTGCTGTTACAACTAAGGAAGACACAGCTGTTACAACTGGACCTGCTGGTAGAGGTCCGATCTGCCACATTTACGGGAAGGCTGTAACTAAAGAAGAGTGGACGCATTTCCACTAGAATTTTGCTGATCAAGAACAAAACAAGGACGGAGGAAAAAATGAGGAAAAGAACGCAGGAACGAACAAAGAGGAGAAAATAGAAGAGGAGATGAGTAACAGACACGAGTCCGACGAGGAAGAGGTGATGGTGGAAAACTATCATCATGAAAATCACTCCCTGCCTGAGGGAACCACGGCTACACTGCAATTTCCAATTCGGCAGCCAGAAGGGATAGCCCCTATGAAAAACATCTCACCATCAGTGTTGCCTCGCTTCCATGGAAGAGCGGCAGAAGATCCAGACGAATTCCTTTTTGAATTCGATATCCTCTGTCGCAGCTACGATTATGTCACCGATGCCCAAAAGCTAAAACTTTTTCCCGCCACCCTGAAGGACAACGCATTACGCTGGTTCATGAGCCTTGGGGGAGGAACCATTGCTAATTGGGATAAGATGAAACAAGTGTTCCTGCAGAAATATCAGGAATATTGCAACACCAAGGACAAAAGAGAGGAATTATTTAAAATGGTGCAGAAGGAGGATGAAAGTCTGGAGGATTTTGTAGAAAGGCTGTTGTACAATGTGCATAGAGCTGGGCAGATGAACATAGGGCTGGACGTGCTCAAGATAATCTTGCTTCGTGGGATCAGGGATGATTGTTTAGACATGTTAAACCTGCTAGGAAAGGGAGATATCTCCAAAGAACCTTTTGGGAAGATTGTGGAACTATGTAAGAGATACTCCAGGGGGTCTTCCAGGAACAATAAGCGGGACAAATGAGATAAGCTGGAACGTGATGTCTTCGACAGAACTCAGAAGTCGTCCAATGGAGGAGCTACCCGTGCAGAGATAGGAAATCTCCTTGAAAATTTTAAAACAGAAATGATGAGCTCCATCTCTTCGGAGATTGATGTCCTGAAGGCAAAACAAAAACAGGCAGTGGAGGATCTCACACTAGGTGTGTTCTGTCCCCGATGTAGAAAGAATAATCCGCTGAAAGAATGCACTCTTGACAAAGTGGAAGTATGCCAACTGTGTGAGCTGAACCATGACATGAAAGAATGTCCCACACTTCCCCAAGTGAAGGCTGTTCTGTAGGCATCAACTCCAGAAGTGGAATCAGCCTATTTCATTGCACAGAAGAAACCTTGGCAGCCTCGAAATCAAGGTATGCCTCTGGACTCGTTTCCATTTTTGAATAATATGAGCAATTGGAATAATAACATGCAAAATGTGAATACACAATTCCCTTCAAATTATGCTCAGTGGAATCCTTCCCAACCTGCAATGCAAAATTATAATTCATGGAGTCCCTGGACACAGCGACCACATCAACCTACGTCATGGTCTCCTGGATGGAGGAACTTCCATCTTTGGAACCAGTTTCCTCAACCACCTCCACCTCAACAGTCACTATATTCTCCTCAATACCCTCAATTTACTCAATATCCTCAATGCCCACCTCAGCAGTCGCAGCTGCAGCTGCAGAATAATCCTGTCCCTAATATACCAATACGGCCTCAGCTGCCTGCCCAACCTAATCCTAACCCGAATAATAAAACAGTCCATCAATTGGAAACTGTCAACATGCCGGCCTACTCCCTTTCCCCTGTACCTTGTAATGATATTCGCCTACGATCTGGGAAAATAGTAGAACCTGTGATTACAGAAGATGCTCCACCTTCTGTGCATAAAGAAGGAGGGAGTTCACAGCATCCATCTGATACAGTTCCTATCACTGAAGATGCTGAGCATCCCTTAGATGGGGCGGCTGAAACATCAAACGAGAAATCAGACGATACGCAACCTACCCGGCTGATAAGGCAACCACCATACCCCGAGAGACTAATGCTACCAAAAATAGGGGGGCAACCTCAGTTTAACCTCCTAGGAGAGTTAAGGAATCTTTACGTCAAAATCCCCCTTCTTCAAGCTCTTCAAGACGTGCCTATTTATGCTAGAACCGTTCGGGACCTGTGCACTAAGAAACCAGGGAGGAAACCCAAAGATCCTCCCACTGTTCACGTCATAGGGAATTTATCTACTTTGATAACAGGAAAAACCCCTATGACCAAGTATGACACACCCTCGCAATCCTACTGTCACTGTACATATAGGACAAACGCAGATACCCAACGTGCTAGTCGACTTAGGAGCATCGATCAATGTCATAACAATTGAGACTGTAAAGAAGCTTGGACTCACTAATTTTAGACCGACCCCTACCATTTTAGAATTGGTGGATAGATCCACCATTAGACCCGAAGGGATTCTGGACGACCTTGTCATCTCAGTAGATTCATGGGAGTACCCTGCTGACTTTTTGGTATTACAACCAAAATCACAGATGGGGGGACACCCAGTGATCCTGGGGAGGCCTTGGTTGGCCACAGCTGATGCTTGCATCAGCTGTCGATCAGGGTCCATGACTATATCTGATGGTACGGAGACTAAAAACCTCACCCTGTATCCTCCAGCTCGGCCAAGTCTAGAGGCTGAAACTTCCCTTTGGATAGAGCAGGAGGAGGAGGAGGATGTTCAGCCACTATTAACTATAGGGAAGGCCTTAACTTTTAAAAATGAAACAGAAGATGATGCTATTAGTAATTTTATTAGTGAACCTGCTTCAGTGGATAAAGAGGTCTATCAAATCCTGAACATTACCCTTGGCAAGGAAGAACAAGAAAATCTTACGGAAGAAGCACTAGTTGGTGACACAAACATAATCCCAGTTTTGAAAAGTTCAAAAAGTATTCCTATTGAGGTAGAGCCTGGAAGGACTTTGAATATCAACCCTGGTCTCTCCTTAGAGGAGCAGAGGTGCCTAATTAGTCTCTTGAAGGAACATAAGGGGGCATTCACCTGGGAGTATACAGACATGAGGGGTATTCCCTCTAATTTGTGCACCCACCATATTTATATTAAAAATGACTCCCGGCCTGTGTGTCAACCCCAACGACGCATGAACCCCAATCAGAGGGATATAGTGAAGGAAGAAATCCAGAAACTCTTGGAAGCAGGATTTATATATCCTATTTCAGATAGTGAGTGGGTTTCCCCACTCGTAATTGTGCCCAAGAAAAATGGTAAATGGAGGGTCTGTGTCGATTATAGGGAACTGAACAAAGCCACGCAAAAGGATCACTTCCCTTTTCCCTTTATTGACCAAGTACTTGATACCCTATTAGGGAAGAAGTTCTTCTCCTTCCTAGATGGGTTCAATGGGTACAATCAAATTCAGATTGCTCCTGAGGACCAGGATAAGACCACCTTCACTTGTCCCTGGGGAACATTTTCCTATAGGGTGCTTCCCTTTGGTTTATGTAATGCACCGGCAACGTTTCAAAGAGCTGTAATTGGCATATTCTCTGAATTAGTTAATGATAGTATGGAAGTCTTTATGGATGATTTTACTCCCTATGGCAAGGATTTTGAGGAAGCACTGGAAAATTTAAAGAAGGTTTTAATTCGCTGCGAACATACTCGGCTCTCATTAAGCACTGAAAAGTGCCATATGATGATGAGTGAGCGGGTGGTATTAGGGCATTTCATCTCTACCAATGGCATTCAGGTGGATCCTTCAAAAATCAAGATGATAAAAAATATACCGACTCCTTCAACTCAGAAAGACGTGCGAAGTTTTCTGGGACATGCTGGATATTACCGGAGGTTTATAGAAAACTTCTCCAAACTTGCTTCTCCTTTGTTTTCTCTGTTAATGAAGGATGCACAGTTTGTGTGGAGTGAAGCATGCCAGATAGCGTTTGATAAGCTTAAGGAGAAGCTGTCCACAGCTCTTATCCTAAGGGGACCTAATTGGACCCTACCCTTCCACATTTCCTCAGATGCTTCTGATACCGCCATGGGAGCAGTATTAGGACAGCAGGATGGTCAAGCACCTTATGCCATCTATTATGTTAGTAAAAACTTAGCCCCTGCTGAACTTAATTATATTGTTAACGAAAAAGAATTCCTTGCTATTGTTTACTCTATTAATAAATTTCGGCATTACATTACTGGGTATCCTACATTTGTGCACACCGACCACTCTGCCATTAAATATTTAATGAATAAACCTGTCACCAATGCCAGAGTAACCAGGTGGCTCTTATTATTGCAGGAATTTGATATTACCATTATAGATAAACCTGGAAAAGAAAATGTTGTTGCTGATTTTTTATCTCTTTTTACTAACAATGATGACAGTTCGCCTGTTGAGGATTCTTTTCCAGATGAACATCTATTCACACTTTCAGCTCATTCCCCATGGTATGCAGAAGTTGCTAATTATTTGGTTGCAGGAAATCTCCCGCCACACATGTCTAAACTAGAAAAGAGAAAAATCATCCAGCAAAGTGCCAGGTACTGTTGGCTCAATGGTCATCTCTTCTACACAGGGCCCAATCTTGAGATTAGGAGATGCGTAAGGGAAGATGAGATCTTTCACATACTAAAAGACTGTCATGATGGACCTTGTGGGGGACACTTTGCAGACAAAAGAACAGGGCATAAAGCGCTGCGGATGGGCTACTATTGGCCGACTCTGTTCAGGGACGCTAAAAGGTATGTTCAATCGTGTGAAAGCTGCCAAAGGATGGGCCAGCCTAATAAAACAGATCAGATGCCTCTACAACCTCAAGTAGTAGTTGAACCATTTGATAGATGGGCACTGAATTTTGTTGGCCCTATCAGCCCTCCTTCCAGACAGAAAGTTTACATTCTGGTTTGTACTGATTATATGACCAAGTGGGTAGAGGCTATAGCTTTGGCTAAGGCTAATGACCAGGCAGTGATTGATTTTCTGTATGGAGAAATCTTTACCCGCTTTGGGGTACCGAAGGAAGTAGTTACCGATGGGGGGTCGCAATTCATGTCACACCAATTTGAATCCTTGCTCCGGAAGTATCATGTGCAGCATAGGGTGGCTTCACCTTACCACCCCTAGGCCAATGGTCAGGTGGAAAGTACTAATAAAGTTATTGAAGCAATCCTTACTAAAACAGTTAAGAGCCATCAAAAGGATTGGGCTGACAGGCTTCCGGAAGCACTGTGGGCATATCGCACAACTTGGCGCAACACCACAGGGTTCTCTCCCTATGATTTAGTGTATGGAAAGAGTGCCATCTTTCCAATTGAGTTTGAGATCAAAACCCTGAAGACAGCCACCGAAATGAATCTGGATGTAACAGAAGCCCAGAAGAGAAGATTGAATCAACTAAACGAATTGGATGAGAAATGGTTAGTTGCAGTGGACCAGACTGTGTTGCTTCAGCAACAGAGATCCAATTGGCATGACCGATTTATTAAAAAGAAAATCTTCCGTGAAGGAGACTGGGTGTTACTATATGAATCCAGGTTCAAAAAGGATTTTAAAGGTAAATTACGTACAAGGTGGCTAGGTCCATATTTGGTCGACAGGGTATTTGACAACGGCACTGTCCGTCTGGTGACCATCGATGAAAACCGTATACCATTACTTGCTAATGGCCACAGACTGCGACTGTATTGTAAGCCTATTTCGAAAGATGCATTCATTTCGCAAATTGCCGCTGATCCAGATTATCAGCTGGCACCAGAGCAGGAATTTCTCTCTGCCTTTGCCAATCCTTAAACTGAAAATCGCATTTTGAATTACTGTACATAAATAATTTTCTTTCTTTTCTACTGTAGCGTATAATTGTTTTTTTTCTCTTTGCATTTGATCTTTTCGTTTGCTGTTGTTTTTCAAAAATTTCCAGGGAAGCGCCAGGAGAATGACTAGATTGGGCCTGTCAAACGAGAGTCGTCTTCCTATGCCGTCCTGTGTTGTATTTCCCTTTTTCCTTAAAAAAAAATTAAAAAAAAAAATTCCGGCAGCTGCGACATATTTCCCGGTAGCTGCAACATCTTTTCCGGCAGCTGCGACATATTTTCTGGCAGTTGCAATATCTTTTCCGACAGATGCGACATATTTTCCGGCAGCTGCAATATCTTTTCCGACATCTGCAATATTATTTCCCGGTAGCTGCAATATTATTTCCCGGCAGCCGTAAACCATGTCCCGACAGCTGCAACAACTTTCCCAGCGGCTGCAACATCATCTCTTAGCGGCTGCAATATCGTTTCCCGGCAGCCGTAAAACCTTTTTCCCGGCGGCTGTGAACCATTTCCCGGCAGCTGCAACAACTTTCCCAGCGGTTGCAACATCATTTCCCAGCGGCTGCAATATCGTTTCCCGGCAGCCGTAAAACCTTTTTCCCGGCGGTTGTGAACCATTTCTCGGCAGCTGCAACAACTTTCCCAGCGGCTGCAACATCTTTTCCCGGCAACCATGAACCATTTCCCAACGACTGCGACATATCTCCTGGCGCCGTAAAACTTTTCCCTGGTAGCCGTGACTTTTTATTCTGGCGGCCGTAAACCCTTTTTCCCGGCAGCTGTGAACCATTTCCCGACGGCTGCAACATGTTTCCCAGTGGCTGCGACGTCTTTTCGCGATAGCCGTGAACCATTTCCCAGCGGCTGCAAACATCGTTTTCCCGGCGGTCGTAAACCCTTTTTCCCGGCAGCCGTGAACCATTTCTCGACGGCTGCAACATGTTTCCCAGCGGCTACAACATCTTTTCCCGGCAGCCATGAACCATTTCCCAGCGGCTGCAAACATCGTTTTCCCGGCGGCCATAAACCCTTTTTCTTGGCGGCCGTAAACCATTTTTCCCGGCAGCCGTGAACCATTTCCGGTGGCTACAACATCATTCCCGGCGCCGTAAAACTTTTCCCTGGCAGCCGTGACTTTTTTCGATGGCCGTAAAACCTTTTTCCCGACTGCCGTGAACCAGTTTCCGGTGGCTGCAACATATTTTCTAGAGGCTGCAACATATCTCCCGGCGCCGTAAAATTTTTCCCTGACACCCGTGATTTTCTCGATCCCGTAAATCTTTTTCCCGGTGGCCGTGAATCTTTCCTGGCGGCTGCAACATCTTTTTTCGTTCGGCCACGATATCATTCCTGGCAACTTGCATTGGTAACTCTTGTGTTAACGGACGAATTGCTTCAAACCTGCTAAGCTATGGCTCTGATTCATCCTATTTGTGCCGACGAAATCATCATTCCGACCCCGAGGACGCGATGGTTTGTGTTTCACTGGCGGAAGGAATTATTGCATTATCCTGGTCATCATGATCATATTAATGACTGTGCACGAGTTGGTTCTGCAACGTCACCAACTGCATGCTCCACCATTCTCCACAGGATATCTGACGCACAGTCTCATGAGGTATGGCTTTGATTTATCACGTGATTAAGTGTTGACATAATTGAACAATATCAGTCGTACCTTTATACGTATCACCATTATGTCTAATTAAAACTTTCCCTCATACGATGTAAACACTAATAACTGCCACCTTCCCCAATTCGGAATGAAAATTTCGAACGTTTTTTTTGTGCTCAACTTTCCAAATTTGCCCATTTCCTCAACATCTCCGCTCAGCGATTCGTGCATCCTCTGTGCTGCAACTTCCATTCTCGGATTCTGTCATTTGTGGGATAACAACTTCAGCTTGCAGCCAGGACCATGGGGATTCTAGTTCATCATGAACCTTTGAATACACAGGAACTCAGGAACAATCTTCAAGTTCTGGCCATCTTTCAAGGCGTCGTCTGGATCGAATTTTTTGAGCGACTAGATGGATTCAATCGGGAAGCAGCCTTGCAATTTGCTTTAAACCTCACCAAAACTCACTCCACGGTGTGGGGGATGCACATAGAAGTCTCTGAGGCCATTATATCCGAGGTTACTGCCATCCTGCAGGTGGGAAGGGCATGTTTTAACCAACGAGTCCCCATGACGACTGCACGGGAAGCATTTTTACTGGAGGGGGAGCAAGTTCAATCATCCAAAAGAGGGATCGCACTGCACTCATTGCCGCGGCCATGGGACCAGGTTGCTATCTTTCTCAAGAAGTACATCACTTGTGAAGGTATATACCAAACTGTTTATAACTCTGAACTCCCTTTAATTTCTCATCTCCGCCATGGCATTTTATTGAACATTCCATATTATCTACTGCATGACTTGCGTCATATGGTGGCATTTGTCCAGTTTGCTAAGCACCCACTTTCCTCCCTCACCCACCATGGCCTTATCAAATTAATAATTGTAAGAACCCTTGCCCAACATCATATAACCTGGGAGCAATTCACAGCTCGAGCTCAGCAACCCTCTCCCTTGCAGATTGTCCCACTACAGCAGGTACGAGTTCCACCACAGCAGGAGGACTGGAGTCCCTCCACTGAAGTTTGGGGGGGGGATGAAACTGTATTAGAAGAAGAGAAACTGGGGGCACAAGCAGAGCCATTTGGGGGGGATGAAACTATATTAGAAGAAGAGCAACTGGGGGCACAAGCAGAGCCATTTGGGGGGGATGAAACTGCATTAGAAGAAGAGCAATTGGGGGCACAAGCAGAGCCATTGGGGGAGGGTGTAGATAAAAATCTTGTGGAAAACCCAGATAACAGGGCAGCTCCGACAGCAGAAGGTGAAATTGGAGCAGCATTAAATGCTGCGACAATTGAACCTGAAGGTGACAGAGCCAGGGCAATAGAAGAAAACATTGAGCTGGTAACTATTGAATCCTCACCTGAGTGGGTAGGAGGAGCTTTAATTGAAGAAGAACAGCATGAGGAGCAAGAAAACATTCCTTCAACCTCAGCTGTGAATCCATATATACCAGCTCCACAAAAGAAAACACCACAAAGGAAAAGAAAGAGATCAATCAATGAATTTAACATAACCTCACCAATCAGAAAGAAAAGAACTAGATCAGCTACAGTAGCAGAGGCAGCCAAAAAAAGATGGGCAACCTTAGAGGCACAGGTTGAGCCCCCTATCCTTGTACCGAGACCAATGGATGATCCACAAAGGCTAGTTGAGGAAGAACCGGGAATTGAAGGACTTCTGGCTGAGAACACACTGTTAAAAGAGGAACTCCAAGTACTTCGAAGGGAATTGGAAACCTGGAAGGAAACCTGCAGAAAACTAGGTGAAAGGAAACTGTATACATTGGTAGAGGCTGCAGACCAACTGGAGGAATCAAACTCTACCGAGCCTGGCAAGGAAGATGAACGAGTAATCTGTCCCACTTGTGGAGAAATCTTTAAGGAGGCAGGCCACAAGATTATACTTCATACCTGCTCAGCACAACAGCCCGCGCCCACAATAGAGGAAGCTGCAGAAAAAGAAGATGCTGCCACACAAGAACCAGCATCTTTAACCATCCTTGCTGAAGCTGCCACAAATCATGTGACAGAAGAGCTAAGGGATGAAATCATGTATGATGATGGGGATAGAGAATATACTGTAACCCCAGAATGCTCCCATGACACAGAGATTATAGAGCAGATGGGAGAAGAACCTAGAATGGAGGACACTCTGGAGCTTAATAAAGAATATACTGCAACCCCAGAGTGCTCCCATGACACAGATATTATAGAGTAGATGGGAGAATAACCTGGAATGGAGGACACTATGGAGCTTAATGAAGAATTCTATACTGTAACCCTAGAATGCTCCCACAACACAGAGATTTTAGAAGCTGAGCCACAAAGACAAGACATTGATAAACTTGAACAGGGTGCTGTCACACAAGAACCAGCAAACCTGAGTAAACTTGTCCAATTGGCCGAACAGATGGGAGAAGAACCTGGGATAGAGGACACTCTGGAGTTTAATGAAGAACTCTGGGTTGTAACCCTAGATGGTTCCCATGACACAGAGCTCATAGGAGAAGAATTGCAACAACAGGAGGATGAAGAGGCAAGCCAGGATGTTGCTACACAAGAACCAACATCCTTGAAGGCTGCCACAGGAACTCCTGAATTTCAATTAGAAGATAACCCTGGAATGGATATTATTCCCGATACGCAGTGGAGTGAGGATGAACAGGTACAGACACAATCCTCAGGTGACACCGAAATCTTGGAGGAGGAGCTGCACAATGAGAAAGATATCCAATCTCAGCAGCAGAAGGACAAAGAAGACACTGTTACACAAGAACCAGTGTCTCTGAAAGTAATGAAGGTAGCTGCTGAAGAGAGTCTAAAGGATGTTGATGTTACACAAGAACTAGCAACTCTCATATTAGACTTAGATGTGCTGGAAGACACTGTCCCACAAGAACCAGTGCTTCTACCTCCTAGAAATGTCATTGATTTGGACTCAGATTAGGATTTCCTTTCAAGTCCTCCCCAGGCACAGCATATAATGAGACTGCAGGAAGAAGTGATTTCCACTTGCACCAACTACATTTCCAGACACCAGTAGGTAGCATTAGAAGGGAGTAAGCACAGATGGCAGGCTGCCTCCTCTGTACTTAGAAGCCGAGATCCTTATTATTTCAAGAATTTCAAACAGGCACTTTCCAGAGTCAATGGCTATGTGGGAAGTATGAGGGAGAGTGGAGTTAATTGGTTGGGTTTGAAATTTAATTTCCCCCTCATTTGGTGGCTAGCAAAACCATATAATATGGATTTTTCCTTGACTGGGCAGAAGAGCAGTGATGATGGAAAGTATTGGGTTACTCACAGAGGCTTTTTTAAAAGACAGATAAGGTGCTTGAGTTTCCTAGAACTTTTCCTCCCTCCATGAACAGAGCTCAGTACATGACTCATATTTCGAATGATGTAGGTTGTTGCATGAGGACATGCAACAGGATAGTTGGGGGGAGATGTTGAGCCCAGAATTGGCCCCTTTTTATCATCCTCGATCACCTCTTCTTCCCCTGTCCTACACCATTTAGCATGCTAATTAGACCTGTTGTCCTCACTTTATTCCCCCAAGTTGCCAAGGTATGACTGATCATTGCTTTATCTTATTAATGCTTATGATTGTGATAATTAAGGCTGTTTATCTCTCAATTGTGCTAACATGTTATGATTTATGAAGGTAGTTTGAGATAAGTGGACTGCAGGAAGGTGGGGCTGAACAAGTCTTGAAAGGAGGGATGTTCGCTGCTTAAAAGGATCCTCAGGGTTCCAATCATCAATTAATGCACGTGGTTCTAATGCAACATTCTAGACAGAGCTGTGGTAGGGCAGCTGTAACAGAATGCGCTATAATTGGAGATCTTTAGTTACTGCTGCTCGAGTATAATTGTGATCTGGAAAGATCGCCACTCCTGGGCCAATCAACATCTTTCTCACGTTTTTCTATGTCTTTACTATGCCACGTTTGTAACAGCTTGTATTATTTAGGGCGCCTTAAGATCAGAGATCTTCATGGCTGCCCGTTAATAGGATCGGATGTTATGATCTGCATGTATAAATATGGGGAGCTGTCTCGACCCAAGGGGTTGAACAACGGAGAATTCATTCATTGTATTAGCAGTGGAAGCAATTTGTGTAATCATCCTTTCATTAATATAAAGAGTTACCTCTGAGTTAAAGGATTTTTACGTTGTTCAGCCAGCATCTCTGTGTGAAGGCTGGGCCCGTCTTCCACAGATATTGCTGAGTTAAAATAGGACTTTTCGAATTATTATTGTGTGATGTTTTGTTAATGATACTTTCTTTGTACGCAGCAATAGTAAGTGTGGATTTGCAGTATAATTAGGATTACATTTCCTTGAGATTGGTAAGTGGTACAGAGTGACAGTCGACTGAGTAGGAAACTTCCTTTATGCAATTCGTGTGATAGTTGTACACAGCTTTGTTCATCCTGCAGTTTAAGTTGTTATCCCATGAATCTTTGCAATTTATCTTTCCTGTTATTATTGTTGATTTTCATTCCTGCAATTCAATCTCTTAGAGCAGTTGAACTCAATCTTTTGCAATTGAATTCCTAGGTTAATATTCAGTTTACGCTTATGGTTTTCTTTAAGAGTGATCAGATTGAATAGGTGAGTTACTTGTTCTGGGGTGTGAATAGGATTTCTTTTTATCTGCAATTATAGTTGAATCTTATATCATTTCTTGTTGATTGAAATCATAGCATGCAGAAGACAATTGGGATTACACAAATTCTTGGGATGGACATAGTTGTTAGAGGATAAATGTATTCAATTATAGTGATTTGGTGTTTAAGCATAGACTGTGCATTTATCCTTTGAAATAAAAGACTTTCTTGGGTTGACAATAAATCTCGTATACTCTGTATGTTGGTAATAATCTATCTGCATATTGGGTGCTCGACAGTAGGTATAATAATTTTTCTGCAGAAAATGAAGATGAAGTATGCAAGCCAAGACCTCCTCCTGAAAGAGGGCATG
The DNA here is from genome assembly GCA_027924585.1 of Larix kaempferi. NCBI lineage: Eukaryota > Viridiplantae > Streptophyta > Pinopsida > Pinales > Pinaceae > Larix > Larix kaempferi. The sequence continues at coordinate 457,747 of BSBM01001500.1, read as the reverse complement.
CGCTTGTGACAATTTCAACTACAAAATCAACCACTTGGACCCTAGATTATGGAGCATCAAATCACATGGCATCATCTGATGACATGGTCACCTCCATGCAACCATCCTTTGTTCAAGAAGTACTCTTGGTAGATAACACTCCAATCGAGGTATGTGGAAAAGGGTATATTATAAAAGAAGATATGTAATTTCAAGATGTATTTTATGTACCTTCTTTATCCAAAAATATGCTTTCCATCTACCAAATCACACACTTGGTCCATGGTAATCAAGGTCTCTTCACCAAAGACCTAGTAATCATTTCAAATATAGTTGATGGTTCAAATATTGCACTTGGGAAAGCTGATCACAAAAACAAGTTGTATGTTTTCTTGAATTTTTTACCAAAATCTCTTGCTTCAGTTTCGTTAATGCATTCTAATGATGTTAGTAAATTATGGCACAAGAGGTTGGGGACCTTAAATATCCTTACTTGCATCAATTAAGCAAGGAAGACAAGGTAGTAGGGGTGCCACCCATATCTTTTTTGGACGGAGTATGTCTAGGGTGTGCTCTTGGTAAGCACCTTGAAGAAAGATTTGAGAAAGGGAAGGCTAGGAGTGCCACATCCCTTCTTGAATTAGTCCATAGTGACATTATTGGGAATCTTCCTCATATTTATATGAATAAATATGGATATTTACTGACTTTCATTGATGAATTTTCAAGATACACATGGGTGTACTTCCTAAAGCACAAAGATGATGTATTTGCATGTCTTCAAGATTTTAAAGCACTTGCAGAGAAACAATCTGGTAAGGGGATCAAGATTCTCCGAACGAACAATGGTTACGAGTATTTCAATAAAGATGTACATTATCTATGATCCACATTTGGTATAGAGCTGAAACATACTGTTCCTTATAATCCACAACAAAACGGGTTGTAGAACAAAAAAAGAACATTGAAAAAAATGGCAAATTGCATGCTGCAGTCAAAGAATATTTATCCAAAATTATGGGTTGAGAACATAAATTATACTAATTACATTGAAAATAGAGTACCTCACAAAATGTTTGAAGGGGTTACTCCTTTTGAATCATGGACTGGTAAAAATCCAACAATAAAGCATTTTCGGGTGTTTGGATCTCGTTCCTGGGCCCGTATTCCTTCCAAGAAAAGAAGGGCCTTGGAACCACAAAGTGAGGAATGCCTTTTTGTCAGATATCCTGAAGGGGTAAAAGGTTATAGGCTGCTGAATATTAAGATTGGAAAAATATTTATTGAAATAAGTGTAAAATTTGAAAAATTCCTATGCATGAAACTAGTTCTCCTACTGATGCACAACTGGTTATTCAAAATTAATTTTCTAATTCTTCTTCTAATGTTTCAACTGAAATTTTAGATTTAGATACATTTTCATATTCATATATAGATGATGATGAGGATATTAAAAATGAGAGTGTTGTAGACCCAACAATTCATCCTTATTGGGTAAAGCAAACGATTGAATCAAGTGAGGAACTAGTGGGTGATCCTATCGATACTCAAAGAACCCGTTCAGAGTTTCAAGTTGCCACACTCACTCTTGAATCCATAGAGCCATTGATTCCCACTCATTTCTATATGGAGTCCACATGATCCTCAAACACATGTGGAATCCTCTGACCATCCTCATTGGGAAGTATCCATGGATAAGGAATATCAATCCCTTATGAACAACAAAACTTGGGTTTTGATACCTCTTCCGAAGGGAAGGAAATTGATTCGATGAAAATGGATTTACAAGACCAAGTACAAAGAAAGATTGGGTTCCAAACGATTCTCTCAAATACATGGCACTGATTACACAAAAACTTTTGCATCGATTGCAAAGATGGATTCAATTCGACTTGTTCTTGCCATAGCAACATCACAAAAATGGGAGATTCATCACATGGATGTGAATAGTGCTTTTCTTCATGGGGACCTTGAAGAGGAGATATACATGGAGCAATCACTAGGGTACATTTAAAACTCATCCCTAATATGCAATTTAAAGAAAACTTTGTATGGACTAAAACAAGCTCCTCGAGCTTGGTATGCAAAAATGGACCCTTTTCTGTTAGCATAAAAAATTTCAAGATGTAATTCAGATCCAAATGTATATATATTCTTTGAGAAGGAAACTCTCTATTACTTATTGTACTTTATGTGGATGATCTTCTCATCACAGGAAGTTCTACCACTTTTATTGCGTGGTTCAAATCTTCCTTACATTATAGACTTGCCATGATTGACTTAAGCTGTTACAATATTTTTTTGGACTCCAAATCACCCAATCAGATTTGGGAATCACTATAGCACAATCTAAGTATGCACAATATATCCTTATCATATTCAACTGGAAGATTGCAAACATGCTCCATTCCCCTTACTTTTCATAACCCAGCTTGAATATGGAGGTACTACACCTTTGGTTGATTGTACCCTATATTGACAGTTAGTTGGGAGTCTTCTTTATCTTACACACAGTCGACCATATATCTTCTTTGCTATTGGGGTAGTCTCCAAATACATGAAGGAACCACATGAGTTACATTGGAATTAAGGATACCAAAACAATACTTTGATATGTAAAGGGGTCATATGACTATGGGATCCATTATGCAATAGTTTACAATTTTGATCTATTTGGATACATAGATTTTGTTTAGGCTAGAGATGGGACAGACCGCAAGTCCACCTCAGGTTAATTTTTCAGTTTGGGATCAGGGCCTATTTGTTGGTTAAGAAAAAAGCAAGCCACTATTGCATTATTGACAATGACAATAGAGTACAAAGGAGCAGTGAATGCTGCAACACAATCCATTTATACAACATATTCTTATTGAGTTTGGGATAGAGTTTCACATGCCCACTATTATCTTTTGTGACAAATAGGGGGTCATTCAGATTTCAAGAGATCCTGTTCAACAACAACAAACCACGCACATAGAGATCCATATGCACTATATAAGAGGGCATATACATGATCAATTCATATATTTGCAATTATGTCCACTACGAGGAAAAGGCCCTGTAGTGGAGGTTTTTAGTGTTACAAGATTGGTCAAAATTGTCAAAAAAACCTCTGCTAATGGTACCAGATGTTTTAGTGGAGGTTTTTACTAAAATTTATTATAACTTAAAAAGGCTCTACAGTCAGAGGCTTTTGCAGAGGTTTTTTATTAGTGTGATTTACTGAACCAAACACATCGGTGCTAACAAACGCAGAATGCACCGGTGCGCTTATACCAAAGATAAGCATCGGTGCACCTTCACCATAGAAGACCACCGGTGTGCTTTCACCAAAGAGAAGCACCAACATTAGTGCGCTTCAATCAAAGAGGATCACTAACACTGGTGCGCCTTCACCAAAGAGGAGCATCGACACCAGTGTGCTTCAATCAAAGGGGAGCATCGACATCGATGTGCCCTAACCAAAGAGTAGAACTGACATCAGAGCGCCTTCACCAAAGAGGAGCACCGACACCAGTGCGCCTTCACCAAAGAGGAGCATCAATGTTCTTTTGTCCAAATCCACACTGGTGCACATGGGTCATGGAGCACTAGTGCGTCTACAGTAAAGAAGCATCGATGCACTTATACCAAATATGAGCATTGTTGCACCTTAACCAACAATGAGCATTGGTGCATGCATACCAAAGAGGAGCACTGATGAAAAAAACCAAATTTTCAATTGCAAAAACCTCATGAACGTGCAAATAAAGGGAGGTGATTTAATAAATGTATGATTATTAAAATGTAGTGATATAGTAACTTTGATTTTGAATATTCCAAGTATTAATTATTACCCTTGTTTATTAATGAGTCTCTAATTTACAATTTAAAAATTAAATACTTGTCCAGTATTAAACACAAATTATAATTTTGATTATTTGATATAAAATTTTATAGTTAAAAGCATATGAAATAAGACATTATCAATAAACATACAAATGTATAATAATTAATATTGAAATGTTAAGCATTGCAATTTATAGTCATGTAGCACTAGTATGCCTACACTAAAGAAGCACCGATGCAGTTATACCAAAAATGAGGACCTATGCACCTTAACCAACAATGAGCATTGGTGTCCCCATATGAAAGAGGAGCACTGATGACAAAAACAATGTGTCGTGTACATAAACCTTGTGAATGTGCAAATAAAGGAAGGTGATTTAAAAAATACGTTATTATTTAAATGTAGTGATATAATAACTTTAATTTCAAATATTCCAAGTATTAGTTCTTGCCCTTGTTTATTAATGAATCTCTTATTTACAATTCAAAAATGAAATACTTGCCGAATATTAAAGAAAAATATTAATTTTGATTGTTTGAAATAAAAATTATAATTAAAAGCATATGAAATAAGACATTATCAATAAGCATAAAAATAATATTATAAAAATGTACAACAATTAATATTGAAATGTTAAGCATTACAATTTAGAATAATGGTGATGAAACCTCCCATACAAAACCATGGTGAGTGTCAAACCACTCCATTTACCACTTAATGAGTGGATCTCTTGTAATTACAAAACCACTCATTTGTTACATGAAAAATGTTTGATGAGAACTCTCCAAAACCACTCATCTACTACATATAATATGCCTAACATGGAGAATCAATGCTCTCAGACCAAAGAAGAGCACTAGTGTGCCCATATCTTAAAATAGTACCACCATTGCACTTATACCAAAAATAAGGACCAATGTGCCTTCCCCAGACAGGAGCACCAAAACTGGTGCACTTTCCCCAAAGAGAAGCACCGGCGTGCCTTCCCCAAAGAGAAGCACCGGTGTGCTTTCCCCAAAGAGAAGCATTGGTGTGCTCACATAGAATAGGAGCACCACAAACAAAAATATAATGTCGTGAACATAAAATAGTTTTCCATGTGTATAGAAGCCTTGTTAACCTGCAAATAAAAGGAGGTGAAAACCCCTATTGATATGCACCCATGATGCACAAAAAGTGTATCATTTTATTTGCTAAACTTGTCCCTCAATTTCTATCCATATATTTGAAGAAAAAATCTACAGTAAATCCACCATTAACCTGCAAAATAGAGGGAAAAACCTCAAACCAACAAAACGAGCAACAAAACCAAATAAGAAATTAGGAACAATAGTGAGAAATGCAAAATAATAGAAATAAAATAGATAATGGAAATAAATAAAACAATGAAAAGGGAAAAAATGGTTTCTTTATTGCAATACTCTTCCTCTTCCCTTTCTCTCTTATTGAACCATGTGAAATGGAGAAATGAATCAAACCCTCTTTTTTCCCCTCTTCTTAAGACGTTTTTCTTGCTTCTTTCAAAAGTTTAAAAAATCATGCTTCTTTCAATAAGTGGGAGAAACCCATATATTTTGATGTAAAACCCTAAAAGAAATCCACCATTAACCTGCAAAATAGAGGAAAAACCTTCAAACCAACAAAAACAAACAATAAAACCAAATAAGAAATTAGGAACAATAATGAGAAATACAAAAGAGTATAAATAAAATAGATAATAGAATGAAATGAAACAATGAAGAGGGAAAAAATTGGTTGCTTGGCTGCAATACTCTTTCTCTTCCTCTCCCTGTTCCTCTTCTCTCTGGTAGAAATATGTGAAATGAAGAAATAAAAAAAACCTTTTTTTTGCTCTTTTAAAGACATTTTCCCTCTTCTTTAAAACGTTCAAAAATTCCTGCCTTTTTCAATAATTTTTCTTTCTTTCTTTTAGTAAGTTAGAAAAATGACTTACTATTCAGTGCTTTTGTTTATCAAAAGCACCAGTGTGCCCATATTGTAAAAGGAGCCCCAATGCGCCTTCACCAAAGAGGAGCACCAACACTAGTGTGCCTTCATCAAAGAGTACCACCGACAGTATCGATGCACCTTGACGAAAGATGAGCATCAGTGTGCCATTTCAAAAGTGGAGCACCGATGTTTTTTTGGCCAAAACAATATTGGTGCACATGAGTCATGGAGCATCAATGCACCCACACCTTAAAAAGAGCACCGATGCGCCTTCACTGAAGATGAGCACTGACACTGCTGCACCTTCACCAATGAGTAGCATTGACATCAGTGCGCCTTATCCAAAGAGGAGCACCAATGCGCCATTACAAAAATGGAGCATTGATATTTTTTTGGCTAAAATCACATCAGTGCACATGGGTCATAGATCACCAATGCTTCTGAACTAATGAGGCACATCGATGTGACATTACCAAAAGACTGCACTAGTGCACCTAAACCATGTGAAGCACCGGTGTTGGGCTTGACCCAAGTTAAGACAATTTTGGACAAGTCAGTTTTGTGAGCTGCGAAGTCACAACGCAGCGAAGCTTCGGCAAAGTAGAAGAGCTAGTGCTGTGAGGTTACAGTGTTGCGAAGATACAGCGATGCGAAGTGCCAGCTCCGCGAATATCGAGCATGGTAGAGTTTGGGAAGGAAATCGGTAAAGGTTCCGGTAAGATTGATCGACGACCTATTTTGGTTAAGGATGCTCCGAGATTCCCAACAGGCGGGTAAGGAGTGGAAAAAAAGGAAAGCGACCAGTCGCACGAGCAAAGGCAGCACTACGTGAACTAGGCGCACGAAGCCGTTAGAGAAGGAATGATGGGATGAAAGCGACTCGTCGGCATGCGCTCGACAGAGGGGCTGAAAGCGACGTGACCACGCACAGTCAGAAGTTGTCAGAAGCCAGAGAGAGCGCGTAAGGATGGCCACGACGGTGAAGTCGCTATCATAGCCTAACAGACTTGGTTAGTGGGGTAACCGCACCAGTTTTGGGTAACAACCTTAGGGTTTTGGGCCACCATGAATGTAAAGACGTGACTTGCGGGAATGATCTATAAAAGGGAAACTTTTGTAAGGGAAAGGGTTAGATGTTAGATGTTGATTGAGATTATTGCTGAATATTGATCTCTGTTGAGAGACTGAACATTGTAAAAAGGCTCTGTAGTTGCATGCACAAAGATCGACTAAGAGAGAAGAGAGTCTGCAGCTGAGTGTGCAGACTGGAACTATTGAACCCTTCCCTTTGATAATATAATAACAGTTCTTGGGGGTGAACCATGCAAATCTTTATGTTGTGTGACTGAATGTGTGTATACTTTGATGAATTGTTAATTTCTGGTTTATAAGTATCTGTATCTTTACTTTCATGTGTATTCTCTATATGAAGAGTGATAGGAATAATGTGCTAAGTGTTGAATACATATGAGTAAATGTTGAATGCGGAAGTATTTCTGAACATGATGACTACATGAGTAAACGAGTAACACTTGAGTCAGCGAAGTCTGTATAGTGCGATTCCCTGAGCGTAGCATCGGAAGTGTGCAGAGTCACTGTAGTTCATCATGTTGTATAAGCTTGCAAAGTTTACGGTTTAAGATGTTTTTCGAGTGCATAAACTTACACTAAAATTCTGTTGAAGTCGTGTAAGTGTTAAAGAGGAAGCGCAGTCCTCCGTTGCGCTGTCCTGTTGTTAAGCAGCTGTTCCATATCGTGCAGTCCCTGGATGCGCGATAGCCTAAGTATTAACCACGAAGTAGGTGAACTTTGCGCAATCCTCCATTCCGTTGAAGTGTGCATCACTCGGTTGTAGAAACTTGATTCTGCAACCTCCCCATAACTTCGCCTTGGGTGAGACCTCAGTTTGCTCGTAGACTGTTGCCGAAAGGGCCCATGAATAGGGGTTTTGTTGGTTCCCTGAGCCGTGCAGAACTTGGGTCTATTTTGGAAACTTAAAGAACACTGTTAGAGCCAACAACTAGTGCACCATACGGTTTAGGTGGACTGATAAAAAACATCTGCTAAAACCTCTGCCTACCTTCCTCCGCTAGAAACCTCTATTATAAACGAATAAGGGACAGGTTTTTGGGGGGGGTTCTGCTACAACCTTCGCTAGAAGGTGTTTTCCTTGTAGTGGTCCTTCCTCCGAGCAAATTATTGACATCTTCACCAAGTCCTTTACTGAGAAGCTATTTAACTGGTTGAGAGCTTCTTTGGGAGTGAAGGAACCTTTTGAGGAGGCTCCTTAAGGCCTTCTTATCTTCTTTTACATTCTCTTTTATGGGTTTTTTTTCCCATGTGGTTTTTTCCCTCTTTCCCAACTTTCATAGAATTCTTTTTGTGTGTGCATGGGTACCTAATATGGCTACAAATTGATAAGACCCATTTTTTTCTTTCTCATATAGTCATGCTTATGGGGGGTGTTGGAGCAGAAAAACCCTCTCCATAGCATCATTCTCCTTTCTAGTCACCTAGACCTTGACTTCATGACTATTAAGGGCCATACCACACTCATTTTGACCACCCGAGTCACCCTATAGCTTCATCTAAACTCTAAGGGTCCCTAATCACCTTATTTTCCACATAAATCAAAATCGTAATGACTATTCTTAGCTAATCTAGGTGTATTACTAGTTTTGGGGGTGCCCCCCTTGATTTAGGGAGTGTTTCCCTGATTTTAGGAATGCTAGAGTTCATCCTTAGTTAGTAAATGAGAGTGGTTTTCTAACTCAGCTTCTAAATGATCATTCATGTCCTATTTTATACATTAGTGCCTTCTTTGACATAATTAGTGGTTTTTCATACTCATTCATTCAGTTAACTAAGCATTCAATCAGTCAAGTGAGCATTCAATCATATAACTAGTGATTATGAAGTCAAGAGTCAGTGTAACTCAGTTCAGGAGAGTAAGAAAGGCTAACTAAGGGTTCTTAGGCTCTAGTCAGGCTTGATTGACCTCAAATCATTGCATGGTCAATTCTAATTGCCTCTAACCCTAATTCGAATTGCCTCCTTATAAACATTGTACTCCACCACTCATTCAAGTTATATGAAATATATCATTCTTCTCTTCTTCTATTCTAGTCTCTTATGTAATGATATATGTTATTTCATTTATTAAATGATTAATTGATGCATGATTTGATTTTCACTGTATATCTCATTAGCTTATGTACCTAGATCTATATGTTCAAATCTCATAGGGCCTTCCTCAAATACTTTGTCGTGACATTTCCCCGATGTGATACTCCCAATACCGCATTTACGATATGATATCAGGCTTTACTACACTGAGATATCTTGAGTAAACTCCCAACTACAATTCCTAATACTCCAATTCCGATACATTGGATCCGATACCTTGGGATTTTCCAATATCAAAATCGATCCCTTGGGATTTTTCGATATCAAAATCGATCCCTTAGGATTTTTCGATATCAAAATCGATCCCTTGGGTTCCGATACATTGGAGTCCCGCTCTCAGAATCCTCTACTTGCACCCTCTGCACAAATATCTGATAACTGACCTTTGATGAAGCTCTCCCCAACCCATCTACCAATACATCGGAATTTCCTCCTAGCATTCTCGACTTGTTTTCTCGATGGCTAGCCCCAATAAATCCTTCCTGATACATCAGGTCCCAATCCATTGAGATCCTTGTTCCATCATAATCCCTTGCATGCACTCTCAATCACACTTCCCAATGAATGCTATCTGATAACTATAATTAGTCGATTTTCGGGTTCTAACAGAGATTGAACAATGGTTTCCTTAGCAATCTGACATCAATTTTCAAGGTCCTTACGCCCTTCCTAACCAATCGTTAACCTCTGCGATTGAAGTCTAACAATATGCACGATTTATTTTTTCTAGCAATTACGATTATTGCTGCTCATGCAAACATACCATTCTCCATGCAATTAAGCAAAGCTACAAGCAATTAAGTAAGACTACATAGTCAAAATACCCATTTCATCAAATTTGGATTTATTCCAACCCAAGCCTCTTTAAAGAGAGGCTAAAAATGACCTTTGTAATACCCAAAACTAGGGTTTCTAAATTGCAAAATCGAGGTTTCTAAAGCTCCAAAAGTACCAAAATTGGGTAGGTATGGAATCCAATATTGGTACTTTTGGAAGTTGTTTTTGCACTTTTTGAATCCTATTATGCACTTTTCAAGCCTGTTTTTGCACTTTAGAACGTGTATTTTTGGAAATTTTGAAATGATTTTTACACTTTTTGAACCCAATTATGCACTTTCAAACCCGTTGGAATTTTTGAAATGATTTTTACACTTTTTGAACCCAATTATGCACTTTTGGTAAACACATGAACCACAAACAATAGTCCCTCTACACCCAACACCAACAACTTCTTCTTTGTTGATTTTCCGACTGCATAAAAATATGATAACCATATATGTAATCACAACAATACTATAGATGCCATTAAATGATGAGGCATGTAGATGTCAACCAAGAAAATAGGTGCCAAGCATTTATCAAGCTCAAGAGTCCATATCAATAATATTAAAATATAACGAAGTTAAAAAAGGGATTTGTAATACAATAACACAAGCTGATTATAATTAATTATTAAAATATATTTTGCAATAGTAAGTAGCCTAATATTACAAGTTTTTATGCATATTTAAAGAAGAGAGGGATGGTCTAACATTAGACATTCCATCCAATTTAGAAAGAACCTACCATACACTTGTCACCAAATATTTTTCTTTTACAGAAGATACCTTGTGGGGTTTAACGAAAATGCAATTTTCAGCAAGTTTTCTTTGTATCTTAGCACCTTCCAAGACAATCATAGCTATACATTCCACTGGAAATTAATTTCCAAACTCATGACACACTGTTTGCACATCTTTGAAGGTTTTTCTAGAATCATCCGTAGAGGAGTTATCATAGGACCAAAAAAATTTAATTTGTCGGTCAATTGTTTTTTCCTTCTCTCCTAGGGATCTCTCAAATAAATTCCTCCCTTCAGTTACACCTTTGGAAGACCAAATTCCAACTTCAAATTTATCAAAACACAACTGAAAAAAAATCAATTGCACTTGATCGTGATTGATACATGTTTTAAAAAAATTGAAATCATATTCTTGCTTGCCACTACTAGGCATTTCAACTCCCTTTTTAGTGGTGCCTACCTTTGAAAACAAAAAACCTTCCATTTCTAAGATCAACAAATTCTTTTTATGAGAATCTGCACAAAAGAAGGTCTAGGTCATAAAATGAAAAATGAAAGAATCTATATTGTCTAATACCTATAACTGATTTGCTAAGAGAGGATTGTAGAACAACTACAATGGGGCTTTCGGGTCGTTCTCCAACAATCATCCTAGAATGCACCTTTTTTGTGTGTTCCTTTGTAACAATTTGGAGATTAATATTGTTAATATCTCCCTACATAGTAATTAAACTAATTCTAATTTGCAATTTTAGAATCTAGAAAGAATCTAGAAAGAATCTAGAAGCTCACCTTCTTCACTAGAAACAACCGTACATTGATAATTTCTATCATAATTAAAAAAACTTAATGAACCTTCAACGTCATCCTCACCATAAGTTGATTTTCTCTCTCTCTTAGAGGATTCTTGTGAATAACCTAAACTTACAGACATAAGCACTTAGTAAAATATGTTTTTAATAATGAAATAGAGAATCGAATAACATCATTAGAGGAAACATTTGTAAATACCTTCATTTGGATCATTCAACAAAGAATGAAAGAATTTGTTCATGTACATTTCCCGTTGAAGCATCTCTATGGTAGAAATAGTGAAAAGATCAGGAATTCTAGTTAGAGAACAAATAAGATTCAACATAGAAGGCGAAGACGGTGCCTTGTGAGGAATTCAAAATTGACACTAAGTGATCCCAAAATTCCATTATCCTTTCCTTTGAAAGGCATGATTTCTAGTATGGAATCCCAAATATCTCATAGTTGGGCAATCAACCAACAACATGTTTTCATCCATCCACTCCATTGTCAAAAAAATTGTGGACAGATTGTGGCCTTCTAAGCCAACTCTCCAACAATGTATAAGAGATAAACCTATAAATAAATCACTATGAAAGTATCTAATGACGCCAATGGCACCACATTCTTTCACTGGATTTTTTACTTTCTTTGTGAAATGAGAGAAAGCTTTCCCAATCGAATATGAAGTATTTATATCACCTATGTAAACACAAGTAAAATGTTCTCTAGTTGATGCTAAGAAAAATAAGAATTTAAGAATATCGTGTTCTATCCAACCATATAAGCAATTGCACATATCGAATACAACTAGCTCACAACATAGTGCATCTAAAAGTAACTAATTCCTTTTAGTGTCTTCCGCAATGTAGATGAAAAATAAAACTGACATACAAATCTTGCAGTATCTTTGAGAGATTCCATAGAGACATTGATTTCCTTTTGAGTGATATATATCTACAAAATGGCGGAAGCTTCTTTTGGAAATCTAAAAACATTGTCCTTTGTTGCTTGTTTTTGTTTCTTCACTAAAGACTTGGCTTGCTTGTCATCACAAAGAATACTGAAAAGTTGTCGAAAATGATTTGGAGCAATTTTATAAATCTCAACCACATTTTTGTCACACACATCATTTAATAAAAAAAAATCATAGTCCTCAACACTCATATATTCGAAAATCATATTTTTGGTTGTCCTTTCATCCTTGACTATTTTGCAATACTATAAAAGAGACTCTGCATCGACATTACAGTCCATTGCGGTACTCAACCAAATCGACCCTTGAATTATCTTATCAGCAATGATTCTCAATTCCGTCTCATCCATATCACATAGAGGTCTAAAAATTTAGACCCACATTGTTTTGTTTTGTTTTGCATGGAATCATCATGATGGATGATTTTCTGGGAGCATGCCAATGAGCCATTTTTATAAAGCTCAAATACAATACACCATTTATCCCAAAGCTCCTCCAGAATCAAGAAAAGAGTCATATTTTATTTATACTACCAGTGTTGGAAACATCGAATATATCTACACATTCATTCTGAAAAATCTGCAATCTAGTGAAATTTTAAATTCAGAGAGAAATTAAAAATAGTTTGGAATGCTTGTATTAGTCGTGTAACAATCTTTAAAAGCAAAAATATATATTCCTGCCACTCCATTGATGGACTGTGACCTTTTCCAGGGTGACTAGGCCTATTACTATATATCCATTTCTCCTTGGCCTTGATGACTTGATCAATAAATGGGGTGTCAACAAATTCCTTATTAGACATATTTTGTTGCCTACACAAACTTGTAACAAATTTATGCGGAACATCCTTTCACATCATACGTGCTTTAGGAAATTGATATCTTGGATGTAGAGATTTGTATTTCTCAATTTCAATTATCCTTTGTTGCACATATATAGTGTGCTAGCCATGCAAGATATAAATTCACTATATCCATTTCAATTTTATTTTCTTCTATAGAGGAACAAGTTCATTTGTCTTCTTGTTGAAAGGCATTAAAATTGCCCCTCGAAGAGTCATGGTGAAATTTGTGACAAGTGACAGAACCATCTTGGCCACGACATCTTCATTCACTCTCCAAAATTGCATATTCATAGGTTCTAGAACACATCTCTTGACATCAATAGAAAAAACTTTTCATTAAAAAGGAAATATTGTATTTTCTCTTGTTGATTGCTTTTCAACATCTTTTTGCTTGCTTTCTCCATCTTTACCCTTGAAGGGATTTATTTCAAAGGCCTAAATGATGATTTAGTGACATCCTTTTCTAGGTCATACATTCCAGCACATCTAAGATAATAGAGATTACTTTCATGGTAAAAATTTATGAGATTGTCCTTAAAATGCATGTAAGGAGAGCCGATAATGTCTTTAGGTTAGCAAATTTTCTTTTAAAGATTGCCATAATTCAAATTTTCAATTGTGTGGCCATACTTGATCCAAATCGATTTGATGGATCATATGATGGAAATATCCAACCATGTTTTTCACAAGACACTTCGTCATGTGCATGAAATCTTTTCATCAACTTAGGGTGAAACTTAGAAACTAGAAGATCCATCTGTAATAAAGAGCAGTATTTCCCTTCAACAACCTCTACCTGGACATGCAACATGTCTTCTTGAAAGAAACTTGTAGATACGACAATGCCAACCTTTCTTTGTTGTTATTCAACAAATACATAGAGGTACAAACCCATATATAAGTTATCAAGTTCTTCCAGGTTCTTCCATCCCTATAAACTAATCAATATCACTTAATCCTATTTTGTGTTTTGGAATTATTTCAAGGAATGGAATTTCTCTGAATTGGATGAGAGATAATAAAATGGACAAGGTGACTTATTGGAAAATGTTGCCACCAAATTATCTATAATTATATGGTTAAAAGTACACATGCTATACATTAAAAGAATAATATTAACAAATTGATAATGTTTTTAAAGATATAACAACTAGTTATTGGTTCCATTTGGGTAGACACACAAATAACAAATCAATAGAGCTTTACTGCTTAACAATATGTTGTAATAGGTGATCCAAATGGAAATGTCCGGTTATCTAGGAAGGCCATCCTATTATTCCTATAATTGATAAGTATCATGGATAATATATATGACAGATTCAAAAAATATTTTTCAAGATGATTTTTTTGATGGTTAAGTTTCCTGGCTATAGATGGGACATGTTTCCTTACTGCAAAATTGAGAAAGTGTCGATTGATCATCCCTCTATTTGTTATGTTGTGTGTCTATCGTATCTAAGGATTATTTTTCAATCCTTCCTTTAGCATAAAGGTATAGTAAGTAATGTATACGACGAATGCTCAATCGATTATTACTTTAGATCATGGTTGATTCATCCATATTTGAGAAAGGTTTGGATGATATTCCCCCTACATAATAATTGAACATCAATGGATACAATTGATGAAGGATATGTCAATCCTTCCTCTAGATAATTTCTTGATTCTATGTCACCATTTGAGAAGTTATCCACCAATCTTTCCATAAAAGGAAACATTTACTGGATACCATATTTCAAAAATAATCGACCGATCTTTATTCTAGATGGTGAAACTCCTCTCTATTTTTTCACAAAGGGTCTACCATTATTTTGAATAGCTGACATATTTCCTAGCCACCATGTATTAAAAAAGGGTTGGACTATGTTTCTTCCATATGATGCTTGACATGAAGCACTTCCTCTGGATGATGGTTGTCCCGAAGTTGACATTTGGGAATAAGTCCATTGATCCCGCCTCTAGATGATGCATGACCTAAGATGCACATTTGAAGAAGCATAGTTTGATCCTTCATCTAGATGATGCTTGAACACAAGTTCACATTTCTGGGAGGATCAGTCAAGACTTCTTCTGGACTATGCTTATCCCAGATGCAACATTAAGAAAGGGTTAGCTGAGCATTCCTATAGATGAAATTTGAACCCATGGTCCACATTGAGAAATGGTCGTCAGATTCTTATTCAATGTAATGCTTGCAAGATCCACATTTAAAGGAAGGAATATAGATCCTTTCTTTAGATAATTTATGACCCTATGACCACATTTGAATAAAGATTGGTCGATTCTTGCTTCAAATTGTGCTTGACCAAAGGTTGAATTTTGAGGAAGGATTGGTCGATCCTTCCTCTAGATGATACTTGACCATACATGAAACTTTTAGGATGGGTTGATCGAGCCTTACTCTAGATAATGCTTCACCCTAGGTGCACATTTGAGTAAGGGTCATATGATCCATCCTTTAGATGATACATGACCCAAGGTGCATATTTGAGAAAGGTTCGGTTGATCCTTCCTCCATACTATGGTTGACACCATGTGGACATTTGAGAAAGGGTCATACAATCCTTACTCTATATGATACCTGATATCTACATTTAAGGAATGGACATGATGTATAAATGTAAGGAAGGTTCATCCAGTCCTTCCTCTAGATAATTAATTTTCTGAAGTCAACGTTCATGGAAGTGGTGAATAATCCTTCCTCTAGATGATGCTTGACCCGAGGTGCACATCTGAGGAAGTTTCGTTAGAGCCTTTCTCTGGATGATCATCGAATGCAATTTCACATTTGAGGAAGGGTCAGCTAAGGCTTCTTCTAGATTATGCTTAACCCTAGGTGCAAAATTGATAAAGGGTCACCTGAGCCTTCCTCTATATGATGCTTGAACACAGGTACATTTATGGTAGATTCTGTTAACTTTATATGTTGCAATAACTTAGATTCCTACTTCATTAGAATTTAATACATTTTCACAATAGCAACAACATAAATAGGATCTCTGAAAGACACACAATCACAAAGTACACAACAATTTATCCTAGGAAACCCTCAAGGGGAAGAAAACCCAACAAGAACTTCCTCAATATAGATTACCAAAGTACAATGCCCAAAGAAATAAGTCTCATAAAGAATAGAGACAAAAAAAACTCTAGAGCCAAGAGTAATCCTCCTCCTCCTTCGCAATATTCCTCTCTCCTCTAATGCACAATGCTTGAGTGAGTGAATGGTACAAATGAGAGGAAAAAATCTCTATTTATACTTTACCTTTTACTTGACATTTAAACTAACTTAACTGGGATGACCTCTCTAGGGAGATTCAAATAATATTTATATTACATTCTTTTGGGTACTAATGACCCGACTTACAATGGAGGTTTTACCTCATGAATTTTACATGATCTTTTACATTAAAGGCATCTCCCAAAGGAGGAATAATAGAAGTAGAATATTCTTTGAAGTTACATTATTTGAACACTCCCCCTTAACAAGAAGGGTATTCTACTGACAACAACAATAGGTGTGGCTCTACACAACATCATTGGAAGGAGGAAGGAGGAGGGATCATAAACAACATCATCTGGAACATTGGTTGGTACATCTATAAATCATTGGAAGTTCTTCAACAACATCAATATCAACAACTGAACAACTTGCTGTAACATCATCAACTGCAACACAAAGCTGGAGCATCATCATCATCTTCAGTACAGAGCTGAAGTATCATCATCATCATCTTCAATATAGAGCCGAAGTGTCATCATCATCATCTTCAGTACAAAGCTGAAGTATCATCATCATCATCTTCAGTACAGAGCTAAAGTATCATCATGATCAGTATATGAATACTGGAACAAGATCACCAATCATCAGTAAGTGAATACTGAAACATCAACATCAATCAACAATAAGTAAATACTGAAACAAAAACATCAATCAACAACCAACATGATCCTTCCTTTCAGAATTATGGGATCAAGTTCAACAACATTGGTGATCCTTCCTTTCGGAAATAGGGATCATGGACAATCCTTCGTTTCGGAACTATGGATTCAGTCTGACAACATCTGGTGATCCTTCCTTTCGGAACTAGGGATCATGGACAATCCTTCCTTTCGGAACTAGGGATCATGGACAATCCTTCCTTTCGGAACTAGGGATTCAGTCCAACAACATCCGGTGATCCTTCCTTTGGAAATAGAGATCATCGATAATCCTTCCTTTCAGAACTAGGGATTCATTCCAACAACTCTGGTGATCCTTCCTTTCGGAATTACAAGATCTTGGACAATCCTTCCTTTCAGAATTACAGGATTCTAGTCCAACAAATTTGGTGATCCTTCCTTTTAGAATTACAGGATCTTGGACAATCCTTCCTTTTGGAATTACGGGGTTCTAGTCCAACAACTTTGGTGATCCTTCCTTTCAGAATTATAGGATCTTGGACAATCCTTTCAAAATTACGGGATTCTAGTCCAACAACTCTGGTGATCCTTCCTTTCAGAATTACGGGATCTTGGACAATCCTTCCTTTCGGAATTACGAGATTCTAGTCCAACAACTCTGGTTATCCTTCATTTCGGAATTATGGGATCTTAGACAATCCTTCCTTTTGGAATTATAGGATTCTAGTCCAACAACTCTGGTGATCCTTCCTTTCAGAATTACAGGATCTTGGACAATCCTTCCTTTTGGAATTACGAGATTCTAGTCCTCTGGTGATCCTTCCTTTCGGAATTACGGGATCGTGGACAATCCTTCCTTTCGGAATTACATGATTCTAGTCCAATAACTCTGGTGATCCTTCCTTTCGGAATTATGGGATCTTGGACAATCCTTCCTTTCAGAGTTACAGGATTCTAGTCCAACAACTCTGGTGATCCTTCCTTTCGGAATTACGAGATCTTGGACAATCATTCCTTTCAGAATTACGGGATCTTGGACAATCCTTCCTTTCAGAATTATAAGATTCTAGTCCAATAACTTTGGTGATCCTTCCTTTTGGAATTATGGGATCTTGGAAAATCCTTCCTTTAGGGACTAGGGATTTTAGTCCATCAACACTGGTGGTGCTCAGACAATCATTCCTTTTGGAATTACGAGACCGGGTCTTTACGGATCTACCACTACAATACACTGGATGATCCTTCCTTTCAGAATTATGGGATCATTGTCCACCAACTACATCTTAGATAATCCTTCCTTTCAGAATTACAGGATTTTAGTCTAAGGATCAACATTAAAGACTATCCTTCCTTTTGGAATTACGGGATCATTGTCTAAGGATGATCAATCCCAACTACGCCAACATAGTATCATCAGCACTACTCCCCCTTTCGAGGGAAGTCCTTCTGGAATATACCAAGCTTGTCACGGAAGTGCTCAAACTTCACACGAGACAAAGGTTTATTCAACATATCTGCAACTTGCTCATCTCTGCTCACATATTGGAGCTTTACAACTCCCTTTTGCACCATACCTCGGATCTGTATAACCATATAGTCTGAAGTCATGATCAAAGATCATAGTCTACCGTACCTTTTAGGTACCTCATCACAAGCTTTGCAGCTACAAGTTGAACATGTCTGGGCTCAACCAAATACTGACTCAAGGTGTTCACAACAAAGTATATATCTGGCCTGGTATTCGTCAAGTACATCAATGACCCAATAATCTGCCTGTATAGTGTTAGATCCACTAACTCTGACGAAGCATCATACAAAAACTTCAAATTTGTATCCATGGGTGTGGCCATGGATTTACACTCCAACATATAAAATCTTTTCAATATTTATACTGCATACTTCCCTTGGTTAAGGAAGATTCCTTTTGGGCTCTGCCATACTTCAAGATCTAGAAAATAATGCATCAATCCAAGGTATTGCATCTCAAATTCTGTAACGAGCTTCTTCTTTCATCAATTCTGCAAATATGAGAGCTGCATCTTCTTCATATACTTCTTCAAGCTGGCACATGTGGTTCTTTGTAGAGAATTCTGAATTCTGGAGGTTACTCAATATATGCTTCTACTTTAATTACACCATCTGTCTAGTGTAATATACATCATTTGCTACTAAGGCAACGTCTTGTCATAGTCGACTCCCTCTCACTTTGTTCATCTGTAGTATGCTTGATTTTATAAGTCTTCTTGAATGTCATCGTCACTTGTTCTTCAGAACAGGTCTCATCATTATTCTCTTGTAGGAGATTATACATGATATTTCCTACAAATCAAATTTAGTTTCATGATTAGAAACATTTCATAAAATCAATTCTTATGTATAAAGATATAGGTCTCACAGTCATGCAACTATCTTAGCTAATGCTTCAACACAACATTCATCCATATCCCGTATTCATACAGTAACTTTATAGATGCCTTCCATCTCTACCAGAACATTATTAAGAGCGTGCATTACTCCCAATATGTCAGCAAAGAGGTTTCACTCTAAATAAGTAGCAATGGAATGTTCTATAATACCATAGGACACTTACCTGTCACATGCATATTAGTGGTAAACTGTTCATTAATGCAACTATGCATACTATACTTCCTAAATCTAGGAATATAAATATGTACACAACTGAACAATATCATTTAAACAATTTGATAAAATGACAATTCAAATACTTATGTTAGTTTGTTTGGTAGGATCTCTTTTGATCCTAGTCTCCTTGCAGGGATTAGTGGAATGTCTGATGGTGAGCTCTACTCCATCATCTGATTCTGAGGTCTCGTGCCTTTCTTGCTTATGATTTATAATGTTGATAAAGTCTTATCCTTCATCTTTATCGAGGTTCCTGAATAAAGATTGTATGTTGCTTCTCCTATTCTCCTACTGAAACTTTCTGAGGGGAGTCATTTTCTTCAATATTGGAGAGAGTGCTTTGAAGCACCACTATTATAAGACATATTCTTCAATTTCTTCCTTTGGTAACTTCCTAGGAGGTTCTTCTTCTTCGACAAAATGAGCATGATGTCTTTTGTTATTCTTCTTTTTGTATTCTTCTTTTATGAAGCCTTCTAGGTCATGTTTTTCAAGAATGAGAATGACCTTGTGAAACTGCTTCTGGCTTGACCTAGGGTTTGACAGAGAAACCAAAAAAAACATCTCCTTTGAAAAAACCTTGTCAAAAATATTTTATACAGAATTTTACGAAAAAATAAGATGTGAAATGATGCGTCCTTTAGTTTTATTTATACAATTGTAAATAATTTATTTATTTATTTAAATTTTTTTTTTCGGCGTTTTGAGTTTCGGCCGAATAACTGTTGTCAATTTTAATGGTTTGCTAATGGAAAATATTAATTCGGCTGAATAATATCTGAGACCTGAAAAACAGTGTTGTTTTCAGGCTTCTCTATTTCGAAAGGTAAAAAAAACCTCCTACACTACAAAGCGACCATCGGACTTGATACCATTAGTTTCATCATCGAATCTACTTTCCATAGGTATAGATTTTGTTGTGTTTAGGTGAGATCTGATAATTTTAATTATTTTTTTTGTTAACATGTGTCCAATTTGGTTTCATCGATTTCAAAATGAGGTGAAATGAAAAATCCATAACTTTAAAAATACACCATAAAAAAATTAAAAAAATATGGTGTAGTTAATTGGAGTGTCTACTTCAAAAGTGTATTCTTAGATGTTTTAGTTTTAGTGTAAATTGAGAGAAATGTCGCGTCAAAAAAAACATGTTGAAAATCGACAAGCTTCCCCCATTGATCGAATTCAAAAAAATATAATAATTAGTATATAGATCCATTGGTTACAAAATTTTAGTCATGCAGTAGTACATTTTGTGTAGATTGTCGTAACATATTTTGTTTTTACAAAACACAAGTTTAACAATGATTTCAGCCTCCCCCAAAAACATGACTATTTTTTAGTCCCTTCATTTTATAAGAACATATTGTCGAACATTTGCCAAATTGACATATCAAATCTCAAATAAAAAATTGAAAAAATAATGAATAGAAATCTAACATAATTCTCTACAAATTTTCTTTTTACTGAAAAGTGAAATTCTAAACAAAAATATCACTTTTGTTCGCCCAAAGTTGAAAAACATGAAAAAATCAGATTTATTTTCTCATAAGACCCCCCAAAATAGACACCCATCTTCATGGATTCACCCATATATATATATATAAGAAGCATTGGGTTATTTTTTTAAGGGAAAGGAGGAGGCTACTTTAAATGGGATGGATTCTCTCTCTCTATATATAAGAAGCATTGGGTTATTGTTTTAAGGGAAGGGAGGAGGCTACTTTAAATGGGATGGAATCTCCCATGAGGAGACAATCCCACTTTTTAAGAATTTTGTCTATTCCTCTATTAAATAGAAAGAAACACGACTACCCATTTTATGGAGTAGAGAACCAATTCTTAAAGAGGGGGCCGCTGATCTCTCTGATTTGGTGGGTGGGCATGGGTTCCAAAGGCCAAATCCTTTCTTGTTGTTGGTTGCTCTTCATCTATTTAAGCTATCGGGCCAGATCGATTAGGGGAACCGGTGGGAGATATATGGATAGAGGTGTTGAAGAGGAGGGGAAATGACTCAAGGGAAGAGATCGACCTCGATTCTCTCCCTCAGTTAATATATTTTCTCGTATGCATTGGAGTGGGAAATGAAAGCTCCAATGGAACTTGATCCCAATGGTTTTTGTTGCGAGTTACATTATTTTTCTACTGCGTTGAATGGGAGAGTTTGATCCCATAGTTTAAATCATCTTGCAATATAATATACATATATGGCACTATGGAAGACATGAATAGGTTGGGCGATCTCCATATGGGAGAATCGACCCACGCCATCTGTTATTTACTGCTTTAGAAATGGTTGTTTGCTTAAATCGACCTTTGTGATCTCAGAGTCGTTACTTTTAATTTATTATTCATGTTGTTGCTTGAATCAGAGTCACTTCCCTTAAATTTGTTATTCATGTTGTTTATTTATTCGATTCTAGCGACCTCAGAGAAGATATAAATTCACTGCCTTTAAATTTGTTATTCATGTTGTTTATTTAATCGATTCCAGCGATCTCAGAGAAGAGATAAATTCACTGCCTTTAAAAATTGCTTTGCAATTGTTCTTTAAACTCTTATTAAATCAATCTTAGGTTGATCGTTGTTTATATATATATTTTACTGCATTGTTATCTCAGGTTGATCACTAAGTATATATATTATACTCCATTATGATTTTACTGCATTGTTATCTCAGGTTGATCGCTGGGTATATATAAATTATACTGCATTGTTATCTCAGGTTGATCGCTGTGTATATATATACTATACTACATTATGAATTGATCTTAGGTTGATCGTTGGGTATATATAAATTATACTGCATTGTTATCTCAGGTTGATTGCTAAGTATATATAATATATTGCATTATGATTTTACCTCATCTGACCGCTGTGTGTGTGTATATATATATATTATACTACCTCTGTATTGATTCGGTCTCAAAAATCGCTATATTATACTATCTTTTCATTTTATAGGAAACCTCATCGTTGTATATAAATGCAAAGTATATCGGGATTGATCCCTGCGATCTCAACATAGTTTGATTAATGTATAAATATACGCTCTACATTATCATGCGATATCCATATAGTTCGATCACTGTATTGTATGTATGAACTCTGTATTTGTCATGCTTAATTTTGGTTGTTGACAGATTTATGTTTTAAATGGAGGTGATCTCAGTGTTAGATTGATCACTACCTATATTATATAACCATTGTGTAGCGATCTCATTCTTGAGAATCAACTACAACTCCAACCTTATTAATGGTTACTGTGTATCTAAAACACCTATATAAATGTTGCATGTAAATAAGCTTACAAGAATAATAGTAGTTGCTTGACGTCACTAAATGCAAGGTAAATCTCTTGGTGAGGTTGGCATATTCTATGTTGGATTTTATATGTACACACATATTTATGGAAGAAACGGACCATGAGAGAATGTTGAGAGCTCTTTCAGTATGGGTTTGATTAGTATATATATTCAGTCAAAGATCTTAAGAGATCTTTCCTTAAGAACTTTTGTAAAGAGAAATATTCATCCTTAGATGAGAGATCTTGGAGTCTGGTTATTCTTCCCTAGTGGATTCATTGCTAGCTTGGGGGTGCCCTCTCGGTGGCATAAATATACATTGGACAAGGAGCCAAATGGTTGGGAGGAAATTCGCAGTCAAACCTTAATCGCACGAGTCTATCCAACCAGATAAGTACTTTCATTGTTATCTTAATTTAAAAGATGTCTAGTTTATAAATATCATGGGTTTCCATTATTCACATGTGTAGTTGTTATGAAATATTTATGGTAATTAATAATGCGTATTAATGAGAGCACAATTGTACTTGGGAGTATGAGATGAAGATATGTGATTTAATTTATAAAGATGCGTAATTATATCTAGATGATCGATGCCATTATCATAGTGATAGGGTGTGAGATGTACAATTATAATTTCAATGAAAATCCATGTAAGTGAAGTGCGCATAATAGAGTAATATCTTGCAATGGGTAAAGTTATTTTGAAAGTTGAGTATAATATGCCTAACCCATGCTATGATGTTTTCGTGATTTAAATTCTTAATCTTGAATGGTGTTTCCACAGGGAGATTGAGTGATATCAAATGTATGGAACATCATATAAATAATTAGACTATATTGAAAAAGGGTTATGTATTCCTATGATAAAGTCTTAATTTATTAGACTAACCTTGTGTGGTAAATAATAAGTTTTATTTGGGGTTAAATAAGTTATGGAGGAAGACATGATGAATTATTATAATCCCTTATGGGAATAATGAACCTATGTATGTGCTATTTTTATATGTCCTTGAGGGTTGGCTTGCAAAGTAGTTATTCTTTTATATTATTTGTATTGATGAACTTTGGTTGATGGAAGAGAAATATCATACTCTTCTATGTCTGGTTGAATAGTCATAGAACCTATGACATTGATTATGTTAGAGAGAGATTAAAGGTTAATGATGAATTTCAAGTTAGATCTAAATGCATGAGATGAGAATATTTGACTAGGATGATTAAGGATAATAAAGGATAACATATTTTGTTGGATGATGGAAGGGAAAATTTGTATACCCCGTTTCCTCTAAATTGGTAACGAGGATATTGGAGCGTGTTAATAATTATGGCTTTATATTAATTATTGAAAATTAAATTACATAGATTGATTTACAACAAGGGTTAAGTCCCTTATGGCTTAGTCGGCCCTATTCTATTACACTAAAACTTAGCTTACCATTTTTTGAAAAGATCATAATTGATCATCTTGGGTCCAGGGAAAAATATCCCTTTCTACTGCCTAAACCCCTATTTAGAGGCTCCATCCACTTCCTTTGATTTCCCACTCTAGTAGCTTCTAGAAGCCTCTGGCTTCTTCCTGAATTCTTCTTGGTGCACAATGCCAACTGGTGTCCTCAACAACCGCCTTTACTATTGCATTGAATACTTCAACTACTCTATGTCTCGTCTGATTACTCTGCACTCTTGATTTCTAGTTGATCATCTCTCGATTGATGCTCATCATATCCTTCATTAGTCGCATGCTTACAACGTTCATGTCGTCTATACCTTCTTGGGCTATTTCCCAAGTTCCTTTTCATCTTCACCTCCTCTGCGGTGCTACTAATCCTCATCGGTTCCTTCTTTTCATCAGTCCATCTACCAAATTCATGTTTGCTATGGAGTTGTCCTTAGTTACGAATATTCATTCGTCACCCATTCAGTCTACTCCCCACTGTTGCTCCAATCCCCATCGGCTCGACTTCTCATCGATATATCCAACCTAATTCATATTCAATTGGTCGCTTCTTCTGCTGTGTCGACCTTCATTCGTTGACCTTGTCTTTACCGCGACCAACTCTAGTTGGTATCTATCTCGACTACAACTCAATCGTCTTCATCCTATGTCGAATTCCTCCGTCATCAATTCCTTTTTCTTCCACCTCAACCTGTACTCAACAAGTCTCTCAACTCAACCACGACTTAGTCAAATCCTTGATTCTTCAACTGTCCCTTTCCTTGGGCACAAATTGCCCCTTTGGATTTCATTCGAAGGTTGTCATCTTCCTTCCATATGCTTCCTTACCACTCAAACATCCCTTTGGTTGTTCCCTTATTCACATCGGCCTCAAGTCTGAATTCCTTCTATATCTTGGTCTTCGACTGCTCTGCTCAAGTTGACTGCCCTTGACCCTGAAGTTTTCACTAGCTTGGATAAGTTTCCCCAATCCTCCTATCAACCTTCCTTCCCTTTGGCTAACTCTTTGGATCACTTCTTCTTCAATCCTTGGGTGGGTGTAGCCGAGACTCCAGTCATTCCATATTCATCCAACTACCTCACAGTCGTCATCACCAAATTATTCAACCACTTTATTGTAGTCATCCTTAACTTCATCGGCTTGACCACCGACTCACCTAGTCCTCCGACTAGCTTCTTTCCATTGGTTTCAAAGGAATTCCACTCCTTTGTGGGCTCACTAGTCTTTCGTCTTGTACCTTTCAGTTCCTTTGCCAACCAGGCCTTACATTGACCATCTCTGTTGACTATTATGGTCCAACCTGACCTTTTGGGGTCACATGCTTCCACTTTACCTTTTCCTGGAAGGTCGTTGTCCCCCTTACAGAAAAATTTCCGTCACCTATTATTATTGGTCTGTCTTGGGCTGGATGCCCCTGCATCAGACTCCTAGGGTACGAAAAGGAATACACCCTTGGTTCTAGGCTTCAACCTTTTCCTCGTTCGTCGGTACCTATGCCATACTTGCTACCCAATGTAAATTGGTCCATTCTTCTTCATTTCGCTCCTTTTCTTATTCTTTAGAGTCATTTTCATGGCCTCGACCATGCTTGCACACTTGTTTTCAAATGAATCATTAAGGACTTCGTCGGAGCCCTTCTTCAACCTATTTCTTTAGATTCTCTTAGCAACATGCACGGTTTCCTTCTATTCATCCACTTTGACCCCAATTTGACGGTATCCAGTCCTTATATAATCTTTGTGAATCACACAAATCAACTCGAACAATTGTTCCTATCAATTGTCTTCCTCGATGGAAACCCTTACTTGGTCCCAGTCTTATGGATGGACCTCAAGTCAGCTTTCATCCTCCATATTCCTTCCTTCATTGAATTCTCACCCGACAATATCAGAACCCGTTGGTTCAGCTCAGCCTACTCAGTTGGCATCACCCTAGGTGGTGACTCAATCGGTAGACTTGAACTCAAAGTCAAATCAATCTGGTAGGCCTTGCTTCTCAATGGAAACCCCGTCGACATTTCATCGACTATTTCATCTTCCTTTTGGGATTCTCCACCTACTTCTCCACTTCCTTCATTCACCTCATATTTCGTCAACATGAACTCGTTGGATTGCATTTCAAATGCAAGTTTCCCTTCAATATCTGAATCATGTTCTCCTTTGGCAAGTCCTTCAATGACTTGTTTTGCTCCTTCCTTATCTTCTTTCTCCAACCATTGACATCGACTCCACTCCACCTCTTCTGCTTCTTCATCCATAGCTTCCATGGCATTCCTCCCATGTCTTTCTACCTAACCAAACAATTTGAGTGCCAATTATACTTTTTTTGGTAACTAGGGAATTGACAACTGGGATGGTACTGGTACTCATGGTCTAGGTGTCCAATCCCGTTCGGTACCACTATACCCCTAAGTGCACCCACACAACTCGCAAGCATGGGCATAGGTAATCCGGGGTGATTTGAACTCGTGACCTCCATTTACAACATTTCTTTCATATCAAGCGAATCGATGGTTGAGCTACACCCCTCAGGGTTGAGTGCCGATTAATTAAATGAATAGGCAATTGAACTAACAACCAACACACTTATTGGGGGGTTTTATAATGCTTAAGAAATGCTTACGATGGTGAGCTACATTCTCTAGCATAGATTTCATGCATTCTAACTTGTTGGAAAATGTGTAGATGACTTTGGCTCAAAGACAACTTTTGATTCTTTGAACATGCTTCTTCTTCCGAGTCCTTCATGCTTTACTACTGCACTACTTCTTCATTTCCTCTCTAACTCTCTTCTCCATTGAATGCCCTTCTTCTTCAAAGCCTTCATATTTAATGGGTTGCCTTGGAAGAACAACCTTCACAATGATTTGTTTCATCTAACAAACTTTTTTAGACTATTGACTCAAGTTCGCAAATTAAACTTTTCTTAATTATAAAGTTAAAAAAAATGATGATTTGTTTCATCTTCCAAACATTTTTAGACTATTGACTCAAGTTCACAAATTAAACTTTTCTTAATTATAAAGTTAAAAAGAAATGATTTTATAGAAGGGATCTATTTAGGATCAAGGGAGATGCGAATCTTGTGATGAACGTCTTCTTTTTAACTCCCCATTCAAATTAAAAGAGGATGTTGATAATAGAGGCGTAATCTTCTTTTGGCAATAAACAACCTTATATTGAGATTGTTATTAATATTTGCACCTTCATTTTAGGTTGAGTATTTGTGCTCGTCGGTGAGATCTTTTAAGGAAATAGCGTTGGTAGGAAATATATAAGTCTTGCTATTTGAGCGCCTTCTTTGCAGACAAATCCAAACCGCAAGATTTCGAATTCTTTGCAGACAAAGCCAAACGCAACGCAAGATTTCGAATCCTTTGTAGACAAAGCCAAACAGATTTCGAATTCTTTGCAGACAAAGCCAAACCATCCCAGATTTCTATTGATATTGATATTTATTGAGTAAGAAACAAAAGATGTCTCTGGAATCAGATTCTAATGTAGTAGAAGGCAGCGGATCGAATTCTAAGACCCTCCCTGATGGTCGATTGGTTTCACTGAAGAAAGCAAAGGTAGTAGGTAATAGCAGGTTTTTTGAAGCTACAGCATGGGTAAAGAGCATGGTTGGGTCTTTGGATATACCATGTGACCCGCCATCCGAGGAGGAGTTTCGTCTTTGCTTGAGAAATGGGATCATTTTATGTAACCATCTCAACAAGGTTCAACCCGGAGTAGTGTCCAAGGTCGTTGCAAATCATGTTTCTGCCTATCAATATTTTGAGAATGTTAAGAATTTTCTTGCAGCTCTTGTACAGATGAAGTTGCCTACTTTTGAAGCTTCTCTGTTAGAGCAAGAAAGCTCACAGCCGGGTTCTACTACAAAGATTGTTGACTGTATCTTGGCGCTGAACGATTATTATGAAAGGAAACAACAGTGTGGAGGCAATGCAACTCCTAATTGTGTGCCTGTAACTCTGCCAAACCCATCAGTTAGAAACATGCAGGACGACGGAGAGAAAAAAATGGATGACATCTTTCAATCTAATGCCTTAATAGGAGCTTGGTTAAAGCGGGTTGCTGTAGAAGTAACTAGTGACTATAACCTTGTCGAAGACATACAAGCTGCTGCACCGCATGGCTCGACGCAAACACTCATGAATCTTATCATTGCGATTATTGCAGAGAATAAACAAGATAAAGTTTCTCAGGATCAAGACAATCAGCTCTTTTTAGATTGTCCAGACCAGAAAAATGGTTATTGCTCACCTTTTCAAAGTCAGGATCCAAAACCTTTGGTTACCACTCAGAAACATGAACATCAGATGCGTTTGGAAGAACAAAGAAAATAAGTCAGTGATATAAGAGACTTATTATAGAGAGCACGAGAGGATCTACATGTGTTACAGTCTGAGAGGCGAAGGCATTTTGAGTTGCTGGATAACCAGGTTAGAGGAATTTGCAGTGCTGTTAGTGGATATCACAGAGTTCTGGAAGAAAACAAGATCCTTTACAATAATGTTCAAGACCTCAAAGGAAGCATAAGGGTATACTACAGAGTCAGACCAAATTTTGGAGGTCAATCTGACGCTCAAAGTGCAGTGGAATTTATTGGGGAAGATGGATCCCTTGTTAGATCTAACAACCACAGAACACAATATGCAGCGGAAGCAAATAAAACAAGAAAGCAAATAAATACACACACATGAGATATACGCAGAGATTTACGGGGTAAAACCCTCTCTTAGGGAAACATCCATGGAGCAATGGTATCAGTCTTCTTATTATTCAACAACTGAAGAATACAACAACTCTCAACTCTCCAATATCTTCCCTTACGAGAAAACAAGAAATATATACATTTCTTACATGGTTACTAAAAACTGCATATTTGGTTAGTCAGTTACATAGTTACCGTCATAGCCGGTTGTCACCCATTTCTAACAATCTCCACCTTGAAAACAATTTACTTGATACCATTTCTCATTTCTCTATTGATCACTTTTCCTGCAAGCCTAGAGAAGCTAAGCACCACCACAGCTTCTCTAAAGTAACTGGCTTCATGAACAAGTCTGCACTATTCTTTTGAGTGTGAACCTTTTCAAGAACCACTCCACCTTCATCAACATGTCTAACAAAATGATATTTTACAGGAATATGTTTTGTCTTACTGTGATAAGCTGATTTTTAGCCAAATGAATAGCACTTTGACTATCACAGAAAATCTTTATAGAGTTCTGAACCTTTCCTAACTCACCCAACAAACCTTTTAACCAGACTGCTGATCCGGATTTATGTGGGAACGAAACAAAAGATAGCATATACAGAATCATATACAAAGAAATATTGCAAATAACACAGTGATACAGTAAACACATATTCTATTAAATAGCGGAAATAGAACAAACTGTAAAATACAATAGCTAGAAGGGTGGTAGCTATTTCTGAGAAGAGATGTGGCCGCTATGCTCATTCGTGCCAAGATGAATACCAAGAGAGGCCGAAAGGGCCTATTTATCATAAGCATGAGGGAAAGAATCCCAATCATCCAAAAACCTAACCCTAGAAGATGAACCGTCATAAAGTTTGCGTCCCCAAGGTGGTTAGTTGAACAGTCAACTTCCCGGGGTCATAACTTTTTCATACGATCTCCGTTTAGGGCGCTAGGTAGCCCGTTGGAAAGGTCTAATTGAGATTTACAACTTTCAGATGGGCACAAATGCATGCCATTGGCAACCATTTGGTCACCCAAATCGCCAAAAAATGTCGTTTAGGGCCTCAAAATGGCTCCGGAAGTTCAGGACCCGAAAAACTGCAAAAAATAGTAATTTACCAAAATTGCAAGAAGACTGTTTTGAGCGAGTTGGAAGAGGTGGGATGCCACCGATATCCACCTGGATCAATCCTCCCTCCTTAGGAAGCAATGGTCTCCATTTCGTTAAATCCCTTATCATATGTGGAGCTGTGTGTCGAATTGAGCTCTTGGTGCGACATTTGCTGAAGTGGAAAGGTTGCCTTACTTTGACATCTTCAGAGGGTTGTAATTGTTGTTGATGGATGCGCTGGAGCTGTTCAACAGTTTTGGTTGTTGTGGTATTCTTGGTATGCACCGGTGTGGATGGTTTCTTTTTGGAGGAGCACCTTGAATGCATGGCCTTGCATTGTAGAGGTACCTGAATAGGCGATGCGTCACTGAATTTGTGTTCTTGTTTCTGCTGAGCAGAGGGTTAATGGGAAAAGGTTGTGGATGTCTCTGCGATCTAATGTTCTCCTTTAATGGCAATTGCGAATAGGGAAAATTTCCCAGTGTGGGAGGTTATCTTCCTTCCCTGCTCGTTTGGGGTATGTGCAACTATCTTTGGTATCCGATAGAGTTGTCCTCCCAAACTGACAATGACACTGCGAGGTTGTGATTCATATACAGCATGACACTTCCACATATATGGTTGTCCTAAAAGAACACCACATACTTCGAGTGGGGCCACATCACATAATACCTCATCTTTGAAGGGCTTGATGCCATATGGTAGGCGACATTGGTGACTGACACGGATCCTTCGTCCTTGGCTTAGCCATCCAATGGTGTATGGTTGTGGGTGTGGCGTTATTGGTAGCTCCAATCTCTTGATGACTTCTTCTGAGATTAGGTTCTTCTGGCTGCCGCTGTCCACAACAAAGTGTAGGGGAATTCCCTTCACCCACATCTGTGAGTGGAAAAGGTGCTCCTCTGCCTCGGACTCTTCGGGTTCCTCTGGTTGAATCTGTGTGGCGGCAACAACAGCACTGGGTTCTGCATCAATGATCTGCTTCACTTTTTGTGCAGCTATGAAATTAGGTTCTGATTCAGAATCGGAACTGGGATTTGATTCTGAAGCTTTGATCTCAGCCACAAATGACTGTTTTGAGCGACATTCATCAGTGTTGTGCCAGGGGCTTTTGTGCAACTCGAACCACTTCCCAGTGTCCTTCTTCGTCTTTTCGTTACCCTTCTTTGCTTGTGGTTGCGACTGGTTGTCCTTTCCCTGCCCCGTGTTCTGCGAGCCAGAGTTTCCCTTGCCCTGCTTCTGTGTAGGTCCGAAGTCACACTTGTTCTTTTGCTGAAATTTCTACTCGATTTTGATAGCATATCGATAGGCGGATACGAGTGAAGAGATTTCCAGGAAATACATCTCTGTTCGTATGTACCGGTGTAGGCCACCGCGATATTTCAGTACTAGGTGCCGCTCAGAGTCCTTGATACCCAGCTTTATGCGCAAGGTATGGAATTTATTGGTGTACTCCGACACCGTTTGGTCCCTCTCTTGGTGCAGAATGGTCCATTTTGTGTACTGGTCGTCATAGTTTCCAACAGGGTAATATTGTTCCTTGACGACATCTATAAAAGAGGCCCAAGTGGGATTGGAATATTCAAACAATCCAGACTCGTCTGATGAGTTTTTCTCACAATAAGTTTCCCACCAATTTTTGACATGGGGGACGACCTTGAGGAGTGCAAAGACGATCTTTTCCCTGTGGAAAAAATTGTGGACAGAGAAATACCCTTCTAGTAGATTCAACCATTTATCTAGGGCATCGGCATCGATTTGGCCTTCAAATAAAGGGATATCAAAATTAACTTGTACCTTGAAGGGAGTCGTATCTCTGAAATGGCTGATCGTTGAGGGTGCATTTGCCACTGTTGGCATGTGTTGAAGGATCTGGGCGAAATTATCCATCATCTCGTTCCTCTGTCGCGTGAGGGCTTTCTCGAGCAACAACTTGATAGGATCTATTGCTCCGTCGTCTCTCTTTTCTTCCGCCATGGGAGGCAGTTTGGGGTGGCGAGAGTGGTCTTCCCCAAGTGAAACTAGTTCGAGACCCAACTCTCTGTATCCTGACCTTGTCGGGGACATGCACCAAGAAACAATAAAAGAGCAGACCGCTCTAATACCACTGATGTAGATTTATGTGGGAACGAAACAAAAGATAGCATATACAGAATCATATACAAAGATATATTGCAAATAACACAGTGATACAGTAAACACATATTCTAATAAATAGCGGAAATAGAACAGACTGTAAAATACAATAGCTAGAATGGTGGTAGCTATCTCTGAGAAGAGATGTGGCCGCTATGCTCATTCGTGCCAAGATGAATACCAAGAGAGGCCGAAAGGGCCTATTTATCATAAGCATGAGGGAAAGAATCCCAATCATCCAAAAACCTAACCCTAGAAGATGAACCGTCATAAAGTTTACGGCCCCAAGGTGGTTAGTTGAAAAGTCAACTTCCCGGGGTCATAACTTTTGCATACGATCTCCGTTTAGGGCGCTCGGTAGCCCGTTGGAAAGGTCTAATCGAGATTTAAAACTTTTGATTGGGCCCAAATGCATGCCATTGGCAACCATTCAGTCCCCCAAATCGCCAAAAAATGTCGTTTAGGGCCTCAAATGGCTCCGGAAGTTCAGGACCCGAAAAACTGCTAAAAATAGTAATTTACCAAAATTGCCAGAAGACTATTTTGAGCCAGTTGGAAGATGTGGGCCACCACCGATATCCACCTAGATCAATCCTCCCTCCTTAGGAAGAAATGGTCTCCATTGTGTTAAATCCCTTATCATATATCGAGCTGTGTGTCGAATTGAGCTCTTGGTGCGACATTTGCTGAAGTGGAAAGGTTGCCTTACTTTGACATCTTAAGAGGGTTGTAATTGTTGTTGATGGATGCGCTGAAGCTGTTCAACAGTTTTGGTTGTTGTGGTATCCTTGGTATGCACCGGTGTGGATGTTTTCTTTTTGGAGGAGCACCTTGAATGCATGGCCTTGCACTGTAGAGGTACTCGAATAGGCGATGCGGCACTGAATTTGTGTTTTTGTTTCTGCTGAGTAGAGCGATAATGGGAAGAGGTTGTGGATGTCTCTGCAATCTGATGTTCTCCTTTAGTGGCAATTGCGAATAGGGAAAATTTCCCAGTGTGGGAGGTTATCTTCCTTCCCTGCTCGTTTGGGGTATGTGCAACTATCTCCGGTATCCGATAGAGTTGTCCTGCCAAAGTGACAATGACACTGCGATGTCATGATTCATATACAGCATGACGCTTCCACATATATGGTTGTTCTAAAAGAACATCACATACTTCGAGTGGGGCCACATCACATAATACCTCATCTTTGAACGGCTTGATGCCATATGGTAGGCGACATTGGTGACTGACACGGATCCTTCGGCCTTGGCTTAGCCATCCAATGGTGTATGGTTGTGGGTGTGGCGTTATTGGTAGCTCCAATATCTTGATGACTTCTTCTGAGATCAGGTTCTTCTGGCTGCCACTGTCCAAAACAAAGTGTAGGGGAATTCCTTTCACCCACATCTGTGAGTGGAAAAGGCGCTCCTCTGCCTTGGACTCTTCGGGTTCCTCTGGTTGAATCTGTGTGGTGGCAACAACGGTACTGGGTTCTGCATCAATGATCTGCTTACTTTTTTCATAGCTATGAAATTAGGTTCTGATTCAGAATCAGAACTGAGATTTGATTCTGAAGCTTTGATCTCAGCCACCAATGACTGTTTTGAGCGACATTCATCAGTGTTGTGCCAGGGGCTTTTGTGGAACTCGCACCACTTCCCGGTGTCCTTCTTCGTCTTTTCGTTACCCTTCTTCGCTTGTGGTTGCGACTGGTTGTCCTTTCAGTGCCCTATGTTCTACGAGCCAGAGTTTCCCTTGCCCTGCTTCTGTGTAGGTCCGAAGTCATGCTTGTTCTTTTGCTGAAATTTCTGCTCGATTTTGATAGCATATCAATAGGCGGATCCGAGTCAAGAGATTTCCAGGAAATCCATCTCTGTTCATATGTACTGGTGTAGGCCATTGCGATATTTCAGTAGTAGGTGCCGCTCAGAGTCCTTGATACCCAGCTTTGTGCGCAAGGTATGGAATTTGTTGGTGTACTCCGACACCATTTGGTCCCTCTCTTGGTGCAGAATGATCCATTTTGTGTACTGGTCGTCATAGTTTCCAACAGGGTAATATTGTTCCTTGAGGGCATCTATAAAAGAGGCCCAAGTGGGATTGGAATATTCAAACAATCCAGACTCATCTGATGAGTTTTGCTCACAATAAGTTTCCCACCAATTTTTGACATGGGGGACGGCCTTGAGGAGTGCAAAGACGATCTTTTCCCTGTCGAAAAAATTGTGGACAGAGAAATACCCTTATAGTAGATTCAACCATTTATCTAGGGCATCAGCATCGATTTGGCCTTCAAATAAAGGGATATCAAAATTAACTTGTACCTTGAAGGGAGTCGTATCTCCGAAATGGCTGCTCGTTGAGGGTGCATTTGCCACTGTTGGCATGCGTTGAAGGATCTGGGCGAAATTATCCATCATCTCGTTCCTCTGTCGCGTGAGGACTTTCTCGAGAAACAACTTGATAGGATCTACTACTCCGTCATCTCTCTTTTCTTCCGCCATGGGAGGCCGTTCAGGGCGGAGAGAGTGGGCTTCCCCAAGTGAAACTAGTTCGAGACCCAACTCTCTGTATCATGACCTCGTCAGGGACATGCACCAAGAAACAATCAAAGAGCAGACCGCTCTGATACCACTGATCCGGATTTATGTGGGAACGAAACAAAAGATAGCATATACAAAATCATATAGAAAGATATATTGCAAATAACACAGTGATACAGTAAACACAAATTTTATTAAATAGCGGAAATAAAACAGACTGTAAAATACAATAGCTAGAAATGTGGTAGCTATCTCTGAGAAGAGATGTGGCCGCTATGCTCATTCGTGCCAAGATGAATACCAAGAGAGGCCAAAAGGGCCTATTTATCATAATCGTGAGGGAAAGAATCCCAATCATCCAAAAACCTAACCCTAGAAGATGAACCGTCATAAAGTTTGGGCCCCAAGGTGGTTAGTTGAACAGTCAACTTCCCGGGGTCATAACTTTTGCATATGATCCCCGTTTAGGGTGCTCGGTAGCCCGTTGGAAAGGTATAACCGAGATTTACAACTTTCGAGTGGGCCCAAATGCATGTCGTTGGCAACCATTCGGTCCTCCAAGTTGCCAAAAAATGTCATTTAGGGCCTCAAAATGGCTTCGGAAGTTCAGGACCCGAAAAACTGCTAAAAATAGTAATTTACCAAAATTGTCAGAAGACTGTTTTGAGCCAGTTGGAAGAGGTGGACTACCACCGATATCCACCTGGATCAATCCTCCCTCCTTAGGAAGCAATGGTCTCCATTGCGTTAAATCCCTTATCATATGTCGAGCTGTGTGTCGAATTGAGGTCTTGGTGCGACATTTGCTGAAGTGGAAAGGTTGCCTTACTTTGACATCTTCAAAGGGTTGTAATTATTGTTGATGGATGCGCTGGAGCTGTTAACCAATTTTGGTTGTTGTGGTATCCTTGGTATGCACCGGTGTGGATGGTTTCTTTTTGGAGGAGCACCTTGAATGCATGGCCTTGCACTGTAGAGGTACCCGAATAAGCGACGCGGCACTGAATTTGTGTTCTTGTTTTTGCTGAGTAGAGGGATAATGGGCAGAGGTTGTGGATGTCTCTGTGATCTGATGTTCTCCTTTAGTGGAAATTGCGAATAGGGAAAATTTCCCAGTGTGGGAGGTTATCTTCCTTCCCTGCTCGTTTGGGGTATGTGCAACTATCTCTGGTATCCGATAGAGTTGTCCTCCCAAAGTGACAATGACACTGCGAGGTCGTGATTCATATACAGCATGACGCTTCCACATATATGGTTGTCCTAAAAAAACATCACATACTTCGAGTGGGGCCACATCACATAATACCTCATCTTTGAAGGGCTTGATGCCATATGGCAGGCGAATTTGGTGGCTGACACGGATCCTTCGTCCTTGGCTTAGCCATCCAATGGTGTATGGTTGTGGGTGTGGAGTTATTGGTAGCTCCAATTTCTTGATGACTTCTTCTGAGATCAGGTTCTTCTGGCTGCCGCTGTCCACAACAAAGTGTATGGGAATTCCCTTCACCCACATCTGTGAGTGGAAAAGGCGCTCCTCTGCCTCGGACTCTTCGGGTTCCTTTGGTTGAATCTGTGTGGTGGCAACAACAGCATTGGGTTCTGCATCAATGATCTGTTTCACTTTTTGCGCAGCTATGAAATTAGGTTCTGATTCAGAATCGGAACTGGGATCTGATTCTGAAGCTTTGATCTCAGCCACCAATGACTGTTTTGAGCGACATTCATCAGTGTTGTGCCAGGGGCTTTTGTGGAACTCGCACCACTTCCCGGTGTCCTTCTTCGTCTTTTCATTACCCTTCTTCCCTTGTGGTTGCGACTGGTTGTCCTTTCCCTTCCCCATGTTCTGCGAGCCAGAGTTTCCCTTGCCCTGCTTTTGTGTAGGTCTGAAGTCACGCTTGTTCTTTTGCTGAAATTTCTGCTCGATTTTGATAGCATATCGATAGGCGGATCCGAGTGAAGAGATTTCCAGGAAATCCATCTCTGTTCGTATGTACCGGTGTAGGCCACTGCGATATTTCAGTACTAGGTGCCGCTCGGAGTCCTTGATACCCAGCTTTGTGCGCAAGGTATGGAATTTGTTGGTGTACTCCGACACCGTTTGGTCTCTCTCTTGGTGCAGAATGGTCCATTTTGTGTACTGGTCGTCATAGTTTCCAACAGGGTAATATTGTTCCTTGACGACATCTATAAAAGAGGCCCAAGTGGGATTGGAATATTCAAACAATCCAGACTCATCTGAGGAGTTTTGTTCACAATAAGTTTCCCACCAATTTTTGACATGGGGGATGACCTTGAGGAGTGCAAAGACGATCTTTTCCCTGTTGGAAAAATTGTGGACAGAGAAATACCCTTCTAGTAGATTCAACCATTTATCTAGGGCATTGGCATCGATTTGGCCTTCAAATAAAGGGATATCAAAATTAACTTGTACCTTGAAGGGAATCGTATCTCCGAAATGGCTGATCGTTGAGGGTGCATTTGCCACTGTTGGCATGTGTTGAAGGATTTGGGTGAAATTATCCATCATCTCATTCCTCTGTCGCGCGAGGGCTTCGTCGAGCAACAACTTGATAGGATCTACTGCTCCGTCGTCTCTCTTTTCTTCTGCCATGGGAGGCCGTTCGGGGTGGCGAGAGTGGGCTTCCCCAAGTGAAACTAGTTCGAGACCCAACTCTCTGTATCATGACCTCGTCGGGGACATGCACCGAGAAACAATCAAAGGGCAGACCGGTTTGATACCACTGATCCGGATTTATGTGGGAACGAAACAAAAGATAGCATATACAGAATCATATAATAAGATATATTGCAAATAACACATTGATACAGTAAAGACATATTCTATTAAATAGAGGAAATAGAACAGATTGTAAAATACAATTGCTAGAATGGTGGTAGCTATCTCTAAGAAGAGATGTGGCCGCTATGCTTATTCGTGCCAAGATGAATAACAAGAGAGGCCGAAAGGGCCTATTTATCATAAGCATGAGGATAAGAATCCCAATCATCCAAAAACCTAACCCTAGAAGATGAACCGTCATAAAGTTTGCGGCCCCAAGGTGGTTAGTTGAATAGTCAACTTCCCGGGGTCATAACTTTTGCATACGATCTCCGTTTAGGGCGCTCGGTAGCCCGTTGGAAAGGTCTAACCGAGATTTACAACTTTCGAGTGGGCCTAAGTGCATGCCATTGGCAAACACTTGGTCCCCCAAATCGCCAAAAAATGTCATTTAGGGCCTCAAAATGGCTCCAGAAGTTCAGAACCCAAAAAACTGCTAAAAATAGTAATTTACCAGAATTGCCAGAAGATTATTTTGAGCCAGTTGGAAGAGGTGGGCCACCACCGATATCCACCTTGATCAATCCTCCCTCCTTAGGAAGCAATGGTCTCCATTGCATTAAATCCCTTATCATATGTCGAGCTGTGTGTCGAATTGAGCTCTTGGTGCGACATTTGCTGAAGTGGAAAGGTTGCCTTACTTTGACAGCTTCAGAGGGTTGTAATTGTTGTTGATGGATGCGCTGGAGTTGTTCAATAGTTTTGGTTGTTGTGGTATCCTTGGTATGCACCGGTGTGGATGGTTTCTTTTTGGAGGAGCACCTTGAATGCATGGCCTTGCACTGTAGAGGTACCCGAATAGGCGATGCGGCACTGAATTTGTGTTCTTTTTTTTGCTGAGCAGAGGGATAATGGGCAGAGTTTGTGGATGTCTCTGCGATCTGATGTTCTCCTTTAGTGGCAATTGCGAATAGGGAAAATTTCCTAGTGTTGGAGGTTATCTTCCTTCCCTGCTCGTTTGGGGTATGTGCAACTATCTCTGGTATCCGATAGAGTTGTCCTCCCAAAGTGACAATGACACTGCGAGGTCGTGATTCGTATACAGCATGATGCTTCCACATATATGGTTGTCCTAAAATAACATCACATACTTCGAGTGGGGCCACATCACATAATACCTCATCTTTGAAGGGCTTGATGCCGTATGGTAGGTGACATTGGTGACTGACACGGATCCTTCGTCCTTGGCTTAGCCATCCAATGGTGTATGGTTGTGGGTGTGGCGTTATTGGTAGCTCCAATCTCTTGATGACTTCTTCTGAGATCAGGTTCTTCTGGTTGCCGCTGTCCACAACAAAGTGTAGGGGAATTCCCTTCACCCACATCTGTGAGTGGAAAAGGCGCTCCTCTGCCTCGGACTCTTTGGGTTCCTCTGGTTGAATCTATGTGGTGGCAACAACAGCACTGGGTTCTGCATCAATGATTTGCTTCCCTTTTTGCGCAGCTATGAAATTAGGTTCTGATTCAAAATCGGAACTGGGATCTGATTCTGAAGCTTTGATCTCAGCCACCAGTGATTGTTTTGAGCGACATTCATCAATGTTGTGCTAGGGGCTTTTGTGGAACTCGCACCACTTCTCGATGTCCTTCTTCGTCTTTTCGTTACCCTTCTTCGCTTGTGGTTGTGACTGGTTGTCCTTTCCTTGCCCCGTGTTCTGCGAGCCAGAGTTTCCGTTGCCCTGCTTCTTTGCAGGTCCGAAGTCACGCTTGTTCTTTTGTTGAAATTTTTGCTCGATTTTGATAGCATATCGATAGGCGGATCCGAGTGAAGAGATTTCCAGGAAATCCATCTCTGTTCATATGTACCGGTGTAGGCCACTGCGATATTTCAGTACTAGGTGTCGCTCAGAGTCCTTGATACCCAACTTTGTGTGCAATGTATGGAATTTGTTGGTGTACTTCGACACCGTTTGGTCCCTCTCTTGGTGCAGAATGGTCCATTTTTTGTACTGGTCGTCATAGTTTCCAACAGGGTAATATTGTTCCTTGACGACATCTATAAAAGAGGCCCAAGTGGGATTGGAATATTCAAACAATCCAGACTCGTCTGATGAGTTTTGCTCACAATAAGTTTCCCACCAATTTTTGACATGGGGGACGGCCTTGAGGAGTGCAAAGACGATCTTTACCCTGTCGGAAAAATTGTGGACAGAGAAATACCCTTCTAGTAGATTCAACCATTTATCTAGGGCATCGGCATTGATTTGGCCCTCAAATAAAGGGATATCAAAATTAACTTGTACCTTGAAGCGAGTCGTATCTCCGAGATGTCTACTCGTTGAGGGTGCATTTGCCACTGTTGGCATGCGTTGAAGGATCTGGGCGAAATTATCCATCATCTCGTTCCTCTGTCGCGCGAGGGCTTCCTCGAGCAACAACTTGATAGGATATACTGCTCCGTCATCTCTCTTTTCTTCCGCCATGGGAGGCCGTTTGGGGCGGCGAGAGTGGTTTTCCCCAAGTGAAACTAGTTCGAGACCCAACTCTCTGTATCCTGACCTCATCGGGGATATGCACTGAGAAACAATCAAAGAGCAGACTGCTCTGATACCACTGATCCGGATTTATGTGGGAACGGAACAAAAGATAGCATATACATAATCATATACAAATATATATTGCAAATAACACAGTGATACAGTAAACACATATTCTATTAAATAGCGGAAATAGAACAGACTGTAAAATACAATAGCTAGAATGGTGGTAGCTATCTCTGAGAAGAGATGTGGCCGCTATGCTCAATCGTGCCAAGATGAATACCAAGAGCGGCCGAAAGGGCCTATTTATCATAAGCATGAGGGAAAGAATCCCAATCATCCAAAAACCTAACCCTAGAAGATGAACCGTCATAATGTTTGCGGCCCCAAGGTGGTTAATTGAACAGTCAACTTTCCGGGGTCATAACTTTTGCATACGATCTCCATTTAGGGCGCTCGGTAGCCCGTTGGAAAGGTCTAATCGAGATTGAAAACTTTTGAATGGCCCCTCATGCATGTCATTGGAAATTCTTTGGTCCCCCAAATCGCCAAAAAATGTCGTTTAGGGCCTCAAAATGGCTCCGGAAGTTTAGGACCCGGAAAACTGCTAAAAATAGTAATTTACCAAAATTGCCAGAAGACTGTTTTGAGCCAGTTGGAAGAGGTGGGCTGCCACCGATATCCACCTGGATCAATCCTCCCTCCTTAGGAAGCAATGGTCTCCATTGCGTTAAATCCCTTATCATATGTCGAGCTGTGTGTCGAATTGAGCTCTTGGTGCAACATTTGCTGAAGTGGAAAGGTTGCCTTACTTTGACATCTTCAGAGGGTTGTAATTGTTGTTGATGGATGCGCTGGAGCTGTTCAACAGTTTTGGTTGTTGTGGTATCCTTGGTATGCACCGGTGTGGATGGTTTCTTTTTGGAGGAGCACCTTGAATGCATGGCCTTGCACTGTAGAGGTACTCGAATAAGCGATGCGACACTGAATTTGTGTTCTTGTTTTCGCTGAGTAGAGGGATAATGGGCAGAGGTTGTGGATGTCTTTGCAATCTGATGTTCTCCTTTAGTGGCAATTGCGAATAGGGAAAATTTCCCAGTGTGGGAGGTTATCTTCCTTCCCTGCTCATCTGGGGTATGTGCAACTATCTCTGGTATCCGATAGAGTTGTCCTCCCAAAGTGACAATGACACTGTGAGGTCGTGATTCATATACAGCATGACGCTTCCACATATATGGTTGTCCTAAAAGAACATCACATACTTTGAGTGGGGCTACATCACATAATACCTCATCTTTGAAGGGCTTGATGCCATATGGTAGGCGACATTGGTGACTGACACGGATCCTTCGTCCTTGGCTTAGCCATCCAATGGTGTATGGTTGTGGGTGTGGCGTTATTCGTAGCTCCAATCTCTTGATGACTTCTTCTGAGATCAGGTTCTTTTGGCTGCCGCTGTCCACATCAAAGTGTAGGGGAATTCCCTTCACCCACATCTGTGAGTGGAAAAGGCGCTCCTCTACCTTGGACTCTTCGCGTTCCTCTGGTTGAATCTGTGTGGTGGCAACAACGGCACTGGGTTCTGCATCAGTGATCTGCTTCCCTTTTTGCGCAGCTATGAAATTAGGTTCTGATTCAGAATCGGAACTGGGATCTGATTCTGAAGCTTTGATCTCAGCCACCAGTGATTGTTTTGAGCGACATTCATCAATGTTGTGCCAGGGGCTTTTGTGGAACTCGCACCACTTCTCGATGTCCTTCTTCGTCTTTTCGTTACCCTTCTTCGCTTGTGGTTGCGACTGGTCGTCCTTTCCCTGCCCCGTGTTCTGCGAGCCAGAGTTTCCCTTGCCCTACTTCTTTGCAGGTCCGAAGTCACGCTTGTTCTTTTGCTGAAATTTCTGCTCGATTTTGATAGCATATCGATAGGCGGATCCGAGTGAAGAGATTTCCAGGAAATTCATCTCTGTTCATATGTACCGGTGTAGGCCACTGCGATATTTCAGTACTAGGTGTCGCTCAGAGTCCTTGATACCCAACTTTGTGTGCAAGGTATGGAATTTGTTGGTGTACTTCGACACCGTTTGGTCCCTCTCTTGGTGCAGAATGGTCCATTTTGTGTACTAGTCGTCATAGTTTCCAACAGGGTAATATTGTTCCTTGACGGCATCTATAAAAGAGGCCCAAGTGGGATTGGAATATTCAAACAATCCAGACTCGTCTGATGAGTTTTGCTCACAATAAGTTTCCCACCAATTTTTGACATGGGGGACGGCCTTGAGGAGTGCAAAGATGATCTTTTCCCTGTCGGAAAAAT
Organism: Larix kaempferi; assembly: GCA_027924585.1. Lineage (NCBI taxonomy): Eukaryota > Viridiplantae > Streptophyta > Pinopsida > Pinales > Pinaceae > Larix > Larix kaempferi. The sequence continues at coordinate 415,197 of BSBM01001500.1, read as the reverse complement.
TGTGGACAGAGAAATACCCTTCTAGTAGATTCAACCATTTATCTAGGGCATTGGCATTGATTTGGCCTTCAAATAAAGGGATATCAAAATTAACTTGTACCTTGAAGCGAGTCGTATCTCCGAAATGGCTACTCGTTGAGGGTGCATTTGCCACTGTTGGCATGCGTTGAAGGATCTGGGCGAAATTATCCATCATCTCGTTCCTCTGTCGCGCGAGGGTTTCCTCGAGCAACAACTTGATAGGATATACTGCTCCATCATCTCTCTTTTCTTCCGCCATGGGAGGCCGTTTGGGGCGACGAGAGTGGTTTTCCCCAAGTGAAACTAGTTCGAGACCCAACTCTCTGTATCCTGACCTCATCGGGGATATGCACTGAGAAACAATCAAAGAGCAGACTGCTCTGATACCACTGATCCGGATTTATGTGGGAACGGAACAAAAGATAGCATATACATAATCATATACAAATATATATTGCAAATAACACAGTGATACAGTAAACACATATTCTATTAAATAGCGGAAATAGAACAGACTGTAAAATACAATAGCTAGAATGGTGGTAGCTATCTCTGAGAAGAGATGTGGCCGCTATGCTCAATCGTGCCAAGATGAATACCAAGAGAGGCCGAAAGGGCCTATTTATCATAAGCATGAGGGAAAGAATCCCAATCATCCAAAAACCTAACCCTAGAAGATGAACCGTCATAAAGTTTGCGGCCCCAAGGTGGTTAATTGAACAGTCAACTTCCCGGGGTCATAACTTTTGCATACGATCTCCATTTAGGGCGCTCGGTAGCCTGTTGGAAAGGTCTAACCGAGATTGACAACTTTTGAATGGCCCCTCATGCATGCCGTTGGCAATCCTTTGGTCCCCCAAATCGCCAAAAAATGTCGTTTAGGGCCTCAAAATGGCTCCGGAAGTTCAGGACCCGAAAAACTGCTAAAAATAGTAATTTACCAAAATTGCCAGAAGACTGTTTTGAGCCAGTTGGAAGAGTTGGGCTGCCACCGATATCCACCTGGATCAATCCTCCCTCCTTAGGAAGCAATGGTCTCCATTGCATTAAATCCCTTATCATATGTCGAGCTGTGTGTCGAATTGAGCTCTTGGTGCAACATTTGCTGAAGTGGAAAGGTTGCCTTACTTTGACATCTTCAGAGGGTTGTAATTGTTGTTGATGGATGCGCTGGAGTTGTTCAACAGTTTTGGTTGCTGTGGTATCCTTGGTATGCACCGGTGTGGATGGTTTCTTTTTGGAGGAGCACCTTGAATGCATGGCCTTGCACTGTAGAGGTACTCGAATAAGCGATGTGGCACTGAATTTGTGTTCTTGTTTTCGCTGAGTAGAGGGATAATGGGCAGAGGTTGTGGATGTCTTTGCGATCTGATGTTCTCCTTTAGTGGCAATTGCGAATAGGGAAAATTTCTCAGTGTGGGAGGTTATCTTCCTTCCCTGCTCGTTTGGGGTATGTGCAACTATCTCTGGTATCCGATAGAGTTGTCCTCCCAAAGTGACAATGACACTGTGAGGTCGTGATTCATATACAGCATGACGCTTCCACATATATGGTTGTCCTAAAGGAACATCACATACTTTGAGTGGGGCTACATCACATAATACCTCATCTTTGAAGGGCTTGATGCCATATGGTAGGCGACATTGGTGACTGACACGGATCCTTCGTCCTTGGCTTAGCCATCCAATGGTGTATGGTTGTGGGTGTGGCGTTATTCGTAGCTCCAATCTCTTGATGACTTCTTCTGAGATCAGGTTCTTTTGGCTGCCGCTGTCCACATCAAAGTGTAGGGGAATTCCCTTCACCCACATCTGTGAGTGGAAAAGGCGCTCCTCTGCCTCGGACTCTTCGCGTTCCTCTGGTTGAATCTGTGTGGTGGCAACAACGGCACTGGGTTCTGCATCAGTGATCTGCTTCCCTTTTTGCGCAGCTATGAAATTAGGTTCTGATTCAGAATCGGAACTGGGATCTGATTCTGAAGCTTTGATCTTAGCCACCAATGACTGTTTTGAGCGACATTCATCAGTGTTGTGCCAGGGGCTTTTGTGGAACTCGCACCACTTCCCGGTGTCCTTCTTCCTCTTTTCGTTACCCTTCTTCGCTTGTGGTTGCGACTGGTTGTCCTTTCCCTGCCCCGTGTTCTGCAAGCCAAAGTTTCCCTTTCCCTGCTTCTGTGCAGTTCCGAAGTCACGCTTGTTCTCTTGCTGAAATTTCTGCTCGATTTTGATAGCATATCGATAGGCGGATCCGAGTGAAGAGATTTCCAGGAAATCCATCTCTGTTCGTATGTACCGGTGTTGGCCACTGCGATATTTCAGTACTAGGTGCTGCTCAGAGTCCTTGATACCCAGCTTTGTGCGCAAGGTATGGAATTTGTTGGTGTACTTCGACACCGTTTGGTCCCTCTCTTGGTGCAGAATGGTCCATTTTGTGTACTGGTCGTCATAGTTTCCAACAGGGTAATATTGTTCCTTGACGGCATCTATAAAAGAGGCCCAAGTGGGATTGGAATATTCAAACAATCCAGACTCATCTGATGAGTTTTTCTCACAATAAGTTTCCCACCAATTTTTGACATGGGGGACGGCCTTGAGGAGTGCAAAGACGATCTTTTCCCTGTCGAAAAAATTGTGGACAGAGAAATACCCTTCTAGTAGATTCAACCATTTATCTAGGGCATTGGCATCGATTTGGCCTTCAAATAAAGGGATATCAAAATTAACTTGTACCTTGAAGGGAGTCGTATCTCTGAAATGGCTGCTCGTTGAGGGTGCATTTTCCATTGTTGGCATGCGTTGAAGGATCTGGGCGAAATTATCCATCATCTCGTTCCTCTGTTGCGCGAGGGCTTCCTCGAGCAACAACTTGATAGGATCTACTGCTCCGTTGTCTCTCTTTTATTCCGCCATTGGAGGCCGTTTGGGGCGGCAAGAGTGGTCTTCCCCAAGTAAAACTAGTTCGAGACCCTACTCTCTGTATCCTGATCTCGTCGGGGACATGCACCGAGAAACAATCAAAGAGCAGACTGCTCTGATACCACTGATCCGGATTTATGTGGGAATGAAACAAAAGATAGCATATACAGAATCATATACAAAGATATATTTCAAATAACACAGTGATACAGTAAACACATATTCTATTAAATAGCAGAAATAGAACAGACTGTAAAATACAATAGCTAGAATGGTGGTAGCTATCTCTGAGAAGAGATGTGGCCGCTATGCTCATTCGTGCCAAGATGAATACCAAGAGAGGCCAAAAGGGCCTATTTATCATAATCATGAGGGAAAGAATCCCAATCATCCAAAAACCTAACCCTAGAAGATGAAACGTCATAAAGTTTGCGGCCCCAAGGTGGTTAGTTGAATAGTCAACTTCCCAGGGTCATAACGTTTGCATACGATCTCCGTTTAGGGCGCTCGGTAGCCCGTTGGAAAGGTCTAACCGAGATTTACAACTTTCGACTAGGCCCAAATGCATGTTGTTGGCAACCATTTGGTCCCCCAAATCGCCAAAAAATGTCGTTTAGGGCCTCAAAATGGTTCCGGAAGTTCAAGACCCGAAAAACTGCTAAAAATAGTAATTTACCAAAATTGCCAGAAGACTGTTTTGACCCAGTTGGAAGAGGTGGGCCGCCATCGACATCCACCTGGATCAATCCTCCCTCCTTAGGAAGCATGTGAAGCAACTATATATTCTGCCTCTGTAGTAGATAAAGCAACAATATTTTGAAGCTTTGACATCCAACTAATAGCTCCACCGGCAAGAGTAAAAACATAACCTGAAGTGGACCTCCTCTTGTCCAAATCACCTGCAAAATCAGAATCAACATAACCACAGACTTTATCACTGCAACCATTAAAAGTGATACAATATTCACTTGTGCCTCTAAGATACCGAAGCACCGATTTCACTGCTGCCCAATGCTCTTTTCCTGGATTTTCCATGTATCTACTGACAACACCAACTGCATGTGAAATATCCGGTCTTGTACTTATCATTGCATACATCAAACTTCCTACTACAATAGCATATGGTACACGAGACATATACTGCTTTTCTTCATCATTTTTAGGACTCAAACCTGAAGAAAGCTTGAAATGAGAAGCTAAAGGGATATTAGCAGGTTTCACCTTATCCATACCGAATTTCTAAAGTATTTTCTCCATATACTTCTTTTGTTATAACCACAGCTTGCCATTTTTCCTGTCTCTATGTATCTACATGCCTAAGATTTGATTTGCTACTCCTAGATCCTTCATATCAAACGTCCTAGCCAACTGAGCCTTTAACCTGCTGATTTCAAACATGCTCTTGCTTGCAACAAGCATATCATCAACATACAATACCAAAATAATGAACATGTCATTTTCCAACTTTTTAAAGTACACACAATGATCATACTCACTCCTGGTAAAATTCTGACTCACCATGAAAGAATCAAACTTCTTGTACCATTGCCTGGGAGACTGCCTCAGGCCATACAATGATTTTTTGAGCTTGCAAACAAACCTCTTGTTGCGATTTTGAACGAACCCTTCTGGTTGTTCCATGAAAATTTCCTCATCTAAATCTGCATGTAAGAAAGTTGTTTTGACATCTAGCTGCTCTAACTCCAAATCATATAAAGCAACTAGTGCTAACAAAATTTTGATAGAAACAAGTTTTACAACTGGTGAAAAAATCTCATGAAAGTCAATACCTGATTTCTGAGAAAACCCTTTTGCAACCAGTCTTGCTTTGTACTTTGGAACAGTTTCATCAGCTCCTTTCTTCAGTTTGTACACCCATTTGCAACCAACCACTTTCCTACTCTCTGGAAGTTCCACAAGATCCCAAGTTTTGTTCTTTGTCAAAGAATCCATTTCTTCTTTCATTGCATGTTTCCATTTGTCACTGTCAGACACTTCTAATGCTTCCTTATAACTTTCAGGTTCTCCTTCATTAGAAATGAAAACAACAGATGTTTCGAAATCATCATACCTCTTTGGAAAAGTTCTGTTACGTGTAGATCTTCGTAGAATTTGCTGTGGTATTTCTTCTATTTATGTCTGCTCATCCTCTTCCTGAGGAGTGTCCTCATGAATATCCTCTTCCTGGACATCCTCATGATTCCCCCTCGCATATGACTGAGTATCAAACTGAATTTGCTGAAACTGTGGTACATTAGCCTGTTTCAAATCATTACTTACATCTACATTTGTTAGAGAAAGTTCATCAAATTTTACATCTTTGTTTATGATGATTTTGTGGACAGTAGGATTCCACAACCTATATCCCTTAATACCATCACCATATCCAACAAAGATCAATTTTCTTGACTTAGGATCTAGTTTGGATTGCTGATTTTTCGGAATAAGTGCATAGGATTCACAACCAAATACTCTAAGATTAGAATAATCACATGATTGACCTGTCCATACCTCTTCTGGAATTTTGCAGTGAATTGCTGTTGATGGTGATCGATTGACCAGGTAACATGCTGTAAGCAATGACTCTCCCCACAATTCCTACTGTAACTTCGCATTACTGAGCATACTCCTTGCTCTTTCAAGAAGAGTCCTGTTCATGCGTTCAGCAATGCCATTCTGCTGCGGAGTGTAAATAGTGGTCTTATGCCTCTCGATCCCATCCTTCTTGCAATAATTATCAAACTCCTTCGAAGTAAATTCGGTTCCATTATCTGTTCTAAGACATTTAATGAACCTGCCAGTGCTCTTTTCAACCAAAGCTCTAAACTGCTTAAATATATCAAAAACATCAGCTTTTCTCTTTAATAAATAGATCCAGACTTTCCTTGAGTAATCATCTATAAAACTGATGAAATATGATGATCCCCCATAAGAAATTTTTGCAGATGGATCCCAAAGATCAGAATGTATGTAGTCTAGGATACCTTTACTAGTGTGTTTTCCAGATTTAAATTTTTGTCTAGCCTTTTTACCATAAATACAGTGCTCACAAAACTTCAAATCTACAGTTTTAAACTAGGAAGCAACTTTCGATCAGCAAGTACCTTCATACCTCTTTCGCTGATATGACCTAACCGCTGATGCTATAGACGAGTGATATCTGCTGCTGCACCAACTGATGCTACTGTTGTGTGATCGACTTCCGTTCTCCCTTCAAGTCTATACAGGTTCCCAACTCTGTTTGTTTTCATAACAACCAAGATACCTTTCGATACCTTCATAACTCCACCTTGAACTGTAAACTTGTAACCATCATCATCAAGAACTCCTATTGATATCAAGTTCTTCCTTAGTTCAGGTACATGTCTCACATCTGTTAGAGTCCTAATAGTCCCATCATACATTTTAATTCTGATACTCCCTACCCCAACAGTTTTACATGTAACATTATTTTCCATATAAACTACCCCGTCATCTATAGATTGGTATGAAGAATACCAATTTCTATGAAGACACATGTGGTGAGATGCTCCAGAATCAATTAACCAGTCAGAATGGTATTGTGAGACAGTAGATGTAGATAATACCTCATCGATCATACCTGAATCATTCTCGGCTATGTTCGCCTCCTTTGTAGAGTCCTCCTCCTCAGAAGCTCGCTTGCGTTTCCAACAATCTTTCTTAAGATGTCCTGCTTTATTGCAGTACCAACACTTCAATTTACTCTTTTTGCCCTTCGACTTTGACCTTGATGTACCCTTTGAATGTTGTTCTCTTTCACTGGTTCTTCCTCTGGCCACCATTACTTCTGATGTCGAGGTTTCAAGACTAGATTTCTTTAGAGTTTCCTCAAAAAGTAAGGCTCCCACAAATTCATCGAAGGTAATAGACTCAGTAGAACTAAAACTGATAGAGGTTACAAAATGTGCCCACCACTCAGGCAGAGAGCACAATAGTAAAATTGCCTTGTCTTCAGATTTAATAATATCTTCCAGACTAGCCAACTGACAAATAATAGTATTGAACGCATTCAAGTGATCATAAATTTGTGTACCTTCTTTTAGACGCAAGGTAAACAACTGCCGCTTCAGGAGGATTTTATTCGTCAAGGATTTATTCATCTACAAACTTTCCAACTTTTTCCAGAGAGCTGCTGCTGTAGTTTCAGACACGATGTTAAATAAAACATCGTCGGCCAAGCACAGACAAATAGCACTGAGAGCTCTTTCATCCATCTCGCTCCAGTCTTCATCTGAAATATCCACGGGTTTCTTTGTCTTCCTTGCCAGTGCCTTTGCCACTCCTTGCTGCATGAGCATATCCCGCATCTTGACCTTCCACAACTCGAAATTATTGCTCCCATTGAACTTCTCAATTTCAAATTTGACACTCTGTGTTTTCGCCATTTTCTCAAGAAACCAAGTCAAAAAATTTATAAGGGAAACCCTTTTTTAAATAATGGAATAAAGGTTTTATAATTTTAAAATTCCAAAACAACGGAATAAAGGTTTTTTTTTTTTTAAACAATCAAGAAATAATATATATTAAACCTTATAACTCCCACCTTTAAACCTTATAACAAAAAACCTTTTAATAAACCATCCCTTATAACTCCCTTATTATACCATCCACCTAGCATATCCACGTTCAAAAAACTCATAACCAAACATATGTTAAATATAATATGTCACCCTTTTTTTCTTATGTAAGCCTTACTAACTCCATCATTCACGCTTTAAATAAAGGGAATATTATATATTACATGAAAACACCTTTTCAAGGTACTAACCATTACATGAAAATACCTTTTCATGGCAATAAACACAGTGTCGCGCTCCTCGATGAAGGAAGGTCGCGGTAGTCCGTAACTTTTTCGATTTTCATAAGTGTGCCATAAAGTGCCGCGCCCCACCAAGCTTAACACCCGCGGTAGTTTAATATTACCGCTCCTTCTCTACATAGGCTTCCGACTTTAGGGTTCAAGATTCAGGTTTCATCTTTCCTTAGACCCGGACTAAACTTTCTCATTCACTGCGGCCTCCTACCAAGCTCTGATACCACTTGTTGGATCTAACAGCCACTGAACACAATATGCAGCGGAAGCAAATAAAACAAGAAAGAAAATAAATACACACACATGAGATATACGCAAAGATTTATGTGGTAAAACCCTCTCTTAGGGAAACATCTACGGAGCAATGGTGTTGGTCTTCTTATTATTCAACAACTAAAGAATACAACAACTCTCAACTCTCCAATATCTTCTCTTACGAGAATACAAGAAATATATACATTTCTTACACGGTTACTAATAACTGCATATTTGGTTAGTCAGTTACATAGTTACCGTTATAGTCGGTTGTCACCCGTTTCTAACATCCCTCCTTGTCAAGACATCGAAAATGGGCAAATATGTACATAGGATATTCAATTTTAATAAGGTTTTTGGGCCATCTGCTACACAAGAGGATGTTTACATGGATACACAACCATTGATCTGATCTGTAATGGATGGTTACCATGTCTGCATTTTTGCATATGGTCAAACAGGATCTGGAAAGACCCACACCATGAGCGGTCCAACAGGTGCTTCTGAAAGGGAGATGGGAGTGAACTATCGAGCACTCAGTGATCTCTTTGAGTTATCTCAAAAGAGGAAAGATTTAATGATGTATGATGTTTCTGTTCAAATGATAGAGATATACAATGAACAAGTGAGGGATCTTCTAGGAACAACAGATGCCTCCAACAAGAAATTAGATATTAGAAATAATGGTCATAATGGATTTAATGTACCGGATGCCATACTTATGCCCGTTAAAGAAACCTCTGATGTTTTGGATTTGATGAATTTTGGGCAAAAGAATCGTGCTGTTAGCTCTACTGCACTGAATGACAGCAGTAGCCGTTCTCACAGTGTATTGATTGTGCATGTGCAAGGTACAGATCGTGTTTTTGGGTATAACCTTCGTAGAAGCCTTAATTTGGTAGATCTTGCTGGAAGTGAGAGGGTGGATAAATCTAAAGTAACTAGAGATCATTTGAAGGAGGCACAATACATCAACAAGTCCCTTTCATCTCTAGGAGACGTTCTTGCAGCATTGGCACAAAGGAGTCCCCATGTGCCATATCGAAATAGCAAATTGACTCAATTGCTTCAAGATTCCTTAGGGGGCAAGGCAAAGACCCTCATGTTTGTGCACATAAGTCTTGAACCGGAATCATATGTAGAGACAATAAGCACCCTTAAGTCTGCTGAAAGAGTGGCCTCTGTTGAACTTGGTGCTGCTCCTTTGAATAAAGAAAATGGAGAAGTCCGTGAGCTTAAAGAACAGGTAGACAGTTTGAAGAAGGCGTTGGCAAGGAAAGAAGCAGAAGTAGCGCAGTTACACAATATCAAAATGAAAATGAAAGAATCTCCATACCAACTCCATACACCAGTGAGAACTCGTAGATTGAGCCTTGAAGGGTCTGTAATAAGCAAAGCTGAGGTACAGAATGGTAATTGTACTTATGGGATGGTTTCTCAAGATGATAAATTGGTAGATAAACAAAATGACAATGGCAACCGTTGGAGTAGTGTGGGACATGAGTGTAGACATTTATCAATTGTAAAAAGTGGGACAGAGGGTGAAACAAATAGAAATATAGTAACTGAGACACCATCTGCATCTAAAAAGACCTTTCAAATAAAAAAGTCACTACAGTCCTTTGGAAAACTAATCAACGGTGTTGGTGGGGAAAAAGAATTACAAGTGAAGTGGAGGCATCACCCCATGTACAAGTAGCTGTACCTATATGTAGAATAGAGCACAGATTATCTAGTGTTGGACAAACCCAACAATTATCAAACAGGCAGCCACTTACAAGAAATGGGGTTCCTACTCCAAGGCTAAATTCAATTGAAGGAAAACGAAGGTCATTGTAATGAGGTACATCTACCTGTAAATCACATTTTCATCTCAGAAGTCTGGCAGGATGAGGTATTGCTGTTGTCAATCGGCTTATCAGAAGAGGAGCCTTTTGAAATGTGTTTAAATTATCATGAACTAAATCTAGCATAAACAGTGAATAGATAGGAGCATGAGATAATTATTGCATTGTGCAGTAGCATTTTTGTTGATTGTAATTTTTGCATTGTGCAGTAGCGTTTTTGTTGATTCTGAAAAAATTGTAATTTTTATATTTATTTTTCTTGGCTTTTCCTATTTCTTTGATTGAACAACTCTTTTGTGATGGGTAAGTCTGTTCTTTTCCGCAATCATATTCTACATTAAAGACGTATTATATTTGCTTGACAATATTTGAAAGCATTGACGAAGGGTGTAAAGAATTTATAATAAAAAAATTAGAGGAAGAGTTCAAAAAATTTCAGATTTATATTTGGTTGAATGGGATTATTTTTAACACTAAGAGTTATTACAACATATTATTCAAAGATATCAGATTACTAGGTGTACTCATTATTCAATATATCATGTTACTAGGGTGTACTCATTATTCAATATATCATGTTACTAGGGTGTACTCATTATTCAATATATCATATTACATTATTCAAGATATCATGTGACTAGGGTGTACTCATATTATGATTGCTCTTCTAGGTGTAACATGATTTTCAAGGGTTTTTATGTTATTAAGGTTTAAGTATTAGGTCAACTTATATTTCAAGTGAATATCATTTTATGGTATTTAGGCTTATTTTTAACGAAGAAGGTTTATATTTGCTTTAAGGAATTTCATCAATTGACGTTCAATAACTTATAACTAATTATATTTGTTTATTATTTTTTTAAAAGATATTAAAACTTCAATAACATGTAACTAATCATATTTGTTTATTATCTTTTTAAAAGATATTAAAACATTTCATTGTATTTATTGTGATTTAAATGTTAAAATAAAATTTTAAAAATAAATCAATTTAATAAAAACTAAAAAACTAAAAATTTCATTTCATTTTTAATAGGAAAGAAAAGGATGATAACTTCTTTCCCTCTTAGATTACTCATATGATGATTTGTATTAGTGTTTTGAGGGTTTTCATGCTATTAGGATTTAGGTATAAGGTGGACTTAAATTTCAAGTGAATAGTTTTGTGGTACTAAGGTTTATTTTTAGTGAAGGATGTTTAAATATGCTTCAATGAGCTACATTAATTGAAGTTCAATAACTTGTAGAGGCACTTAATACAAGTTAAAATACAAAATACATAACAAAATTTCAATGTCGACCTTAACCTAAAGTTCAAAACCAAAGAAACATATATTATAAATAATTAAAATTTTAAAAAATTAATGAAACTTAGATACTTTTTGTTATGCTATCTCAAATGTGAGCCATTATTAAATTAGGATTTACATACCAGGGATTTGAGCACATATAAGAGATTTACATATTAAACCAGTATAGATCCATCTTTACTCTGGATCTACCAAGCGTTGAGAGGGATCAAATCCCTTGAGATGCAAACTTTTCCTCAAATTTTACACTTAAGTTTGCATTCAGTGGATTTGATCCCTCTTAGCGCTTAGAAGATCCAGAGTTAAGATGAATCTATATTGGTTTTAGACAAGTCCCTTAAAATAATTATTTAGTGCATAAGCTTCATAGTTACATTCCTTACATTGAAATTTACATGCATTATCCAATTTTTAATAGGTTTTCTCTCATCATGATTGGGGGTAACAATTATGCTCGTGTATGTTGTGGTGCGTATCCGCAAGCATGAGCACAAGCACTAGTGTGTCACCTGTAGGCTCTGGCTCCCATAGTTGGATTAAGATGTACATTATTAAGCTCTCAAACCATATTAACCACATTAATCTTTAATTAGGAAGCAAAGGAACCACTTGGAAACATAATGACATGGGTGTGTATGTAGGTCAATTCACGCGTAAAGGCTCTTGCAAAGGAGGACTTAATCTCCCTTGTGCCTCTTGGTCCTTTTTTCCTTGCATTACAAAATGTAGCATGGCGAAATTTATGTCCCCTATGCATTGTATCTTTAGCAAAAGTGAACTCCTATATTCATCAATAACTATTTCTCGTGGAACTCCAAGTCTAACAAATATTTCTCCATACAGGAAGTATGAAACTGCTTGTTTTGTCACCTCGAAAGTGACCTTGCCTCCACCCATTTTGTCACGTAGTCTTTGCAAACCAGAATGTATGATTTTTTCATATATGGGGGATTGACAGGCCCCACAAAATACATGTCCCACTTTTGAAGGGTTCCACAATGCGTTGGGTCTTCATTGGCATCTCATCGAACTGAACCGGTTTCCCTATCCTTTGGCAGTTGTCACAACTTTTCACATATTTTCGTGCATCCTTGAGGATAGTAGGCCAATAATAGACTAGTTGCAACACCATGTGAGTAGTTCTCTTTTTTGCAAAATGTCACTCATAGGGACTGTCATGACAAACCCTCAGAATGTAATACATTCCATCTTCTCTAACGCAGTTTCGGATTATCAAATTTGGTCTAGTATAGAAAAGATATCCTTCAATCTAAGAGAATATGTTGCTTTGTTTGACAATTCTCTGACACTATTTTGGTGAAAGGTGTGTTGGGAGTTTTCCTGCAACTAAGTAGTTGAAAACATTTGCAGACCACAGGGTGTTAGTATACATGGCAAAAATATGCTCATCAAGAAAAGTGTCCTCAACAGGAGGTGCTCCATCATCGTTAGTTATCTTGGAAAGAAAATCCACTATGAGATTATCCTTTCTTGACCTATCCAAGATGGTGATATCAAAATCCTGTAACAACAACATCCATCTGGTCACTCAGCCATTGCTAATGGGTTTATTCATCAAATACCAAATGGTTGAGTGATCAGTGTGCAGAGTGACAGAAGACCTTGTTATATAATGACAAAATTTATTCACATCATAAATATAATGAGAAATTATTTTTCCGTTATCGTATAATTTATCTCCGTGGGAGCCAAATTCTTACTGATAAAATATATAGCATAGGGCTTCTGATTCTCCTGATATCTCAATACTTCTCTAATGGCGGTATCTGAGGCATTTATTGATATGATGAAGGGTAAAGACCATTTAAGCCCTCTCAAGACTGGAGTTGTAGAAATTTTCTATTTTAAGACTTCAAAGGCCTATTGACACAATTCATTCCACACAAATTCTACAGTTTTAGATAGTAAGGAAAATAAAGTGCATGTCATTTTTGAAAAATTCTGAATAAAACGCCTATGATATCCAACATAGCCTAAGAAACTACGTACCTCCTTTTCCGTTCATGGAATTGGAAAATTAAGTGTTACCTGAATTTTAGCCGAATCCACTTTAATACCTACAGATGAAATATGGTGGCTCAACACAATGCCCCGAGGTATAGATTTACATCACATATTTGAAGTACTTTCTCCAAAATTTTCAATGCTTCTTTGAACTCATCTCCATATGTAGTAAAGTCATCCATGTAGACTTCCATGCAATCATGAATCAAATCTAAATATATGCTGAGGACTACTCACTAAAATGTAGCATCTGCATTACACAACCCAAAAGGAAGAACTCGATAAGCATAAGTTCCCCATGGGTAGGTAAACATGGTATTCTCTTGTTCCTCAAGAGTGATTCTAATATGATTGTACCTACTGAATTTGTCAAGGAAATAAAAGTATTTCTTCCCTACTAACATATCCAAAACTTGATGGATGAAAAGTAGTAGGAAATGATCTTTATGGGTAGCCTTATTTAGTTCCTTGTATTCCATGCAAACTTTCCATTTTCCATTTTTATTTGGGACTACAACAAGTGGCAAAACCCACTGACTATCAGAAATTGGGTATATAAAATTCACAGGTAGAATTTTTTGGAGTTCTTTAACTACCTCACATAGAGCACAATTCATTCTATGCTGGGGTTGTCGGGTGGGTCGGGAATGATATTTGATGTATATATGATGGTGATGCAAACATGACCTGGTTTTCCTACATTTCAGGGTACACAACAAAACACAATGGAAACCCACACAACAACTACCAATAAGATGCCAAGAATTAAATGTAACGTTCGTCTTTGCCCTATTCTTTTGTAACTAAAAATGTAACTATGTACTTGTTTCTGGCGAGGAGCTCAAGGCCAAGGCCCCACTAGTAAGCCTTGTAAGTATTGTTGTTTAATTCCTAAGTTGTAATTGTTGATTATAGACTTAGGAGACTGAAGGTTATGACACAACTTGACGACGAGGGCATGGATCCACTAAGGGGAGAGGGGAAGGTAAATGGCAGGGTAGCCAAGAAAGACCTGTGTTTAGTTCCAAGGAGGGTCATCTTAGTGCTACGAGCACTGGAGAAAAGGGTAAAGTAACTTAATTACCTTAAGTGATATGTGTCATCATCTTAGCTCAAAGATAGTGACTATTAGTCACAAACCATTATCTAGCTCCCATTACCTTTTATTAGCATAAAGTAATTATTATCCTGACTTAGACTAATTGATCTATCTTATTATAAACAATTATCTTGTCACAAATAAAAATGCCAAGATTTATACTTATCACCTTTAAGATGATAAAAGAGATAACGATATATAAAAGTCATCTCATTTGGAAATATTATTAAACTATAATGATACATTTTATTTGTGTACATAATACATTATAATAAATAAACATTATAAAAATCTAAATAAAATACATTATAATGATTTACATTATATATTCGCAAGTAAAAATTGTAAGAAGGATGATATATATATATATATATATATATATTCGCAAGTAAAAATTGTAAGAAGGACGATTTATATATAAAAGAAGCAGTGGGTTATCACTTTAAGGGAAAGGGGGAGGCTACTTTAAACGGGACAGATTCTCCCATGAGGAGACAATCCTACTTTTTAAGAATTTTTTCTATTCCTTTGTTAAATAGAAAGGAACACGACTACCCATTTTATGGAGTGGAGAACCCATTCTTAAAGAGGGGGCCACCGATCTCTCTGATTTGGTTGGTGGGAGTGAGTTCCAAAGGCCAAAGCCTTTCTTGTTGTTGGTTGCTCTTTTATCTATTTAAGCTACCGAGCTAGATTGATTAGGGGGAACCAGTGGGAGATATATGGATAGAGGTGTTGAAGAGGAGGGAAAATGACTCAAGCGAAGAGCTCCACCCCGATTCTCTCCCTCGCTTAATATCTTTTCTCTTAATATCTTTTCTCTTATGCGTTGGAGTGGGAAATGATAGCTCCAATGGAGCTTGATCCCAATGGTTTTTGTTGTGAGTTACATTATTTTTCTACTGCATTGAATGGGAGAGTTTGATCCCATGGATTGAAGAAGATTGCAATATAATATACATATATGGAACTACGGAAGACGCCAATAGGCTTGGCGATCTCCCTATGGGAGAATCGACCCATTCCATCTGTTATTTACTGCTTTAGAAATTGTAGTTTGCTTAAATCATCCTCTATGATCTCAGAGTCGTTGTTAATTTATTATTCATGATGTTGCTTGAATCCGAGTTGCTGCCTTTAAATTTGTTATTCATGTTGTTTATTTAATCGATTCCAGCGACCTCAGAGAAGAGATAAATTCGATGCCTTTAAATTTGTTATTCATCTTGTTTATTTAACCGATTCAAACGACCTCAAATAAGAGATAAATTTGCTGCCTTTAAACATTGCTTTGAAATTGTTCTTTAAACTCTTATTAAATTGATCTCAGGTTGCTCGCTGGGTATATATCAATTATACTGCTTTGTTATCTCAGGTTGATCGCTGAATACATATATCATACTGCATTATGATTTGATCTCATCTGATCGTTGTGTATATATATATACTATACTACATTATGAATTGATCTCAGGTTGATTGTTGGGTATATATAAATCATACTGCATTGTTATCTCAGGTTGATCGCAAAGTATATATATTATACTACATTATGATTCGATCTCATTTGATCGCTGTGTATATATATTATACTACCTCTGTATTGATTCGGTCTCAGAAATCGCTATATTATACTATATTTGCATTTGATAGGAAACCTCGCTATATTATACTATATTTGCATTTGATAGGAAACCTCAGTTCGATCGCTGTATATAAATGCAGACTATATCGGGATTGATCCCTACGATCTCAACACAGTTTGATTAATTTGTATAAATATATACTCTACATTATCATGCGATATCCATATAGTTCGATCGCTCTATTGTATGTATGAACTCTGTATTTGTCATGCATCATTTTGGTTGTTGACATATTTGTGTTTTAAAGGGAGGCAATCTCAGTGTTAGATCGATCACTACCTTATATTATATAACCATTGCGTAGCGATCTCATTCTTGAGAATCGACTACAATTCCATCTTTATTAATGGTTACTGTGTATCTAAAACACCTATATAAACGTTGCATGTAAATAAGCTTACAAGAATAATAGTATTTGCTTGACATCGCTAAATGCAAGGGAAATCTCTTGGTGAGGTTGGTGCAGTCTAGGTTGGATTTTATATGTACATACATATACATATTTGTGGAAGAGACGATCCATGAGAGAAGATTGAGATCCTTTTCAGTATGGGTTTGATTAGTATATATATTTAGTCGAAATATCTTTGAAGATATTTCCTTAAAAACTCTTGTAAAGTGAAATCTTTATCTTTATTTGAGAAATCTTGGAGTCTGATTATTCTTTCCTAGTGGATTCATTTCTAGCTCGGGGGTGGTTTCTCGGTGGCAGAAATTTACATGGACATAGAGCTAAATGGTTGGGAGGAAAGTTGCACTCAAACCTTCAACCGCACGAGTCTATCCAACCAGATAAATACTTTCATTGTTATCTTTTTTTAAAAGATGTCCAGTTTATAAATATCATCGATTGCCATTATTAACATGTATAGTTGTTATCAAATATTTATGGTAATTAATAATGCGTATTAATGAGAGCACAATTGTACTTGGGATTATGAGATTAGCATAATGATAAGGTCTCTGATTTACTTTATAAATATGTGCAGTTATATCTAGATGATCGATGCCATTATCATAGTGATAGGGTGTGAGATGTACAGTTATAATTTAAATGAAAATCCATGTAAAGGAAGTGCGCATAATAGAGTAGTATTTTGCAATGGGTAAAGTCATTTTGAAAGTTGAGTATACTATGCCTAACCCATGCTATGATGTTTTCATGATTTAAATTCTTAATCTTGTATGGTGCGGCCATAAGGAGATTGAGTGATATCAAATGTATGGAACATCATATAAATAATTAGACTGTATTGAAAAAGGGTTATGTAACCTATGATAAAGTCTTAATTTATTAGACTAACCTTGTGTGGTAAATATGAAGTTCTTTGGGGTTAAATAAGTTATAGAGGGAGCCATGATGAATTATTATAATCCCTTATGGGAATAATGAACCTATGTAGGTGCTATTTTTATATTTCCTTGAGGGTTGGCTTGCAAAGTAGTTATTCTTTTATATTATTTTTATTGATGAACTTTGGTTGATGGAAGATAAACATCATACTCTTCCATGTCCGGTTGAATAATCATAGATCCTATGACATTGAGTATGTTAGAGTGAGATTAAAGGTTAATGATGAATTTCAAGTTAGATCTAAATGCATGAGATGAGAATATTTGATTAGGATGATTAATGATTATAAAGGATAACATATTTTGTTGGATGATGGAAGGGAAAAAGTTTTATACCCCATTTCCTCTAAATTGGTAACGAGGATATTGGGGTGTGTTAAAAAGTGGTATCAGAGCTGAAGTTGCAGCACTCGGGCCTATTTGGGCTCAACATGAAGTAAGAAGGTATGAAGATTGTTGAACTAACAAATTGTTTTTTTTTGTATGCATAGAAGGAATGGACACAGGCATGTATTAGATGAATTAATCTTCAATTTCTCCAAGAGGTGACCAATAAGATGGAGAAATTAAATCCTTCGGCGAGATGGTTTATTACATTTCCCAAAACAATTGGTTGGATTGAAATCTATGAGTTTACAAGTAGTACTTTTGTTTTTGGTTTATTTTGGAAGCATTATGTTTATATATTGAATAATGGAGTATGGGTTAAATATATTGCGAGAGAATTACAAATGTTGTTCTAGAATTACTTCTATATATGCAATTATAGACAAAGGTGTCTAGTCGATAAGACCCCAGTCTTACAATTTTCATTGTGAACACGCAAGTTAAATGTTTGAATGGTGAATATAGTATCCATTATAAATTGGCACTATTGGAAAGATTGTAAACTAATCAGGTGGATAAGTTATTATATTCCATGAGAAAACATAGTTTATGAAAAATGGAACAATAAATGTTTATGTACTAACATTGCAGGATTATGTCCATGATTTATGATGGATGAAAATCATGATAAAAAATGGAATGTTGATTATAAATAACCTTGTATGAATATTATAGTTAAATCACTCAGGAGTGAGTGATGAGTTTTTAACGTCTTATTATAAATTTGTTTGGTTACATGATCATATGGAAACTAAAACCCATGTTTAGAAAATGATTTCTTAAAATTTTGACTGTACTATGAAAAGTCGCACTAACAATTGGCTTTTGGTAGATTGACAATATCTACATGACTTGTTGACAACAAAAGCAATATATAATGTTGCGTGAAAAATATGGTGATTGGAAATCATAATATTGCAAGGGTTTGAATAAAGATCAAAGACTAAGGTGTAGCGACTATCAAGTTGAGCAAGTGATTTTTTTTTTTTGCAAGTCCTTCTATCTTTCCTAACTCTAGCATAATTATTTAATTGAATTTCCTCCTATCACTACTATTGCAACATAAGGATCTATTTACATATTCCAAAGAAATCATTTCATAATCAAATATAAGATATAATGCAATTAATTGAAGGAGTATAGTAACCTTACAAATTTTCATCCATCACATATGATTCCATTATATATCTCAATAACCAAACATTACACGAAATACATTCACCTATTATATGAATCGTAATTTATTTATAACAAAAATAAATGAAAGATGTACAACACTATATGACTCCTTATATATATTTCAATATGTGTTCATAAAAATATATTCACCTACTTTATGTATCCCCATTTAATTTCAGCATCAATAACTCAACTGATACATACATAAATATTGCTTTAATCAAGGTAATTATCTCATACATATAAAATTCAAAAGAAACAATAACATATAAACAAATT
Source organism: Larix kaempferi (assembly GCA_027924585.1). NCBI lineage: Eukaryota > Viridiplantae > Streptophyta > Pinopsida > Pinales > Pinaceae > Larix > Larix kaempferi. The sequence goes on along the minus strand of BSBM01001500.1, from coordinate 396,046 downwards.
AAGCGGGTATATGCCTACACCTATTATATGAATCGTACTTTATTTATAACAAAAATAAATGAAAGATTTACAACACTATATGACTCCTTATTTATATTTCAATATGTGTTCATAAAAATATATTCACCTACTTTATGTATCCCCATTTAATTTCAGCATCAATAACTCAAGTGATACATACATAAATATTGCTTTAATCAAGGTATTACCTCATACATATAAAATTCAAAAGAAACAATAACATATAAACAAATTAAATGGGTATATGCCTATAATTTACCAATGAAGTGTTTACAATAGACACATAAGAATTCTCAAACTCAGCAACTCATAAAAGTCTGTCTAACTCAACATTAGCCTCCTAGTTTAGTGAGAGTGGTAACTTATATGTGATATCCTTATCTTTTTCAAAAGAACAAGATATAAGTTCATTAAAAGTTATATATATGTTCTTATTTTTATTTCAAATATATATATATATATATATAAATTTATTAAAAGATAAATATTCAAATGGGCAAGAGGATATATTTATCTTACTTCAAGTAGGATATCTACTTTTCTATGTAAATGAAATAAATGTAAAAGGGTTAACTAATTCTAAGTAAATTCTCACATCCAAATGTAACACGTTTCTTATCTATGCATTTGAGATATATATAAATAAATATTTAATTAAACGTTAGTTATTTCTTCACATATATGGTATCACTATTTTTGATTTTCCTTTTTCAATAAATAATTAATTATTTTTTTTAAAGCAAAATGAGAACTCTAGTTAAGCCTTCCTTCACATAATTAATTGAACCTAAATAAAATATGTAATAATATAAAAGCATACTCCCAAAAATATTTAATAGAGAAGCATTAAAACACGCTATCATACTTCGACGATGAAAGGCATTCTCAAGTAATAATTTAAGACATTCTATTGAAACTTATACTAATATCAAAATGACATTTTCTAATGTTCAACTAGGACATTTAAAATTCTATACCTGTATGCAATACTAAAATGGCATTCCCAATACTTACATAGATAACTTTACAAAAATGGTGTTCTCAACTATTTCTTCAACCTTTCATTGAGCATAGTACATGGACCCAAATGAAAAAGAATTTCACTAGTAATATTAAGCTCATTGTATTGAACAAGTAATAAATAGGGAGAATATTTCTGTGACATATTCTTAAAGTCAATATAATCAAAACCTTTTTGATTGGACATAAAGCATCTATTATATTAATGAAGAAAGTTTTATTTAGGATTAACATTAGAGTCACTACAACGAAATATGATACCCATAACAAGGGACGTTTACAATACATAACTATTAAAACCCGGTATAAATGAAGTATAAGGTTCACTTAAGAAGTTGGACGATGGGTCAGTCCATGTGTCTCTTCCTCATAGACAACGGAGAGAATGGAATTAAAAAATTACTCACAATTTTTATTTTTAGGATTAATAGAAACTCGGGTCCACAAGTGAAGGAATGAAATTCGTTAGTATGAGTCAATTGCCTTCTTTTCCAGAATCTAAATTAAATACCGTAAAACCATAATACTTTCATATAACAAATGCTATATGAAAGTATTATGGTTTTCTCAGATGACAAGGCTCGGCGCTGGTGGAGATATGGATATCCACGTAGGCACAGTAGAGTTCAATAATTGGAAAGAGAGTGGGATCAATCCGGTTCAATTCAATCTTCGATGCGATCGCAGAGATTTATAAGTTAAAAACAATTAGAAAAGATTTGGGAATGATATAATTTTAAACAATATATAACCAGACTTTTAACCATTGCAGAGCAGCCTACTTCATTTACACACAGGGTAGTAAGCCGGAAGTTTAATAGACCGATTTCTAAATCAAGGTTTCCACATTTATCTTTTGTATGCCAACAAAATTAAAAAAAATTATAGATAAAATGCAGTTCTACAGGAAAGGCTGGACGACTCATAATCTAATATTTCTAACTCTCATGTTCTTCAAAAGAATCTATTAATCACATGTATAATCAATAGAATTATAATTTCTTCTGATACTGGATCGATTTTTTTAAAAAGAAAACAGAACTAAAATAGTAGATTCAAATACTGAAAATAATATAAACAAGATATTGAACCTGATTTAATTTATTGAATTCGAGGTTGAATGTCCGTTGTAGTTGCAGCTGAATCCGCTCCAGTCAATCCACTTGACGAAGATACCGACAACCCCTTGGTTGACCTCCCTACCGTATCGGGAGTAGTCTTCTTCCTCCTGAACCTCTGAGCAAGTGGGGTCGTAAGAACACACTTAGCAGCTTCCCGAAAGGATCTCCCAATCCCCGTTCTCGCTAGTCCCAACTCTCAAGAATCATAACATAATCCGAGATTATGATGCCCATCCAGCATTAGGGAGTAAGAGATGTCTTTCTCTCTTTCTTCTCCCTCAATATATAGCAAAAGTCTGTGTGCCATGTGTCTGTCCATGCGCATAATTAATTTAATTTAATAATTTAATTTTAATTATTCTCAATTACAAGTGTCTCATTATCTTTAGTGTGCACCTAATTCCCTAAATCAGTGGGATTTAGGTGTAGAAGAGTCCTACTTCTATTTTGGTTCTCATTTAGTTTACTCAATATTTTTTAGTAAACTAGTTGTTTGTATTTATTTAAATTCTTTTAAATAGTAAAACTTTATAAAAGAATTTGTTTATTTCTCTATTTCTGGTATTCTTCTTTTCTCTTAAAAATAAAATAAGGAATATTATTTTATTTTAATTTGTCTTTTAATTTAAAGTCACCTGAATTTATCTTTGATGAGTTTTCAATTTCTTCATTTAAATAACATTATCTTTTTCTTGTCCAGGTGCCTCTTCGGCGGGCCCTTTCGACAGTTCCATTCCTTTCTTCTTATGGGGAGTACTGTGTAGCGACCGGGAATCGTTACCGCGATCTCTCAACTACGCTTCTTGGAGACTAAGGGATGTTGAGGGATAAGGCTCTCCTTATTGCGCGACTCTCAACTCATCGTACGTGACCAAATCATTATGGCCTTGCCCGTACGGCATACGCTTCCCCGGGTGAGCTGAAACGGCTTCGCCCGTGCATGGATTGCTAATTCAGGGTCGACAGTCAGTCGTCGTACCCCTAGGCGTTCTTTCCATTCTTACGACCCCTATAATTCCATTGTGGGTCAGTCGGTAAATCGTCTTACCTGCCACTGCACACACTCAAGCGCACATTAGTAGCGCTGCACTATAAAACATTTTTATCATTCTTTTCAGTATCTCAGTCAGTCGAGTCTACTAAACATTCATCATTTTAGCATTATGCTTTGTTTAGTCGAGCATGTTCATCATTTGTTATTTTATCTCAGTCAGTCGAGTATAAAACAAATCATCATTTTCATTTCAAGTAATTTCAACATTCATCATTTTCCATTCTAAAGCATTTTCATCATTTTTCATTTTCTCATTCAGTCGAGTATATTCATCAATCATCATTTATCTAACCATTTTCATTTCACATATAAAATTTAAAGCAATCATTCATGGTCCAAGTTTTTATAAATCCGGGTCACTTCAAACCAGTGCCCTCAATAGTCAAATCAGTCATAGGTCTCAAAAGAGTGTGATCAATCATAAGTCTCAAATATTCCTGTCAATCATAAGTCTAAAATAATCAAATCAATCATAAGTGCTAAGACGGGCATTACATAAGGTATAGAAATAGTTAAATAATCAAAACATATGAAATGCTAATGAGTAATAGTTGATCAATAAATAGGTGAACCTATTATTGATGGATTGATGATATGATGTTACGACTGACCATAAGTGAAGTGGTAACAAATTTAGAGGACTTGGTGATGGCAATGAAGGCACAATGAAAACCAAGTTTATGTGTCGCAAGTAGTTAAATGTTGTGATTGACAGTGAATGCAGACCCAAAAATAATATGATCATTATTAATGATCCATAAAAAGGAGAAATACAATATCAAAAAGGAAAGAAACCAAGTGGAGAAATTGATGATCCAACTCTAACCATGCTAAAATAATTTCCTAGACTCAAGCAAGAGAGCTTGAGTGGAAAAGAAAAAAAATTCTTAGACTCAAGCAAGAGAGCTTTAGTGGAAGAGGGAGAGATCCGGTGATCATCAATGGCAAGACCTAGGCACATTAATAAAAAAATAACATATGGGAAAACATGACGTTGTTTGATGTTTTTTGAGAAGTAAAGTTTTTGACTAGCAATCAAAAGATAAGTAATCTCAAAAGCTTAAAGCCCGTAAGATCACACTGAAATTGGTGACATATCTCAAGGGAGAGTTTCGTGTTCAGCAAAGTGTTGTTGAAGTCCCAAATCCCAGGGGAAAGTTTATGTTCAACAAAGTGATTATTGAAGTCTTTCATCTCCATGATATAACAATGTAACCTGGGGTAAAAGCTTCCAAGTGAATGGGATATTAGATTTCCTAATGTTTAAGTATTATGTATGCAAATAATACTATAGGTAATGCAAAATTCATCCAAAGATGAGGCTAAATGTCAAGTTGAGGGTTATCTCCTCAAAATACATGATATAAATGTTACTAAGTTGTGAATGAAGAGAATGTCTATCGCAAGCTAAGGACTAGCTAAGAGTTCGAGAGTTGGAAGTGAAGAATATGCTCCAAAGATAAGTAATTTTTGCTTTACCTATGCATTCTTTTGATTTATATTGAAAATAATCATGCATTATGTTGCCTTATGGTGATAAGAGCACGAAGTTCAATGAAAAAGACTAGAAGATTTTCCATGAATGGCAACCACAGTATGATGCAAAAGAATTTATTACTTGCATTCTGATTTAAAATTGAAAAATGGTATGTTTATGTTATGCTGAAATTTCTTGGAAGGCCTTGTATGGATTGTGTAAAGAACATGTTATGAAAGAAAAAGGAGCAATAACGACATGCAGAAAGTGTAGAACCTCGAAGACGATTAAAAGTCAAAGATAAAGAAATAAAAAAATACCAACACCGAGGACGGTGTTATTTTTAAGGGGGAAGGATGTGACATCCCCCTTTGCCCTATTATTTTGTAACTGAAAATGTAACTATGTACTTGTTTATGGTGAGGAGATCAAGGCCAAGGACCCACCAGTAAACCTTGTAAGTATTTCTATTTAATTCATAAGTTGTAATTATTGATTATAGACCTAGGAGATTGAAGGTTATGATGCAAATTGATGATGAGGACATGAATCCACTAGGGGGAGAGGGGAAGGTAAATGGTAGGGTAGCCAAGAAAGACCCATGTTTAGTACCAGGGGGGTCATCTTAGTGCTACGGGCACTAGAGAAAAGGGTAAAGTGAATTACTTAATTACCTTAAGTGATATGTGTCATCATCTTAGGTCGATGATAGTGGATGTTAGTCGCAAACCATTATCTATCTCCTATTACCTTTTATTAGCATAAAGCAATTATTATCCCGAGTTAGACTAATTGATCTATCTTATTATAAACAATTATCTTGTCTCAAATAAAGATGCCAAGATTTATACTTATCACCTTTAAGATGATAAAAGAGGTAAGGGTATATAAAATTCATATCCTTTGGAAATATTATTAAACTATAATGATACATTGTATTTGTGTACATAATACATTATAATAATTAAACATTATAAAATCTAAATAAAATACATCATAATGATTTACATTATATATTTGCAAGTAAAAATTGTAAGAAGGATGATCTCTCTCTCTCTCTCTGTGTATATATATATATATATATGGGTGTATCCATGAAGATGGGTATCTATTTCGTGAGAATCGGGTGCCCGAAAAACATAGAAGAAGTTATTCGGTCGAATAAATATGATTATTCGGTCGAATAACCTATAGGTTTATTCGACCGAATAACCTTTAACGGTTCACTGTTAGAAATAACGGAGACCTCGAAGTGTGTGCGAGGCATTGCCAACTGGGAAAATTTTTGGCATTTTTTTGTTTATTCGGCCGAATAATTATTTTGCATAAAAGCTCAGCTGCGACCATCGTTTTTCATTTTCTTTTCCTGCAGTTGTTGGACCCCGCATGTAGCCCCTGCCTGCAGTTGTTGGACCGCGTTTGTAGTCCCCGCCTGTAGGTCGACCCCGTCCATGCCTGCACCTCGACCCTGTCCTCGCCTGCACCTAGACACTGCCTGCAATAAATACCTCGTTCCCGCCTGTTTCTTGACCCCGACATCGCCTTCGGCGTGGAGATCCCGTTGCTTGACCCCAATGCCACCTTCAGCGTGGAGATCATGTTGCTTGACCTTGACGTCGCCTTCGGCGTGGATATCATGTTGCTTGACCCCGACGTCACCTTCGGCGTGGCGATCCTGTTGCTTGACTCCGACATCACCTTCGGTGTGGAGTTCGAAGTCGTCTTTGTTCTAGCCTGTTGCTTGACCCCGACATTGCCTTCCGCAACCCTGTGTTTCGCTACCTTCTTGACGTGGAGCGTGAAGGTTGAAAACCCTATTTTGCAGGTTCATGTTTATCATGGAGTTCGACAACGTCCAGGTAATCAGCGTGCATTTGTAATTTTTGTTTTTTTTAGTTGTTTTTGCTAATTAGCATGCATTTGTCTTTTTGGTTTTTTTTGCTAATCAAAGTTGTTGTTCGCAGGAAAATTGGCTTCAGAGGCTTTGGTTGGTTGTTGTTCGGCTTCGTCGTTGGGATTACGATTTCCCTTTCGATCGGTTCAATGTTCGTAGCTTCGGGTGCCAATACTTTTGATATCTTCGGCAATTGAAAAAAGACCAGGTATGTACTTTTAATTTTGAAATTGTATTCATTTCCACTAGAGTTTTTATTTTTATTTCAAATATAATTAAATTTAAAACATAGATGTGTTAAATTTTGAGCATTAATTCACAATACTCTAGGATCTTTACTGAGAGAATAACATGTACAGTATATCAATGCATATCAATCATAACAAGCATGTCAATCATCACAAGAATCAAAAGCATGAGAGACAAGAGACACAGAGTTTCCATGCGGAAAAACCTAAGGTGAAAAACCCCACAACTTCCTCAGAGATAAAGAGAGCAATGGCTCAACCAAAGTACAACCAAAATACACAGAGATAGTCTCCTAGGAGCAGATGATCCTCCTCCTCACTAGTGCGCCACTTTCTGAGTGAGAGAAGTATGAGTTTCCGAGTGATCCAGATAGAGATCTCCCGATCTCTATTTATACTTAACCTGTTTTCTCAATTACACTATGGGGCCGACTTGTCTAGCTAGGTACATCCACAATATAATATATATTTCAGGGCCAACCCTACGCATGGTGGTCTAATAACCCATCGGCAAGTATACATACTTGCGACACTTGTCAATACACATGACGACACTTCCTTATAGAGGAATAACACATCTCTTATAAGGGTACAATAAATATATATGAAATATATTCCGAAGTTACATATACATCAACACTCCCTCTTAACTAGGAAGGTATTTCTCGACACAGATCTGCTAGACAAGTCTTCTTCTCGGGATCATCATCATCGATGCATCGTCATCATCATCGTCACTGCTGCTGCTATCTCAACCAATATCTGACTCTACTCGTCATAGGAAGTTCTATAGAGCCAGTCCTTTTTCATACTGGATGTAGGCCCACCACCTGCAGGTCTTCATCATCTGTGCGAATGGTCTGATAGAGGTGGCCTCTCAGGACTAATTTTATGTGCGGATGCAATACCGGAAAGAGTATCCCAGGAACATTTATGTGCCTAAGCAAGACCGGAAAGATCTCCCAGGAATGATTACATGCATCTCCTCCACAATACCTTTAAAGAGCATCCCAGGAACATTTATGTGCCGCAGCACGACCGACAAGATCTCTAAAGAGCATCCTAGGACTTATTACGAGCACACAGCTCAACCTCTCGGATCTCCAGGACTGATTACATGTGGATAGACAAAACCTTTAAAGAGCATCCTGGGAACATTTATGTGCTGCAGCACGACCGAAAATATCTCTAAAGAGCATCCCATGACTAATTACGAGCACACAGCTCAACCTCTCGGATCTCCAGGACTGATTACATGTCTCCGTAGTAATACCTCATCCCAGGACTGATTACGAGCACACAGCTCAACCTATCGGATATCTGAGGACTGATTACATACTACATAGCAATACCGGAAAGAGTATCCCAGGATCATTTATGTGCCACAGCACGACCGCCAAGATCTCCCAGGACTGATTACATGCTATTTGCACAACCTGCCACATATCATCTCTGACCTCCAAGTATTAACCTGATACTCATGATCCAACGGATCATCATCGCAAAAAGAATCATCCTGATGCTCATGATCACACTGATCATCATCACTGTACCATCCTGATACATATCATCTGGAGCAACACCCTGAAGCTCGTCATCATGATCATCCTGATCATACAATGCATCCACCTGATGCATACCAAGTATCTACCTGATACATATCATCATACATGATCCACCTGATCATACAGTGTATCCACCTGATACAAATACAAATACATGATACATATCAACATACATGATCTACCTGATCATACAATGTGTCCACCTGATACATATACAGATACATGGTCCAAGCATCCAACATGATGCATATACAAAATACATACAAATGATCTAACCGATCATATCCAACATCCAACATGATGTGTACATACATATACATATAAATGATCCAACTGATCATACAAAGCAGAAACTAGAACATCATCCTGATGCTCATCATCCAACGCTTACATCCACAACCATGTGAAGAATCCTTCTTCCAACATGCTTGGAATGGTTTCAGCAAATGTGTCCATCACTTCTTCCTCGAAGTGTCATCGATCTGAGGAACACCAAGCCTCTCCTTGAAGTACTCGAACTTCACTCTAGCTAGCGGCTTCGTTAGTACATCTACAATCTGCTTGTCCGTCGCCACATACAAGAGCTTCATAGCTCCTCTCTGCACCATATCCTTGATATAGTGATATTTGATCTCTATGTGTTTCGACCTGTCATGAAACACTGGGTTCTCGGACAGCTTCACACAACTCTGGTTATCACAAAAGATACCAGTAGCATCCAACGGGAGATCAAATAACTCAGACAGTAGCTTCCGTAGCCATACTGCCTCACAACTAGCTGAACAAGCTGCAACATACTCTACCCCAGCTGTACTCAATGCTACGCAGGACTGCTTCCTGCTAAACAAAGAGATCACACCTGATCCCATACTGAAGCAACATCCAGATGTGCTCTTCCTATCTGTAGTACTGCCAGCCCAATCTGAATCAATGTAACTCTGCAGGTTAAACTTTTGATTCGCTTCATACTTGAGCCCATAATCCATTGTACCCTTCAGGTACCTCAGAAAATGCTTTACAACAATCAGATGAACACTCCTCGGATCTGTCAGGAACTGACTCAATGTGTTCACAACAAAGCAAATATTCGGTCTCGTATACGTCAGGTACATCAAGGACCCAATCATCTGACGATACATAGATACATCAATCGGCTCAGATGAAGCATCACATAGAAGCTTCAGATTCGATGCCATGGGTGTGGCCATGGTCTTGCAATCCATCATCCCGAATCTCTTCAGGATATCTACTGTGTACTTCCCTTGACCAAGGAAGATCCCACCTGCACTCTGCCACACCTCCATACCTAGGAAATAATGCATCATCCCTAAGTCCTTCATATCGAATTCGGCAACAAGCTTCCTTTTAGTATCTGCAATCAATTTGTCATCTCCTGTTACAAACAGGTCATCCACATATAAAAGTAGAACCACAGGATTCCCTTCCTCAACCTTGTAGTAAAGGTTGGAATCCGCTTTACTCTTGGTAAAGCCCAAACTAGATAGGAAACTGTCCATCCTACCATACCAAGTTCTGGGAGATTGCTTCAAGCCATACAAGGATTTCTTCAATTTGCACACATATGACTCCCTGTCATGTATTTCACAACCGAGTGGTTGCTCCACATATACTTCCTCTTCAACTACACCATTTAAGAAAGCAGTCTTGACATCCATCTGGTGTATCTTCTATTTCATCACTTTTATATTTATCTATGTTGCCATCTGCAACATGCTTGATCTGATAGATCCATATGGAAGTCATAACAAACTTCCCTTAAGGTCTTGGGGCTACATCCCAAACATCATTCTTCATGATCGACGGATCATGGCATTCTTCCCATATCCTGGGAACTTCAATATCTCCAATAGATAATTTTGTTGCTAAACAAATGTTGTAGTTCTTTTGTAGGTGATGGCATACGATCTTTCCTACAAGACAAGTTAAATTGCATGATTAGAAACATCCCATAGTTTTCAAAACTAAAGAAATATGTCATACAGTCATGCAATTATTTTAGCCAATTCTTTCAATACAACATTCATCCATATCCTGTAACTTTCTAGATGCCTTCCAATCTCTACCAGAACATTGTTAAGAGTGTGCACAACTCCCAACATGTCAACAAATAGGTTTCATTCTAGATAAGTAGCAATGGAATGTTGTACAGTGCCATAGGCCACTTACCCATCATATGCATATTAGTAGTATCCTGTTCATTAATGCAAATATGAAAAATACACAACCTAAGTCAAGGAACATATTATTTAAACAATCAAATATACAAGAAATGACAATTCAAATACTTATCTTTATTTGTTTGTTGGGTGGACTCCCTCTGAGTCTTTGCTTCTGTTAAATTTTGAGCATTAATTCACAATACTCTAGGATCTTTACTGAGAGAATAACATGTATAGTATATCAATGCATATCAATCATAACAAGCATGTCAATCATCACAAGAATCAAAAGCATGAGAGACAAGAGACACAGAGTTTCTGTGGGGAAAACCCTAAGGTGAAAAACCCCAAAACTTCCTCAGAGATAGAGAGAGCAATGGCTCAACCAAAGTATAACTAAAATACACTTGAGATAGTCTCCTAGTAGCAGATGATCCTCCTCCTCACTAGTGCGCCACTTTCTGAGTGAGAGAAGTGTGACTTTCTGAATGATCAAAATAGAGATCTCCCGATCTCTATTTATACTAACCTGTTTTCCCAGTGACCTTATGGGGCCAACTTGTCTAGCTAGGTACATCCACAATATAATATATATATTTCAGGGCCGACCCCACACGTGGTGGTCTAATAACCCATCGGCAAGTACACACACTTGCGACACTTGTCAATCCACAATGACGACACTTCCTTATAGAGGAATAACACATCTCTAATAAGGGTACAATAAATATATATGAAATACATTCCGAAGTTACACATACATCAACACTCCCTCTTAACTAGGAAGGTATTTCTCGACACAGTTCTGCTAGACAAGTCTTCTTCTCGGGATCATCGTCATTGCTGCTGATATATCAACCAATCTCTGACTCTACTCGTCATAGGAAGTTCTACAGAGCCAGTCCTTTTTCATACTGGATGTAGGCCCACCACCTGCAGGTCTTCATCATCACTGGCCATACTGTGGAATCCTCAGGACTTATTATGTGCATCACAAAACCTGGCTGCAGCATCCCAGGCTATTATGAGCACACAGCTCTACCTGTCGGATCTCCCAGGAGCACATTACATGTGACCCATCACAAAACCTGGCTGAAGCATCCCAGGTTATTACGAGCACACAACTCTACCTGTCGGATCTCCCAGGAGCACATTACATGTGATCTCACCATAAAACCTGGCTGAAGCATCTGAGGCCTTTTTCATCTTGTCCAAATCTCCTAGGAGCAAATTACATGTGGTCCACCACAAAACCTAGCTGAGGCATCTGAGGCCTTTTTCATCCTGTCCAGATCTCCCAGGAGCAAATTACATGTGGTCATGGCAAAACCTGGCTGAAGTATCTGAGGCCTTTTTCATCCTGTCCAGATCTCCCAGGAGCAAATTACATTCCATAGGACAAAACCTCGCAAGAGCATCTCAGGATGTTACGGGTACACAACTCCGACTTGAAGATCTCCCAGGGCACAAATTACATGTCCTCCCAAAGCAATGTCTCGAAAGAGCATCCCAGGTTGTTATGGGTACGCAAATCCAACCTATAGGATCTCCTAGACATGCTCATCTGCACAACCTGATCCACGGCCACAAAGTATCATCTGATACTCACCATACATCATCCTGATGTACACATGATCATCCTGATCATCATCACTGCAACATCCTGCTACATGTCATCTGGAGAAGCTCGTCATCCACGATCACCCTGATCATACAATGCATCCATCTGATGCACACCAAGTATCTACCAGATACATATCACCATACACAGTGTATCCACCTGATACATAGATACATGATCCACACAATGTATCCATCAACATACATGATCTACCTGATCATACCTGATACATATCAACATACATGATCTACCTGATCATACAATGTATCCACCTAATACATATACATATACATGGTCCAAGCATCCAACATGATGCATATACACATATAAATGATCCAACTGATCATATCCATCATCCAACATGATGCATACATACATATAAATGATCCAACTGATCATATCCAGCATCCAACATGATGCGTTCATACATATACATATAAATGATCCAACTGATCATACAAAGTAGAAACCAGAATATCATCCTGATGCTCATCATCCAGCACTTACATCCACAACCATGTGAAGGATCCTCCTTCCAACATGCTTGGAATGGCTTCATCAAATGTGTCCATCACTTCTTCCTCGAAGTGTCCTCGATCTGAAGAACACCAAGCCTCTCCCTGAAGTACTCAAACTTCACCCTGGCTAGTGGCTTCGTCAGCACATCTGCAATCTGCTCGTCCATCGCAACATACAGGAGCTTCACAGCTCCTCTCTGCACCATATCCCTGATATAGTGATATTTTATCTCTATGTGTTTCAACCTATCGTGGAACACCCGGTTCTCAGACAGCTTCACACAACTCTGGTTATCACAAAATCTACCAGTAGCATCCAACGGGAGATCAAATAACTCAGACAGTAGCTTCCGTAGCCATACTGCCTCACAACTAATTGAATAGGCTACAACATACTCTGCCTCAGCTGTACTCATTGCTACGCAGGACTGCTTCCTGCTAAACCAAGAGATCACACCTGATCCCATACTGAAGCAACACCCAGATGTGCTCTTCCTATCTGCAACACTTCCTGCCCAATCTGAATCAACATAACCTTGCAGGTTAAACTTTTCATTCGCTTCATACTTGAGCCCATAATCCACTGTACCCTTTAGGTACCTCAGAACATGCTTTACAGCAACCAGGTGAATACTCCTCAGATCTAGCAGGAATTGACTCAATGTGTTCACAACAAAGCAAATATCTGGCCTCGTGTTCGTCAAGTACATCAAGGACCCAATCATCTGATGATACATAGAGACATCAACCGGCTCAGATGAAGCATCACACAGAAGCTTCAGATTTGATGCCATAGGTGTGGTCATGGCCTTGCAATCCATCATCCCGAATCTCTTCAGGATATCTATTGTGTACTTCCCTTGACCAAGGAAGATCCCACTTGCACTCTGCCACACCTCCATACCTAGGAAATAATGCATCATTCCCAAATATTTCATATCGAATTCAGTAGCGAGCTTCCTCTTTGTATCACACCAAGTTCTGGGAGCTTGCTACAAGCCATACAAGGCTTTCTTCAATCTGCACACATGTGACTCCCTGTCAGGTCTTGGGACTGCATCCCAAACATCTTCTTCCTGATCGACGGATCATGGCATTCCATTTCTTCATCCCAGATCTTGGGAATTTCAATATCTTCAATAGATATCTTTGTTGCTGGAACAAATGTTGTAGTCCTTCTTTTGTAGGTGAAGATATACGGTCTTTCCTACAAAACAAGTTAAATTGCATGATTAGAAACATCTCATAATTTTCAGAACAAATTATTTACACATAAAGAAATATGTCATGCAGACATGCAGTTATCTTAGCCAATGCTTCAATACAACATTTATCCATGTTCCACAACTTTCTAGATGCCTTCCAGTCTCTACCAGAACATTGTTAAGAGTTTGCACTACTCCCAACATGTCAGCAAAGAGGTTTCATTCTAGATAAGTAGCACTGGAATGTTGTACAATGCCATAGGCCACTTACCCATCACATGCATATTAGTAGTATCATGTTCATTAATGCAATCATTCTAATATGCACTATATATCTCCTAAGCATAATATTATTTAAACAAAAATAGGCAAGAAATGATAATTGAAATACTTATCTTTGTTTGTTTGTTGGGTGGACTACCTCTGAGTCTTTGCTTCCTGGCAGGAGCTGCTGAAGTAACTTCTTCTACACCTTTCTGTTGTGGAATGTAGGAAGATGGTCAACTCCCTCTGAAAATCTGCATCCTTGCAGGAGCTGCTGGAGTGTGCTCCTTCTTGATCTTTGCTTCCTGGATTACCAGTCCTTGAACTTATATTCATCCTTGCTTACAACAATCTTCTTGAACCCTGGAAAGTATAATCTGTAAGCCTTCGAGCTTTCACTGTAACCCACAAAGATACCCTTCTTTCCTGAAGGATCTAGTTTAGTCCTATTTTCCTTTGGGACATGAGTGTATATTGGACAACTAAATATTTTGAGATGGATGACTTCAGGTTTCTTACCAGAAAGGACCTCTTCTGGTATCTTGATGTCCAATATCTTGTGAGGTGTTCTGTTCTGCACATATATAGCTGTTCTAGCTGCTTCTGCCCATAGATGCATAGGTAGATCCTGGTCATGCAGCATTGCCCTTGCTGCTTCCGTGATTGTTCTGTTCTTCCTTTCTGTAACTCCATTCTGTTGAGGATTATAAGGAGCAGTCAAATCCCTCTTAATCCTTGAATCACTGCAAAGCTTCTTGAAGTCACCTGAGGTGAATTCTCCACCATTGTCGGATCTGAATGTTTTGATCTTCTTGTCAGTTTGATTCTCCATCAAGGTTTTGAATTCCTTGAACTTATCAAGTACCTCATCTTTGTTCTTCAAGAAGTAGACCCAAGTCTTCCTGGAGAAGTCATCAATAAATGAGACATAGTAAACATACCCACTTAGAGAACTGGATGACATAGGACCACATACATCTGAGTAGATGATTTCCAGTATATCCTTTGCCTTGCTTTCACTGCTTGGGAAATCCTTCTTAATGTTCTTACCTTTTGCACATCCTTTGCAAACACCTTCATGTTTGGTCTTGATTTCGGGAAGACCCTCTACAGCCTTGCTTGCAATTAGAAGTGCCCTATAGTGCATATGAGCAAGTCTTCTATGCCAAAGTTCACTTGGCTCCATGGATTCATGCACCATGTTATGTTCAGGTTGTCCCTTCAATTTATACAAACCTCCCTCTTGCTCTCCAATCACTACTGCATCATCTATGGTCTTTCCCTTTGGCCACATTAGGACTTGGCCATCCACAAATGCAACCTTCATACCTTTTGCATCCAATGCAGAGATGGAGAGTAAGTTCTTCTTGAGCCCAGGTACATAAAGGACTTCTTTCATCTTCAAAGATTTTCCAGAATCTAGGTTGTAGGAGGCTTCACCACTTTCTTTGATTGGGTATTGATAATCATCCCCAAGTTTCACCTTATGGGGTGATTCATGTTCAGATAGGTTCACAAAAGATTCCTTAAACCCAATCATGTGTTTGGAAGCCCCACTGTCAATTAACCAATCATTACAACCATGGGAGATAGTACCTGTGAGAGTAGAGATTAGAACATACTCTTCTTCACTTGATGAGTCATCATTACTATCATCACTTTCTGCCCTAGCCTTCTTCTTGGGTGGTTCATCATCCTCGGCAGCATGAGCATGAAACCTTCTTTTGCTGCCCTTCTTCTTCTTGTTGAAGTTGTTGTTGTCCTTCTTGTTCTTGGGACAATTTATGGCAATATGTCCTTTTTCATTACAAGTGAAGCATATTCTTCTTTCTTTGAAGTGATGTGAAGATTTCTTGGAGTGAGATGGCTCTCTCTTGGACTTCCCTTTCTTGGTGTGAGCTGTGAGAGCTTGATCTTCATTCCCCATCTTTTCTTCTCGTGCCACAATCCTTGCTTCTTCTTGTGAGCATTCTTCCCGTAGTCTGCTGAAGGAAATCAACTTTTTTCTTGCACAGATTCCTTGAATGAAGGAGTCCCATGACCTAGGTAGGCCATTCAGAGTGGTCATGACAACTTCACCATTCTCCACCATTTCATCCACTGCTTCTAGTTGTTCCTTGATCTGGGAGACCCTTCAAAAATAATATTGAATGGTTTCTTCATTCTGGAACTTTACTCCTTTCAATTGGTTCCGCAGGGTCATCTTTCAATTTATGTTCTTCCCTTCAAATAGCTTGGTCAAAGAGTCAAACATCTCTTTGGGTG
The DNA here is from genome assembly GCA_027924585.1 of Larix kaempferi. NCBI lineage: Eukaryota > Viridiplantae > Streptophyta > Pinopsida > Pinales > Pinaceae > Larix > Larix kaempferi. Next base: position 379,593 of record BSBM01001500.1, on the reverse strand, counting down.
TCTTTAGAGAAGACACATGGGGTATGAGATAGTCTTTGATAGAATCAGAAATGATTCTCTTTTCCTTGACCAAATTCTTCTTATGCAATACTTTAGCCTCTTCATCCTTTGGGATAGGGATGTCTTCTTTTATATATGAGTCCAACTCATTCTCTTCTAGGATTAACCCAATCCTATACTTCCAAGCTCGGAAGTTATCATCCCCTTCAAGCTTATCCTCAAGCTTGGTGTGGTGAGACATCTTAAAGAGTACTTCAAATGGAAATAGAAAAGATTTAGGTCTTACCACTTGAAATGCTGAAAACTGGATCTGGTCCCGGATTAGGGTTTGTCGGAAAAACCCTAAAAATTCAAAATGTGAATTTCAACTTTCTGAAAGGATAGAAAGATGCGCCTTGATGAGCTGATCAGCCTGGTGTATTCAGAATTTGAGATCAACAAAGCTTTACACTTCAGATTTTCCTTTTTGTCCTTCCGGGTACACTAGGGAGAGCCCTGAATTAGGGTTTGAGTTTCCCAGAGATCTACCCAGCCAAAAATCTCGATCCGAAGCTCTAAACTTAGATTTTTGCAAGGAGCTTCCAGCTATGTCTTCAGATTTCAGAAATTCCTATTTTTGTGGAAACCCTAATTTTTAGGGCCAAATCTGAAAATGTTCAGAATTGAATTCTGATTGGACAGATGGATTCTCCTTGATGAGTAGAGTCAATCTACTATACTGATTTTCCAAAATCTGTGGAGAGAAACCCAATAAACAAGAAGCTCAAGTTTCTGTCACTGCAAAATGTCTTCTTCTCAGGTTAGCTCTGATACCATGTTATATTTTGAGGATTAATTCACAATACTCTAGGATCTTTACTGAGAGAATAACATGTACAGTATATCAATGCATATCAATCATAACATGCATGTCAATCATCACAAGAATCAAAAGCATGAGAGACAAGAGACACAGAGTTTCTGTGGGGAAAACCCTAAGGTGAAAAACCCCACAACTTCCTCAGAGATAGAGAGAGCAATGTCTCAACCAAAGTACAACCAAAATACACTTGAGATAGTCTCATAGTAGCACATGATCCTCCTCCTCACTAGTGCGCTACTTTTTGAGTGAGAGAAGTGTGACTTTCCGAATGATCAAAATAGAGATCTCCCGATCTCTATTTATACTAACCTGTTTGCCCAGTGACCTTATGGGGCCGACTTGTCTAGCTAGGTACATCCACAATATAATATATATATTTCAGGGCCGACCCCACACGTGGTGGTCTAATAACCCATCGATAAGTACACACACTTGCGACACTTGTCAATCCACATGACGACACTTCCTTATAGAGGAATAACACATCTTTAATAAGGGTACAATAAATATATTTGAAATACATAGATGAAATACATTCCGAAGTTACACATACATCAACAGCTTCCTTGCAGGAGCTGCTGGAGTCCTAATATGAAGTAGCTTCTTCTTACACCTTTCTGTTGTGGAATGAAGAAAGATGGTCAACTCCCTCTGAATATCTGCATCCTTGCAGGAACTACTGGAGTGTGCTTATTCTTGATCTTTGCTTCCTGGATTACCTGTTCTTGAACTTATATTCATTCTCGATCCCTATGCATGCTTGTTAGTACCATCATTGTGTTATCCTCGAGGTTTCATATTAGTATAATCTTAATATTATCAAAACACAATAATCTCAAGCATGTATAGTCAGGATTATTTCAAACATAAATAATAAGCATTCTTATGGTTAGTCATAAACATAATATACCTAAACTCGTGATTACTCAAACCTATGACTCTTCTTGTTAGTCATATCATCAATTAAGGTAAGAAACATAATATGCATAAGACCTAGATTACTCAAACTTGTAACTTCAAGAGTAATCATTATCAATCATACAAAAAGTATACGATATATATAACAAAACATACCTGGTCATCATATTTGCTAGTTATGTCTAGCAATGTGTTCTTGTTCTATTCAATGACCTGCATAACTCATTAGTTAACTAAAAACAAATTATACATACCTCTATGTGATCCATGACTATGGATGAATCTTTGTCTTCATAGCATGTTCGGGTTGTCTCTTTAATTTGTACAATCCTCCCTCTTGCTCTCCAATCACCACTGCATCATCTATGGTCTTTCCCTTTGGCCACATTAGGACTTGGCCATCCACAAATGCAACCCTCATACCTTTTGCATCCAATGCAGAGATGGAGAGTAAGTTTTTCTTGAGCCTAGGTACATAAAGGACTTCTTTCATCTTCAAATATTTTCCAGAATCTAGGTTGTAGGAGGCTTCACCACTTCCTTTGATGGGATATTGATAATCATCCCCAAGTTTCACTTTATGGGGTGATTCATGTTCAGACAGATTTGCAAAATATTCTTTAAACCCAGTCATGTGTTTGGAAGCCCCACTGTCAATTAACCAATCATTACAACCATGGGAGATTGTACCTGTGAGAGCAGAGATTAGGACATACTCTTCTTCACTTGATGAGTCATCTTCACTTTCTACCCTAGATTTCTTCTTTGGAGGTTCATCATCTTCGGAATCATGAGCATGGTACCTTCTTTTGTTACTCTTCTTCTTCTTGCTGGAGTTGTTGTTGTTGTGGTTGTCCCTTTTGTTCTTGGGACATTCTGAAGCAAAGTGGCCCTTCTCATTACAAGTGAAACACCTTAGATCTTTCTTATCTTTGTGATAATGATGAGAAGATTTCTTCTTGAAATGGGATGGCTCCCTCTTGAACTTTTCCTTCTTAGTGTGAGTTGTGAGAGCTTGATCTTCATTCCCCATCTTTTTTTCTCTTGCCACAAGCCTTGCTTCTTCTTGAGAACATTCCTCCCACAATCTGCTGAAGGAGATTAATTTCTTTCTGGCACATATCCCCTGGATAAAAGAGTCCCATGACCTAGGTAGGCCATTCAAAGTGGTCATAACAATTTCACCATTCTCCACCATTTCACCTACAGCTTCAAGTTGTTCCTTGATCTGAGAGACCTTGGAGAAATAGGATTGAATGGTTTCTCCATTCAACATCTTGACTCCTTTCAATTGATTCCGCAAGGTCATCTTCCGATTTATGTTCTTCCCTTCAAATAGCTTGGTCAAAGAATCAAACATCTCCTTGGGTGTCTTTAGAGAAGACACATGGGGTATGAGATGGTCTTTGATAGAATCAACAATGATTCTCTTTTCCTTGACCAAGTTCTTCTTATACAATACCCTAGCGTCTTCATCCTCTGGGATAGGGATGTCTTCTTTTATATATGAGTCCAACTCATTCTCTTCCAGGATTAACCCAATCCTATACTTCCAAGCTCGGAAGTTATCAGCCCCTTCAAGCTTATCCTCAAGCTTGGTGTGGTGAGACATCTTAAAGAATACTTCAAATGGAAATAGAAAAGATTTAGGTCTTACCACTTGAAATGCTGAAAACTGGATCTGGTCTCGGATTAGGGTTTGTCGGAAAAACCCTAAAAATTCAAAATTTGAATTTCAACTTTCTGAAAGGATAGAAAGATGCGCCTTGATGAGCAGATCAACTGGTGTATTCAGAATTTGATATTTGCAAAGCTACACCCTTCAAAACTGCCTTTCTGTCTTCCTGGATTCACTAAGGAGAGCCCTGAATTAGGGTTTGAGTTTCTCGGATATCTACCCAACCAAAAATCTCGATCCAAAGCTCTAAACTTCGATTTTTGCAATGAGCTTCTAGATATGTCTTCAGATTTCAGAAATTCCTATTTTTGTGGAAACCCTAATTTTTAGGGCCAAATCTAAAAATGCTCAGAATTGAATTCTGATTGGACAGATAGATTCTCCTTGATGAGTAGAGTCAATTTACTATACTGCTTTTCCAAAATCTGTGGAGAGAAACCCAATAAACAAGAAACTCAAGTTTCCGTCACTGCAAAATGTCTTCTTTTCAGGTTAGCTCTGATACCATGTTAAATTTTGAGCATTAATTCACAATACTCTAGGATCTTTACTGAGAGAATAACGTGTACAGTATATAAATGCATATCAATCATAATAAGCATGTCAATCATCACAATAATCAAAAGCATGAGAGACAAGAGACACAGAGTTTCCGTGGGGAAAACCCTAAGGTGAAAAACCCCACAACTTCCTCAGAGATAGAGAGAGCAATGTCTCAACCAAAGTACAACCAAAATACACAGAGATAGTCTCCTAGAAGCAAATGATCCTCCTCCTCACTAGTGCGCCACTTTCTGAGTGAGAGAAGTATGAGTTTCTGAGTGATCCAAATAGAGATCTCCTGATCTCTATTTATACTTAACCTGTTTTCCCAGTTACACTATGGGGCCGACTTGTCTAGATAGGTACATCCGCAATATAATATATATTTCAGGGCCGACCCCACACATGGTGGTCTAATAACCCATCGGCAAGTATACATACTTTCGACACTTGTCAATACACATGACGACACTTCCTTATAGAGGAATAACACATCTCTTATAAGGGTACAATAAATATATATGAAATACATAGATGAAATACATTCCGAAGTTACATATACATCAACAAGATGTTGTTCATGAACAAAGTTCTTTGTTCATGAACAGAGATCTCTGTTCATGAACGGAGTTCTATTTTCATGAACAAAGTTCTTTGTTCATGAACATAGTTCTCAGTTCATGAACAATGTTCATCTCTATTCATGAATAGTTATGTTCATGAACAGAGTTCATCTCTGTTCATGAACAGGATGATGCGAGGAGCCTTTTCCTTACTGTATCTAACCACTTGCTCTACTATTATTCCATTGAGAATTTTCGCTTCTTCAAACAAATCCCCTTTTATTTTGAGAAGATTTTGGAATTATCTGATTTTCAATTACTGTTGATATTGTTTAGTATGAACAATTACCTAGTGTTATTTTTTAAAAATTGTCTATGGATTTATCAATTTTTTTTTAATGTAAACGTTCAAAGTGCAGAGTCTAAATAACTAAATAGAATCTCATTGATTATTTTTTCTAGTTTATTATAGTAATTATCCTATAGAAGTGTAACTAAGAACATGTATTATTGTTGGAAATTTTACTGAACTCAGTTCATGAACAGAGTTTATCTCTGTTCAGTTCTAGAACTCTGTTCTTGAACAGAGTTCTGTTCATGAAAATTGTAGACTCAGATCATACAGGTGATAACAAGAAACCCTAATTATGAAAAAAACAATAACAGTGAAAAGATGCTACCATATTTTCCTAATCAGTTGGTTTAAATAGTCACTCTACTCACAGATAGGAACCAAGCTAATATTAGTAATAAATGTGTACTATCCTTGTAATGTAATCACTGTTCATAGGTATATGTAATAATAGCACATAAATTTAAGTTAACCCATGCACTTTCTTGAGGTTATAATATAAGTCTAATAGGTTAAAATAGTAAAAAAGAGTAAGAACCAAGCTTAGTGTGAATCTAGTAAGTTACAAAGGTAAAGATGGATATGAAATACACCTAATAAATGTGATACTAATCCAAAACATGATCAAAGCATGACCATGAAGCTATCAATTACACAACTTTCAGTAAATAAGGCTTGTGATTCATAACATATAAAGGATCTATCATATTATAATAGAGTGAATCCCCTATCTCTAGAGTGTAAATACATGGATATGCAATGGCCAATGCCTAGCTTATGGTCTCTATAGTGAGCCATTTATTTATTTACGGAGATACACTCGATACTAGTATAATATGAATGAGTATCATTGATTTCATTATGTTGATACAATAAGCTTCCATGTAAGGATCATAGTATTTATTATCGATAATACGTAGTTATCAAGTATAACTATAACATTAGGTTAGTGTAATTAACATATGTAATGGTTCATATAGGTTGTGTTCATTACTTAATTACAATATTTAAGTTATATCACATCATATAGGTTAGATTCCCATTGATTTTATTAGGATGATCAGTATATCCATAAGTAAGATAATAGACTTAACCCTTATGCTATGCTCATGTAAGCAATTACAATCTATAGTGTAATGGACATACTATTTGCAACTTGGCAGTAGTTCAAATGTACTTCATCTGTTAGCTTGTATGCTGATTGTCTGGATTAATAATAAATAAAGTAGGTTAAATTAAAGGAATTAAATAAAACCATTATAAAAATATTGAGACTACTCATTTTCCAATATTTGAGATAATTGCAATAAAGTATATATATATGTAATTACGCTCTTCATGTATGTTATATTGTTTTAATGTGTAATTACCTTTATGATAAGGCGAGCACGAGTTTCGACCACTTTTTCAGATATTTTCCTATAGAAACTTTTGTTCATTGACAGAGTTCATTAACATACATATAGAAAAATATAATATAATTAAATTATTTTAGTTGTGTTAAAAATTTTAATGTTATTATACTAGACTTGATAGAAAAATTGTTATGGGCCTAAGCTAGTGGTACTTCAATGAAGTGATCCTTATCATATTAACATTACTAATATAATTAAATTATTTTAAGTAGTGTTAATATTCTTAATGTTATTATACTTAGACCCCCATTAAATTTAATAAGTGAGAAGGTAGAAAGATCACATTGGCGCACCTCTTTCTTCTTCGCACTGACTTAGCCACTTTCAATTCACAAACTGTAAAATAGCTAATAAGTGTTGGCGCTCCATAGGGCTAAACTTTATTAAAACGACTAGACTAATATAGGAAATAAAAGTAATGTATAGAACTCCTCTTGACATGGGTGTTGTACCTCAAATGGTTGGATGGTCAAAATTACAATTGATCATAACAACACTTACAATATTTATTTTGTCTTATATAACATAATATTTTTTGGGGGGAGATTAGGTTAAATGTTTGGAATGTTAAAATATCAAAACATGTAGAATTTGAATATGCTATGAGTTGATAGTTGTGTAATTGTATATATCATATCAAATAGAAAGAGAGGAGTCTTTGAGGAAAAAGCGTAGGAGATCATCGCGGTCATCAGGAATTGTTGTCTCGACTGATGATCAAAGGTTGTCGGCTTCACCTCGGGATTCAAGCTTATTGTATAGTTCACATTCATACGATCATCGATGAGGCCAAAGGGGTACATATGATTCCCCTATATCTTCTATGGGAGAACGTCGATCTCGACCTTCTGTTGGTATGAACATTTATGTTTTAATACATGTATCAAAGGTAATTTTGTGCGTGTTCAAAAAGTTTGTACATGTTTAATTTCAACTGTGTTTGTATTTGAAGCAGAGAAAGGTTCCGAGGATGCTCGTATTTCTACAGAGAGGGACAAAGTTTGAGCAAGGAGTACAGATGTTGAACCAGATGTGGACGTAGAGCAAGCTTCCGAAGAGGCTCGTAATTCTACACAAAGGGACAGAGGTCAAGCAAGGACAACATATGTTCCCTTAGATGTGGGTTGTACACCCATAACAAATTATCCATCTGATTTACCTGAGGAGCTTCCATGGGAAAGTGGTGTTCAACAAACGACCCTTGAAAGTTGTAGATCCCACTATGACAAGTTGCAACATGATCTTTCTAGTTTGGATCTCCCTCTAGAGAGCAAAAAAAGTCTATAGATTGTTTTGCGATCAATGCAAAAATTCATTGAGGCATATGAGGATCTCGGACCTACTACGAACGGTTTTGTTTACTTGATGCGGAGGCGAAGGGCACAAGTGATGGGTCTGGACAAGTGGGTTGTTGTGAAGGTGAGAGTGACCAAAGAACAAGCCAATTCAATGTTTAACTTCAAAGAAGGCCTAAAGCGAAAAATGTTGAAAGTGCAATATTTCAAGCACCCTGAACTTGCACATCTAATATATGATCGGTTCCTTGCAGCCTATGGTCGGTTTCCATGGAACGATGAGGTTCCTAATTATTTTTTCATATTTTTTTATGTGGTGTTTTTTTTAAATATGAAGCCAGACTATGCCAATCTTCATTCTGACTTTTATGGAGTTGGGAAGGGCTGAATATACGATCGAAAAGGTGCTCTTAGAGATCCCACAACTCTTCGACCTCCACCTCAGATATCTCGCCCACTCAGGCTTATGACATTAAAATTGGAGATGGATCCCACATCCCAACTTGGGACAACTGTAAGGGATTCTGTTGCCGAATGTTTAACGTCGGCATTTTTAGGAGTTGATTTGGGATTGGTTCGAGAGAGGGCTCGAGCCACTATTCTTCAAAAGTTTGTTTACAAAACGAATGATGAGGTAGATGGAATGAGCATTGAAGATCTCGGGGCTTATGGTAAGGTTTGTCGCGATATAGCTTCGGATGTCCTATCCAATGACACATCGAGTATAGGAGAGGTCTGTTGTTTATGTACATACAATCTATTTAATTTTTTTTATTCATTTTGAATTGAACTTCTTGTTATATTATATCTATGACATTACGTCTTTTTTGATGTATAGTAATAAATACATTACGTAAATGTTTATTGGTTGCAGTTTTCTAGAATGTTGAATGAATATAATTTTCGACTCTCCACTAGTGAAAATGTAGAAGAGCATCTTAGAGAGGTATCTTTATTATTTACATATTTATATTTGTGTTTGAAAGATATTGTATGCTTTTTTGAATTTTAATTTATCTATGTATCTTATTGTTAATGTGACTTATCCATGCAGGTTCATTTAGATTCCAACTTTTTTGATGATTTTCCATCTCTTGTGAGCTCATGATTTTAATTTTTTTGTTTCAGTTTTAAGTGAATTGTTTAATTTTAGTTTATTTTGCTTGCACAATGTTTTATTTACTAAAAATTTTTAAATTTTAGGGAACACGAGAACATATGGAAATTGGTGGTGAGGATATAGGTTTTTTAATGGACGTGGATATTCGCTCTTAGGTAATTTTGTTAATAATTGAACTATTTTTTTCAATTTTTTTATTATATGTTTAGTATTTTTTTTTTTAATTTAGTTTAAAATTGTTTGAATAATTTATGTGATTCATAATTTGATTTTATACATGTTGCAGGTTGGGTCTCTTCGAGGCAAATGGAATACCCCAGTGGATGATAGTGGTGGACTTTCATTCAGAGAATGATTTCTTCATGTTGATACATATGATGTAGCTATTTTGGACATCCAGGAACCCTATTTTTAGATTATATATGTACATTGAACTCACATGTTCAGGAACCTTTTTTTCGGATTATATACATGTACATTGATCTTGGCATATATTATGTATTTGCTTTGAATGATCTAACTTTTTTTTGGGGCTAATTACATAGCATACTTTGTGTGGTAAATGCTTAGAATATGATTTTGCATGATGTTCATGAATGTATGTTCAATCTTGAAATGGTTTTAAAATATATTAGTACACATGTTTTAATGTTTAAAATACTTTATTTTATGAATAATATAAAGTCCATGTGATTGTTATTGGAGCCTGTCCTCGCCAACTGTAATATTTTAGATCATTGTGTGATGTAGAACAACACTATTTAGTTGATGTACCTTCTTTTTGTAATTTTCAAATTGAAAAATTTATGTAAAGTAGACATTAATTATTTGTTGTTTTAAAGTAGTTCATGGAATAAGTGTTTTGCAGTTTGCACTCCCGAAGCTTTCTTTATTGAATTTCAGTATATGCTAGCCTTAAGTTTTGATAGGTGCAATCTAAAGTTACAATTTTAAGACCTGCAGGATTTAATCCTTGATTGCATATTTGTAGTATTGACAATTGTTTAGTGCAGATGTAAAAATCTATGAGTGTAGATGTAAAATATTTTCTTTGTAGAGATGTAAATAAAATTTAGTGAAGGTTTCAACGCTCTTGGTTGTCTTTTAATATATGATCTTGGTTTCAACAATAAACTTGAATTTCATATAAATGAAAACTTGAATCTTATATAAATGATTCATACTTTCAATTTTTAACTAATGATTCATATGTTCAATGTTCAGGTACAACACTTTTGTAGTTGGTGAACTATAGATGCTGCTGAAATCATGGCAAATCGGGTTTAACGATTTTTTGTTTTTTAATCATAAGCAAGTATTTCAGGATTGTGAATCTCATGCTAAATTAGAGCAATGATTTTAGACAACAATTCGATGAATTTTCATCGGTTTGTTGTAAATAACCATTGCTCTAATTTAGCATAAGCTTCACAGTCTTGTAGTCAGATCTAATTTAGTTCCATTTCATCATCATATAAAGTCAGATCTTCATATAATCTAAATCAAATGGAACTAAATTCTATCTACACAAGTGATATTTTCAAGAATTCAAAATAAGATCTTCATATAATCTAGATCAAATGGAACTAAATTCTATTTACACAAGTGATATTATCCTTGTGCATGTATCATTTATTTAAAAACCATAGGTTAGCAAAGTTCCAAAAAAATCATGGATGATATTCATATGAATTGTTTAGCTCACCACAAAACCACTAATGGATCAAGAAAAATAATTTCCCATTATTAAATACATTAGAGAAGTATGAAATGGATTCATCACAATCCAAATATTTTCATGAAATTACACAGTAAAGACCACACATATTACCCTAAAATTCTTCAAATTCAATCAAGCTCAAATGGTTTTAACTATACAACCACATATCAAAATTGATAAGGATTCTAATTTAGGATTTTCTTCACATACTTAAATACCATAGATCCCTCAATATAATGGACTCAATTAGCTTAATCTAATACTTGTAAAATTACATTTGCATTCAACATTCCATAGTTGAAATATAACATTTTTCAACTTTTTCCAACTTTTATTAAAGTTCTCATTTCCAAATAATTATCGAATCAATTTCAAAATGCGCTAAAATACAATCATTTAAACTCTTATTCTAGTTCCCATTCAAGATCATAGTCATAGTTCTAAATATAAAAATATATTTTACACAACATTTGACATGCAAAAAAACATCGATCAATTCATTTTCGATATAGTTAAAAACATCGCAATGGAATGCTGTCCTCAATTATTCGTTCATGGTCATACTTGGACAGTTTCTATTTTCTAGTTTTTTTTCTTTTTGATGGAACTTGTACCAATTTTATTCGAGATGCACATACTAAATGACTATATTGACAACATATAACGTCAAGTTCATAATCCTGAAAGTAGACATAATTTTCAGTCATATGGGTCTGCTGAAAAAAAATAACCTTTTAAAATGATGGATCCTCTCTCATATGTAAATCATTTGTCATCGTAGTCCTCCAATAACTTCATCTTTCCTTAAGTGCATCGCATCAAATAATATTTCACCTTTTCTTTGTTGTCTACTAGGTGCAATCACATCGAAAGCATCTCCTATGCAAATTACAATTGAAGTCAGGGTTTTTAAATCAATTGAATTGATTATACACATAAGGTGATGGACAACAATAAACAATCAACAAAGAAGTTGTAAGTTCATTACCTTCTCTAACAAGATATGAAATTCTATCGCCATCAGATGATATTGCTATTTCTTCTTATTCTAATTCTTCTAAGCTTGCTAGTGGCATTTTCCCCTTTGGATTAATCTATATGTGTTTCCAATGTTCTACGTAGTTGTTCGTTATGTTTTCACAAACTTCTGTAGATTCAACATTTTCAGTGCAAATATGACAAAAGCATAATTGCTTTCTACTGTCAAATGCAAACACGTTTTCGAAGAATTTTGTTTGAATAGAGTGTAAATCTCTAGTCCCATGTATGGTGCTAGCCTCGTATGGGATTGATCTATCTATATCTTAGATTCCAATAAGCCAAAAGAACCTACAAAATATACGATAAATCACAAAGGACAATTTATAATGTTAGTGTACATATACTTAAATGATAGACTTGCAAATAACATTTTTTAAAATTGACAATTAATATAAATTAAAAAAAATCGTGTACATACCTGCGCACATCTTTTGATTGTTGATTATAATCATGGACTAGATGTAATTTACACCATTGGACAACCTCTACAGCTGAATGGAATCGCGCAGAAGAATGTTTCATTTTCCATCTTCGAAGTGCTTTTTTTACGCATGCTCCTGCACCATCATGTTCACCTTTTCCATGTCCAGTTTCAAAGAAATTCCAGCGATGTTTAATGTTCGATGCTTTATGGAGTCGACATAACCAAAAAAATGATCGTGAATATTTAAATTGTCCTACACATCCATCCGACCATATCCAATGTTCATTGAATTTAACTTCATGTCTTTTTAATGAATCATATAAAATATTTTCAATACAATGCTGAATAAAATGTGTATCATGTGTACGATCATCGCTGATATAAAAATGATATTCTTTAATCACATCTCGATTGTCACACGTGCTTTCAATGCCATCAACATCATGTTGAGAATGTCTATATACAACATGGACAAATATTGAAACTTGGTCAGAATGATAGTATTTACTTTGTATCTCTTTTTGTGCAGCAAATGTGTAGTTTTTTGCAAAATCAACCACAGACAAAATTGTTCTGGGTGGAAAAATTTCACGAGACTGTTTGAATTGAAGGTATTTACATCGTGCTCTATGTGAATGCTTGGTGTATTTATAAATTTCACTTTCAAATTTCTTGAGAAAATCTTTCACAAATATTTTATCTTCTCACAAATCAATTCGTTTGGAATGTGCATCACTAGAACTTGTAGCATAATTGTTGTATTCATATCTTCTCCAATCAACAGTTACTTGACAACGACTGATCATTATCAATAGGATATTTATTGCGGAATAAAACTAGATTTCCACAATGATGACGATGTTTTCCATTGACACATTTCTTATTGTAAAATAATTCATCGTGATCTTTGTCACATAGAATTTGAGATATGAATTCACGTATTGTGGGTGGAGGTGGTGAATTTGTCCAAAACATTTTACCAAATTCAAGAAAAGTGTCGTAATATAATTCAAATTGCACATGACAACGACAACAACACGTATCACGTATAGTAATAGGGCTAACATACCATGGTTTTTGTTGTGCAAATGTAGTGATTGACATATTAATTCCACGATGATCCTCCTTAAATTTATTGAACAATTGTACTTGTGTCATTTCCATTATATGTTTTGCATGGATTTCATATACATTTTGTGATACTCTTTTTCGTATCACGTCCCTTGAATTTGGTGAAACTCGAGCATGTGCCAACCAATATTTATGTACAATTATTTAACACCTTCTCCCATTCTATTTTTGTAAGGCTGTCTAGAAATAATTGTCCAACAAGCAAGTTCATCATTTTCATCTATTTCCATTCTGAATTTGTTATGTTTGTATAATGTCTTTCTTGAGGTTCCTATTGTTTTTGCTAGTTGTGTTTTCAAACGATTTCGTCTAGTACTAGTTGAAATAATTGCTGTTTGAATTACTCTACATGCAGCTTTGGTATCTTTCTTCCAGGATTTTCCAAATTTTTTTATTGCATCACTTATATTTTCTATCACATTATGTTTCAATTTCGACTATTTTTTCGCCTTGTGAATACCCAATAATGGCGTAGCATCTTTTAACTTCTTGGACACTAATAAACATCTCAAAATTTGCGCTTGTCCTGTTATTGAATATTGTTTGAGAAAATCATCATAAATTTGCATAGCACGATATCGTGCAACATGTGTGGCTATTTTTTCTCCATATTCGTCGCAATCAATTTCTTCTAAAATTCCATCATAAATGGTGAAATCACTTATACATTAAGTTAAATTTAATTTAACATATATCCAAAATATACAATTCATTATAAAAAAAATTGGAAAATACATGATATATACATACCAGGTCCAATTTCTTGTTCTTGAACTTGATCTTCAATATTGACTTCATCAACATTAACTTGTAAATCCCTATTTACATCTTCAACAATGATCTCTTCAACTTCAATTTGTTCTTCTTGTACTCTATTTTCAATATCCATTTCATCAACATTGTCATGTAAATTTGTATTTGTATCTTCAGTAATTGTCTCTTCTGTTTATGCAACCCTTTCTTTTTTTGCATGATATCTGAGTCCTTTTGTTTTCCTATGAGCATCATCATCACGTTTACGATCACTTTTTCTTTGGTGGTTTCTCTTACTACCCATGATTGTTTAATCTGTAGAGGTTAAATTAAGGAACCATCGCTTTATAGTAAAAAAATAAAAATTTAAAATTTAAAAACAATTACTAAATTTGTTTTTTTGAGTCTTTCAATCATTACTAAAAACATGAACTGAAATTTTACTCACCTTATAAAAATCTTGTAAGAGTCCTTTGAAGAACAACTCCTTGGAAAGAAATTTCCTTTGAAAAAACACTTTGAAAATAAATAAGAAATCTCCTTGGAAAGAAATAAGAAAGTCCTTGGAAAGAAATCTCCTTTGAAGAAAAACTCTTTGAAAAAAAATAAGAACTCCTTGGCAATAAATCTTCTTTGAAAAAACCCCTTGGAAAAAAATAAAAACTCCTTGGAAAGAAATCTCCTTTGAAAAAACCCCTTGGAAAGAAAATAAGAACTCCTTTGAAAAAACCCTGACAAAAATATTTTATACAAACTTCTACGAAAAAATAAGATGTAAAATGATGCCTCCTTTAGTTTTATTTATACAATTGTAAATAATTTAATTTCTTCTTTTTTTTCGGCCGACAAAATTTTTTTGTGTTTTGTTTTTCGGCCAAATAACCATTGTCAATTTTAACGGTTTGCTAACGAAAAATATTAATTTAGTCGAATAATATCTGAGACCTTAAAACAGTGTTGTTTTCAGGCTTCTCTATTTTCGGAAGGTAAAAACATTCTCCTACACTACAAAGCAATGCCAGACTTGATACCATTAGTTTCATCATCGAATCTACTTTCCACGGGTATAGATTTTGTTGTGTTTAGGTGAGATATGATAATTGTAATTATTTTTTTTGTTAACATATGTCTAGTTTGGTTTCATCGATTTCAAAATGAGGTGAAATGAAAAATCCATAACTTAAAAAATACACCATAAAAAAAATTGAAAAAAATATGGTGTAGTTAATTGGAGTGTCTACTTCAAAAGGGTATTCTTAGATGTTTTAGTTTTAGTGTAAATTGAGAGAAATGTCGCATAAAAAAAACATGTTGAAAATCGACAAGCTTTCCCCATTGATCGAATTCAAAAAAAATAATAATTAGTATATAGATCCATTGGTTACAAAATTATAGTCATGCAGTAGTAAATTTTGTGAAGATTGTCGTAACATATTTTGTTTTTACAAAACATAAGTTTAACAATGATTTCAACCTCCTCCAAAAACATGACTCTTTTTTAGTCCCTTCATTTTATAAGAACATATTGTCGAACATTTTCCAAATTGACATATCAAATCTAAAAAACAAAAATTGTAAAAATAATGAATAGAAATCTAACATAATTCTCTAGAAATTTTCTTTTTACTGAAAAGTGAAATTCTAAACAAAAACATCACTTTTGTTCGCCCAAAGTTGAAAAACATGAAAAAATCAGATTTATTTTCTCATAAGATCCCCCAAAATAGACACCCATCTTCATGTATTCACCCACTAGTTACTATCGAGAGATATTTCTAATCTTCCAAATTATGGTTAATGATCTCCTTATAGTATCTTAGTTTTCTCTTAACCGCTAAATTTTACTTGCACCATATCTCTAAAGGTTGATTTTAATGTTTCACAAAATGTTTTTTCCATATCAGAACATATTTGACGGTTGATTCAAAATTCAGGACGTAGAAATTGACAGGAAGTAAATCAATAAAACCACCAGTTTGACGTTTTTATAGGTTAATAACTTGTCAAACATATCAATATGTTTATTACAGTCAGATAAATAATTCCTAAAAAATATTAACATCTATTTATTATATAGTTGTTCAATAGAAGCTAAATCACACTTCGTATAGATATACATACATCTCACAAAAGAGCTTTTCTTCCGGCTATGAATTTTTAAATTGGAGTAGTTGATGATGATGATGATGATGATGATGATGATTAACGTCCACTGAGACCAACTTTGGTCTATCAGACCTTAAGAAGGTTATTACTTGGTTTGCTTTAAACTTTTGTTCCTATGCTCAAAAAGCTTGGTAAGAAGCTTTCCAAGCTCATTATAGTTTTGGCAAGTTAGGAGGTTAGAAATGTTTGTATTGTAGCAAATATTATGACACTCATATCTAATGTCGGTGTAAGCAGGGCACTCTAAGAGAAAGTGATCTTCATCCTCAACGCTCATAGACTCACAAAGATGGAAAACCCTTTCCTCCCACGGAGTTTTGGGAATATATCAACGCCTTGTTTTTCTATGAAGCTCATGGGAGTTCATTCTAATATTGGCTATATTAATTTTCTTCTTTGAACTAGTTAATATCGAGAGATATTTCTGATCTTCCAAATTATGGTTAATGACCCCCTTATAGTATCTTAGTTTTCTCTTAATCGTTAAATTTTACTCACACCACAATTTCTCTTTAAACATAAAGGTATAATATTTTGACATTAAAGATATTCTGTAAAGTGTCATTTTCATCAATGCCCCAGTGGTCTAACCAAGCCATCGTATCTTTACACCAACTCCGCTTGAGGCATAGTTTGGTTTGACTTGAATTTAAAGCAATTTTAGGAAGTCTCTCATTTCCTATGTTATTTATCTTGTGCTTGTACATCGGGTACCTAGTCATAGCCATGCTCTCGATGGGGGAAAGACCCACTTCTATGATGAGAATAGGATAAGGCGTATTGCTTTTAATTTTGAGGTTATAAGTTATAAACCGCTTCTAGTAATATAATCAATGTTGCACATGAGTAATAGAATGAGTCTGGTTAGGGCTGCGACACTCTCCTAGGGTTTGCAGCTGCTTCCCATCAAGGTCGACGTATGGCCTCAATGCCCTTGGACCCTTCTCCGAAGGAGATCCAACGTCGTCTGGATTTCACTTTCCAAGCTCTGGTCGCCTCCTCTCCCCTCCATTCTGCCATGGATCCTTCCACCTTTACGTTCATCAAATGAGCCGTTGCTCTAAGAATCCAGATCACATCCACAGCTTCAAGAATGAAATCTCTTGCCCTGAGCGAACGTGGCCTCGTAGGTCATTTTACTGGGCTTTGGCCTTCTCCGAAAACCATGGAAACTTGGATCTCCAAGAATTGGATTCCTCTCATTTCAGGAGGTCTTCAACATTGCTTTTGTGGAAAAGGTTTTTTTACTTTCCTCTTCGAACTCAAGGAAGACAAAGACCTCATTTTTCGAAGCGGTCCGTATTTCTTGGGCTCGAGAGGACTCTATCTAAACCGCTGGAGCTTATCCTTCTATTTAGAGAAAGATGTCCCCTCAACTGTGTCGGTTTGGGTCCACCTTCCCCATTTACCCCTCCACTGCTGGAATGATGAAGCTCTTTAGGTAATTAGAAACTGTTTAGGTAAATTTATTGATAAAGCTGAACCAAAAGGTCCTCTATTATCTTGTGCCAGGATATGTGTTGAAGTCGATCTAGAAAAAGGGCTACCGGAAGGAGTAAATTTGTTCATGGACGACTAGGAGTTCTACCAAAATTTTAATATGAGAAGCTTCCTTTCAAATGCAGGAAATGCCATGAATATGGGCACTTTGTAAAGAACTGCCCTAAAGCAGCCCAAGAAGCCAATGAAAAAAACCAAGAAGAGGTATGGAAACATACCAAAAAAGGGGAAAAAAAGTGAACCCTATCCCCGCCATCAACAACAATGGAGCTCATTCAGGAAAAAACAAGGAAAAAATCAAAGAAAAAACTGGTCCCTCTACTAGCAATCAGTTGGATTCCTTGACTCCTAAGGAAGGAGAAATTCCTGACACTAAAATCCCTGAAACAAATGCTGAAGCGGAAGATCACAGGACCCAAACTCCTCCTTCTCCCTGTTAAGATTTAATATGCTAAGACATAAAATAGCAGCATTACATTTCATTTCACAATAATAGCATATATAGGATCACTGAAGAAACAACAACCATAGCATAAACACAAGAGACATAGATTTATCCTGGGAAACCCTCATGGGGTAGAAAACCCAGTAAAGCTTCCTCAATATAGATGACCAGAAATATACAAAGATGCAAACCAAAGACATGATCTCCTCCTCCATCATAGCAGACCTCTCCTCCACAAGTGCACTACTCTCCAGTGAGTGAGTGTGTAAAGTGAGGAATACACCTCCTCTATTTATACACTACTCCGACTTATCTTTTAAACAAAACATGTAGGCTCGTATTTAACCAATGGGTTAAATACCCCACTACAACTGACTGGGCCGACCCCTCTAGGGTGGTCTAATAACCTTTTGACCCACATAACACATACAGGGCCGAACCCCACTAGGTAAGTCTAATAACCCGAGTTACCACATTCTGACGGAGAAATAAACATCTCCGGATATACAATAAGATCTTCACGGAGGAATGAAACATCTCCGGAATAATAAAGTACAAATGTAATATTCTTTGAAGTTACAATATCTCAACACTCCCCCTTAACGAGAAGGATATTATACCAGCATCTGCACGAGAAAGGAGTCATCAACATCATACATGATACATCTATAAATCATTGGAAGCTCTCTCAACATCATCAGTAACTCAAGAAGTTACTGGAACATCTTCAATACTGGAACATCAACATCTTCAGTACTGAGTCTTTATCTTCTGCAGCACTCGAACAACTACAACAACTTCAATATATGAATCCTCACAATCGTCGACATCGTCATCACACGATCATTAGCATCATCATCACATGATCAACATTGCCGTCTAGATTAACACGATCAGTATCGTCACATCATCTCGATCTATAGCATCTGGTTCATCACGATCTACAGCATCTGGATCATCTCGATCTACAGCATCTGGATCATCTCGATCTATAGCATCTGAATCATCTGTATTAGTATCCACACCAATACATCTATCATCAAAAGCATGTATTCTCACTAATACATCTATCATCAAAAGCATGTATTCTCACTTAATACATCTATCATCAAAAGCATGTATTCTCACTAATACATCTATCATCAATACATAGTAGCATATCCTGCAACACACTTAATACATCTATCATCAAAAGCATGTATTCTCACTAATACATCTATCATCAATACATAGTAGCATACCCTGCAACACACACGATCATATTATAGGATGATCAATCCCACTCTCTTTAGGACATAGTTCCATGGATGATACAATCCAGATCAAGTTCCAGGATGATAAATCCTTATCACTTTAAGACAAGTCTCATGTCTAGGGACGATGCAATCCCATCATGTACATTTTGAACCCAGTTCATGGACGATGCAGTCCTCACACGTACATTTTGAACCAAGGTCCAGGGACGATGCAGTCCTATCTTCAATTCTCGGAGACATCAGTCTATGGATCAATTCTGGGACCAAAGTCCGGGGAAGATACAATCCCCTACCTGTTCATTCAGGACTTCATTATCGGAGACCCAGTCTACGGCTCAATTCTAGGACCGCAGTCCGGGGAAGATACAATCCCCTACCTGTTCATTCAGGACTTCATTATCGGAGACCCAGTCTACGGCTCAATTCTGGGACCTCAGTCCGGGGAAGATACAATCCCCTACCTGTTCATTCAGGACTTTATTATCGGAGACCCAGTCTACGGCTCAATTCTGGGACCGCAGTCCGGGGAATATACAATCCCCTACTTGTTCATTCAGGACTTCATTATCGGAGACCCAGTCTACGGCTCACTTCACAGGACTATGGTCCGAGGACGATACAATCCCCTTACCTGTTCATTCAGGATTTTGTTCTCGGAGACATCTGTCTACGGATTCTTTTAGAACATATGTTCAAGGATGATGCAATCCCTCTTCTTTCTCGGAGACATCTGTCTACGGATCTTTTTAGAACATATGTTCAAGGATGATGCAATCCCCTTGTCAAATTAGACCCTATCTAAGGACCATCGACCAACCTTTCTATTGGCATCACTAATATAGGTATCCTCAACATTGACCTCACTGTCGATGTAGGAAATCTCATCATGAGTGATCACATCACTCCCCCTTTCGAGGAGGGTCCTTCTGAACTATATTAAGTTTGTCTCGGAAAACTTTACTTGAGGTAGAGGTTTGGTTAGTACATCGAATCAGTAGAGGTTTGGTTAGTTCATCGGATCGGTAGAGGTTTGGTTAGTACATCGGTAACTTGTTACAAATCCGAACTTTATAGTCCTTTTCTGCACCATATCTTGTATATAGAAATGTTAGATCTCTATGTGCTTTGACTTATCATGGAACACTGGATTCTCTGCCATCTTGATACAACTCTGTTTGTCACATAGTATCACAGTTGGGTCTATTTCTAAGTCAAACAATCCTATAGCCATACTGCTTCACAACTAGCAGAGCAAGCAATCATATATTCTGCTTGTGCTAGGAGCCATACTGGACTGCTTCCTGCTAAACCACAAGATCATGACTGATCCCAGACAATAACATCCTCTCTATGTGCTCTACCTGTCTGATACACTTTCTGCTCAATCAACATCTGTGTAGCCATCTGAAGTCATGATCTCCAATAAAGCATAGATCAAAGTCTATCGTATCCTTTAGGTACCTCATCACATGCTTTGCAACTATCATGTGAACACATCTAGTTTCCACTAGATACTGACTCAAGGTGTTCACAGCAAAGCTTATATCTGATCTAGTATTTGTTAGATACATCAATGACCCAATAATTTGTCTGTATAGAGTTATATACACTAACTTTGATGAGTCATTCATTAACAGCTTCAAGTTGGAATCCATGAGAGTGGACATTCCAACATATCAATTCCTTTTAATATTTGTCGGCATACTTTCCCTGGTTTGAGAAAGATTCCTTCTGAGCCTTTCCATACTTCCAGACCTAGGAAGTAATGCATCAATATGAGATCTTTCATTTTCATTTATACAGCCATCTATCTGTGCCATCTCTCATTAGATGGGTCTAGTGATATGAGCCTCAACATCATTCGAACTCTGTGGTGAGTTCCTTCTTGCATCCATGTCATCTGTGTATAGAAACCATACTCAACCTTGTAACAAAGGTTGATATCCACCTCACCCATGGTGATCATTAAGCTCATCAATTTACTATCGATCCTGGGTACCCGTACAGAACCTGATTCACACTTCTTCTTTAATTACACCATTAAGAGAATGGTCTTATCTAGCCACTTGGAGCAAACATCTCATCATGATTCTCTTCCTCTTTCTAAGAGAATCTTCTAGCCACAGGCCTTCTATAGTGTGTTTGATTTGTAAATCTATCCATCGCTTGTTCAGTGTTCATCATTCATCATGATCTTTCCTACAAATCAAAATTAAGTACATGATTAGTAATACTTCATAATCATCAAATCATATTGACATGATAACCTATTATGCATACAGATATCATTTACATAGTTATGCAACTATTTTGACCAATACTTTGGCACAACACTTTCCCATATCCTGTATGCATACAATGGCTATCTAGATGCCTTCCATCTCTACCAGAACATACTATCGAGAGTGTGCACAACTCTCAGCATGTCAGCAAAGAGGTTTCATTCTAGATAAGCAACAATGGAATGTTTGTCCAACTTACCAATCATATGCATATTAGTAGTATATTGTTCAATGCTCTATGAATGTTTACACTCATCATGATATATTCTAGGAATACAAATATGCATACAAGAAATATCATTTATTATTTCAAATAACAACTCAAATACTTATCTTTTATGTTTGTGTGGTTGCTTCCCGCTTGATCTTCTATATGTCTTTTGAACTTCTATTCATTCTGTACCACTGTGCATGCTCAAGTGTGCACTAGTGTCATCATCATGATCTCATACACAAACATACATTCATTAGTATATTCTCAATATTATCAAAACATTCTAATTCTAAATAATCTTGAATATGTATAGTCATGATCATTAGTATTCAGGGTTTCAAGGAAGTCTTCTTTTACCCATGCATATTCTTTTTTGATCATAGTACTCTTTTGGTTAATTAAATCATCAAGATAAGAGACATAATATGCATAAAACCTTGATTACTAACTTTATGAATAAGCATAACCAATCATACCAAGTATACTTATATAAGGGATCCTAACACAAGGTAAGATTCTAACTTGACATAGGAAAACATACCTGGATTAGTATACCTGCTTAGTTATGTACAACATACCTAAACAATCTCTTCAATGATTTAGAGATCCTGAGTTAGAACCTGCATGTCTCATAGGTTAAGCATAATATAACAAAGTCATATATACCTCGTAAGTAGAACAAAGATTATGGATGAGTCTTTGTCTTCATGTTGTCATGGTCATGGAACTTGATTTGTCTTTTGTGATGTACCTGTATCTTGTTAGCAGACAACATCAACCTCACACAACACCATAATGCATTGGTACAATCATATAATCCTAATCAATGAATGTCTTCGATCATTCACATGCATTCATACTGTTACTAGGGTAATAAGACAATTCTAACATTAATCAACATTGTACCAATAAATAATATGAAGACAAACACATTATGAACTTAATCAAGAATCAGATTTCAAGACATACCTGAACCTCCTTAAGTCATACCTGTCGAGACTTCTTGTAGTCTTCTTATGTTAGGCCTTAGCCTCAACTCCCCCTGAAACTTGATCTGGAGCTTGATTAGGGTTTGCTAGAGAAACCCTAAAAAATTCAATCTTTGACTTTCACACTTCTGAATGGATGGAAGGATGTGTCTTGCTGAGCTGATCAAACTAGCATACTTCAATTTTGAAATCTCCAAAATTTGACCCCTCAAAATTGCATTCGAAACTTCTGGATCTTCTAGACAGGAACCCGAACTAGGGTTTGATGAAGACCACCCTTCTGTCCAATCAAAAGGTTCGATCCAAGGCTCTAAACTCTTATTTTTCTGAGGAGCTTCCAGCCGTGGTTACAGACTTCAAAAATTCCAACTTTTGCTGAAGCCCTAATTTTCCATCTTTCCGATCAAAATCCCAAACTGGGGTTTGATGTTATCTACGACCTGTAAAGGTTTCACATCCTGAACCTTCACCAAAATGGATTTATGGAGAAAGTTCCACGATGACTGTTTTTGCTATATAAAACCCTAACCTTCAAATTGTTGTAAGTAAAGCAAGTGTCGTAAGTGCCATACATTGCCTTCCTTCAGGTTAGCTCTGATCCCATGTTAAGATTTAATATGCTAAGACATAAAATAGCAGCATTACATTTCATTTCACAATAATAGAATATATAGGATCACTGAAGAAACAACAACCATAACATAAACACAAGAGACAGATTTATCCTGGGAAACCCTCATGGGGTAGAAAACCTAGTAAAGCTTCCTCAATATAGATGACCAGAAATATACAAAGATGCAAACCAAAGACATGATCTCATCCTCCATCATAGCAGACCTCTCCTCCACAAGTGCGCTACTCTCCGGTGAGTGAGTGTGTAAAGTGAGGAATACACCTCCTCTATTTATACACTACTCCGACTTATCTTTTAAACAAAACATGTAGGCTCGTATTTAACCAATGGGTTAAATACCCCACTACAACTGACTGGGCCGACCCACGGCCGACCCCTCTACGGTGGTCTAATAACCCTTTGACCCACATAACACATACAAGGCCGACCCCCACTAGGGAAGTCTAATAACCCGAGTTACCACATTCTGACGGAGGAATAAACATCTCGGGATATACAATAAGATCTTCACGGAGGAATGAAACATCTCCGGAATAATAAAGTACAAATATAATATTCTTTGAAGTTACAATATCTCAACACTCCCTCTATTGTAGTCAACAGAGTGATGGTGGACACAGAGAGCGATGGAACAACAACCCCCGAAGGCACTTGGGGCAGAGATGGTAAAGCAAAGCAGAGTCAATCGAGTATTGTTAACTCTAGTTAATACGTCTTCCCAAGGGACTTAGGAAATCTCAGACTTAGGCCCATCTATGTCAAGCCGAGGAAGAAAGTCCCATAAACAACATCGAGAATAGGAAACCGAAAGAGAAATGGAACTCAGAAGGAAATTGAGCATAGAGGACACCAAACTTCTGCAAAATAACAAGAGCAGTGGTGGTTTCAAGGATACTAGATCCCGAGCAAGATCTCTCGCATCCAAGAAATAATGAAAATTGTCTCTTGGAACTGCAGAGGTTTGGGGGGAACAATCAAGGTAGAAGCCCTAAATAATATCCTAAATTCTGAGAAACTAGACATTCTGCTACTTCAAGAGACAAAGATGACAAAAGAAGAGGCATTAAGTCTCTCTCGCCTCTTCTGGAAAAATAGTGTAGGAAAAGCAGTCATCTCCAGAGGAGCCTCAGAAGGACTCGTTCTATTTTGTAGACTAGACAAGTACAAAATCCATTCAGTTGCTGAAAACAATCATTGGATGCTGGTGGAAATTCAAAATGAAAGCAACCAAGATCTTATCTATATCTGTAATGTATATGGACCCACTCATTACAGAGATAAAATGAGCTTTTGGAACTCTCTTCTTTCGCTCAGATCCGATCTATATGGGAAGGATGTCATCATAACTGAGGACTTCAATACCACAAAATCAAGACTGGAAAAAAGAGGAGGATTGATTATTAGAGATCCCTTTGGTGAAAAGTTAGAAGACTTAATGGTCGATATGGACTTATTGGACCCCCCTCCAAAAAACGGGAATTACACCTGGAACAACAAACGAGCTGGACCGGGACACATCGCTGCTAGACTCGACCGATTCCTGGTAAGCTCCTCCTTCCTTCAAAAAAACCTTCTTTTTATCTCTTCCATCATTCCCTCAGCCACTTCTAATCATAAACCTATTTTTCTCACCATCTCTCCTCCCTCTAACCTTGGACCTATTCCTTTCAGATTTAACCCCCTTTGGCTCAATAACGCTAAAGCTTTAGATATTATCCATTTCGCTTGGAACTCCTCCTTCTCTAGCTCCCCTAACTACATCTGGGAATCAAAATTGAGGGGAAACCCACTTTTCTCTCAAACATTGGGCCATCTCCTCCTTTACAGAACCATCCTCCCACAAATTGAGTTTGCAATCTGGTCTAGCAGACCTCCACTCTAAAATGGAACATGAAGAGATCACTAGCACTTCCCTATTCCAAGAAAAAACCCTAAATCTTGAAATTCTAAAAGCGGCCAGACATGAAGAAGAGGTCTGGAGAGTAAAATCTCGACAACTTTGGCTTAAAGGAGGAGATAGAAACACTGTCTATTTCCACAAACAAACCAATGCCAGAATGAGTTTCAATTTCATCAAGGAACTGAAAGACAACAGTAATAAAAAAATCACTAGACATGATGAAATCAAAAGACTCGCTTTCCATCATTTCAATCAACTCTATTTTGACAGCGGGGACACTGACCCAATTTTCCAAGCAGAGCTACTCTCGGGCATTCATACCTCTATTTTTGACCTGGAAAATAAGGACCTGGAGAAACCTATTTCAGAGCAAGAAATCATTGAAGCAATTTGGTCTCTCCAACCTGATAAAGCCCCGGGACTAGATGGATTCACTATTAACTTTTACAAAGCTGCTTGGGAAATCATCAAAGATGATCTTAAAAGGATGCTAAACTGGACTAGGAAAAAAGATAAAATTGGAGGAGCTACAAATTCCACCTTCCTGGATTTGAGCCCAAAGGAAAGAAACCCCCTCACGATGGAAATATTCCTCCCTATCTCCCTCTGCAAAACCTCCTATAAGATCCTCACAAAAATTCTTGCCACAAGAATGAAGAAGATAATGGCGCACATCATTTCAGATACACAAGGAGGCTTCATCGCTGGAAGACAAATCATGGATAATGTCATTATTTTCCAAGAAGCTATTCACTCTAGCCTGGAACAAAAACAACAAGGTATGGCAATTAAATTGGATATGGCAAATGCTTTTGATAGGGTAAATCATTTTTTCCTGTTTGAGATAATGCAAAGACTAGGATTCTCTCAAATATTTATTAAATGGATTAAAGCATGCATTAGCAATCCCTGGATTACCCCTCTTGTCAATGGAAGACCTGTTGGCTTCTTCAAAGCCTCTCGGGGGCTACGACAAGGATGCCCTCTTTCCCCTTTTCTATATATTTTAGTTGTTGAATCTTTGAGCAGGAAACTGCAAGCCCTTCAAATCAATGGTCAGCTTAAAGGACTAAAAATTGCTAGAGGAGTCAAAGCTGCAAACCATGCTCAGTTCGCAGATGATACCATTCTCCTTGGGGGAGCTTCAACTATCATTGCTAACAGATTTAAAGAAGCACTCTCCATTTTTCTTCAAGCCTCCGATGGAAAAGTAAACACTATAAAAACCAAAACCTATGGCTAGAACTGCACAGAAAGAACAATGACAAGGATTTCAAGGACTCTGGGGTACGAAGGAAAGCTAAACTGGAACTCTTTCAACTATCTTGGGGTTCCTATACACCAAGGGAAAAAAAATCTTCAAATTGGCAAGGGTTGGTTCAAAAAATAAAAAATAAAATCCATTCCTGGGGAGCCAGATGGTTAAACCTTGCTGGAAAAATTGTTCTCATCAACTCCATCCTTACTGCCTTCCCTATCTACTCTTGCTCGATCTCCCTTTCCCCCAAAATGATTCTTCAGGACATAACCGAGGAATTTAGAAACTTTCTCTGGAAAAGTGAGAAAACCAATGGCACAAAGAAATTTCACTTGATCAACTGGGAAACCACTTGCAACCCAAAATGTTGTGGGGGAACGGGGATCCGAGATCTTGGAATGATGAACCTCGCTTTAGGAGCCAAAATCTTGTGGAGAATTATCTCCAGGGAAAAAGCACGGTGGAAGGACATTCTAAGGAAAAAATACATGAAAAGAAGCAGAAAGCGATGTATTGGGCATCTTCCTTTGGTTTAGAACAACTCTCCAATCTGGAACTTATGCAAAACAAAATCTTTTGTAATCCAAGACAAACTGCACTAGTCTTCAGGCACTCTTCAGGCAATGGAAGACAAATTCGAATATGGGAAGATAACTCTGTAGCATCCCCACCAGCTCTTCACTCTAAAAGCCTCACAAATCTCAAGCATTGGATGGACCAGCAAAGCATTCACACCATCTATGCTCTTTCTTCTTGGCACAACAGTGGTAGATGGGCTGGATGGAAAGATCTTGAAATTCTTGAACATCTCACTTTTGATTTCTCAACGTTCCAAAATTGTCTTCAAGGCTCAGCTCATGTCCATTGCAATCTAATTGACTCCAAAATGTGGGGAAAACATGGAAACTATTCGGTCAAAGCTGGCTAGAGAAGTATCACAGAGAATAACAAGAGAAACTATGTGGGTAAACATTTGGGGCAAAGACGACTTGCCAAAAATCAACTCCTTCTGCTGGATTTTAGCTCATCATAAAATCCTGGTTGCTGAAAATTTAAGAAAATGAGGTATTGTAGGTCCCTCCCGCTGCATTCTCTGCAAAGAATCGGAAGAAACCTTGGAACACCTCTTCCTGGAATGCACGTTTACACAGGAGGTCTAGTATAATGCACTCAAAGAACTACATATGAATCTCACTATGCCTACAAACTGGAGAGACTTCTTTTCCTACTGGAAAGATTATTACCAAGGATCTCTCCATCAAAAACCAGACTTCACCAAAATCTAGGTTGCACTGCCAAAGTATATATGTTGGAAGATCTGGACGACTAGGAATAAAGGTGTCTTTGATAACTCTTTCCTCTCTCCTTCCAGAGTCTCCTCTTCAGCAAAAGCTCTTTGGGTTGAAACCTTACTCTCAAAAGGTCTAAACCACATTCACCTTGAACCTCTAACGACTGAAGAAAGATATTGGTCTTCTGACTTCGTATCATTCCCAACCATTCTCTTTGGAAATCCAATCAAAAGAAAACCAAAGTCGTTGGGCTGGAAAATTCGAAAGAGCTTGGACTCTTTCATCAATTGGTGGAAAAATCTAGGATGTCACTCTTTATTCTTTGATGGTGCCTCTAAAGGTAACCTCGGGTTGGCAGGTGCGGGAGGGGTCATCTTTGACCCTAGTGTAAACACACAGATAGATTTTGCTTGGGGGTTCGAAAAATCTACAAACAACAACGCGGAATGGCTTGCATTAATCAAGGGGCTCGAGTTAGCAACTAGCTTGGGTCTGAAAGAACTAGCGATCTTCGGCGACTCCCTTCTAGTCATAAGAGAGGCTAGAAAGCTAACCATGAACTTCAAAATCCTTGTTTATAAATACCATCACATCTTCAAGAATCTCGTAACCAATTTCAATGCCATCAAACTCTTTCATATACTTCAGACAAACAATCACTCAACTGATCTCATGGCAAATAAAGGAGTCCATATAGACTATGGTCATATTGTTATTAATAATAGTGCAATTGAAAAAAAAAGTTGGATACCATAAACTCCTTAAGAATTCTAGCTTGGACTACCACTCTAAGCTTAAGTCCCTCCTTCCAACTCCCCATCAACTGGCTCATTTATTTCATTTGAAGCATGGCACACTCCTCCTGCCACACCTTAATTGTTCTGAACAAGCATTTATTGCTTGGTGATTTCAAGCTCGCTCTCCTCGACCTTGGAAATGGGCTGGCACGTATCTTATAACCCAGGAATTCACCCAATCCCTCTCATTCTCGCGCTATCTTCGACTTGTTTGCTCCTTCATCATGGCTTCGGTCTGGCTTGCAAGGGTGCGGAATTGGGAACACTGTGTAATGGGCGACATGCCTCTTGCTCCATCTCTAGCATCCTCTGGGTGCTATCTCTAAACTTGGTCTTCTCCCCCCTTAGTGCTCTCTCTGCCAAAAACCATTGGCCGCTGCTCATTCCTTCCTCTCCCATCTTCAGAATTTCAGTGCTCTATCGCTGGAAAGCTCCAGAAAGACCCTCCATTCTCACTCCCATACTCCACCCGTTTCTGAGGACAACTATTGGAAGGAAAACATGGAGGAGCAGATTCGCATTCTCAGGGCTAAAAACGCGGAACTGAAGAGAGCCATTGCAAGGCTCTGCATCCTGGCCCAAGCCACTAATACTGAAGTCAGAAACGGGAACAATCTGATGAGTGGAAGAATCACCACCATTTCAAAGACTCTTGACTATGCGGTAATCAACATTTCGGATATTGATGCCAAAACTGACGACAACAACAGGAACATAACAAATGTTGAAGGGAAAATAGACAAGCTTCGAGAAGATGTAAGCCGTTGCATTCCAGCCATTCAGGATAGCAAAGAATTGGACACCGGCAAGCGTCGAGATCCTTTTGTTGAAAGCGTACTAGGTCCACCAGCACAACATCAGGGACGTTATTGAGACTCCCCACTCTTCCTCTGGTTTTTCTATGCATACTCTACACAATTATCTCAGTTAGATGGTTTTCACAAAGCTGGAAATGTTCCTTTTTGTTTTCAAAATAGTCTATAGATTAGGATTTCTTTTTGATAAGTCTTGTCACAAGCATGTAGCAGACTCCTTTTCAGCTAATTTTTGTAGACCTCAAGTTCAGTATGTTTTGTTTTTATCTCCTACTCCTTGGGCAACTTGTAAGGAGCTATAGTCTCCACATAATAGGGCTTTTTCGAAACAATTTCATTTTTGTAAAAGATGAACAAGGTGCTACAGACATGACTCCATCAGGGAGCAATCCTACATCACTACTATGTAATCTCCATCTTTTTTAATATAAATGATCATTACCCGTTCTTGTTAAAAAAAGAAAATGTTATAAACCGCTTCTGGATTTGCTCAATCTTTCTTCAAGATTCTCTAGAAATGTTGCACCCCCATACTTCACAACCGTATAAGATAACAAGAATGATAAGAGTTTCAAAGAGGAACATTTTTTTATCCCACGTGACCATGTTGGCTGATTTACAATTATTTTCAAGACCAAAATAAGCTTTCCATCCTCCATTAATCCTTTTCTCAATGATATGGTTCCAATTGAGCTTGTGATGAATATCAATTCCAAAATATTTGTAAGAGATCACTTCCTACAGTTTACTTTTATCATAGTGGATAATAAGAAAATTGAGTTTTTATTTAGATAATAAAATAGTTTTTTTTTTGTGCTAGGGAAATCGACAACTAGAGACTGGGCTGGTACTTGCATGACACGAGGTCCAAGGATCCAATCCCACTACCACTATACCCCTAGGTGCCCCACACACCCCGCAAGCATGGGACACGGGTAAATCTGGGTGTGATTTGAACTCGTGACCTCCAATTTACAACATGTGACTTCATATCAAGTGAACCGCCAATGAACCACACCCATGCGGGCAGATAATAAAATAGTTAAAACAATGTAATAATATTTTTATTTTATGTTAAATTTCAAAATTTATTTTAATTTGAAAACTATTTGTAATTTTAAATAATAAAAGTTACATTTATTATTAATTTAATAGGTTAAGAAGATTAAAAAAATTAAATTTATCATTGATTTAATAGTATAAATGAATCTTTTAAAATTTCAATGGATTTGATACTTCTAATCAAAATAGTAATCACAATAACTAAGTTTAATTTTAATATACCTTGTTATCTTTTTTTCCAAATAATTTTCTACATTTAAATTTCCAACTACACAATATTTAATCCAAAATCTGCGAGCTCTATGAATACTTTATGGTATTTAAAATTCATTTTTTCACTCGAAAAAAGTACTTACTATTAATACGGGTAATAGTATGATGGAATACAACGGCGCCAGCTAGAGCCAATAAAGATCACATGGTCCTAAAAAACAACTGTCCCAAAAATCACCAATACAAGATAAAAGATTGACCAAATTACAATGGGTCAATCTTAAAACAGTGAAAAATGTCCATAACAATACCAAAATAAACGTGGCCACATAACATATATAAAACACTGATCCAATTAGCCGACATATAGGATAACAGAACCCCCACCAGCATCAAGGATCTGCACAAAATCAACAGTCAAAAACCAAATGCAGATAGAAATAATAGCCCAGCATACTCAGAAAAAAGCAAGAGATGACCGGTCCAATAAAAGATCATCAGCCCATTCCTCCATGAAAATAGTACCCTCCGGAACAGTAAGAGCCAATTTAGAAAGCTGATCAACCAAAGCGTTGTACTCTCGAAAGACGTGAACAAAGGAAATGTGACCAAAGCAATTGATGAGGCGTCGAATGTTGGTCAACCAGAAATCCAGCTGGATGATCTTCAAAGAGCACTCCAGACAGGCCCAAGAGATAATGACTTTTGAGTCCCCGCTCACCAGAGAAAGATGGAGGTTTCGCACCGAAGAGACATGTAGCAATAACTAGAGGGCGATGAGCTCGCTCTTGGTGTTAGAACCCTCACCACAGTTCATCCAGATGTGCAACATATGTGAGCCCGAAAGATACACAACCGCCCCAAGACCACTGTTCAAAGAGCCAGATTGTGAAGCCCCATCGAAGGCACCCCGAGGATAAGAAAGGACAGCAGAGGGAGCTGGGTGAGGTGGGTGATGACCAGGAGTAACAACCCTGTCCAGAACACCACCAGCCTCTCGATAAGAGGCCACAACTTTGCAATTGATCCACTGCGGGTTTGGTTTCTTCTCCTGAAAAATTAGCAGGTTCCGGGTCCGCCAAATTTCCCAAGCCATGTAGATAGGCAAGGTTAACAAAGAGGAGCCTGCCGTAAACCAGAAGTGAACATTATCCACAAAATCAGGTAGATTCCATGGAGGTGTGCGC
Source organism: Larix kaempferi (assembly GCA_027924585.1). NCBI lineage: Eukaryota > Viridiplantae > Streptophyta > Pinopsida > Pinales > Pinaceae > Larix > Larix kaempferi. The sequence continues at coordinate 347,768 of BSBM01001500.1, read as the reverse complement.
CCAATCCATGAGCAAATAGAACCCCATACGACGGGGGAGAAAGGGCAAGAAAAAAAGGTGGTTTATTGACTCCTCTGCCAATCCACACAAAACACACTGATTGGGCCCAACCCATCCACGTCTGATCAAATTGTCCACAGTGAGAATACGGTTGTCAAAAATTAACCGCAAAAAACATTTAAGCTTGTGCGGAATATGCCACCTCCAGATAATAACATGTCACCATTGAGCAGGTCTTTGACAACAGTCGAACAAGGAAGAATATACAGCACACGCCGAAACCGATCCAGAAATCGTATCCCAAGACCAAGCTAGGACATCGGGACGATCCAACAGCTGGATATTGGACCGCATAAGGCACGAGATGTACCGAGTCCAATCCTCACCCATGCGACAGTGGAGACCCAATTGATCAGCTTTGATCCATGAGGTTCGGGTGATATCCCGTTGACAAGCAGTAGCTACATGATTGAGGAAAAAGTAACCTTCAGATCTCAAAACCAAAATGAGGTCAGGGGATAGTTTATAGAGCGGCGACCCACCAAGAATAGGATCTTCACCCAGTCGGATTTGTCTTCCATTACCAGGAACCCACGAGAGCCAATTTGCAATTACCTGAAAAGCCTCCATCAAATCATTCCACATATTTGAAACAACCCGACCCACCAGCTTGCCATGACGAAACCAAAGTGGAATTGACATGTTTTTAAGATACTTATCCTTAATAATAGAGCCCCAGAGTGACTCCACAGACAGAGCCCGCCACAGACTTTTCGCCTTCAGTGCCAAGCCAAAAGCCTCCAAATTATTTATACCCCAACCCTCCAAGTGATATGGGCAGGCAAGTGACTTCCAACCAACCAAGTAAACACAACGTTTACAGTGCCACCCTCCCATAAGAATTTGAAAATCCTTTCAAATTCATTATAAAGCTACTCATTATAAAGCTGATCAAAATGAGTGGCAAATAAACACAAGTATAAAAATATTTTTGAAATAATAAAAACTTATAAATAATATATTTTTTTAATTTTAAATTAATTTAATAATTATAAATTTTTATATAAGTTTATCCTTGAAATTCTCTCTTTGATCTCATTACTTTTCTCGTTGATTTAATTATAGATTATATATTTTTTATATTCTATTAACATCTTATATATTTTTTTAATTTTAATTATCTATTTAAAAATAAATTTTATTTTTTATATTTAAAATAAAATGAAATCCCTTAAACGTCATTAATTTTTTTCCAGGTTTGCATGATAACACTTAACAAAGCTTGCTGAGTGGCCTTGTAGCTTCTTCTCGGTTACCCAAGAAAACCTGAGAAGTCAATGTCAATGTCTATTTGTTAAGTTAATGTCATTGTTAATGTTTGTCAGTCAAGTTGTTAGGTTATCAAATCAAGTCGACTTGGGTAGTGGAATCAAGTCAAAAGTCGACTGACAAGCATATGATCAAGTCGACTTGGACAGAGGAATCAAGTCAAAAAGTCGTATGACATGGATATGTGTTAATATGGGCCGTTAATATGTTGTCTGAATGATGTTGATATGTGTTAATATGTTGTCTGAATGATGTTCTTGTCGACCTCAGTACGGATCGTTCATGTAACAAACAAATATATTTTACTACTAATTCATATAATATTATTACAAAATTAGATTAAAGTGAGAAAATAGCTGACATAAATAGGTTCATTACCAAATTAAATTGGCTAAATTTCTCAAAATAAGAGCATGCTCACTACCGTGTAACAAATGTATATTTTTTAACTATTCCATCAAAGAATTTCAATAAACATAACAAATTTAGATATGTGGAAAAAATGTAAAGAAAATAGGTTAAAATAAATTTAATTAGAAAATATGTTAAAATAATAACATATTTTGCTGTAAAAATAGCGCATAGGATAAAGAACTACTAAAACGCCTCGTTTTTTCCAGGTTTTAGAACCAAAATCTTGCCTAAAAATGACCAGATTTATAAATATGCAATTTCACTAATTTGGAATACGGGATTTCGGTTAAATGACGGATTCTAGAATTATCCAAATCATCTAAATTGCAATTTGAGCAAATCATCTAAATTGCAATTTCAACAATAGAAATTGCGATAAATATTGCCTGAAAATAGCAAGATTTATAAATATGTAATTTCAATAATTTGAAATACTTAATTTAGGTTGAATAACAATTTAGGTTGAATAACGGATTCTAGAACTACTCAAATCGTCTAAATTGCAATTTGAACAATAGAAATTGCCATTTGAATAATTGTTTGTTTACCGGTTTCCAGCTAAGAGAGCATTTTGGTTGTTCCTTATACAGCTCCTAAAAATAAATTTGCTTAACAAGTTTTCCTTTGATGAAGGAAATAGGTTAACTGTACTTGATAGGGGACAAAGTATTCCCTTACAAGATGTACTAATGGAAACTAGACTGACAAACCCAAGTGCCAGAGCATTTCTCTTTTTTTTTGTAAATAATTGGAAATTGCATATGATTATCGACAACATAGATAACAACAAGACCACTTAATCAAATGCTCTGGCCTGGTCAAAGTAGCCTGAATCAACAAGTTTGAAAGCTCCCCCAATTTGACCTTTATTTGATGAGTTTCATATGTTAGGCTTTGTGGAATTTTTCTTTAAAAATAGAATAGATTTGGTTAACTGCTTGTTTTCCTTTGACGCAAGGAAATAGGTTAATAACTTAATTGTACTTGATAGAGGACGAAGTCTTTCTGCAACAGACAATAGAAGCTTGTATTAATGGAAACTAGAGAGACAACCCCAAGTGTCAGAGCATTTTTCTTTTAAAAAAAAATTGGAAATTGTACATGATTATTGACAACATAGATATACCATTCGTGACAAGACCACTTAAATGCTCTAGCCTGCTCAAATTAGCATGAATCAACAAGTTTGACAGGCTCCCCCAATTTGACCTTTATTTGCTGAGTTTCATGCCAAGGATTTGTGGAATCTTTCATTAAAAGACCACTAAACCAAATGCTCTGCCCTCTCAAATGACCTGATCAAATTAGCCTAAATCAACGAATTCGACAGGCTCCCCCAATTTGACCCCTTGCTTGATGAGTTTTATGCCAAGGTTTGTGGAATCTTAGGCTTTTTCTTTTTACTTATGCTTTATGGAATCTTTCTCTATCTACTCATGCCACCATAATCCCATCTATAGAATCTCCACAAGGAAGCCTCCTAAATGCAAATTCCTTCCTTTACAAACACCAGACAAAAGGTGCAAAGACAAAACAAACAATACACATACACCATCTTGATCTTATGAACAAGGTAGACAGAAAATACAGTTTAAATCATTTAAACAATCCAAATGTTCACGAGAGAGTAACACAGTATAAATTTTCACAATATCCCTGCCACTGCCAGTGGCAGTGCTGAAAAGAGTGAAAGAATATGCAGAATATTAATTTATTGTTTGAAGATGCTACAATACATAACAATAGAATCAAAGAATGAATTGAATGAACGAATGGCTGTGTAACCAAAGCAGCATACAGTAATATATTGTATAGTTGTTATATGATATTATTATATATATGAGTCCTCCTTTATCTACTGCTATGGTGCTGCTGAAGTGGAGGACTGACCAAATTCAGGTTTGATTTCCTCCAGCTGGTGCACAACCTCTTCCATATCTGGCCTTGAAGATGGGTTAGGATCCACACAATGCATAGCCAATTGTAATGTGTTAAGCAACTCATCTCCAGAATTGGAAGCTTCTTTCATCAATTCCAAGTCAAAAACTTCATTAGTCCACTCTTCTTTCACAATGGAAGCAACCCATTCAGGAAGGTCCATCCCATTGTCTGCAGTCATGGGTTCTCCTGGTGCCTTGCCAGTCAGAAGCTCCAGCAGGACAATCCCAAAGCTGTATACATCTGTCTTGGTGGTGGCTTTCTTCAGTTTTGTGAGCTCAGGAGCCCTGTATCCGAGAGCCCCTGCTGTAGCAATCACATTGGAATTTGCAGCAGATGTCATCAACCGAGACAAGCCAAAATCTGCAATCTTGGAGTTCATGTTTGCATCCAGCAGGATGTTGCTGGAAGTGAGATTTCCATGAATGATATTCTCATTGCTGTGTAGATAAGCAAGTCCTCGCCCTGCACCGATTGCAATTTTCATCCTGGTGTGCCAATTTAAAGGTGTCTCTGGGCCTCTTGCTGCCAAGGAAAAGAAAAGAGTATCGGTCAGAGAATTCCAGAATAATGTCAGCTGATATAAGACCCAATTAATTTGGGGTGCATTTCCTCTGAATTGGGCCATATACAAATAAAAAGTTAAAACTAATTTCATTTACAGAAATCACATTTCAATGTAAGCCTAAATTTATCAAATGTGCTCTTTTTAAGGGAAGAAAAATACCATGAAGGAACGCTGCAAGGCTTCCACCAGGCATGAAGTCAAAAACCAACAGTTTTTCATCTTTAGGTCCCCAATAATAAGCTCTTAGAGCAAGCAAATTAGGATGCCTGATCTTCCCAAGCGCATTGGCTTCTGTCTCAAATTCTCTTTGACTCTTTGCTATTCGCTCCCTCAGCCTCTTCACTGCAACTTGATTCCCATCCTCCAGAGTAGCCTTATACACAGTTCCATAAGTGCTCTTGCCCATTACTTCTGCAGTGGCACAAAGTAGGTCATCTGCTGTGAACACCAGAGGACCATCAAAGTGTACAAGCTTTCCTCCTACCTCTCCTCCCTCGACCCCGGCAGATGGAGTAGCAGTACCCTTCTCTCCGGAAGCTTTTCCAGCAGATTTCCGACCCAAGAAACAGAAGAGGATAACTAAACAAATGATCATTATCAAGCCAAGGGCGCTCCCAAGAATAATCAAAATAAGCCATATGGTTTTGAGTTTTCTTCCCTTCTTTGATGGTGAGCTCGATTGAGATGCTGTTGGAGACCCATTTGGTGATAACGACTGATTACAGGGGGCTTTAATATCGTATCCGCACAGACCCAAATTCCCTGCAAAAGAGCTAGCATTGAATTTTCTTGCCAAGGAGGATGGGACAGGACCACTAAGTTGGTTGTCAGAGACATTGAAGCTCTTAAGATTTCTTAGCCTTATCAGAGTAGATGGGATAACGCCACTCAGATTGTTAATTGATAAATCAAGTAACGACAGACCAGTGATATCTCCCATGGACAGGGGAATCTGTCCAGTCATATTGTTCTGTTTCAGGCTTAGGACTACCAGCTTGTGAAGATTTCCTATTTTGCTGGGAATGGTATGGCCAATCATATTGTGACTTAAATCCATCTGGTTAAGAGAAGTAAGATTGCAGAGCTGTTCACTGAAACTTCCATTCAATCTATTATAAGGCAGGTCAAGGATTTGGAGCTGTGTAAGATTACCAATCTCAGACGGAATGGGTCCTTGAAGCTGGTTGTGCCTCAGAAAAAGCTTCTGAAGCTTTCTCAGATTCCCCAGTGAAGTGGGAATGATTCCTGAAAATGCATTGTTCTCAAGATTCAAGTACTGGAGCTGGAACGCCTGTTTTCCTTCACCCCATGTATTAGGCAATGAGCCCTGGAGATTGTTATTCTGGAAGTTTAGAAATGTCAGAGAAGGATTCCGAGCAAGGTCCGCAGGAAATGACCCAGTGAGGTTGTTGAAGCTCAAGTTAACTCTATAAAGTTTGCTTGAACTTCCCAGTCCAAGAGGAATAGGCCCAGTCAATGAATTGTTACTCAGATCCAGGCCTTGAAGGGCAGGAGAATTGCCAATCCCTTGAGGAATGGTACCAGAGAGCCTATTATTAAAGAGGTACACACCCCTTAGGTTCTTCAGAACAGACAGGGAACTTGGCACTGGACCGGCCAAGGCATTGTCATGCAGATTCAGCTTTCTCAATGCAGTGAGCTGACCCACTTGCTCAGTAATACTACCTCTCAGACCCCTCCATGGAATCTGTATGGCAATCACTTGGCCCTGAACACATTTGATTCCAAGCCATCCTCCAGAACATGCTCCAATCCCACTGTCATTCCAGCTCCTCAGAACACCTCGAGGATCATCAAGGGCATGCTTGAAGGCCTGAAGAGCCTGATAATCCTGCTGTGTCACAATGATCCCATCATATTGCCCTGAAACACTCAGCAAAAGTGTGAGGAAACAACATAACCAGCTTACCACCGCTTGTTTCTTCCTCTCCTCTCCCATAGCCCTCCCAAAAGAAGCTTCAGCACTATATCTCCACAGGACCCTCCAGGGACAATATGCAAACCCACAAGCACAGTTAAAGAACTTCACAGCTCCAAGCTGCTTGACAAAAACAAATCAAAACAAGGAATCAGTATTACTGTATCACCAACAAGAACAGCTAATCTGCTGTCTCTGCTAATCCCTCCACATCATAAATAAACCAAAAAGAGTAATGCGTTTTCCTATCTTCAGCAAGATATTGCTTGAACATTAAATACATATACATTGTTTTTGCAATACATTGATCACAGAAACTAAAGCATGTACTGCTTCTGCAATACCAGTCTCATCATTTCTATACTGGAAAAAAATCAAAACAACGTTTCTTTTAACAGAAGAATTTGAACTCCTTGGGCATATGGCTTAGGGGATTCTAAGGTAAAACCCATATAGTAATGAGCTGAGAATACAACCCGGTCTATTTATGATAAGCTCCCACACTCTCACCAGTCTACTATATGGGCACAGATTGAGATCAAATTTGGGTTAGTTGTGGTAAACTCCTACAGATCAACCTCTATACCACAACCCAACTGACATGAAAGGAGTATGCATCACTGAAACTTGCTTGAGATCACCCATCCTAATACTACTGCTCTAGCCCAAATTCTATTCTGATGAGATCCTTTACATAAACACACTGGTCTGATACACTTTACAATACCATTATAAACTATAACAAATGAACTCAATAGAAACGAACACAGAAAGCTTCAAATCTACTTACATTCACAGCGCAGCAACTAAAGTTCAACAAGTGCTTGCATACCAAAACGAAGGAGCTAAATAAGTTACATTACATAACTGAAGCATTCCCAGTGGTAAAACCTCTTAAAAACCTCCAACCGCCTCGTCCCTTCGGCTCTGAATATCAGGAAACTAATGAGGAAAGTATTAAAGGAAGAGACCCCATGACTTAAACTCACCAATGACCTCCACCTCTACTTCTAGTTATCTTCATCATAATCCATTTACATGTGCAGATGGGGTTGTTTTTTCGGCCTGTTGATGTTCAGAGACAGCTGGGCTCTGGTCGGGCTGAGCAAACGTAATTTTTATTGTTCTGTTGTTATGAGCTTAACGCATCTGCCACCCACCGTTGGGAATGCTACATAAAAAAAATACGGAAACCCTAAATTTATGAGTATAATATTTGAATACCTGCATTGATGGGCGTTCACGAGTCAGAGGCTGTCACACGCTTTGACTGTAACGGCTATAATTTTGGTGCCTCTCAACGGCTACATCTTCGCTCTCCAACGGCCACTGTTTTGGGCAGATAAATTCACGGGAAACGACCACACTCCGTTCATTTCTTAATTTATTTATTTTCAAAATTTTGATATTATATTAATAAACAGTACAAAGAGATGCAAGTAGGTTAAAATAACAGTCGTGGAGTACGTTAAGGATGATTTACAAATTACTATATTTAGTAGTTCGTTAAAACAATTAGTTAAATATTATCCAAATAAATTTTAAACGGGTTTCCGCTGAAAAATACTAAACGGGTTATTTGTGTAAAAACTATTTAAATATAAGACGATGACAAGGTAAATAGATTAACATTAAATATTTTCATTTACAAAATTTAAAATAAGAAAACAACGTAAATGTATCTGAAGCACATTAAGTCACAAGATGAATGTGTTTATTTATTTATTTTGAATTAAATGTTAAATCTATTAAACAGAAGAAACATATAATAATAATAAAAATATCTATTTGGTCTTTTGTTTGTGGGATAAAGAATTCCTCTAAATTGAACGGCGATTTATAGAAGTGTACATATTATATTCTATTTTTTTTTTTATATATCACTAAATATAGTTTTTATAACAATTTTTTAATATTTTTAATTAAAATAATTTTTATCAATATATATAATAAATAAAATTGACTTTAAATATAAAACTTAATTTAAAAATCATCATAACTCTCAAAACTAATTTTACCATATCCTTATAACCAATCTTCATAAAATGGCCCAAATGTATAAAATGGCCCAAATGTATGAATGTTGACCTTTTAATCAAAACTAATTTTACCATATTATTATAACCAATCCTCATTAAATAACCCAATAGTATGAATGTTGACCTTTTAAAAATCATTAACGGGATCAATCGCTATGCTTATTCTTACTGTGTTTTTTAAATAATGAATGGATTAATAACTAAACTAAGTTTTATAAGATTTAGTTTGAGGAATTATGGTCGTCAATATTATTGAATATTTGGCTAGTTTTATATTAATAAATACTACATTTAATTCTCTCTATATTCAAATCTTTTTAAATGAGGTGTATTGTATATGTTCTTTTTAAACTTTTTTAAACAAGGTGTATTAGTTTTTTTCATAAAAAATATAACTTATTATTAATAGGTAAATAGTAATGACAAGAGCAACATCCAAGCATAAAAACAGCCCAATATAGAGTAATAATGGAACAGAAGTGATCACTAAACTAATGGCCAGAAATAACAGTCACAAAAAGATAAGTTCAAAACATCGTCTCAACAAAGAGAAACCATACTCCAATGGTTGAAACAAAAGGAGAAAACCAACCAGACATATGGCCACAAGCAGCTGATAGCTAGTTGATACAACAAACCGAACAAAGATAGCAGATACAATAACCGGACCGAAACCGCCCCCCAAAACCAAAGGAAAATAACACCCCCAACACCCTGCATAGGAGTACCAAGTGATCCAATAAAGAGAGTCCACCGACAAGTCCAATGGCCCAACAAGATGTTGGTAGGAAAAAGGAACTAATCACCTGCAAAAAGATAAGTGCTGCTAACATATAAATAAACCATAACCGAGTAACAGGAAAATAGAAACAAAAACTATGACCGATAGAGAACCTCAGAACCAGAGGAAAAGCGTTGATCATCACACCACTCTTCCCACAACAAGAAACCCTTCGAAGAAGACAGGGTCGATTTTGATAAAGCATTCGCTATTTGATTGTGTTCACGGAAGACATGAGTGAAAGTGATGCTCTCAAAACAGTTTATAAAATGATGCACCTCCTCCAGCCAAAAGGTAAGGACTAACACATTAAGTGAAGAAGTATTCTTCGCCCAAGAAATAATAACCTTTGAATCACCCAATACCTGAAGGGATGATAACTCTTTTAACCGAGCAAAGTGGAGCAACAACCATAAAGCAATAAGTTCACTACGGGTATTGGAACCACACCCAATATTCATCTAGATTCTAAAGTGGCAGGTATCAGTCAGAAACAGAAGCACGCCAACACCACTAGTACCATTGCCCATTTGTGTTGCCCCATCGAAAAATCCACAAGGATAGGATAAGGTGTATTAGTTTATGGCCACAAATTTAACTAGTATAGACCCATTTAACTATGGTTCTACAGATCAAATCTCCAAACCTTTCATCACTAAACTACAATACACGTCCCTCTCACTAATATGTTACAACACACTTATGCAATATGCATGCATTCTTATTCTTATTTTATTTTTATTTTTATTAAACAGATAAACACTTCTCCCCCACCTTCACTAATATGTTTTTTTTTTCACAGAAAAATATAACTTACTATTAATATGCGAAAACCTTCACTAATATGTTACAACACACTTATACAATATGCATGTATTCTTATTCTTATTCTTGTTTTTATTTTTATTTTTTTTGTTTTATTTATTTTTATTAAACAGATAAACACTTCTCCCCCACCTAGACTGTAAAAATGTGCTTATTCAATATAATAAAAATATTTTTATATAATATTTTTAAAATATATATATGTATATAATCTAAACCCTTCATTTGAAAGTCTTTTCAATTAAAATTATAAACCTTAAAACATGGTTTAAAATCATAAGTAAAATGTAAAATTAAATCTTCGGTTTAAACCCATTACAAAACCATTACAACCTGAACCACATAGAATATTAATATAGAATTTTTTTGGAGTATATAACCTGTATTAAAAAATTCCAAAAATTCTATACCCATTTTTTTCAACAGAAGAAATTCTATTCTATACCCGTTATAAATGGTGAAAGTCCAGATTCTCCAACATAAAATAATGTTTTTCCAATATTTTTTTAAATTTTTTATGTCTTCATTTTAAACCATTCCAAAACACACAAATTATATTTTTATGTTCATCACATTCTTTTTAACATGAATGCAATGTTTTTCCAATATATTTTTTAATTTTTTATATCTTCATTGTAAACCATTCCAAAACACATAAATTATATTTTTATGTTCATCACATTCTTTTTAACATGAGTCCAGTTTCTAACATCATTAATTAAAAAACTCTATAACGGTAATTAAATATTAATAATTTAATAAAAAATAAAATTAATAAATAAATAATTTTTTAATTTTAATTTTTTTATCCAAAACTATAAAGATGAGATGATTTAGTATTGAGATTATACAATCTAAATAGAATAAAAGTTTTTAAAGACTTTGAATCCATCTTTACAATACAAAATAAATTGATAAAAAATTATGATCAAGTAAAAGATTATAGTGTGAAATTTTATCAATAATAATTTAAAAATCAAAATCATCTATAATTTTTAGACCATTCCTTTTTTTTTTACTTACAACCAACTTTTTTTAATTCTAAAAAAATCTACCTCTTTAAATTTATCCTTGTTTTTATATGAAAATCTTCCACACCTCTGTCCATTAGATTCCCATCGTTGAATTTATCCTTTTTTCTATATGAAAATCTTCAACACCTCTCCATTAGATTCCCCTCATTATAATTTGTATGTATCTCCTTGAAATTTATGCCTTATGTATGACCAAAGGTGATGTGTGCCTTATGTATGTGACTCCGTGATCCCCTGACACCTTAGAGACGTTAATTTAAGAAGCATCTCCTTGGTTTATTTATTGGGAATGGTAATTCATTGGTTCTCCCTACACCAACAGAGTCGTTGCACGGGAGCAGAGGAAGTGGTGGGGCATTTGTATATGATTTCGAGGGGACCATAACGACCTTCGACAAAACCAAGGACTTTCTTTACACTTATTCTATGAATGGAAGGTATTTGTTGCCTTCAAGATTTCTAATTCCTCACATTCACCAATACCATTAGGGTAATTGCTAATTTTTATTAGATAGTGATTAATGTATTCTTAGTAAGGGTCATTAATTGCACGTGTTGGTTAGGGTTAGGATTAGGATTAGATAATCTAATGTAATCGTAGCACTTGGGCCGGTGTTGTTTTCAATTGGAATTCGGGCTCATTTAAGGAGAATCTTGGTGAATGGATCAATGTAGCTGCCCTTTGGATAACCCTTCCTTGTTTTGTGGCATGGGAGGTTTGGAAAGCCTGCAATTTGCTTATCTTTGAGGGAAAGACACCCAACCGGTCCTGGATCTGTAGTCGTGTGGTGGCATCGATCATTGATTATAATTTAGACTTTCCTATTGGTGACTGTCGACATAGTTGTGCTCTCCGCCCGACGCCTTGTGCGGTTAGTGACTTTCCCTGGGGTGCATTTGATGGTGCCTCACAATTGGATTTGAGTATTAGTGGAACTGTTGTTGTTCTTTATTTGGTTGAGAATCACCTATTAAAACTATGGATGAATTGCGGGGGGGGGGATCCAACACTAGAAGTGAACTTATTGCACTTTGGTTACTACTCTATGTGGCTTTTGAGCGTAAGATCCCGTTACTCCATATTCGTGGGGATTCTAGTCTGATCATCAGCTGGGCTCGAAATGCTTGCTCCATCAAAGTCATCCAGGTGGCATATTGGTTGAGGGATACCAGATGCCTTATCAATTGCTTTGGACCAATTTCTTTTGTACATGTGTTTAGAGAATACAATACTCTGGCCGATGTGCTTTCCAAACGAGCTTTAATGGTTCCGGAGGGCACGATTTTTGTGGAGGAATGGTGCGACGACATTTTATGTGACTGGTCTACTATGGCTATTTTCTGAGTTTGGTGGAATACTATGTGTGACACCTCCGTTAGCATTATTTACTCCTTTCGTCATGTAGGTCCATAGCTTCCTTTGCTGGCGGATGGTATTGTGTTCTTATTTGGTCTGGTATATATTTGCTGGTACTGAGGACCGACTCGGATGCATTGGCTGTTGTGACCTCCTCCTAGTACTTTGGAGTGCTGTCACGTTATATATTTTTGCATATGTTGTGGTTTTGTTTACCTTTTCCATGGACTAGAACTGATTGTTTCCTTGTTGTTGGTATCGATGATGGGGATTTACTTGTGCGATTTGTTCTCGCTGGTATTTGGACTCTTTGGTACTTTTTTTTTTTGGGCCAGTATCTTTTTTGGGTTGGTTAGTGTTTATTTTTGGCAGTCTTGGACTGTTCCTGTTGTGAACTCTGTAACTCATTTTACTGTTTTTAATATAAATAGTATGTCATTTTTCGAGTGAAAAAAAGAAGTTCATCTTTTCAAAGTATATATATGTTATTTATGGTTATTGAGGTATGAGGTTACCCATCAAACACCTTTTTAAAAATGTTGTGTGATTTATTATTTTGAATAGTTGGTTTATATATTCATTAATCATAAATGTATCTAGTGGTCATTAATTTAATTTAATAATGTTTATGGATCAAATTCAAACTTAAAACTATGATAATAAAAAAGAGAAATGGAGCATCTAAAGCAATTCTAAAATGATGGAGCTCAATACATCAAGATTGCGCTTGAGAAGAAGTTAGACAAAGATGAAAAGAGGAGATACAAATATATAAGACTAAGCTCAATTCAAAACACCTTGTGAGGAAATATAGGAGTCAATTCTCTTATCATTTGAGTTCAAGAAGAAGTGAGTAGTGTGTCGTAATGAATCTATATTATGAGTAAATCTTGTGCTTTGGATTATAAATGATATTCAATGTTAGTGTTCTTTTGCAATTCGATGAGAACAATATGTTTCTTCTCAAGGGACCCAAGAAATGTCAATGTTTACAAAGAATCAAATGTTTAGAGTGGGGAAATTATATTGGAATAATGTTTGAAAAGGAGCCACTGCTGGTTGAATGAGAAGGGTTCAGATAAGGTAAATTGGGCCAAGGGATGGATTATTCGAAATAGATTGGATTGAAGTGGGAACTATAGTCAAGGTGAGTCAGGTAGGCATGTATTATGGATTGGTTTCACTAGTAAACCTTTTCTTTTCCAAAATGAGGTAGTGTATCATGTAAGGGTCATCTCAACAATATTGAAAAAGAAAGAATAAAAAATTGTTGAAGTGTTAGTTGGAGCTAGTCTATTTGTTTGAATTATTGTGATATTAAAACAAGAGGTATCAACCTTTTCTTTTCCAAAATGAGGTAGTGTATCATGTAAGGGCCATCTCAACAATATTGAAAAAGAAAGAATCAAAAAGTGTTGAAGTGTTGGTTGGAGCTATTCTATTTGTTTGAATTATTGTGATATTAAAACAAGAGGTATCAAGTGGCATTGGATCCAGTGGTATGTAATAACATCTTCTAAAACTAAGTATAATCTATAATGAAAAATACAACACATCTCTTATATTCTTTACAATGAATCTAGGATCTCAAAGTATGAGGATATCTAAATACACGAGATATCTATCACATATAATAAGTTGAACAAAGAAAATTGAATAATTTTACTTGTTCATGTTCACTATGTATATATTAGGGTGTAGTCTCAATATTCTACGTTTTCAATCTTTTCCGAACATTTTTTCCGTTTTATTGTTCTAAATTTTTAAAAAAGCTTAGAATCACTTATATTAGCTATGGAAATTGTATAATTCGGGTGTCATGGGGGTATTCGAGGGTGCTAAATCTATTTATGGATTCAAAAACACAATTTAAACACTTCCAAATTTAGATTTTACCAAATTTTTTTTACCCAATTCCGACCAAAACCACAATAAAATCCAAAACATAAAATAATAGACTACTCCATATATTAATCATAATATATAAATCAGAAGGTATAGATAATCAATCTCAATCCTTGATTTATGAAAACAAAACTTGAATTATTGAAGATGAGAGTAAAAGTTATGAAAGTGTTGACCTAACATAATTCAAAATGATGATAGAATCATTCACAATTTAAAGACAAACACTATATTAATGAGTAAGTTTAGGAAAAGTAATTATTTTAGTCAAATCCATATATACTCTAATAGATTCTAATAGATTTTGTGTAGCCTTCTCAAAAATTATTTGATTGAATCTTTTTTAAATAAATAAAATTAAAGTTAAAAATATTGATAATGAGAGTCATGACATTTGTATAAAGTGTTGATTGTTATTGGGTGTAATTTTAGTGGTCGGAAGGAAAGTTGTTACCTTCTTCATCTAAATTCTGATCATCTCATTTTATAACATCTTTACTAGTGATTATTTTATAATATGATATGTGCTCTTTTGTTTTTGTCGAGACAGAGTCTTGTCAGATGTAAGATGTAGTATGTAAGTGGACTGTTTTTGTTATTTTTTGGTTTCGAAAGCCTTTTAAGTCTAAACCTCTTTAACTTTGATTTTATTAAATAACAAGTTACTAGTTACTAATTTTTTTTCTCTGGAACAAAAATATCTTCACTCTTAATGAAGAAATTGTTAATTACAATAGATACTCATGCCTTGTATCCAAAGGGTAAACCTAAAACTCTGCAAAAATAATGAAATAGTGATCCCTTATCTCTAATAATTTATTAAAAAGCATGGGAATATGGACCAAGTAAAGGGCTATTCAAAACCCTCAATGCAATAATGAAAGAACCTACTTTGAAATCAAGTGGAATGGTAGGTCTCAAATTAGGTAGAGAAAGTAGGGCAAATGATACTTTTGTGTAAGGAAGGCCCTCATTTTATTCCTTGCCTTTGACACGTATGCTTATAAAGTAAATGGGTCCTCTACCTACATCATCCTCTTAGGTGTACCTCATTTCCAATGTATGTAACTTAGTAAAGTCATTTGTGCCAGTAGTTTTATAATATCGAGATAATTATTAAAGACACTTTACTTTATAGCTATTGAATTGAATAAGTCTCCTTGAATATAGAAATGAATGTACCATTCTTCTCGTATGAATGAACTGCCACGTGGTGATTTAGAAAGTGTAGATGTGATCGGACAAGGATCTCTGGTCCATTTCCATGCCACCGTCAAAGTGCTAATTTAGGTAAATGTTAAAACATTTTTTTATTATGTTAATATTTATGATGTACATAAATGTTAAAAATCTTTATGTTAATATTCATTAACATAGTAATAAATAAATGAGAAAGTGGACAATTTTTTTTATATTTTTATATTTTATGGATGGTAAATGAATAAAATGTAAACTTGATTAAAGAATATTGAGAGGAGAGATTTTATATTTTGAAAGAACACTTAAAATAATATATATATATAAGTTGAAAATGAACAAACTTAATCATTTTTTAAATCTTTTCCAAATTTTATAAGAATTTTGTTGAAAGTTATGATTTTATTTCATTGAAGGGAATTTTTACCATGAATCTTTATCTTAACTCATTCTAAAACACCTCACTTCTTCTAAATTTAGAAAAAAAAAAGAAAATCACTGTTAAACTTTATCTCAATGAAAAAAAAAAAGACTTCATTATAGAATTTATTTAGTTTTGGAAGTTGTTATATATTCAATTTGATTCATGAGAACATCATGAAACTTTGTTTGTTAGTGAGGATTTTAACTCATTTTACAAAAACTTATAGAACTTTATCTCTTTTTAAAAAGTAGACTTTATGTTCGCTTTTGGTTCGGTAAATTTTTTTTGGAAAAAATTGAAAACCTAGAATATTTAGACTACACCTTAATGTTGTGATGGCTAAATGTTATTTTTAAATTTAAATTTATGTAGTTTTTAACTTATTTAATGGATTGTTTTAAAGTAGAGTTTAAGGTAAGGTCTTTGTTTTACTTTGGCTAAAGTTCAAGTCTACATAAGTTCTACTAAGTTATTAATAGTTATTATGATTAGCACCTAATAACCTTTTATCTAAATATTTTTGTTTTTGTTTTGTAAGTTAGATATGTTATATTATTTTACAAAAGAAAACCATACAAATTAAAAAGTGCCACTAGGGAAACCATACCAACCATAGAAAAAAGGCATTGTCATTGTTTTGTCTTCTAATTTTAAAGTCTATGTCTCCGGTAAAGCCTAAATTGGTTTAAAACCTATAGTAGCTACCTAGAATTGTGTCTGCCTAACAATGACAATGAAAAGACAAAAAATAGACACCTTCTACAACAACCCTAACTGGGAGTATCATTGTCAAAAATCAAAGAGAAGGGCACCTTGAGACTAGCTACAAGCTTGCTTGGGGAAACATCAAATTCTAGACCTGTAATGGTCTTGATGATTTCATTTGTCTTCCTGTCTAGATTCCTAATCTACTCCTAAACCTCATCTAATTGTGGTAAAACCCTGGTGAGCTCCTCGCATGTAGACTTTAGGGCCTGTCCCAAAAGCACCTTCATTTCCCAGAAGAGGGTTAAGGTTTTGTAATATTTTGTTTCCCGAGTTTGGGACGAACCCACATCCTATGCCCATGGTCCCATTTCCCCTGTGATTTCTCCTATTGAATATAGTGCTGCTCCATTTATATTCAAGTTTTCATCCTTTCTATCTTCTTAACTATTGCCAGTGGACTATGCTTCCAATACGATTCCTCGACTTCCTCAACATCTTTCATTGCCCTGGTTTGAGGGTCTTTCCTAGCACCCCCTCTATCCCTAATTCTTGATCGAGCCATTATTTCTTGAACCTCTTGAATAATACAAAGACGAAAGAAAAAACCCTAGGTCCCAACCTCAACTGCACAAATTCCTCCTAGCTTAGAATCTACACCAAGGATAGTGTCTTCTGGAAACGCAATGAGGAAAGGGGGGTTAAAATACCTGTAGAACATGACGATCCCACATAGATGTTGCATCAACTATGAATATTGGCCGAGACATAGACCCTGGTTTGTGTTATCCTCCTTCATTTCCCCTATAAACGACCATGATTTATGTTGCGAAACCATCATAAAAGTTATAGTTTGGAGAAATTGCCAACTGCCAGCAAATCCCATTGTGTTAATACCATGTACCAGAGTTTGGTCTTTCATCTTCCACCTTGTATGTCTCATATGGTCGTGTTTCCAATTGTCCAAGGAATCCACTCTCACAAACCACGATTTTGGGGTTTGGCATTGTAGTAATCAAATGGATATAATGAGTGGGTTGAATTACCCAAGTTTTCCCATAAAGCATAGGTGACCTACATTCAACCATTTGGGTCATGATGAATTTTAATTCATGAATTACATTCAACCATTTGGGTCATGATGAATTTTAATTCATGAATTATATGTAAAGACTTTTCCAAAAGTGCCTCATGGAAAAAGGCATGTCGGAGACATTCACTTCTCACATTTAAGTGAATAGAAAACCATGCAATGATATTTTTCAAAAAAAACTATATACGATTAAGATTCGACATTGAAAGGAAAAATAATTATTTAAATTGCACATATGTGGGTTGTTAACTTTTAAAATAAATAGCATTTATAATAATTTTTGTGTCTTCACCTCATGTTCACGAATAAAATATTTTTATTCTAAAAAGCAATTTCCTTTTATTTATTTATTATCAATTGGAGTGTTATAAAAAAAAATTCCTAATGGCTAGGGCTTACCATTAACAGATTGGAAGACATAAATCTAATCTAATCTTCTTAGAGGTAATGATATAGATTCATTTAAGATATCATAACAATAAGTAAACAATCATTAAATGGAAATAGGACGTGGAGGATAATCTGTTTTCGAAGGTTGTCCTATCATTGCTCTCACATTTGAGACTTGACATGCTCCAATCCAAGGCTGTGGGACCTACACAAGAAATATCAACCTTTCTCAAAGCTTGTAGCATCAACAAATATATGAATCAATTCAAACATATAAACATAATTATGAATAATCTTGACTAACCTACTGAGGAGGTTAGCTCTGCCTAACCAATAAAGATTGAATAGTATAAAACTTAGACACAAAGTTGGTGAGGGAGATTAGAAATATCTATTTAAATGAACTACAAGAATAAGATACATTTTACCTCACCATAGCTACATCACCTTTCGAAACCGTAGACTAGGTTCCTCTACACTCGAACCACTCACTCTCCAAGCTCTCAATATCTTCATCTTCCAATGATGTATAAAGTAGAAGCCACATAAAGAGGGATGAATTCAACAACAAAGGGAAAGATAACCTAGGGAAAGGGGTCATTGAGGGGGAAATAGGGCATACAGGCTCAAGAAGATAGGGAAATTTCTTCCAAAAAAACCTTAGATAGGGTGTGATCTCCCCTTTTGGTGGATGGTTAAGATGGTTACCAAGTAGTTTGAGGAGCTATAACTGAGGCCAACCGTCTCTAAACTAATTCATTTCATGAATTCTTATTTTTTTGTGTAATTTTCTTGGCCTAGATCCTTGCAGAAAGGAAAGGAGCGTGGCCAAGTACCTTGCTTGGTGGCCAAGTACCTTGCTCAAGGAGGAAGTGTGTGGGGCCTCAAATTACTCGTATTTCAGGGATTTAAGCTAGGAAGAAAGGGGATTGCATCTTGAGTGTTCTGACCATCATATAGGCTCATATTCAAGGCTTCTTCCATAATAATAAGTTCATTTCAATGAACATTCTTGGATACTTATGTGTCATTTTGGGAGATCATCATCACAAACATGGAAGTGTTGATTTGCACTATAATAGATGCCCCCTAATGTGTGAGGTCAGAAGATGAGTTGATGGTTGAACTACATTATATAATTCCATGGAAGGGAAGCCAAGTGGTATTAAGGTGAAGGTTCCTAGACATTGGCTCAAAAAGGTACCTGCAACCGAGATGAAAGTGTTAGAAAAATAATCTTCCCCGATGCAAGCATACCCATGCTCATATGTAAAGAAACATGGTCACCAAATCAAGTACATTGTGGATCCAATATGTATATAAGAAGCAAAATCACGGCCATGAAAAGAGTACACAATGGATCCATGGAGTATATACAAAATGTTGTACCATGGCCACAACAATGATACCCAGTGGATCCATGTCAAGGGAGATCATTTCCACAAATAGATACAAAGTGGATCGATGTCTTAGTATATATGGAGAGAACAATTGGAATTGTAGTGAGTATAAACTGGTTCATTAGGTAATACTAATGTGAGATAGTGTATGGTACAGTCTTGCACAACTCGAAAAATAACAAAATGAGGGAGTGTTATTGTTGGCCCAAGGTCTTCTATCCAAAATGCCAAAAGGTATGAGTCCTAACCATGTGAATAGGCGATCTAAAATCAAACATAGGGGACATTGTTTGATTACTGGTCATAATGTAAACCTATAACAAACACAAGACAACTCATTGATAATGATAATGGGTGTCAAGGTACCTAGTACATTCTAGCAAGTGTGAATAAAGGCCTTGGAGTCAAACACTTATGGAATTTATCAAGCATGAGACATTGATGTATTCCCACAACCAATAGAGAGGGAACTTGCTGCTGACAACTATAAGCCCCAAGGTACTGTCAATTCTCTAAATTCCATTCCCAGAGAAATATGTGTTGCAGTCAATGGGAAAATATATGTTGGAAGGGGGGTATTGAGGCATCCTCCATCAACCAACACGAGGAAGTATCATAATTGATTTCATTTGGAAAGGACTTGGAATTTTTTTTGGAGTACAGACCATCGAGTACGTTCCTCACATGCAACATATGTGAATAGCGCACAAAAGAGACCCTATAAGAAATAACCAATAAGGAAATTTATTGATAGAGGCAAGGAATTCCACCAATGAGGAAAATGGAATCCAAGGTAAAAACATGAATCCCAAAATGTGAATAAAGGTCATGACATCATGAGATGGCATGCCAGTGGTTGATGACGAGATGACATCTGTTGAGCACAAGGTAACCTATTAATGATGTAAATAGGCCCAGGGTATTACTACTCTAGGTCAAAATATCAAAGCAATGAGTCATCGTCAATGAGACATGACCCACCAATGAGAATTCAATGGGGACCCTCCACACTAGCATGAGTACAAACATTGGTTATGATGATGCATACTAAGAACAACCTGGCAACAAGGAAGGGTGACATGCAAAGTAAAGGCGACCAAGGAATGGATGACACAGGTTAGGACAACCCTTGAACATTGAGCACGACACAATAGTGACATGGGAAACAATTGAAACAAAGGGAACAATGATATGAATCTGTAATCTAAACAATGATATGAATCTATAATCTAGGAGGCATTAACAGATTCTCCATAGTTTTTGGCAGAGTAACCTACCATAGGAGTATAAACTCTGTGATCATGGTTCAATTTCTAAGGCCATACTAAAACCCACTTTGTTGAATAGACTCAAGACAAGTGATTTGTTCAAGGGTGGTGTGACTTGCTGCCAAGATATAACAGATATTTGAAATCCCCCCCCTCTCCTTTTAAAATATTTGATTTTGATTTTTCTTAGTATTAAAGCCTTAAAAATAATAAAAGAATGCTATATTATAGTGGAAGAAACGAGTGTCACAAGGTATGCAACTATGTTCCAAGTGCATGGAACAAACCTATGCAAAATAAAATGAAAAAAGGTTTTGGGAAAGAGGTGGACACTCGTCAATGTGTTTCTTCCAATGATATAGTCTAGCATGCAAATTAATGAAATGGATGTGAGTGACGAGCAACATAATGAATGCAATGGTAGTGTGAAAGTTGTAGTGAAGCATTAGGCATAGTTGTGCAAGTAGCAATGAGAAAAGACAAATGCATAATGAACAAAAATGGGATCCTTATAGGGAATGTCCATAAATAGATGAGAAAGAGAGGCATGTGGCTTCTTCTGAAAGTCATGGTAAAACTAAAAAGGCTCCCAAGCCTATGATAAAAACTCAACATGGGCACCAAATGGAAAGAGGGTGCTGACTATGGTGTCCCATGTTAGGTAGGCCCTTTTGTCAGACTAGTGCAAAATGAAAATAAATATGGTTGATGCAACAATATCCAATAGGTTCAACCCTATGGAAAATTCAGGTGGAAAAAGGCTAAAATGCATTGTAACAAAGGGGAGGCCTAAACCTATATGAAATTTTTTGAGTATATCTTCCTAGATCGATCAACGTGTAGAAAATGATCCCTAAGCAACCATGAATCCAACTTAAAATTCTATATCCAAGAAACAACATACCGTGATCATATCTAAAAAAACTGAAATGAAAGATTTGATTTGGCTCAATTTGATAGGGGTATTTTCAACTTCAATATCTTAAACAATATTCATTACCGAGAAATATTCTACCAGCAAAGACACAAGAGCGCAAAGGTATGAGGACCTATAATTGATAAGATCAAATTCATGAGGAATATTGAAGTTGAAAGCAATAATGGAGTCTACAAGAATAGACTCATCATCGTGGGAGCCTAAGAATCTACTAAAAGAATCAAACTCATCAGGAACACCAAATTGTAGCTCAATGGCGGACTTTAAAGACTCAAAAATGTCACCATTCAAGGATCCACAAACAATGATATCAAAATCAAAAGAAAAATTGAGGCTAGATTTTATTGCAACTGGGTCCAATCCAAGGAGATGATCTTCAGAAAGGACGTAAATATCTAAACAAATGTTAGGCTCAATCATATCCTTTAGGATATTTTCACCATAGGGAAGGATGTTATCCTAGAGAGAACACATGCCAAGACATTCACTTGGACCAATAAGGGAAAGAACAAACTTTGATTCCCCCATTGGATAAATCACCTCGTCAAATATTGAAACCAAGTCCCAAGGAGGTAAATATGAATGTATAGGCTTCTTATCATTAGCAATTGGACACAAGGGATATAAGGCCACATAATTCACCCATGGAAGGGTAGTGTCTATCGAAACACTTTCAATAAAAAAAGGAGATGCTTGGTCTAAAGTCAGGTAATGAGGAGGCACTAGTGGATTTGAACCCAAAATCCGACGACCTCCGACGAAAAGGACTTTGTCGTCGGATTTCACCTTCAAATTTATGAAATTTGATGAGATTTTTAAAAATGATACAAGGTTACGTCGGATATCCGATGACATTCCGACGAATATTGACCATTGCCAAAGGATATCCGACTTAATATTGCCCTAGTATGGCGACACATACAACCGACGGCCAGGAAGTCAGTTATCCGACGGTCAACACTTAATTTAAAGTCGGATATCTTAGACGTGGACGTCAGATCACCGACGATCGTTCAATGCAAAAATGCCTGCCATTCGACGTTCTTAATCGTCGGTGGTATGGCAGAAACACCGGGTACTTTAGCCCGTTGAAGTCGGATAACTGACAACATCACAATGCAAAAATGCTTGCCATCCGATGTTCTTAGCCGTTGGTGGTATGGTAGGAACGTCAGATATTTCCCTAGTATGGCGAATATCCGACATCTATTCAGTTCGTCGGAAATTCGACGATATGTAATATTATAAAACCTATAAATTCCGAAACATTCTGGCATGTTTGCTATATAAGCACGCGATGGATTGCGGACTATTTTCGGCGGACTGTTTTTCATTATTTCTCTTGTTTTTGTGATTAAAGCGAGTGAAGTGTGGAGCTTGATTTTCTATGATCGATAATCTTCATTCAAGCTCTTTACAAGAAAATGTCAACTAGCAATATTCCTGATCCAGAGGAACAAAATCGACAATTGCTTGCTAGATTGTGGGAAGGAGTTGAAAGAAGGGGTGATGGGAAATGTTATTGTCCATGTAGTCAATGCAGGGGCTTTAAGAGGAGAAGAATTTTGATCACAACAACTAGAAAACATTGTGGGGAACATGGACATGCTGAGGGGGGACATGAATATCATCCATTTGTAAGTTTTGCATTATATATATTTTTATTTTGATTGCTTTTGTAAATGTATGTATTATTTTAATATTTCTTATATTAACTTTTATCTATTGATGGTTTCAATAGATTGGGACTAGAATGGATAATAAATATTATTTTAATATTTAATATTTATTATATTATATTATTTTTTTCTTGTGTGCATGTTGAATCTAGGGTATAGTAGAATAACTCATTTATTTGTTCGTTAGTGAGAGTAACCCACTCACCGGGGAAAGCACTTAGCTCTCTAGATTTGTGTCACTTTCCATGATAATAGAAATAACGACTATATTGGCATGTTGTTTCTCTTCTATTTTCTCTATAGAAACCATAGCATCGTTTATCTTATCTTAGTTTACAGTATGGGAAATTTTGAGTTATATTTGAGTAGCTTTGCTCAGTAATTGGGTCAATTTTTATGTTTCTTGGAAAGTTTGGATGCACCTATTTGACCAACAGGTCAATTTTTTACTTCTTTTATTCCAAAATCATTGATGTTATTACATTTTGCGTTTGAATTTTTTATATTAACTTTTATCTATTGATGGTCTCATGTAATTATAAAGGAAAGACATCCTATTGCATTTCGTCCGGAGGAAGTGCTTCCAGAACAAGTACCGGAGGAACATGGAGCTATGAATATTAATGGAGAACAAGTTAATGATCATATTGAAGAATATGATCATACTGATAACATAGTTGAAGATGATGTTACAAATACTTTGATCCATGATTCATTTAATGTTAGAATGGATGAGGATGATGATGATCATTTTGATGATATTCATGATATACCTCTTCTTGAGAAGGCATATGAACCACTTTATGAGGGCTCCAAGACAAATCTTCTCTCTGTTATATCGTTGATAATGAACTTGAAGGTTATGAATTATTTCAAACATACCAATCACACAAATGTTAAGGTATGTAATACATTCCATCACATAATATATATGATTGTCTAATAATTTTATTGTTAATTCATAAGTCAATTTAATACGGAATATGAAATGTGTTTCATTAATATTATTTCTATATTATATTAACTAGTAGATTTTTATTTTAATTTGTTGTAGCATGATAGGTGAATATTTGTTACCACTGTCAAATATTTTACCTCGCACATATCGAGATCTATCTGCCATCATGAAAAAAATTGGAATGCAGTATAAAGCAATTCATGCATGCCCCGATGACCATGTTCTATATTATAATCAGCATGAATTTGCAACAGAATGTCCTGAATGTCATATTAGTAGATATCGAACAGATCAAGTAACAAAAAAGGTGCCTCGCAAAGTCTACGTTATATTGCCATTATTCCACGTTTGCAACGACTGTTCAGGTGCAAAAACATAGCGCAGTTTATGGATTACCATGCACGGAACAGAAGTCAAGATGACATTATTCGGATTCCTGCAGATGGGTCTGCATTTAGAGATATGGAGGAAAAATGGCCTTACTTTAAATAAGAACCTTGTAATCTTAGGATTTCTTTGGCAGCAGATGGTGTCAATCCATTTGCAGAGATGAGATCCGTTTACTCCATGTGGCCTATTTTTGTTATCAACAATAAAATTCCTCCATGGTTGACAATAAAGAGGGAGCACATAATGCTGTCGATGATTGTTACAGGTATATTGTGTCTACATTTTTTTTTTATGTAGTGGTATCTCATTTATCGTATTTTGTCGCATAACGTCATATATATATTTAATGTTTTTCTATTGTGCAATATGGTTTATATATATAAATAGTAAGTCTCATAATTATATTTTTTATATGTTCAAATCAATCAGGTAAGTACCAAGTCAAAGATATGAATGTATATATCAAACCTCTTATTGCTGAGCTACTAAAGTTATGGAATGGCATCGCTATGTATGACGTATCTAGACCAATACAACAAAGAAAATTTCAATTCCATGCAATGCTTGTATGGACAATACATGATGCCCCAGGGTTAACCCATTTTTGTGGTATGTAATTATAAGTTCCACTTTATTTGCATTTAATTTTATGAGGTAGCTAGTTAATATACTACGCACGCATGTTTTTCTAAATAATCAAGTCATTTTGTATAGAATTATAACTGATCACATAGATATTCCAACTCTTTATGTAGGTCTTCAGACAAAGGGGAAATTTGCATGTTTAGCTTGTGGTCCTAAGATCAAATCTCGTCGTTCAAAAAGCTTAGGAAAGGAGGTGTTTGATGAGTATAGGAACTTCCTCTCTAAGAATCACAGGTATCAAACTACCGAAAAACATCTGTTCAATGGCAAGCAAGAGACTGCATTAAAACCACAGAGAATGACACCTCACCTATGGAAGTTGCAATATAATAGAAATCATCAAGGTACGTATGAATCATCGTATTTGAAATGTTATATTGTATTTTTTTAATTGTGTGTTATTTAATGTAATTGACATTGATTTATGTAATTTCATGATTGTCGTTCATGTGATCATGAAGGCATTAATGGGCTTCCATGAGGAATGAAAAATTATCCTAGACAATTTAGTAGGTTGCCCTACTATGAGCACCTACAAATTGCTAATCTATTTGATACAATGCATATCGGAAAGAATGTGACTGAAACATTATGGCGAATATTGGATGGAAGGAGTGACAAAGAAAAAATTGTCAAAATTTGCAAAGGCATTTAAGATAGCAACCATGAAATGAAAGGCGTCATTCAATTTCATAGTAACAAAGAGCAAATTAATATGAACTCACTTCCATGGATGTTAACAGACCAGCAAAGTAATGTTGTAAAAGAAGTCATTCGAAAAATTAAATTTCCCACCAGATTTTGTGCGAACATGAAGAATATCATAACAAAGAAAGGTGATTTCGTGGGGGTGAAAACGCACGATTGGCATGTCTTCCTGAAGGTAATTATTATGGTATGCATTTAATTTTTTTTCTTTCCTATTCTAGTGAATATGGTTGGTATTTTTGTTTGTCTACTCTTTGATGATAAAATGAAACGATTTGTATATTATTGTTACAGTATGTTCTACCTATCTCTATCCCGGACAACTTCGACAACAATGTCAAGCAAATAATATATAGTCTCGGGAAATACATGAGGTAAGTGGTGATTTTTTCCATCCACTTACTAGTGTTTGTTTAATTCAACATAGAACTTATATTTGATTTTCGTTCTATAATTCATGTTACGCAATATAATGTTTTTTTTTTTTAATCTCTTGATTGGGTTGTCATGTCACTTGTAGATGGTTGTCATCTAAAGAATTCCATAAAGAAGACATAAAGTATTGGAGGAGAGAAATTCCTCATCTCATGTGTGAAATGCAGAAGCATCTACCTTCGACATTTTTCAATGCACAGGAACACTACCTCATACACCAAGTTGAGGAGATTGAACTATGTGGACCTGTGCACTCAAGGTCCATGTGGATGGTTGAGAGGCACTTGAAATTTATGAAGGGTTTGGTTAGACAACGAGAATATGCTGAGGGTTCTATGATGGAGGGATATATGGTATACCAAAACATGTTGTATATTAGTGAATATCTTCCTATATTAGCATCAAAGCTCAATTTACGTCGCATTTGTGATCTGGACTCCAATAAAGATTTCGAAGGGGAGTACCTGAAGGGGAAAGGTAGATAGAGGAAGGTGAAAGGTAATATAACACATTTGACTGTTGATTTTTATGTAAATATATCATACATATTCTATTTTTATATTCAATATTTTGCATCAATTTAGAGTGTAATAACATACTTTCATGTTAAGTGACTATACATTTGTATTGAATTTTAATTCATTGTCATCAAAAAGTTGGTTGAGAGTGGGATGCAATTCATTTATACATCGCAAAGAATCTTGACTGGGTGAAGGTATGGATCGAACGATGTGAATAATCTGGTCATGGAATATCATGGGAAGGTGTGGTTTCATTGGTTAAAGCTGCACATCGCAATGGAGATACCAATCTAACACAAAGGGAAATCGATTTAGCAAGAGGTTTAAAAGATAATCAAGTAAGCATATTAATCAACCACACTATTTATTTTTCTGTAAAAAATATTGTCGTTGTACACACTGATTTTTTTCCCTGTTATATGGAATTATAAACATGCACTAGTTAATCATAAATATTGGATCATTATGTAATATTTTCCTGTATGGCTTGTTGTAGGTAAAACACCATAAGGCTATGTGGTGCAATGGCTGTAGATATCGCATCAAAAAGTTGGATGACATGAAGAAAACATTGGATTGTAGGATATGTGAAGTCTTTGAGGTGACCAATGTCTCTTCTAGAAGTGACAGACATCCAAAACTCTCTGAAAATCGATACTATGGGTATCTGGAAGACATTCTTCAGTGTGACTTTAACTCCTTCAAGGTATTTCTGTTCATTATTAAATGGTACAGGTGTCGATTGAATCCATGTGATCCTGATAAAACAATTATTGAACATGATAATGGATTTACCATGGTAAATACAAGGTTGTTTGAGCCAGGAACAGAGCCCTATGTTCTTCCAACCCAATGTGAACAGGTATTTTACTCTGAGGTTCCAGGTAGAGCGGGTTGGTCATTTGCTGTGAGACACGATCCAAGGGGAAGGCTGGTAAAGTATAATATAGATGAAGGTAATGAAGAAGTTCTCGAAGAAGAATACGTCGTTGAAGATGATCATGATCAACATGAGTTAGATGATAATGTTCCAGAAGAAAATGTCGAAGAATTTCTTGAATCAGATGATGTATCAGACAATGTCCATGAAGATGATATCGACGATGACATGCTGATCATAATTGACATCGACAACGATGATGATATGGCCAATCCTTACAATGTTGAATTTGGATCATCAGATGATACAGATGATGACTTGGATGGAGAAGACGATGAAGTCCATTGAAGTGTAATAATATCTACACCATATATTTTGAATATTTAATATTGCGATAGAAATATTGTTGTTTTTTTTTTTTTTTTTTCCTCCGGTACGTATAATAAATTAATTGTTTCTTAGTGTTTTTTCCATTTTCCTGTATGTTATAATTAGAAACATTGCTTGCTATATAGTATGACAAAAAACACATTTAATTTTTTTGTACATAGATATTTTTATCGGGTTATGGGGAATTGAGAGTGATGTGAGGGGGGGGGAGGGGCATAAGAGCTTCCACCTTCACGTGGTTGGCCCTATTTAGTAGAGAATATTAAATGGTTCTCTAAACAGAGAGAAGCTTATAAGTACTAAGGAAATGCACCTCCTGTTTGTGCTAGAAATTGTACCTAGACTACGAAGGTACAAGCTAGGACAATCATAAGCTTATGAACCTGCAATATGTAGGTCTAGGACCCAATCGTGGGAAACTTAATAGGTCTATGAACCTAAAATGTATTGGGTGCATATCCCTAGATATAGGAAACTTGGTGCAACATAGGAATTAATAATCGAATGTTGAAATTGAGGAATAGTGTAATGTCAAAGTATTTTATAATTCATTCAGCGGAAGGATTTTCCCTCTAAAGATGTTACATAGGAAAGACTTGAAGTACTACTAAAAAATCCAACACTACAAATGCTTTGCATCAAAGCAATTCAATGAATAAAGTTTGTTAGGATGTCTAAGAATTATCATCCATACAATTCTTAAGGTAGGTTTCCTTATCCTATTGCATAATAATGTAAGATTATGTGATAGTTTGGTTCTTGTTGCAAAATTATAACTATTGTTAGCTGGATTTTCACCCTTGAAGTTCATTGTGTTAAATGTTGTTATATTTTTACTATTGCTGACTATATTATTGTACTTGTACTTGCACAATTTATTGTTGTGGTGATTTGATTTCTGATTTTCGGGTAGCAAAGTTTGAATGAACTCATATCTAGTCAGGAATTTCCATTAATCTCAAGCAGAACCACATGCCTTGTTTCAAAGTACATCAACTATTGTACAAGTTTTTTTTCCCTTTGTTTGAGTGATGCATATTCATCGAACTATAATTATCATTGACACGCACTAGTATGATAAGGCAATACAACACAGGGTGTATAGCAGAGAGAGTTGTTCAAGAGTACAATTGAACATTAGTGCACGAAAGCTCTGCTATTTTAACATAAACTATAGCCTTATATCAGTAGCCACTATGCAATCTACTAGGTAGGGTTAGGCAATGAAACAAGACACCCAGGCCAATGCAAGGCAAGTCTAGGATTCCTAGCATGCTTTAGTATGTCTACATATTTCTAGAGTTTGAAAACTAATACCATAGCTCATTTGACCTAGAACATATCATGAGGGTTTGAGACAAAAAAAGTGAAATGTTGTACAAGGGTTTCATATATAGAGTTACCATATTTAGTCTACCAGTGTTAGGATATTTAGACACTTAGGAGTTAGTTAAGATCAACTTGTGTAATATATCCGTTAGGGATAGTGTGTTTCTTTAGTATGCATTAGTATGCATTTGTACATACTTAATCCGACGGTCACGATATGTTCCCGACATAGAGTGATCCGACGGCTCAACTTCTCTTAGATCAAACCTAACCTTGATCCGTGGCTTAACACTCGATTGGTCCATGATCTCTATTTAAAGAGCATGGAGGGTCATTGTTTAGTTGATCGATTATGAGAAGCTCATTTGTAACTTTCTTTCTTTGCATAATAAATTGTCCCGTAGAAGCTATTTGGACGGGGCCATGGAGTGTTTCCCTCAAGAGGGTTTAAACCATGTCAAAACATCGGTGTGTTGATCTGTGATCTGTTTGTGTGAAGTGGTTTCTCTTGGTGTTCAGTTCTTTGGTAGTACCCTGTGTACCCGAACATGGTATCAGAGCTTTTATGAAGAGCCGCTTCCGGTTATGATCTAGATCTTGAACTGTTGTTGCTGAAACTCGAAAGGGTTTCTGGTTCTGGCATTTCTGTGCATTTTGGGCTGTGGGAGGTGTTCCATTGCGTCCGAAGCATCATTTCCATTGGGAAATAGTTTTCGTTTGATCGAAAACGGTTCCCGGTTGCTCCAGAAACATGTATTTCATCAGATCTGAAGGTATAATGTTACAGTGACGCATTTTTTTATTTTCTATTTTTAAAAGAAAAAAATCTCATATTTTATCATTTTTTACTGTTAGATTTTTTTTGGGTTCGGATTGTTGCTTTCTTGTCTGCGTATGCTCTTTGTCGTGCACCTTGAGCGATCTCGGCAAATCAGAAACAGAAAGGGAAAGGGTTTTTCTCGGCTGCGTATGCTCTTTGCCGTGCACCTTGCGCGATCTCGGCAAATCAGAAACAGAGAGAAAACGTAGACTTTCCGGGAAAGCTAATGAGATCTAACTCCATAAGTGTGGAAAAGTTTTTTTTGTTTCGATTTGTGGTTTTACATACCTTTTAATCTAGCCCACTTGGTTCAAAGTTGCTTTATTCCTTAATAAGTCTTGAGTTCAAGTCTTAGGAAGTTACTTTTAAAATAAAAAGTGCAAGCACTTTCTATTTTCAAGTTACTTTATTGTAAAAGTGCATCTCACTTAAATAATAAAAAATAAAAATACAAGTGAGTCACTTAAGTTTTTTTTATTGTTGCACTATTTAAAAGTAATATCATTGTAAAAGTGAAATCACTTATTTTACAAAAGTGGTTCACTTAAAGCAACTTTCTTGTAAAGTGATTGTCAAAAGGTTTATCTTGGGAAGAGGGGGGTTCTGTTTTTGCTGGACATTCTCTAGCTGCCACGTTACTATTGGGGACATCTTCAACAGTTTCTTTGTTCAAGCATAACTTCATCATACAAAGTCAATTTTCAGTGCCGTTTTTTTTGAAATCGCCTATTTTTTCGAGCTCTTCACATCCAGACTATTGATTTATTCTTTTACAACCATTAATTTACAAATATGGCCACCCCTTGTGATATTCTACTTAACAGTTCCAACTATTTCTCATATAAATCTCGTATCGAGGATGTTCTACGAAGTAGGGGACTTTTCAGAATTACTTCAGGGAAAGAAACAAAACCCATTGATGATGATAAGAAAATAAAATGGGCAAATAGATGTGACGAAGCTCGTGGATTGATTGGGATGTCAATCTCTACTGATTTGTGATTCCACATATCTGGAATTGATGAACCTGATGCTGCTTGGGACAAGTTGGAATCTGTGTTTGGTAAATACAATGAAATTCGAGGTCACCAACTCGAAAATGAGTTGATTTCTTTAAATCCAAGTGACTTTTCATGCATTTAAGATTATTTATCTAAGTACAAAACTCTTAAACTCTTATGTGCAGAATGTAAGATTAAGAGGGAAGACAAACAATGCATTTATCATATTCTTTCCAAACTTGGACCTGCATATTCTGTTTTTGTATCTACATTTTACTCTATGAAAGAATCCTTGAATGCAACTCGCTATCAAGAGCCTAGTCTTGAATCCTTTTGTGATTCATTGATTAGAGAGCAAGATAAACTCATTCATCTTGGAATAATCAACAATGCAGATACATCTGGGAAAGCCTTATTGTCCCAACAGAAAGTAAAGTCCAAGCCTCCCAAGAAACAAAATTTTTGCAATAAAAAGTCAAACAAGGGTCCAAAACCCTCTCAGTCAGCTCCTTTTTTTAAAAATGACAAAAGATCCAAGCCAAAAGGCAAGAAGACCGAGCATCATTCCAACTATTGCGGGAAAGATAATCATGATGAATCTAAGTGTTTCAAGAAGATGGCAGCCTTGGAAGCAGCAATGAAGAAGCACCACATCAGCCTAGATTCGCCTTCAGAATCTGCCTCTCATGGACATGCACTTTGTGCTTCTGGTTATTCTTATAATGCATCTTCTTCTTCTACTTCAAATGAATGGCTCATTGATTCTGGAGCATTTTATCATATGGCTAAGGATCAAGCCATCTTTTCTACTATGCATGAATGTAACACCAAACAAATATTTGTTGGTGATGATAGATCTCTAAGTGTTGTAGGAGCTGGAACAGTTCTAGTAGATAATGGTCATTTTAGTGATGTACTATGTGTTCCAAGAATTTCTTGCAATTGGTTATCAGTCTATCAGATCACTCATTCTGGTGAAGGTAAAACTATGACATTTACACCTCACCAAGTTGTAATCAAGGATTTTAAAGATCCTCAACAAGTCCTAGATACCGGAATTGTTGATGATATTACCAGGTTGTACAAGTTTAACAAATTTGGGTCATCACCTTTCCCTTCAGTTTTTGTTGCTCATAGTGATAACTTGAGTAAACTTTGGCATGAGCAATTTGGTCACTTAAATTATCGCTCATTGCAACAACTATGTAAAGAAAATATGGTGACAAGTCTTCCGATGGTATCTTGCAGAGATGGTGTTTGTTCCGGTTGTGTACTCGAAAAACATCATTGGGACAGTTTTGACAAACGTGCCTCTTGGCACGCCTCGATTCCCTTGGAGCTTGTGCATAGTGACTTGTGTGGTCCTCTTCCATCTGCTTCCTTTTCTAGTTTCAAATATTTCTTAACTTTCATTGATGATTACACTAGACGCACTTGGGTTTATTTCCTAAAACTTAAGAGTGAAGTATTTAACATGTTCTTGGCCTACAAGGCCCTTGTTGAAAAGCAATCTGGTCATCAAATTATTAAGTTAAGATCTGACAATGGAGGAGAATATGTTAACAAAAAGTTCATTACTTTCTGCACTGAACAAGGCATCCAACAACATCAAACTGTTCCATATACACCACAACAAAATGGTGTAGCTGAGCGGAAGAACCGCACTTTAAAACAAATGGCTAATTGTATGATCCAATCTAAGGGACTAAGTCTTCAATTTTGGGATGAAGCCATTCATTGTGCAAATTACATAGTTAATCGCACCCCCACTAAAGAATTACAAGGTATAACACCGAAAGAAGCATGGAGTAAAACTAAACCTAATGTAAGTCACTTCCGTGTGTTTGGTAGTGAAGCATGGGCTCACATTCAGGATGAAAAACGGAAAGCATTGCAGCTTAAAAGTGAAAAGTGCATATTTGTTGGATATTCTGAAGATGTAAAAGGTTATAGACTTCTTCAACCACATTCTCATGATATAATCATTAGAAGATATGTTAAATTTGATGAAAATCTCTTGGCTTGCAAGCCTAAATCGGCGATTGTGTCATCTTTGCCCCGCGAGCCTGATTCGGTGTTTGTGCCTTCTTCTTCTTCTTCCAACTTCCTTGACAGGTTTCCAACTCCAGTTTCTGAAGATGACAGTGAGGATGAAAATCCAGCTCCGCCTGCTCATATTCCTCCAGTTGCACCAGCACAAGTGCTTCCTCGATGGGTCTGTTCAACATGTGAAGCAGCTGGTGATCTTGTCGGTGATCCTAGAGATCAACGTCGAACACGTTCTCAGTTTCAGCGAGCCTCTTCTCTTTTGGCTCAAGTTTCTGAGAATCATGATCCAGAAACTTTTGCAGAAGCTTCAGGGAATCCAAATTGGGATGTAGCCATGGATGAAGAATATTGTTTCTTAATGGTGAAGGATACTTGGGATCTTGTACCTCTTCCAAAAGGAAGAAAACTTGTCAGATGTAAATGGGTCTACAGAACTAAGTATGCATCAGATGGACGTGTTGAAAGACTTAAGGCAAGGTTAGTTTCCAAAGGTTTTTTCCAAGTTGAAGGGATTGACTACAATGAAACCTTTGCCCTTGTCGCAAAAATGAACTCCATCATCCTTGTTCTTTCCCTTGCAGCCTTACACAACTGGGAAGTCCATCAAATGGATGTCAAGTTTGCCTTCTTACATGGTGATTTACATGAGGAAATTTACATGGAACAACCTCCTGGCTATGTTCAGAATAACTCTAGCCTTGTCTGCCGCCTTAAGAAATCCTTATATGGCCTTAAGCAAGCTCCTAGAGCTTGGTATGCCAAAATGGATAACTTTCTCCTTGACACTGGTTTTTCTAGATGCCATTCTGACCCCAATGTCTATACCAAGAAAGTAGGAAACCAACTCATCATACTTGTTCTATATGTTGATGACCTTATTCTTACTGGTAGTGACCCTAAGCTTATAACCCACGTGAAATCCAGTCTTAAACAAAATTTTGAAATGTCAGACTTAGGACATTTGCATTATTTTCTTGGTCTCCAAGTCCTGCAAACCAAAGAAGGAATATTTATTTCTCAGTCTAAGTATGCTTGTGACCTTCTTCGTCGCTTTCACATGGAAGATTGTACACCAGCCCCTTCTCCCTTCCAGTCTGGAGTCAAACTTTCTGCCACTTGTACTTCACCTGAAGTCGATGCCACCTTATATCGTCAGCTTGTTGGTAGTCTCTTATGCTTGACTCATTCTTGTCCTGACCTTTCCTTTGCCGTTGGTCATGTTGCCCGTTATATGCAGACACCTTATGAAAGTCACTGGAAAGCAGCTAAAATAATACTTTGATATATTCGAGGTACAGTTCAATTTGGGATTCATTACAGCATAGGGGGGAAACCTTTGTTGGTTGGTTTCACTGATTCAGATTGGGTCGACGATCCTGATGATCGAAAGTCTACTGCAGCTTATGTTTTCAGTCTGGGATTTGGACCTATTACTTGGGCTTGTAAGAAACAACAAGCTCTTTCTCTTTCTTCAGCAGAGGCAGAATATCGAGCAGCAGTTAATGCCAGTCAGGAAGTTTTACGTCTTCGACAGATCCTTTCAGAGTTTGGATTCGAGCAACAACAACCTACTCCACTTTGGTGCAACAATCAAAGTGCCTTCAAGCTTGCCAAAGATCCAGTTCTACATCAACGCAACAAACACATTGAGCTACATATACACTTCATCAAAAATCTTGTTAATGATCGTGTTCTTGAAGTGCTCTTTTTTCCTACAGATGATCAAGTTGCAGACATCTTCACCAAGTCTCTTACAGAAGCGAAGTTTTCTAAACTTCGATCTATGTTAGGAGTTCAGGAACTTGTCATTAAGGGGGGATAGGATCTAATGCCTCCTTCCTTCTCCTAATAGTGTCACTTTTGTAAATCCTTCAATCCTATCCCAAGTTGTTCTTAAGGGGGGATGTTAGGATATTTAGACACTTAGGAGTTAGTTAAGATCAACTTATGTAATATATCCGTTAAAGATAGTGTGTTTCTTTAGTATGCATTTGTAAATACTTAATCCGACGGTCACGATATGTTCCCGACATAAAGTGATCCGATGACTCAACTTCTCTTAGATCAAACCTAACCTTGATCCGTGGCTTAACACCCGATTGGTCCATGATCTCTATTTAAAGAGCATGGAGGGTCATTGTTTAGTTGATCAATTATGAGAAGCTCATTTGTAACTTTCTTTCTTTGCATAATAAATTGTCCCGTAGAAACTATTTGGCCGGGGCCGTGGAGTGTTTCCCTCAAGAGGGTTTAAACCACGTCAAAACATCGGTGTGTTGATCTGTGATTTGTTTGTGTGAAGTGGTTGCTCTTGGTGTTCGGTCCTTTGGTAGTACCCTGTGTACCCGAACAACCAGTCCATTTGACAAATCCTATAGGGATCAAGTCCATTTGTTTTTTTATGTGGTGCAAGTATAGAGGTGCTCTTGTATTTGGTTCAGTAATGTAACTCTCACTGCAAGAAGCATACAATAACCCATACTTGTATTAATTTGTTCATAACAATTTTGGTATTAAACACTTGGAATCCATGTAGTAGTTGCTCCATGTTAATTTTTGAGCATTATTTCAAGATACTCTAGGATCTTTACT
Source organism: Larix kaempferi (assembly GCA_027924585.1). Lineage (NCBI taxonomy): Eukaryota > Viridiplantae > Streptophyta > Pinopsida > Pinales > Pinaceae > Larix > Larix kaempferi. Next base: position 311,828 of record BSBM01001500.1, on the reverse strand, counting down.
GAGAGAATAACATGTACAATATATCAATGCATATCAATCATAGCAAGCATGTCAATCATCACAAGAAGCAAACATAAGAGACAATAGACACACAGAGTTTCCATGGGGAAAACCCTAAGGTGAAAAACCCCACAACTTCCTCAGAGATAGATAGAGCAATGATACAACCAAAGTACATAGAGATAGACTCCTCCTAGCAGCTGATCCTCCTCCTCACATGTGTGCCACTTTCCGAGTGAAGGAAGAGTGAGTTTTGAAGTGATCAAAATAGAGATCGGGAGATCTCTATTTATACTTGTCTTGACTGCCCAATACACTTATGGGGCCGACTTGTCTAGCTTAGCACAATAACCTCATGTTACATTAATCCGACCCGAACCCTTACAAAGTGGTCTAATAACCCATCGGCAAGTTAACACACTTGCGACACTTGTTAATACAAATGACGACACTTCCGTATAGAGGAATAATACATCTCTATAGGAGTACAATAAATATATATATGAAATACATTCCGAAGTTACATATACATCAACACTCCAACATTTAAGCCAATGAGTAAATGAGGGTAACAACTTTTCCAAGTCAAAAGATTATTGGACCAACCAAAACAAGTCCCTTGAAGAGACACAAGATGAAAAAAGTCATTGCAAGAGTGGTCTATTGACTACACCCAAAAACCCTTGGGATGGAAGAATATGAAAAATATTCAATGAAACCAATGTGAAGATTAAATCCATGCACTCTTGCAATGCATATTATTTACTGTAAAGAGAAAGACAACCAAGAACAACAAACATTCCAACATTTAGTTCCACTAGATCACTTAATTGGTTTACAAAATTTTCCAACAGATATCATGGATCACCGAGTGACTGCTAAATTCATTTTATTATTGTTTGATAGAACGAATAGGTTGTCACTGGACTATAAATGGGGAAATAAATTATTTTTAAAAAATGATGTGAAGTGCCACATTTTGGGATGGTGCTAGTGGGATCGACAACCATCTTTCCTAGCTAAAAACCCACATTAGCTTGGGCCATGATGAGACAACGATAATCCACCTGTAGTAGGTTGCTTACAAGAATTTGACATCAACATAGTCTAGTGGAAAGCAAATTAAACTCTGAGCAACATAAGGAAAATAATGGCATAAACATTCATGGAAGATTGGAAGTTTAACTATGCTTAAAATTATTGAATTTGTTAGGATTTGAGTAGTTCAACTATGATGAAGGATGGATTTGATTGAGGAAGAGTATTGTAATACAATGTTTTGGTCCCTTCTCTCAAAATATAGATGTGTCTTGGGAAGCATACCTAGATTATAAGATCGTAATACATAGGTATCTTTCGTGGAGGAAAGAAACATTGAGGTAAGGCCGTGGAGGAAGTCTGTTGTCCAAGCATTATTGTAAGAAGTAGTCACTCACCAGATCGTGGTTACCTAGGAAGGTTGTCCAACATTCAGAGGTGTCAGAGAAATTGGAGAGTTTGTGCTTGAGGTGAAATAAATCACTCGAAGCTAAATCTCATTGGATAAAACCTGAAAATTCCAGGCGGAGACTCAGAGACCGTCCGATCATGATGATCGACAGTTGCAGTTGCATTTGGTTTTCGATATATCCAACATTGACCACGGAGTTTTGTATCTTGGCGTTTATAAGGTCGAGTCTGAGTAGTTCATTTCGACACGTAGTGCAAAGGATTCTTGGTGGGGGCTTTGGGTGTTTGGACTCCACGAGAAGCTCACCAGCCCGGAGCCCGGGATGACCTGTCAGGCCCCCAATCCTTTTGGAAAATGTGGCATTGACGGGGCGTCGAGGTGGATGGTGACTTGGCAGTAATGTGTCGCTGGTGTGCACAGTAACGTGGCATCAGGCTGCAACAAAACGTGGATGATGATCATTCAGATGTGGTAGACGTGGCAGAGGAGTCAAATGCTGAAGCGTTAGTGTTATAATTAGAACATGAAGACTTAGTACAAAGTCAAATGCTGAAGCGTTAGTGTTATAAGAACATGAAGACTTAGTACAAAATCCTAAAGCGCTAGTTTAAAAATAAAATATGAATAAAGATGTTAATATTTTTTTTTTAAACTACATGGAGTAAAAATTAAATAAAAAATACATATAGTTAAAAAATGATTTTTAATGTAGAGTCATTTTTTTAAAGGGTCGCATTAGTTTTGGAAAGTTGCGTTACTTCAAAATACACATGAACTATATGGCATTTATTTTTGTGATCTTTATTTTTGTCGTCAGATTCATCTCCATTTAACAAATGTATGTGAAATGGTCGGGCTCTAATCTCGTGGACCTATGTAGACTCTAGTTGTTGGAGGGTATATAACATAACATCTCCATGTGTGTCACAAAGAGACACCAAAACTTCAAACCCAAATTAGGATCTCACTTGGACCTTGTGCACAAAATGGGGTCTTCGTTAGTTGAGTATCCTCCCTTGGGTACCCCAAATGTCCCTAATCCATTAAAGCATGCTCTTTTAGGAACCTACTTGGTCAAATTGAGTGTTTTTTGTTCATTTTTTCAATCATGACTTGTTTAAACCTTATCACTCTTGTTTCGAGCAGTTCACACTTTCTTGCATAAGATTGTTCCTTGTTATTTTATTCTCATATCAATGATGAAAAATATAGAGAAAGATTAGATTACTATGGAGCATCATGAGTAATACTAATCATTTCCCCTTTAGCTCACATTTAGTACCTTGACATCATCATCATCATCATCATCATCATCGTCATCGTCATCTTCATCATCATCATCATCATCATCATCATCGACATCGTCATCTTCATCGTATCATCATCATCATCATCATCACCATCATGATCATCATATTCATCATCATCATCTTCATCATCATCCTCATCCTCATCATCATCTTCATCACCATCATCATCATCATCGTCATCATCATCGTCGTCGTCATCATCATCATCATCATCATCATCATCATCGTCATCACCATCATCATCGGCATCGTCATATTCATCGTCATCATCATCATCACCATCATCATCATCTTCATCATCATCATCATCATCATCATCATCATCATTGACGTTGTCGTCGCCATCACCACCACTATCATCAACATGATCATCTTCATCTTCATCTTCATCATCATCATCATCATCTTTATCCTCCTCCTCCTCCTCCTCATCATGATCATCATCTTATTCATCATCATCATCACCATCTTCATCATCCTCATCGTCAGCATAATCATCATCGTCAGCATAATCATCATCTTCATCATCATCATCATCATCATCATTGACGTTGTCGTCGCCATCACCACCACTATCATCAACATGATCATCTTCATCTTCATCTTCATCATCATCATCATCATCTTTATCATCCTCCTCCTCCTCCTCATCATGATCATCATCTTATTCATCATCATCATCACCATCTTCATCATCCTCATCGTCAGCATAATCATCATCTTCATCATCATCATCATCATCATAATGAATCATCGTCATCATCATCGTGTTACATAGTTACATAGTTCTTCCCCTTTCCTTATGATCAATTTATGGTTGAAATGGGATGTTTCAACGGGACCATGTTCTTAACCACTTGGTATTGCTAGGTGTTCCACACAAAAATAAAAATTGGGCAGAATCTTGCTAAGCCACAAAAGAGTAAAAAGTGGCATTGTTGGGTTAGCATGGCCGGTTGATGTTGCTCTATAACGTCTAAGAATGAAGTACATATAAACCCATCACCATCATCCATGGTCATATTAAAAAAAATATATTAACACAGATTTTGAATTGAGATTAGACATAATATCATGTTGATTAAGAACTCACACTAGTGACTACACATGTTGTATTGAAGGAACCTCCTAGGGTTTATGTAACATTTGAATTGTGAAGAAATTAGTACTATCCGGTTTCAATATGACCTTAAAAAAACTAAATGGCTCCAACCGAAGATACTATATTAAAAGAATTTTTTTTAAAGAGTAATGAGACAAAAGCTAGTGAGTGAATATAAGTGAGATTTTAAAAATGTTATCTAATATTTGCAATAAGAATACGAGTAAGCATAAAATGTCCACCACACATATACAGTAATCTTGGCACTAGGCATAAAACTATTAATTGCATGTAACCACAAGAGCCTTAAACTCATGAAACTTATTGAATACTTCATCATTGGTCTTCATAAAGTATATATAGGTCTTTATGGAGGGTGACATAGTGTTAAGTGATGCTTGAGGTAGGAGGGAGAGGGAGTGAACTCGAAGACCAAAGGGAGAGGAATCATTAATAAATGAAACATAATAGATATTACCAGTTAAAGAAGTCGATGACATAGGTAAACATACATTTTAATGAATTGTATCAAGAAATTACTATCTCGATCTATGCACACTACTTGGAAAAGCAATATTTGTATGCTTTCCAAGTGCACAACCCTTGCACATACCTAGCTTATAGATCACAAAGTTTGGAAATCCCTGCACTATTTCCTTCGAGGGTGGAAGTGCTCCACAGTGCAAGCAACCAAATCTCGTGTTCCAAATGTTCCAATAGTGCTACGTACACTTTATTATGACGAATTACTTCTAATCAAACTCCACACACTTAATAGGTGTCATATCTTAATCTAAAACAATATTATTAGTTAAAACAAGAACATACAAAACATCGTTCAACTTAAGAACAACACGTGATGGCATGTGGAAAGAGCCAAATTCCATATTGGTAACTAGATATGTGGCATCATCGCGTAACTCTACTTGTATGCCAGCTTCTTTCTCTTTAAGTCTATTGAAATCCTTCTTATTGAATGTCACATGTTTGGATGATCCACTGTCTGGCATATACCACCCTACACTAGAGATGGTGTTAGTGGAAAGACATGATACCATGGAGAAGGTTGTCTCTAGCTTGGGTGCTAACTCATCCACTTTGAATGCTTTTCCATCCTTGCCAACTACTTTTGCTGCTTGTTCTTTTCCTTATTCCTAGGACATAGACACGCATAGTGGCATATCTTGTGGCATGAATGATTTCACGTGACTCTTTATTACCTCTCCCTACTTGAAAATCTAAAATTCACCTCTTCATTCTATTCTTGTGTTGAGGATGAGCTTTCAGGAACATTTCTAGGATTTTATTTTACTTATTAAATTTAGAAATGATGGTCATAGGACTTTGTACTAAGGTCTTATGGTTAACAGAGTGTTAGGATGTATAAATCTTTGATCCACCATCTGGTTTCCAAAATTAGTACTTGAATAGTCTTTCATAGCTCTAACTAAGATCAATGGACCATGTCCTTAGTTGTACTATCCAAATCCAAAGTACTTGAGAGTGATCTCCAAAAGTGTTGAACTTGTTGCACTATAGATACAAACTATTAAAATGATACCTACGTATTGTATCAAGTATACCTATAGATATTTTGATATACTCTAGGGTACATGGAAGATAAAACCTTATATATATCCTTTCTAATTCAGTACTACTCTTGGTGTACTAGCAAAGGAATCCAAGGGCATCCAAATATGAGTACCCCACATGTATTTTTTGTGTGCATACTTCTTAGTTGGATTTATACTTGCTAAATGAAAAATATAAATGTTTAAGTATGTTGGTACATCTCTCTATACTAATCAATCTAATTGTTGCAAAAAAAAAAATGAAAAAATTTGGGTCTCCTCAAAAGCCTAGTAAATACCTAATTTTGGGGACTACTCTACTAGCTATATTTACAAGTACAACAAATATAGCAATTTCAATCTTCTATTGATGAAATATATACAAGATGTTATATGAAATGCTATCTTTATCCCACTAACACCATTCAATTTTGACCATCCAAGAAAATATGATGGTGTAATTATAAGAACCCATTGGTCCCACCCCCCCCCCCCCCCCCCTCCAAAAAAAAGCCTTTTTAAGAGATAAAATTCTACAACTACCATGGTGCCAATATTTCGTTCACATGTTTGAATTGTAGGATAAAAACACCTTGGTTTGTATTATTTTATAATTATACCAATGACACTATATTTTGGGCTAGATGTTTACATGTAGTTTGAGGACTAAATGAAAACCCTAACTTGCACAACCAGTAACATGAAAATTTATTGAATCATATTCTAATTTTTTTATTGAAAATGTTTTTCTATATCCTATGTACATCCTAACAATGTTACTCAATTATATTATATTAAATATATTTAGATAAAAAACTAGGGGTAATATGAATTGTTTGAATTAACACTACATTGCTTGGTTTCTTCCATGTTCTTTCTCTGCTCTCCAATTAGGGACTCATTCGATATGGCTCCACCATAGTAAGGATTCATCACCCGCATCTGTCTCAAATGTAACTCTGCTGAGCTGCTCACTATAAGGTGTTGGCATTACGCTCCCTCCTGCCATAGCCACATTCTCGCCTTTCTACTCTCATGCCATAGCTTCCAAAGGTCACACCGTTTGCATAAGAGGTGGATAAGGTTGTAGAGGTCACGGCGAAGGGAGAGGAATTCACATATGAGGTCGAGGAGGTCACAGTGGAGGTCGAATAGGTTGAGGAGGTCATAGAGGAGGTGAAGGAGGTCGTCGAGGAGGTCACAGTGGAGGTCGAATAGGTTGAGGAGGTCATAGAGTAGGTGAAGGAGGTTGTCGAGGAGGTCAAGAAGCCACAGAGGACACAATGCCTCCCAAAGAGGTCAATACCCATTTCATTTACCTTTTGATTTATTGAATTCATGAATGATTTAGTGATTTGATTGATTTATTGCATTGCCAAGTATTTAACCTAGATCAAGGAAATCTCCCAAGCTTCCCTCTCCCACAATGTGCAAATGAACAACCAAAACCCTAATGAACCATGGTTTCGAAATCAAAAGCATTTTTTTCACATTGACCATCCACACCCATTAACCCCAATAAACCCCTTTTGGATGCCCCAAGCACCTTCCAGTCACATGGGTTAAATAAATGCCAACCACCCATGCGATGCGATTTGGACTTGGAATTGTCGTTGAATAGGATAATTTTGCATTTAACTTCAAAATTGAAAACGAAGTTGCAAGGTTGAGATTTTAGCGAGTAGGCAGTGCTCATTGCAGACTTGTTGTAGGTATGGTGATAGAAATCTTGGTGTGGAGTAAGGTGAAGTGTTGGTTACAAGTCTATTTACAATAATTCCTCACATTAAACCCTTCCAAAGTGGTATATTTACCATTGAAGCTTGGCTTCTGAAGCATGATATTTGAAACTAATCTAGCATACACCAACAACAATTAGAAACCCAAAAGTATTTTCCATGAAAATGAATGAGGAAGGGCTATTCTTGATGGAGAGTTTCGCTGAACATAATTTACAATAAAATAATAGTTTCCTCTCCTAGATCCACTATTTTCTCAACAAACACTCCAAATATAGCATAAAACTATTTATATCCACTTTTCTCTCCAAATAAATCAAAAAAATAGTGCTAGATCATAACCAGCTCCATGAGACAAGTCAATAATAGTAAAAGAGTGGAGTTGGTTATGAAAGGATCCTAAAACATAGCACAAGAACGGCCACAAGAGGAGTTGTAATAACAAATTCAGTGATATTGTTGTTAGATTTGTGATAGAACTATTTCCCTGTAAAATAATAAGAAAATGTATAAAGGATGCATGCCATTGAATGATTTGGTTTTAGTCTAGGGTAGTGGCTGGTTGATGGTTAGTTAGAGCATGGGTTGCAACAGAGGGTATGAGGATGATTTTGGGTACCCCAAGCATGTTATAAAGCTATTTTTTTCTTCATATATCAGTAAATGAGGAAAAACCTTAGTTCTCATTCTAATTAGAATGATAAGGATAAAGGTAGTAGTCAACATTATTATTGTATATCCAACTAGCAGTAAGGAAATTTATGAAGGAAATTGTTGCATAATAAAGTCTGGACCTAAAAGTTGCCCCTTTTTCTCTATGAAGCAATTTTGATATTATTATTTTTTTTAACATAAGCGGTTGAGTTTTTTTTTATTATTATAAAAAAGGATAAGAAACCGGAATACATAGTGTATGAGTAGGCCTGCACTCCAACAGCGTTGGGCGGCCACTACTCTACCATCATCTTTGTCCAAAATGCTAACATATATCCATCTAACAGACATACTGACTTGCAGACATATAGCCTCAGTTTCTCTAATAGACTTACAGACTTGTAGACATAAAGCCTTAGTACTATGACTACCTAAATGTTCTTGACTAGCCTAGTATACTACATTCCGTTTCTGGAAAAGGAAATTACATTCAGAGGTCTTCATAATCACACAGCTTACAAAAAAACTTCCAGAAGTTTGAGAAGAGATAGATTCCCAGAATTCACTTCAGATCTTGTCGTTCCTGCCAAACTTGTTCAACAGAAGTTGCTTCAGTTCCATGCTCTCATCACAGATTTCTTTGACGTTTTCGTCAACCTTTTTTGCAATGCCTTGTATCTCCCTAAGTAGAGTTGTATCCCGAATTTCTCCTTTCTCCATGGCCACTTCCAGGGCTTCCAATTTCTCCTTAAGCTCACGAACCTCCAGCTTTGCTGCCTGTTCCAATTTAGACATGTGGTACACAATTTTCTTCAATTCCGCTGCATTAATTCTTAGAACGTGTACCTGTGCTTCTAATATTGCTAGTCGGTCATCCATGACGCTTATGGAGGCCGCATAACCCTACTTTTCAAATGGACCATATCCTTGAGACGGATCCATGCTCGAACCAGAAGTCACACCATCAATTTCTCCAAACGAGGAATATTTACGCTTCCTGTAAACAAATCCACCACCTTCCTTCACAGTTCCCCGAGCTTACTCACTGTACTGCAAATCGTCTAGATTCCATGGCCAGGAGGGGAATTGCTTTCGAAAATCGATAGAAGCACTGCTGAGAATGGGAATGGTACTCATGCGACGAGGAACACTTGAATTTTCCATTTTTGCACAGCTACTTGGAAACTGGAGCTGTAAACATAAAAGAACCTGGGATGATGTCGGTCGTTCACCCAGCTGCTTGATATAGCTGGAGTTGCGATGACCTTTCAAAAAGGCAGATTGCATGGGACCCATGTGGTCACCATGTGAAGCCTTCGTGCGAGCATCCTTGCCTCGTAAAACCCAGCTGGGTTTATAACCATAGCCTAAAATTTGATGAAGAGCGAAATCTACGAGGGGTTGAGACCTAGGAAATTCCCCATGGTTTAGAAGCATAGATAATGTGGGGGTTTGAATATGTCAAGGGATCCAAACTTTGTTTCTAAATGAGAGGTTGCTAACAAGGACACCCCTATCTAATCTAGCACCCTCATTATAATGATGAATTATGGGCATGAGTGTGGATAGGGACAACATCTTTGGGCACATTGGAAGCCAGTAAATGGACGGGATAAATACTAATCAAGAGTAGAATCATAAAACGAATAACCATGTATCATCAACAAAAAGAAGACAATGGATTGGTGTGTTGTAACCCATTATCTTATCACCCTAGCCTTAGTCTAAAATATAAGGAATATCTATAGTCATCAAGAAAGGTAAACAATATCTTGAGCGATGATTCTTTTTAAATGATGATTCTTTCCTTCTTCAAATGATGACTTGAACCAACATATTCAATTTCTCCTCCTATAGTTCAATATGTCAACCTTGCACCATCATCTCATCCTCCTATAGTCAATTTTCATATCATGTATACCTTTCTACTCTAGTGAATCGCTAGGTGAACCACTAGATTAACGAATGACATCCACTAGCTTATGTTTTAAAGAAGTTCCTAAACAGGAGAAGAGCAGAATTGTTGGTGATGTTTTCAGTAGTGTTGCCTCAAAATATGACATCATTAATGTTATAATGAGTATTGGTATTCATCGAATTTGGAAGGATAGATGTCTCTTGAAATTGGGTCTACTTCTGGGAATATAACATCCCGATGTAGCTGGTGGAATAGGAGGTATTGCATTTCATGATTTAAAAGCTATCCATAGCCTTAAACAGCAAAGGAACAACACTAGTTTCAGTCAAACTATATGATTGAATTCATGTTACATTTCAATTATCAGCTGGGATTCATAGACTTGTGGAATGAAAGCACTACATGTGCAGGACCATATCATATCTACTCTAAAATCAAAAGACAAATTATACTTAGTATATCCACAAGTGTTGTAACTTAGGTTGTAGTTATGTGCTCAGCTTCTTAAAATATGAACATTTCTACAACAATGCTCTGTTTGGTATATATAGCATAATTCAATGAATGAAGAGAAATAGAATCAAATGTAGAAATGAAAGCATGAACATAATTAATCCTTCTCGAGGCTAGAGAACTCTTAGATCAATTAATCCTTATAACTGGTAATTGTAATCATGGAAGTCACAAAAATTATCTTGTGATTAAATATCACTTTGCTGTCACGGAGATTATTATCAAGCATACCTTAAACTATTTATGGAGATTATTATTTTTTTTAACAAAAACAATTGAGATTTTTTTTGTATTATAAAAAGGTGGCAGAAACCGAATACAAAGTGTAAGAACATGCATGCATCTCGACATAGGAGAGCTGCCATAAGGAGTCGCTTAGATGAAGGTATAGTCATGAGGGTTCAAAAACTCAAAGACAAGGTATCCATACCTTATAATTCACCTTATGATTTCTAACCAGGATGCCATGATCTAGTTATTGGATTAAATGTCCTTGCTTTTGCATGCCAATAATTGATATGGAGATTATTATCAAGCATACCTTAAGCTATTTATTGGATTAAATATCCTTGCTTTTGCATGCCAATCATTGTCTAGACCATGAATCATTCAATCTAGATAGGAAACCCATTGAATCATCAATCCAGTAAATGAAAATTAAAGGTGATAGGAGGTCAATTTATTTGACAAACTGGTGATTTACTTACTGACTTGACAAACTGGTGATTTCCTTTTTCATTCTCTAATAATATGCAAAATTCCCATTGTAGTGATGTCACTAGGATGCCAATATCTACAGAAAACTTGGCATTAATATTGAGATGTAGATTCTTCCTTTGCCTTTCAAATTGTCTATTAGATGGGATTATCCATACATGGGATATCTAAAGGATGAGAGGACCACAAAGAAATACATTGAAAATAATAGGAGGACAAAACTCTGTCATTTCTAAATTCTGATCATGAACTTCTTTCATGATGACACTTATTGACTCAACATGTAGACTAAAAAACTCAATTGATACAACTACGTAGACTCTACATTGAATGCTTGCAATTCTTCAGGTTTTCATCTTTTGGTGACTATGCACAATATCACAATGTCATCCTTATGCTTGCTAAGGTTTAAACAATGTCATGCATTTTACTCATTAGAAGTAGAAGAAAGTTATTGTTGGATTCATTTAATTTGAAAGAGTATTTATAGTTTGAAAGAATTCTCTCCTTACCTTAGCTAGCATTCATTGAAAGGAAACACTTATTTGATTCATATGCATTTGCATGGTTTGAGTCAGTCATCACACCACGAGTTTCACTTCCACCACCCGACTGAGTAATACAACCATTAAAATTTAACTCGCTAAGTCAACACACTTTAACCTCGCTTGAGGATAAAAAGAATTTGGTAGTTAGGTAGGACACCGGGGATAGGCATCCAAATAATCCCCCCTTTCCATTTTCATCTGAGACATAGTTGTTGTCCTCTAGGGTACTAAAATCCTCTAGTATTTATTGACATGGTCATCGACCAGTTTGTGGAGGGGCCTCCCATTTTTTCGAGGGTTAAGCCACGAGGATTGATTCCAGATGGACTTTGTGGAATGCCGCACTCCACTTAGCGCCTAAGGAATATCGATCCATTGTCTTCCTTGTACTCTACCGTGATGGTGATACATGGGAGATAAGACAAAAGTGCTGAAAACCTTTTCTGACGTGTCATGAACGAGGTAGCTTAGTGGCTTTTCTTCTAGGGCTCTTTTACCCAGGATCCCTTTCGATAGAGGGATATCCTTCCATTATTGGTCTCTCATTTCGTATTGTTCGACTTGGATTTCATCACCTTGCAAAGCATACGATTTGTCGAGGTCTCTAGCTCCTAGTTAGGAAGTTTGCTTGTTATTTCACCTTTTTAGAGGGTCTTTTTCTTTTTAGTGATGCTTGTTGGCATTCTGGCCACTTTGTTTCAGCTCGCTTACTGTGACATCGGTCCCAGTTGCTGTGAATATTTAATTAATATTATTATTTATATATTAAATAGATTATTAGGTTAATAAGTGAAAGGGTGTAACCCTTTGCTATTCTTGCTCAAGCCCTATAAAGGCGAGCTTATTGTAACTTTATCATCATCAATCAATATATTATTATCATTTATCTCAAATATGGAAGACGGTCTCGCTTCTTAACCCTTAACCGGACATGGTTAACCTAGTGAACGGATACATTCACTACATTTGGTATCAGAGCGGATTCGCTCCTGCACTCTGAGCTCGAACTCGGCTCGTCACTCTTCGGGTGAACTCAGATTCAGATTCGGCTACGTCCACCTTTGAGCTCGGTTTCAGCTCATATCAACATTCTTCCGCTGCTCAACTTCACCACTTGCCATCCACTCCATTCACCTCTGTGCATTTCCCTTACCCTGCTCCTCCATCCACCACCTCCACTGCACCAGTACCTCCGCCGCTCCTCTGCATCCTCCATCCTCTCACACTACTCCCACTGTCGCCCGCTGCACCAATCCATCAACGCCTACTTCCACTTCCTTTTACACTCCCCATACGCGCCCCACATCTCCATTGTGCCCACTCCAACTGCTCATCCCCCTCCCTCTCATCGTGCCTCCATTCCATCTTCCCGACGTCTGCTCCTCCCTTTCGTCACTCCCCAACTCCCTTCATCTTTCCCTTCGCCCTCACCGATCCCTCCACACATTTCTCTTTTCCCTCCATCCAACCCTGCGTCTGCTCCTCCCTTTCGTCTGCTCCTCCCTCTTTTGCTTGACCAGGCTCCTCCTCCCGCGTGCTCCACTCCCTCCGTCAACCATCCACCACGCCTGCCAACTCCTCTCCTCTCTGCTGCTCAACCCCGCACCCCTCCTCTCTGCTCCTCCCCGTGCCCTCTCTTCCACTCAACCCCACGTCACCCCTCCTCTCTACCGACGCTCCTCTCCCCACCAACGCCGTCCCTCCTGCCCTCCTTCCTGCCACCAGCCGCCATCCCTCCCACCCTCCTTCCTACCACCAGCTCGGCCCTCCTCCCTACTCATACCAATGCCCACGTTACTCCCCCCCAACGCTCACGTTATCACTCCGGGCAAACCCTAACCTGCAACGAAACAAAGCCAAATAAAAATTAAATAATAAAATATTATAATAACAAATTTTATAATATTTTTTTTAATTTATTTTTTATTTTTCCAAACCCTAGAATAAAAATATTTAAATATAATATTATTATATTTATTATTATAAACCCTATTAATTATAGTAATTAGCTTTACTATAGTAATTCTTAAGACATTAATTGTCTTTTCCCTTACCCATAAACCAAAATAACTCCCAAATATTCACCTCCCCACACTAGGTCAAGAACCATGGCTGAGTTACGAGACCGACTAGAAAAATTAGAAAAAGATCAAATTAGAGATTTAAAAATCGTCGAAGGTCTAAACTCCAAAATGGACAAACTTGAGAAAATGTTTCAAGAAGATTTAAAGGAAGAGATGAAAAATAACAATGCCGTGCTTAAAAAAGAAATCAAAGATGAAGTTGTTCTGGTACTAGAAAGAAGGTTGAGTGAAAAATTTGACACTCTGAACGAAAAACAAAAAGACTTGGATGACAAAATGAGTGCTATGACTCAAAACATAAACACCATAACCCAGAACTTGAGCACCATGACGCAGAACCATAATATATTAATGGAGGTGTTACAAAGACTAACGCCTAAGATAGACCAAGTCAACAATCCAGACATGCTAGATGCCTCATTTCATATTTTCACACAGGAAGCACTTGCCAAGATTCAAGAAGAATTGCAAAAAGAAATAAAGATAAATGATGCGACGCTTAAGCAAGAGATAGAAACAAAAGTACTGCCAGATATGGAGGCACGATTAAACAACCAAATAGAAGCTATCAGTAAGATAGTAGAGAATAAAAAAGATAAAAATCATCGCCAACAATGAAGCAATTCAAATATGTCACTTACATCGTCCAGTAGTTCCGATCCACCATCAAACCATAAAGCAAAAAGGAATCAATATCACCCTTACATAGTGTACCCACCTAAGGCAAAAATAGAGTTGTCGAAATACAATGGAAGTGAAGACCAATGCGTTGCTTGGCTAAACAAAGCAGAAGAATACTTTGACATTTACAATATTCAATCTGACGAGGAGAAGGTGAAATATGTGTCAATGCATATGGAAGGGTACGCCTATAATTGGTACTTATGGTGGAAGAGAGACAATTTTGCCTACACCTGGAACTTGTTCAAAAATGATTTTCTTAATAGGTTTCAAGGTATCAAAGAAGATGAATTTTTCAGTAAACTTACCAGATTACAATAGGTTGGAAGCGTTGAGGAATTCAAACATCAATGGGAATCCTTATCGGCACGAGTATTTGGGTTGTCTGATAAACAAAGACTCAAAACCTATTAAGGAGGTCTTAAACCGTACCTCCAAAAGGAGTTAAAGTTACATGACATACCTAACGTAGAGGTAGCAAGACATAAAGCAAAAGCCGCAGAACGCAAAATGGAAGGAATAAAAACAAGAGGTGATAACCATTATCGACAAGAAAAAGAGATACAATGTAGGTACTGTGCAGATACTTGGTCACCCGACCATCAATGCCACAAACCTCAATCATATGCCTATGAAATGGAAAATAGATCAAAGTCATCTAACAGTTACTCTAATAATAGAAAAAAGAAGAAAAGCATATGTCGTCGATGCGGTGATGATTGGATCCCAGGCCATAAATGTAGGAACAATCAGACAATACAATGCAAAATCATCAATGGAAAGGAAGTGCAAGTCTCTACACAAGAAATCACGTCCGATTCTAATACCGACACTGAATCTGAATGAAGGACGACATTAGGAAAATACTCAAACTTTGAGGACAAAGCTTTCCACAAGGGGAAGGCAATGCTGTGAATATTTAATTAATATTATTATTTATATATTAAATAGATTATTAGGTTAATAAGCGAAAGGGTGTAACCCTTTGCTATTCTTGCTCAAGCCCTATAAATGCGAGCTTATTGTAACTTTATCATCATCAATCAATATATTATTATCATTTATATCAAATATCGAAGACGGTCTCGCTTCTTAACCCTTAACCGGACACGGTTAACTTAGTGAACAGATACGTTCACTGCACCAGTATAGTTTTTTGGGCTTTCTTTTTTGGCCTATGAGCCTTGTCGTTTCCTAGCTCCCCTTCTGCACGCTCGGTTGCTTTAGGGTTTTTGAGTTCTTACATAGTCAGTTACCAATTATCTAATGATGTGTGATGTCCTCTTCTCCTAGGTCTTCGAGATGGTTGAGTTAGATGGTCTTCTCAAGGGACTGAATACCCCTTGATGGAGCCATTAATGCTTGACCTTAGGAGTAGTCTAGAGGACCACATGATCACATCATCCGTGTGGACTTTTCCGTTTACTGTGATGATGGACTTTCAGGTTAGATGGAACAATGGTACATTTGAGAGAGAGATGATTGGTTGTACCCCACCTTGGTTGATTGTCTTATGGTCCTTTCATTTTGTTGATAATATTTTTGTGGTACCTTTCCTTTTACCTTTTGGGTTTTTTACTCATCTTGGGTTATCTTTTGATTTGTACCACCTTTTATGTTTTTGGTCTTGTGTGTACTATGGTAGTTTTTCCACATTTGAGGTACACCCCCTTTGTTCAAGTTGTTATGAGTCTTTATACCCACTTCGTACCACCCTCAGACCTTAGTTAGGAAGATTGCTTGCTATCATACCTTTTGGCCGTGGTCCTATTTGAGTTACAAGAGGTAGTTACAAGGAGTTATTGCATATAAGAGGTAGTTACAAGGATCTATTGCATATATTTGACATTATTTGAACTTCCATCTCTTTGGCATGTCAAATAACAGGTGGTTACAAGGAGCTATTGCAATATATATTTGACCTTATTTGTACCTTCCCCACAATGGTTGATTTACTTTTGGTTCTTACACCCTGATGTTTATTGGTCTTCTGGTAGCTTGTCCTTTAATTTTGGTCCTTTCATTTTTTTGTGGTATCTTGCCTCTCACCTTTTGGGTCTTTTACTGATCTTGAGTTATCTTTTGATTTGTACCGCCTTTTATTTTTTTGGTCTTGTGGGTATAACTATGGTAGTTTGTCCACATTTGAGGTAGTACACCCCCTTAGCAAGGGTTATGAGTCTAATTTATACCCACTCATTTCTTTTTACTTGTACCTTACTGGTTGGTTTTTGTACCCTTTGGTAGGTCCTTGTACCTTACTGGAGGTCGTGAGTCTCTTTGGCCTCAATCTCCTGGCTGTCAGCTCATATTTATTGTGATTGTACTGAGACTTTTGACTGCCATTGAATTTATTTGATTGACCATACCATAGCCCAGTCATCTCTCTCTCTCTAGTTTGTACTAACCCTATAATAGGGCCACTTGGTTCCTAGAGTTGACTGGCCTCTAAGAGGCATAGCCATTTCTGAAAGTAACTCTTCTGAGTATATTACAGGAAACGTCTACACCCAAGTAATCAAATATGTGTTGGTTATAAGACTTAAGTAATCAAATTATTGGTAATCAAATATGTGGTAAATAATTTGAATTAAGTAGTTAAGACTTGTCCTGTCAGACAAAATTGTTGGTAATCAAATTATATTTGTTGGTAAAGAATTTTAAGAGTGGTGGAACTCCTCGATTGAACTTGTGAGGAAAATTATCTTGGGGAATAAGTGTCCTGACTACGGGACAACAACAATTATGTGTTCAACAACACATGTGATATTCTGGGGACTAGGTGTGAAAATAATTATACACCTTCAATTACCAAGTACTATAGTGATGAGTGACTTAATGAAAACCATCCAAATTCCATCATTTAATAGGATATATTAGGACAAAGCCATCCTTGAGAGGTGGAGAATGGATTTGTAGAGTTTTCCACCAAACTTGAGATTTTTAGATGTTACAACATGATAGGGACATGGGACTAAGAAGGTATATGATTAATGGGCAACACATGGGGTAGCATACACTATTTTACAATAAGTCATCACAAGGTTCCTTTCTTAGGTTAGATCATCCTTTTGTTACAAGAGGAATTGGTGCACATATGAGAACGTGAACACTTTGAAAAACAACCGTCTTGAATATAAGAGCAAGGTAAAAATGTTACCCATACTGCATGCCATCGATTATAGCCTTCCCAACATTATAGAAACCGAAGCTTCATACATAGGATGGGGACGAGTTCTAAAACAGGTAAGAAAACCTAAAGAAGAGGAAATAGTCCAGTTTGCATCAGGAACTTGGTATAAAATTGAGCAGAACTATGACACTATCGATAAAGAAATCCTTGTAGCATTGAGATGCATAAAGAAGTTCCAGATTCATTTGTTGAACCATGACTTTATCATAAGAACAGATTTCTCTAGTCTTCCATTTGTGCTAAACAACACACTAAAAATTGCAACAACAAAAGGAAAGTTAGCAAGATGGAAAGCATTGTTTTGATGTTATAACTGTACTGTTCATGAGCACATTTCTGGGAAAGCAAAAAACATTCTTGACTTTTTAACAAGAGAATATTTGACACAGAAGTATGATGTTAAGTTTGCAGAAGCGAGCATGAAGCAAGCAAGCCTAAAACAAGCGATCCTAGTGCAAGCGAGCCCGAGGCAAGTGAGCGTAGAAGGTCAAAGCGGAATCCAGTGGGCCCATAACCCACAAGTAAACATGGAAATCTCTGCTTGGACTGGAGGAAAACACCAGATCTATACTATTGATGGTAATATGAGTTGGTTGGATTATATGCAAGATTGGAAACCTAGGTGGGAGTTGAGACATACCGAAGTATTAGATGCTAACTTATAGGGATATGATGCTTTTATTATACTAGTGCCAGAACTCAGAAGAATGCCTATGGGATCTAGTATTGTACCATAGATGATTTACAACAACTCCCTGAGAAAAGCAGCTGATGCAAGCAATTGCTTAACACACCTCTACCATGATCTTAACTTAATCACGATAGAGGTCTCTACACATCAGCCCAGGCTACAACTAGACCATCAATACTACTGTATTAACTGGATGCGTTCTTTGAAAGCATGGCCACATCAAGATGCTAGTCTTCGGTTTCCAAGTACTACACACACTTATGAAAAATTAAAAAATTATGGTGGCAATTATTGAGAAAAGAAAATACAGGTAGAACATATTATACCATGCTAAAGTTTGGACTTCAAAGTACACATGATATCCATGAGGATCCAACTACATTCTACGTCATCCCTGATTGGATGAGAGATTGGTGGCAGTCATTCGGCATCAACCTGACAACATTAGAACCGACTGTTATTTATAATCTAAAACGAGACGGTTGAGAATCTCTCGAACAAGTCAAAGATATTTTGTAGACAAAGATTACTGAGGATCAAATCCTTGAGTACTACATTAAATACAAAGAACACTGGCTTGTCAAAACCCGCATAGACGTCCACATGCATCATAATAGATGCGTGGTCCCGAGGTCTATTTATTCAAAGGCATGGAGTACTGAATCCAACGTCTTTCGAGAAATATATGGTCCCCCATACTCCGATGATTTGTAAATATCTCAAAACTATTTGGCTATGAGTGGGGCCTGTCCATTCAAATTGTCATAAAGATTGAAAAGAAAGTCTTTATAACTATGTCATGATAATATAAAGAAAGCCCTACTTTTCTCTTTGTCAATATGATTGAAAATCTATGTTATGCAATAAATACCCTAAGTCAATATTACAAGTAATTGTCCAAAAGCAGCATTAGTTGGGAGTAGGACTGAAAGCTACCATTTTTCAAAACAAATTACATGTTTACGGTTCCGTTGTTGCTTGATTCAATTACTTTCAGTCATCTAAGAAGACCATGCTTGATTACAAAACTACCCATGTCTTTCCAATGTTCAATGAGTTCATCCTTTTCCTTAAGAATATTTCATTTTAGATTTTGAATAAGATTATACAAGTTCCACAACATTATATAAAATATTGTTTTTGAATATTTGTGAACACTTATTAACCACCTAAAAGATCTTACTTTTGAAAGTCATAAAAACTTTTAGAAGTTTTCCATGATGGTTAGTTATTTTTATTTTATATTATTATTCCTAAATATAAATATCTTACTAAATGTGAGTGTACTTCAATTACCGAGGTGATGAACCCAAACTGATGGGATGAGAGAGACTTTAGGGGCATGATGACAAAGATGATAGTTAGATGGTGTGATATGGGACTCAAGACCCAAAGGAGCAATAAAAGACAACTCATAATTGCATGAATTTCTACTCCTAAGAAAGATAAAGTTATCCTCTTCCTCAGCACTTGAATGCCTAGATTTTGAGAAAGGGAATGCAGTACAAGTCACCTTATAAAAGGCGCTACACGTCACCTTTTAAGAGGCGCTATGCCTTGCGGTCCTATCTAAATTTTTTTCCCATGGTGCAGGTAGAACCAAACAAGTATTTGTTAGATCTGTCTTCCTTGAGCGAGGGGATTTTAGGAACGCTAGAGGAAAGAGAGACATCCAGTAGGTCTACAAGAGTTTTATCGACTAGATGTCAAAAGACCAGAAGAAAATTCCATAAACGCATGGAATATTATCGCGCTCAAGGGGGTCATGTTCCTATGATGATGAGACAAAGGAGACATTTAGTGAAACAATGGGTACCCAAGGATCTTCCTCAACTGAACACAGATTTTTGTGTGGACAAGAGGATATATCGAATTGCACCGTCGTCAATACATGGTTTCAGGTTGTTTTGCATGGATGGCATAAAGGTCCCTTACGACACATGTACATAATTAATGGAGTATGTTGGACCCTGTTACAACTACAACAATTGGATGCACCTGGTACGATATACAAAAAGTATGCGTAGATATGGATTGTCAACAAACTATTTACAGTTGAAAGACAAATATCAAAATAAAGGAGCAACGTTGTACATGGACGAAAGGCGAAAGGCCACAGGTAATATTGCGGGGTTTATAAATAGTACACAACCAGGGTCTACAAATAAGCAACCAAACTGTGAATTTGAGGGGCGTGAAGGAAACCGTGTTTTTTTATGTGCCATTAAATCAATATCTACAAGGGAAGAGTTGCTTATTAATTACAATTTGAATCGAGTAGATACAAACACGGTTACTATGGGAGTGGTACATATAACAATTTACCTAACCTTTTATTAATGAATTTAACATCTTAAGGATTTTTTGTTTGTTTATTTCGTTTAAATTTTCCATATTTACTTCACAGGCTAGTGATCGGGAAAAATCCAAGCCAGCAGATGGTCGGAGGAGTACATCTTCCTCGAGGGAGTAGGTATACATCTTTGTAATAGTAAAAATATAATAAGAAAAACAAGTTTTTTTTTATTTGATTTTTCATTATTAGTATATTGGTTTGGTTTATATAATGTTATCTATTTTTGATGCAAAACGTTGATCGGGAAAGCCACCCGAATGTTCATCGACATACGACAACAGCCTCGGGGCAACATGTAAACCTGATTGTAATTGTACAATTTAAATATGTCACAATGTTTTCTCATTATATTGATGTTTCAATGAATATTTTGGTTTTGTTTAGGTAATTTTCTCTATGTTTTTTATGTAGGCCGGTTCTATAAGGGTCACAGTAGACCATACCATACCTGCCTCGACGCAACAGGTATACATCTTTGTAATAGTAAAACTATAAGTATATGAATAATAGTTTTTTTTATTTGTTTTTTCATGAATAGTTTTGGATTCGTTTAGGTGACTTTCACTATGTTTTTTATTTAGGGTTCTGTAAGGGGAAACACTATAAGTATATGAATAATAGTTTTTTTTATTTGTTTTTTCATGAATAGTTTTGGATTCGTTTAGGTGACTTTCACTATGTTTTTAATTTAGGGTTCTGTAAGGGGCAACTCCCAGATATTAGCAGATCGGAGCAAGTCAGCTATGACCATTGATCCGATGAGTGGATCACGATCCTCAAGGTTGTAGGTATAATTCATTGGAATTGTACCAATATAATACATAACATAATGTTTATTTTGTTATGTATTTTTCGTTTGTATACTGGTTTCATTATGATAATGTTTTCTACTTCTTTTTTGTAGGGGTCCGATGATTGGGGCAAGTCCACAATTGTGGATCAGACGACACCATCGTCCAAGCATCAAGTAAACCTAGTTGTAATTTTAGGAATCTATCATGATAGATATGTTTTATTAATATAATTTTAGGAATCTATCATGATAGATATGTTTTGTTAATATAATTTTAGGAATCTATCATGATAGAACTCAGTAGTGTTTTATATATTTTTGTTGCATCCCAATGAATAACTGTACGAAATAACATCGCAAGAATATTCAATAGATCCTGAAGTGGTTGAGATGCTAGTTAACGATACCGACAAAATTGGTGAAGCCACGAACCCGTTTAAGATGATAGAAAAAATGTTGAATAAATATAGTGCGGAAATCATTTCTCTACTAATCAAGGTTCCACAAACAAGCGAGATTAGAGCAAGGATTGAATTGTTGGGACAGAAATATGAAACCTTGAGAGTAAGTTGAGGAATCTTGAATGATAAAATAATTCATTTATAACTTTATAATTTTCTCTTTTATATGATAGTACTGAACGTATAAAATGTGGTTTGTATTTACCGAATTATCAGGGAGCACATAATAGTGGTCAAGGCGGTGTTGGCCCTAGCGAGGCTCGTGGAGAGACGTCGCATCATGGGAAAACGACTCCACGTGCATCGACTCCTTCGCCATTGTTTTCGACTGAACAGTCGGCAACATGTTCCCAAACACCATGGACCCTAGCTGTGAGTGCACCGGCCGCTAGTGACTGACGCACGCCAGATCGTCCAGAAGAAGGGGTCAACACCAAGACTCTTAGTAATTTTGATATCGCCCTAGCTGCATTTCCAGGATCTTCCTGTGTCACTAGCACGGGAACAATGGAGGCAACATTTTTGGTGGACAAAAATATCGTCCCAATAAAGATCGAGAAGATACCAGGAAATTAATATATGCTGATCAAGGTAGTGTTTATAATTTCATTGTAATATACCGATAAAACTTTTTTTTTTCAAATAATTATGATCATGGCATGATCGTTTTGCAGGAAATGATGTTTTCTATAAACAAATGAATGAGTCGTCCTTGGAGATCTTTAGGCCCACCATCCGATCAAGGTGGAATAAACAACCGAAATATTTAAAATATGACCTCACTAATTGATTGGTTGGCCTATTCGGTGACAAGACCTTCAATCAAGCCGAGGTCCTGAAAAAGGATGGACAACATTCGAAGGTTGTCCGAGACCAATATAGGACCCACCCGAAAAAAAACCCTAGGTATGAGCGCCCTCCAATGATTCCAACAATGGAGTGGAAATCTCTAATGGACGATGGAAAGGAGAGGGCTCAGAGAAAAGAAGGAAAGATACCACCAGGCACAGGGAGGTATGCAATACTTTCCGCAATGTAATTCTAAACCTTATTTTTATTGATTTCTATATCAGATTTGGAACATCTAACATATTTCAACACTTGCATAGGCTGTCAGACACTTCAAAGGCCACAAAGGCAAGACTGGAAAAAATAGGTCAGCGCAAGCTTGGGCCTAGTGGTTATTCGAATTTGGCGGCACGATTGGTAAGTTTCAAAAAACCAATAATGCATACAAATAATAGATTGCAAATTATTTTTCGTTTTATTGCACTGCAAAATGTTAATTAACGACGTTATGCAAATATGCAGGCCGACCGATTCAATGAAATGCCCACTGCAGAAGACATGAAGCTTGGCTTCCAGCATGGCTTCCAGCATGGCTTTGGAGCTGTTGTTGAACGCCGAAAAATATTATCTGGGCAAACACAGTCTTCTGGTACCAATCCATCCGGTGCATAGGTATATAAAATCTATATAGTTTAATGAAGATTTATTGCTTGTGCAACCTATTCGTTATAAATATTTGACATAAAATATTGATTCTATTTTGAGCAGGAAAGCAATGATCCCCCTAATTTCGAGGAGGGACAACAACAAATAGAAGATCATGCTTCGAATCCTGGTAAAGAATTTATTCATATGCTACAATTTTATGTATAGCATTGCAAATTGTGAACATTAATTATAGTTCACCATATTTCAACTGCAGAGCATGTAGAGGGTGAAACTGTACAGGTTGAGCCTGGACAAGAACATGAACAACATGATGTGGCAAGAGCAGGTTAAAAAACACCTTTGTAATGTTTTTTTTAAATGAAATACTTGTCATTATAATGGCAAAATATAACAATGTAACATTTTCACATTGTTGCAGCAAATCCGAACCCCTTACTGCAAAATGCACGTCTGGATCAACACTCTAGGATGCAGACATCGCGACAAGTGCCTAATGAAGAACCAAGAACTGGAGGAGAAAGTCTAGATCAATATGGTCCTATTATGGATTTTTTTGTAAAACAAAAGAGAAGAAAAACTAAAAATAAGTGATTGGAAAAATGTCTCTAATTATTTTTTTAATAATATATCGTCCATGATTTTTGGCCTAATGAATGAATGAATGGTTTAATGTTTAAGTGTAGTAAACTGTTACCTTTATTGAATGTCAACTTTTATTGAATGAATGTGTTGACTGAATGAATGAATGGTTTATTGAATGTTATCTTTTATTGAATGAATGTGTTGACTGAATGAAACAATGGTTTAATGAATGTTAGCCTTTATTGAATGAATGGTAAATGAAAGTTCATGATGAAGTATGCATGAATTTGCACATAATTTTTTTTTCAGGTACATGCATTGGGTATGGGGAATTGAGAGTGATGTGAGGGGGGGGAGGGGCCATAAGAGCTTCCACCTTCACGTGGTTGGCCCTGTTCAGTAGAGAATATTAAATTATTCTCGAAACATAAAGGATCTCAATGAATGGCTACGATGCTGGCTTTATACAACCCACTTGCGTGTCATCTAAATTTTGACAATTTCTTGGAGCTTGTTTCATGTTTGGTTGCTCCTCATAACCAATTTCGAGTTTCCAAAACTTCAAAGGATGAGTAAATGATGCACCGGAATCAATATCCTTAACCTTCTCTTTAATTTCCTTGGAATCAATATCCTTAACCTCACATTAAACCCTTCCAAATGGTATATTTACCATTGAAGCCTGGCTTCTCAAGCATGATATTTGCAACTAATCTAGCATACACCAACAAAAATTAGAAACATGCTGCTTGTTGTCAATGTTCATCATTTTTTAGGGCTGCAACTTGCCCATAATGGCTCCTCTTACGCTAGGGAATTAAAGAAAATAGGAAATTAAAGAAAACATATAATTTGCATTGAAAAAATAACAGGGTACGAATTGAACTGAGGAGATTCGAACCTGCGACCTATGTCTAGTCCCAAGGCTACCACCTTCAAGCTTGAAGTGCAGCTGACAATGGGAGACCACCTTCAAACAACTTGATTCATTCTGCATGCATTTCACAGTGGGAGACGACGGGCTGCCACCTTCAAGCTTGATTCATTATGCATGCATTTCACTATGCAACCGTCTCAAATTCTCAATGCATTTTCCCTCAATTAGTTTCTCAATTCAACATGAACCACACCCGCCGTCCGAGGAGTGTTGCCAGCGGTCTTGAGTTTCAGCCTGACAACGGTGACGATTCATGGTATTATGTTTCCCTTTGGCTGCAATATGACAAACACAAAGTTCACTATGAAGGTTTGTCTGACAAATGTGATGGTTTGGGTTCCATAACCCCGGTGCTGTTCAGGGACACTTTGAGGAATTGTTCTGGGGTAACGGAACCCAAACCATCACATTTTTCAGACAAACCTTCACAGTGAACACTGAGTTTTCCAAATTGTAGTTGAAGGGAAACATAATACCATGAATCCTCACCATTTCCAGGATGAAACTCAAGACCGTTGGCAACACTCCTTAGATGGCGGGCATGGGTCATATTGAATTGAGAAACTAATTGAGGGAAAACGTAGTGAGAATCTGAGACAGTTGCATAGTGAAATGCATGCAAAATGAATGAAGAGCACTGGGTGTTGAGAGAAATGGTTGTGGGACGTCGTATGAGAGGAAATGGCGATGGGAATTGATTGATAAGGTCATGCTTGAAGGTGGTAGCCTTGGGACTAGACATAGGTTGTAGGTTCGAATTTCCTTAGTTCAGTTCGTACCCTGTTATTTTTTCGATGCAAATTATAGGTTTTCTTTATTTTCCTTTGTCAACTTTACGTATCCCTTTATATGTTTTCTTTATTTTCCTTTGTCAACTTTATGTATCCCCTTGTGATAATGCGGATTGTTAATATCGAGTCACTCGAGAATGAACATAAAGAGGATTTCCACGGTAATTTGTTCCATCCAAACCTATCAAGTGTACTTTTATGTCAGTAATATTCTTGTAACAAAGCGATGAAAGATCTTAGAAGCAAATGTAACAAAGCCCTGAAAGAAGTTCGCGTAACATAGTGGTTTGTGTTTACAGGAATCCTTCAATTTAAAGGGTGAAAATGTCCAAAGAGCTGCCACAGTTCGGAGACGACAATATTGTTGACCTAAAAGTGCACTTGATAGGTTTGGATGGAATATATTACCGTGGAAATCCTCTTTATGTTCATTCTAGAGTTTTGAGAAAACCAGAGATATATGAAACGATGCTTTATGACAGTTCGTCTTCACAGCTGCCTCTTGAAATCAAGGTAAGAAATGGTTACGGCGGGATAAGTTCATATGATAGGGGGAGTAGTTGAAGCAAATGAAGTAAAAGTTCATTTGCTTCAACTACTCTACCTATTGACTGAGCTTGATATTGTGTCTTGTAAATTATCCTTGTACCTTGCCATCTTCATCAAAATTTTACTGCTGGTTTTTTCATGCTAAAATGCTCCCCCTTATGCTACTTCAAACTTCAACAAGGTTATGTCTAGTAAATTCATAAAAGGTAAGCATGCATAATCATTCCATACTCCCCCTATCAATCATATCATTTCTCAATCATACTTATTGTCAAATCAAGCTGAAAGGATATTCTCTTCAACAATCTCCAGTACATTGCTTCACTGAAGCTTCCTTTTGCTAAGAGTAACAAGCCCGAGCTTGTCCACTTTATCCTTACCAAAAACTGATTTGACCTTCTCCAATTCTATTATATCATGCTGAGCACTTAGAGATGTGTAATATTCAATTTGACCATGTCTTCCTTGCATCGATAAATTCTAGCAATCCCAAGTTTGTTCAGTATCTCCTTCAACATTCTTCATTCTTTGAACAATTTTAAGGCTTCCATGTATATGCTTACTAATCCACACTTTTCACATTAGAGTTGAGAGGAATGCTACTATTTTTTCCATAAGGCATAGCTTACTACCATGGATGCTACCAATCACTCAATACCAATTGATGAATATAATTTGTGCCATATTTCTTGAACTCATACTTGTCAATTATATCTAGTAAATTCATAAAAGAAAATCCTCCAATCATCAAGTTGCTTTTATTTCATTTGCTTCAACTACTCCCCCTATCATATGAACTTCCTCGAGGAAATCACCTTCATATAGGATGAAGTGACTGAATTAGAGGTAACCACAACCAGACTCGTATAGATGTCAAATGATGAGGATGAAGAGTCAACTTTGAATCACCCACAAGGTCTACCTCCTGCCCAAACTTTTATGAGACCTTCGTGCAAACAACAATCTCTAATTAATTGTCCAGAAAATATCTAATTAATAAGACCCACCCTACAAATTTGATCACAACATAATACTATTTTTTTAATTCCATAATAACGTTGGATATCCGAATTCCATTGCTAAGCCATCCGACATTCTTGCCATACCACCGATGGCTAAGAATGTTGAATGGCTTCCATTTTTACATTCTGCTATCATCGGATATCCGACTTCAACAGGATATGGTATCCGACGTTCCTTCCATACCACCAACGGCTAATAACATTGGATGGCAGGAATTTTTGCATTGTGATGTCGTCGGTTATCCGACTTCAATGGGCTAAAGTACCCGACGTTTCTGCCATACCACCGATGGCTAAGAACGTTAGATGGCAGGCATTTTTGCATTTTGATGTCATCAGTGATCCGACATCCACGTCTAAGATATCCGACTTTAAATTAAGTGTGGACCGTCAGATAACCAAATTCCTGGCCGTCGGTAGTATGTGTCGGATATCCAACGGGACGTCCTAGCATCGTATTTTAGTTGAATTTAGACCGATGTTTAAAAAAGATGGAGATTGTCGGATGGTCGACAACAAGATGTAGAAAATACGACATATATGCCGTCGGATTTTGTGTTCAAATTCTGTAGTGAGGATCAACAAATGTAAGTTGATCAATAGTGACAATGATTCTATTGTGAGGGAAATGCATTGCATGAAAGAGCATAGATACAATAGCACTCATAGCATATACATAATTACTCCCAAGGAGCATATTGAACTCCAATGGGCCCTCCATAACTATACAATCAACTAAGATAGTATTTCCGCCTAAGGTAATAAGAAATTGAGGTATAAACCCAAAAGGTTCACTAAGTCTTCTATCAAAATCCATTAGCTAACTAGTATCCAACATAAGGTTTGGAGAACCCAAACTTCTCCAATCATATTGAGATAAAATACTAATAGAGGAAAAGGGTGTTTAACTTGAACTCTTATTTGGAAGGGTGTAGAATAAGGAAGGAAAGGCCTAGATAGACTATTCCAATCAAAGAAAGAAATCCTAGAGCTTAGCGGGGTCTCATTCGAAGTGAACAAAGTGCCCCCTTGTCCATATAGTTCTGAAGTGGTAGTGAAGAAAAATTGAGCAGAAGGCACTTCACTCTCTGAATGAAGAGTAGAATCGATCGAATATTTCATCAGTTTGATGACTTTAACCCTATCACTCTCCAAAGGAAGAGTGGGATCGGTCGAATATTGCATTGGCTTGACCACTTGAATCTTGTCACTCTCCAAGAGAAGAGTGCGATCGACCAAATATTGCATCGGATTTACCACTTCATTGTTATCACTCTCTAATGGAAGAGTGGTATCAATTGAAGATTTCTTGGGTTCAACCACAAGTTGAATGGGTTGTTGGGAAACTATAGGTTCCTCGGGATCATAAAATACTTGAGACAGGGACGAGACTATTTGTACCTCTAGAAGGTGATCTCCCTTGCAAAGCTTACAAGGGAACTTAGGCTTGTGTCCTGTTCATCTAGGTTTCTCAACATCATCAATAATTCTAGCATGACTCGTAATGGTTTGTTGTGCCCCCCCATCATGACTTGAAACGATTGATTACTTGCCCCCAGTATGACTTGCAATGGCTGGTTTCTTTGTCTCTAGTATGACTTGGGGTGACTAGTGACTTGTCTCCACTATGACTTACAGTGATTGGTGACTTTCCCCTATAATGACTTGCATTTATTGGGGAATTCCCCCCAGCATGACTTGTAGTGACTAGTGGCATGCCACCTTGTCTTTTCATCATCATCATCTTCTTCTTCTTCATATTTCTATTCCTTTTAGACTATTGGTTACTAGCATTAAGACTTTCACCACATAAAGTAGAAGGAGGAGGAAAATATGTCACTAGAGAAGAAGGAGAAGGGTTTTGATGCTCTTGACATGCAATGCCTGCTTGGGAAGCATCATGAGAATTTAGGACATTTGAAGTGGAAAACAACAAAACCGAAAGCCCTAGGGTGAATCAAGGAATATTCAAGGTGGCCATCGAGGGATCACCAATGTATCCAACAAATGGAAAAGCACAAGGATCCCTTTACATAGGGTTCCCTTGGTTGTTATGTTCAGGAAATTTATCCATAACTTCTAATTCAAAAAGGAAATATCTAAGTCCTTCTAAGGGGTTGAAAAATTACAATCAACACACCCTATAAAAAACTCTTTAACATATAGGCAAGCAAACTCACTCTCCCATAAATCGAACCAGGGTGGTTAGTACCTAGCACTAATCAATAAAGAGCCGAAAATGGTCCTTCCATAGGTCATCTTGAGATGATTAGGTCTCAAGTCCAACCAATGAAGGTGCGAGAGGAATTTACGTTAACCCTCACACAACAGTCACTCAAGGGCCAAGTTCCCTCGTGAAGATGAATACCCTCCAAGGGAGTTGAGTGGATGTTAGGAATCTTCCTCAAGTACTACAATATTTTTCCCCTTGTAGACACTTATCAAGAACCTAGGATGATAAACTATGGACACCACTTCACATACCACAGTTAGGTGGAACAGTCCCAAGTTAGGTGTCTATGAATAGGAAGGGAAAGTAGGACACAAGTCCTAGACCCAAAACTCCAGATAAACTAGTGTCACCCCAAGGAATTTCCACTTCCTTAGAGCTCATGTACTTTTGTATCCCTCTAAATAAACAAATGAGGAGAAAATATCAATAACCTACCTAGCTTAACCTCATGCTTGATGCAAGTGTTACACACACTTTCCCAACAAATGCCTCTAATACTAATGGTTTTCTCCTCTCAATTAGTAGATTCGTTGTTTTGTTTCCCATGGACTTGGAGAAGTTAACTCTCCAATCCCGCAACCAAGTAACTCTCCAATCCCGCAACCAAGTAACTCTCCAATCCCGCAACCAAGGCCCTAGACCTAGACTACTATTGGTTTTCTATCATAGAAAATAAAATCTAGTTAATTTTAATTGTGTTGCTTTTATGGGCCATTTGATTACTCAGAGGGATGCATAAGTGGATGAACAATGGTGTCATCAAATAAAATAAACATGAGAGATAGCTTATTCATTTATATTAAAACTTCCAACAACATTCAAACCCCAATTGGATTTTATAATAAATCAAAGAAAATTTCCTTTTATGCAAAATGATAGCAATATGAAAGGAAACAAACATGTGGCCTCCTACTGAAGAAAACCTAAGAATGAAATATTTCTCTTTTTTGTGAGTTTAAAGTGTAGAAAGAAAAACATTTAATCACAAATACGCAATTCACACTCAATCATATGCCATCTCAATAGTGGCGTATACATCCTTATATATTTCGAAAACATTCATCCATTGTTACTTTCAAATCAACCAAAAGTCCATGCAACCTAAAATGGAAAATGCAATCCTAAATTCCACCTACAATGCATTATGAACAAACAAAAGGAAAACAACTAATGATTTTTTCTTTTGATTTATAATGTGCAAAAGGAAAGCAAACCATGACTTGTTTTTTTATCTAGGGTGCACTAAGCAACACAGAAAAGAATCCAAAATTATATTTTCCCTTTTTCACTTAAGAGGTACTACAAGGCATACAAAGAAAGAAAATCTTGATATTCTCTTTTTCACTTATAAGGGAAGGAAAACAAAAGCAACATCAATAAATTGCACCCTTTCCTTTTACACAACATGCAAATCAATCAACAACGAGAGAAATCAAAGAAACTAAAACCTTTTTTTTTCACATAATTCATGCAATCCAAAGTACAAAATAGACCAATCAAACATCCAAAACTTCTAAATTTTATACTTCCATCTACTAAACAACTCCAAAAACCCTAAAACAACAATCACAAAGGTTAAAAACAAATAGAAACATATTTAAGAGTTTGGTTTTCAACTCCCACGCTTCTGATAAGACTAGAAGGAGCGTGGCTACACGCTTCTTCAACGGACAAAGTGCATGGGCCCTTAGATCCATGCTTATGCTACCACTACAGGGTGCATGGAAGACCCGGGAAACCCTAAAACAAGGTGGAAAAAAAATGCAGTTTTTCTAAAAGTTTAAGGATGGAGGACTATACTAAGGATCGAATGGATTGTAAACACCCAAACTACAACTAGAAAAATTAACCTAAAAGTTCCCTACATAGACCAAATCACCACTGGAGTCGTCATTTCTGTTATAAGGAAAAATTCCTACTAGCTAGGGTTGACCACTAACAAATTGAAAGATAGAAATCTAATATAATCTTCTCAATATTAATAATCGAAATTAATTTAAGATACCATCACAACAAGAAAACAATCATCAAATGGAGATAGGAAGTGGGGGAGAATCTACTTTTGGAGGTTGTCCTATCGTTGCTCCCGCATTTGAGACTTAACATGCTCCAATCCAAGGCCTTAAGACCTACACAAGAAATATCAACCTTTCTCAAAGCTTATGACATCAACAAATATGTGAATCAATCCAAATGTATAAGCATAATCATGAATAATATTGACTATCCTACTGGGGAGGCTATCCCTCCCTAACCAACAAAGAGTGAATTTTATAAAACTTAGACATAAATTTTTCGGGGGTAGAGTTGGGGGGGGGGATATTAGAAATTTCTATTAATGAACTGCAAGAATAAGATACATTTTACCTCACCAAAACTACAATACCTTTCAAACCATAGTCTAGGTTCCTCTACACCTGAACCACTTACGCTCCAAGATCCCAATATCTTCAACTTCTAATGATGTACAAATTAGAAATCACATAAAGAGGAATGAATTCAACAACAAAGGGAAAGAGAAATCAGGGACATGGGTCACTGAGGGAGAAATAGGGCATATAGGCTTAGGAGGATAGGGAAAATTTTCCACCATAACCTTAAACAGGGTGTGGTCTCCCCTTTTGGTTCACCACTTCATCTTTTTATGTGAATATGGGATGGTTAAGGTGTGGGGGAATATTACAAATTTATATTAATGAAGTGCAAGAATAAGGTAAATTTTACCTCACCACACCTACAATACCTTTCAAGTCATAGACCAGGTTCCTCTACACCTGAACCACTCATGCTCCAAGCTCCCAATATCTTAAAATTCTAATGATGTATAAAGTAGAAGCCACATAAAGAGGAATGAATTCAACAACAGAGGGAAAGAGAACTTAGGGACATGGGTCATTGAGGGGGGAATAGGGCATATAGGCTTAGGAGGATAGGGAAATTTTTCCATCATAACCTTAGAAAGGGCATGGTCTACCCTTTTGGTTCACCACTTCATCTTTGTATGTGTATTTGGGATGGTTAAGGTGGTTTCCATGTAGTTTGAGGAATTATAACTGGGGCCAATCATCTCCAAACTGATTCATTTAATGATTTTTTATGAATTCATATATTTTTTTGTGTAATTATCTTTTCCCATGCTCCTTGCATAAGGGAAAGGAGTGTGGCCACACACCTTGATCAAGGAGGAAGTTTGCGGGGCCACAAAATTTCTTGTATTTTATGGATTTAAGCTGGGAATAAAGGGGTTTTCCTCTTGAGTGTTGTAACCATCATATAGGATCATTTTCAAGGCTTCTTCCATAATAATAAGTTCATTTTGATGATCATTCTTGGAGACTTATGTGTCATTTTGAGAGATCATCATCAGAAACATGGAATTGTTGATTTACACTATAACATGGAGTTTAAATAATGTAAGAGGTCATATTTAGTGGTAATTTTTACACTTTACTCTCTCTTGCATTGTTGAAATTTGACGTTCATTCTTACTTTAAATAAATGATTCATGATGTTCTAAATTTTAAGTTTTATAAAAAACTATAAATTGTAGTTTTTTTCAAAATAAAGCATTCATGATTGTTTGCAAATGTCCAAAGTCATAGCATCAATAAATTGAAAACATGTTTTCAATATAAATACAAATAAAATGTACATTATTAAAAAAATGTTGATTTATTTTTATAAATTCTATACTACATATAAATAAATAAATAAAT
Source organism: Larix kaempferi (assembly GCA_027924585.1). Classification (NCBI taxonomy): domain Eukaryota; kingdom Viridiplantae; phylum Streptophyta; class Pinopsida; order Pinales; family Pinaceae; genus Larix; species Larix kaempferi. The sequence goes on along the minus strand of BSBM01001500.1, from coordinate 278,759 downwards.
ATCCAAATAAAATTCAATGAATAAAAATTACATTGTGTGTGCTTATAATCAAAACCAAAATTAAATAATTATACCTTTTTAACCAATAATATATATAAAATGCCCCAATTTAGGTGAATGGAGTAGGGGACACTAGAGGGCCCTAGTCCAAGGACATGGAGGTCCCTCTCATTCCCTTAATGTGTAATGAAGAATACGTGATAGCTGAGGCTTATTCTAGACACTTGACTATTGATCCTACCACCGAACACCTGCTGCATACAAACCTTGATGACATTGGATCCATGCCAAAGTCCAGTCACTCTCCTCCCACATAGCAACATGAGGATCCTTCTCCTAGATTCATTGGTAAAGGACAATCTAGAGTTAATGGATAAGAAAGGGAATCAATTTCATGATTATCAGGCCAACATGGGTGTTAGGAGAGCATTCGCTTAGCACGAAAATAGAGAGAACCACTCTTGGAGGTCCCTCTCATTCCCTTAATGTGTAATGAATAAGACTTGTAGCCGAGGAATATTTTAGACACTCGATTGTTGATCCTACCATAGAACACCTGCTACATACAAACCTTGATGACACTGGATCCATGCCAAAGTCCAGTCACTTTCCTCCCACATAGTAGCATGATGGTCTTTCTCTTAGATGCATTGGTAAAGGATAATCCATAGTTAATGAACAAGAAAAAGAGTTAGTTTCATGATTATCATGCCAACATGGGTGTTAAGAGAGCACTCACTTAGCACAAAAATAGAGGGAACCACTCTATACCAAATGCAGATTTGGTAATTGTTGTTTTGAACTTGCGTTCTTCCTCGAGTGATCATCAGTTTTGTAGTGCTTTTCTGAAGAATTGGAACATGGGTTCTCTCCTTTTCTCAAGTTGTATTTACAATATCCGGCTCTCAAGTATCAGAATGGTCAGTAGCACAAGGATCATTATGGATCATGGGGGAAATAGTGGAAGGGGGTTCAACCATCACCCCCGCATCATGTAGAAGGTCGAGGCCTCAACCTCCATATATCACAAGTACACCTCTATAAGAATCTAGAGAGAAATTAACAAGGTTGAAGAGTGGGTGAAATAGGAGTAGGTGGAAACAAGCGAGGATGACATTTGCAGGAAAATGTTGTCATGGGTTCTAGACATCGGTAATTCTTGAACCCAAGACATTAAATACTTTCAAACAATTTTGTTATATAGGAACATGAAATTGATGCTCAACAAGATTCTACTAGACCACAAGGAAGAGAGAAAGGAAATACTTCTGCATGTGGATGGAATTCAAACCCAGATGAGGCAAATGAATTCCAAATTCAATACAAACGCTAAAGATAGCACATTATTCAAGTTCATGGAGAAGGTAGCCGAAGATGAAGACCGAGCTCACACCTCCATTCACAAGGTGCCTCTGATTTCCATCTTAGATGATGATGATCACTCCCACTAGTATCAGTAGAATTTATGTTAATTTTGCTTCTTTTTTTGGTATCATAGTTTTTCTTTCAGAACTCTTATTATCTATCTCATAAATATTCAATCCATACATAGGATTTTGAAGAATAAGTCTTTTAAAAACTCTTGATTTGGAATTATGAGTGTTCTCAATGAGAACCTCCTATTTTACTATTAGTCAGGTTTCCCTTGTGGCCGAAAAGACTTTTAACCTCAATATTTTTACTATTTTAATACAATTAGTTAACTTACAATCAATCAATCAATCAATCAATATATATATATATATATATATATATATATATATATATCCAACCAAGATATATCGAAAATATTTTAAATAAAACTATAAACTAAGATATTAAAGTATTTTAAAATAAAAATTGCATAGTAGGAGAAAATATTCAAATAAAAATTTCAAATTAAGAGAAATATTCAAATAACAATTCAACTACCTTGATAAATATCATTTTGATTAAAAAAATTGGGTCAGTGTATTCAATTAACAAAAAGTAAAAATCATAAACAAAGTATTTTGTTTCATTGGCTTATAGAATAAACAAATATCATCATAAACCTATCATTAAAGAAATGGGGCTATTTTGCTTTATTAGTTAAAAGTAAACAAATAAAAACTAAATTAAATCATAACCATATACAATCAATGTTGTTTTTTAAATCAAAATAGTGTGTTTAATTTTATTGTTGATGTGAACAAAGATATATATATATATATATATATATATATAAGGACATTGAAGGATAATAAGTAAAAATATTAAAAATTGGTGGGCCTATCCTCATCCCTCACATCCACGAGCTCTTCAATTTAGCAATCAAGCAACGTTTACCTAAACCATAGACATAAAGCTTTATTGTTCCTATTTTTAAAAGCGGAGATAAAAGCAATCCATCTAATTAGAGGACCATTATGATTGGCCTTCTTTTAGCCAAATTATATGAAATTATTATGGAAAAGAAGATCAACATTGGCTAGAAAGGCATAGAAAAAGAGCTAAAGGCCAGGCAGGATTTCGGGGCTATCATTCAACCATGGACCACCTTGTTACTCTTAGGACCATTGTTGAGGATTGTCGCAATAATAAAACAAATATTCTATGTTGCTTTGTTGACTTTAGAAAAACATTTGATACAGTGCCCACAAATATATTTGGAATAGATTAGAAGAGCTAAAGGTACCTTTTGAGTTGAGAAATGTTGCGATAAGGTTGTATGAGAAGGCTATTTCCAAGTTTAAGAACTCTGAAGGATGGTCAGAAGAAATTAATTGTAATATAGGAGTCGACAAGGTTGTCCCCTATCCCCTACACATTTTGGTGTTTACATTAACAAGCTAGAGGGTTGTTTGGAAGAGGTAGGTTGTGCCAGCACAACTTTGCCTATTATAGTCATACTACTTATTTTCTATGCTGATGATATTGTTTTATGGCGAGGAATGCCAATGATATTGACAAACAACTAAAAATTCTCAAGGATTTTTTCTCTAGTATGGGTATGCCTATTAACACTGACAAAACAAAGGTTAAGATAATAAAATCCCCAAAGATCACTTATGATAATTTTATGTATGACAACAACAAATTGGAGGAAGTGACTTCATATAAATATCTCAGAATCCATCTTCATCATAAGCTTAACTGGAACTATATGAACCAAGTGGTTAACTGCCACAGTCTCGAACCCATTGAGGTCTTTCGATAGAGCATGCAATCTATGAATCCTTTCTCAGTAAGTAAAATCTGAAGAACCAACTTGCAAGCTGACTCACTCACCCTATGAACCCTAGCTCTCCTTCGCGGCTCGGCCCTGGTCGCGGTCTCCTCCTGCGCCGCCGCCATGGATCCCCCTCCTGCTCCTTCCCCGGAGGAGCACAAGCATCTTCTAGATGCTTCCTTACATTCCTTAGTGGCCTCCACCCCACCCTCGTCCTCTTCCTTGGACCCTTCAGATGCCAGCTTCATTAAGCATGCTGCTGCACCTTGTATTTAGATCCTGTCGGCAGCTTCCAAGTTGAAATCCCTTGCTCCGAGTGAATGTGGTTTGATTGGGTAGTTTAATGGAATATGGCCGTCTCCAAAATCCATGGATGCCTGGATCAACAAAAATTGGATGTCCCTGATAATGGGGGGGTTGCAACACTGTTTCTACGATAAGGGCTTCTTCACTTTTCTTTTTGAAAACAAGGCTGATAGGGACCTCAGTTTCAGAAGAGAGTCGTATTTCATGGGCCCCTGTGGCCTTTACTTAAATAGATGGAGCTTATCCTTTGATCCTAAGAAAGATGTGCCCTCTGCGGTCCCTGTCTGGGTTCGCCTTCCCCATCTGCCCTTACACTGCTGGAATGATGAAACCCTGCAAGCCATCGAAAACTCCCTCGAGAAGTATATTGATAAAGCTGAGCCCGAAGGACCTTTGTTTTCCTGTGCCAGAATTTGTGTAGAAGTTGATCTGGAAAAAGGACTTCCAGAGGATGTTAATCTGTTTATGGATGGGTGGGAACATATGCAGAAGGTTGATTATGAGCATCTGCCATTCAAATGAAAAAAGTGTCATGGATATGGACACTTCGTCAAAAAATGTCCAAAGGTATCCCAAGAAGTCCCTGAAAAATCTCAAGAAGAAGGTTGGCAGCAGGTCAAGAAAGGAAGAAAAGCCATCCTAGCTTCCCACCTTCCCAAAGGGAACCAAGCTCAAACTAGTCAGGAAACCACTCAAGAGGAAAAGGAAGATTCAACCAGCAATAGATTCCAGGATCTGCCACCAGAAGAAGGGTATATCCCAATCCTAGAAGCTATCACATTGGAACAAGACAGGGAAGAAACCCTCATACCTCCCTCCTCCCCTAGAGAAGACCCGAATGGAAAAAACATTGGAGGATCCAGCACTCCTGGTAGCTTGTGAGAAGATAAGGTGAAACATAACTTCATCCTGCTTTTCTCCTCCTTGGATATCTCCTCAGAATCTCTCAAGGAGATGGATGTGGTGCAACCGCCAAATACTAGAGGCATAAAGTCCCAATGGTATCACAGAGAACTTGAGGCTGAAAGAGAAATAGAACTGGGGAGGCAAAAAAGCTTGGAAGAAACGAAACTACTTCAGAACTCAAAATATCAGAATGAGGTTAAATTCGACGGCAGGTCCTGAGCAGGATCTCTCTCAGCAAAGAAGTAATGCTAGCTGTCTCTTGGAATTGCAGAGGTCTCGGCGGGTTGAGCAAACTCGAAGAAATAAAAATATGATAAGATCTGAAAAGCCCGATCTCATGCTTATCCAAGAGACTAAAATGTTGGATGTAGAGGTCATGGGCCTCTCACGCTCCCTCTGAAAGGATTTCCATGGAATTTCCCTCAGTGCTCGCGGGGCGTCTCGGGGTATCGCAACCTTGATCTCCACTAAATTCTCTTTAACTTCCTCAATTGAGAATATCCACTAGCTGCAACTGAGATTAAAGAAAAAATCAGCAACAACCCTCTTTTCATCTGCAATGTCTACGGTCCCACTCATTATAGGGACAAGGCCAAGTTCTGGGAAGACCTCAGCAACCTTAAGGAGAGCATGCACGGGAAAAATCTCATCATAGTTGGAGATTTTAATGTCACCAAATCCTAGTAGAAGAAGCGAGGTGGCAATAATGTTCGAGATCCCTTCGGTGAAAAGCTAGAGGATTTAATCGCTGATTTGGATCTAATGGACATTCCACTGAAGAATGGGAAATATACTTGGAACAATAAGAGATGCGGAGCTGGGCATATCACGACCAAGTTGGATCGTTTCTTGGTAAGCTCCTCCTTCTTTTGCTCTGATCTTTTAGCTTGCTCTTTCACCCTTCCCTATGCCACTTCAGATCAGAGGCCCATCGTCTTATCCCTCACTCCTCCGGAAAATCTTGGACCTATCCCCTTTCACTTCAACCCTCTTTGGCTTCATGAACCCGCCTTTTATGACATTGTCAATAATGCATGGAACTCTAGATTCTATGGATCTCCCAGCTTTGTTTGGGAATCAAAGCTTAGGGTTGTGAAATCTGTGCTCAAGTGTTGGGCCAAGTCTTCCTTCAAAAACCCCAGCCACACTAAACTCACCCTTCAGAAAGAGCTTGTTAAACTTCACCAAAGCATGGAGATGGAAGAGGTTACGGCTTCCTCTCTAAGACTGGAGAAATATTTAGACTTGAAAATCCTCATTGCGACCAAGCAGGAAGAGGAAATCTGGAGAGTCAAATCTAGACAGTTATGGCTCAAGGGAGGGGATATCAACATGAAATATTTTCAGAATCAGGATAAGGCCCGGCGTAGCCAGAAGGTGATACGAGAGCTGAAGAACAAAAATGGAATCATGATAATCGGGCAAGAGGACTTAAAAATCCATGCTTTCAATCATTTCAACGAGCTATTCATGGATAGTGGGGATACTGATTCGGAAGCTCAAGCTGATCTCCTATCAGGATTTCCCACCCTTGTCTCAGACAATGCTAATAGAGAGCTCTCCAAACCTATTATGGAGCACTCAATTTTGAATGCAATCTGGTCTCTCCAAGCTAATAAGGCCCCTAGACCTGACGGGTTTATCATTAACTTTTATTGGGCCACCTGGGAGATTATTAAAGAGGACCTGAAGCACATGCTCAACTGGACCAGGAAGAAAGACAAAATTGGAGGGGCAATGTTGTGGTCACAACAGATCCCATGCTTAGCTGAAAGCACGAGAACCCCATGTTGAATAAACACAAAGGTATTTTGGTTAGTGTACTCTGTAAATATGAGAATTTGGGTTTTCACTTGTTTAGATCTCTCACCCATACTTTTGTCCTGTGTGTTTCCCTCTTTTTAGATGATCTCTAACTGTCCGGTTTGTTGAAATCCTCAAATTTTGAGTATTTTTGTCTTTGCTTCAATCAACCCGAAACCCAACAGTTAGGAGACCCGAAACCCACAACCCGACAATTTCGAGTTGCGGGGTGTTTGTTTTGTAGTTTTGAAATTTGGTCAACCCGAAACCCGCAACCTGACGGTTGCGGGTTGCGGGTTCGTCTTGTAATAATCTTGGGAAATTATCATCCCGAAACGCGAAACCCGAAATCTCGCAATTGCAGCTTTTGGCTTTCGGGCTTTGTCTTTTTATTTGTTTTGTTGCGTGTTCTCAAAACCCGCAACCCGCAACTATTGGGTTGCGCTTTCGGGAAGTTGTTTTCGGTTTACGAGTGTGTCATTCCCGAAACCCGCAACTCGCAAGTGTCATGTTGTGGCTTTCAGGAACACGTTTCTCATTTTTCGATTGTAATTATTCCCGAAACCCGAAACCCGCAATTGCGGCTTTCGGCTTTCGGGAATTCTTTTCCGCCTTTGCCGTTTGCGCGACCCCACAACCTGCAATTGTTAGGTTGCGGCTTTCGGGATCCATTAATAAATTTTGTGAATAAAACTTTCACGCAACCCTGCATCCCACTTCGGTTAATCTCGACTGTTCATTTGTTTTGATCGCACGATCATATTTAATCCAGTGAATTCAATAAATAGGGTTTTTCCTATTTTACTTTTGAAGAATTACTCCGCCGCACTGTTGTTTTTACCGTGGATTCCATATCAGGTGTCGTTTTTCCGTTTGTCTGCAATTTTGCTATTTTTGGATTGATTTTGATTTTAATTTTCTTATTGATCAGAAATTGCAAGTTCTTTTTCCATGTCGAGAGGTACATGTTCTAAAATGCCACTCAGAGATACCCTGACCAAAGACCCTAATTTTGGTTTACTCTCCGACACCAGTGAGCGAGTCACTGAGACATACCAGATGGATTAGTCAAAAATATACACCATTTTTTATAATGACGACCTTTCTCATATTGAGAACGATAGACTAGTTTATGAGAGAATTAGGTCTTCCCAAGTTCATGCTATTGCTGCGTGCCCGACTATCCTACCTTACACGGATGCTGAAAAATGGATAATTGAGAATGCCAGTGTTAAAGACCGTTGTTTTAACGATAGCATGGGGTGCCAATTAACACATTTTCGCCCGGAGGCTTTTGTTCGAGCTTTTTCTCTGAAACCACATGTGCAGACCCTCTCCCCCGATTTTATATAGTCGTCCAAAACCCGGTTCAACTTTAACGAGATGATTAGGTCATGGATGCTTAAGCTGAACGCCTTTGTGCCTAAGGCTGACAACCTTTATCACATCGTCTCGTTTAAGGAATCCTACTCTTTACTGGCAGCCATGCTTTGCAGGCTTTTTGGTCTATCAAATTGTTCTCTTTTCAAAGCAGAATGGGCAGCTATAGCACATCATGTGCTAGTCATAGGTGAGTCTTTCCCATGGGCCTGTATCCTGTCAGTTGAATTAAAGAATGCCATTCATGAATATCAAAAGGATCTAGCTCATTAGAAACCACCCTTTTTCCTATCTGCATATGTCCTTGATGTTTTTTGCTCAGAGTTCTAGTACCCTAACTTGGGTTGGAATTGGACCCCTTCTGACCCTCCTGTACACATTTATCATTCAACACTGTGGGAAGAGAATTTTACACCCTTGTTATATGACATTTGTGACCACTTCATGGGTACCATCTATTTCAAGATCTTCAGGCAACAACCACCTGCATTCTCAGAAGATGCTAAGACTTTCATCAACACCATGGGTGATTGGTATGTAGGTGAGTGTTTTTCATACATCAAGATTTGGGGAAGTGACATAGTGCACTTGCTTTCTAGGATTGTCTCAGACAGGATGGTAATACAGGAGGTTTCTTTTCAAACTGTCACTGATGGCATGTATAAGAAACTCACAGGGCCCAGGAAGAAAGGTTGGCCTAAGTTTTCTCTCAATCTTGGTCAACTAGTTATCCCAACTTCAACTTGGGCTGCAGTTCTTGGTGACTAAATAACTTCCTTAAGATTAGGTACTGCCTCAAAAAAAAAACATGACCCCAAGAAGCTCCTGGATGCACACCTCAAGCAAATACATATGAAAATAGATTATGCACATGAGTTAGTTCCAGATGACTTCATATACCAAGGGGTGGACACATTCTCATAGGTTCTAGCTAGGGAAAAAGACTTACAAGAACAACAGGACTTAAGGTTGGAGTTCTGAGTTACAGGGCCATGCAGCTAAATCTCATTGAACAAGCAAGAAGAGACTCAGAAGAGAAAGGGGCTCAGAAGGCCAATGCTCCTCTCATGATTTCATTCCCTGATGGAAACAAAGGTAAAGCTCCTCTAGGGGAACCCTCTCAAGAAAAAGCTGGTGAAGAAGCTAAAGCGATGCTGCAGTCAGCTCGTGAATCCAAGCAGCAGATGGCACAATTGACATCTATGTTAAATACTCAATTGCTGGAACCTCCAAAGCCTGCATTCAACATTCAGCCACCAATTGCATCAAATGTTCAAATATCTACTGAAGAAACTCAAGAAGATGATGACTTGGTCATAACTCAAGCTAGCCCTGCTAAGAGGCAAAAAGTCCTGCCTTCTTCATCACAGTTTCCTACAGTTGACATAATAGACTGTGATGAAGAAGTGGTCCCACCTCCTCTGGTACCAGTAACAGAAGAAGTCACTAAAGATCCTAAGACTGTCACTGAATTGTTGGAATATTGATATGGATCAATCCTTCCATGAGCAATCAGTGTTAGAATTTAATGTTGCTCCTGGCATTACATCATCAGCATTTACGCTGCCATCTGTCCAACCAGCCTCTACTATGCCTTTAGGGGGAACACTTCCATTTTCCTTATCACATTTGTTCAACACCCTCAATGACACTACTATCCCATCGCCCGAACACTCAGTCCTTTTATCAATTCCATTGTTTATTGTTGCAGAAGTCCATCCTTCAGCTGTCCCTCTGCAGTCACCCATAGTCAATTTATCAACAACCACTATTGATGTATCTTCTAATATTTCTTCACCATCTTCACCCACCAAAGTTCATAGTCAACTTCCACTTCTAGAAGCTAATGATGACACTCAGGTTCCATTATCTGAAGCCTTTGTTTCAATTCCTTCGCCAGATAGAGTTTTGTCAGTTCCTCAAACTATCACTACATCTTCAGTTACTACTCAAGTCACCATACCTATTCCTACCCCTGTTGTCACCCAAACACCCTCACTAATCTCAACAGTTAGTGTCACTTCTACTTCCACACGATTAATGGTTGAATACATAGATGAAGATGTAGTTCCCCTTGGGAATTACTTCTATAGCAAGGATGATAAGGCAGTCATGAGAAGGACAAGGAAAAGAGGTCAAGGTCAAGGTGGTTTGGAAGCACCTGAACCAGATCAAGTAATATGGGCTCCCAGGATCAATAATCCAAGAATTGAGGCATTTGAAACAGTAGCAGCCTTAGGAGCCTTTGCCACTGCTAATTGGGATTTGGTCCAGGTTTTGGATAAGGAAGTTGACCTCAGGGATGAAGAGATCAAAAACCTAAAAGAGGAATTGGTTGAAGCTAAAAAACAACATTCTACTGATGTGGCCGGCCTCAGAAAAAATTGGGCAAGTAAGTTGCAAGACCTAGAGCAACAAAATGCCACTCTTCTCACTGAACTCAGTCTCTCACAATCTCAACATTCCATTGATGTTGAAAAAATAGCTTCCTTGGAAAAGCAGGTTGAGGATGCAACTGCAAGTGCAGCCTCCTCAAGTTTTCTCAAGTTTACACCCTGTGATTTTAAGAATCTAGCCCTCAAGGTGAATTGGGATCATCATAAACTATTGGAGAAGGTTTACATTGCTTTGGATGAAATCAGGGAAAATTTCATTGATTTTTCCAAGATGTCCTCCACCCTTGAAAAAAAAAAAGAGAAGAGACTTCAAGCTTTTAAGGCTCAGGAGGAAATCAGTGAATGGGAGGGGTATATTAAGAATGCGCCAAAAGATATCCCAATCCTCAACAGTTTCCAGATTAAGAAGATCAAAGGTTCTCTAAATACTTGGCTCGATTATAATGAAACAATTGAAGAGATTATCAATAAATCAAAAGATATCTGCACTAGGCGATGGTATGCAATTGACAACATTATGCATGTTCTAGGCTTACCATTGATGACCCCTATCCTAGAAGCTTTGCCGCCAAAATGCAGACTTGAGGAGCTCGAGAGCAGGTGTGAGGAGTTCGCACAGAAGATTCGGGATCTTGAAAAAGTTAGCATTCAAGATGTGGATCATTTGGTTAGAGAACCGGTCGTCATGGAAGTCAAGATTCATATGTATCTTCGCACTTGGCACAAGTTAGAAAAGCATGATATGGAGAATAACGTGTGCAATGTTAAGTTAGCTTTAGAATCTGTCAGTTTGTCAAATAGAGATGAGTTGTTAGACATATATGAGAAATGGCAGGATTTCTTGGATCTATAGTTTGATTTGATTTTGTAATCCCTATTTTTGGGAAATCTCTATCTTTCTGTTCTGCTGTAATTTCTTATTTAAGAAGGAGGACCTCTTGTAGTTAGGGGTTGGTAATTTTGGAGTTGTAAGTCAACAGAAGACTGGACTGGAGATACTTTGTTAAGCAGAGCTTTTTTGTAATTTCTGTACAAGACCTCTTCATACAGTAAAGTTATCTTTTAATCTATCTTCTATTATTCCTCAAATTTCTTTGAGAATTTCTCATTTATGCTTCGAATGGTCATCTGTTATGTATCTGATCTTTTGCTTAACATTTATTAATATATGAATCTGTTGTATTGATTTCTCTATATGACTGGTTTATGTTTCAAAGTACTTCATTGAGATTTTTCAATACAAGTACTTTCATGTTTTATTTCTGCAATTGATTCGGTGCATATAAATTTATATAATCATTGTTAATTTTTAAATTAGCAGAGTGATTATAGACTGGATCTTGAATGAGCCTGAATACTTGAAAGATTGTCATTTAATTTTCATTAACTGATAATAATTTAAGTTAACAAGTAATACAACTAAAGACATTTCTGTTGAAGTTGTTCAATTACTTGTTTAATCATATCTCAAGACCAATATGCACATAAACAAGCTTTCATTTTAGAATAGGACTAACTTAGATTAGTTTCCCTTTTCTAGAATAGGTTAGGTTAGCTTACCATCACCATATCAGCACCTTGGTTTTCCTTGACTGGAAAATTGATCTAATAGATCAACTTACCAACTCTTAGAGTGCCAGTGGAGGCCTAATATCCGTGGGGGATCACCATACCAAACAGGTTGGGGATAGAACTGCCCTTGCGTAGGGTCTTTCGAAACCTTCAACTTGGGTTTTCTTACTCTGTTGAGTGTCTTGGAACATTCCAACACCTTCTGCATCTAACCTGCACAACCGAGGCGTCAACAAATGGCGCTAGAAGGAGGGCCAATAGTGGAACATGCCTAAACAAGCCACTAAGAAACCTCCTCCAGCAAATACTTCAACGGTTCAAACTCGAAGCCAATCAAGGGCTTCAACATATGAACAACCAACAGAGTCACAACCAACGGTTGTCAATGTTACACCTGCTCAACCCACAGTTGTCCCTGTTACACCTTCTCAAAACATTGTTGCACCTGTTGTATCTGCAGCACAACAGGAAAATAGAGGGAATATCTTTATTGTATCACCTACAAGAGGAACCCTCTCACTAGAGCATATATTAAAAACATCAGCCGATAGGGTCACTAGGGCAGAACAAAGACGTGCTGATCAACGAGGACGTGGTTTTGCAGCGATCAATTTAGAAAATTTTCTATAGGCCAATAATCAAGAACCTCAGCAAGACACAGTTTCATAGATCAGTGATCCAACCATCCAACAAACAACTGATCAAAATATTGAACATCAGCAAACAGTTAATCCACAACCTGAAAATCAAGAACTGGTTGGTCAATCAGGTTCCCCTGAATACAACCTTAGTCAATTTTTTCAGGAAACACAAGATTAGCCAAAATTTGGAACTGGTGGACCACCACCATATCCTCCTTCATCCTCATCCTCTTCCTCAAACATTGAACATTCTTCAGGTTCTTCGTCAGAAGAAGAAGAAGAAGAACCATCGATGGCTGCAGAAGGCAAAAACAGACCATGGCTCGACCAAGATGCATTATGGGTACTTGGAGACCAACATAGGCTACCCAAGAACCCTGAGAAGTGGTTACCCAAGTTTAACCCAGATGACAAATCACCTGCCCTAGATCACGTTAAAACCTTCATGCAGGCTATTAGGCTTAGAAGTGTCATTCATGAGGATGTGGTCTGCCGACTCTTTCCTTATACTTTTGAAGGAAAGGTAGCTACATGGTATTTTGCCTTGCCAGCAAGGTCCATTGTTTCTTGGGATGAGTTTGAGAAATTATTCATCCAAAAGTTTGGAGATGACAAAACACCACAGGATCTTGTTTTGGAATTATCCTCCATGAAAATCAAAGGGAAAGAAAGGGTTAAATATTTCAACCAAAGGTTCTCATACTTAAAGAATAGAATTCCTATCAACCTTCTTCTTGCTAAAGAATTGTTGATAGCCTACTATGAAAAAGGCCTACCTACTTCGATTTCAATGTGGGTCAAACGAGCACAAAAGGGAACTTTGCTGGAAGTGTTTGCTGAAGCAATACAAGTTGAGAAGGAAATTTTTTGTCTCAAGGACAATCCGGAAATCTCAAAAGAATAGCCTTCAACTTCCAGGAAAAGGAATGATAGTGTTCCTAAAGCCACTGCACAAAACAAGGATCCATTTGACATAACTGACATGAACAAGCTCATCCAGAAAATGTCAAACGAGATGGTGTATTTGAAAAGAACTAACAATGAAAATCAAAACCAGAATAGAGGTTTTATGAGGCCACCTTTTAGGAGACCTTATCAACCTCCACCGAATCCACCACCTCCTAATCCAATAGAAGGCTTCATAAATGAAGAAATTTATTCTATTTTTAGAGCCCTAGCAGCAGAATCTCAAAACACCCCTGAAGTCCCCAATGATCAAACTGCTCCAGACCCACAATTACCTGAGGAAGAAGAACATGAACATGAGGATCCACAAATCAACACTGGAAGTTACTTTTCAAAGCTTCCTATCTGTGAAGAAGAAGAAGAACCTGAGATTGTGTTTAATATCCAGCATCCTTATAACACAAAGTCTAAACCTCAACCCCCTCAGGAACCTTCATCCTCCACACAAATTCCTAATAAAGGAAAGATTGTCCCTCACAAGGATACAATCATCTCTGAGATGGAGTACAATTTAGTTGAAGATCTTAAAAGAGTGAAGGAAAATATCTCTTTGTTTGAATTATTGAAAATCCCCTCGATGAGGGATACTTTACCCAAAAGCATGGTGGTCAAACAGCCAAGAGAATTGTAGAATAATAACCTTGACTCTTTCACTAAACCAGATGATCAAAAGTATGGTAGCAGAAGGACACCTCCTTTTCTGCTTACCTTTGAGATTTTCAACCGAAACGTACATAACTACATGATAGACTCTGGTGCCTCATCAAATGTGATGCCTCTTTCTGTCTGCAGAAATTTGAACGCCACATGGGAACCTTGCCCTACTCAGATAGTACAACTTGACAGATCGAAAGCCAGAGTAGTAGGAAGGCTCAGAAATGTCTTAATTACATTATCAGCTGATCCTCGAATCCATCAAACAATTGATATAGTCATTGCTGATATCCCAGAAGCATATGGTATGTGGCTTAGTAGAGACTGGTCAGAAAAGCTAAAAGGTTATTTTGCTACTGATTGGTCCCATTTGTGGTTACCCTACAATGGTCAGCCAAACAATATTAAGATAAGTAGGGAGCCTTTCATGAAACAGACAGTCATAGACTTGAATGACTCAAGTGAGCCTGTGGGTTATTTCAACACGCACATCGAACACTTTACCTTTGATACCTTTTTCGGGAATTTATCAGCTGATGTTTCACTACAGGAGAATGCACAGAATGAATCTCAGGTAACTCATCTCACTTCTGTGCCATTCTCAGGAGACATTGTACATAATGTTTTCAATGTAAATACAAATTTTAGATTAGATCCCATTGCTTGCACATTGTTTTTTGACGGCTCTAAATCTAAGGATGGAGCTGGTGCAGGATGTGTTCTCATAGATCCAAAAGGGAAAAAAACTATGATTGCATACAGATTAGAGTTTGATTGTACTAACAATGTGGCTGAGTATGAGGCCCTGATACAGGGACCGAAAAAGGCTATTGACTTGGAAGTACAGATCATTCATTGCTTTGGAGATTCAGAAATTATTGTGAAACAGGTGAGGAATAAGATACACTGCTTGTCCCCCCGCCTATTGAATTATCAGAAATTGGTAAGAGATCTTATGAGATCCTTTATTGCATTCAATATTAATTCAGCCCCTAGGTCTCAGAACCTCGATACTGACTTGTTGGCAAATACAACTTACAGATTGATTCCACCAGAGGGCCTATCTCCTCAAACATTCTCAATAGAACTGATGTATAGGCCTTCCATACCAGATAATGTGACAAACTGGAAGGTATTCAATGATGATCAGCAAATACTTGATTTTCTTACAAACCAGGACACATTCCAGGATATGGCTATAGACGAGGATGAACATGAAAAGTCTCTCTCTGATTCCTCGAATGTCATCCCAAAATCTGTGATCAATTTGGAGAGGTTCTACAATTTGCAAGACAAATTCAGACACAAAACCAATTGTAAAACACATAGCTCTTCACTTAATTACGAGCAAGTCAATTTAGGGACCGAGCAAGAACCCCGCTTTATCAATTTAGGAATTGATTGCACCCCAGAAGAAAGGCGAGCTATCATTAAACTGTGTAAAGAATATAAATATGTCTTTGCCTGGACCTATGATGAATTGAAAATGTTTGACACTAGCATCATCTACCATAATATACCTATGAACCCGGAAGTTAAACCATATCAACAGAAACTGCGGAAAATGCATCCCGGTTTAGAGCCTTCTATAAAAAAAGAACTGGAATAGGTACTCACAGCACGAATTATTTTTCCGGTGAGGCATACACAGTGGATAGCCAATTTGGTGCCTGTACGCAAGAAAAGTGGTGAAATTCGATTGTGTGTCGATTTCAGGAATTTGAACCGGGCCTTAGAAAAAGATAACTACCTTGTTCCACCCATGGAATAGATTCTCCAAAAGGTAGCAGGGTCAGAAATGTTTTCTCTCCTAGATGGCTTTTCAGGGTACAACCAGGTTATGGTTGCCCCAGATGACCAATTAAAGACAGCTTTCAGATCCCCTTGGGGCACCTTCACCTACAAGCGAATTCCTTTTGGTTTAATTAATGCAGGAGCCACTTTTCAGAGAGCTATGGATATAGCTTCCCGAGGTTTAATGCATAATTCTGTCGTGGTTTATTTAGATGATATTGCCATATTTTCAAAAAAATGACATGAACACCTATTTGCTCTTAAGCAGGTTTTCAAACGTTGTAGGAAATTTGGCATTTCCTTGAACCCCAAGAAATCCATTTTTGCAGTCACAGAAGGAAAGCTATTGGGCATCATCGTTTCAAAAGAAGGTATGATCATCGACCCTGAATGCACAGACGCGATTTCAAAAATCGGCTTACCAGGTTCGCGTAAAGCAATGCAGTCCTTCTTGGGTAAGATCAACTTTGTATGCAGGTTTGTACCTAATTTTGCTCAGATAGTTAAACCTTTACAACATTTAGTTAAGAAAGATGTACAGTTTACATGGTCACAAGAACAAAAAGATGCATTTGTGGAAATTCGTAAGGCTATTGCTGAAGCTCCTGCTCTCATGTCCCCGGATTTTGATAAAGATTTTATTCTTTACACTATCGCCACTGATTTCTCCTATGTAGTTGTTTTGACACAGAAACAGGACAGTGATACAGAGATTCCAATCTCTTTCATGAGTTCAACCTTCAAGGGTGCAGAGCTCAATTATTCACAAATTGACAAACAAGCCTACGCAGTTTATAAGTCTGTCAAACATTACAGGCCTTATTTTTTAAAATCTCGAACAAAGGTCATTGTCCCATATTCTGCTATTAGAAATGTGTTGATCCAGAAGGAGTTGGGCGAAAAAAGGGCCCATTGGATGACTGCTTTGCAAGAGTATGATTTGGAAATAAGGCCATCCAAAATTGTCAAAGGACAAGGCCTTTGCCTTCTTACTGATCAATCTAACGATCCCCTGTAGCAGCAAGTTGAATGGGAACAGGAAGAAGATATTCCTACAGGTTCTGTCAATGCTATTGATACCCCGACATCAGAATGGTATGATCATATCAAATTTTTCTTGAATAATGGGTTTGCCCCTAAAACCTTGGACTTTAAGAAATGAAGAGCCTTGAGATTAAAGGTTGCCCCTTATTAGTTTATTAATGAAGTTCTGTTTAGGAAAAACTATGATGGGGTTTTTCTTAGGTGTTTACAAAAACATGAAACTGATGACATCTTATTCCAATTTCATGCAGGACCAGTTGGAGGTCATTTTTCAGGCGAGACAACAGCTCATAAGATTCTCGGAGATGGGTATTACTGGCCTACGTTGTTTAAAGATGCTTATGCCTATGTAAGGAGGTGTGAACCATGCCAGAAATGCACAGGGAAGTTCAAGAAACCTGCTTTCCCTTTGCAACCAGTCACTGTTCGTTTCCATTTTAGCAATGGGGGATGGATTTTGTTGGGCCCATAAATCCTACCTCATCCCTCCAACACAAATACATTCTCATAGCAACTGACTACTTCACCAAATGGGTGGAGGCAGTCCCACTTAAGCAATGTAATGTCAGCCAAGTCATTTCTTTCCTAGACAGTCAGATAGTCTCACGATTTGGTACTCCATAATTCCTAGTTTTTGATAATGATCCTATTTTTCTTCGATTGACATAACTGAATATGCTTTTGAAAAGAGGATGAAACTCAAATATTCTGCCAATTACTACCCACAAGGTAATGGGTTGGCTGAGTCTTCGAACAAAAATTTGATCAACATTCTGAAGAAGACTGTGGCCTCTCACCATAGAGATTGGCATACACAGCTCAATAATGCTCTTTGGGCAGATCGGATTACTCCAAAGGCAACAATTGGAAATTCTCCTTGCTGTCTAGTGTATGGAAAAGAGGCCATTCTTCCTACTAATCTTACCATCCCTTCACTATAGTTAGCCCAATCTGTCTAAGAAGATGATTCTTCTCCCCTCCAGCAGAGAATTGACACTCTACTTAAACTGGAGGAAGATAGAGAAGTGGCTAGAAACAAGTTATATCATTATCAACAGATGGTGAAAAGATGGTTTGATGAAAAATCTTCAGCTGACAGGGAATTTTCTGTTGGAGACTTGGTTTTAAGATGGGACAAACCACACAAAGACAAGAACCGGTATACTAAGTTTCAACGCCTCTGGCTGGGACCTTTCATTGTTACAGAAAAGATGGGTCCTGGTACTGTTCGATTACAGACACTGGAAGGAGTTGTGGACACTTATCCAGTGAATGTTTCACTACTCAAAAAGTATTTTGTTTGATCAGGATGATGTACTTGCACATAGGTTTGTTTTGCAATTTATTTTCTTGATTGGATTGTCTACTTTGTTTTCATTTGTTTGCTTTAAACTCCACACATTTGGTGTTACTCATTGAGCAGTTTCTCTCTTGGTGATGATTTCAGCTTGGGTTTTATAACTGTCTTCCAGCCATAATTTTGTCCTGTATCGGAGGTTGTTCAACAAAGGGCATACATCTAATGATTACAGGACCCTGAATTGATATCTCTCCACAATGGTCATTATCTTACACATGTCTTATTTGTTTAATTGGGGTCTGGAGAATAGCAGAGTCTCCATTGTTTCATGTTTCATGGTTCAAGTTGCATATCATAATAACCTGCCTAGCTTGTTCTGCTCTGGATCCTTTTACAATCACCTTGGTAATAGATCTCTTAATAAATGTAAATTACAAGGTGGGACGTCTTGCTATCAAGCCAGCCCATTAGGTTCATACGTGCTAAGCAGAATGACATCTTCACATCAAGCCGCCACACTTGGAATATGACTTTCAATTTTACTGGGAGTTGGAAGATCCTATCACAAATCGGTCCATTCATGATCAACAAAGCATTGGTGAGTAACACTACCAATATATGGTCACCAAGCTATGGTAGTGCCTTGTAATTTTCAACCCAATAAAATTTGGTTTGCTCCTTTTTAAAGATGCTCGTGCATATAGGGACAGGGGGGTCTTATTGCAAGCCATCCCTGCCATGATCACGGGTTTAATTTGGATTGAAGCTATCACAATATGGTCACCAAGCCATGGTAGTTGCTTTCAGTATTGCAACTGGAAGACAAGAAGTCTCTTTATCGAGCTGGCTTGATCAATTTCTGAATTATGGTTGTGAATGGCACTGCTTATATCTGATCACCAAGTCAGGGCAGTGGTCTTATATACACGGTCTCTTTTTTTAAATCTTTAAAAAAAAAAAAGAATCTCATGAATTGTTGCAGGTAAATAAAATCTCAATAAATCAAGGTGATGTGTAATTAGGATATCTAGGAGCATTTTCAAGTATGTGCCTAGGTTCAACACAAGCTGCTTCTCCATGATTACATAAAGGCTAAGTATCTCAGTTGTTTCTTCAACCCCCTTATCAGATTTGCATTATTCTCAACATGATCATATATGGGGATTTATTAATTTCATGTTCCATGCTCGTTAACTCTCTCTTGTGATCAATTTTTGGAAAAATTCAGGTTGAAAAAAGTGATGTGGCTAACATGTTTCATTTAGCTGAATTTCATTGCAAAGATAACTGGTTCTTTCCAGCCAGTCACCATTTGTTGTGGTCACAACAGATCCCATGCTTAGCTGAAAGCATGGGAACCCCATGTTGAATAAACACAAAGGTATTTTGGTGAGTGTACTCTGTAAATATGAGAATTTGGGTTTTCACTTGTATAGATCTCTCACCCATACTTTTGTCCTACGTGTTTCCCTCTTTCTGGATGATCTCTAACTATCCGGTTGGTTGAAATCCTCAAATTTTGAGTATTTTGTCTTTGCTTCAATCAACCCGAAACCCGACAGTTAAAAGACCTGAAACCCACAACCCGACAATTTTGGGTTGCGGGGTGTTTGTTTTGTAGTTTTGAAATTTGGTCAACCCGAAACCCACAACCCGACGGTTGCGGGTTGCGGGTTCGTCTTGTAATAATCTTGGGAAATTATCAACCCGAAACCCGAAACCCGAAATCTCGCAATTGCGGCTTTCGACTTTCGGGCTTTGTCTTTTTATTTGTTTTGTTGCGCGTTCCCAAAACCCGCAACCCACAACTGTCGGGTTGCGACTTTCGTGAAGTTGTTTTCGGTTTACGAGTGTGTCATTCCCAAAACCCGCAACCCGCAAGTGTCGGGTTGCGGCTTTCGAGAACACATTTCTCATTTTTTTATTGTAATTATTCCCGAAACCCGCAATTGCAGCGTTCGGCTTTCGGGAATTCTTTTCCGCCTTTGTCATTTGCGCAACCCCACAACCCGCAATTGTTGGGTTGTGGCTTTCGGGATCCCTTAATAAATTTTTTGAATAAAACTTTCGCGCGACCCCGCATCCTATTTCGGTCAATCTCGGTCGTTCATTTGTTTTGATCGCATGGTCATCTTTAATCCAGTGAATTCAATAAATAGGGTTTTCCCTATTTTATTTTTACCATTTTACTTTTGAAGAATTACTCCGTCGCATTATTGTTTTTACCGTGGATTCTGTATCAGGTGCCGTTTTTCCATTTGTTTGCTATTTCGGGTAAGCTTACTGTCATCGTTACACTACCAGTCTGCAATTTTTCTATTTTTGGATTGATTTTGATTTTAATTTTCTTATTGATTAGAAATTGCAAGTTCTTTCACCATGTCGAGAGGTACACGTTCTAAAACGCCACTCAGAGATCCCCTAACCAAAGACCCTAATTTTGGTTTACTCTCCGACACCAGTGAGCGAGTCATTGAGACATACCAGATGGATTGGTAAAAAATATACGCCATTTTTTATAATGACGACCTTTATCATATTGAGAACGATAGACCAGTGTACGAGAGAATTAGGGCTTCCCAAATTCATGCTATTGCTGCGCGCCCTACTATCCTGCCTTACACGGATGCTGTAAAATGGATAATTGAGAATGCCAGTGTTAAAGACCATTGTTTTAATGATAGCACAGGGTGCCAGTTAACACATTTTCGCCCGGAGGCTTTTGTCCGAGCTTTTGCTCTAAAACCACATGTGTAGACCTTCTCCCTCGATTTTATATAGTCGTCCAAAACCCGGTTCAACTTTAACGAGATGATTAGTTCATGGATGCTTAAGCCGAATGCCTTTGTGCCTAAGACTAACAACCTTTATCCCATCATCTGGTTTAAGTAACCCTACTCTTTACTGGCAGCCATGCTCTGCAGGCTTTTTGGTCTACCGAATTGTTCTCTTTTCAAAGCAGAATGGGCACCTATAGCACATCATGTGCTAGTCACAGGTGAGTCTTTCCCGTGGGCCTCTATCCTGTCGGCTGAATTAAAGAATTCCATTCATGAATATCAAAAGGCTCTAGCTCATAAGAAACCACCCTTTTTCCTATCTGCATATGTCCTTGATGTTTTTTGCTCAGAGTTCCAGTACCCTAACTTGGGTTGGAATTGGACCCCTTCTGACCCTCCTGTACACATTTATCATTCGGCACTGTGGGAAGAGAATTTTACACCCTTGTTATATGACATTTGTGACCACTTCATGGGTACCATCTATTTCAAGATATTCAGGAAACAACCACTTGCATTCTCAGAAGATGCTAAGACTTTCATCAACACCATGGGTGATTGGTATGCAGGTGAGTATTTTTAATACATTAGGATTTGGGGAAGTGACACAGTGCACCTGCTTCCTAGGATTGTCTCGGATAGGATGGTAATACAGGAGGTTTCTTTTCAAACTGTCACTGATGGCATGTATAAGAAACTCACAGGTCCCAGGAAGAAAGGTTGGTCTAAGTTTTCTCTCAATCTTGGTCAGTTGGTTATCCCAACTTCAACTTGGGCTACAGTTCTTGGTGACCAGATAGCTGCCTTAAGATTAGGTACTGCCCCGAAAAGGAAACATGACCCCAAGAAGTTCCTGGATGCACACCTTAAGAAAATACATATGAAAATAGATTATGCACATGAGTTAGTTCCATATGACTTCATATACCAAGGGGTGGACACATTCTCACAGGTTCTAGCTAGGGCAAAAGACTTACAAGAACAATAGGACATTTTAAAGTACCAGAATGAACTTAAGGTTGGAGTTCTGAGTTATAGGGCCATGCAACTAAATCTCATTGAACAAGCAAGAAGAGACTCAGAAGAGAAAGGGGCTTAGAAGGCCAATGCTCCTCTCATGATTGCATTCCCTGATGGAAACAAAGGTAAAGCTCCTCTAGGGGAACCCTCTCAAGA
The DNA here is from genome assembly GCA_027924585.1 of Larix kaempferi. Lineage (NCBI taxonomy): Eukaryota > Viridiplantae > Streptophyta > Pinopsida > Pinales > Pinaceae > Larix > Larix kaempferi. Next base: position 256,851 of record BSBM01001500.1, on the reverse strand, counting down.
GAAAGCTAGTGAAGAAGCTAAAGCGATGCTGCAGTCAGCTCGTGAATCCAATCAGTAGATGGCACAATTAACATCTATGTTAAATACTCAATTGCTGGAACCTACAAAGCCTGCAGTTAACATTCAGCCACCAATTGCATCAAATGTTTAAATTTCTACTGAAGAAAATCAAGAAGATGATGACTTGGTCATAACTAAGGCTAGCCCTGCTAAGAGGCAGAAAGTCCTGCCTTCTTCATCACAGTTTCCTACAGTTGACATAATAGACTGTGATGAAGAAGTGGTCCCACCTCCTATGGCACCAGTAATAGAAGAAGTCACTGAATTGTTGGATAGTATTGATATGGATCAGTCCTTCCCTGAGCAATCAGTGTTAGAATTTAATGCTGCTCCTGGCATTGCATCATCAGCATTTACGCTGCCATCTGTCCAACCAGCCTCTACTGTGCCTTTAGGGGGAACACTTCCATTTTCCTTATCACATTTGTTCAACACCCTCAATGACACTACTATTCCATCACTCGAACACTCAGTCCCTTTATCAATTCCATTGTCTATTGTTGCAGAAGTCCAGCCTTCAGCTGTCCCTCTGCAGTCACCCATAGTCAATTTATTAACAACCACTACTGATGTATCTTCTAAGATTTCCTCACCATCTTCACCCACCAAAGTTCATAGTCAACTTCCACTTCCAGAATCTAATGATGACACTCAGGTTCCATTATCTGAAGCCTTTGTTTCAATTCCTTCCCTAGATAGAGTTTTGTCAGTTCCTCAAGCTATCACTACATCTTCAGTTACTACTCAAGTCACCATACCTATTCCTACCCTTGTTGTCACCCAAACACCCTCACTAATCTCGACAGTTAGTGTCACTTCTACTTCCACACAGTCAATGGTTGAATACACAGATGAAGATGTAGTTCCCCTTGGGAATTACTTCTATAGCAAGGAAGACAAGGCAGTCATGAGAAGGACAAGGAAAAGAGGTCAAGGTAAAGGTGGTTTGGAAGTACCTCAACCAGATCAAGTAATATGGGCTGCCAGGACTAATAATCCAAGAATTGAGGCAATTGAAACAACAACAGCCTTAGGAGCCTTTGCCACTGCTAATTGGGATTCGGTCCAGGTTTTGGATAAGGAAGTTGACCTCAGGGATGAAGAGATCAAAAACCTGAAAGAGGAATTGGCTGAAGCTAAAAAACAACATTCTATTGATGCGGCTGACCTCAGGAAAACTTGGGCAAGTAAGTTGCAAGACCTAGAGCAACAGAATGCTACTCTTCTCACTGAACTCAGTCTCTCACAATCTCAACATTCCATTGATGTTGAAAAAATAGCTTCCTTGGAAAAGTAGGTTGAGGATGCAACTGCAAGTGCAGCCTCCTCAAGTTTTCTCAAGTTTACACCCTGTGATTTTAAGAATCTGGCCTTCAAGGGGAATCAGGATCATCATAAACTGTTGGAGAAGGTTTACATTGCTTTGGATGAAATCAGGGAAAATTTCATTGATTTTTCCAAGATGTCCTCTGCCCTTGAAAAAAAAAGGAGAAGAGATTTCAAGCTTTTAAGGCTCAGGAGGAAATTAGTGAATGGCAAGGGTATATTAAGAATGCGCCAAAAGATATCCCAATCCTCAGCAGTTTCCAAATTAAGAAGATCAAAGGTTCTCTAAATACTTGGCTCGATTATAATGAAATAGCTGAAGAGATTATCAATAAATCAAAAGATATCTGCACCGGGCGATGGTATGCAGTTGAAAACATTATGCATGTTCTAGGCTTACTATTAATGACCCCTATCCTAGAAGCTTTGCCACCAAAATGTAGACTTGAAGAGCTCGAGAGCAGGTGTGAGGAGTTCGCACAGAAGATTCAGGATCTTGAACAAGTCAACATTCAATATGTGGATCATTTGGTTAGAGAACTGGTCGTCATGGAAGGCAATATTCATATGTATCTTCGCACTTGGCACAAGCTGGCGAAGCATGATATGGAGAATAACGTGTGCAATGTTCAGTTAGATTTAGAATCTGTCAGTTTCTCAAATATAGATGAGTTGTTAAACATATATGAGAAATGGCAAGATTTCTTGGATCTATAGTTTGATCTGATTTTGTAATCCCTATTTTTGGGAAATCTCTATCTTTCTATTCTGTTGTAATTTCTTATTTAAGAAGGAGGACCTCTCGTAGTTAGGGGTTGGTAATTTTGGAGTTGTACGTTAGCAGAAGACTGGACTGGAGATACTCTGTTAAGTAGAGCTTTTTGTAATTTCTGTACAAGACCTCTTCATACAGTAAAGTTATCTTTTAATCTATCTTCTGTTATTCCTCAAATTTCTTTGAGAATTTCTGATTTATGCTTCGAATTGTCATCTGTTATGTATCTGATCTTTTGCTAAACATTTGTTAATTCATGAATTTGTTGTATTTATTTCTCTATATGACTGATTTATGTTTCAAAGTACTTCATTGAGTTTTTTCAATACAAGTACTTTCATGTTTTATTTCTGCAATTGATTCGGTGCATATAAATTTATATAATCATTGTTAATTTGTAAATTAGTAGAGTGATTACAGACTGGATCTTAAATGAGCCTGAATACTTGAAAGATTGTCATTTAATTTTCATTAACTGATAATAATTTAAGTTAACAAGTAATACAACTAAATAAAATTTTGTTGAAGCTGTTCAATTACTTGTTTAATCATATCTCAAGACCAATGTACACATAAACAAGCTTTCATTTTAGAATAGGACTAACTTAGATTAGTGTCCCTTTTCTAGAATAGGTTAGGTTAGCTTACCATCACCATATCCGCACCTTGGTTTTTCTTGATTGGAAAACTGATCTAATAGATCAACTCACCAACTCTTAGAGTGCCAACGGAGGCCTAATATCCATGGGGGATCACCATACCAAATAGGTTGTGGATAGAACTTCCCTTGCGCAGGGTCTTTCGAAGCCTTTCAACTTGGGTTTTCTTCCTTTGTTGAGTGTCATGGAACATTCTAGCACCTATTGCATCTAACCTGCACAATCGAGGCCTCAACAGGCCACTAACTCCTCCTTCCTTTCTCTCATCCCTAAAGAGAAGACTCCCAGCTCCATTGATCATTTCAGACCGATCTCCCTTTGCAATACCTCCTATAAAATTCTTTCTAAGATACTTGCCTCTAGAATGAAAACAGTCATGGGGAAGCTTATCTCTGAATCTCAAGGGGGATTCATAGTCGGTCGCCAAATCCTGGACAATATCATCATTGTACAAGAGGCAATCCACTCCAGCATTGGGAAAAAACATCAAGGTATGGCCATCAAGCTCGACATGACTAATGCATTTGACAGAGTAAACCACCACTTTCTCTTTGACATAATGATTAAGTTTGGATTCTCTAGAAGATTTGTGAGATGGGTCAAAGCATGCATCAACAGTCCTTGGATTTCCCCCTTAGTCAACGACAGACCCACTAACTTTTTCCAAGCTTCAAGAGGTCTGTGTCGAGGCTTCCCCTTGTCTTCTTTCCTCTTTCTCCTTATTGTTGAATCTATGAATAGAAAACTCCACCTGCTGCAAGAATCGGGGGATTTAAATGGAATCAAAATAGCCAGAGGAGTCAAGCAGGTTAATCACTCTCAATTTGCTGATGACACTATTCTTCTTGGGGGAGCGTCCACCATCATTACCGAAAGATTCAACCATGTCCTCACCACTTTTCTCAAAGCTTATGATGGAAAAGTTAACTCAGACAAGTGCAAAATCTACGACTGGAACTGCCCCCCAGGCTTTGAAGGAATCGTTTCTTGGAACTCCTTTAATTACCTTGGCATCCCAATCTTCAAGGGGAACAAAAGAGTTGCTGATTGGCGTGGGTTGATTGAAAAAATCAAGAACAAAATCAACTCTTGGGGCTTCAGGTGGCTAAATCCCGCAGGTAAAATGGTCCTTATTAAATCCATTATCTCTGCCTATCCTCTCTACGCCTACTCCATTTATCTGGCCCCTAATTCCATGATGTTGTAAATCATGAAAGAACTCAGAAAATTCTTATTGCAGGGAGGGAAATCCAATCATTCTAAAAAGTTTCATTTAATTGGCTGGGACACTGTCTGCAGACCCAAAATGTATGGTGGGGCAGGGATCAAGGATCCTTTGATCCTGAATCTGGTGCTCAGCGCCAAAATACTCTGGAGGATCATCTCTGGAAAGAGGACATGGTGGAAGGAAATTTTCTATAAAAAATACATGCCTGGTAGTAGAATCCGTTGTGTGGAGAACATTGACCATGGCAAAAAAGGTTCTACTATCTGGAACCTTTGTAAGAGAGCTGCCTTCATCATCCAAAGTAAAATTTATTGGATCCCTGGAAATGGCAAGCAAATTCATATTTGGAAGGATAACTTCTTCTCCAGGCCACCCACTAACTCGTTGCATGTATTGCGAGAGTTAAAAAACTGGATGGAGCAAGCTAATATCCACACTCTCTTCGACCTGTCCTCTTGGTCCAGTCAAGGAAGATGGATGGGATGGCTCAATCTAGAGCTCCCGGAGCCCCTTCTACATGACTACAATGCACTCCTCTCCTCGTCTCATGGTTCTCTCCCCATGCACCAATATAAGAGAGACAAGCGTGGTTGGGGAAAAGAGGGCTCATACTCTGTTAAGGAGGGTTATGTTTTTATGGATGCTCTCGACAATTACTGCATCAAGGACATTAAGTGGAGCAAAGTCTGGGATAGATATGGGCTTCCTAAAGTAAACACCTTCTTCTGGACTCTTGCGCACAGAAAAAATCTCACTGCCGAGAATCTCAGGAAAGGGGGGATTGAAGGACCGGCCAGATGCATACTCTACAAAGAGGAAGAGGAAATAGTGGATCATCTCTTTCTAGAATGCAACTTCTCCTAAGATGTTTGGCACCATGCATATCGGGATATTCAACCAAACTTGTAATGTCCCCATTTTGACCCCCTTTGTATTAAATCGTAAATGATGTAAATATTGTAATTTGATCATGGTGAGGAGCTCAAGGCCAAGGCCCCACCATTGATTTAACATTTTATGTATCGGCAATTAAAAATAGATGCCTATGGTTCTTGTGCGAGATGGGAACAATGTAAATAAGACATCATGTAAATACGAATTTTAATGGAAAAACCCACAACTAGCTATGCAATGCAAAAAAACGATGGGGCATGATTCTACAAGGAATAGGGAGGGGAAATAACCAAACCCTTGAGCCACTAGGGTCAGCCCATGTGTCAATAAGAAAACCCATGAACTCTTAACTATCCATTTTTGTCTCATGCACCCAATCATTTAATTCTTCCAAAGATTGGTTGGGGCAGTTAATGTCTTGGGATTGGAGAAGTATGGCAGTCAAATTTCGTGCATGGGCAAGCCATCAACCTGAAAATCATATTTTTGGCTTGCTGGGCAAGAAAACCCCCATGAAATGCTGCCTAAGGCAATTCTTAATCCATTACGTTCTTCCTCTCACGCAGACGGAGCTCACTGGAATTTATCCTCACGTTTTTCACCATAACCCTACGTTTTTCCATGCCCAGGAACTCGTTTTTGGTATTGTGCAACAACTGGGGAAGGAGGGACGCGAATTGGGACTGAGGGAGAGGTCGTTTTTGCCCCTGGGGCTTTTTTCTGGAATGGGTTTGCTCTCCCAGTCGAATTTTCCAAGTGCCAATACGTTTTGAGTCTACCCACGTTTTTTCTGAAGCTCAGGAAACCCCATCTCATGCATCCCACTATTGAAACGTTTTTCTCATGCTCAGCAAATGTAGTTTGCTGTTATGTGCATCCTAGTTTTGATGTGAACCTGTGAGCAAGAAACTAGAGTGGTAGAGTGGACAGAATTGGCTTGATAAACCTAGTGTAGGGAGTAACCTCTCAAGAAGATCAAGAGGGCTGGCTACTTTTCTATGCACACCCTGAGAGCACTAGAAAGGAAGGTATGGCTTGAGGGACTGTGTGGTAGTGAAGAGAATACTTCCTTGTGTTGGGTGTGTAGGCATTGTGAGTGCCAAGCTGAATAGATCTGGGAGGGGTACCCATAGCTCTGTGGTTGAGCTCACTAGCTTAGCAATTCTTCCCTTCCATTTCCTAGAAGCCTGATAAACCCAATTGCAGATTGGCTTGGCTCATCTTGGTATATGCTTGGCTATGTGTGAGTCTGCTGTTCCCTAGTTCCTTGTAGAGATCATGCCCAGCTCGGGGGTGGTAGTTGTATCAAGAGGTTGATAAGCACAACTGGCCTATGGTTGGGTGGAACGTTGCAGTTGCATAGCCAGTTGCTTGGGACTACCTTATTGAGATAAGTATTCTTTTGGGTTAAATTTGCAATTATCATTTGATGAATATTATGAATGTATGTGGATGTGTTAAATGAATTTACTTCCGCTGTGTTTTTAAAAGTTATGCATTTCCATATGATCTTTTATAATTCTGCAAAGGTCATTATTTAATGGCTGTCACAGAAATTTTGAATGTATGTTAGATATCAACAGGATTTATTTAATTTCCGTTGTGTTTCTATAGCATGCACATATACATGTCTTTGTATCAATAAGTTTAATTAATGGATATGGGGCTAATTGCCTGGATTGAGCGTCAATGTCCTCTCTATCATGCTGGTATGGTAGGAGGGGACATTACAAAAATTAATCCTCCCTACAAACTGGAATGACCTCTTTTGAAACCGGCACCTTTACTACCAGAAGTCGTTGTTCAAGAAGCCAGACTTCAAAGGAGTTTGGGTCTCCTTCCCCAAATTCATTTGCTAGAAACTATGGACTACTAGAAACCATGATATCTTTGAAGACGTCAGGACCACCCCTGGTAAAGTCCTCTCTTCTGCAAAAGCGCTCTGGGTTGACTCTCTTTCCTCGAGAGGTATGAAGAACATCAATAGGGAGCCATTAAATGTAGAAGAAAAAAATTGGGTGGCTGACCTCTTGATCTCCCCTCAATTCTCTCTTCCATCTTCCTCCCTCAAGAAAAACAAACCCCAAAATTGGCACATCAGAATGGAACCAAAAGAACTTCAGCTCTAGCTCAATACTCTTGGTAGTCATACTCTTTTCTTTGATGGTTCCTCGAAAGTAAATCCTAGGTTGGCAGGTGCGGGAGGAGTCCTCCTTGACTCCGAGGGAAACAAGATGAAATAATTTGCTTGGGGACTTGGCAAAAGGACAAATAATGATGCAGCATGGCTCGCACTAATCAAAGGGATGGAAATTGCAAGGAGCGAAGAGGTCAAGGATCTCGTGGCCCTTGGAGACTCAATGCTGGTAATCAGGGAAGCCAGGTCTCTGGCCAAAAGTCATAGAAATCCTGTCTCCAAGTTTCATCATCTCTTCTACGTTTCCAAGGAATTCGGCTCCATCACCTTTTGTCACATCCCGAGGAACAACAATTTGACTGCTGACGCCATGGCCAATGTAGGTGCTCGCTTGGATTGTGGTTTTTTGACGAGTAATGGGAAAATCCTTGACAAAATTTGGGTTCCTTAATCCTCCCCTGTTTTCCTTTTTTCCCGTGATTGCTCCAGTTAAGCTTCTCCCCCGACGTGGGATCTATTTTTCCATCATCCTACAAACTATAGGCTTAATCAATATTCGATTTTAAAACATTCTAAGATCCTCTCGAGATCTCCCTCCCCTCCTCGATCCCTACCTGCGTCCTTTTTGCACACATGGAGGCCTTCTCCAGCGAATTCCATCTGTCTCGCATGCATGCATTCACTTTGACCTGCCCCCGAGGATCCCTCTGCATTTAACTCGCACGAAGGTGGTAAGGGTGTCCCTTCAGTATTTCTCACTTCGCACTGTGATCCTCAGCGCTATGAATTGTATTTGTGTTTTCAAGCTTTCTATGGAGGATGATAACTCTGGGTTGAATCTCCCGACACTGCAGTGTCGTCGTTGTAGGAAACATATTCAAGTTTAGTCGGGAGGGGTTGGAATGAAGCGGTATCTCTTTGCACTTGACGTGGTGCAGGGGTAGAGCAATGGAGGCTCTGTGCAGCATACTCGTGGTGTTTCTTCGCAGCACATCTCCCGACATAGAAATGATGAGCCAGGAAGTGACAAATTTTGGGCTCCTCTCGACATGGTTCAGGGTTAGAGCATCGGTGGTTCGGTGCAGCATGCTGCTCGTGGTCACTCCAGCGAGCTGGGTAGTGGCAGGAATTGGTTGCATCCTGCAAGTGACAGCAGCGACTTCATCAACTTGGGGTCTCCTCAAGGGTTGGATAGTCCGTCCTCTGAGGTCCATTCGCACTTGCAGGAACTGGAAACTCAAATCCGTTGGCTCATAGGTGAGAACTCTGACCTCAAAAAAGCCATTTCTCACCTTTCCACTTTCGTTCAGATCTCGAACTCTGAAGTTCACAGTAGTAGCAGTAAGATGAAGGAGTGTTTTGATATTCTGGTTGGGAAATTTGAGAATGGTTGTCCCTGCTCGGTGGATATGAACAATCAAATTAAATCTCTAGACAACAATCTCAGAATCGTCGAAGCAAAGGTGGATTGCATTAGGACTAACTACAGGAATAGTTCCACTGTTCTCCACGACATCGCTGAGGATAATGTCGAAACTGCAGCTGGGAACAAAGAAAAGAATGCCCATCAACACCATGCCAATTGTTGATCCTTCTACCTGCATGTTCATGTACTCACAGGACTTTTTTGTTTTGGTCTTAAACCTGCTAAAGATTGTAGAAGCTAGTCTTGTTTTTATTTTCACACTATGTATTTCTTTTGTAGTCTGCTCCTAGGAAATTTTGTTAAAATCTTCAGCTGTCTCAGAACAGAGTTTTTGTATGACCTGCATAGACTGGATTGTGATGAGCTAGACCTGCCAGCTCTCCAATTTTGGGATCAGTCTTCCCACCCTCCTTTTGTAATTCTCTCTTGTTTTTAATACAAAGCTCATTATCTGTTGTTGTAAGAAAAAAAAAAAAAAAGCTTAGCTAGAACTATAGCATTGAGAAAAGAATTAATGGAGGATGGAAACCTTATTATGGACTAGAAAATAGGTGTAAATCTGTAGACCTATGGCTTTGGAATAGGAAGAAACACCTCTTTGAGACTCTCGTCACTCTTGTTATCTTATATGATTGTGAAGTTTGGGGCTGCAACATCCCTTGAGATTCTTGGAGAAGGATAGAACAAATAAAAAAATGATCTATAACATATAATCTCATAATTAAAGGCAATACACCCTATCCTATTCTCCTCATAGAAGTGAGTCTCTCCACGATTGAGAGCATGTCTATGAATATGTACCTAATGTACAAGAACAACATAAACAACATGGGAGACAATATTATTCCTAAGATTTCTTCATACTATAGTCAAAACCTCCGACAACTTAAGCAAGGTTATCATAAAGATGCCAAGTCTTGGATAAACCATTAGGGAGTTGAGGAAGAGGTCACTCTACATAATAGCAATAATATTAAAAGTATTATTACATCTAAATTTAAGGAAAAGATGTGATGCGATGAAGAATTAGAGGATAAGAGAAAATTAATATATTATATGGAGGTGATCGACCCTAGTCTAGAAGAGCAAAAGTATCTCTATATTTTAACTAGTGTAAATAAGAAAATCAACATTGCTAAAATAAGAGAAAAAATCTCATGAGCTCTATAATGAAACATGGTGCTAGACAATTCTAAAACATCATGGGATGAAAGAATCTGTCATCTTTGTGACATAAGAGGGTTGAAGACAAAAATCACTTTCTCATAGAATGTCCTACATACACCCATATTAGAGCGCAATTTCAAAACATTTGCTACAATACTGACCTTCCTAACTTTTTAACTCATCTTAACTATGGTGATTTAGGAATGCTTCTTTTAAATATTTTTTAGCATAGAAATAAAATTCTAAAGAAAATCAAGCGACTCCTTTCCTTTTTAATGTTTGATAGACCAAAGTTGGTTTTAATGGACATTAATAACTATCATCATCATATACATGTGTATGTGTTATATTCTTATTCCAAATGTATCAAAAATTAAAATAAACAATTTCAATTAATTATAAAAATAATAAATGGAATTCATATAAACTCACCCGCACATCAAAGATTTGGATACACTTTGCTCCCTCCATTACCCACCCCTTGACTCTTAGGTCCCCAATATTTTGAAGTTTCAACTTCATCCTCTCGTCCACATAGTGTTTTGCTAATGAATTGATTTAAATTTGAAAACATGATCCATATATATATATATGTTGGCTTTCTTTTCATGGATTTCTCCTTATTATAAAGATTTCCCTTAATTAAGAATCCATGAAAAGAAAGCTATATATATATATATATATACTTTATTTGAAGACTTTCTGTTCAAATATCTATGCCTAATCTTATTTGATATATGTTAATTAAAAGTATATTAGAAGAAAGCCATAAAGCATTAAACATTATTTATGAGTTGGTCCATCGCATATACCTATACGAGAAAATGACTGGTAAACCACAAGTAAACGTTCAAAATAAGTAAGAATGTTCAATTTGAAAGTAAAAATATTCGCTATGTCCATGTCCATGTCTTAGTTACAAAAAAAATAAAAAAATACCAATAACACCACTTTTCAATTTAAATACTATTAATATTTTTAACTTAAAATTCTCGCTTTAAAATTACAACTCTTATCAAACCAATAACTATATTAAAAATACACGTATAACCCTAATACTAAGCAATATTATGACTACAAAATTCAAAGGACTTACATCTTTATAGTTTAGAACTAAATACCAAAAAAACTAGACACTGAGTACTTACGAATTTATTCAAGATATTGCCCCATAAATAATATTATGTAGTACTTTTAACTTAAAATTATTGCTTTAAAATTACAACTTTTATCAAATCAATAACTATATTAAAAATGTACACATAACCTGAATACTAAACATAAACAAGCAAAATAGCTGCAAAGCAGTTAGTCCCTGCTTTAGAATTATAGTTTTAAAAAATTATATGACAATAATAAATTTATAAAATGTATTAAATAGAATATTAAATTTCAATCAAATTTATAAAAAAATTATTTAACAATAATAGATTTATAATTATTTGACAATAATAAATTTATAAAATGTATTAAATTGAATATTAAGTTTCAATCAAATCTATAAAAAAATTATTTAACAATAATAGATTTATAAATATATTAAATAGAATATTAAATTTCAATCAAATTTATATCATTAAAGAAAAAAATAATTTATGTGTACAAAAGATATTGTCTAGAAGAGTTGAAAAATTAATAAGATTTGTAAACATTAATATTAATTTGTTTTAAATATTTTTGTAATTAATAGAATTGATTTTGATATTTACTACATTTTATAAAAATAATATAATTTAATCTTTAAATTAAAAATGATTAAACTAAATCAATTGAAATTCTAACAATATTACTGATGGTTAAATATTCTAAATATTATATTAATTATAACTAATTTTAAAAGTTATAATAATCAAGGAACTTTATTAAAAATAAGAAAACTTTCCAAACTAAAGTTTATATTTATACTATTAATAAAAATAAAGTAAAACATGTTTTTTAAATAAAGTAAAACACATAAAAATATTAAAATTGCATTTATAATATAGGAATTAAATTTAAATATTTTATTAAATATTTTTTTATTTTAATATACGAAAATTCCCAAGTCCTCATTGGAAAATGAGATGTGAGTGTTTAAAAAACATGGGATTTGACATATAAGTTTAGAAAATCGGTATCAAGTTAGGCAAGATGTCTTCATAATTGGGCCAACATGGCATAGATATCAATGCCTTGTAGGTTAATGCCACAATCTTGCATTCGTGTTGGAAGTCGGTTGGTGTTCGCTTGGAGGGGTTACGAATTCGAACAGTCGAAACGTAAATTGTTAGCATACAAAGCCCCATCCTCGGAATAAGACCGATCTGGAGATGCCCATCTGACAAATCTCGTTCTTTCCATAATAATCCGGGAATTAATTGATTTGGTCAATAAATAATATAATATTATAATTTATCATATAATTTTGTTAACTTTTAGAATAAAAATTAAAAATTGAAATAAAAGTAGATGGTTAATAAAAATAAAAATAAAATAAAACACGACTTTAATAAAATAAGAAAATTAAAAAACTAAAAACAAATAATAAGATCATGGTACTAAATACTTTGTTTTTTTAAACAATTAATATATATACCATCTACAATTATTATGTGTACCAGCAATGTTGTTTTGGTATTTGTAAAATAATTATTATATGTACTATCTATGATTATGTGCCAATTTGAGAATTTTTTTTAAATATTTTTTTTAAAACTAATTGTCACCTTCAACTAGGGCTATTTTGTCAAATCAAGCCTTAGAACCAATAAAAAAATAGTATTTTCTAATTTCAAAAATTAAAAAAACAATTTATTATTTTAAAAAAATTAAAATTAAAATTATTTTTTGCATAACATTGTAAAACAACTATTAAATTGATAAAATTAATAAAAAGTCAATTTCGTTTTGACAATGAACCCATTGCTATAATCCCTGCCTTGGCAGGGACTAATAATATCATAACTACGAAATTCAAAAATACAACTTTTATCAAATCAATAATTATATTAAAAATGTGCATACAACCCCAATACTAAACATAAATAATATCATAACTACAAAATTCAAAAAACTAACTACTTTATGGCTTATTGAATTTATTCAAGATATTTCACCATAAATAATACTATGACTACAAAATTCAAAGGACTTACTACTTCATAATGTAGAAAAATAAATGCCGAAGGAAAACTATTATGACTGCAAAATTCAAAGGACTTTTGTTTTTAACAAGTACAAAGACTATACTTTATTAACAAGTATAAGATGTACAAGAGCAGTATTGACCAGTACAATGAAAACAAGTAGACCAACAAGGTGTAGTTACATATCCAAACTCCCTTGGTAGATGTAAATGTAACCAAGTAGTGTAACCGAGATAAAACCATCCCCCAGAATGTTTGAATACTGATCAAGGATCCCAAATGTGAAAGATAATCAAACAAAAAAACGAAAATAGTCTAAATAATAGCCGATAAGTAGAATAGGATAGATAGAAATAAACTCAAAAAAGGTGCCAAAAGCCCCTCAAGGGAGAGAGGGATCCGTTTGAGAACTCATAATATATCCGGCTAGCCAAAGCATCCAGTCCAAGATGGGAAAGTTGATCGGCCACCGCGTTGTGTTCTTGGAAGATATGGAACAATGAAGTTGACACACAATGTCGAAGAAGAAGCCTCGTTTGATCCAACCATGAAGAGAGTGCTAGAGCCTGTATAGGAACATTGGAGTTTTCCCAGTCAATGATAAGCCTCGAATCACCTGCAATTTGATCGAGATGTATCTTGGATGTCACAGAAAAAAAAAGAGTAAGCCACAGAGCAACCAGCTCCCCCTTCGAGTTGGTTCCATCGCCGCCATGCATCCATAGTTTGATAGAATCTCCATTTTGAAACTCAATAAAGGCCCCTGCACCACATAGTCCTGAAGATCACATTGCAACACCATTGAATCTGGCCCTGTTGGCCCTACAAAGAAGATTAGATGGCCGTTGGGAGCGTGCAGAAATCACAGGAGTTGTCAGTGAGCTACCATAATCTAGAAATAGCTTCTGAATCCTGCACGCCACAAAAGAAGTCTCCAGAGATTTATTTTCAAAAATGTACATATTTCGCGATTTCCAGATGGTCCATGAAAGTATGCTAACCTTTAGAGCTAATTGTTTGTTCTGAGAATGTATGCTATAGAACCAATTCTGGATTGTAATGTCAGTTTCAAAATTAATTGTATGAATTGGTAGATTCAAAAAATTACAGACCTGTCGTGTGTATGGGCACTGAACAAATAGGTGAAGGAGAGTTTCTGGAGCATTGAAGCATAATGAGCAAATGCCCAGGCCATTGAAGCCATGTTTTTGGAGGTTACTCCATATCAAAATTCACTCTTCCAATAATAGCCAGATGAAAATTTTGACCCGAGGTGGTATGTCCCATCCCCAAACCTGTGTGTGCGACCAATGCCCGGCTACAGGGTTCTGATCGCAGAGAGCTGAGTAAGCCAAATTGGCTGAGACAGATCCATTGGTCGAATTCCATGACCAAAGCAGCAGATCGGTTGACAACCTCGACCTGATATTTGAGTGATATAAATCTAGTATGAATATATTCCATTCAATTGCTAATGTTCCCGAGAGCCCCAAGTCCGCCGAGCTGATCCATCTGTTATATGAGGTCGCGTCCCTGTCCATAACCAGAATATGCTGAAGACTGTAAAAACCTCTGGAATGTAAATGTTGTAACAGAACCAGAGATAAAATGTAGTTTTTGGGGCCAACTATGATAGGGTCAACTCCAATGAGTATATAGCGACCATCTCCAGGTTTCCAAGCAAGCCAATCGGAAACAAGTGGAAAAACATCCAGTAAACCAGCCCAGATAAATGATACACCTTTTTGAGATTTTTGACCCTGTCGAATCCAGCTTACAGTTGCAAGTTTATTGAAGTACTTGTCTTTAAGGATGTCGCTCCAAAGACAATCCACGGCCAATGCCCGCCACAAGCTTTTCGCCCAAAGCGCCTTGGAAAATTTATAAATGTTTTTGAGGGCCCAGCCACCCTGTGAATAAGGCCGAGACAGAGAACTCCAATCTACCAAGTGTATCCTATGATGACCAGTACCTGACCATATGAATTGATGGATTAATTGTTGAATCTTTGATATGATGGATTTGGGGATTTTGCAGAGGGATAACCAGTACACTCCTAAGTTCTGTAACACAGACTTGACGAGGGTCAGACGTCCGCCATTGGAGAGCCATCGCCATTGCCAGTTTCTAATACGATTTTCAAATTTTTTTACCAGCCAATGCCAATCTGATACTTTGTAACCATTTGGCTTTAAGAAAAAGCCAAGATATTTAGTTCCCTCAATTATCTCCCCTACAGGTAAAGGAATAATGTTTGTAATCTCTCTGATTGCTGATGCCTCCAAATTATGTTTCAGCAGTCTTGATTTTTTTTCGTTGATCAGCATCCCTGAGGCCAAGCAAAATTTGTGTAATATCTGCCAAATCTGATTCCATTCTAATGTATCTGCAATGTCGAAAATCATAACATCATCAGCAAAGTAGGAGTGAGTAATGGAATGGTGAGAGGATACCTGAATACCAGAGAATAAGTAGTTGTCTTTTTCCATGTGGATCATCAGACTTAGCCCCTCGATCACTAACAAAAATAAAAGGGGGAAAGTGGACAGCCTTGCCGAAGGCCCCGAGAGCATTTGAAAAACTCCGTAGGGATGCCATTTATCAGTGCAAAGTAGTTGACATAAGTAATACAGGCCATTTATCCATTGCATGGCATCCCATGGAATGCCAATCTGTACCAATACTATATGGAGGTAAGTCCAGTTCAAGTTATCAAAAGCCCTCGTAAGATCAAGTTGCATGATAATGCCCTGTAATTTTTTGGATTTTATACTATGCATGACCTCCTGTGCAACCCCGACAACATCCAGGATCTGCCGGTTATCCAAGAAGCCATACTGTTCCAATGATAGACCCTTTGATAATATAGGTTTCAGTCTGTTGGCTAAGATCTTTGATATTATCTTGTAAACCAGGTTACAAAGTGATATAGGGCGGAAATACATAAAAGATGAAGGATTGGAAAACTTTAGTATAAGAGTAAAAAATGTCGCATTGATAGCCCCATCAACCAATCTTAGAGTCCTTGATTCTTCCACCATTTCAAGGATGTCAGAACCCACGATGTCAAAGAATTCCAGGAAGAGTTCCACGGTCCAGCCATCTGGACCTGGACTCTTATCTTTTGTGAAACCTTTAAGTATAGATTGAATCTCCAGTAAGGTGACAAGGAGCATTATATCCTTACCTTCCTGTTCAGTAAACATGCGGGGATAATCTTTGATAATTCCAATCTGTTCTAAAATGGTGGATTTTTGTGGATCCCGGTAATATTCATGGAAATGATCAATGGCAGCCCGCTGCAAGTCCACCAGAGCTGAAATGGGTTCACCATCCCCATCCTTCAAAGCCCAGATAGTATTATAGATGTGCCGACTATTTGCAAAACGCTGGAAGAACTTGGTATTTTTATCACCCAAATTGACCCAAACAGCTCTGCTTTTTAGCCGCAAGAAGCCTCTTCAAGATTTAGTAGCACCAATCGATTACTCTCCAAATCCAGAAGTTTTTTACGAGCCCCCTCCGGCAGAGGAACCCCACAATAAGTTTCATTTAGTGAATTGATCCGTGACTCTATAATAGCAGCCTTATGATGTTCAGATTTTTTCTTTTTTCTCTCGTCCACCTTTTAACCACCATCTTTAAGTCTATTAATTTATGTATTAAACGATTGGCCGCAATAGGAGACTCCCCAATGTCAAAATTAACCCACTCAGAACGAACCATACTGCAGAATTCTTCTATCTGTAACAGAGAATGATTAAATTTGAATGGGAAAGGTGTATTGTGAATCCCCAGGTCCACCTCCATTGAAATTATTCGATGATCAGAGAGTGTAGATAGGACGGTCCATGATCTATAATTTTGCCAGATTTGTGATAAATTTCCAGCTAACATAAATATATCCAATCTTTTTGATATCTGGTGTTCACCAAGGCGACCATTGCACCATGTATGTCCCAAAGGGATCGGTTGGATATCGATCAAGCCAAGTTCATCAAAGAAATATTGAAAGAAGGCATTCAGAGGATCAACCAGGGCTCCATTGCTCTAGGATTCAACTGAAGATAGAATAAGATTTAAGTCACCCCCCATGAATATATTTCCCCATCCAGGAGACCTTTGTCTTTTGCATTTTCCCAAAACAGTTTTCGATCATTGTATGGAGCATAAACATTAATAAAATTTATAGAATCTGAGGAGCCCCTAATGCATCCTGTCAGGAGAATGCCCAGCAGAGTAGAGTAAGCAGAAAGGTGAAATATTTTTGGATTCCAAGCCGATAGTAACTCACCAGATAGGCCCACAGCGTCCGAGGAAGCAATGGCCCAATCCTTCCTAATTTTGCTGAAAAAAAGACGAGCCTTTTCAGCCAATACCATTGTCTCCTGCAAGAAAATCATGTCCGGATAGATAGAATCAACAAGTGCTTTGAGGGCCACTCTTTTCTGAGAGCCCCCAATCCCTCTGATGTTCAGTGAGATAAAAATCATCTTTTAACCCTTGCTAGGGCCTTCATATCTCTAAGAGCCCGTTTATTGTCCATAGCACCAGATGAGGAAGATGTGACCTGTTGAGTATTAAGAGATGGAGGATCAACCGATGCCTGTTTCTTTTTCCTCACACTCCGAGTTTTAATTGGTGAAAATTGGCCAATGCCACCCTGACGGATCCCCTTTATGATAGGTAACATGTCCGATTCCATAGCCCTCGAAATTGTAGGTGGATCATCAGAGCTCGACAACACAGGGATGTTATCAATGTATGTGGCTAAAGGACTCTTATCATTTACAATCTCAGCATATGATAGATTCTTCCCCTTCCTTCGAGAAGCATCATAAATCTCACCACTAACACCCATCGCAGAATCAACAATAGAAGTCGAGGATGTAACTAGTGGTAAATTTGACTTTTCCTCCAAGACAGGTGAAATCGAAGCTGGCACAATTGCAACTGTAGAGAGAGGAAGAGAGGTATTCCCTTGCTATACAATGGGAAGATTCATATAGGGTAAAGGTGTGAACAATAACTGTGTATCTGTGACAACAACCGAAGCCCCATTTGGTGAGGAAATCGGTAGAGGATTGTCATGAAGTGGAGGAGCCAACCATGGACCATCTGGATTTTGTGGGAAACCTAGAAAGAAGGTGGGAGGGCCACCAACGATACCATCTCCGATACGCTCTCCTTTTGCATCCAAATCCGAAAGAAAGATAACATCATCTTTGTCTAATGTAGATGTAAAGTGAGGTTCCAGAAGATTTAACTTACCAATGACCAAGGAATGATTACCAATGTTAGTAGGCAGTTCATTGATGGGTGGAATAAGCAGATCCATGCCTGTAGCAGAACCATCTAAATCGGAAGAACTATCAGATGTCCAGGCCCGAGCATCTTCATCCGATTCACACTCCGAACCTAAACTAGTGTCAGGACAATTCGTCCAGAGATGAACAACCGTCTTACAGTTTGAACATCTGAAGGGAACACCCCAGTAATCCAGAATCTGGGAGTATCTCCGATCCCGCCAAACAATATCTAGAGACTCAAATAAACCGAGAGACATGTCGATCTCGACGAGAACCCTACCGACTCGATGATCCATTCCATTAAGAATACCTTCACTGATGTGGAGAAATTTCCCCAAATGATTAGCTACAGCCATAAAACCTTCATGATGCCACATTGCCATTGGGAAGTCTGGGAGAAGAACCCAGAGGTGTCTAAAATGAACCCTTTCAGTAATAGGATTAAATCCCATGTGCCATCTTTTTAGCATCGGGCTCCCGTTGCCTTTGATCCATATTTTCTCCAAGATCATGCCCGTATGAATGTCCAATATGAAGTAAAAGATATACCATCCCTTGTTCATGATGTATATCTCAGGTCTATAGCCGATAATTTTGGCCCAGTTGGTCAAAACCCGCTGATCGATGTCCTTAGGATTCATGGCCCCATAAGTAAATTTGCCCACAAGTGCTTTAATAGAAAGAGCAGCGATCCCCTCCAGTCCCGATTGCCGCTCCATCAAGAGGTCTGTACTCTTTCCACGAGATTTCAGATTATAGTTTTTCCTGTTAATAACCCCTGATCTTTGTCTCGGACCAATGGCAATGTGCTTTCTAGCAGCAGGTTTAGTAAATTAAAAGGACTTACTACTTCATAATGTCGAAGTAAATGCCATGAAAAGACTAGACACCATGTACTTACGAATTTATTCAAGATATTGCACCACCGACAATTATTGAATTCCATTATGATAATAGTTGATGTGTACCTGCGAATTTATCAAACTATTGCACCACCGACAATTGTTGAATTCCATTATGGTAATTGGTGTGTGTTATCGACATAACCAACATCGCTCAAATATACATATACATAATTTTTCATTTGTTGAGTATCTTGGGAGTTAGGAGTCAAAGTAACAAGGATATGTTATATTTTGTTATTCTCTTGTAGTTAATAAAAATAATTTGTTCCCATATGATTTCTTATTGCTTATTATGAGCTTGATTTGCCAATATTATTTATTTTTCATATAACATTTTATTTAATTTAAATTCAAATTCAAATATTTGTAATTTTCTTAACAATTCTTCATTAAATTTTAGAAATTTTAAAGATAAGAATTTATTTTGCATATCACCCATAGCATTGTAACATTTGGTACTGATAACAACTAGTGTTGAAGGAATTTATTTCCAATTGTAGCTTATAAACTAGTTCCCCTAGAAGTAACAATAACTTTACCTACCCCCCAAAAAAAAATTATCATGAATCTTTTCATCAACATGGTCAACTCCCATTGAATAAATAAAAGGAGATCATTTGAGCAAGTGGATCTTAGATTAACAATTTAAAATGGGCATTCTAATGGATGATGTGTCTCTCAAATGTGTTACTAGTGACAAAGTAACCCCTCATTTTTGCAATGTGTCTGTGGATAAGAGAGTTGGTTGATTTCTTTAGTAGTTACTCCATTTGGAATACCTTGCTGTGAAAGAGCATAGGTAGTAGGTCCAAACTTGTCATAGGCCGATATTCATTCCAAGATTCATCATAATATGATGTAGAGAGGAGAAATGAGGACTCGTTTTGTTCTTCTTGTATTTGAGATTGGTATAAGTTTTCATATCTTCTTGCCAATTGCTTTATTTCCTTCGTCTAGGTATTACAAAAGTTGAAATTATTTCAAAGGATTTATAACAAAAAGATAGTGATTTACCTTAAGGTTTTAAAGTAATATTTGTTCATAATCTTTCGGAGGTAGGGAAAATTTTAGGGGCAAAATTTAGTCCATGAGCTAAGTTTTGAGGTTTTTTTCGAAAAAATATTCAACATTTTCCACTTTTTTTCAATACGATTCACCCAAATTTCATAGGATTAAAAAAATTTACTCTAAAAATCACCAAAATTGTCCAAAAACTATATTTAACCCTTAGAAATTTGAATTTTTTTTAAAAAAAATCGTCAAACATTTTTATGGTTGAAAATTTGATAATTAGTAAGATTCGCCAAGGTTTCTACAATGTAAGAAAATTATGGATCCTTAAAATTTGAATAAAGATGACATATATTCAGATGTTTTGAGATATCCCAATGCTCCAACACTTAGCACAGGCATAGTAAAAATTTTAGGGACAAAGGCTTATTGATGCATTGTTTGATCTAATAAATGAACCCAACTTATGAGCTTTCAAAACACTTGATATTTTTCAAGATTCCAGAGTTTGGGTAATGCTTTATAGTAGTTCAATGTTAAATGTTGGTTACTACAAATTGTGCATTGATGTTTATGTTGGCACCCAAATGTTAACATTGCAATCCTCCAAAACTCATGCATTTGTGATTTTAACATCAACAAATATTTAACTTAAGTTTATAACACCCATTTCATTAAATTTTGACTTCTTTATGTACAAGCCTCTTTAGAGATAGGTCAAAATCAGTGTTTCAAAAGTGCAAAATCAATGTTTTCCAAATGTAATACCTTGGTTTTAACCTCGAGAATATATTACATCAAAGTATGAAAAATGGATATGGTGTGGTTATTTAGATAGGTATCAATCTAGGAGTGTTGAGTTGTCATGACCTTATAATGTAAATATGTGAAATGCTTTATGAATATTCATAGCTCAGATCCCAAGGAAAATTGATCGATGCGTGAATGGTTAAGAGTCCAAGTTGTGTGTTTGGTTTTAGTGTTATGTTTAAATTTTTTAAAAACATAATGAACAATGGAATAACCACCAAAATGGTTGCAAAGGAGCAACAAGGGGGATATGAGTCCATACAAGGGGAAGATGAAATGGGGTACTTGGGAAGAGACACCCATGAAAATAATGATCCCGAGTGTTGGTGTTTTAGCACCAACATGTACCAAAAGTACCTACTCAGGGACTGTGTAATCCTAAGTACCAAATCAATAAGGTTGAAAGAAACTAAAATAAATAGATAAAATTATTCATTATGCATGCAATGTAATATAAGAGAAACTAGATAAAAATAACAAAACATATTAGTTTTTGTAATAACAAAAAGAATAGGATAGAGATACACCTTGGTGTTGTAGTTGATTGGACCTCCGCAACCAAAACAAGGGAGGTTTCTTCTTCTTCTTTTATGCTTAATTACTGGCAAAGTGATGTATGTGTAGGATCCCAAATGATGAAAGGAGAAAGATATAGGAGGTTCTTCCTCTCTCTATGTAGGCAATTTGGAAAGATAACCTTGCTATTATGGATATATGGTCTCTTTTGGAATGAACTTGAGGGCTTTATTTGAAGGATAGAATGTGGAGAATTCTTGTATATTCCTCTAATGTGAATAATCCCCTTTTCATTAATGACTTAGTGGGGAAGGTGTGTTTTGGAGACCAAATCAAAGGCTATTTTTGGAAATAATAGTTTGGGAATATCCACTTTCAAGCACTATACCGTTTTGGAAGGTGCAAGACAATAAAGAGTAACTAAATTCCATTTGTGCATCCCTTTCATGGTTTTTGAGGCTTTTAGTGTGATGGGGTTGCATGGATGTTTAGGGAAATTCCAACTTTTGTTCAATTTTTTTCTCATATTGGTGAGGTCATGTGGTGATGGAAGTGATGGTAATGTGGCTAATACTTCCAGAAATGATATATGGTGGTGATGATGCTCATGAAAAAGTAGGTGAGAAAAATTAGGTTGTTAATAGTTTCCCCCTAATGTGTGAGGTTAGGAACTCATCATATGGCTGAAATAAATCCTAGGCTTTTTCCTTTTCAATCTAGGAAACCATGAGCATATTGGAAAGGAGGGAGAGTGAGTAAAAATAAAGAATCCTACCCCCTGAAATGGTCACAAGGAACACAACTACAAACAATCCAACTGATGGGGTTATATGTATATAATCTTAAATATAAATGAGGTGGGTATCTCCATGCTCATAACAATGTCTCAATACCATATGGGATCAAGACCTGGAGGGGTCTTATCAAAGTACATGAATAATGGTTGTGGAAAATGCATCACTAGTGTCAAATAAGGGCCTAATCCAAGTACTTAAGTGTTGTCCAACCCACAACTAATCTAAAATATATGAAAGGAACAATGGCATCCTGGCAAGATGAAAAATTATAGAAATTGAAGCGTTGTTGAAAAATGGAGGGGCGTAAGATATGGAAGGACTAATAATATGATAAACATCTCACAAGTAGCTTAAATATTGAAATATTAAGACAAACAAATCCACTTAACTGCAAAGGAAACTGGATCACTGCAACCAATGCAACCTAGACATCAAAGGAGGCTATAAGTTGAAGGGATTCCATAATAGACTCAAGAAGTGAAGGGATTCATCAGTGTCTAGGGCCTTAGGCCAAATTAGGATGAGGGAACCATCATATTGTATGATTCTAAATAGTGTGATAATGTGATAGAGTCAAGCACATGAGAACCAACCAATCTAAGAGGAAATGAGGTCTCCCTACAGTTGGTCCAAGGTTACCCATTAATGATGGTTATGGGGCCAAGGTACAAAATTACTCTAGACCTATCCTTTATAATATAGGTTTTAAAGTCGATAGACGGAGGTCCACTTAAAACAAAGCAATGAGAAGGTGTTTGTTTATCAACATGAGGAATGATACAAGGATGTGAGAGAAACTGGGACTCAGACATAAGGTGAAGTGGAGGGGGGAGAGGGGGGGGGCTGAGAGTAAGGGGATCAATACTTCCTTTGTTTAAAGCATAAAGGCATGGTTGACCTAGACGTTGATGTATGATTCATGATATCATTAGGGGAAAGATACAATGGGATGACCAGGGTACAAAATTGCAATGGCAAATACTCGTGGAGGATATAAGGGGTATATTGAGGTCAAGAAAAATAGATGGAGCCCGATGTTAGAAAGGTTCCATGGGTAACACATCACAAAATGATCTGAACAAAGGTGACCAATGATGCTACCATATGATATCATATATGGTTTGCAATAGTGCCAAGGGGATATTTTAAATGTACTCAAGTAAATAGGTACTCAATAACAAAAGGGTCAAGGAGAGAAGTGTCCAATATGAAACCAATTGAATCAACATAATATGTGGTATTGGATAGAAGAGACTAGGGATAGGAGATTGGTGTTAATCTCCTTAGGGGTAGATGAATGGAAATAACATAATGTAACATTTTATAGTATGGATGAAGTGGTGAGCTTATGACATGTTAAATGAAATGACAGATGCCAAAATGTGGGAGTATAAGGGTAGGAAATTGAGTGAAAAAGAATAAGTATATGTGTTGTGGAAAAAATTGCACAAGTGTGCACTCATCCAATTGGTAAGGGGTTAGACCTTATAGGCTGCAACAAGGCCTCAATCCTTGGAGCCCCTGTGTGGGTTGGTTGTCCTCCAAGTGATATTGCAATAGATTGTTAGTGGAATTCACATAAAACAAAGAAACTTGAATAAAATGTAAAATAAAAGAGATGGGGGGAGAGTGCAAACTCCAACAACAATCCAAGGTATGCCAAACCACATTGTATTTCCCAATGGTTAAGTTGTACAACACCTAGGAGGTGTGGGATTCAAGAGAAGCCAACAATATCCCTTAGGGAGGCCTTTTTTGTCCAAACTATATGCTAAGTGAATGGTAGAACAATGGAGAGGAACTCTTGCCCCTCGAGGGAAGGTGGAAAGGGAGCTTGGGAATGCTCACAAAGGTAGGAATAGATTGGCTATGAGGAATCTCCAACACAAATCCCGCAGTATAACCTTGCTCTTGATTTATCCCTACAAAATGCATGCCAATGGCTTCCTTATATAGGCCAAGAGGTGGCCAACAAACAACTAGATCCAAATGTGAACTCATATCCTCCATGAACTAGTTCCAAGGTACACCAAGGGGGATATTTAATGCCACCAAGTGTGTGAGGAGCCGAAATTGGATCCTTGGAGGTGATAAATCCTTCAATGCGCCATGGGAAGTAGTTGGTCCCGTCGTTTTGACAGTATCAGGACTATCGAAGCAATAATCGCACAAGTATCGTATGGGCACTGAACTGATAACATGCACTATAGCGCAGATTACCAATGGTTCAGATGCGCGACCTCTTCTTTTTGCTGATATTGGGGATCTTAGACTCATGTTGTATTTTGGATTTGTTGAGGATGCCTTTGGTGAACTTCATTCTTTATGTTGATGGTGCCTTACTGCAAGAATCGCCTAAATGTGGCATGTGTGCGAAATTTAGGCGTTAACAGATGCCCCCTTATGTATGAGGTTCGGAGGGTACTGTAGAGCCGATAATGCATCATGTTTTCTTGTTTTTTTCTCTTGTTCTATAGGAAAAAACATATGTGGAAAATAGGGTCCTCCCATGGGGGAATATTGCTGGTGATGAATGTTGGAGTTGTAGTAAAGAATAGTTTTTTTATACAAACAAGGTGGCCATACCCATGCTCGTGAAATGCTATCAATGCGATTACCATAATGGAAGACCAAAGGGGTCATTTGACTATACTGTTGGGACATGAATGAAGGTGGATTTGATCCAGGTGTGATTAAATAACCCAGGAACTACTACAGAATGCTAAAGAATCGGTATTGCTGATGATCATGATAAGCTCACGGGGGTGGGGGTACCAGTGTGATTGTGAAGCTACCGGAGTAAGACTTCACAGTGCAATATGGACTGCTACCATGGTGTGAAAATGTGAACACAACTACCTTCAAAAGTATGTTTCCCCTTGATGCATTAATGTTTTGATGTCGAGCATAGGGGAAACCATGAGGTTATGGAGCACTAATAATTCTCCCTACCAAGTTCAAGGCGATCCCTTATAGTGATTGAAAGGGAACCCAAGGTACAAATGCAACTACTACAACTCTCGGAATAAAGTGTTTTGACGTCGAGGAGAGTTGAAGTACATGATAAGACGTGGGTCTTATCGTGAGAACAAAGATTATATTGTAACCCACTGTTGGATGGACATAATTGACACAAGACCAGTTGATAAGCATGGGGCTCATAAATTCCTTTGATAAATGTAAACATGGGGGGGTGGGACAACAACTTTCCTTTCGGAATGGAATAGATCGAGATGGAGGGAGACAAAATGCAAATGAAAGGGCTTTGATGGAGACACAATACATAGAGTAATGGTGACCTATCAAAATGGATACTGTTGAGGATAGGTGAGACTCAAATACATCGATCAAAGGCGACCATGGGTTGCTGTCAAAAGAATAGGGTGTTCCCGCAATGTAAGGTGATAGGGGAACTGTTTGTACACAAAGAATAATGGTGGGGTCCCCATAGTTTTGGGTGACTCGGGGGACCAATTTGATGATGGGTGGAGTCCCCATGGTTTTGAGTGGGTCAGGGGACTCTTTCCATGATAAAGGGGGGGTTACTTTGTAGATGCAAAGACGGGTGCCCCATGATTCAATGTCATGTTGTGTATGCCTACGAGGTAACTGAACAGAATTGGTTACGAGTTGACAGGCAGGGGCCCCATAGGTGGATTCACGGGGATAATGATACGAAGAAGATTCCAGAAGGTAAAGTGCTCATGGAGGTGTGAGTGGATTTTTGAATCTTTATCGTAACATGGGCCGAGGAATCTGATGGTGTCTACTCGGGGGAGTAAATGCACAAATATAAAATGATAAGCAAAGGGGTGTTCTTTTCAAGCGATATTAGATTCCTCAGACTTGTGGGGGGTTGACATCATGGGTGTAAATTGATGACTAGGATGGAAATGGTGCACACACCCATGGGGGGACATGCTATGCCCAGTGATGACGTTGATGGCACATCAAGGCTATGGGTGAGGGACCTATGGTTATCAACGGGGATACTAGTAAATGAATTATAAGCATAGGGTAAATAGTGCTTATATGCTAGCTTTGGAATGATACGTGCAGTAAGGTGCTCGACACCGTTGTTGTAGCATGGAGACTTTTTCTTATAATGGAAAAATGAGAATATCCTTCTTGTTTTGGTCTAGATCCTGCACATATGACACACATACCCAAGTGTAGTAAAGAACATGACCAAGGTATTGACAATGCATAGATAATCTAACCAAAACATGTCGTACCTGAGGGGTACCCATGGATCAAGGGTAGAAGCATTTAAGGTACAACCCGTTGACAGGATGGTCGAGGTTTAGACTTTCAGGGTCGGTTAAGACATATGCCCCTTTGGGGAGACATTGCTTAATGATATAAGGGCTTGTACATTTAGAGACAAATTTATTGGGTCCTGGTTTGTTATATTTCTTAGTGTTGAAGACGAGGAGAAAGTCACCTTCATTGAAGGTGCGCAGTTGGACCTGTCAATCATAATGTGCCTTGGAATGAATTTTCATGGATTCATTTTGTTGAAGGGAGTCCTGATGTTCTTCGTCGAGATGTTCCAAGGTAAATAGGCATTGCTCAAGGGTTGGGGTATCTAGTAGCAACTCGACAGCAGATTGGAGGGTAGGGATTTGGAATTCTATGGGAAGGACAGCTTCTATGCCATGGAAAAGGTGGAATGGGGTAAAACCTGTAGTGGTCTTGACTGAATTACGATAATACCATAGAGCAAGGAATAGCATGTGATGCCAGTTAGTTTTGTTCTTATTCACTGTGCTTTGGAGCATACTTTTGAGAACTTTGTTGACAACTTCAACTTGGCCATTCGCCTGAGGGTAGTAAGTTGTTGAAAATTCATGTTGAAAGTCGACCAGCCATGATAGGTATTCAAATGTCTCATTGCGGAAGTGTTTTCCATTATCGGAGACTAGTTGTTTGGGAACGCCAAAGCGAGAGATGATATGGTTAAAGAAAAAGCATGCGGCAATAATGTCTTTGCAATCAAATGTGGGCATGACCTCGACTCACTTGGTGAAGTAGTCAATGATGATAATGATATATTGGTGGCCTTGCGCCTAAGTGGGGTGACACTCCATGAAATTGATTTCCCACTTAAAAAATGGCCCAGCGGTGATGACGAGGTGTAGGGGCGCAGGGGGAGATAGTGTTTTGAAAAACAATACTTGACAACTGGCACACTATTTGAGAGCGTAGATGCAATATTTGAAGACAAAGGGCCAAAATTACCCTACACATAAGATTTTTTGAGCGGTGGTCAATTCTAAGAGGTGGTTGCCGCAAGCACTGCTATGGCAGTCATTGAGAACTTGTTCAACCTCCTCATGTGTTAGACACTGCCGTAGGATTGTATCAATACCACGTGTTGGGCCTGGCCCAAGTGGGGCATTTTTTAGCAAGAAGGATTTTTGGAACTGCAGAGCTAAGTGTAGTTCAGTTAAAGTATTTTTTGGTATAAGTTTTGGGATGCTGCAAGGTTGCACGTAGCGTAGTGTCGAAAGAGCTGCGAAGATCAACACTATAAGGAGACAGTACTGTGAGGTGTCCAGTCTATGGGAAGCCAGCAAAGTAGAGTGTTGGACGAAAGATGACACAGATTCTGGTTAGACCTGTGGTGGTCTATTTTTGGTAAATATGCTCCAAGAGTACCAAGCGGCGGGTAGGAGCAAAGGGGAAAGAGAGCAACTAGTTGCACACATGAAAGAACCACTACCTGAACCAGTCGCACAAGACCGTTAGAGGAAGAACGGCTCGGTGAAAGTGACCTGTTGACATGCGTGCGATGGGAACGCCGATAGCGATGTGGACATGCGTTGGAGGTAGGACACGACATAATATTCGCTACAGAAGCCAGCAAGCTCGATGAGCTGGAAACTGTAATGGTTTTGTAAACCTAAGGGTTTTTTCCTGCGGATTGTAAAGACATGACCTACGGGCATGATCTATAAATAAAGAAATTTTGTATGGGGAACGGTTGTTGACTGAAAGGGTTAATCTTCATTGTATTCATTGAATAGATCTCTGTTGAGAGACAATTTTGTAAAGGCTCTGCAGCTGTGTGTGCAGAGGTCGAGAGAGAGAGAAGAGGGTCTACAAGCTGAGTGCGTAGACAAAGAACTATTGTACCCTTCCCAAAGACTAATATAACAACAGTTCTTGTGGAGGTAGCCTCCATCCGGGGGGTGAACCACGTTAAATACTGTGTAGTGTGATTGTTGTGTCTCTGCATTTGCTTATTTGCCTACTTTGAATGTCTGGATTCTCATTTATAAGTTGTATGTTAATGCTTTTATATGTATTCGCCATAGAGGAAAGATGGGAATAATATGTTAAGTTTTACATGAATAGATGAATGATGAATGCACAGTATTCTAAGTTGGTGGAAGTATCAGTTTATTGAATGACCACAAGTATACGTAGAGGATCGATTGTGTAACTCTTTGAATACACCGCATTGGAGGTGTGCAACCTCGTATATTTCGTCCATTTGCATCTGTTCTAAAAGCCAATAACCTAAGGTAGTAGATGATTGGTTAAGTGTTAGAGTAAAATACCATAATGGTTAAGTTTGGAAGAGGAAGCGTATAATCCCGTTGCACTGTCCTATTAATGACATCCTAATCGAACCGCGCAGCCCTCGGGTGCGTTGGTTGCGCAGCGGCTAGTTTGTAGAAGTGCAGACCACGACGAAGTCTATCATCGCGCAGTCCTCAGTTCGCAACGCAGGTCGGTTAGTGCGCTGTGCAGTAGTCCCATCTGAACAAATCATCACACCACTATGGAAACCTGATTCCGTAGTACCCCCATAGTTACACCTCGGGTGAGACCTCAGCCTGTTCGCAGGCTGTTGCTGAAAGGGTCGGTGAGAAGGGGTTTTGTTGGTTTCTTGAAACCGCGAAGAACCTTGGTCTACATTGGAAACCTCTAGATCAATAGTTAAGCTAACAAATGGTTCCGTTGCCGCGCTAAGAATCCGTGATGAGTTGAAGTTGTGATGTGCGAAGTAGAAGAAGTTGAGCTGGGCGTCAACTTCTAGTATCCAGACAAGAAAGAAATCTGGGTGTGGTGTGACAAGATAGAGAGAGACTTCGCAAGGAAAGAAAACAGAAACCCACATCTCTCTGACATTCAGTGGTTGAATAAATACCTGTGGAAAGACGTGCACAAAGTTTTCTGGGCATCTTTTGGATGTGAGCTACACGAGTGGTTGTTAAGGCTCGTAGAGCACAGAAACAGTATCCCGCGAAGCACACCAACCGAGTGGACACCGGAGCTTATTGAACAGCTCGAAGCACTAGACAGTCCATTCGTACGAGTAGTCAATTTCTAGGTCGACAGTACATTACAAAGTTTCATGACACAATTTGCTGTGGACATGCTAAAGTCCTACAACACAGCTGAAAGAGAGTTTTTCAAGGGAATCAGATGTAAGTATCTGAACAACCTCAGTTTATACATAAAAATGCTTTTAGCTGAGAAAGGTGGTTTTAGAATGCAGTAAAATACTTACATCTGTCATGGTAGACAGTACATATAGTGGTTCCTATGAATAAATTCATAACCTGAGAAGTGGAAATATATACAAGTTCGTCCCTGAGCACACTACTAGTGGACCTGGACTCCGTGTAGACATATATTCAGAAGCTGACCTTGATAGCCAAACCCCACCTCTATCTTCCACCTGTCAGCCTAATACACTACAAAATACGTCTATTTCACATACAGCGCCTCCCTTATCTCAGAACCCATCTATCCAGAACCCACCAATTGCGAGTACCATGCAACCCACACCACAGAACATTAGTACTGGTACCACCGTAGGAGTGGATTCCCAGGCTATTCCAAATCAACCTGGTCAGTCTCAGGCCATACCACTTCAGAACATCCAACCTTAGAATATTATCCCTAGTACCACTCAAAGAACTATGCCACCTCGAAGGAGGATGGCCGATGATATCAAATTGCCGATATTCAAAGGAACGGGTCTAGAAGACCCTGATCAACATTGGTTTCTATGTGAAGCCGTATGGAGTGTCAAGCAAGTACAGGACGATGCTGTGAAGCAAGCGCATATCGTCACCACATTTAGAGACTGAGCCTTGCACTGTTTCATGAAATATTCGCAGGGACACCAAAGAACCCTAGCAAAAATCAAGGCTGCACTCTTAGCTAAATTTAAGAAGCCGAAGTCAGAGTCATAGTGTATACAGAGTTGAAAGAGATCAAACAAAAACCTAATGAAACAGTTTGGGAGTTTGATCATAAATTTAAGACACTACTGGACCAAGTAAGCTTTGATATCCCACCGCAACAGCATAAGGAATGGTTTATAGCCGCGCTGTTTTCCCATATTAGACAGTCATTGATGCAGCAGAAAGTGGCTTCGCAGCCAGAAGCGTTAGAGATCGCGATGAAGCTGTAAGCTTCACCTATGGGAGAAACTAGCACTAGGATGTTGCAGATTCAGAACCAATTGGCTATCCTAACACTACAATTGCAATACATAAAGCAAGGAAATCAAGAGAGAAAGGAAGTATGGTGTACAGCCTGGAAGGGAGAAGGACACAGTAAGGATCATTGTCCTTTATTCCAAGATTTCCTTAACATGGGTGGACCAAACCCATTAAATACACATCCAAGAACATGGTGTGAAATTTGCAGAACCAGAGGACACCATCCAGAAGACTGCCATATGATACAGAAATATGTGAGAACACTACAGTTAACCATGACCGTTCCTGCGAAGTCCTGTATCGTACATCTGGATTCGATAATAGTAAGCTTTCCAATGCCAGAGCAACTAGTCTTAGACATGAAGGATGTCGAGCGTGTGGAGCTTGATTTGGAAAAGATACCACTACCTGGGTTACACTACTTGCATATGCAAGTTGTTGAAGAAATGCATGAGAGAACCACTGACGCGCTGAAAGGGTAGGATGAGCTGCAAACAGCTAATAAGAAGTTGGAGGAGTCTAGCTCGTGGAGAGCTATGGAACTACAGGATGAGTATGATCGTCGGAAAATACTAGAGTCCAAGATCATTGCGGTCGCAGATGACATAGAATAATTCGAGGTGCAAGTAGACCCCGCGGACACTGTCGTTAAGATGGGTGAACTAGTTAACACACTTAAGATAGAGATGCAAGACATGGAGATTGTACATGAGGCTAACATTGCTGCCTTGAAGGAACAGATAAACCCATAGACACCACCAAATGAGTAGTAGCTAAGAGTGAAAGAAGTGAAGGCTGCAGCAGAGAATATTGTTGCCGAAGAGGCTAAGTGCCAGAGTCTGTTGGAAGCGGCGTCAAAGGCATTCACTACCCTCGAAGAAGACCTGGGATTGCTGCAAGTAAAGAATGCAGTGAAAGATAAGCAATCCACACTGGAGAAGTTGGATGTAGAAGTGAGGGCCCTACTACCAAGAGATAGGATTCAGAAGTATAGGGAAATAAATGCCCTCAAGAAGGAAGTGCAAGCTTTACGAGAAAAAGAGACTAAAATGGGCGATAAGTCACAACCATTACTAGAGGATGCCGGCACGATCTAGCAAGAGATCGAGGAGAAGTTAAAGGAGCTGTGCGAGAATCAAGAATAGGTGGAAGGCCATATCGGCGATGAGATAACACCTGAGATGCTGGACATAGTCAAGCAAATCGAGCAAGATATGAAGGATGCAATCGAAAAGCTGATTGGCACATACAATGAGTTCGTTGCGAAGCTAGCTCTGCAGGCGGAGGAACAACTTGGAGAAGTTGCAGGTGGCTTGGGGACGATCCACATGTAAGTGTTAGGGGCATGTTGGACCTAGCCCAAGTGGGGCATTTTTTAGAAAGAAGCAGTTTTGGAACTGCGGAGCTGAGCGCAGTTCAGTTAAAGTATTTTTTAGTATAAGTTTTGGGATGCTGCGAGGTTGCGCGTAGCGCAGTGTTGGAGGAGACGTGAAGATCAACACTGCAAGGAGACAGTGCTGCGAGGTGTCCAGTCTATGGGAAGCCAGCAAAGTAGAGTGTTGGACGAAAGATGACACAGATTCCAGTTAGACCAGCGGTGGTCTATTTTTGGTAAAGATGCTCCAAGAGTACCAAGCGGCGGGTAGGAGAAAAGGGGAAAGAGAGTGACTGGTCACACACACGAAAGAACCACTACCTGAACTAGTTGCACGAGACCGTTAGAGGAAGAATGACTCGGTGAAAGCGACCTATTGACATGTGTGCGACAGGAAGGCCGATAGCGACGTGGGAATGCATTGGAGGCAAGCCATGACAGAATATTCGCTACTAGAAGCTAGCAAGCTCGATGAGCTGGAAACTGTAACGGTTTTGTAAACCTAAGGGTTTTTTCCTGCGGATTGTAAAGACATGACCTACGGGCATGATCTATAAATAAGGAAATTTTGTATGGGGAAGGATTGTTGATTAAAAGGGTTAATATTCATTGTATTCATTGAATAGATCTCTGTTGAGAGACAATTTTGTAAAGGCTCTGCAACTGTGTGCATGGAGGTCGAGAGAGGGAGAAAAGGGTCTGCAAGCTGAGTGCGCAGACAAAGAACTGTTGTACCCTTCCCAAAGACTAATATAAAAATAGTTCTTGTGGACGTAGCCTCCATCCGGGGGGTGAACCACGTTAAATACTATGTAGTGTGATTGTTGTGTCTCTGCATTTGCTTATTTACCTGCTTTGAATGTCTAGATTCTCATTTATAAGTTGTATGTTAATGCTTTTATATGTATTCGCCATAGAGGAAAGATGGGAATAATATGTTAAGTTTTACATGAATAGATGAATGATGAATGCACAGTATTCTAAGTTGGTGGAAGTATCAGTTTATTGAATGACCACAAGTATACGTAGATGCTTGATTGTGTAACTCTTTGAATACACTGCACTGGAGGTGCGCAGCCTCGTATATTTCGTCTGTTTGCATCTGTTCTAAAAGCTAATAACCTAAGGTGGTAGATGATTGGTTAAGTGTTAGAATAAAATCCCATAATGGTTAAGTTTGGAAGAGGAAGCATATAATCCCGTTGCGTTGTCCTATTAATGGAATCCTGCGTGAACCATGCAGCCCTCGGGTGTGCTGGTTGCGCAGTGGCTAGTTTGTAAAAGTGCGGACCGCGACGTAGTCTATCGTCGTGCAATCCTCAGTTCGCAACGCAGGCTGGTTAGTGCGTTGCGCAGTAGTCCCGTCCGAACAACTCATCACACCACTGTGGAAACCTGATTTCGTAGTGCCCCCATAGCTACTCCTCGGGTGAGACCTTAGCCTGTTCGCAGGATGTTTCCAAAAGGGCTAGTGAGAAGGGGTTTTGTTGGTTCCTTGAAACCACTAGGAACCTGGGTCTACATTGGAAACCTCTAGATCAGTACTTAAGCCAACACCATGGTGGTACAAAGCATCCCTGATGAGGAGGTATTTAGGTGCATGGTGATAGATCTTGCGGATTTAATTGCGAGATAAGTTGGGGGGGACTTCTAAGTACGAAGATAAGTAAGGATATCGTCATACCATGGGTCATTGCCAGCGATGAGAAAGAGATGCTCATAAGGTAACGGATCCTGAACAAATTCGCCTGAGGTGGTAAATAGAAGGTCTGTAATGAGATTGACTAGGGCCATGGATTTCTTGCTTTTAGGGACAACAAATTCAAGGTCAAACTCTTGTAAGATGACAATCCAACGTGCAAATATAATATTGATAAGCCTGCGACTAAGTATGTGTTGCACAGGGTTGGAGTCTACGACCATAGTTGTTTTGCAGAGAAAAATATAATGGTCGAGATTCTGTACGGAAAGGATGACTACGAGTGCAATATTTTCATCATGAGTGTAGTTGAGTGCTGGTCCAGCAAGGGTTTTGCTGACATAATAGATGACATGCTCTTGGTGGTCTTGACAAGTTGGACTAACACACTGGCCATAGCGGACACTGACGCGAATATATAAAGGATGAAATATTTGTCAAAGTCCATAGGGGAGACGAGGGGGGCTGACAAAAATTCTTATTTAAGGGCATCGAAGGTGATTTGGGAATATCCGTCCCACTTAAAAGGGTATATCCTTTCTAAGGAGTCGTAAAAATCCATGCGCCTAAGTGGCATAGTCAGGGACAAAATGATGAAGGAAGTTAGCTTTTCCTTGGACACTCTGCAACTGGCGTCGTGTTCATGGGGGTGGTAGATCCAAGATGGATTGAACTTTCGAAGGGTCAACGATGATGCCATCTTCAGAGACTGTGATTCCTAATAGGAGGCCAATGGTGACACAAAATATGCACTTGAGGGGTTCAAGTGTATGTTGTATTTGCAACATCGTGTGAAGACGGTGCAGAGGTTTTAAAGGTGGTCGCAATGTTTCTTGGATTTGGCAGTAAGATCATCTAGAAAGGAAAGGATGATGTGAGCCAAGTCATTAAATACATACGCCATTGCATGCTGAAAAGTGGCTCCAACGTTCTTCAAACTGAAGGGCATAACCTTGTAGGTGAAGGTGCCCCATGGTGTAGTAAATGCAATTTTGTACTAATCTTGGGGGCATATGCGTATTTGATTATATCTAGAAAACCCATCCGTAAAGGATAACATTTCGCTACCGACACATGAGTCAACGATTTGGTTGATGAATGGTGTTGAAAAATTGTTCTTAGGGCATGATAAATTGAGATCCCGAAAATATGTATATACATGAATGGGGCCCTGGTTTTTGTTAATCGGGATGGAGTTAGAAACCCATGATGTGTAAGTAATGGGGAAAATAAACCCGGCCTGTAAGAGTTTCTCAATCTTGGCTTTGATTGTGGGAGCCTTAGAGGGGTGGACCAGGCATTATTTTTGTCGGACGAGAATGACATCAGGCCAAGTGTCTATACGATGTTCAACAATTGTTGGGTCGAGGCATGAAATTTTTTCATAGGACCATGCAAAAAAGTCATGGAACTCTTTGAAGAGAGCGGTAAAATTAGTAACTTCCTGTGGTGAGCAGGAAGCCCCAATGGAGATGTTTTCAATGACTCGTGGATGTATATATCAACCTGGATTGTGGGGGATATATTAGAGAGATTGTCTTCTTTGAAAGCATCTAGGGCGAGAATAGGATTCTTGAACCAATCGATATGACTAGGGGGTAGAAAATATTTTGACTCAATTGTATATTGTTGTTCGATGGGCAGGGTGTGTGGTTCCTGCGTACTAGATATCGAGGACCTATGATGGAAAGTGTCCCATGAATATTCATTGCTGTGCATGGCTTTGATTATCTCTTCATCTGTGGAAAAGACATATTCTTCTAGAATATCTTCATCTAAGGAAAAGAGGTCTTCAATAATTGTGTGAAGGGGGACCAAGTCGAGATACAGGATGTTGAGATATTCAAAGGTGCTTGGGGTGGGTGCTAGGATCTCTTATTGAGGAAATATTAAGGGATACAAGAATTCGCAGGAGATTGGGATGGAGGATCAAGATCTCTCGGGGGATCTAATAGGTTCGTGGTGTCGGTGTCTTCATTGGGATTTGTTGATTCATTATCATCTTCGATTACCGTAGGGAGGGTGGTCTCGCAAGGGGTAAGTTTATTGGCTAATCGACTATGGGTTGCACATAGATTTTGAAATGCGGCTACTAGAGGACATTGGAATGAATGGTGAGACATTAAATTGCATGAGTGACATGGTCGAGTGGCGTTAGTGTGATTCAATATGATGGCCTAACTTTGTGGGCATCGCATCGATTGTTGGTCTGGTATGGAATATGCCCACCAAGGGGAAGTATTCAACCAGATCACCATAGTAATCGTATTGATGGGAGCCACTTCTGGTAATGAAGGGGTATATGTATCATATAATGGTTGGGTGAGGAAAATGGTCTCCAAAGCATCCTAAAATTGAGGCATATTGAGAAAATGGTGTGTATAGTGCCTGTATTGAGAAGACATGGCATATGCGTGATTGGTACGCATTTTCTTGGACTTATGTGTGGGCGAGGAATATGTGCCTCCTTGTACGGTTGGTTGAGCGTGGGTTATGCTGACAGGAGTCTTAAGAAAATTCCTTAGCTCCGGTAGAGTGGGACATAGGTTGGTCGCATGGCCTTGTTTCCCACACAGAGAACATGGCGACATGACTCTTTAAGTGGGAATATTGGTCATAACTGGGGATTTTAACCGTTGTTGGTTGATGCCTCCTGCTTTAGGTTGAACGACATCCGACGAGTCGGATGTGGGGTTTGGTAAGAGGGTAGCTTTCAAATTTGGTTGCTTGGAGCCCCCATTGGTGGTATTTGTGACGACTGGTTGTGTTTTAGTTGCATATGTCATAGGTGGGGTTGTCGTAACCGAGGGTGTTATAGGCCTTGTACGCGTAGTAGTCGAAACAAGGACAAACTCATAATGAGCGACTGGTTTGGAATCCATTTCAAGTTAAGGTGGTGTAAGGTACCATACCGGGATACCCAAAGTGAGCCCAGGTAGATTTAACTGAACCATAATCAACATCCCTTGTATGCCTATAGGAGGGTACAAGAATGGGATTTGGAATAATGGTGGAAACGATAGACTCAATGTTTTTTCAATGCCATGACTCAACGACGGTGTTGATGATGGTGTTGAGGTGGAGGCGGACCCATTTTCGGTATTGAAAATTATGCACATTAGGCCATCGGTTGATGTGGGGATCTTGGTTGGTGGTCTGTAATGTACCCATTCAAATAAATGCATGACAGGAAAATTTCATCAATCCTACTAGTTCCCTAGGTTGGATGGAGACATTGGGGTTTGCAATAAGGGAGATAATAAATGATGTTTAGACATTAGAATGGAATAAATATTTAATAAAGGAGCTAAATAAATAAATGCAAGGGAAAATCAAAGTGGCAATTGATCATGAATACACATGGAGGATGTGAGACCCACACAAGCTATAATTTCTATGCCACATGGAATCCTCCTCTTGTAATTTCGAATCCATGGAAATCCTAATTTTCTTGGGAGGAGTTGGAAGGATCATACACTTGGAAATATGCATCATAGGTCGAATTGGAATGGAAGTGTAACTCACATGGAAGAGGAATATTCAAATGAAAGGTTCTTGGACACTTGGGCTAGATTCCCTAACATCTATGACAACAATGCTGAAGATGCTATGAGACCTGTGACAAACTGCAGACCTGATGGCTGACATATGACCAATATGACATGTCAGACCTAAAAATAGCATCTAAGTGAGTGCTCATGGGAGGTAGAGAAGGCCAAGAATATTCCTACTCGAATTGGTGAAAGGTGGAAGGCTAGGAAGTGGAAGACATGTGGCAAAACTTGAATCACTCCCAAATTCGAATTGGATTGGAGTCTATGGATGGAATTGGAACCTTAGAAGACTAAATATGTTTATAAATACAGGTATGAAGTAAGAGAGAGTATTTTTATCATTTTCAGAATTTGTATTTGTGAAGAAAGCTAGTGGAGTGCTTCTCTACTTGCCTTAGCCAATTTCGAGGGTGAAAGATTCCCATCCTAGTTGGTAGTGGGAAAGGCCATTCAGAAATTTCATGGGAGATTCAATGGAGTCTTATGTTGCAGGTGTAATCTATAGGGCAGCTCGTGGTATCTTCTAGTTTAGCTCATTCCTTCAACCATTTCCATTTTTCTTGGCATATTCATGATCCTTGAGGAGAGGCGCATTTGGTGAGTTGTTCTTATTTTTGGGGGAGCTTCTAATGCCCAATTTATTTTTTCATATAATTTAAATTCTCTGTTCTTCATTTTCGGAACTGTACCAAGTCAAGAATCCAAGTGGAATCATGTAAATCTCATCATTAAAAAGCAAATGGTGTCTTTTTCCCCACTATGTTGTTGTATGCCAATGAAATGTTGATAAATTCGAATGGACAAGTGAACCACTGATAAATTTATTATGCATGTACTTTTAGTAATGTGTCATACAAGTTTCATGTTCAGTGCATAAGCTTTTGGAGTCATTTGGTTCAGTTTCATAGCATTTGGAGAAGGTTGCCTATCATTTCCCCCAAGGTCGAAACTAGCATTTTTGTATCTGATTGGAAAGGGTTGTAGCAGGATTCATAAACTGAATGGTGATGCATATGAGACCTTCACATTGTATCTTAGATTTCCTCTACCGCTGTTCAGAAATACGAGAGGGTCTAATAGCTTTTGGAGAGCCATCTTCAGCACTTACCCTTGAGGGAATTGAACCCCAGATTGCTAGCTAAAACCCCTACTTTGGACAGAATTCAAAGGAGATTTTTAGAAGTATTTGAAGGTCCTAAAGCACCCCTGAAACTCATAATATTTTCCTAATACCATTCATATACCTTCTAAGACAAATTGGGAGCATTTGCAGACCAAGAGACCAAAACTAGTCAAGGGTCGAACTAGTGTAAAAATTGAAATTTTCACCACTTTAGTAAAATTCTAAAAAGGGACATTACAAGTGGTATTAGAGCATGATATTGGAACCTGATGTGGTCTGATATTCATGAGTACAAGAATTCAAGGACCACCATTAGATATTGAAACCAAAAGTGTTGTTGTTGAAGAGGAAAATGTAGGAGAAGAAGAGCAATTTTTTGAGGAAACTATGACTAGGGATGAAAAGGGAACCTCAGATGATGGTGAGGAGCTTAGGAAACTCATGAAACCAATCTTTGAGGACCTGACCAAGAATATGATGAAAGGATTCGAATTGTTGGCTATCCAACTTGGAAGCGAAGGATAAAGAGGAGGCAGTAGTAGTTCTCATCATGAGGAAAAGAAGGTAATGGGTGAGCATATTTTCTCAAGAACAGGACCCCATAATAGAGCCAATGAATTTCAGAGTGCAGCAAGGCCTACCACACCTAATTTTATTTACTCCAAAGCAAATATTAATACTCCAATTGATGTTCAAGCACTTCTAATCGAATGACAAAATTTGAGTGAAGATTGCAGAAACACCCTACCATTTTATCAATACCTCATTGTCTCAAACAAGCTCAAGATGAAGGAAGGTAATAAGAATCCATTTCAAAATAGAGAATTGAATTATGCAATAAGTAAAATGCCACTTCCTACCTTTGATGGCACATCTCAAAGTTTTGCACATACTTGGGTACAAAAACTAGATGTGTATTTTCAGCTGAATCGAATGGTGGAAGAGGATGCTCTAAAAATGGCCATTTTGCATCTTGATGGGGAATCCAATGATTGGTGGTTCCATGTTCTGAAAACCTTGGGACATGATCAGGTTAAAAAATATGGAGAATTATTTGACAAGGTATTAGAAATATTTGAGCAAAAAGACCCAAAATTGCCTTTCAAAGAACTAGCCCAATTGAAGCAAGTTGGAACCCCTGCTGAATATATGTTGGAATGCCAAAAAATTATCAGTTAAGGTGGCTGATATATCTATGGTGAGGTTAGTATTATTCTTTACTGAAGGTTTGGCTGAACCCTTAAAAGGTTTAGTTAAGGCCGACAAGCCAAATTCATTGAAGTATTCCATGAACTTGATAAGAGATCTACAAAATGTGTTACCTAGGACAAGGTTTCTTCCCAAGCCTAACTTCCCTTCCAAATTCAGATTGGACAAGCAGCCTTGGAAAAGAGATGCATTTGAAAAGAATAAGAAAGAGGGACTAAACAGGGAAGAACTTAGAAGAAAGAAATTATGCTACACATGCTTCCAACCATGGGCATCGGGGCATAAATGTACTAAGGGAAAAGCTCAATACATTGAAGTATTTTATGATAATGATGAGTATGAAGGGTGCATGGAGGAAGAAGGATATATTTTAAATCAAGAAGAAGGATATGATACAGTAGAAGAAGGGAAACAAGAAGAAAATCAGCCTTCACTTGACAAAGCAAGGATGGCAGTACTTTCAGCAGTGCCTTGTTATCACACTATTCGATGCAAGGGTGTGGTACTAGGACAAAGGGCCTCAGTTTTGGTAGATGGAGTAGCTACACATAACTTCATTGATGCAGACATGGTGGAGAGAAGGAAGATACCTACTGAACCATTCGATGGATTCACAGTTGTCATTCTAGGTCGCAACACTATAGAGTGCAAAACATGGGTTCCAAAGTTGCAAATCACCATAGGTAATTACACTTTTTCTGATAGATTTTATGTGGTTGAAGTTTCTGATACTAATGTGGTTTTGGGAGTGCAATGGATGTATTCTATAGGGGAGCATACAATAAATTACCAAATTCCTGAAATGAAATTCCAAGATTTGGAAGGAATACTAAGGGTTGTGAGAGGGAAACACACCTATTCGAATCAAGTAGTGACCTCCCATAGTATGAGATCCATATTGAGGCATGGAGACATAGAATGTGCTGCTGAATGTTTCATTACCTCTCCCAAGCCAAACATAAAGGTTGTTGAACACCCAAAAGAGATAGAGCAACTCCTACAAAAATATGAAAAAGTTTTTGGAGATATTCCACATGGTAGACCACCTGATAGGGGGGTTGAGCACAAAATTGTTTTGGAGGAGGGTAGTTGACCCATCCAAATACCGCCCTATAGACATCCAAAAAAATTTAGAGATTAAATTGAAAAGGCCATTCAAGAACTCTTAGATTTGGGACTCATTAGACCAAGCTCTAGCCCTTATGCCTCTTCAGTAGTGTTGGTGAAGAAAAAAGATGGAACCTTGAGGATGTGCATAGACTTTAGAGCTTTGAACAATAAGATAATCAAGAATAGGTATCCTATTCCTAGAATTGATGAGCTCATGGATGAGCTATTTGGGGAAATTTTTTTCTCAAAAATTGATCTTAGATCAGGTTATCATCAAATTTGAATGAAGGAAGAAGATGTGCAAAAGACTGCTTTTAGATGTCACTATGACCACTTTGAGTTTCTTGTTATGCCTTTTGGATTAACTAACGCACTAGCCACATTACAAGCATGCATGAATAGGATATTTTGCAAGCAGCTTTGGAATTTTGTTTTGGTCTTCTTTGATGATATTTTCATTTATAGCAAAACTTGGGAAGAGCATTTACATCATTTAGAGGTTGTTTTGAAAATTTTGCAAGAACAGTCCTTGTTTGCTAAGATGTCTAAATGTGAATTTGGGACGAAGGAACTTTTATATCTTAGGTACATTATTGGACAAGGAGTGAAAGTACACATGGAAAAAATAAGGGCTATCCTTGAATGGCCACCACCAAAACACATCACAGAATGAAGAGGCTTCATTGGAATATGCACCTATTATAGGAAATTTGTGAAAGGGTTCTCCAAATTGACTTCTCCACTCACTGATTTGACAAATAAAGATGTTTTCAAGTGGGATGAAGAGGCTGAAAAGGCCTTCCAAAAAATTAAAGAGGTAATGAGTAGTTGTTCAATACTTGCATTACCTGATTTTATGAAACCTTTTGTTGCGGAATGTGATGCTTCAGGTGAAGGGATAGGGGCTGTCCTAAAGCAAAATCAACACCCTATAGCCTTTGAGAGAAGAAATTTGTAGCCACATGAAAATCTTTAATCCATCTATGACAAAGAAATGTTGGCCATCATGCATGCCTTGGCCAAGTTTAGGAAATACTTGGTGGGAAACAAGTTTGTGGTGAAAACTGATCACAATAGTCTAAAGTACTTCCTCACCCAAAAGGATCTTAATGAAAGGCAACAAAAGTGGGTAAGCAAGATCCAAGCCTTTGATTTTGATATTGAATATGTGAAAGGAAAGAATAGCATTGTAGCAAATGCATTATCTAGAAGACCGCCCTTGTCTCTCATGGACATTGCAAAAGATTGGAAAAACATGCTAATGATTGAATATGCCAAAGATAGTTTTGCTTGTGATGTGTTAGATGGGGTCAAAGGGGATGATAACTACATGATTTTCGATGGGCTAATATATTATAAGGGCATAATTTATTTGGTTCAAAATTCAAAACTCAAGTATAAGATTTTGCAAGAAGCACATGATTCCCCACTAGGTGGCCATCTGAGGATCTACAAAATTTATAGGCAATTAAGGCAAATGTTTTTTTGGAGAGGAATGAAGGAATATGTTCTCAAATATGTAAATGAATGTAAGGTATGTCAAAAAAAAAAAAATATGAACTCACATGCCCAGTTGGTTTGTTGCAACCATTGCCCATTCCGGAACAAAAATAGGAGAGTATCTCAATGGACTTCATCATAGGTTTGCCCAAATCTTTGGGAAAGGATTGCATATATGTGGTAGTGGATAGGCTGATCAAATTTGCTCATTTCTTTGTTGTTACATCGTCTTTTAGTGCTGCACAAGTGGCTGATGTTTTTTTTAAAGAAATCTTCAGATTGCATGGGCTCCCCAAGAGCATTGTAAGTGATAGAGATAGTAGATTCATGGGTGATTTTTGGCATGAAATTTTCAGATTGGTGGGCACACAATTGACTCCAAGCACAAGCTATCATACACAACCTGATGGCTAAACAGAGAGAGTGAATCAATGGTGGATAATATCATAGAGTCCCTTCAATCAATGGTGGATAATATCATAGAGTCCCTTCAAATGCATGTGAAAAGTTTAGCAACAATAAGCATTGAGGTAACATCATAGAGTCACTTCAAATGTCTGTGAAAAGCAGTGAGGTAACATCATAGACTCCCTTCAAATGCCTGTGAAAAGCTTAGCAACAAGAAGAGGACGATCTTCTTCTCGATCACAATCTCATATATTTCAACAAGCACTGATTCCAATTTTCCTTCCCACGTGGAATTTTATCTTTAATCCAGATTGTTTCAGAGTGAATGCAATTAGTGGATAAGACTCCATCATGGCTTGGTATCGAACTGTCAGCTATAAACGACAATATGGACTATAGGAATGCTGCATACCAACATTAGTTTAATTGATAATGTTATTACAACTTCTATGTCAAGTTAGCATAAAAGCACTCGTTGCATTCTACTGTGATTCTCATATTCACAACATCAATAAGTATCTAACAAGCAACCGCATGCAGGGACATGGAAAAGAACAATGCCAGCGGCTGGATGTCCGTTCGGCTGTTGTATAGTGGTAAGTATGGGTATGATCCAAGTTCAAATCCCGATGGGCATACCCGAATCAATAAAGTGTTGCATTAAAACAAAGAAGGAACCATGTTTATAGCTGTCATGTACATGGGGCCTCTGTCTAAACAAATGTGTTTCACTAACGAAAAGAAAAAGGAAAAACAATAGTCAGGTTCTAGAATGACGATCCTCTTCACTGGTTACCAATATCACCTC
Organism: Larix kaempferi; assembly: GCA_027924585.1. NCBI lineage: Eukaryota > Viridiplantae > Streptophyta > Pinopsida > Pinales > Pinaceae > Larix > Larix kaempferi. Next base: position 213,455 of record BSBM01001500.1, on the reverse strand, counting down.
TATTGTTTCAGGCTAATAATGGCAGTAGATGCACAGGTCATAACATTCGGGTATCAAGGACCATTAAATGGATTGTATTAAATGCAAGAAAGCCCTAACTGCAGACATATTTTTTATATCCTAACCGGATGAGCGTATCTCTGACATGAACTTCCTCAGAGGTATCTATATAAAGACTGCTATCAAAAGCCTGAGAGCCATATATGTATAGTCTGGTAGCAAAATTAATAAATTTGCAAATTATGACTCTATAGATCAACCTAAACTCAACGATAAAGAAGTACTACCTTGCGTGTAACTACAGGTTTTATCTGTAAAAGTAAGCACTTGTGAGGCACATGATCGTTGGAAATCCAATGTAAAAAAACAAATGGATGATCAAGGATAGAAAAGATTGATTAAAAAGACAGAACATGATCACACTTGCACCCCCGACTGTCCAAAATTATCAGAAAGAACACAGACAACAAGATAAAAACACTAGTAGAACAAAGCTCCGCTTTAAACCCTCACAGAGAAGGGTGGAGCTGCTCTCCCAAACAGTAAAAATGACTGTCAAATGCCAAATGTTAAGCACAACATTTACAAATCTAACAAGTATCGGATGCGTGCATTCAACACCATGCAGCTTGTCACTCTCGCTCCTAACTACTGTCCACTTGTCTTGGCTTTGTTATCAGTTTGCCACATTCCCTGTCAGGCACTATGATTCTATTGCATAGAGTCTTGAGATTGAAAATATTATTGGGTGCAGTAGGGAAAAGTGTAATTTTGATTTATAATTTTGTAATATAATAATTCTTATGTGATTATGGATATCCACAAAGTCACTATTTCTTATTATTATAACGGTTGATTGATTGTTAGATGATTAAACTTACTTGTTTGGATATTCTCTTGGATTATGTGTAAATTATGTGCATACAAATGATAACATTAATAAATGATGGTTAAATGTGTATATAAAATTAATATCTATTAAAAATATAATCTTGATTGATAGGAAGGTAATTATACTTAAAACATAATATTGATGGATAGCAAGGTGATTATACTTAATTGCTTAATGTTATATGACTTAATTGCTTAATTGATTTCTCTCCATGATATATTAGTAATAGAAAAAGTAATAATAACAATCAACTACACTATTTTGCAACGTTTTGAATAATAACACTTAGGAAACTACACTATTTTACAACATCTTGAATAATAACACTTAGGAAAATAATAATTAGAAGTGTTTACAAAATTTATACTCCCTAATAATATAATGGCTAATCAATTACAATTACAAGGTATATGCATTCATTCAATGTTCTCATTATGCTTCTCACTTTAGCATATTATTATACTCATAATGAAATCACATTTTTACTTTTCTGGAATATTCAAATGCATTTATTTATTTTTATCATGGCTTCATATCTTATTATGGAACCAATGGTGTTGTACTTATTGTTTAACTCCCGCCTCCCCCTCGCATGTTTAATGAGATTAGACGATCGAAAAAATAACAGACAAGTGTCTTTACTCAAATCAAAGAGTATGGAATAGGAAAGAATAATGGTTACACCATGTTATTTATCTCTGCATTTATTACTCACTATATCATAGTCCACTCATATTGTAATGCATAGTGCAAGTATTTGTAATGACTCATTATCTATTACACAGACGACTTCTTAAATGACGTCTTGTGCATGACACACATGAATGTATAAGAGACCATCCAATTACAAACAAAACAAAGTAGTCTAAACAATCAACAATTTTTCCTTTCTCGACAATTATTAACAGAATCCAACAATATAATCCTTGGCTAGATAGTAGTTTTTCAGGATTCAAATTCCATGTTTATTGCAAATATGTATTCATTTTTTTTTAAAAAGGGTGGTATTTTCCTCATGTAGTAGAACAACACTAAATCAGAAATATAAAATATAAAATAGTAAAATTACACAATATAGAAAAATACTAAATCGATTTCTACAATCTATCTATAGTGATAAACAAGCATATGCTATGGAGTGCATAAACACTTATCATATAAAGCATTAATTTCTAAGAATGAATTCTCAAGAACTTTAGTAATCTCATCTTGGATTGATAGTGCTATATCATCTTTGTGCATGATCTGCTACAACATACTGTGCGATGTATATCAAAAGAGTAAACATAACAATTGTAAAAGAAGCCATTTTTAATATTGCAACTAAGTGCATTCACCAAAAAGAAGAGATCGAATCATTTGAAACTTTTAAGTTAAAACACAAATAAAGAGATCTAACTATATTGTTTATAGTGTTTGAACATGAAACTTTTAAGTTAAAACACAAAAACAAGTAAATCAAGAGTTCCGAGAATTTGAAACCTTTCAGTTAAAAAAATAAAGAGATCAAACTCCACACATACTAGACCAAGATATGTTTATAATTTTTTAACATGAAACTTTTAAATTAAAACACAAATAATTTGCTTTGGTAACTGTGCATAACTAATTGAAATTTCACGGAGGGATTCCCATAATCCCTGCTGCAAGGCACATGGACTAATAAAGAGATCCAACTATATTGTTTCAAAATGCATTTCCAAGACAGATTAGACTAAGTTATGTTTATAGTGTTTGAACATTTTTTTTTAATGGCTTAAACTTGGCAAGCTGAACATTTCATTGTTTTAATGACTTGAACTTTCCAGGTTTCCTTATTCTTCTTCCAATGAAAGAGCTTGAATATTTTGCAAATCAGGTTCATGGAGAAAGTGATATGGTAATTTTGATTCGTTCATCTTCCTAAAAGTTATGGAAATTCTGTAAAAAAAATCACGACAATAAATTTGATTGGTTCAACTTAGGTTTGAGAGATGGTGACTAGCAATTATGTATCTTAGAATAAATAAATTGATGAATACCTTTTGCATGGAACAACTGGAATGGAATGTTTGGCTACATTTGCTCCATTTTCATTAAAATAAGAACTGATCTGCATCAAAGAAGCAATTTATCAGAAATTATTCAAATTTTAAGCACAAGTTAACTAATTAAAAGTAAATATCCTTACCCCATAGGAAATGGTATCGCAATGGATCCAAGAAAATCACCTGGTCCTAATATCTTCAAGTTTGTACCAAAGATAGTGTTGCACTCACTAAGAAGTGAGATGGTACAAAAAGGACGAACACAGTCACAAATATGAGGTGGTATGCAATCACCTTTGTCATAAATATTAACAATGCAACTTTCAGGGACACATGATGGCGGGAAAACATGCAATCTCACCAATCGATGAATGAAATTTTTGAATAAAGAAGGAAGTGGATCAACTTCCTCATCATGTACAATTCCAAGGGGGGTTACCTTTTTTGTGGACTATATTTAAAATATTACAAATGAGCAATGAAGGAAAAAACTACAATGAGAAAATAATAATACATATAAAAATAATGTATCATTTACAATTGCATAATTATAGAAACAACCAAATTGGATGGTTATACATCCTTTATCCCGCATCCACTTTCAAGGCTCTGAATAAGTACGTTTTGCATTTACATGTATAAATATATATTGAACGAATTGCAAATAATTATATTTACATGTATAAATATATATTGAACAAATTGCAAAAGAATTATATAATCTTCCATACCAATTTTATAGTAAAATTAAATATAGAAGTATAAATTCAATGAAGAGAATACCTCGAAGTTGTTTTTTCCTTGTTCTTGGAGTTGATAAATGAAGGCAATTAGTTGTCTCTGCTTTGCACTGTCAAAGACTCCTGTATGCAGCTCTATGCCTTTAAGAATATTTAATGGTTTACCATTAATCCTTTCAACAAATACAAATTCCTTTTTTCGTCCTACTTACATGAATCGAATGTATTCACTGTCATAAAGTAGTTCTATGTGCTCAATAGGCAGATGTTGGCAAATAAAAGTATAAGTTTGATGAATCAATAACGAATCTTATTTTAATATGTATTAATGTTAGCAAATAAAAACATATACATATAAAAGTAAATTAGAAATTATGAGAGTAGCATATATATATATACTAGTGGTGAGTTAATAACAAATAATGTTTACATTTGCATTACAATACCATGTAAACATATACGAATTAATTAGAAATTATGAGAGAAGCATATACATATAGTAATAAAAAACACAAATAAAGATATGAAGTTATTTTAATATCTATTAATGTTAGCAATTAAAAGCTCAAGTTATCTATTAATGCATAAGCTTAATGAATCAATAATGAATATATTAATGTTAGTAAATAAAAACTCAAGCTAGTTCAAAAACTAGTTATATGTGTTCAGTAGACAAATGGTGCCAAATAAAAGCATAAGTTTGATGAATTAATAACCAATCTTGTTTTGCAAAGAAGTGGTAAGTTAATAAGAAATCTTGTTTTGCAACATTTCCGTAACAATACTATGTAAACATATAGAAGTAAATTAGGAATGATGAGAAAAACATATATATATATACTAGTGGTGAGTTGATAATTTTTTTTGTTTTGCAACATTTTCATGACAACACTATGTAAAGATATACAAGTAAATTAGAAATTATGAGATAAACATATACATATACTAGTAAAAACACAAATTAAGATGCATACATCTTTATAATATTTATTATTGTTGGGAAATAAAAGCTTTTATAAGTGAATAACTAATTTTGAATCTTGTTTTGCATAGGGAAATGTTGGCAAATAAAGGCATAAATTTAATGAATCAATAACAATATATAGAAGTAAATTAAGATATCTAACCATTGAATTGATTCACTAGACTAAATAAATAAATATTTACAAGAAAACATATATAATCAAATTAAGTGATCCAATAATTGTAAAAAAAATGAAAACACAAATTAAAAATTATATACCAGATATACATATTTGGAAACATAATGCAATTCTAAAACAAAATATGGTGTACACTATAATATGTTTATAGTGTTTTACCATGACTATTTCATACAAAAATGTTGGCAAATAAAATCCTAAGTTTAGACTATGTAAATATATATTTATAAGGAAACATATAAAGGCAAATTAAAAGATGGAAGCATTGAAGTAAATATTAATTTAAGTTAAAATATAAATTAATAAATCCAACTATTCTAATATCGAAACAATTGTTGAAATAAATATACAACAAAGATTGATTAGACTAAGTAAATATATATTTACAAGGAAACACGCAAGTTAAAAAAACCAACCATTTAAGTAATTGATGACACTAAGTAAATATAGATTTAAAGGGAATATATAGAATCAAATTAAGTGAAATAAATATATAACAAAGATTGATTAGACTAAGTAAATATATATTTACAAGGAAACATGCAAGTTAAAAAAACCAACCATTTAAGTAATTTATTAGACTAAGTAAATATAGATTTAAAGGGAATATATAGAATCAAATTAAGAGATTTAGGCAGTGAAAAAAATTAAGTTAAAACATAAATTAAGAGATCTAACTAATTTAAGTTAAAACAAAAATTAAAAAATCTAACTAATTTAAGTTAAAACAAAAATTGAAAGTTCGAACTCTTCTAATATCTATTAAAGTAAGCACTTGTTGAAGTTATAATATCTATTAAAGTAAGCACTTGTTGAAGTGAAGAGTTGTTTATGAAGAATCTACATATTTGGAAGCAAAATGCTTCAAAGGAAAAATAGACCAAGTGTATTCACATTTACAAGGAAATATGTTAATAGTGTTTGAGCATGTAAATGATATGAACTTGCAAAATGAAAAACAAAATGGGTGTTAAAATAAAACAATATCCTAGAGGAGAAAACAAAATTTTATTATTAGAAATATTGGTTGCATGTATGTTTCTTACTATATTCTTTCAGTGAATTTGTAAGATTTCATTGTTCTGATTGATAGTAAAGGCGTTGTGAACTCCAAAATCCCACAACATATAAATGGTGCTTTGTTTTTTTTTAACATATTGTTCATATGGCATTTGTATTAATTGAGGAAGCAATTCTTTTAACAGTAATGGGTTTCTAAGATGACAATGTACAACGGTATTCTTTGGAGTTTTTATGATGCATTTCAAAGAATGTGCATAGGTGAATGGACATTTTTTCTTGCATCTAAAACAATCAATCATTGTATCCTCTATTATTGAGGATGGTCCATTAGGCAATCTGCATCCCGTACAAATAGGTTCAAATGGGGTAGAATATGCAGTTGCAATTGTTAATGCTCCTTGTACCTAGTAAGAAAATGTTGTGATTAATACATAGATATATAAACTTCTAAACTTATTTTAAAATATTTGAATGTATAAATTTTAAACATTTGTAAATGGGTACTTACTTGAGATGTTGAGGTAATTATATTTTTGAGTCTGTCTACATCTCCTGTATTCACCTCTGTCATAAATGTTGTGAAAGTCGTTCGGAATTCATTTTCTGTGGTCTCTATTTTTTTTTATATATTTTTGAACAATATGATGGTAATATCGTTACTTTGTATACGTTGTTGCATCAAAGCAAAAAAAGATTCATATGTTTCAAAAAGATGAAGTTGTCATATACATAGCTAAATATGTTATTTTTTAATTGCAAATTTTTAAAAAACAAGTTGAAAATTAAACAATTAGTATATAGCATATAATGAATATGATCTTACCGTTGCTTGGTCGCTATCAATGTTTCCATCTTAAATGTGTAATATGTATTGAGTACCTACTTTTTGAGCAGTTGTTACAATTGCACCAATGCTTCCAATTGGATACTTATCTGTATTTGCCAAGAGTTTTTTAATTGTTGTATTGGGAACAAATTTGTACTCTTTGCAAACTCTAGGCATGCTTTGAATAATGCTAGATTGGTCTAGCAATATGATGCGGTCACAATCACCGCAATCATAATTTGTTTTTGGTACGATTGATTTTGTCAAGGAATGTACTATAGATGACCATAATGTCTCCATTAAACATTTTTGTTGTTTTGCAACTGTTAAGATCTTCAATTGATACTGTCATGGATGGTGATAATTTAAACCTATATAAAAACATTGATTATACAATAAATAATATAAGAAATATATTATTATTATTATTTTTGTTTAAAAATATTATAACTTTTTTTTTACGAAAAAAATGATTTAGAGATTTAACAATATTTACCTCTTAGCTTCTGGCTACTCCATTTCTAAATCAATGGCTGAAGTATTTCCCATAATCTCACTGGTGATGACTTGGTCTTGTTTTTCTTGACTACTTCCTGCTTCTTTGTTGGTAACAACTTTAGCTATTTTTCTCTTCATTTTTTTGGACAACTGAAATAAAAGTACGTATCAGAAATTAAATCAATAAAATTGGATTAAAAAAACATATAAACTAAACTAAACTATGATCTACATCTTGAGCATTCATTTATTACAATAAGTAATGTAAATCAATAAAACTAGAAAAGATAATGCAATGTCTTACATTGTTTTTTTTTTCTCAGGAAAATCATAAGAAATGAAGTGAAGCCCGAACTCCATCATTATTACTAAAATACTTGTGTTATTGCAAGTTCAAATGTGAAATAAAGCATATATTATGTCATAATCTGACCAATATGTATCTGAAACATTTATTTCACTTTGACCAATATTTAAATTTGTCCATATATGATCAATTATAGTCTTTGATGTTGTTACAAATTTACTTGTTATTTCTTGCAAGTTTTCAAATTGCATGTATTGTATTAGTGTTTTGCATCTTGCTGTATTTGTTCGAATATCAATGTTGAAGTCACCCATTATTAAAAACACACAATCACTGTATGTTGATTTTTATTTTGCTTCTTTAATTGTGTCAATTATTGTTGATACTTGTTCCATTGGTGCTACATATATGTTCATCAAGCAAATTGGCTATTTAAAGTACATATCAGTAACAATTAGTTCAACTTTACTATTGCAATAGATTTTTGTTTTATTGATTGATATGTTTTTTGTTACACAAGTAAGGATAGTAAGGATACCATGCCTTGAATTTGCTGTAAAAATTTTAAATGCGTTAAATTCATTATTTTTTGGGCAAGTATGCAAGTGAGTCTCTTGAAAGCATATTACCATGTTGTCCATGAGTTGTTTGTCATTCACAATATCATGAATGTGTGAATGCATGCTTCGCATGTTCAATATTGCAATTGAGAGACTATTTGTATTATTGGCTCTTTTTTTTGTAAATGTCAATTTCCATGATGCAATTGTTTGCAATCGTGTCATTTCATGTAATACCTTTGTGTTTACATGGAAATTTTTATTCGTTAACTTTTGAATTAGGTACAAAGATTCAATAGTCTTGACACGTGACAATGCAGTATAGACTAATCCATGTTGTTTTACACCAGTTGGATCAAATGCTAAGCCATCTAGTGTTAGATGTATTGTTCTTGCACAAGCTAATTGTATAGGGAATTGCTTTCGTATTGTAATTCGACTTTTGTTATGAGATATTGCTAATGGTTTAGCTATTCATCAAATTGGTGTCCAAATTGGCAAGATGTATGTTTCACATAGCTCATTGAACTTGAGTCATTGTTGTTTTCCACCGTTTATGTTTGAAAATTCTATCCAAACTACATCGTTATCATTATTGCTAGCAGTGTATGTTTTAAATATTCCTTCTGCACCATTGACTAATCCATCTTGAGTGTTATAATTTCCTACATATAATTCAACTAACATATTTTGTTTGACTATTATTGTTGATGGTAATGCTATTGTATTTTCATAGGCAAAATAATTTGCTCCAAGACTTTCATTCTCATCAATTGCTTGAAGTGTAACTTGCTCTCCATGTACAAGTGAAAGCATTTTTTCATTATGGCTTTGAACATCTTTGTTTCGATAAAAATATGTAAGGAAATAATGGAACCAAGGGAGGTGGAATATAGCAATTGTCATTGATGTAGTTGATGTCACTATCAGTTTGATGATTCAATCTCATTCTATTTAGTACATGTACAAATTGAATATCCTTTTGGCGCATAGTTGTATGCAGTTGGTAGCATTTTATTTTATCGTGCCAAAATTCATATGGAATTGTGTTTTTGTTCACTTTTGGATGTTCAAATATCATGCAGTCTCTTACAAGCTGTGCTTGATATAGGTCTCCTAAGAAGATCATGTCAACATTGGAAAAATAGGATGTTGGCATGTGCAATATTTGACGCAAGCATTGATCGATTTGGTAAAGAGTTGTTGCACCAACAAGTGATGCTTCATCAATTAGAACTACTCGTAGTTGTTGGAAATGTTTTGAAAATGTGTCTAACTTTTCATTTCCAAGTGAAAAACATTGTGTTTTGTTAAGTGAAAAACATTGTGTTTTGTTAAATGGCATGTAGAATGAAGAGTGCAATGTAACACCACCAGCATTGAAAGTTGCCTTCCATGTATAAGCAGTTTTAAACCTTTTATTTGTAATGGATCATATGTCATTGTGTTACTATGCATACGTACCAACAATTTGAATAAAGCATTAGCGGTGAATGTTTTACCTGTACCTGCACCTCCTATCAAAAATAAATGCAATGGCTCATTTGGTCTATATTTTTTCTGGGTTATTATTTCCTTTACCAATGCATCTCGGTCTTCATTTAGTTGGCATCTAAGATTGTAGAACTCTATGTCATATAGTATGTGTGGTTGCTTGACAAGGTCATATGGTCTTGTACATAGATGCTTGATGTTTTTGGTGCGTTGAAAATGGTTTAAATCATTTTCAAAATTGTGTTTTTCATATTGTTGGTTAATGTTTTCATTGTTTTCTATGGTTTCGGTTAAAGTAGTTTCATTTCTATCAAGATTGAAAAGTTGTTCGTTTTCTGTCTCCAATGTGTACATTGCATCTTCAATGTCAATGTCACCCCATGTAGTTATTGAAGAAAATGTAAACTTTTTTTCATTCATCTTAATCATTTTTTCCAATGTAGCATATGCATTTTGCCAAGTTGAGTATTGTTGCTTGATTGTATTTTCCTTTTCTCGAAATGGAATGTATAATATCAACTGCTCTCTATAATAGTTTTCAATGTCAATATGTATGTTATTCTTGACATATCTAATTATGTATGGCTTATCATTACTTTTGCGTTTTTGTCCATGTTTCGTATAGCTAGATGCAAACTCAGCTACGCAAATGTGATTAATTGTTGCAGGGTGGGAAATATAGTATTCAATGATTGATGGACACATTATGTCCGCTTATTCATCTGGTTCATGTTCTAGTTCCCTTCTTTTTTTAAGAACAAATGCACATTGCTCTTCAGGAGAAGTATTAATGAAAATACATTTTCGCAAACTAGCATTCAATGGGAGTGATAATACTATGTGCACAGCTTGTTGTGTTGAGATTTGTTGCATGTTCAGTAATGCATTCCCAAGACTAGTAATTGTATTCATGATATCACACTGTGTTTCCTTGTGCTTATCTCGAATGTGCTTAAATGTTGATGTCAGTGTCTTGTCTTGTTTTGTCATATATGAGCTACAATACAATGCAGTTGCGTATGAGTTTAATACAAATTGAGAAATTGTATTTGCAATCCAAATTTTTTGGGATGTGTCGTGCAAAGTTGTTTGTCCATATGTCACATGGTTTTCTTTTAAGCAATATCGTCGTTCGATTTAAGCTACATTGGATAGCATGTATGTATTGATCATTTGTTAGGTCTAAAGTGTTTAGAAAACTATCAAACATGTATCATTTTTAGTATACATAGCATGTTCTATTGTCGCAAAGATGAGTTTTTCATTTGATTTTGTTTCACTACTATCAAATTATAGGGGTTCAAGTTTTTTTGTTGTGTTCATTGGCGGAATGGGAAAATTGAATCTGCAATTACTAGTTTTATGTTTTCTACAACTTATTGTGTGATGGTGATATTGTAATGTTTTGAGCTCATCTGTAAGAGTTGATGAATCGGTTGTGAGGTACTTATCAACAAACTTTTCAATGTCAATGTTTTTGTCTCTACCGTATATTGGTGCAGATTTTGTCCAAATTAATCCATGCTCATGCTCACTTCCTCTATTTTGGAATTCTGTTACATAAAAGTAGTCTTCAATTTCTGCATAGTACTTGTGATCTTGAGAGATAAGTCGTCGTAGAGCATTCATTCTATTTATGTAATACCGTGTACAAGTCATAGGGTCATTTTTAATTAACAAATGAGGCTCATATGTTCCTATTTCAGCTTCATCTATTTTTATTGTCTTTTATTTAACATGTTTTAGTGCAGTCTGCAATGGTTGCCAAAGATGCTCTGCACTACTAAAAGACACAAAGAATGTTGGCGGACCTAGTTGACGAATCATTGCATATAATTTGTTGCACATTTTTTTATGGTGGTCAGGCGATGTGCAAATGGTTTTTAGATCCATGTACTCAATATTCGATTTAAGAATGCGATCCAAATCTAGTTTTGACCTTACATCTTTTGCAACTAGTTTTCTTCCCTTCAATTGACCTTTTCTTATCCTAATCCACATACTATTTAACACTTGATTCAGGATGATGTGAATTTCCTTGTAAAATAAGTTTGTTGTATGGTAGGAAAAGTCATGACTCTTGTGTAATACTTCCCATTGACAAATCTTTAGATATGTGAATTTTTTTACTATACCATCTGGACGTTTATTTCCATAGTAAAGTGATGGAAACTCATTTCTTCTGAATACTTATCCTGGAAAATACTTAGAGGCACATAACCTGCAGCAGGTGCAACGTTAATTTTTTTATTTGCAAGATCATAGATCGTGTGTGAATCAGTAAATCCATTTACCAATTTCTTCGTAATTGGTTCGTCAGTGTCTTTTTAACATTGTCATTTTTGTCAAGATCAGTCTCACTATCATATGCTTCTTTTTCTTCAAGAAATACTTGTTCCCAAATATCTCATCTATCTTCACATTTTCTAACTTATATAACATTCTTTTGCATAATTGCTTCAAAGATTTCATCACTCTTTGAACTCAAACTCACCCAAATGCATAAGCAATTTTGAATTTCAAACATTTATTTATCACAACTTCAACTGTATCAGTGTGTTTTATTTCTCGAGGTAGAGAAAATTGAATTCTTGATGTGTTGCTAGGTACATTTATAACCCCTCCCGTTGGACCTAGTTGTGCTTTTCTGAAACTAGGACCCAATTCCTTTATCTGTAGAAATGGTATCCTAAGTGCTACTAGCCTTTCTTCTAGTTCAGGAAATAGTCTTAATGTTTTCGTACCTTTATTTCTTCTTATCTCTTCTGGTACTGCAAACCTAGGAATTATATCGTTTTGGAATGCCTTTTTGCATTGATGGCAAATGTATTCATTCTCCATGAGTGGATATTTTATTGCATTGGATATTATTTTTTTTTTTTTTTTTTGAATATTTGTTGTTATTTGAACTTGTTTCATAGGACCAACATCTTTTTGAAAGAAAGTTCGTTCACAAATTGAACAATCATAAATAGGGGTGTCATTTATTTCTGTTTCATACTTTTTTTCAAAAATTGATTGCTCTCCCTCTTTTTTGTTTTCTGTGAGCCACTTTGACAAGTTGTTTCCATTTCGATTTTGCTTTCTCTTTTTTATGCTCTTTTGTAAGTGCAATGCATGCCTCTCAACATCTATTTTTTTTGCAATTTGTTTTATTTTTAATTGCATTTTCCTCATTGATTTGTTCTTTTAATGTCCTATGTGCTAGTTCCTCTAAGGATTTTGTTTTTTTTGTTCGATTTGCATTTCTTGTGATTGCAACATGTTTCTCATAATGCTTTTTAGCAAATGCAAAGAAAGGGAAAACTTTTTCCCATGCAATAGTTGCTTGAGAATAGACAATATTGTAACTTGGTCTATCTTTTTCATTTGATTAAATAGTTTTGGTTGGAAATATGAAGTGTAGTTGAAATCTTGTTGCATCTGTTTTTTGATACTCTATGTTCTCATTCTCGTAGTACCATTTGTTTTCTAGCTGAAATCACACCTTCTGAAAGTTGTGAAAGTTGCATTTGGTGAGATGAAAAGTTGTTTCTTATCATGTTTTTTAAAAACCGTAATGACATAGTTTTTTTACCAATGTTTGATGTTCTAATTCTTTTGTGTTTCTTTAGCTTTTACTTGAGATTGCACCTTGCAAGAGGTGTAACAATTCATTTTTCGATGACTGGAAGTTGCCTCTCATGATGTCTTTTAGGAAATGCAAAGAGAGAGAATTGTTTTTACGCTGCAAAAAGTGTTTGAGAGTTGACAATCTTTCGGCATGATTTGATTTGTTAATCTTTGATGGAAAAGATAGAATCAAATTCTCCAGTTTGATAAGTTTTCATTGTTGTTTGAGGATAGTCTTGATTCATAATTGTTTCAATTTCTTCTAGTGGTTCATAGTGGATGTCATTTGTACCTATTTCTAATTGTAATATGTTAATTTTTTTTGTTATGGTTTTTTGGGCACATATTCCAATAACCATGGACATTGTAAATGCAAACCAAATACATATCTGCATATGAATTTATTGGAAATCCAAACAAAGACAAAGATGCCACCCTTAATATACCCTTTTTCATATGGCAATGCTAATTGTCTTATGTACTCTTGCCAACTATTGATTTCTATGGATTCTCTCGTAATATTAGAAACTATGTGTTGTTCGATACAACCAATTGCAAATGGATCATTTTGCATTATTGCATTGCAAAACGTCTGCGTAACAATGCGTCGTAGACAAGGAACGATATATTCATTCTTTTCTAAGTGACAAATCGTTTCAAATACGCTCTCACCAAACATGCTTGTGAAAGTTGTCACCCTTGCAAGTTTGCTTGTTATCAAAACTTTGTTTGCTTCTACATGCCCTATTCCTACTCCTATATCTCCATACAAATTTCCATTTCTTTTCCCAAAGGAACTAGGAACAACAATAGGCTTTTTGCAAAGGAGTGGTTCAAAATGAACATTTATATGATTCTCATCATGGAACAATATGTCATAGGTGTTTGTTCCGAAAGATGAATTAAAATGTATATAACTTCTACCTTGGGAAGTTGACCAAACTCCTATGGGTATTTTCAACTAGTTAGATAGCCAATGTATACAGAATATGTCTCCCCATAGTCCTCTCAATTCCAATGGTATACTACTAGAAGCTGATGTTAACATTTTTTTAAGTAGACCTCGGGATCAACAATGTTATGCATTTCGACTAGCGAATCATGATGAAGCTCATGTCGATAAGACAAAATTACTTCTGGATCATGTTCTTTCAAAGATATTCTAAAATATTCTATTGTTCCTTTTCTAAGTTCTATTGATGTGTATGCAAAGTGCAACAAAACTTGAAAGCTGTCAAATAGAGAGTCCCCGGGTAAGTAAGAAAAATTGGATAACCTAATCAAGTTATGCTTATCTAATGCTAGATCGAAGTTGTTTTTTTTGTTTGCATCATATATGGCCATTTCAATTCTTTGCATTTCTACTTAATATGTTGTTGGGTAAATGTTGAGTATTGGAAGATTTAAGTGGATGGCGATGACGATGCTATAACCTTAATCAATATTTTGTTTTTTCAGAATATATTGTGACTGTATAGTTCATGAAAGCAATGCAAATTTACTCAACTTTGCAACAACATGTTTGTTTTCCTAAATGTTATTAGGCATACCTGTTTTCTTAGTAATGACGTTTGCGTACCAGTTTTATCGGTAACGATGCGTGTACCCATTTTACTGGTGATGATGCTTGTCCTGAAACAAAAAAAAAATAATGTTACAACAAAACAACTATTTAGTGAATAATGAAATGTATGTAAATTACTTAGTAAATTATAGAAAGACTCAATTACATTGACTACAATAGTAAATCATAAACAATGAAACAAAAAAATTAATGTAACAAAACAACTATTTAGTGAATAATGAAATGTATGTAACTTAGTAAATTATAGAAAGACTCAATTACATTGACTACAATAGTAAATCATAAACAATCAGAGATCCATAAATAATTAGACGTTCAAGGTTCAAAGGCCCTTTAGCATGCTTAAGCAAACTGGTGGATGTGGGAAAGTACAAGTTATAGGTGAATTCAATGGAATAGATAGATTCAGAGTAGCTGTAAAACAAAGCATGATCAAAAAAGAAAGGAAAAGAGAGACGAATGCAATCAAAATCAGAACATGAACATAACCAACGAACAATAACCAATAAAATTGTTACAAATGGATCAACTAACAACACTCCACTTCTCAATCATACTTACGTACATATGTGTGTACGAGAAATTCATGAATATTTGGAATTCAAATATTTCCATGGTAGGTGAATTAGCCAAGAATACAAACGAGTCCCTTAAAATTTATGATGCTTATATTTTTACTGTTTGATATAGAATTTAGGGAAAATTATGATGAGTGATTAAGTTGACTTGTTGAATCTTGTCATGGATTGTTGTTGAAAAGCATTTAGTCCCCAACTAACAATACTCCACTTATGAATCACACTATTGGAATCTTTATTTATGTACAACAAAGGATTAAACGCTTACAGTCTATTGGACAAATGGATTAGTCATATTTTGAGCTCTTTTTTTTTATGGTGTTATGAGGTGCTAGTTTAATTGTTCAAAGAAATTATGGATGGACACAAATCCATGGGAGGGCTGCTTTATTTTGAAAACACAAAAAAAAACCATTAAAAACATTCAATATGTATTTTTCTAAGAGTACTCCATTTTCACATGCCATTGTTGACTTTTATTATTAAAAAACAAAAACACCTTTTGATTTTGATGTGATCAATTATATATAGTTTATTACAATGTTTTTAATGGAAACAAATATTTATTGATGTGACAAATTCCATGTTTTTTTATATTCTTATGATTTCACTTTATATTCACTTGTTTATATTAAAAGGATTGAATTAAAATAAAATAAAATTAGATGATGTGATGATATTTTTTTGAATTGTTTTGTTATATTCACTTGTTTATATTAAAGGGTTTGAATTTTTATATTTTTTTAGATGATGTGAAGATATTTTCTTGAATTGTTTTGTTATCTTGTGTTAAGGATACTCATTGTAATTTGTTAGATGAAGTGTAAGATAATCTTGTAGCAAAATGATGTTCTTTTCCTAGATAAATATGACATTCAAATTAATAAAAATTTGAGGCATGATTAGAATTTCACCATGATCCTTGTTCCATGCATGGTGGAATGATGCTTATGGAGATTATTCCCATTCCAAATCGATAAAGATCATTAAAAAATCGATTAGAATTTCAAATTGATCAAAATTATGATCCTATGTCGTTGTACTCCAATAGCATGAGGGAAGTTTTTTGTGTGATTAGAGAAATTATCATGGTAGCATCTTCTTGAAATAGGCAAATGAAAATGTTAAAGTGAGTAAAGAGATGGTCACATAGAAGAGCACAAGGAGGAACTTATGATCTGTGATATATTTGTTGGGGATTCATCACTAAAGTAATAGCTCATCCTTAAGCTTGTGTTTTTATCAAAGATTTCTTGATTAGATCACCCTAAACATGGATTGTGTAGAGAATACATATATGTGATTGTATTCTTAAGACTAAAACCTTAGTGATGGTTAAGTTGGTTAAGTAAATTTTTTTATAAAAATATATATAACCATATAGTATGCGTGAGCGCACATCTTTAATTTTGGAAGAAAAAGGCGATATAACAATGAAGATATATGTACTTTTCTAAAGCATTTATCACAACCAATATATAGATAAAGACATAATATTCAAATAAACACAAAGCAGCATTAAGATGTATGTATGTTTTGAAAGAAAAAATTCAAAAATAATCTCAATTACAAAAGGTTTTGGTAAATAAATACCAAAGTATATGTATAAATTATATTGAGGAAGTTTATAAATAACAAATATAAGAGAAGTAGATTTATGAACACACTTATTTTTATTTATTATATAATAAAGTGTTAAATTCAAATAAAGTGTTATAAGAAAATGAATATGTGTGTATTATAATGGTGAGAGGTGCTTTTAGAACTAGAGTAGATTTATTTTAAGCTAGATTTATCAAGTATCAAAAGGGATCCATTTTTTCTTGGGTGTGATTTTTTTTTAGCTTAATTTTTTTACAGATTAAGAAAAAAATTATTTTTGATCCTTGTGTATTTCTGATATATCTAGGTGTAAGATCAAATCTATATAATTTAAAATTAGTTATATAAGTTGACATCATTTACATTTTTTTTTTTTATGATTAAGAAATGGATTTTAAAAGTAAAATATTAAAGAATTTCTATTCATTTTTGTTTTCTGTTTTTATTTTTTTTAGATTATGTTTAATACTTTTTATTTAAGTTATTAATTCTTTAATTTAGATTAGATTTAATATTTTTTTATTAACATGTGGCTTAAAATCGAAAACCTGTGGCTGTAACATAAAAAAAATGCTTGTCGGCCGATGAATAAATCTACGACATCTGAAACGTGAATGAATACGTTTACATTTATTATATATTTAATGTGTTAAGATAGAAATCTACTGTTGAATCACCATAACCAGCTCTCCATGGACCCTCGGTGCCTTTGCCGTAACTTTGTAATATCAATCACTAACATCACAAAGAAAAGGGCCACAAAGGGCATGGGCCAAGATCATGAGGCTACGGCTGAGGCTGGGCCTTCACCATGTGGCACTCAAATTCAAATTTGAAGTGGCAGTCAAATTCAAATTTGAACTTATGCAACATTAAAATTTTGAGAAAGGGCAAGGTGAGAGGTGGGTAAAGTGAAAGGGGGCGAAGTTTCTTGTAATAGACGTTGTGTAATCCGTTAGAGAGTTTCTTGAAAAGCAGATTAAGATTTTTCATAATAGACGTTGTGTAATCCATTGGAGAGAGTCTCTTGAAAAGAAGATCAAGCTTTTTTGTAATAGACATTGTGTAATTCAAACTTAAACATATGCAAAATTCAAAATTTGAGAGAAGGTAACAACTGGGTAAAGTGGAAGGGGGAAATTTTTCTTGAAAAGCAGATTTCAGATACTCAGTCAATGGGAAGAACCTATTGGTTTCTTAATGAAAATGTCATGACCACAAAATGAGAAATTTGTTAATAGTGTGAACCATGTAACTCTTTTCGTTGATGAATCTCAATAGAGTCATGGACAAATTTAGGTCTGAGATTTCAATTAGTGTCTCCATAAATGGAAATATTATATGATGATGAAGGTTCTGGTCAACAACAACTTTGTTCGATGAGTGGCTTCAATTCTCACTGGTCATTGTGGCTAAGCTGTGGGGTTAAATGCCAAGTTAATTTTGAATATCATCAGGTTTGTATTGGAAGCAAACAATCATGATTTAAAGGTGTAGTCCATTCCATGTTTTTGTGTTGCCAATGATTTGTTGTGGCTCCAAATTTTCCAAGGATATGTGAGGACAATTGTTTATCCAAAATTCTGTCACGTTCTTCAAAATCGTAAAGCTATTTAAAAATGACAGGTTCAATTACTAACTTGATTAAATAGGTTTTATGTTTGGGTGAGGCTATTATGAAATCTATAATTTTTATGAATTAATCGCTCTCTTCCCAAGGAATTCAATGACATTGGAGATATATTGCAACTTAGGTTTTTATTTCCTAAATAATTCAATGATGATGGAGCTATATTTTAGCAACATAAAAGATAAATATTTTCGGACTAAATTTATTTTTAAAATAGGTCATATTTTGGCAGCATTCCTTGGAATCAAGGAAAATGATGCTTCCATTTTTCAAGAACATGGTGTTTCCATTCTATATTTTACTGGCTGATGTTAACACCCAAAAAGTGCTCACTAGCTCATTCCCTTATTCACATGACCCATTTGTCCACTTTTTCCACCATTTGAGCCTCTATAACCATCAAAAGGTCACCAAAAAGACCATAATACACCTTTTTCCCCTCAAAATATATATTTTCCCTCAAAAAACACAAAAAACCCTAAAAAAGGGTCCAAAATTCCAAAAAAATATTAAAAGGGAATAAAAATATAAAAAAATATTCAAAAAAGGAAAAAGAGGGAAAAATAGACCTAAACCATGTTGATTAATACCATTGGTTTCCTCAAAACCATAATGGTATTCCCCATCACCAAAAACTATAAAAAGGTGATAGGGGCTCCTCCCTTTTCATCCACATTTCATCCTATCCTTATGCTGCCAAATTCCCTTTGAGAGCCATTGCCTCCCATTTCAAGTTTGAAGATCCCCACTGAAGCATTGGAGAAGAAGAGACCATTGGACATTGGAGCTTCTCAACCTTGGAGCTACTCAAAACTCACCATCCTCACCATTTGAGGTAATATAAAATCAATTTTTTTAAATTTCTTGTTTTTCTCATAGATCTTATTGCTTATGTTCTTAAATCTAGTTTTTTATTTTCTTTGCACATGTTAATGTTAGATTAGATTCAATTAGTTTTTATATATCTTTATTGAGACTGCTGCTACTAGTTAGCAGGTGCATCCTTACACATGCTTGGTTGAAAAACCAAGCAACAGTTTTTGGTGACTCTGCTGGTTTTCGAACTTTAAATCTTTGCTTTAGATCTTTATTTTAGTCATTTTTCCCATTTAAAACTATAGATCTTCCATACTAGTCAGCTTCTTGATAGCTGCCCTAGCCATTGGACCTTTCTGCAGCCCGAAACAACCCAAAATTTCAATTTTTGGGTTCGTTTTTCATCGACCGATTTTCGTCCATACATCACGACTTTCGGCACCCACAATCGCGCGGTCCATCGCGACTGTGAGCCTTTTTCCCGCGTGGTGCATCGCGACTTATCAACATTTTTTTGCGCGGCTCATCGCGGCTGGTACACCTTTCCCCGCGCGATCCATTGTGAATTTTTGGCATTTTTTCACGCGGCTCATCGCGACTTTTGACCACTGCGCCGCGATTCACATCACGTATTTCGCCCACATCGCCGCGTGGCTCATCGCGGGTTTTTCCCTGACAGCTACGATATTTAGTGTTTCGGTTCGGCCAATTGTTTCCAAAAATTTTCGCTTAATCAACCCATTTTTTCAGCATTAATTTCTGCAATTTTTTACAGCCTACTATGTCATTATTGCAGCATTATTAATTTATATTCGGTTACATACTTCACTTATCTTTTTGAAAATTTTCAGTGAATTGAAAGAAAGATTTGTTAAGTATTTCTCAGATTATAAGTTTCATACATTGCAAGGTTAGAACCACATTTCTAAATTGCTCAATATCTTACCCAAGTAAAACTTTAGAAATCCATTCATTTCTATATATGTTATTTGCTTTACCTTACAAAACTTTTTAAAAGAATCCATTTTTTTTTAAAGATTAATTAAAGCATTTACATTTGAAACGTCTTTCATTTTTTCGCAAATTGGAATCATTATTTTAGTTTGTGATTAAATTGCCCATGCGTGGCACATTGTTTTGGTATACACCCACACAAGCACACAATCTGTCACAATAATTTCAAGTGAGCCTTAAAAATTACCTTAACTCAACAAACATTCTAACCCCACTTGGGGAACATCAAAAGAATTTTGTAGCTAGGTAGGACTGAGGGGATAAGTATCCAAATAACACCCCTCACTCATTTTTCATGTTGAGACATAGTGGTTGACATTTAGGGTACCAAAATCCCTTATTATTTGTTGACACGGTTTAACACCAATTTATCAGGAAGGCCTCTCCCTTATGAGGGTTGAAGTAGCCAAACTGGTTCCGGAAGCCTGAGTGGAATACCACAATCCATTCAGTAACCAAAGGATACATTTCATAGTTCTTGTTGTACCACCTGTATGGGAGTACAGCAGTGATAGAACAAAACTACAGATTCACCCAACCGAAGGTGTCATGAATGGGGTATCTTAGTGGCCAAACTTATAGGATTGTCTACCCGGTGTCCCTCCCAGTAGGGGGATATCTAGCCTTTGATTCTACAATTTATATTGTATGACTTGGATTTCATCACCTTGCACAGGATATACCTTGTTGAGTCATAATACCTTTTAGTTAGGTGTTTGCATGCTCCATTACCTCCCTTTGGTTAGTAAGTACACCTTTTTCTATTTTTAGGAGCCGTTTGCATGTTGGTTTTCTTACCATTTTTTGATTGCTCCACTTACTATAGCACAGCTATTATAGTAAGTGTTTTGAGTTTGGTTGTTGGCCTGAGTGCCATTATTTTTTACGCTCCCCTCTTGAACACACGGTTGCATTAGGGCTTTAGATCTTTTCACTCATCGCCACCTAGTAGATTCAATTCACAAACTGTCACCATTGAGTCCCTGAGACGTTCACGACATTTCCGGAGTGAACCACCGTAGTACAGTTCCCTTGACTCCACACGTCATCGGCACAGAACCTCGTCATCCGATTCTGACGCACCTCATTTCACATCTGACTCTAAGGCAGAATCCAAAAATCCCACATACACCGCACCCACTAGCCCCATGGCTGATTTTTCTTCCAGCCCTTTCAACACAGGGACCGTTGGTGGAACTTCTTCCACCACCCCAGCTACTACATTAGCCACCAATCCCACAACCAATGTTGGTATGCCCAACCTGGGAACTACTTCCACTCTAGGCATGCCTAATATGGGAACTACATCTACTCTAGGGATGCCCAACACGGGACCTACACCTACTATAGGCATACCTTTGACTGGAACCACTTCCAGCATACCAAACCCTGGGTCTACTATACCCAATCCAAACCCATCTGTAACTCAAGCTACAATTGGGAACACAGTATTCACCCATACACCTTTGATTGGGGGACATATCCCCTTCACAAATCAAATACCCTTTGGGGGCAATGGCCCACACCATAATGCTACCACTAGCACATATGCCCCAGCCACTACATCACACCTCTTGGCCAGTCTGCCATTTATGGAAAGTCTGAATTTGCCAGACTTGGCAAGACTAACCAATGATCCTATTAGACATGACCCCACTTGGCCCCCCATGCCCACAAAAATCCCCTCAAATATCCCAAAATTTGAAGGAAAAGCTGGGGAAGACCCCCAAAACCATATCATGTCATTTCACCTATGGTGTTCCTCAAACTCCATAGTAGATGATTCTATTTGACTCCAACTTTTACAAAGAACTTTCACTGGCTCTGCAGCCAAATGGTACATTGAGCAGCCACATGGGACGCACCCCACGTTTACATCCCTCACCTAAACTTTCCTTCAGTTCTTTCAACTACCTGTACGCTATGATGCAGGAGTGGAAATACTACTGTCTTGTAGATAGAACACCGCTACACACATCACCGATCATATCCATGAGTGGTGTAAGCATCATAGTCTCTGCAAGATAAAGCTTGACGACCGTATCTTCTTGGATTGGTTCCTCAAATCACTCCTCCCTCTCATAGCCAAGGATGTAGCTTCTGAACGACCCCAGTCGGAAGAAGAAGCCATCTTAAAAGCTCAGCAGTCGACCTCATAAATGCCCAGTCTGGATATTTATACACAATCTTACTGGACGCCCCTCACGGCGATCCATCCCGGAGCGACGCGCTGGGGGAATCCCATGCCGCTAACGGTATCATTGGACAAGTTATGGCGCAAAACAAACCTTTCACCATGACGAGCATAAACAATGCCCCAAACATTTCTAGGGCTACATCTCATTCTTGAGCTACAACTTCGTATGCTCCAGTAATGCACACCCACCACACTCATGGACCCTCATGTCCACCACAGTGTTATGGGAAAGCACCATCAGCCTATGCACCCCCTCCATATTATAACCAGCAAGCCCATCAGACTCCGATTCACCCACAAGCCCAATCGGCTTATTATCCTCAACAGGCAGCACCTCTTGCTCCAACACTTCTAGTAGCTCAAGGTTACCCACAACCGCAACAAGCACCAGGTCCACCTCAGAACCCTCCCGCTTACTACCCACCACAGCCCGCTCTAGTGCCTGCACGACCTCAAAACCCACCTACTGCCCAAGGGCATGTATAAGCAGAGAAAAACCAACCTCAAAACTAGAACAACCAGCGTAATCAAGGAGGTCAACAGAATCGCGGAAGAGGACAAAACCGTAGAAATAATCAACAACAAAACCAAGGAGGATAGCCACCTAATCCTCCCAATAACAATAACACTGCTCCTACAAATCAAAACCCTGATCGTCCACCAAAACAAGGCAAAAATCCAAATTTGAGAACAAACCACACATGTTCTATATGCGGAGTCTACGGACATTACACGCATAATTGCCCCCATTTAGATCGAGCGCATCAACTATGGACCGACGACACCCAATGATAAGGACATGCTGCACAGCCAGCACCACCCCTTCCGCTGCAACCCATGATATTGAAAAACCCTTTACCCAACCAAGGAGTAGTAAACACTCGTCCAATGGATCCCCCACAAGGATCCGCTACAACATAATAGAAAATTACCTATGCAGCAACCGATTACTAGCATACAGAGTCTAAAACTCACCATTTGCTAATGATGTCATCAAATGATGTCAACCTTCAAACTCACCGAAATCAATATGGCTCTTCCCCTGAGGCCACACCCACCGATCCATCTTCGAGTACCCTCCCAACTGATCAGCCACTTCACATACCTAATATGCCCATAGATGGGGGTCCAAAAGCACCTCGCTTCCCCTTATGATGAATCAACAACAACCCTAACGCTCATGCAGCTTCGAACTATAACATCGTAGAAGACCTAGCCTAGTCCCCCGCTGCTATGTCCGCTCTAGAAATCCTAAAAACTTGTCCTGCACAGAGAAAATTGTTATTATCCGCCATTGGTGCCATAGACCCTAACGACTCTAATATGATGGCTTTCGACTTAGACCAAGATGAACCTCGTCTGCCTTCATCTCTAGCTTTTCAGGTTTCTATGTCCATTCGCAACCTCGTCGTTCATCAATACATAATCGATGAAGGTGCCTCCACCTGTGTTATGTCGACTTTCGTCTGGCAGAAACTTGGATCCCCAACGCTACAACCGTCAACTACTGCATTGCGAGCTTACAATGGTCGTGCAGCTCAACCTCAGGGTTTGTTAGTGAACATACCCATACAGCTTGGGGGCAAACTGGTTCTCATAGATATAGAGGTCATCAAAACCCAACTTGATTACAATCTCTTTCTAGGACGAAGCTACATGTATAAAATGAAAGCTCTTGCTTCTTGAGTTTTCTGCCTCATGATGTTCCCCCACAAAGGATGCGTAGTCAAAATCGACCAGATAACATACTATGATCCTAATGCCCCTGCAACACCTGAAAATGTTCTTCCCATGATCGAACAACCCGTCATGGGCCCCTCGAACACAAAATCTCTCAAGGAGATCCTCAATGTCCATACCAGCTAGAATCCTCGGCTGGGTGTGCCCTATCTCACCCAAACAGAGCAAGCCAGTAAGAAAGTACACATCAGTCAAGGTGAGCTCAAGTCGCTCACCTTGCACCATGAACACCGACTCCTGCGGATCCCAAGAGTCAATCAACTTGTTCAGCAACTCCTTGACTGAACACATAAGAGGGATCTGAGTGAACTTCAGTAGTTCGCCCACAGCCAAGGCCGCCCGCACATGCGGGCTCTCCCGAATATTGTCCATTAGTCCCTCATCAATCTCCCTCTCCCTCCATGATACTAGCGACCTCCTCAGCATCCTGCCAAAACAACATAGAAATGTTTTAGAAAAATAAAATAAAAATTTTTCCTAACCAAGCGATGCCCATCGCGACTTTCGGCCCCCTAGCCGCGATGAACATCGTGGCTTTCATCCCTCACAGCCGCGATGTGCATCGCGGTTGTAATCATACACAGCCGCGATGAACATCGCGGCTATAGGCACCAACAGCCGCGATGAACATCGCGGTTGTCGGAACCCACAGCCGCGATGCACATCACGGTTGTCCAACCCACAGCTGCGATGCACATCGCGGCTGTCCAGCCCACACCCACGATGTGCATCGTGGAAAAAAGATCAAAACCCACGATATTCCGCGTTGGAAATCCAACATGGAATATTCACAGCTTCTGAGACCCCGACACTCACCAAAAAGTAAATAAATTGAAAGGCTAAGGCACATAGGCTTACCTGAAACTCGCGGAATGAAAAACCGACGGTCGAAACTCCCACAAATCAAGAAAATGATCTGACCCAACTAAATTACTCTATGAAACCCAACTAAATTACTCTATGAAACTCAACAGTGAAAATGACACTTGTCACATTGGGTCCACTTGCTATTTATAGAAATTTGACCAATTTTCAATCAACCATTTCAGCATCATACGACGTTCGTTTTTCAAACCATTGGTACTGTTGGAATCAGCGCAACGAGAACTTCACGATAGTCCACTCCTTTTTTCAAGTCCACCATGTCTCATTTTTGGGCATTTTTTACATGCCCCTCGTCACCTTGATTTACGTGCCACATCGGTCGTGGTCTTTTTTTGACGATTCTTATATCGTCGCATTCAGTTTTCCACGCTCATGACGATGCTTGAGACCATTTCTCTCTCTCACCACCAGATTTTTCGGGCATTTCTCCCATGCCCCTCATCACCTCGGTTTACGTGCCACATCAACCATTATCAGTATTTGATGAATTTTATATCGCCGAATTCAGTTTTCTACGCTTATGATGATTCTTGAGATCATTTCTCGCTCTCACCCCCAGAATTTTTGGGCACTTTTTCACATGCCCATCGTCCCCTCGATTTGTGTGCCACATCGACAGCCGTTGGATTTTACAATTTTTTGCACCACAACTTATACATGAGCCCCCCACTCCATCCATAATGCGATTATGGCGTTGTTTTGCTACCATTCATCAACCCGGAAGGAGGCCCCATTATTGTTCCCCCCTATCACCGTGCTTGATCCCCATACTCGCCCTTTGATTGAACACTTCCTCCTTGCCTCTCCATTACTTTTGTTCGGTATAATTTTATCCCTTTTTTGGGCCGATCAATTCCCTTATGAAAAAGGCACTTAGGGAGTTTCTGTTAAGCTCTTTTCTGACTCCTAAAATAATGAAAAGATCGCCAAGCAATCTTGCTTCCTTTCATGCTCGCTAAAAGTATTTGAAAGGGCGTCTACTTGGTATAAGTTTACCCCTTTTCCGGACCTTGTAGACTAATTACAAAAAAGGATTACTCTAGTCACATCAGCTAGAAGAGTTCTCCATTTGCATCATTTTATGCTTTTTCGGGCCTTGGAGACTAACATACGAAGAAGAGCACCAATGGAGTCTACTTACCGCTTTCATACTCTCTAAAATTGAAAGAAACCACGAGCAATTACCATCTTGGGCTCGTTCAAATCCACAGGACGACACTCCTCCACCAATTCAGAGTCTTCTTATCGTTTTCAGACTCCTAAAAAATGAAAGCACTCACGAGCATGAACAATCCTGGGCTCACATAAATCCACAGGACAGTGTCATTTCAAAGCACACTTTTATCCCTTCTTGGAGCTCATTAAAACCATGAAGAAGGACCCAACGGTGTTTTTCGGCACCACAACAGATCATGTCTACTCATATGGCAGCTTCCCCATTACGGTCGCCTTTGTTCAGACTTTTCTGCAGTATGTCACCCTGAGAGTCTCCCAATAGCATACATCAGCTTGTCCCCCCAGAGTCACTCCAGTTTGCAATACATACCCCCGATCCCTTAAGCTACGATCCTCACACCTAAAAGTCAGTTTCCTATGCTGCTAGATCAACCATGTCATCATGCTCTGAATAAAGGAAGTTTGAGTCCACCCACTCTATGACCCTAGTTATTCCCCATCCCCATAGTATGTCAGTCCTACCATCAGTACTATCACACTTCAGTTGTACACCTCACGCTCCTATAAAGGAAACATCATTGCCTTGGTAGTTTCCAGTCTCCCTCTGTTGACGCCAACCAAATCTATTCCAGAGGATAGACCCAAAGGTCCCTGTGCCTTGGACTCATCACCATTAGTGATGTGTGCCTACGGATCATTTTGAAAGGAGTCCTCAATGCCTCTCCAAATGATTGTTTCTCACATGCTCGACGTCAACACCTTGATTGCATCGTTGAGACTCGTACAGGGTAATGGTCCTTTCAATTATTTGTTGAAGACCCCGGATATCACCTGACTCTACCACATTTGAGAGTCTAATTGAGGAAACAACCAGTTACATTTTCCTGTGGATATCCGAGTTGCGCTTGGTGACAGTTTTCAGATGTACCCCAATTTTATACTCACTCGAGTATACAGTTACATATACTCCTCAGAAGTTGACTCATTGACTACCTCTACCACATTTGAGAGTCTAATTGAGTCCCTACAGATGTTGGACACTTTCAGTTCCAATAGTTCATCAACCCTTCTGAAACCTTATTCAGAATGGTTGGTGCTATTTTCCAGTGTATCAGTTATTGAAATCAGTCATGGTATGACCATGAGTATGTCCCACCATTATGTCCCCTCTGGACCATTATGATGTACCAACAAATTTTTATGTATTATTCAGGTCCCCCTTCTTGGGCCTAATTGTTATGTATATGTCTTGATACGAGCATGGGTATGCACGCCTCGTCCATAATCAGAGATTATTCCTCATTCATTTTGAGGCTATGTATTTTTTCAGTTTTTGCAGCTTCCAAGGGGTCGTTGTTCCAGTGTCCAATCGGTCTCTTCTCTTCTCCAAAACCTAGGAAAAATACAAAAGAACTATGATGTCTATCGGCCATACGATGAGCTCCTACCCTCACACATCAGGGGGCAATCTGTTAACACCCAAAAAGTGCTCACTAGCTCATTCCCTTATTCACATGACCCATTTTTTCACTTTTTCCACCATTTGAGCCTCTGTAACCATCAAAAGGTCACCAAAAAGACCATAATACACCTTTTTCCCCTCAAAATATATATTTTCCCTTAAAAAACCCTCAAAAAGGGTCCAAAATTCCCAAGAAATATTAAAAGGGAATAAAAATATAAAAAATACTCAAAAAAGGAAAAAGAGGGAAAAAAAGACCTAAACCATGTTGGTTAATACCATTGGTTTCCTCAAAACCATAATGGTATTCCCCATCACCAAAAACTATAAAAAGGTGATAGGGGCTCCTCACTTTTCATCCACATTTCATCATATCCTTATGCTGCCAAATTCCCTTTGAGAGCCATTGCCTCCCATTTCGAGTTTGAAGATCCCCATTGAAGCATTGGAGAAGAAGAGACCATTGGACATTGGAGCTTCTCAACCTTGGAGCTGCTCAAAACTCACCATCCTCACCATTTGAGGTAATATAAAATCAAATTTTTTAAATTTCTTGTTTTTCTCATAGATCTTATTGCTTATGTTCTTAAATCTAGTTTGTTATTTTCTTTGCACGTGTTAATGTTAGATCAGATTACATTAGTTTTTATATATCTTTATTGAGACTACTACTACTAGTCAGTAGGTGCATCCTTGCACATGCTTGGTTGAAAAACCAAGCAATAGCCGCAATCATACAAAAATGACCCGCTATTATTAGCATTTGTTAAACTCAGGCCATCCATCTATAAACCGGGCTACCTCCTACATAACCATTCGATTTGCTTAATTACAAACAGGCCTGGGTCACTCTACTTGCTTGTGCGTTGCATGGTGGACATTGAAACGGATCAATGGCAGATTTGGGTGAGCTAATTAACTAAATCCTGGAATAACTAGTTTGAAGGGGAATTCATGACAGGATTTTGTCTTTCCCGTATACTTCCAATGAATTTTGGTGTATCTAGCTATCACGTCGACTCTCCTTGTTTCAGATGCAAGCTACTCTCTTTTACTTCAATTCTAAAGATAGCTCGGTGATTCTATTTGTTTGGTGGTTCTTTGGCTTCACATGTCATCCTTTTCCATACGATTTGTGCTATGTCTTCAAAGGATAGAGTGCTCTTGAAGGATCTTAGAGACGAGTTTTTTGTTAGAAGCTTTTCAGATTCCAGGGTTTTCTCTTTTTCTTTAATGGCTTTGGATCCATACATATCCTTCCAACTTGGGAGATATAGTAATGCCTGATTTCTCACCTGGACATGATGTTGGAATAGGGCATTGCCAAGAGATGTAAACAATCCAACTTGGATTTATACTTCAAATATTTAAAGCAACCAACATTATTGAAATTTGAAATATTGAAGAAACTTTGAGAACGAATCACAATATTGGTAGTCCAGAGCAAGACCTGGTGAACTTGGAGAATAGACCTAAGTGGTGGAAACCAAAGTAGAAGAGTTCTTCTAAATTGGCCTTCTCCATACTGAAATCAAGCTATAAATTGAATCCAATTTAATGTTTTGCTCAATTGGATTTAATTGGTTAATTAATCATTATTGAAGATGCCATAAGCAAACCACTTTTGCACTAGCTCTAATAATCAGCAGTAGTAGTTAATAAGCCACAATAACATTAATAAAAATTTCTAGTGTCGTCCAAATAATAAAAAACAATTCCTTGTTGAAAATGATCATGTTGTATAGTGTTGTGGACTCATTGAGAAGCATCCTTTCAACCTGTTTCATCAACTTTCAGGGTGCCTTGACCTGGTTGGGACTCTGATCTTATACAGAAACTATCTCTCTATGAAGAAGGCCTATAAAAACTATGCACTCCTCTTTGGATAAAGAGCGAAATTAGCTCCTATACATATATATTTTTTCCCAATTAAGGATAGGTGTACAACCTAGGTTAGGGTTAGGTTCAATATTGAATTGTGTGTCCAATTTGTTTTCAAGTTTATGTAAGAGGTCTTGAATCGATATTGTAACAGCTAAATCTGCTATATGATTCACTGGATTTCTATATAGGATCAGAAGCAGTGATAAACCCTTACTAATTTGCTCTGAATACTAATTTACTTGTAAATTCTATAGCTTGAAAAAAATGAATGACTATGTGTATTTTAATTGAATAGCACAGCTTGACAGCCCAAGGTTGCAACGTTATAATCTAGACTTGCATTTCTACTATGCCCCGGTAATTACAAATATATTTTAAATGGGTGCAAAACAGACATGTTCGGTATAACAGTCTTAAATATGAATGCATGCCAATATTGAAGTTTTTATTGGTATAGCTCTGTGTGTTGGGAATAATGGAAATTACGGTGGTCTCCTAGAGTGTCCATATGGTACTTCTAGATCGGTCCAATTAAAATTAATGAGTATAAATTTTCATTTACGAAAAATTTATTATGTTGGATTTGAAATATGTGTGTGTGTGTGTGTGTGTGTTATTTTATTGTGTACTTATGGTTTACATTTTTCAAGCACAATTTAATTTTGTGGTAAATAATTATTAATAGCAGATACTGTGACTACAGATATCTAGCAACAGGGATGGATCACGGCAAATAGGATGAAACTAGTTGGGAATAATGCAGATCATTGGAATGAATATGTGGAAGCTTTAATCAAAAGTAATGAGAGAATCAGAGAGGAAGCAAATGAAATAGTATGGTCTAAAAATACCTTATGCACTTGCTCCCCAACCATTATGTCATCAAACACATTGTGCCCTATTACATGCTAATTTCTTTTGATTAATCTTGCACAGGTTTCAATGCATTATAACTTAAAGTCTTATGAATAAAAACATGTTTGACGAATCAGTGCAATTGAGGTCTTATTTGGCAAAGTTATAACCTTATGTAAAGTACTGGGTTTTATAGCCAAAGTTACAACCTAAACTTTAGTATTCAATTGTTGAACCTTGACCAGCCACGACAGTGCCATGCACTTTTCCACGACAATGCCATGCAAGAAGCCGTGGTGCTGATGGACTTTCTTGTGGAGACGTGGTGGCCTTTCCTTGTGGAGTTGTGTAAGTAATATTGGATGCCCCGACGGTAGGAGGATGAGGCTGTAAATTGTAAATTGTAATGCCCTTCCTGATACTGAAGATCTTCTTTGTTACATGTCCTCTAATTACCAGAGCTGTAACAACTTCTTCAGATGCAGATCTTTGTTGAAGGTCTTCTTATATTGGTCTGTTCTAATTATACAGTTGCAGTATGCATTATCCAAGACACTGTCAGAGAAGGGTGCATGGGTGTTGGCCATGGACAAAAGGGTTGAATATGATGACTATCAATGCATCTCTAATTATAGGACCCGCAATCACTTAGAAAAGCTTAGCATCTACCTTTGCATATATTAAAGGTGAGTGCACAGTGAGAGATTTACATACCAAATTCATATGAATTAGATGCTGCCTCTAGAACATATAAATCCGGTATAGTAACTTGGAAAGGATTTTTCTCTTTCAATTTATAGAATGTAATGTGGTTAAAGAATGATTTTGGATGGAAAATCGTTGCTATCAAGACCCTATCACAGTCGAACGAGAACAAGAGCTATGAAACCACTATTATAAAGTATTATTTTTCACGGAAGAGAAATTTGTAGGGTTGAAAGGTTTCAGGATTTATCCTTCATTGTTCTATAAATTTCTTGGTTTAAGTGTGTTCCTAGGTTGCAATATGGGATTTCACTATTTCTTAATGTATTTACTAAGAATTATGGTTAACCATAGTTAACACCTTTTTTTTTTCTTTAGCTATTGAATATTTGAACTATAATATATTGTTAAACTATTTTCACCTGACCTATAAATGGTTGCATTTATGCATTTACATCACAATATTGATCAATCGTTATCATCAAATTCTGATATAACTTTCGTTGTCCATGCCAATTGTGGAGCCTCGCCTTAGAAAATGTCAATGTAGAGATTGAGCTGACAAGCAGTCTCCCTAATTTAACTCTTTAACCTGCATACCCGGAATGGAATGTATGTAGGACTTGTACGTACCAGTTATGGTGGGAATCACCAAGCACACAGTAGGTCTGGTACTTATTTATGGCCATACAAGGCAGACAACAATAATATCCCTCTACATGTTGAATGATATGTTAATAGATTGCCTATAACTTTCACGTCTACCTTGTCCATGCGAATGGTGCATTGCGAGTTGTATATTTTCAATTTTGCAAGAGTTAAATGAAACCCGGATGTGTTCTAGGGTGTGTAAATAGAAAGGCATTTTTATTCCTATTTTTGAAACCCTGACTGAGATGGATGAATTATCTAAGAACAGGGTACTTATTATACCAAAATAAACATACCCGGATGTGTTTCACGGTGTGTAAATAGAAAGGCATTGTTATTTCTATTTGTGAAACCCCGACTGAGATGGATGAATTATCTAAGACCAGGGTACTTATTATACCAAAATAAACATACCCTACACCAATAAAACCCTACAGTTATTGTTAGGATGCTCCCCATCGAGAAATAAGACTGCGGCTTGGTTAACAAAAGGAATAAGAAAGCACGTATATATGGCTAAACCGTGACAGCGGATTGTATGAGGCATTGATGCACTGCAGCTCTCTTCCATGTCACTCAAGAGTAGAAGTTCCATCTCTTCAATAAGCATTTCAACCCGTTTAATATATGCAGGTGCCTAATTACAATGCAAAAACGTTATTACAGTACTGGAAAATGGATTTTAACATGTGAAATATTTATCTATCTACCAAGGAGAGAATGGGGATAGACTTCAAAAAATTGTTGTTCTAACCAGGTGCTTTAGAGCCAAATATACTATAAAAGCTAAACGCCCAATCTCTCACACAACCATTGATACCCAGCAATTTGGTGTCTTTCTGTCAATGCCAGGTTCATACGGAGTGAAAATAAAAATAAATTAATATAAAACATTTGGAAATAAATAAGACCACGGAAGGAGCCATAACATTTATTTGACTCACTGTAAAAACAAAATACGCGAAGAACTAGTTGTAAGAGCCAATATGACACTGGTTGGAAATCGTAGAAACAATTTGAAAAAAAAACACTTCTTTTGAAATTATGATAACATTGAATAGAAGTAGAGCATACCTGCAACCTGCAAAGTTGTAATTCTCTATAGCTTCGACCAATTCGACGAACATGAACATAAAACAACTTAGAAAACGAAGGCATTATATAGAATTGTTTTTAAAAAAACATGTTTCCAAGTTGCATGCGTACAATACACAAGTGGCAAGAGGAAAAGACATAAGGGTTTCTGTAGGTGCTGCATAGATGACAAAATAAATTAATTCTTGGTCAGGATGTGAATGCACAGTTTCACAGGAGGTATCTTTCGCAGGAGCAACACCGTAAAGTAGGGTATGCATGGAAAAAAGTCCAAATAAGGCTCGCAATTAAGTGATTGACCAGGAAGGAATATCATGTAAAAAATTTGGATAAAACATATTGAAAAACGTGTAGAAACTAATACAATTGCAAAAATCGATTTATATAGTCCCTGATGCTTAGTAGGCCGGCATGGACTAATAATATACAACCATGTTGCGTACTTTTTCATAATGAATACATGTGTAGAATGTATGTTTATATAATATAATATATATATAATGTTTATAGTTTTATAATAAAAGGGGTTTGAATATTAATTGAATAAAGTTAAATTTATAAATTTATTTATATTATTCTTATTATTATTATTATTTTCGTGTGGTTCACAGCATTGGCAATTGTGGCTGGGGCTTGCTACATTCACAGTAACAATTCTAGGGGGGCAACCCGAAGGGGGCTCACCCTATCAGCTCCAATTTTGGGAGCCTAACCCTGAAGGACCCAGAGGGTTGGACTCGTGAGATTTGAACCTCCGACCTCAATATCAACGGTATTTGGACTCGGACTCCAACCAACTGAGCTACCCCTCGGGGCTTATTATTAGTTGATATATAACTTTATTTTATTTAATGAGAGTTTTATTTTAGTACATTTATATATTAAAAGTACTTTAATTTTTCATCATATCAAATAAAAAAAATTATTTTATTTGTATAGAACGTTTTAATTTAATTTAACCATAGTTACATTGGTTGTAGTGTAAGAGGTTAGTTGTAAATATACTTCCATCAAAAAATTCCTAACTCATAATTTTTATTATATCTCTTAGGAGGCCCATTTTAGACCTCAGAATTCCCCTAATAGGATCCTTCATGGGTTGATCAACCACCCTCTCCTCCACGCCGAGTATATCGACCGTCATCTCATTCTCACCTAGTCGACCCAACACCTCCTCCTACGGAATTGGACAATGTTATAGATACGATAGTTGCATCGGAGCATATAGATACTCATGGAGAGATATATATGTTGCTTCATTCTACATTTTTATTTGGTGGAGGTACTGATGCCTCTGGCTCTATTGGTGGAGGTACTAATGCCTTTGGATCCGGTGGTGGACTCATTAACTCATAGCAGTTACTGATCCAGTGTATATATATGACTTTTATATTTGACTTGAGATGTATATTTGGCATATATTATGATTTTGATATTATTGTTCATATATTATGATTTTGATATTATTGTTCATATATATTATTCGTGTTTTATATTGTGTTGATGTACATCGTGTTGATATTGTTCATATATATTTATGTCTTTTCATGTTATGTTGATGTTGTTCGGTTTATAAAATGCATTGGGTGTCAATGATCTAAATTAGAGATGCAATAGAATGTTTGAATTTAGTTAAGATCATTTAAATTCATTATACAGTAATAAATTTAACTATCTAACAATCTATTTTAGAAATGCATTTTTTATTTGATTTATTTAGATGGCCAACTAGTTAAGGTATGATTTTACTATGTTAATAGTTTATTTTGATAAAATAAATATTTTTATTTAAAATAGTTAAATGCAATTTATATACTAAATTTATTTTATTTAAAAGGAAAGAGTGTGAATTAAAGATGTCTTCTTCAGCATACAAGAAATAATAGTAATTCGAAAAACAAATATTTATTGATTTACAGATATATTTTGAAGTACCTACACAATAAATATATAAATTATATGTCTATGTTAATGTGTTTGAATACTTCCTAAATGATATAATCAATATATAAAAATTGGTAAAAATATAAACAACAAGGAATAGTAAAATATAAAACGAAAACATCTAGTAGTACTAAAATTTATATAAAGTTTAAATCATAAGTTATTATGGGTTTATGTCTTAAATGTATGTATTTTTTAAGGTTGATTAAGTGTGAATTTAATTTTCATTCAAAAAATTATGTGGAACAATAGGAACAAATTTGTTTTAAATGATTTCAATGTTTTTGTGTATCATTACTTACTTTGTCTTTTTCTTAAAAAACATTCTCTTTATATATAAAAACATATAGGTTGAAAAAGCAATAATGTTGCCATTGTCTTCTCATGGTAAAGTTACAAATAGTATGACATATCATTGGATGATATTATTCTAATTCCACTCTTATACTAAAAATTAGTGAAGAGTTGAACTATTAAAGGTTACAATACAACGTGAGCATTCTATTATTATCTCAACAATTAAATTTCAATGAATACTCTTGAATTGTTAGCATAACATTAAAACACAAAATTAAAACATTTAAATATATTTCAATAAATATAGTAACACTTCATCAATCTTTAAAAATTTAAAACTGTAAATATATTTAAGCATTTAGTTAACTTTATTCTATCAGTACTATGTTAAATATTAATGTGCAAGGTCTTTTTACTATGAGTGTAACATTTTTTTTTTGTTTAGATAGATAAAGAATATTGAAATAGTGACAGGAAAAACATTAACAACCTTGATGAGTAATGTCACAAAAAAGTACATAAATAAATAAAAGAAGAACAATAATATTTTTTTAAAACAATATATTTGTAGTAAAATAGGTCTATATGTGTTTATAATTTCATCACTTATTAATATGTATAATTTATTACATCCTTTCATTAAAAAAATATAGTTGAATTTGGTATAGTTTATGCATTGCCACTTAAAATGGTAAATAGAATATAACACATGGACTGTGGATGAGGTAAGTGTTATTAATCATAAGTTTTTATAAATTCAAATTTGCCACATATACCTCCACATGGACTTTGAATTTCAAATGAATACAAACTATGTGTTATAGAAACATATAATATGTAAATACCGTACTGTTATAAAATATGATAAGTAACTCATACTCATTATTATTCACATTAAAAATATGTTTCTCTACATTCAATACACAATAAATGCATTCAATATACAATCTACTTCCATTACACAATAAAAAACCATTAACCATAATTTTACATCTAATACATAAAATAAATGTGTGAATAACCAAGATTGGATCCAACCACCAATAAATGATAGTTAACTTTTCATATACAACATCATAAAATGAAGAAAAACAAAATCCATCAATTATAGAAGCCCATGATATAATACCATGGCCATAACATAAATGTTGAAATAAAACATGTAGATATCCCTATTCGTTGCCATCAACTAGATTATATTCCTCGCTTGGAATGGTAACATTGTTGTTCTCAAAAGTATGTTTTGATCTCGGATCATGTCTTAGTACGAACCACCAATACATGTCCAACACATCCAGGTAAAAGAACACTTGGTTGCAGTGTTTTGGGTAAACGTAAGGATCTTTTTTTCATACCACGTAGTTTTAGAGTTGATACATATTATCCCAATATCCCAATATTCCTTTACATTATTCCAGTCAAAAGTATCCCACCACTTGCACCTAAAAATAACAGATTGGAAATATGAGAAGTCCACTTACATGATCACTTGTATCTTTCCAATGTAACCTAGTTTCCCCTCTATTATTTTTTATTATGATGGCTAGCATGACTATATTGGCTAAACTCAACCTCCACTCCATAGTTAAATGTGACATGTCCATCATCAGTATCCTCAGAGCTAAAATCATGTCCATATGCCCACATAGATGGGAACAATGCACCTAAAAAAATGTGAAGAATGGACATCATCATATGTTTAGTAAGTCGAGCATTAATAAAAAGATAATACATGTTATAATTCAAATGTGCATTATAAAATGAACAATGTACATGGAGAGATTATTACAAATTTGTTGCACCCAATCCTTCTGTTTAGTGCATCCCCTTCACCCTGCAAGTAACAACCAAGCACTCCATATTTCTCTCTAATCTAGTCAGCCGCCCAACTATTGAGACAAATCATTGGCATATTTTCTTTTTAATGATCAGGATCAGGGATTCTTATTCTATTCAACCGTCTAAATTATTTCATGTCACTAACCCATTTCCTTCTCTTCTCTTCATACAACATGACCCATCGTTGCATTTCCTCCGCATTATAAAGAACAAAGTCATTGATGGAATCAATTTTTTCATTCATTGATGTATTCATGAAATCAAAATCATTAGTATGAGATCAAATATATATTATCAATTTCATTGTAATCATTTACTCTATAGAAAACTGACAAAATATAAGTGACTTATTCTTGATCAATCGCCTATTTTTGTTCATTTGGAGTATCTCCCTTTCCCTTTTGTCCTCGTCTCGTTGATCGACCCAAGCCACTTTTCCTAGTGTGTCATCGATTTTCTTGATTTATTCACTAACAGTATAAAGAAACTCATATATTATGTACCCCTCCACCATACACCCCTCGTATTTTCCCCTCTATCTAACAAACCCCTTCATTTTTTTCATGTACCTCTCCAAGAATAACATCTAATGACATTAGACCACCCCAGCTAATTCAACCTCATCAAGTAAGTGAATTAGAAGATGGGCCCGTAAGTCCAGGAACTTTGTGGGTAGTTCCTTGTCAAACATACAAACAATATCGAAAATATCTCAACGCCAACATGGAATGTTATCCATGTGAATCCCATTTGATGTAATCCAACGTACAAATTATGCAGATAATTTAGATATGGCTCATCATAGATACCAGGGAAGTCATGGTTCACACAACCACACATGAGCAAAGGATAATGACACTACAAAATAAACACATAAGAAATTAATTAGCATAAAAATATGAATGCATAGCATATTATAACCTAAATTGCATAAAAAGATGCATGTAATTGACATACATACCCTTAGATGGTTTAGATGGTCATGCAATTTTAACCCCGGCAATTCTTCTTCTACGATGAAGCAACGTCGTAGAGTCTACTCATACAATGAAGGCATATTCACACTCATTATAACATCATTTTCCAAAGAAAGATCATATTTCTTCAAAATCCATGGGACATCACCTTCTCTAAAAGACCAAGAGGTTTTGGCTCTCCTCCACTTTCATTTATTGGCCAATGTTTATTTTTTGTATTCAAAGAAATAAGATCTCTTCTAACATCCAATGTGTCAGTTTTTTTCAACGATATGTGCCTCCATAAATAAGAAGAAACATTTTTTAATCTATGCATGGGATTTAGTAAGTGGGAAATATTAAGATGCTCCTAATATGGAAGCTCATAAAACATGGATTTCATTTTCATGCCAACGGGAATTTTCTCAACATAAGTGTCGAAAAATTCAATATTGGCTAACATAAGTTTCCCATTTGAATCGAACAATTCTACAATTTCCTTCTCATTCTCTATGCGATATGCCCTAATCCAGTATGTTGGTGTCATTATGTCAGGTCTCTGGGTTCTCTTTGCTTTACCATTGAAATCATATGATGCCCTTCTATAAGGGTGGTATTTTGGGAGGAACACCCTCAAGAAATAGTACACAGGATTTCATAGGTGGTTGGACCACTTAGACTTTATTGAAGGTGTATAACATTTACATCCATGATAATATTTTGTTACAAGCCCTGTGATGTTATTGTGTATGGAACACGTTAGCGCCAAATGTAATGTCCCTTTTTTTTTATTAAAACAGTGAAATTTTCAATTTTTTCCCCTAGTTCGACCTTTGACTAGTTTTGAGGTCCAGGTCTCCAAATTGCTCCAAATGCTCCCAAATATTCAAAGGTGTATGAATGATATTAGGAATTTATTATGATGTTCAAGGATTATTTAGTACCATCAAAATAATTCTGCAAACCCCTTTAATATTCTGGCCAATGATGGAATTTTACTAGCAATTTGGGGTTCAAATCCCCCCAGGGTAAATGCTGAATAAGACTCTCCAAATACTTCCAAACCCACTCGAATTTCTGAACATAGGAAGAGGATGTCTAAGGTACAATATTAAGGTCTCATGTGCATCATTATTCATTTTATGAAATCTGTTATAACCCTCTCCCAACAGCTACAAAATCACTAGTTTCGACCTTGAGGGAAATGGCATTAAATCTTCTTCAAATGGTATAAAACTGAGCAAGATGTCTCCAAATGCTTAAGTACTGAACATGAAACTTGTGCAGATCATAAATGAAATTCCATTAATCATAAATACATCATATAAATTATCTTCCATTCGAATACATCAATATATCATTGCTATACATCAAGATAGTGGGGAAATGGCACCATTTGTTCATTAAAGATCGGATGTACATCATTCCAATGGGATTTTCGACCTAGTACATTTATGAGTGTGAAGAAAAGAGTATATGAATCTTATTACAAAATAAATTTGGAATTACAATCTCCACCAAATAGTACAATAGCTCACCAAAAGTGCCTCTCCTCAAGGATCAAGAATATGCAATGAAAACTGGAAATGGTTGAAGGAGTGAGCTGCACTAGAAGAAACCACGAGCTTCCCTGTATATTAAACCTGCAAATAAAGACTCCATTAAATCTCCCATGAAAGGTCTGAGTGGCCTTTCCAAACACCAACTAGGATGGGAATCTTTCACCCTCGAAATTGGTTAAGGCAAGTAGACTAGTTTTCCACTAGCTCTCTTCACAAATGCAAATTCTCAAAATGATCAAAAGTGTTACGGAGAAAACTTACTATGGCTTGGGGTAGACCACAACAGACAGCTAACTACCAGAAAATAACTCAATTCTCAATGCTATGTTATATAAGTGACAATGCTAAGATAATGGAGAATATAACCAACCTTGATCTGGATGTTCGATGTAGATCCCCATTGGAGCTTTCAATTCATGCACTTGGACCTGCAAATTAGTCTTGACAACCAATGTACAACAAGTGCATATAATATATGAAATACATTTACATCATCAATAGCAATGGTCCATAATATCATAGGTAAATGCAACCCAATGTAATATAAACAACATTCACAACATTAATGGACGAGAATATATGTATTTCTATTAATGAATAACAAGAAGTACAATGTGATACAACCTCTTGTCGGCAACCAATTTGAACCAAGAACTGGGTCTCTCCAATTATACCTCCACCACTTCAATCCTCCATGGAATGGAAAACTCAAACTATGAAAGGAGTTTAGAAGGTGAACATAAGGGGTTCACAACAACAAGGATCAATGAGTGTAGACTCAAGATACGGAAAAAATCCACTAGAGTTCTCTTGCTCTCTCTTTCTCCTCCCCTCCATATGCCATAAGAGATCAATATATAACCTTCCAAAGGTAAGTGAAAGGACACATCGAGGCGTTTCGGGGGAAATGGAGGGCCAAAGGTCACCCTAAGACCGCTTTTTGGGATTAAAAAGTAATATTCTAATGATTTTTACCATTTTACTTGTCACCCATGGGTTATAGTGGAACAACTCATGGGTACGCCGGCTAAAATGTAGCAACTAGCGTACAGGAAGAGGGAAAAAAGTGTTCCTGAAGGACATAAAGTGCATGAGTCAGTGAAATGGATCCTGAAGGCCAAAGAGTGTTGATGCTCACAAGGTGGAAAATTACATTGTAACAGATGCCCCCTAATGTGTGAGGTCAGAGAATAGTGCTACGATGGCCGAAATACATTATAAATCTCAGAAGTGGAGTGATGGAGACACAAGTGGAAGGAGCAGCTCACTCGTCATAATATAATAATATCTCTGAGTACATGTCGGTACAATACAAGAATCTGATACAATGGCCATGAATAGGCAGTAC
The DNA here is from genome assembly GCA_027924585.1 of Larix kaempferi. Taxonomy (NCBI): domain Eukaryota; kingdom Viridiplantae; phylum Streptophyta; class Pinopsida; order Pinales; family Pinaceae; genus Larix; species Larix kaempferi. The sequence continues at coordinate 172,492 of BSBM01001500.1, read as the reverse complement.
ATAGTGAATACATGTCATAAGTAATCATAGCCATGATCCCTCTATAGTAATATATAGTTCCCTGCTGAAAAGGAAACAACTGGTGCAAACTGGAGACACAAACTGTTGATATCTGAGAGATGATATCTCAGATGTAAAGTCACGATCATAAGTAGCATACTGAATGCCACTATCGCCTGGGGTCTTCTACACAAATCATCTACGGTGCAAGTCCCATCAAGTGAATAAAGGTGTGGAGGTCGAACCTGATGTGACATCGTCTGATTACCAGTCAATGATGTATACCGTTAACAGACGCGAGATAACCCACCAATAATGAAAATGGGCATCAAGTCATAGAGTACAATCATCAGAGTGTGAATAGATGTGTTGAAGTTGAACACTAAGATGAATCCATCGATCAAGGGACATTGATGTATTCCCAAAACTGTCGATGGTGAGAGAACCTACCACTAATGATTGCAAGCCTCAAGGTACTCAACCGAACTCTAAGTCTCAAATTAAAGAATAAATGGGTTGATGTCGACGGAATGAAACTCGCTAGAAGGAGGGAATTAAGGCATCCCTCATCAACTAGCATGAGGTACCAGCTACGCTGAAAGATTTGGAAGAACTCAGGTGAAACGGACTGACTCAATAAGGATGGACGACATGCAATAGTCAAGAGATTTGAGGAGTGGCCGACTCTGGTTTCAGGACTTCCTTTGAACATGAGCATGAGCAGATGGATAGACACAAGCAGCATAGACTCGACATAACACTGTGTGATGTAGGAGGCATCATCAAAGAGCTCCATAATGACTGGAAGCTTAACCAATCGGTGGAGTGAACTGAGAAACAAGTACAGCTCCTAAGGTCAAACTATAGTCCCGACTCACAATGTATGGAGTGGAATGAATGATCTGTTCAAAGGAGACACAACAGCTGCTAACTAGAAGTAGTAACCATAATCCCATCTGACTTTTTGGAATATTTGATTTTTTGGTCTTTTTCATATTTGTAAAAGCTTGAAAAAGAATAAAATTGCTTATAGTACAACAGGTGAGGGAACGAGTGTCAAGTAGCGAGCAAACTAGTTCCAAGCAGCGGAACATACCTATGATCAATGCAAGGAAGCATGTGCAGGATGTGGACACTCGGGGGGGGGGGGGGTTCCCTCAGGGTCAAAAGGTCATCAAATTGCGAAGGGCAAATGGAAGCTTTGCAGGGCTCAACAGGGAAAATGCTCAGGCACTAGGCTAACAATTGAGTAAGCAGAAGCCGGCCCAAGGCTCAAGCGGCAAGCAGGATGATGTAATGCAATCACAAATTGATATAAATGGGGGAGTCCTTATGGGAGATGGCCAACATAAGACAAATTAGAGTATGAGTTTTTATTTCAAATTCATGGCGTAACTACAAAGGACACCCGATCTTAAGGACAAACAACGGCATGGGCACCATATTGCAAAAGGGCTTCTAACTAGGGTACCCATGTTCGGAAAGGACCTACCGCCACATAATGACACTTCTATAACAGTGTGAAGGCTCTGTGTCGATTAAGAAGTGGGGTCACACCTAGGGTTAATGAAAATGGTCAAAAGGTCAAATGCATAATGCATGTGAAAATGACATCTAACCTATATGCTAGGTGTGAAATATGCCTGCCGTAGGCACGAAACGATAAAAAACAACTCTCGTTGAAGAAACCTGGTCAAAAAATGCTACTCCAAGACATGATATTAGTCCAAAATAGCTTAAAATGGTGAAAACTATAGAAAAGTGGGTTTTCAAAACTATAAATAGTAATAAAAAATTACAATTTACAATTCATTTTCACTATTCACCCAATTTGGAGTTTCGGTTAGTTTTCACCTCGAATTTCAATCGCTGATTCTGGGAGCTATGGGCATCTGTTCGTCGAGCCGTCTGGAGCAGGTTAGTATTCTCATCCTTATATTTCATTTGATTGCTTTTATTTGAATTTTCAGTGGTCAATTTTTTAAATGGCCAAGCCCTATTTGATCACGGTGGTACCTGCGAGCTACAAGCATACAGGTAGCGGGTAGGGCTAGGTACCCGCGGTCAATGCATGCGTTGACCGTGGGTACCCACCTCTGTGACATAAATATTCTGCAGGTACGGCCGTGCGTTGACCGCGGGTACCCACCTCTGTGACATAAATATTCTGCAAGTACAGCCGTGGAGTTTGTTTTTTAAATAAAAATCACTAAATTTTTGGTTTCTCTTCCTCCAGGATGGTTCTAGAATGGAGAGAAAGGGAGCATGACCTTGTGGATGAGGCCGTCTGTAATGATTTGCCTGCACAACAAGCTTTACAAGCATGTGGACTTTTTAAATTTTGGAGCATAGGGGGTTTGAGGGCCCAAAACCTATTGCTCCGTCGCTTGATAGACTACTAGGACATAGATGCACAAAACTTCAACTTGGACGGTCAAATACTCTCCTTGGAGGTAGATGACATTTACTTCATTACTGGTTTGTCCTGTCGAGGTGAAGTGGAAAGCCTTCGATCTCTTTCTATGGGTGGTGGGATCACCATTCCCAACTACATTGAGCGGTACTGTCAACCCAACACTCGGACAGTGGGGAAACAGGTGCCCATCAGAGCCATAGTCAATCTGAGCATGAAGGATATAGTGGCTACCCTTGTGCAGATTACAGGTTCGGCAGCTCTTCACCAGGCTTCAAGGTCGGTGATGTTCTACGCCTCACAGTGTATGCGGCCCATGGTATATGACTGGTGCACAACGTTACTAGGGTCCATGAAGACCCAGTTAACGGAGTGCAAGTGTGGGGAGGCAAAAAACTTTGGATATGGCAGTATCTTATGCAGTTTCTTCTTTGAGCAAGTTCTGGGGCTCAGTCCGAGGGTTGAAGTCCCTCCTCATAAGCTCCGTGACCCAGCCTTGACCCGGTGGGTAGAGGTCTTGACGCGATAGGGTGGTGTCCGACAGGCATCACCATACACAGATGAGTTCTTTCACTGGTGGGACCGACATGTCATAGTTATAGATGACTACCCCTATGTAGGGATAGACTTCCGTCAAGATCATGACATGCCGCTTCTGCCAGGAGCAGCGTTTGGAGACATCGGTGAGTTACTCTTTTTATGTTTTTTGATGTATTAAATTTTTAGGGATTTTTTATTATATGTAGATGCAAAAATATTTTTTGGGGGTAGTATCATCTATTGACATTTCACTGTTTGCTCGCAGACAAGGGTCCAGTTAGACCACAAGGCTTCCCGAAACATCGTCGACGGGGCAGGGGTGGTTAAGTAGTGGGTGTTGTAGCAGAGCGTACACTAGAGACTGTGCGGGTCAACCTATCACGGATGACCAACAGGATACCAAGGATAGAGGTTTCGCAGGTACCAGAGGATATGCAGTGCCATGTGGTGGGGGTACCGAGGAACTGGGTGCGACTACTGCAGCGTATAGCTAACGCAGTACACTATTACTATCAGACGCATCCAACCGAGGCGGCAGCTAGGCCTCCTCATAGGGCTTAGACATCTCATAGTCCCATTTTTTGTATCGATATGTATATTTTTGAGAGGTACGGGCTCCATTTTAGTATTATGACACTACCATTTTGGACATGCTATTTATAAAAAACTATGGTTCTCCGGTTCTACTATATGTGTATGTACAAATGTATGAATGTGTGTTTATTTGTGTGCTTCATTAAGAATGTGACAAATGCCAATCTAGGACATAGTTAGCATATGCATCAGATATATGATTAAAACTTCTCGGAACATGAATGTATGTAATGGAAACAAAATATTGTTCCAAGAGTCTTACCCTTAAGAACCTCCGTAGTAGAGTAGGATCCCTCACACGGCACTAACCATTCAACTGAGACACAACCAGTTGTGAATCAAGGCAAACTTTTAAAAACTAGATACCATGTGAAATAGCATCCTAAAGTAGTTCAACCACGGCACTATACTCAGCCACATTATTGGATGTAGGACCAAGACAAGCGCCTCCGGAGTACACAACTAGGTGGTCAGGCGAATAAATAACCCAAGCAGCAAAAGCAAGCTGCTACGTATGATGGATAGCACCAACCACAAATCCTAAGAACGTAGGAGATTCCACTGACATCTGTCAATCAAACGGAAGCGAATCAGAAGACCCAAAAACCAAAAGAAATCTAAACTATGTACAGAAGCAACTATACAATAGTATACAAAAGTATTAGCTCGAGCTAGAAGCTCAAGCGTAATACCACTTGAGGTAGAGCCCATTTCTAGGCTCCTTCAAGATGTTCCCTTCATAATATTCTAATTCATAGGCTCCTTTTTTCAGGACACACCTCACAATGTAAGGACCATGCCACATGGGGTTAAACTTGCCTACCCCCAAGGGTTCTTTAGCTTGATCATATAAAAGGACCAAGTCACCTTCAGCATATTGCCGGGGACGGACAGACCTATCGTACTAAACCTTGATACGACGTTTATTGGCATCTATAGCCACGGTGGCATCTCAACGTTGCTCGTCAAGCTGTTCAAGGTGGATCAAACGTTGCTCAATACCCGTCATGTCAGGGAGGAGCTCTATAGCTAGTTTTAGCGAAGGAATTTCGCATTCAATCGGTAAAATAGACTCCACACCGTGTACCAGCTGAAACGGTGAGAACCCGGTGGTAGTCTTGACTGCGGTTCGATATGCCCACAGAGCAGGATATAACATAATATGCTAGTTGTTCTTGCTTTGTTGGATGGTACGTTGGAGAATGGTCTTTAAAGACTTATTAACTGCTTCAACCTAACCATTCACTTGGGGGTAGTAAGAAGATGAGTGTTCTTGATGAAACCCAAGCTTGAGTGACAAATCCTCCATCATCTTATTTTGAAAGTGACTACCATGGTCAGTGACAATCTCTTTCGGAATACCAAACCGAGTTATAATCTGATTGAATACGAAATGGGATGTTGTAGCACCATCAGCTTTTACGGTAGGCATGGCCTCAACCCATTTGGAAAAATAGTCCACGGCCACTATGATATGGTGATGCCCTCCAGCCGAAGCTGGTTTGCAATCCATGAAATCCACCCCCCACTTGGTGAAGGGACCGACGTTGAGGACCGGATGAAGGGGCATTGGATGCGAGTGTATATTCTAAGAAAACACCTAGCAAGGGTGACATCTCTTTACAGCATTCATATAATCTTTAAAGATGGAAGGCCAAAAGTAACCAGCTCGCATAATATGTTGGGCTGTAGCAAGCCCGGATAAGTGACCGCCACATGCTCCAGCATGGCAATTATTAAGCACACACTTCGCTTCTTCATGAGTTAAACAACGACGGAGGATAGAATCCTTTCCTCGACGATACAAAGTGTCACCGACGATAGTATAATCTTTAGCATGATGTTTCACATGTCGTCGTTCATCTCGTGAATAATGCGAAGGAAACTTCAAAGTTTGAAGATATATAATAATATCCCCATACCAAGGGTCCTCGGACGAGATAAGAAATAACTGCTCATCCAAAAAGGAATCTTCATGGACAATATCCTCATCTAGTCGTGGAAGGTCCGACATAAGCTCAGCAAAAACCAAGGACTTGACCGAATTCACCGAATCAAACTCAAGTTTAAATTCCTGAAGAATCACAATCCATTTATTGTACTTCCCCCTATAAGATGTTGTGATAGCATGAACTGAAATGGATTGATATGCGCTATGACTGTGGTTTTTCTAAGCATGATATAGTACCGTAACCATTGGACTGCATGAACAGTTGCAAGTGCCAACTTTTCCACATGATTATATCTTAGTTCAGCGTCTACTAAATTTCGACTGAGGTAATAGATCACATACTCCATGAGCACATCATCAACCTGAACTAAGACCATGCCAATCGTCTCTTGAGATGCGGCCACATAAAGTATAAAATCTCGTGCGAATTCAGGTGGACTAAGCACAGGGGCCGATACCAAAGCTTTCTTAAGAGCGTCGAAAGACTACTGAGCTCACTCATCCCAGATAAACGGTGTGTCTTTCTTCAATAAGCGCACGAAACCTTTAGTAAGATTATCATAATTCACCACAAAGCGGCGTATAAAAGTAGCTCTCCCTTGGAGGCTCTGAAGTTGAAACAAATTGCGCGGAGGAGGTAATCGAAGTATTGCCTCAACGTTAAGAGGATCGACTATAATACCCTCTTTCAAAACTATGAAACCTAAAAGGCAACCTGTCCTTACAGCAAAGATGCATTTATTGGGATTCAATCAAATCTTGTAGCGTATACATCGTTCGAGAATCAAACGGAGGTGCTTGGGGTGGTCCACCCTCTTGCGAGAATTTCGAGCAAGATCATCCAAGAAAACCTCCATTATACGTTTAAGGTCATGAAAGGCATAGGTCATGGCACGCTGAAACATAGCTTTGGTGTTTTTAAGGCCGGAGGGCATTTTCTGGTATGCAAATGTACCCCAAGGACAAATGAAAGTTGTTTATGTTGGTCCTTAGGTTTGATATGGATCTGATTATATCCCGAAAAGCCGTCCATGAATGAAAAAATTTCACTTCCCGCACAAATATCCAAGATATGATCTATGAATGGAGTGCGGAAATTGTCTTTCGGACATGTGCGGTTCAAGTCTCTGAAATCAGTGCATACCCGGATAGTTCCATGCTTCTTATCCACAGGAACGTTGTTTGACACCCATTCGGTAAGGGGAACTGGGTAGATGAAACCTGCCTTAAGCAGTTTCTCCACCTCTGCCTTGATAGCGGCTTCCTTTCGAGGGTTCATAGCACGTAGGCATTGTCGAACTGGTTTAGCATCTGGATATGTTCTAATCTCGTGTTCAACAATGCTGGGGTCTATTCCTGGCATCTCCTCATATGACCAGGCGAAAGCTTCCCGGAGTTCTTTAAACAACTCATTGTAAATGGAAACCTCCTCAGAAGAGCAATCATCATCGATGTAAACGTTCTCCATCTTTCCGTGGGTGCGAGAAATGTTGATCGGTATAGTCGGGAAAATATTAGCCATGTTTCCCTCCACGTAAATCCCATGTGAGCCCAAAAGAGCCACAGGGTGACCAACCATCTCGACAAGAGTCATCCTAAACTCTTCTTTCTCGGTGAGATCGAGGTTAGGAATAAAATAAGAGTGATGATGCATATCCTCCCAAGGTCTCTCACTACCACACATGGCCTCAATAATAGCTTCATCTGAAGGTAAAGTATCATCAAGGCAATCGTGCGAACAAGACGAGTTGGCTGCCCAAACCAGCAGCATAACGGGATCTTCCTCATCTGTCCATGAAGAGAAGAGATCCGGCTCTACCGTGGCTTGTTGAATATCATGATAAGCAAGCTCAGCAGCAGACAGTGGCATAGCCATCCCAACATGCGCAATGTCTCCAGACGTGGAATTCGTGGACGGTAAGGTCCATGGATCATCAAAATACGAAGTCTGGAACGGTACATTATTCAATGGAGGAGACGCATTATCGGAAATGGTTCCAATAAAATTAATGGGTGAAGGGAAATCATAAGGTCCCATCAATGAGGGGTACAATCCGACACCCATGTTCCCAGTTTCCGGCTGAGAATCTGTAACTTAGGGGACCACTGATCCCGTGGATGTTGTGGGAGGACTAACGAAATCAAGCTGGTCGACCGTCACAATCTTGCCTTCATGTGGAAATAAAATAACTCTGAACATAGTGGACGCGACCGCTTTCATAGTGTACATCCAATTCCTACCCAGGAGAAGGTTGTAGTCGATGGGCACATCAACCACCTCGACTTCAATAGGCACAGGTTTCCCACCCAATCGGACAACAAGGGAAGGGATAATCCCATGCGGCTTAAATGACCGAGTGTCAAATGCAATGAGCATGGTCATAGACTTGGATAAGGGAGGAGAGCCAAGAGCTTTCCAACAAGATAAAGAAATTACTGATGTAGAAGCACCTTCGTCAACCACCGTTCTTCTGATGAAATTCTGAAGGCACTCCACATGGATTTGAAAAGCCACGTGGTAAGGTAAGCGAGGTTGAACGTCAGTAGTATCAAAATTGATAACGTTAGGACTTCCCCCATCCTGAACTCCTAAAGCACTTAAAAGGGCATGCCTTTAAGAAGGGCATGGTTGTAAAACTTCAAGAGCTGACATGGCACACGGAGTTTGGCCCAAATATTCTACAATAGAGTAGTTATGGGCGGCTCGAGCATTGGGATTATGCATAGAGAGCTTGAGAACACCTTTCGGTATCCGCGACATAGTAGAGGGCTTCTCTATATGCAAGGATGTATCAGAAGGAGGGGAGGCTCATTCCCCATATTCGGTTGTGGTGCACCATAATCGCACTGACCAATAGCAACACTAACCTCTGATTGGACCATATTCACACATCCATAGCCACTAGTATTGGAGGAAGACGTTGTAGTCTCATTAGGTCTATAATCAGTAGCGGGAGCATGCAAAGCCATGTTCTGATGATGTGGAAGGGGATCCTTTAACACAAATGGGCTCTGTGCCAGATGCTTCGATGCTTATTCAATATGAGGACACAAGTGAGTAAGGTGATCTTCCCCACAAAGATTGCAAAGGAATTTCACTTTATGCCTAGGTTTACGTTCCCCACCAGCATTTCTGCCATCCCGAGGAGGGTTGGCGTTCTCTTTTCGAGGGGTATTACAATTACAACCATTGTTCCCATTGTTTCCACCCTTTCTATTATTTCTCCCCTTCTTCTTACCACCAGGCTGATGGTTACCCGATGGGTTCGTCGATTGCACAGTATGTACATCAGATGATGGAGTGGAAGTGGACAAGGTGTGAACCTGTCCGGGAGTAGATTTGTTAATTAACAAATTTTGCATTTGATTAGCAACCAAATCTACAATTCGAGTTCTTGTGGATCCAAAAATGCCATTGGCATGTGGTCCAGGAACTGACTTGGGCTCTTGTCATGTTCGCGGTGCGTCAGGAATGATGTCATACAAAATGCCAAACTGAGAATATAATAAATCTAGCTGTTGGAATTTTAAGATGGCTTGTTCGTTAGTCACAATGCCAGACATCGAAACATCCTTAGCAATATATGGAATCAAATACTTGAGAAACCATTCCAACAGAAACTCTGGAGGAATGTTGGATTTCACTAACCTCTTCCGTCGACGCCACTCTTGAATGTGATCAGAAATGTGTTTGGCCTTATTCTGGCGGAAGGTAGACAAGAGTTCATTACCAGTATTGTAATGAACCGGCAACTGGAAATGATCCAATAAAACCAAATATATCTCATTGAAACCTCTATTCGTGCCCCCAGGCAACTCGACATACCACTTCACGGATTCCCCCATGAGGGTGCATTGAAATAGTCTCAAGCGAACGGAATCATGATTCAACAAGTTGGATGAACACCACAGGTGAACTGTTGTAACATGATCACCTGGATCCTCACCACCCTTCCCCTAAAACTTAGGAATGTTCGAAGGAATTTTAGTAGGGACTGGAGGCCAAGACTGATCGTGACACACCGGATCATTTGTGAGCTTCGAGAAATCCGAAAGATTCAATCGAGCAAGGAATGGAAGCTGTGGCTGTAAAGCTTGATTATAAGCTCCCATAAAAGGTTGGTTGTATGGACCTGAACAATAAGACTGACCATGACCATAAGGTTGATAACCTCCTCTGACCTGACCCGTGTGAGGGTAAACAAGCATATGTGTATTATGAGCACCGTAATGAGGTGGGTTATAGTAAGGGCCAGAACTGACTGTATTATAGTAAGGATTACCACCATAGCTACGGGGCATATAGGTACTATTTGTAGTGGGAACCATGTTGTAAGAACCATAGTAGTAAGGTATGTTCCCACCCCCTGCATAGGTACTCTGAGTAGCAGGAGCAGTCGTATTGTGACCATAAGTGTAAGGTATATTCCCCCTCCCCGTGTAAGCATTATTAGTAGCAGGAGCGGTGGTGTTGTGACCATAATTATAAGATGTATTCCCAACCCCCACATTGGTGTTATGAGTGGCAGGAATAGTCGAAAAGGTATACGGTATGTGTCCACTCCCGGTATAAGGAGGATTGTTGACATTAGCAAAAGTGGTCCTAGGTTGACGTGTAGAAGCATGTGTAGTATGTTGTGGAATACAAGCCATATAGTGTAAAGTGTTCCCACCAGGTGTGGTATTCCTAGGAGGCGGTCTTCCACCCAAATTTGGAATGTTTGGAGGAATGTAGCCTGACCCAGTATTATGTGTGTGAGAAGCAAATGTGGTGCCCCCAGCGAGGGTAGTGCCCCCTATGGGTGCAGTGTTTCCAACACCATGACTAGTGCTAGCATGACTACCAGACGTAGTGGACGGATGAACTGTGTTATAATCAAGCATACCAAAAGAGAACGAGGTAGCGTTGGTCATAGGACCTGTGTCATCATGTAACTCGAGCATCCCATATCGAAAATTATGTGGAATCGAAGGATCGAACAGGTCGTCCTCGGGTGGATCCGGACCAAACAAACTAGGTTGGGTCTTGGGTGGATCACCTCCCATGCCTTTCTAGGCGTAGGGGTGTCTGAAGTGTGTTCGACTCTACCCGACGGAGTCATAGGGATTTATCCCATGCCAGAATGTGTAGTCATGAACTCAGCGATATACATTTCGTAAGAATCTGAAGACTCGGAGGGGGCCTTTCGGCGTCCCCTATTAATACAGCGTGTAAGCTCGGCAGTCGGTAAACCAGCCAACCGACGAGATCGGCGGAGAGTAGGACTTCTCGCCACGATATCTCTGAAGAGACTATAAAATCAAAGCATCCCCTAACGGACAAAATATCAATAAAAAATAGAAAATCAAGAGCACACACCTATAGAAACTACAGCCAAGATCACACAAACAGAGTGGCTAAACGAGCTCCCGACACTACAGCCGGTATGTCTCGCCTAGGAGCAGCTTGAGACTCCCAAACTACAGCCGGAGGTAACATAATCAATTATAAAGGTTCCTAGGCTTCATTGCATGCACAGGGTCAAGTCCCTATACAACAACAAGTGTGTTGTCCAACCCCTATCTAACTCAGGATACATAGAGCATAACCACTGCAAGCACCATATGCGATACCTAGGTAAGGAAACTATGGTCACCGCAATATAACCAATGCTCAGGGGGACAGTCGCAAGTGGGATCCGTCGTATGGGCAGGGTAGCTAAGTCCGAAGCACAAGAGGACGAACCTCCGGTACCCCCAGATACGAACAAATCCTGGAAATATCTCCCACGTTCAGTCGGTATTGGAGGGCTATCTCCACAACCAACCTCCCAAGACCTCGTGCTTAACTTTGATCTGAGTAGAGCTTCCTAAGAACACCGATGTTTACCATGGATTTCACCACTCCTTGGTCAGACACACAATGTTTCATCTAGTAGTCTTGGATTGTTAACTCACAATGATCTGTTCCAAGACTCTAAACCTATGCTAGTTGGTGCACCCTATAAAAGAAAAATCGTCACTAATCAATTTTGAATTAAGTGTTACTTTTAATGGCTGTGGTTACTCAAAGGATATGATCGTGAAACTAATGATGTATATGACTCAATAGTGTGCACAATCATCAAACTCTAGACTCATCTACTCAATGAAAACAATGTCACTAGAATGACAAGCAAATCCAACGATTTCAAAATAAAATGCAACTCTTTTAAATTTCCAATGCGCAAGCAGATCCTAAATGAAAGCACAAGCACTTAGATGCAAAATGCAATACATAAAAGTAAATTTTTTTTTGTATTTTCACTTATAAGCAAAAGGAAAATGCAAAACTATGTTTTTGTATTTTTCAATATAATGAAATGAAAAATGCAAGCAAAATCCCATTATTTAGTTACAGAAATGCAGAGGAGATCACTAAGGAAACTCAGCAGATCCCAAATAGTAAGACTCAGCCAATGGAATGAGCTAGAAAATTAAAAATGGGTAAAAACCAACAAGGCTCAAAACCAAGAGAAAATAGGAGTTCTGGTCATGAACAAGGCATGGAACAGTCAGGAACAAGGCCAAAGAAGACTCAGGAACACTCACAACCAACCTAGCAACAACCAAAGGTCATAAACCAATCACCCCTGGAGTTGTACGCTACTGTCAAAGAAAAAGATGCGGGTACCCGCGGGCTATAATGTAGACAGAGGCGGGTAGACGCGGGCAGAACTAGGCTCACCCACATACAAGGAAAATCAAATGAGTAAACAAAGAGCCCAATGACCCAAAAAAATTATGTTTTCTATAGTGTATCCTAACAGCCAATCAGTGACACAAAGACTCGACACACAACAACTCTAAATAAGGACAAATGCCTAAAAATCCCAAAAAATGGATGTTATCCCCAGTGGAGTGTTGGGTGTGTGAGCTATCTCAAAGAAAACACCTGATATTTAATTATCGACCGGGGTTGGTAATCTTAGAGTTGATGCAAAGTATATGCTAAGGTAGAATGATACCTAAATTTTGGCTTGTCAGACCTTAAAAGATTAAATAAAGAAAAGATCGAAAAGATTTTTAAAATGAAAAACGGAGTCAAACTTCAGAAAGACAACAAAGAAACTAACTGAACCTATCTAAATTACCAAGTCAAAATAATGTCAAACAATACTACTCTTATTCTATGATTAAACAATAGAGAAGACAAAAACAAACTATTCTTTGTAAGAAAGGAAACTACTCAATCAATTCTCAAATTCTAATCTAAGAATTTGAAGAAAGTAAAGCAAATTATAAACTATTAATGACTTCAACAACTATTCAAAACTACTAAAGCATCTAATTCCATTCTCTTAGGGGATCTTGAGGAAGTGTACCAAATGTGATGGGAATAGGGGTGAATGTATCGAAGTGGCTTTCAAATGTAACAAGAAAAAAAAATGGAATCAAATCTAATTTAACTTCTACAAATAAATGCAAGCTAAAGATTATCCAACTACAATTAAGTTTGAACATAATGACCTATCTTCTATTTATAAACGAGGGACTTGAACTGAAGAAGTCTAGAAGTATGTAGAAAACTTGATAGAGATATTAAATTCAGAAGCAAGTAGAAAACTTGATAAAGATATTGTACTTCTGAACTAAATCTTATTCCATGTATTCATTGTTAGCATGAGAAGAATAATCCAATACTGAAATGATTTGGAGAATGAAATTACTAAACTTAATCTAATATTGATATTATTAACATACAATAAACTGAATTGAAAATGAAACTAATAAATTCTATAACCATAGTGTATTGATAAATCAAACATAAGGAAAAAACAACTTGTAAACAACTAAAGCAAGGGTTTAAGGAAAGAGAGAATGACAACTAAAGAAGATGACAAAACTTGGTCAAAACTTCATATGAAATACAACAAGGTCTTAATGACTCCTAAGAATACTAATTAAGGGTGAAAGAGATTATAATTTTAAGAAAACCTAAAAACTGAATTCTAATTAAACAAAAACGATACAGGAAGTATGAAGGTCCGAATGTCGGTCCGGATGACTATCCGAATGACAGTCTGAATGGAGGAAAATGACTTGAACTAAAAGGAAGAGAAGATGGGATGGTCTTATCTACCAGCTGGCTAATGCATATGATCCTACAGTGCAGGGGAAGCAATGAATAAGCTAGTTAAGGGCTTAGAGTAAGGAGAAGCTATCTATGGTAAGCATAATTTAGGAAACTAACTATTTCTATGAAATCGATATGTAACTTAAGCTAATCTTATGCTACTGGAAATAAACTACAGAACTTTAGTCTATGAGCAGATCTAAGAGGTGAAACTAACTAGACTCTAAGTTAACTAGGCAAACTAAATCTTTTAAATAAAACTATTTAAGCAACTAAATGAACTAAATGCAATCTAAACTACTTAAGCAAATGAAATAAACTAAATGTGACTTAAGCTACTGAAGCAAACTAAATGACCCTAAGTGTAACCTAATATGTAAAGCAAGCTTAAATGAACCTAAGTGTGGTCGGTCACCATTTAACTTCTAGAAACATTGATATAAACAACAACAAAAATATACAGAACGTAAATAGAAACATCATTTACATAAACAGCACAGCATCATTTTATATCACAAAACAAAAACATCATATACAAAGCAGATACATAAATGAAATAATGACATGGTTTATCTACAATAGACAAAGACAATTTATATACACTGATGAAGACCAATGGTCGTTGAGGGGCCCGTCTCAGCAAACAGAGGCTGAGCATTAATCAGTCAATCACCACGCGTGCTGGTAAATTTCCATAAAATTGAAATAGAAATGTATTAATAAAAAGACAGAGTTACAGTGCTTGGTATCCATTTGCAGCTGAAAAGATAGGCAAGTCTAAAGATAAAAGGACTAACTGACTAATGACTAATTCGTCTCTGTTACAGGGACGTCTATTTATACAGTGTTACAATGAAGAAAGCAAGTCAACCCTTTAGTGGTCGACTGCTTAATAACAGACTATCTTGAATGCCCAAAAACAGCTCTATTTAATAGCTCGTGACATGCATAAGCCAAGGGACAGCTCTGCTTAATCATTTCATGACAACTCGTAGCCAAAGAACGACCTCATAAAGTTCATGATAGCACACAGAGCTTTGTTCCAAATCTCACGGCGTTGATCTTTCACGCAGTTGTTGAAGTGTCAGTGCTCCTTTGACGTGGGCAGAGATGGATGTGATGTCGAGCTGAGCACACAGGAGAAAGGATCTTCTAGAACATCAACTCACATACCATCAGGGCCATGTCCCAAACAGAATCCACGTGCCAGCTTACTCTCTAACGGCCCGAGCATACCTCAACCATCGATCTCGTGGGTCGAATGCGGGTCTAAACGGCAGGCTGAATGCAGCTGATCGTCCACAACTTCAATACGCGTCCAATTGAACATTCGTTTGAGATCCAGAACCTATAAAACAAAATGTAGTTACTAAACAAGCAAAATAAACATCAATAAACCATAATATAACAATTTTTACCCAAAATTCATGTGATGTGTGAATAAACGCATACCTGCTCCATTTGACGGTCTGAATGGCAAGGAGAGTGACTTATTACATCAAAAATGGTGAAAGTAATACCAATCAGAGTGTATTTGATATTAAAAAATGGTGACCAAAATGGACACCAACATGGAGTCGCCATTTCTGTTACGGAAAAAACTTCCTATGGCTTGAGGTAGACCACAACAGACAGCTGACTACCAGAAAACAACTCAATTCTCAATGATATGCTATATAAGTGGCAATGCTAAGATAATGGAGAATATAACCAACCTTGATCCGAATGTTTGATGTAGATCCCCGTTGGAGCTTTCAATTCATGCACTTGAACCTGCAAATTAGTCTTGACAACCAATATACAACAAGCACATATAATATATGAAAGACATTAACATCATCAATAGCAATGGTCCATAATATCATAATTAAATGCAACCCAATGTAATATAAACAACATTCACAACATTAATGGATGATAATATGAGTATTTCTATTAATGAATAACAAGAAATACAATGTGATACGACCTCTTGTCGGCAACCAATCTGAACCAAGAACTGGGTCTCTCCACTTGTGCCTCCACCACTTCAATCCTCCATGGAATGGCAAACTCAAACTATGAAAGGAGTTTGGAAGGTGAACATAAGGGGTTCACAACAACAAGGATCAATGAGTGTAGACTCAAGATACGGAAAAAAATCCACTAGAGTTCTCTTGCTCTCTCTTTCTCCTCCCTTCCATATGCCATAAGAGCTCAATATATAACCTTCCAAAGGTAAGTGAAAGGACACATCGAGGCGTTCCGGGGCAAATGGAAGGCCAAAGGTCACCCTAAGACCGCTTATTGGGAGTAAAAAGTAATATTCTAATGATTTTTACCATTTTACTTGTCACCCACGGGTTATAGTGGAACAGCTTGCGGGTACGCTGGCTAAAATGTAGCAGCTAGCGTATAGGAAGAAAAATAGGGAAAAAATTGTTCGTGAAGGACATAAAGTGCATATGAGTCAATGAAATGGATCCTAAATACCAAAGAGTGTTGATGCTCACAAGGTGGAAAATTACGTTGTAACAAAATGCCCTTCTCTTACTTGATCCCTGAAATTTATAAACATCCTTAGCCTTCTAAGGTTCCCATTCCATCCATAGACCCCAAGCCAATTCGAATTAGGGTGAGGTTCAATATTTGCCATGTGTCCTCCCTTTCCAAGCCTTCCACCTTCCACCAATTCAAATGGGAATCCCTTGAGCTTCCCCAACTCTCATGAGCGCCTTCTTGGATGCTATATTTAGGAATCACATGTCATAATGGTCATATTTCATCAATCAAGTCTGCAATTTTTCATAGGTGTCATAGCATCTTCATCATTGTTGTCATATAGGTTAGGGAATCTAGCCCAAGTGTCCAATAACTCCTCATCTGACTCTTCCTTCTCCATAGGAGTTACACTTCCATCCAAATTCAACCTATGATGCATATGGACAAGTGTATGAGCCTTCTAGCTCATCCCAAGACCATTAGGATTCCCATGGATTTGAAATTGCAAGAGGAGAATGCCATGTGGCACAGAAATTCTAGCATGTGTGGGTCCCACAGCCTCCATGTGTCTTCATGATCAATTGCCACTTTGGTTTTCTCTTGTATTTATTTCATTTGCTCCTTTATTAAATATTTATTGCATTCTAATGTCTAAAAATCATTTATTAGCTCCCTTATTGCAAATCCCAATGTCTCCATCCAACCTAGGGAACTAGTAGGATTTATGGGATTTTCCTATCATGAACTTATTGGGATGGGGACATTACAGTCCTCCCCACCCAAGATTGCTTGTCCTCAAGCAATTTCAAATTTGGATGCTGCAAAATTTGTTCTTCTTCCCAAGTGGAATCTTTACTTGGTAGATCCTTCCATTGTACCAAGTACTCTTTGATAATTCAGCTCCTTAATCTTCTTTCCCTTGTCTTCAAAATTCTTTCTGGAACAAGTGTGAGTTGACCTTCATCATCCAAAGGAGGGAGTGTTTCTGAAATGATAATTTGATGACCAATAGCTTTCTTGAGACATGAAACATGAAACACATTGTGGATTTTACTTCCTTCAGGAAGTTCTAACTCATATGCTACCTCTCCAACCTCCCAAACTACCTTGTATAGGCCATAGTATCTTGGTTTTAGCTTTTCTACTCCCTTCTTTTTCAAGGATGTTTGTTTATATGGTTGATACCTCAAATATACCAAATCATTGACCTGAAAGGTCCTTTCTTCCCTATGTTGTTCTGCATATTTCTTTTGTTGATTTTGGGCAACCTGCAACTTGTCTTTCAAAAGCTTTAAAATTTCTTGGCTCTCTTCCACCCAATCTTTAGCCTTTGGGTCTCTACTATCACCAAATATATTCTGAACAAAAGTGAATGCTTCATAACCATATAATGTTTTGAAAGGATACATTCCTATTGACATATGAAAAGTGTCGTTGTAGAAAAACTCACCCAAGTGTAGCCATTTTACTCATGTTTTTTGTTGCTCTCCCACATAGTTCCTTAGGTATCCTTCCAACCATTGATTCACCCTCTCTGTTTGGCCATCAGTTTGTGGATGATAGCTTATGCTTGGAGTCAAATGAGTGCCCATCAATCTGAAAAGTTCTTTCCAAAAAGCACCCATGAATCTACTATCTCTATCACTTACAATGCTCTTGGGGAGCTCATGCAATCTGAAGATTTATTTAAAAAACACATCAGCCACTTGCGCAGCACTAAAATATGATGTAATAGGAAAGAAATGAGCAAATTTATTCAACCTATCCACTACCACATATATGCAATCCTTTCCCAAAGATTTGGGCAAACCTGTGATGAAGTCCATTGAAATACTCTCCCATTTTTGTTCTGGAATGGGCAATGGTTGCAATAAACCAGTTGGGCATGTAAGTTCATATTTGTTTTGCTAACATACCTTACATTCATTCACATATTTCAGAACATCTTCCTTCAACCCCTTCCAAAAAAACCTTTTTCCTTAATTGCCTATAAGTTTTGAAGATCCATGGATGGCCAGCTAGTGGGGAATCATGTGCTTCTTGCAAAATTTTGTACTTGAGTTTTGAATATTGAACCAAATAAATTATGCCCTTATAATATATCATCCCATTCAAAATCCTATAGTTATCATCCCCCTTGACCCCATCTAATACATCACAAGCAAATTTATCTTTGGCATATTCAACCATTAGCATGTTTTTCCAATCTTTTGCAATGTCCATGAGAGAAAATGAAAGTCTTTTAGATAATGCATTAGCTACAATGTTATTCTTCTCTTTCATATATTCAATATCAAAATCAAAAGCTTGAATCTTTCTTACCCGCTTTTTTTGCCTCTCATTAAGATCTTTTTGGGTGAGGAAGTGCCTTAAACTGTTGTGATCATTTTTCACCACAAACTTGTTTCCCACCAAGTAATGTCTAAACTTGGCCAATGCATGTATTATGGCCAACATTTCTTTGTTATATATGGATTAAATCTTTTCATGTGGCTGCAACTTTCCTCTCTCAAACGCTATAGGGTGTTGGCCTTGCTTTAGGACAGCCCCTATCCCTTCACCTGAAGCATCACATTCCAAAACAAAAGGTTTAGTAAAATCAGGTAATGCAAGTATTGGACAACTACTCATTACCTCTTTCATTTTTTGGAAGACCTTTTCAGCCTCCTCATCCCACTTGAAAGCATCTTTCTTTTTCAAATCAATGAGTGAAGAAGTCAATTAGGAGAACCCTTTCACAAACTTCCTATAATAGGTGCATATTCCAATGAATCCTCTTAATTCTTTGATGTTTTTTGGTGATGGCCATTCAAGGATGGCCCTTATCATTTCCATGTGCACTTTCAATCCTTCTTTTCCAATAATGTACCCAAGATACAAAAGTTCCTTCATCCCAAATTCACATTTAGACAACTTAGCAAACAAGGACTGTTCATGCAAAATTTTCAACACAACCTCTAAATGATGCAAATGCTCTTCCCAAGTTTTGTTGTAAATGATAATGTCATCAAAGAAGACCAAAACAAATTTTCTGAGTTGCTTGCAAAAAATATTATTCATGCATGCTTGGAATGTGGTTGGATCATTGGTTATTCCAAAAGGCATAACAAGAAACTCAAAGTGGCCATAGTGGCATCTAAAAGCAGTCTTTTACACATCTTCTTCCTTCATTCGAATTTGATGATAACCTAATCTAAGATCAATTTTAGAGAAATATTTTTCCCCAAATAGCTCATCCATGAGCTCATCAATTCTAGGAATGGGATACCTATTCTCGATTGTCTTCTTGTTCAAAGCTCTAAAATCTATGCACATCCTCAAGGTTCCATCTTTTTTCTTTACCAACACTATTGAAGAAGCATAAGGGTTAGAACTTGGTCTAATGAGTCCCAACTCTAAGTGTTCTTGGATGGCCTTTTCAATTTCATCTCTAAATTTATTTGGATGTCTATATGGTGCTATTTGGATGGGTGAAGTACCCTCCTCCAAAACAATGTTGTGCTCAACCCCCCTATCAGGTGGTCTACCATGTGGAAGATCTCTAAAAACTTTTTCATATTTTTGTAGGAGTTGCTCTATCTCCTTTGGGTGTTCAAAAACATTTATGTTTGGCTTGGGGGAGGTTATTTGACATTCAGAAGTCCATTCAATATCTCCATGCCTCAATATAGACCTCATACTATGTGAAGTTACCACTTGATTCGGGTAGGTGTGCTGCCCTCTCAAAACCCTTAATATTCCTTTCGAATCTTGGATTTTCATTTAAGGAATTTTATAGTTTACTGTATGCTCCCCTATAGAGTACAACCATTTCACTCCCAAAACCACATTAGTATCAGAAACATCAACCACATAAAAGCTATCAAAAAAAGTATAGTTACCTATGGTGGTTTGCAGCTTTGGAACCCATGTTTTGCACTTGATTGTGTTGTGACCTGGAATGAAAAATGTGAAGCCATCAAATGGTTCAGTAGGTATCTTCCTTCTCTCCACCATGTCTACATCAATGAATTTATGTGTGGATCCTCCATCTACCAAAACTGAGGTCCTTTGTCCTAGTACCACACCCTGCATCGAATAGTGTGATAACAAGGCACTGCTAAAAGTACTGCCATTCTTACTTTGTTAGGTGAGGGTTGATTTTATTCTTGTTTCAATTCTTATGATGTATCACAATCCTCTTCTTGATCTAAAATATTTCCTTCCTCCATACCCCCTTCATACTCATCATTATCAAAAAATAATTCAATGTATTGAGCTTTTCCCTTAGTACATTTATGCCTCGGTGCCCATGGTTGAAAGCATGTGTAGCACAGCTTTTTTCTTCTAAGTTCTTCCCTGTTTAGTCCCTCTTTTTTATTCTTTTCAAATGCATCCTTTTTCCAAGGATTCTTTTAAAATGTATCTCTTTTCCAAGGCTTCGTTTCAAATCTAAAGTTAGGCTTGGGAGGAAACCTTGTTCTAGGAAGCACATTTTGGAGATCTCTAGTCAAGCTCAAAGCATCTTTTAATGTAGTTGGTTTGTTGGCTTTAACTAAGCCTTTCAAGGGTTCATCCAAACCTTCAATGAACACCAATACTAACCTTCCCATAGATACATCAGCCACCTTGACTGATAGTTTTTGAAACTCCAACATATAATCAGCAGGGGTTCCCACTTGCTTCAATTCGGCTAGTTCTTTAAAAGGTAATTCTGTGTCCTTTTGCTCAAATATCTCTAGTACCCTGTCAAAAAATTCTCCATAGGTATTAACCTGATCATGTCCCAAAGTTTTCAGACCATGGAACCACCATTCATTGGCATCTCCTTCTAGATGCAAAATTGTCATTTTTAAGGCATCCTCTTCCACCATTGGATTCAGCTGAAAATACACATCTAATTTTTGCACCTAAGTGTTAGCAGAACTTTAAGAGGAACCATCAAAAGTAGGAAGTGGAATTTTACCAATAGCACAATTTAATTATTTGTTTTGGAATAGAGCCCTATTATCCTCCCTCTTCTTGAGTTTGTTTGAGACAGTAAAGTATTGGTCAAATGGTAGAGTCCTTCTACAATCCTCACTCAACTTTTCCCATTCTTTTACCACTTTATCCATGTAAAATCGGGTGTTAGGCTCTTCTTTGGGCACAACAAATTTAGGTGCAGTAGGCCTTGGTGTGCTTTGAAATTCATTAGGTCTATTATGGGGTCCTATGCTTGAGAAAATATGCCCACCCATTGTCTTCTTTTCTTCTGAATGTGAACTACTGCTGCCTCCTATTACTCATTTTCCTCCAAGTTGGATAGCCATCAATTCGAATCCTTTCATCATCTGTTTGTTCATGTTTCTAATACCACTTGTAATGTTTTCAAAAAATGTTTTTATTATTGTAGTAAATTCCTCCTCATGTTCTGAGGTTTCCTTTCCATCTGTAGGACCCCTCCTTTAGGGTCCTCCTAAACTGAACCTGAAACTTAAGACAAATTCATACAAATAGATTAGCTATCATAATTACTGGAAAAATAAAATAAATTAAGCAATTAACTTAACAACAATTAAAAAAACCATAACCTATCAACCCGATCCAGCTGGTCCATTGCCGTCCGCGTCTTCCATAGGATCCCTCCAGCAAAGCTTGTTTAACCATTGGAGAAGCAACCGTTAGCTTCACCACCCAACCATAGGCTCATGCTTTCAGTCGCATGGCCTCCCCCGAGCTTTGGGTTGTAAATCTCACACACACCTTTCAAGAAACTCAGCTTGGGTTTCCCCCCCACCAGAATTTCTAGCCAAACCCCAATAGCATCAAGTCACATCTATCGCAAGAATTACGATATCCATCCAAAAATTTGGGTCCTTTACCCATTCCCAATGCCTTCCTCATATAGGAAAATCTCATGCGACACATGTTGCTTCATGCAAAATACCCAATTTCTTAATATTCAAAAAGTAATTTATCTCATAAATTCAAGTGTCAAGTTTTCTAGAAGAGTGCACCTATATTCCTAAATTTACTCCAGCTTGTCTCTAAGATGCTCACTCTAGATCCTTTCTTTGTGGGTGCATGTGGTGTTAACTAAAGGCTCATCCCTAGGATTCCATTTTGCTCCTAAAATGATTATTTCCATTATTTTAAATGCTAAAAAGTATTTCCATGTGCAAATGACTAGAAATAATTATTTCTATTTTTTTTAATACTAAAATGTATTTTTATGAACAAGTGTTCTAAATGCAATTTATATGTTTTTTCTTTTTGCACAAAGTTTATCAATTAATCCTTTCGAGGACCTAGGTACCACACCATTGGGTCCATCTGTCCTTTGTGCTCATCATTCGTCATGGTACCTCTCTGCCGGGCCCATTCATCCGTTGTATCCATTTCTTGGCAAGGTACCACATCGTCAGGTCCTTGCATCCATCTTTTTCGTTTCTCGGAAAGGCACCACACTGTCCGGTCCTTCTGCCGATATCCTTCCATTCTGACTTGCAGGAACTTCATGTAGGGATTTAAGGAGACGTTACCTTCTATCCTCCGTCTACACGCTATTAGGGACTAATGGCGCTCAGGAGTAATTCCGTCCTTACTGTGCGCCCCTCAACTCATACATGACCAACTCCATTGTGGCCCACCCGCATGACCTCAAGCTTATCCCGAGTAAGCGGATCAGTGCTCCTCTACTCATGCATGGTATTCCATCGGAAGTCAACATCGTCATCGCTCTCCCCGTGTATGATTTATCCGTACTCTACGACCCTTCAATTCCCTTGTGTGTCCATCGATGAACCATTTCACCCGTCGCTACACAAATTTCTCACAAACATATATTAGTAGTACTGTCCTCAATTATCATAATATGATTCATAAATCTTCTATTTCGTTAATCATTTTTACTCATAACATTACTCATTCATCTAATAAAAAATGCATCTCGTCAATATTTACTTTCTTCATTCTCATCACATAATCAATCATACATCTAGTCGTTAAGCACTATTCACATGTACATTTTTTATAATCAAAGTTAATCGTTAAACAACATGTAATCATTCATTTACATCAACTATCCAGATACACATATATCATTATTTTATTGATTCACAATCAATCATAGTTATGAATATACTCAATATAACATCAGGGGGTCGTTTTATTAATGTTTCAATCAGTCAGGTCACTCAAATAGGTGCCCTCAAGGTCTGCAGTAGTCTAGGGGTGCTACATACACCCCTACTTATTTAGAACTTCGTCCCGAAGTTCAGAATAAATGCAGAAAGCTATGATGAATCTCAATTGCGTCCTCCCAAGTCGCAGAGCTAGGACTCTCACTGTCCCACTGCACTTTGACTTGATCAATCAAGGCTAATCATTAGGCAAGATGTAATCAATCAATTATCCCACTCCACACATATAATTTAATTCCTTAATTCATTTATCAATTATCGTCATTCTCATCTTCATGTTTTCCACAATCGTTTAAGACATAAGAGACCACTTCATCGAAGTTTGCTCAGCCGAGTCACTCGATAGGTGCCCTTAGGGTCCACAATCTGGGCGATATGGTGTTATCCATAACATAATTTGGATTAAATTATTTAACACGGTGTTTTAGGCAACGACAGAGATCGGTTTCTTCACGATTTGGGCATTATGGTGTTATACATAACAAAATTTAGATTAATATATATATATATATACTTTACATAGAGTTTAGGCAGCGACAGAGATCGTTTTAAACCATCATGGAATCTGATAAATCCTAATACCTTACCGACAATTCATCCCAACATGTTCATTCGTAACAACCCCAGAAAAAGGAAAGAAAAGATTAAAACTTAAACAATCATACCTTTTTTTTTTAAGATCGATCGCACGGTGAAAGGTACGTTTGCAATAACATCCAAACCAAGTCACTCTAGCTTTAATGATTTACCAAGAGACCCTTAAATAATATTAGTCTGGCACCCTCAAGGCTCAACTGGCTTTGATACCAAATGTTGGACCCCTCCTTTAGGGTCCTCCTGAACTGAACCTGAAACTTAAGACAACTTCATACAAACAGATTAGCTATCATAATTACTGGAAAAATAAAATAAATTAAGCAAATAACTTAACAACATTTAAAAAAACCATAACCTATCAACCCGATCCAGCTGGTCCATTGTCATCCGCGTCTTCCGTAGGATCCCTCCAGCAAAGCTCGTTTAACCATTGGCGAAGCAACAGTTAGCTTCGCCACCCAACCATAGGCTCATGCTTTCAGTCGCATGGCCTCCCCCGAGCTTTGGGTTGTAAAGCTCACACACACCTTTCAAGAAACTCAGCTTGGGTTTCCCCCCCACCAGAATTTCTAGCCAAACCCCAATAGCATCAAGTCGCATCTATCGCAAGAATTACGATATCCATCCAAACATTTGGGTCCTTTACCCATTCCCAATGCCTTCCTCCTATAGGAAAATCTCATGCGACACATTTCGCTTCTTGCAAAATACCCAATTTCTTAATATTCAAAAAGTAATTTATCTCATAAATCCAAGTGTCAAGTTTTCTAGAAGAGTGCACCTATATTCCTAAATTTACTCAGGCTTGTCTCTAAGATGCTCACTCTAGATCCTATCTTTGTGGGTGCATGTGGTGTTAACTAAACGCTCATGCCTAAGATTCCATTTTTCTCCTAAAATGATTATTTCCATTATTTTAAATACTAAAAATTATTTCCATGTGCAAATGACTAGAAATAATTATTTCTATTCTTTTTAATACTAAAATGTATTTTTATGAACAAGTGTTATAAATGCAATTTATATGTTTTTTCTCTTTGCACAAAGTTTATCAATTAATCCTTTCGAGGACCTAGGTACCACACCATTGGGTCCATATATCCTTTATGCTCATCATTCGTCATGGTACCACTCCGTCGGGCCCATTCATCTGTTGTATCCATTTCTTGGCAAGGTACCACATCGTCGGGTCCTTGCGTCCATCTTTTCCGTTTCTCAAAAAGGTACCACACCGTTGGGTCCTTCTGCCGATATCCTTCCATTCTTACTTGCGGGAACTTCATGTAGGGATTTCAGGAGCCGTTACCTTCTATCCTTCGTCTACACGCTATTAGGGACTAATGGCGTTGAGGAGTAAGTCCATCCTTACTGCGCACCCCTCAACTCGTACGTGACCAACTCCATTGTGGCCCACCTGCACGACCTCACGCTTATCCTGAGTAAGCGGATCAATGCTCCTCTACTCATGCGTGGTATTCCATCTGAAGTCGACATCGTCATCGCTCTCCCCGTGTATGATTTATTCGTACTCTACGATCCTTCAATTCCCTTGTGTGTCCATCGATGAACCATTTCACCTGCCGCTACACAAATTTCTCACAAACATATATTAGTAGTACTATCCTCAATTATCATAGTATGATTCATAAATTTGTTATTTCGTTAAGCATTTTTACTCATAACATTACCCATTCATCTAATCAGAAATGCATCTCGTCAATATTTACTTTCTTCGTTCTCATCACATAATCAATCATACAGCTAGTCTTTAAGCGCCATTCACATGTACATTTTTTATAATCAAAGTTAATCGTTAAACAACATGTAATCATTCATTTACATCAACTATCCAGATACACATATATCATTATTTTATTGATTCACATTCAATCATAGTTATGAATATACTCAATATAACATCAAGGGGTCGTTTTATTAATGTTTCAATCAGTCAGGTCACTCAAATAGGTTCCCTCAAGGTCTGCAGTAGTCTAGGGGCACTACACCATCCTTAGTAATGGTTTCAACAATATACTCTTCTTCTCCTACTACTTCCTCTTCAACAAAAACCTCTTCAACTTCAAGTTCTAAGGGTGGTGGATTATTTCTTTGGCTCCTTGTCAATACCATCAGGTGCCAATACCATCCTCTGATACCACTTGTAATGTCCCTTTTTTTTTATTAAAATAGTGAAATTTTCAACTTTTTTTCATAGTTCGACCTTTGACTAGTTTTGAGGTCTAGGTCTCCAAATTGCTCCAAATGCTCCCAAATATTCAGAGAAGGTGTATTATTGATATTAGGACTTGATTATGATGTTCAGGGATGATTTATGACCATCAAAAGACTTCTGAAAACCCCTTTAAGATTCTGGCCAATGTATGGAATTTTACTAGCAATTTGGGGTTCAAATCCCCCCACGATAAATGTTGAATATGGCTCTCCAAATGCTTCCAAACCCACTCAAATTTATGAAAAGAGAAAGAGGATGTATAAGGGACAATATTAAAGTCTCATGTGCATCATTATTCAGTTTATGAATTCTTTTATAACTCTCTCCCAACAGCTACAAAATCACTAGTTTCGACCGTGGGGGAAATGGCATTAAATCTTCTTCAAATGGTATAAAACTGAGCAAGATGACTCCAAATGCTTAAGTACTGAACATTAAATTTGTGAAGCTCATAAATGAAACTCCATTAATCATAAATACATCAAATAAATTCTCTTCCATTCAAATACATCAGTACATCATTGCTATACATCAAGATAGTGGGGAAATGGCACCATTTGTTCATTAAAGATCAGATTTACATCATTCCAATGGGATTTTCAACCTGGTACATTTCTGAGTGTGGATAATATATTATATGAATATTATTACAAAATAAATTGGGTATTAGCATTTCCCCCAAAGAGTACAATAGCTCACCAAAAGCACCTCTCCTCAAGGATCAAGAATATGCAATGAAAACTGGAAATGGTTGAAGGAGTGAGTTGCACTAGAAGAAACCATGAGCTTCCCTATAGCTTACACTTGCAAATAAAGACTCCATTAAAGGTCCCATGAAAGGTTTGAGTGGACTTTCCAAACACCAACTAGGATGGGAATCTTTAACCCTCGAAATTGGCTAAGGAAAGTAGACTAGTTTTCCACTAGCTCTCTTCACAAATGCAAATTCTCAAAATGATAAAAAGCACTTCTCTTACTTGATCCCTGTATTTTATAAACATCCTTAGCCTTCTAAGGTTCCCATTCCATCCATATACTCCAAGCCAATTCGAATTAGGGTGAGGTTCAAGATTTGCCATGTGTCCTCCCTTTCCAAGCCTTCCACCTTCCACCAATTTGAATGGGAATCCCTTGAGCTTCCCCAACTCCCATGATACCCTTCTTGGATGCTATATTTAGTCCTGACATGTCATAATGGTCATATGTCAGCAATCAGGTGTGCAATTTTTCATAGGTGTCATAGCATCTTCATCATGGTTGTCATATAGGTTAGGGAATCTAGTCCATGTGTCCAATAACTCCTCATTTGACTCTTCCTTCTCCATAGGAGTTACACTTCCATTCAAATTCGATCTATGATGCATATGTCCAAGTGTATGAGCCTTCTAACTCATCCCAATAACATTAGGATTCACATGGATTCGAAATTGCAAGAGGAGAATGCCATGTGGCACAGAAATTCTAGCATGTGTGGGTCCCACAACCTCCATGTGTCTTCATGATCAATTGCCACTTTGATTTTCTCTTGTATTTATTTTATTTGATCCTTTATTAAATATTTATTGCATTCTAATGTTTAAACATCATTTATTATCTCCCTTATTGCAAATCCCAATGTCTCCATCCAACCTAGGGAACTAGTAGGATTGATGGGATTTTCTTGTGATGGACTTATTGGGATGGGGACATTGCACCAAAGAAGGTGGTTGCACCAAATTAAATTTGTGAAATAACAATATGGATATAAGCAAGTAAATCATCATGCTTACAAGATAAAACTCCTAGTCTTGAATAATTGTGCGTGGTGTGTGCACATATGCCATACAACGTAAAATATGTCTCCATCAAGATGGGTCTTGATATATCATATACATGTATCCCTTCCCATAATCGCTTGAATTCATTGCTCAATGATTGAAGGTAGACATCCATATTCTTCACTTGTCTTCTACCAAAAACTATAAGAGCCAACATAAGATGTTTTTTCTTCACATACAACCATGGAGGGATATTGTTATTGATCAGTATCACTGGCCAAACAAATTAATTGGTGTTTTGGAGGAAATATGGGTTAGCTTCATCCATGGATATGCTCAATCAAAGGCTTCATACTTAATCCTTGAACTTATCAGGTCATGTATCCTCTATGTGCTTCATGGCTATTGAATATCCAAGAATTTTCATAACTCCTAGCTCACTTCTATGTGAGGCATGCCACCCCTGCAACATGGCTAATTCTATACAACAAAAAATCCTTTGAATATATTAACATTAAATCCATTCAAAATCCAAAAATTCAATACACCAAAGCAGAAATTATTATCATGTAGACTGTTGCAGAATTGTAAATTCTTTTGTAGACCTATTTTAGATTGTAAAGAATGTTGGTATGCATTCTCAGAGAAGACAGAAAAGAAGGACTATCATAGATAGGGGGAAGTGAGAAACTTGGTCTTCACTGTGTTCATTGCGGAAGAGATGGAAACAAGGCAAAGACATGGATAATTACATGGGAGAAGATCATAGAGAAGAAGCAAAATGAAGCACAAAACAAAGTTGGTGATGTGGTTAAAACTCTTAAATCTGCTCATTTTGTTGTTGCAAACTATAATATTGGCAGAAATGAAGTTTTATCCAACACTTCATTTGCACCTTGGAGAGATACATGGTTGTTTGACACAAGTGAAACCTGGCATATGAAGTTTAGGAAATATTTTTTTGAAGAATTGAATGACAATGTAGATTGTGTAGTATATTTTGCATATAAGTACAGCCTCAAACCAAAAAGAATTGGCACCATCAGGCCTAAAGTGCCTAGATTCCCCAACTTTCTACTTCATAATGTTCTCTATCTTCCAGAGTTGTAGAGGAAATTTGTATCCCTTGTGCAGATTCCACAGAAAAGCCATTCCATAAACATGTTCAATGGGAATGAAGGCCATTCCTTCCACATGAAGATAAGGATATCATATGACAACTAAGTCTTCATGACTCACCGAGTATGAATATGAGAAACTTTTGAAGTTGAAAGGGACACTACAAGAACTTAGAATTTTTCCTGCCTCTCTCAACACGAAGAAGGTATAGTGTCCTATAGTGTTTTGTGTCATGCTAGATATGGCACATAAAATATGCTAGTCTTTGATTATTGAAGAAGAATGGTGTTTCTGGTTTCCCTACCATTCCAAATAATTTGACACATTGTGATGCTTGTATTCTTGGAAAACATAGAAGTAGTAAGCATCATTTCTATGATTCCAATTTCAGAGCATGTAGAAAACTAGAGATGATTCACTATGATTTGTGTGGCCCTATGCATGTTATTTATGCAAATGGTAACAAGTATATAATGACTTTTATTGATGATTACACCAAGATGTGTTGGGTGTAGTTTTTGAAATACAAATCTCAATCCTTTGAAACATTTAAGAACTTTCATGTATGGATTGAAAATAAAACACAATTGCAAATTGGTTCCGTTCATACTGAAAATGGATGAGAATATACATCAAATAAATTTGAATCCTATATTAGACAACATGGGATTAAGAATCAAACCACAATTCCATACAATACTCAACATAATGGTGTGGCAAAAAGAATGAACATGACTCTTTTGAATATGGTTTGTTCCATGATGTTTTTAAGAATGTAAAGTTGATGTTTTGGGTTGATGCAATTATGTGTGTAGTTTATTTGAGAAACAAAAATCCCAACCATGCTCTTGCAAACAAGACTCCAAAATAAATGTGGTATGGCCGCATCCCTTCAGTGAGGCATATTAGGGTATTTAGTAACACCCACTACAATGAAAACACCTTCGAGCAGAGATTATAGTGGAGGTTTTTAGTTTTACAAGATTGGAAAAAATGTTCAAAAAACCTCTGCTACAACATCTGTTTTGGGTAGTGGAGGTTTTTGCGGAGGTTATAATGGATATTCACTATAATTAAACAAACATAGGTATTCGTATGTTTTAGCAGATGTTTTGTATTCAGTGCTTTATATTTCTATAGCGCGCATTGGTGTGCTTTCTATAACAAAATTGCACCAATGCATACAAATAATGTAAACACGTTGGTGAATATATTATAAATAAAAACCATCAATGCTTATACATTATAGTGACAACACTGGTGCTTATACATGATAGTGATAATACTGGTGCATATATTCACTTCAAACACACCAGTCAGTATGTTTTAATGCACACACACTGGTGCATATAGTACATTTTCATAGCATCGGTGCAATGTATGAAATGCATCGGTGCATATAGTACATTTTAATAGCACATGTGTGATGTCTGAAATGCATTGGTGCTTCATATATATTAATAAATAATCGATGTGTTTGTATATGTAAATGGATCGATCCAGATGTTGTATTGTGCATTGTTGTAATCGATGTATTTATTTTACCAATATGCACCGGCATGTTTATTATATAAATGGGAATTGATGCATATATTATAACAATGCACAGCAGTGTGCATAATATGTAAAGAGCACCGGTACGTTTATTATGTGAAAGAGCATCGGTGGCGAAAATTTGAATAGGTATCAATTCATGGAAATGAATAAAAGGAACTGGTTAGTTGAAATAAATAGATTTTGTATGATGTGGTGAATTTAAATAGATTTTGTATGTTGTCGTGTTGAATTTGAATAAATTGCATACGCTTATGTGGTGAATTTTTCCATGTTGTGGATATGTTAATATATTTTTATTTATTGTATAGATTGTGTATGGTGTTGTGGTGAATTTTTCCATGTTGTTGATATGTAAATATAGTTTTTTCTTTTTTTCTTTTTACAAATTTTCAATTAATTATTTGAGAAAAAAATATTTTTATAGTAATATTTTTTTTATATTTTTTTTTTGTTTTAACAATTGTGTTTTGAAAAGCGTGTTGGGTACACCTATGTCCATAGTCACAATGTAAAAATCATTCATATATTTAATCAATAATGTAACAATTTGTAACATTAGACAATCCAGTAGAAGAAGAAACCAATTGTATTGTTAAATTTTGAGCATTAATTCAAGATACTCTAGGATCTTTACTGAGAGAATAACATGTACAGTATATCAATGCATAACAATCATATCAATCATGTCAAGCATCACAAGAATCAAAAGCATGAGAGACAAGAGACACAGAGTTTCCGTGGGGAAAACCCTAAGGTGAAAAACCCCACAACTTCCTCAGAGATAGAGAGAGCAATGGATCAACCAAAGTACAACCAAAATACACTGAGATAGTCTCCTAGTAGCAGATGATCTTCCTCCTCACTAGTACGCCACTTTCTGAGTGAGAGAAGTATGAGTTTCCGAATGATCCAAATAGAGATCTCCCGATCTCTATTTATACTTAACCTGTTTGCCCAGTTACACTATGGGGCCAACTTGTCTAGCTAGGTACATCCACAATATAATATATATTTCAAGGCCGACCCCACACATGGTGGTCTAATAACCCATCGGAAAGTACACACACTTGCGACACTTGTCAATACACATGACGACACTTCCTTATAGAGGAATAACACATCTCTTATAAGGGTACAATAAATATATATGAAATACATAGATGAAATACATTCCGAAGTTACATATAAATCAACATGTATTATATACAAATAAAAATCCAAAATATAGGACAACATAAAGGTCACCGATAATCAAAATGGCTTTTTGACATTGTTACAATTATTGATTACTTATCATCATCCAATTGGGGTGTTATGTCCACATTACAAAGAATGTTTGTTTTTCATAGAGAAATTCTAAAATATACAACTTGTAGTAACAACATTCAAATGTATCGATCATCAATCATCACTTGAAGTGTTGTAGTCACTTGGGTTGCATCCATGCCCCATATATTCATCATCTTCAGGGGATATTCTTCTTGAGTTTTTTGAAATGATTTGTTCATTAACTTTATTTGTTCCATATTTTCACATTCCATCTACAAGCATAAAATAAAATGTGATGAGTATATATACATTTATAGATAATATAATATACATAACTGCGTAAATGGAAAAATGTACTAGTTCAACGAGTGAATCATAAACTCCACATATATTTTTGAAACGATTCATCACGCCAATCCTCTATAAATCATCTATTGGATCCTCTCCATACTTTTTTTCCTTTTAGTTTCATATGCCATGACAAAGCATAGATACAATTTTTTTTTCTTATTGTTCGACATTAATTATAATATTAGGGACATTATAAAACAATATAGCTACTTACAAATTGTTTAATTAACACTTGATACCTTAACATATACTGACAACCCTTACTTAATCCAATGTTAGTCAAATGATCAGATGGCTCTTCACCATATGTTAGCACCTATTAAAAAACATCCATGTACGATTTTGAATTAATTATGATATTAAAATCACAGAAAATATGAAATCTGAAGAAAACCACAATTACTCACAAACTTTGCAGTCAATTCTTTTTTACCTTGTCATCTCGTATGATGCGTTGAATGGGTGCCATTTTCTTTTCATTTTTGCTACAACAAAACAATTGAACATGCTAAATCCATTTTTTTATTTTCAATGGAATTAATGTTATGTATTGTTTAATTCCATGTTTGTTTTATAAAATGGTTGATTACATGTGTACCATTGGAAAAAATATATATGCTTCTAATAAATGTTTGCTATAAAGTTTCAACATGCTAAATCCATTCTTTTTACTAATATCACCAATTTAATGTTCAATATTTTTGCAACCCGGATTTCGACGACGATCAGCCTGTCTACCATCTATAGTTGCACCCCATTATGATGTTAAATCGAGAGAATGTTTCTAAACGGGTAGATCTAGGAGAGGAAGCATACAAATCATGGTTGAATCAACCACCTATTCAATTCCCAATATGTCATGAGTCACCAATTCAAAAAATCTATAGTAACACTAGTTCTTCATGGGTTGGGGATGAAGACAATGATATAGAGGTTGGTATGGATGATTTCTTACATGATACACATGCCATGGAGGGAGTGTTGTT
Source organism: Larix kaempferi (assembly GCA_027924585.1). NCBI lineage: Eukaryota > Viridiplantae > Streptophyta > Pinopsida > Pinales > Pinaceae > Larix > Larix kaempferi. Next base: position 139,386 of record BSBM01001500.1, on the reverse strand, counting down.
AAAGGCATTCAAACAAGATGATTTGGGGAACGATGCTAATATTGTTGATGCCTTCTTCGAAATCCTGAAAAAACTGCTTCCACCATTCCTTTGGGCATGGATTAAGGTATACCCAAATGGGGACAACAATGTTATTGTACAACCTAAAACAAATGAATGGTATGTCATACATGTGCTTCCCGACACTATTGAGGTAACTAACCATCAAGTCCACATTAAATTAGTGATGAAAATATATTTGTTGTATGCTTAGTGACAATGTACATTTATATTTCCCACTAATTGCAAGTTACTCAAAGAAAAAGTACTTCCAACTGATAACATCATCGCTGATAGATGCAAAGAGGCAAAGCAATTGCTAAAAACGTTGGGTGTTTAGTACATATAATATCATGCTTATCCAAATGATTGTCTTTTATATATAGGCGAATACATAGATAAAGAGATATGTCCTAAATGTGGGCACAACAAGTACCAAATATCAAAAAATAAAGGGTAAGGCACATGGCCCTCCTCATAAGATATTGAGGCACGTGTCTATAATCCCAATGATTCAAAGGCTTCTCCATTGCAAAGAAATAGCCATGTTACATTGGTGGCATGCCTCACACAGAAATGAGCCAAGAGTGATTTGGATTCCTATAGATTCAATAGCCAAGGATCACATCAAGGATACATGGCCTAATAACATCAAGCATGAAGTATGAAGCCTTCGATTGAGCATATCCTTGGATGGAGTTAACCTGTATTCCCTCCAAAACACCAATTATTCTATTTGGCTAGTGATAGTGATTAATAACAATATGCCTCCATGGTTCTCTGTGAAGAACGAACAATATCTTATGTTAGATCTTATAGTTCCCAATAGAAGACAAGTGAAGAATATGGATGTCTACCTCCAAGCACTGATTGAAGAATCCAAGCAATTATGGGAAGGGATATAGGTATACAATGTGTCAATACCAATCTCAATGGAGAGATATTTTATGTTATATGGCATATGTGCATACACCATTCATGGTTATCCAAGACTAGGAGTTTTCTCTAGTAAGCATGTTGATTGATGTGGTTATATCCGTAATGTTATCTGACAAATCTAATTTGGTGCAACCACCTTATTTGGTGCTAATGTGTTCCATATAAAATACCATTGCAGGCCTTGTAACAAAAGGGTAGCATGGATGTAGATGTTGTGGACCTTCAATAAACGCTAGGTGGTCCAAACACCTATGAAACTTAATGTATGATTTCTCAAGGATGTTCCTCTGGGGTGACCACACTTATAAAAGAGCAGCTTCTTCTTTCAATAGTAAACCAGAGAGAACCCAGAGATCTAAATAATTACATCAACACATTGGATTAGGGAATATGACACAAAGAAATAGAAGGAAAATGAAAATTTGTTTGATTCAAATGGGGAACCTATGTTTGATAATCCTAAATTTTTCGGCACTTATGTTGAGAAAATTCTCGTTGGCATGAAAAGGAAATATGTGTTTTATGAGATTCCATATTGGGAGCATCTTAAAATTGCCAACTTACTAGATGCCATGCATATATTCAAAATTGTTTCATCTTCTTTGAGAAACATATCATCAAAAATTGCTGACACATTGGTTGTTAGGAGAGATCTTATTTATTCAAAGACTATAGGGAAACATAGGCCAAGAAATTAGAGGAGAGGAAAGGTCAGAACCTCTTGGTCTTTTAAAGTGGGTGATGTCCCATGGATTTGAAGAAATGTGATATTTCTTTGGAAAATGATGTTATATTGAGTGTGAAGACGCTTTCATTGTATGGGTCGACTCAACGACGGTGCTTCACGTAAGAAGGAGAATTATCAAGGTTGAAATCGCATGACCATATGAACCTTCTAAGGGTATGTATGCCAATTACATCCTTCTTTTTTTCCATTTAGGTTATAATATTCTATGCATTCACATTTTTATGCCAATTAATTACTTACATGTTTATGTTGCAGTGTCATTATCCTTTGCTCATGCATGGTTGTGTGAACCATGACTTCCCTAAGGACCTATGGCATGCCATATCTAAATTCTCTGCATTTGTATGTTGGATCACATCAAAGGATATTCATATGGATAGCATTCAACCCATATGTTTTTTTATATGAAGGGAACATTTTTTTAGAGAAATACAAAGTAAAAAATCACACAAAAACATTGAAATCATTTTAAAGAAAGTTGTTTTTATTTTTCCACATAATAGTTTGAATGAACATTAAATTCACTCTTAATCAACCTTAAAAATAACACACATTTAATCCATTTCAAACCAAAAATGAATTATGATTTAAAATTTATATAAATTTCAATACTAAAAATTTTAGACTCTTTTAAATAAAAAAATTAATTTTGCGAAATAAACTATTAATATAGTAAAATCATACCTTCACCAGTTATCCATCTAAATAACTCAATAAAAAATTAGTTAGTTATCGTATAATGGTGTTAAACAATTACTGCAAAAAATGGCATTAAATGACCTTCAACTACAGTTAAACATTATTGCATCTCCAATATAGATCACTGACACACAACACATTTTATAAATCAAACAACATCAACATAACATGAAATGATATAAATATACATAAACGATATTTGCAACATGATATACATCAACATCAACATAAATTGATATGAAACAAGAATAATATATATGAAGAATAATATGAAAATCATAATATATGACAAATATAGAAGTCAAATATATATGTGTGCTCAGTAAATGCTATGAGCTAGAAGATCTACCACCAAAGCCAAAGGAATGTGTACCTCCTCCAGTAAAGCCAAAGGCATCAGTACCTACGCCATGTACAAATGCAGAATGAAGCAACTGAAAGATATCTCCCTGAATATTTGTATACCCCAATCCACTCATTATATCCAAAAGAGCACTAGGCTGAGATGTACTAGGAGGTGATGGTGGGTCGACTGGGAGAGGATGAGAGGGTGTTGACTCAATTAGGTGAGGATGAGAGGATGGTGGGATGACTGGGTGATGAGAAGAGGGTGTTCAATCAACCTATGGTGGGTTGATTGGGTGAGTAGGAGAGGGTGTTCACACAACCTGTGGTGGGTATACTAGGTGAGCCGGAGAGGGTGGCCATACAACCTATGGTGGGTTGACCGAGTGAGTAGGAGAGGGTGGTCGGACAACCTATGGTGGGTCGACTGGTTAGGGAGGAGAGGGTGGTCAAATGACCTATGGTGGAGGATAGGGTGATTGATCATCCTGTGGTGTAGGAGAGGGCGTTCGATCGACCTATGGAGAAGGAGGAGGAGGAGGAGGAGGTAGAGGAGGTGTTGGATCACTACCCTCGTCAAAGGAATTGGAACTAGTGCTCCTATTTGGCCACCACCTCTCTAGTATCCTTGTCGCACTCACGATATGACACATTAGTAATGTTATATGACGCGGTAGACTCCTACAAATATGAACAATATCTAGGTATCTCGTGATCTTATTGGACCAAGCAAGGCACACTCCCTATCGATCCATGGATCTGCCATCTCCGAGAGAATCTAGCATTGGGCCTATGTTGTGGGTTGGGTATCTATAACTGTGACAACTCCCATGCCTCTTTCATGTGCTCGTTGGGTTGGGTAGTCATGTTCCCAACATAATTATCGATATCTACAAAATTGAAGAGAACAATAATTAGACAATTTAATTAAATAATGTAAATAAAATGTTATAATAAATTAAATATGCATTCAAGTAGACAATAAAATGCAACTAGATTAATTAAAACATAAATATAATATTACCTCTACCATTTGGTGGATCATCCACTATGAATAGGATGTTGGGACATCCTCTCAAATCCAACCATGTGTATGGGTATGGTACAATATCCATGGTCTTATCATCCTCTTTGGAAAGTAAATAAAGTGACTCTTGAGTGATCTAGTACCACGGAAATCGTACCAGACTCTCTTGGGAAAAAATTTCCCCCACATGTGCATACGCACCTCAGTCACCATTCTAGGAGGTTGGTTGAGGAATGAGGGCCAAGTGATCGAAAACATCTCAAGAAATAAGGAAAACAACTATAAATCAAACTGGAATACTATCATGCCATCGAACATAGTGCGACAATAATTTAGAGAAAACCAAAATTGCCACAAAAAAGGAATACCACTTAATGCGTCTAGGTATCTGCATTAAAGAATCAACATAATATAATAATGGGAAACTAATGTGTTTCCCAACAATCGTGACATGGGACACTTTATCTACCAAAAGTGAGAAGCACCTAACCTCCTCTACACAAAAAGAATATATATGGAGCTAGCCATTGGATTCCTAGAGGCCACTAGGGGTAGTGACATCCTCACTGACATATCTTAGTACATATGTCACTTGAATTTTTTTATATAGATAATTGCATTGACAAAAAAAAAAACTCACTTGTCGACCTACATAAGGAAGGTCCCTACATTTGGTATCAGAGCGAGGTCAAACTTAGTTTGGACCTAGACATTTCCGTGTTAAACATTTCATGATATTTTGTAAACTAATAAATATTATTTTATTACTCTTACAAACTTCGTCATGGATCAAAGAACTCGCAGGGGTAGAGTCGGAAGGGGACGAGGACGAGCTGCATGCCCATCAACCCCATCGACCCTTGTGGATACGCCTTCGAGAGTCAAGAAAACCATTAACCTGCCTATGGGCAAGGTTATGACGATGATGAGGAACTATCACAGAATGACTAAAGCATTGATGACGCGACTCAACTACGAGAACGTCGATTCACAAGTTATTGTTGTGTCGCAGACACCACCTCCGGTTAACATACACCGAGAGTTGGAAAAGGTGAAATTTCCTTAATTTTGGGGTTCCACTGAGGGAACTGCTGCGGAGGCATGGCTGGAAAACATGGCCATGTGATTTTCATTGAGGGACTACACGTCCAATATGAAGGTACGGATGGCGATACTGCAACTTAAAGGGGAAGCTCTCATTTGGTGGAAGACCTTGAGACCTCAGTTAGGCCTGGAACTTGAAGAAATATCTTGGGAATTGTTCGATGAACATTTTCGTCAGCATTATTTATCTGACGAATTCATCGAGCGACAGCTGAATGATTTCCATGCATTGAAGCAAGGACTACGGACAATACAAGAGTACGAGATCCATTTTATGGATTTACTGAGATATGCACCCCATGTTTCTACAGAGAAACTAAAGGTCAATAAGTTTGTCTACGGATTAAACCCAGTTATCCGGGACATGGTTCATATTCTGACACCTTCCACTTTGCATGATGCGGTCCAGAAAGCTCTCATTGCTGAGGAAGAGCTTCCTAGCAAGGTATTATAGAGTAAGAACGCTACAAGTATTGATCGAGGAAGTCAATATTCTCATGCGCCCAAACATCTTTATGGAGATAAGAATTTTGGAGAGGGACCTTTTAATGGAAGGCCTATTAGAGACAACATAACACCTTACCGACCGCCACAGTGGAATGATCATGCAAAACCTTTTGCAAAGCCAACACAATTGGGACCAAGGAGAAACAATGCACCTATTGGAAATAACTCTAGAGGACCTAAAGTGGGTTATTGGAAATGTGGAGGACCACACTTCCAAAGAGAATTCCCTCGGTAGAACTGGGGAAACCAAAGAGTTCTATAAATTTTGGCAGGGAAGCCAAGCTGTCACCTAGGTTTGTACGACCCTTTAGGATTTTGGAACGGATAGGACTAGTTTCCTATCATCTTGAAATGTCGTCATCATCGAGTAGAATTCATAATGTATTTCACATTTTTGTATTACGGAACTATCTCCCCGATACTTCACATGTCATTGATTTTAGAAATGTGCAGACAATGGATGATAGGGCTGTGATGGCCGAACCGATCCAGATTTTGTACCAGCGAACAGGGCAACTTAGGCACCGTGTGATTGATCAAGTCAAAGTGCAGTGAGACAGTTATAGTCCTAGCTCTGCGACTTGGGGGGATGCAACTGAGATGAGTCATAGCTTTCCATTTTTTATTTTGAACTTCGAGATGAAGTTCTAAATAAGTAGGGGTATATGTAGTGCCCTAGACTACTGTAGACATTGAGGGCACCTGTTGAGTGACCCGACTGATTTAAACATTAATAAAATAATTCTTTGATTTTATTATGAGTATGTTTATGACTACGATTCATTGTAAACCATTAAAATAATGATATATGTGTATTTGGATAGTTGATGTGAATGAACGATTACATGTTGTTTAACGATTAACTTTGATATGAAAAATGTACATGTGAATGATGCTTAACGACTAGCTATCTGATTGATTATGTGATGAGAATGAAGAAAGTAAATATTGACGAGATGCATTTCTGATTAGATGAATGAGTAATGTTATGAGTGAAATATAAATGCTTAACGAAGTAGCAGATTGATGAATCAAATTATGATAATTGAGGACAGTACTACTAATGTATGTTTGTGAGAAATGTGTGTAGCAGTAGGTGAAACGGTTCACCGACGGACACATAAAGCAATTGAAGGGTCGTAGAGTACAGATAAATCACACACGGGGAGAGCGACGACGATGTCGAATTCTGACGGAATACCACGCCTGAGTAAATAAGCATTGATCTGCTTACTCAAGAGGAAAGTGTGAGGGCGTATGAGGTGGACCACGACAGAACTGGTCACATACGAGTTGGGGAGCGCGCAATGAGAACAGACTCACTCCTCAGTGCCATTAGTCCCTAATAGCGTGTAGACGGAGGATAGAAGGTAACAACTCCTTAAATCCCTACATGAAGTTCCCGGAAGTCAAAACAAAAGGATGGCGGCAGAAGGGCCCGACGATGCGGTACCCTACCGAGGACGGAAAGAGTGGACGCAAGGACCCGACGATGTGATACCTTGCCGAGAAATGAAAACGACAAATGACTGGACCCAACGGAGTGGTGCCATGTCAAGGAAATGAATTTAAGGGTACGGGGAAGCCGAATGGCGTGGCACCGGAATCCTAGTAAAAATTATTGTTAACTTAATGACATAAAAACGTATATTTTGCACCTAGAGCATTTACTTAGAAAAATGCATTTTAGTACTTTTAAACATTAGAAACTAACATTTGATACATTTGCACATGAAGAATATTTTTGGCATTTAAAATATTAGAAACTGTTATTTATGCATTTGCACATAAAAGAATATTTTTGAGTATTTAAAAATAATATAAATCTTTATTTGGGAACAAAAAAAGGAATCCTAAGCATGGACACCTAGTCAACTCCATCTACACCACAAATCTAAGAACAAAGTGAAATATCTTGGGAACAAACATGAGCAAACTTAGGAATGTTGGTGGATCTCCTAGAGAAACTGACACATGGATGGATGAGTTTTATTAAATTAGAAATTTAATAAAATATATATGGGTGTGTGCAAGAAGATGAGGGTCACTTTAGATGCAATCTTAGTTTTTCAAAACTCATTTCTGATACATAAAAACATAACGCGTTTCTGATACTTAGCACTTAGTATGGTAAAACCCGAGCCTGACATGTCACTAGATATGTAGGATAGGTAACTACAAAACGTGTACTCGTTATGTAGTTACATAATGTTATAGAACTACAAAACGTGTACTCGTTATGTAGTTACAAAACACGTACGCGTTATGTAAATCTAAAATCAATTTAAAAACACGGTCTCGACCACCCCTGACCACCCGCGGCGCTTTTCACGCATCAGAAACGCGAATTCGGGGTTGGACGAGGAAGGTTTGTGTGCCCTGGAGTATTGGAGGAGCTCGATTTAGTTGAAGGGGAGGCAAATTCACCAGTGGATTGTCATCTAATCAGGTAATTCATTCACCCATACCATTTTTTTGTCATTTCTTAACCTAAATTACGATTTTTTTATAGTTTAAAACAACCTAATTTTGTAATATTTATAAAATTGGGAATAACCCAATCTCTAATTAAATTCACATCTCCCTCAACCAAGATGAGTGAATAATTAAAATGAATCCCTTTTCAAAAACTCAAAAACTCCTAATCCAACCAAAAATTGAAAAGAATAGAACTCCTCCCTTTCTACAATGTATCCATCCACATGAAACCCAAATTTCCAACCCTCAAAGGCCATTTCCCATGATACTAATTAAATAATTTTCCTTGGAAATGGCCATAACAAGATGAAATGCATGCACAAGCATGAATAGAAAAAATGCATAAAAAAATAGTAACTTGGTTTCTCAAAATTTCATCACAATCATTTGTCCATGAACATAATCAAAATTTCATCACAAGTGTATGTAGCTATACATTGCCTCTTAGTTAAGCACCCTTGACTAAATGCCAAAACACATTAACAAAGTGCCTCTCGGGCCTGCCCTATCCACACCCTCGATCAATCTACTCAACGCTCAGGGACCGTCGATTCAACTCAAAGACTTCATATAGAAAATCACTATGTTTTTTATTTAATTTTTTGAACTTGCCATACAATGTAGAGATCGATTTTGCAGAGAGAAATTGTCTCTGTTTTAAGAAATTGACATTGTTGTTATTGTCATTCTAGTCACAATCTCTAGTTGATTATTAAACATCTTAATCATTGATAGTCATCTCAAGTACATATGTAATCATATTCGCAAGACAAACTCATACATATCCATTTCATTCCATGCCACTTTGTCCTCCCCTCCAACCACAAGGCGTAATATGTTGAAATCAATAAATTCAATGTTAGCTTATGAATTTGATGAAAATATTGTTTTCTGCAAGGGACGTAAAGGCCAAAACATGTCAAAATAACACTCCTAAATTCTAAGAAGTTTAAACCCAAGTTTGCATGGAAAAGTCACCAATGAGGGTTAAGAAGTGCCTTAACTTCTAGAAAGAAGTTGAACGAAACTTACTTTTTAATTGTTAAATGTTTAATTTTAAGTTTTAAATGTATGTAAGTGAATGCCATTAAATTGCTTACTTGAGTTTGATTTAATACATTTTCAATTTTGAAGAGACGTCATTATATACCATGTATATGTTTCTAATGATTTTTGTATTGATGTTTTTATTGCAGTTGCGGCTATGGACACAAATGCCGAGATATTGATTGAGCTTTCCCGCTTGAGGGGCATTAGTGAAGCTTTTAGTGGTGGTGACAGGATTCGCCGCTCGCTTGCATCAACCTTGGATACAATTGTTGACACCATTTCAAAGTCTAGCAATGTACTATATGATATTACGTCATATAGAAAAAGAAAAAGACAAGAATATGCTAATGGGCTAGACTATAATGCAATAAAAAAGTTGAAAATATCCAAAGAGCTCATATTTGCATTGTTTAGGGACCCTTGGATGGGGGAAATCCCAAATGCAAACAG